>OZ007562.1:18878103-20143936 GCA_963931875.1 Pollenia griseotomentosa
TTTAACCGATTTTTCCAAAAATTCATATTTTTCTTAACTAAGGTATTTTATGCTAGTGTACCAAATTTAAAAAATTTCTGACAACTCCTATTTATGTCGCATCGTTATATGGGGACAAAGCACTGTGCGCCGTGTTTAAAGGTTTCTTCCTAAGAAAGAAAAACATATTGTATTAGATCCAAGGATTTAAACTTTATAAGTTTGTCCTTCTTTGCAACCAACAAACAATATTGATTAAAATGTACTGCTTCTTTGTATTTTTCCTTTACAAGAAAGGCAAACACTGTCAACTAAAGATCAGAGAATTTCAGCGTCATGGTTTCTTTCTTTTTCAAATTTTGTGTTATTTTGATATAAATTAAAAGACAAAAGCTTTCTTAGTTTAATGTCCGTTTTACTGAATTCGAGAAAGGATTATACATCTGAGTAAAACTATAGATCCTGACCTAAAAGTTCGATTAGTGGGACCCGTTTTGCAGGGTTCTCAACTAAAGGCAACACAATATAATAATATATACATATATGTATATTCATGCTCCTTATTTTCATTTCAAAGAATGAATATACATACATTCTACCATGATCAGAGGATTCCAGCATTATGGGTTATTAGTTCTTCCTTTGGAAAACTTTGTATTATTCTTTAAAAGCTCAAGGTCTTTGATTTTTAAACGTCTGGAAGTTTTTTCTAAATTTAAATTAAAGAAAGATCCTGCCCGATGATTTTGATAAGTGAAGCTGGCTTGGGGGGACTCTGAGTTAAGCGCAATGTGATCTTTTTTCTAAGTTTTTAAAAATATCTCTCGCTTTATTAGTCCTGCCAATTAAAAAATTTAAAAGTTTTGAAGCGCCGAGAGTGTATTTTGTATTAATTGAAGGCAACGCATCTTTAAATTGTGCAAACGACTTTGGCGTTATTGTGAAGAGTTCCTTTGTTTTGCAACCTTCAGAAAGAGTTTTTGAGTCTTTGTTTCGCGTTTAAAAATTCTTATAATTTTAGTGAGTTTCCCGGACCACATTTTAAAGCTCGTCATCATTATTTCTAAGACCTTTGTCTTCTTTAAAAAAAGCCTCGAAGCTACGACTTTGCTCAGCCTTTCCTTACAAGAAACTTAAATTAAACCAAATGGATGGAAAATTTTAAATAACCTCGTGGCTTAATCTAAAAACATTATTGTATTATCATGCAAAAGTTTTCAGTGATGTGGAAGGGGAATCAGGAAAGAGTAGCCTTGTCTTTTTTGGCAAACAATTTTAAAACCAGATTGTTAATTACCATTACGATTCAGGGAATTTTTCAACTGCCTATTTCACGATGTCACTCGAACGTTTACGTTCGCATAAATAACATATAAAACAAAAACAAATTTTTGAATTTTGTTTTTTTTTATATGTTATTTGTGCGAACGTTAACGTTCGAGTGACATCGTGAAATAGGCAACAAGTGTCAAAACAAATTATGTTCCGTAATTACTATCCATTAAACCCTATGATCAAATTGGTTCTACAGGTAACTTTTTCAAGGCTAATCTTACTTCCTGGGGCTGCTATTGGTTTCGCGATACAAAATAGTACTCTAGTCAGCTGCTCTCTTTAGGGGTTCTATCAGTGTCGAACCTCAAAATCCATACGGCCAACTACCTGGGAGTTCTAAAGAAAAAATAAAAAAGAAATATCACCGATACACCGCGATCTCAAGAAGATCTATAAATTTAAAGTTTAAAAAAGCTTGAGGCATTGGCTGCGTTAACATCGCCCAAGGGGGCAATAGAAAAGAGATAATTAATCCTTAAGCCTGATACGTACATTTTCCAGGGGTAACCTAAAAAGAACAAGTAAGAAAGTATAGTCGGTCAAGCCCGACCATATGATACCCAGCACCACAGTACTTAAAAACACATCATGCTTATGTGTCCATATAAATATGGATTTCTCTATGTTTAAAAACTTCATTAAAATCGGTTTGAAAGTTTGTGAGAGGCAGAAATTGCCCCCTACATCCCCTTGTGGTCCTATTTTTGAAAAACTGTTTAGCTTATGTGTCCATATAGATATGGATCTACCTATGTTTTAAATTTCATTAAAATCGGTTTGAGAGACAAAAATTGCCCTTATCACCCCTTGTGGTCCTATTTTTTTAAAACTGTATAGCTTATGTGTCCATATAGATATGGATCTATCCATGTTTTAAATTTCATTAAAATCGGTTTGATAGTTTCTGAGAGGAAGAATTTCCCAATATCTTCCCTCCTGGTCCTACGACCCAAATTTTATCAAGTTATCTCCAAAGTTGCGACCTGTACTTTGCGCACAAGGTTACATGGACAGCCAGCCAGCCAGCCGAACGGACATCGTTAGTTCGACTCAGAAAGTGATTCTGAGTCGATCGGTATACTTTAAGGAGGGTCTAGACTATTTTAAGGCGTTACACACATCAGCACAAATGCATAATACCCTCTCCACTATTGTGGTGTGGGTATAAAAACTGATATGTTTAAGGACTAATAACCTGTATTTGAAAATTCTGTGCTGTTGAAATTGTTTTTTTTATGATCTTGAATATACCGTCGCAAGAATTAAAGAACACTGTAACTGACAAAAAATCGAAAATACGTTTTTTGCATAATTTTTATCAGAAAAAAATACTGCATCGATTGGTCCCGGTCCTATAAAAAAATCGTCTCCTGTAAGCCGCAGAATCACCGGGAATAAGAGACTTGAGAGGAAATGTTTACAGCCAACCTAAGGCCATTATTACAACCTAATGATAAAGTTGCTGATAGTTAACGTGAAAAATAGCTATCTTGAACGGTAAAGTGACCAATAAGTTTTTTCCATTATTACAACTGTCCGATAAAATAAAAAATGTAATTTATTTACTGTGGCAACATTGCAGTATATACCGACTACTTTTGGTTGTTTAAAATACGTAGTGGCAACGACTTAGTTTTGTTTTATTAATTAATTAAAAACAAAAGTAAATTGTTGTGCCTTATTTTTGGTTTTAATGGTAAATTGTTTTGTTTTTTGTGTTGAATTGTGTTTTTTGAAAAAGTTGAGTTATTTAAGAATATCATTGAAGTTACCATATCTTCAGCAGAAAATATGGCATCTTCAAGTTCTTAAAGTTCACTTGTAAAGTTACCATGAGGACAAACCTGATGTTAGCTTATCAGTCACTTTTTAGGTTAAGGTTAACTTGTAATAACCAAAAACTATTTATCTGTCAGATAGCATCCTAAAAATAACTATTTGTAAGTTGTAATAATGGCCCTTAGTTGTATAGTTTTTGTGATATGAATTTTTTTTCTACTTTCTTTCATACAGGTTTTTTGGCTCTGGTAAACATTTAATGTTTTGTCAGTTACAGCGTTCTTTAATTCCTGCGAGGATATGTGTTTTATGTCATCTGGCAAAAAATCTGAGACTTGTATATAAACCCGAAATGATCTGGATCAAAACAATGATGTATTTATAGATATTTTGTTTTTTGCTTAACTTGCCAACACTGTTTCCATAATACTCGATGATTTGGTAGTTTTTAATTGTCTGGATTTTATATCCTTTAAAAAAAAATGAGGATTACATTTCGCAACACTACATACAATTCTCAATATTTAATGCGACTTTACGTAATAAGTTAGGTAAATAAAATTAAATATAGTGTCATTCCTTATATCCAGATGTTTGAAATGGTTGCTTGTATTTAATACTTGTACTATGTATGTATGTTCTTTCCCGACTTTCCTATTATCATTTCTGTTACACGCCGACTTACAAACTCTACGCCATGGCTAAAATAACTTCCATTTGAAGAAAAACTTCTTTCAACAGCCAAGTTTTTCCTTTTTTTTTGCATCTTTTGAATCATGATTGTTGTCATTCTTTATTTTTGCCATTCCTTGCAATTTCTTTCATTTTGTACTTATTTAGGTGCCTGTGTATAAAATGTCATGTGTCTGACAAGTAAACCAGTGTCTGAATTTTAAACTTGAATGGTCACCAACAGTAGCAAACCAAAGTTACGACTCTGCAACAACAACAACAATTTCAGAAGCAGCAACATCATCATTCTCATCATTTACGACCATTGTGTACCTGGAACTGGTGAAAAATAGAGAAATTAAGAAAAAAATACCTGACGCACGTACTTAATTCTTTTATTTTTTTTATGCAACTTTTTTCTTGTTGCTTGTGTATGGGGCACCCAACTCACGGTGGATGAGAAAAAAAACAGGAATCATACTCCTACAAGTTAACATGCCTTTCTTTACACTTCATCATGTTTTTTATTCTTTTGAATTTTCCTTTTCGATTATGTACTTTTTTTTTCGTTTTCATTTGACAACATTTTGCGTTACATTTAATAAACACCTCTGGTTGCAAGGCAACATTGTTTGTGTCGCACAATGCCGCGCCTTTTAGGTGACTTGACTTTATGGGCTCGTTTCTCCAGGAATTGTTTGTGCTCAAGGAATACAAGTTAAAATGGTAGTTTATAAAATGAAGAAAGTTGATCGGTTGGTTGACTGAATGTTTGGTAGTTCGGTTGGTTGTTTGGTTCGTTCAGGAATAAAAAAAAAGCAATCAACTCTCATTTAACAGCATCATTTGTCACTTCAGTTTAAGGCAAAAGTATCCTGTCGAGTAGCTGTTGTTGTAACACTTATTGTTGCATTTTTTATGGCCGCCATAAGTTGTTGACTGTTGAATGTTTATTGTTATTGCTGATGTTGCTGCTGATGCTGATGCTGATGCT
This sequence comes from Pollenia griseotomentosa, assembly GCA_963931875.1. Taxonomy (NCBI): domain Eukaryota; kingdom Metazoa; phylum Arthropoda; class Insecta; order Diptera; family Polleniidae; genus Pollenia; species Pollenia griseotomentosa. The sequence continues at coordinate 18,882,863 of OZ007562.1, forward strand.
AATGTTGCTGTTGTTGTAGTTGGCCATGTATGCAGTTGAAAGATTTACAAATAAAATTTAATTCCGTTTCATTTTTTTACCTTTTTTTGCGCAAATCTCATTCTGAGTGATATAAAAATGAATGGTTTTTGTTTCTTTTTTTTTCAAATTGATTTATTTTGTGGGTGGCTAAGAGGTGCTTAAAGGTAACAGCAGGCTTTTATAGAACTGGGGTAGTTTTAAAGGCTTATAACTATTAAAAATCTGATTTAGAGGATTTTCGAAAAATAAATTTTAATAGAACTCCATTTTCAAGACTAATTTAGGAAAAATTTTAAATCAAATTAAGAATTTTTGAACTTGTTATTAAAAAAAATTAATTCAAACCATTTTTAACATGAAATTTTTATCCGGCTCTCGTTAGTTACAGATACAATCTTGTTTATTTATAAAGCTCTGTTGTATAGTTAGAGTAAACGGAAAGAAAAAAAAAGGGTTAAATTCGTACTAACAGGTTGAACAAATCGGTCTTGTAGTTGCACAAATGGCAGTTATAATAACCAATCCGCTGGGGATTTTCACGAAATTTTTATCCCCAATTACAAAAAACTGCCCTATTTGGGGGCTTATCTTTAAAGTCATGCGAAATAAGGCCATGATAACTTTATTGCTCAATTGAATGGGAGATAAAGCCATAATGGCCTTATTTTACAATCATTGAGAGATAAGGTCATATTTAAAATTTTGCGAAATGAGAGATATAGCCATATTTTTTTTTTCGCAAATGTGATTTAAAGTCATATTTTTCCAGAATATTGTTACTTTACTTTAGTGTTTCCGGGAAAAGTCATTTTTTTATTCTTGTGACGCACGTAGGAAAACTTTATTCAGCGAAGACACCTGCCGTGTCCTACTGGAGGAGAAAACCCTTAAGCGCGGCCGCAGGCCGCCACGCAGAAAAACTTTAGTATGCGAAGCCAGATTCTAATACTTTACTTTAGTGTTTCCGGGAAAAGTCATTTTTTTATTCTTGTGACGCACGTAGGAAAACTTTATTCAGCGAAGCCACCTGCCGTGTCCTACTGGAGGAGAAAACCCTTAAGCGCGGCCGCAGGCCGCCACGCAGAAAAACTTTAGTATGCGAAGCCAGATTTCAATACTTAACTTTAGTAAAAAGGAAAATCATTACCTTTTAATTATAAAAATAAGAAAACTATTAATCAATGTAAAATGCAAAAGTTCTTCAAAAGTGAAATGAGAGATAAAGCCATTTTCTAAAATTACTTATGTGAGCTAAGGCCATGATGGCTTTATCCCCCATTCAAATGAACAAAAAAAATAAAAGACTTTATCTCCCTTTTGAATGAGAGATAAAGCCATCATGGCCTTATCTCCCATGGTATTAAAGCCCCCCCTCTCTAAGAACGATGTCGACCAAATATATATTTCCGAATCATAAAGTTTGCGATAAAATGGCGTCGATTTGTTTTTGTATATGTTGCATATTTGGTGAAAATGCATATATTGGTTTTAAATGCATATTTTTGCATATTTTAAAATTTTTGAGTGATATATTTTTTTTTTAATTTCCAAATTATAAAAAAGTTCTTAAAAAAAATTTCCAAATTGTATACAAAAAAAAATCTTCCTAAAAAAAATTTTTAAAATTAATTTAAATTTTTAAAATTAATTAAATTTTTTTTCTTTGAGCTCTGCTTAAAATACAAGATTTCGTAAAAAGATCCTTCAATTTTTAGCCGATGCAGCATCTTACATGGTTACGGCAGTCAATTGGCCTAAAGCAATTAATCAAAAACTGTTACATGTTACTTGCTTGGCACATGGGTTACACTGAGTTGTAAAGGAAATTATAAGCTTAATTGATAATATTGATTTACTGGTTTCATACGGGAAACAAATATTTTTAAAGACTCCTTCAAGAGTTGCAATTTTTAATGAAATGTATTCCTTACCACCGGAGCCAGTATTAACAAGAAGGGGAAAATGGCTAGATGCTTTAGAATTCTATGCAAATAACTTTGAGCAGTTTAAGAATGCTATTGAAGAACTTGTTGCTACCGATGCTTATGGGTTTAATAAGTAAAAGAAATATTATATTTAAATAACAACAAAAGTCAATTAGCTTTTGTATTTTAAAACTTCGGATATATAATAACTTAGAAATACTTATAAAAGTTAATGAGAACTTGTAAGATGAAAATTGTTGGAACTTTTTTGTTAAAACATTGAAACATAAACTTTGGCATATAAAAATGTCAACGAAAGAAAGGGAGTCTCTAAAGAAGAAGCTGGTTTATTGCGGTTTAGTGACTCATAAATTGCTAAAATTTTTAATAAATTTCTAAAAATGTATTCATAAGTTTAATCTTCAAATTTCTCTTAAGTCATGTTAATTAACATATTTTTTTGTTGCTTTTTATATCTTTTTAGGTAAGTGCTTCTTTGAACCAACTCTATCCCAAATGTAAAAGGGGTAAGAAAAAATTAAATGTTTAAAATTTCATTAAGTTAACTAAAGAAAACATTAAATTTATTATTTTATAATAATAAACATAATTAATTTCAAAAGATTTTGTTATTCGTGCTTAATTCCCAGTTTTTATTATTGATAAAAACACTTGAAATTAATTGTTGATGGGATAAGCTATTCCTATGCGCATTTCACTGGTTGCTTAGGCCAGATCATCAGGAAATTTCATCCATAAAGATTTTAGAAAAACTAAAGATATTAAACCAAATAAAACTGTTAAGTCTGGCCTAAGCAGCCTGTGAAATGCGCATAGGAATAGCTTATCCCATCAACAATAAATTTCAAGTGTTTTTATCAATAATAAAAACTGGGAATTAAGCACGAATAACAAAATCTTTTGAAATTAAAATTTTGTATTCCCAAAAATTGAAATTACTTTTTGATAATAAACAGGCAAGTGCACGGCCTAAAAAAACACTTAATTGACAACATCTTTTGTAAGTTGTTGTTGTTTTTATTTTGTTTGATAATAAACATAATTGTTTTTTTTTTTTTTTTGTTTAAAATTCCTGTCATTTCAAAATTAAATCAGGTGTTGATAATTTTTTTTTAATTTGCATAAAACGAAATTCTTTTTAAAATAATTTATGGCTTAAAATTTTAACAACATTTTCGAAATTTAAATTTGTTTCTCTACAAAAAAGTATAATCACCTTGTTTAATTACGTTTTATATTTGATCTACCACCAACTGATTTGTAATTATTTTAATATGATTCTATGAAAACAAAATAAATTTGCCAGAAATTCGACTGCAAATGAGTTTTTATTTGTTGCCGTTGCCATGAGCAAGAGTTGAACAAAATTTATGAAATAAATTTCTTTTTCTCGTCTAATTTGTTCTAATTTAATTTTAATTTTACAAATAGACCAACAACTGTTCGTTCATTTAGTTAAATGATTATCGATTTTTGAACAAATGTGTAACAGAATTATTAATTAATTATAGAACTGAGTTTGATTGAAATCAATAAAAAAAATTTGATCTCAAACACGTAAGTATTTCTAAACTACACACTAGACTGTGTGACAACTTTCTTTAGAATTTTATGATATTTTTATTTTTTTTTTTTTAAATTTTTTTTTGTGCAAAATTCATTGTTTCATTGAAATTGTGGCAAGACGCATTTCTTTATGGTCTTCACTGAAGGTAAAAAAGTATATATACATGTTTGTCACTCCGTTTGTAATTTCTACAATATTGATCTTAGATAAAATAAAGAATATATATGTATAGTCTGGGTCCTTATGAGTAGGGAAGTTGATTTAACTATGTCCGTCCGTCTGTCTGTCTATCCGTTGAAATAGGTTTTCTGAATACCGCATCTATTATGGGGACTAGGTTGCTATATATTTATATCACATATAGTCCGGAATTATTTGCTGTTGAAATTCAGCCTGATCGGTCCAAAGTTTGCAAATTAGCTGCAAGCATCTTGACTATCAATACACAATAGGCGGGATAGCATAGGTACAAAGACATTATAGATTTCTGTATAACTGGCCAACGACAAGATACAAAGTTTTCAAATTAGGAACACGAATTAAAGAAATGGGCGTGGCACAAAATAGATTCATTTATATCAAAAGGTTGCTAAGCCACGATATGAAATTCGTTGACAGTTAGCGCTTTTCTAGGTTCATTTTCAAAGCAATACGTCCGAACAATATTACAGAAAAAAATGCTCTCTAAAAAAACAAAGAAAGGTAAGGATTTCGTAATAAATCGGCGGGGATTTTCCAATGTATTATTATGGAAACTTTGGTTGCATCAAATTAAAAATGTTCCTTAACAGACTTGACCAACACATCAAGCGTTTTTTTTTATCTGTCAAAAATGCCATAAAATGTGTGTAAAGCAAGCTTAAATAGCGCGATGTTAACGCTTTGCAATTAGAAAATCCGATTTCGACAAAGAGTTAGGTAGCAAAGTTTTTAACAATAGTATAAAAATGATTGCAACTAAGCTATTTAAAGCTCAATCTAGTAGTTTTATTTCCAGCTTTCTATTTAAAATTTGAGTGTTTTTTTTTTAACAAGATCAATTTATGTCTCTGTTCATGGCACGACGTTGACGCTTGTATTTAAAGGGCCACATAATCAACACGAGCAATGTTACAACAAGACATTTGTGTGAATATTAAAAATGTTTAATTTTCACACAAACCTGCTCCATATTTGTTTTCAGGCTTATTTAGCCCTTAGGTATGCCAACCTATGCGCTAGAAAACGTTACGTTAGACGCGCTGATTACTAATAATTTTTTTAAACTTTTTTTTCTGTTGACTCAGAATTTTTCAATAAGCTTGCTTATTTTAACCTGTTTCCTGTGTTAGAGAAACACGACTAAGAGATCCACAATTTTGCAAAATTTTATTCCACACAGAACCACCAATGCTATTGGCCTTAATCTCGAAATCAAAACTGAGGGAAATTAAAATTACTATACTGTATAGCTCATAATTTTTTAAAATTACCGTAGTTCTTTCTGATTTTAAGCGCAGTTCAGGTAAAGGTGAGTGCAATTCAAGTACCAAATATATTAAATGAATAATTTTTATAAAGTCCTTAAACGGAATTGTTTATAAAATTTGTTTCATGTAAATTTCACTCGAATTCGATTTCCAGAACATACCATTTAAATAGATCCAAAAAGAAATTTAATATTTTTTTGTGTAAATTTTACTCTTTCTATTTCTCAATTGTTTAAATAAAAACGTAGATTAGCATCTCTTTAACTTTAATTTAAACTAAAATATAAAGACCTTATTCATAGAAAATACTACAGGTTTATACAAATAAAACAAAATTTTTATCAAAACCTGATATATTTTTTAAAAATAATAGGAGTAGAGTAAGTCGACTAAAGATCTTTAAAAATTCAAAAAAAAAAAAAAAAAAACGTTTTACAAATATACTTTAAAAATTAAAACAAAAATGTCATATTGTTTAAAAAAATTCGATCGAATTATTTTACCCGTCTTTGGTTAATTTACCACGTCTTATTAAACACTTATGGCCAATTTCACTAATTCTATTAACATATCAAATGATGTTTATTATTAATTTTTCATGTGAAACAAACACAAAATTATATTTATATTATATGACATTTTAATAAATTAGTGAAATTGGCCATTAAAATATTCAATTTAAACTTTGCAAATAGAACTTATCATAATAATCCCATCTCTGCAGCCAGATATAAAAAAAAAACTTTTTACTAGGTATGTACTTAAAAGAAAAAGCACTTGAAAGCTTAAAAGTTTTAAATTAAACGTCTTTTTACATAAAAAATAAATTAAAATTTTCAAATCAATTACATTTACCTATCCCTGGCAATAATTATTGCAATTTGCATTAATATTAATCTATTTCGTATTTTATTTCTTTTTTCAAAAACTTTAGATAGGTATTTAATTTTATTATTTTAAACATTTATTTTGAATGTTCTTCTTTGCGTTATAAAACTTTTTCCTTAAACTCCTATTCCCTAAATATTTCACAAAGTTTTAGTTTTTTACGCAAACCTTTGGTGAATATTGTAGCTTCAGACCAGTGCTGCCACAACGAATACAATTTTTACAACCAAAATTTTTGAAAAAGTTACCAAATGTAAAAAAATATAACCAAATTTAAAATGCTTTTTATTAATTGAGAAAATCATTAAAATCATTGTATCACAAAGGTTATTTGCACTTTAAAGTAAAACAATAATTAGAAATCAAGAAAACAAAACAAGAAATGTAATTCTTTTACATATTAAAAAAATAACGTGAAACCCAATTAAAAGATTTTATTTATTTGAGTCTTTTTTCGTAAAAAATTTTTTTTTAATTTTTTGGCGCCTTATGCTCCAGTGGGAGTTAGAGGAATATACAAAAAAAAATAAATTGAGTATTTTTTCATATGCCAGTTATAAATAACAAAAATGGATAATAGTTTTCCGCTTTTTAGCTGTTATTGGCAGGACTGTCAAATGTGGCGATTTCTTAATCCTTTTGTCGTCGGCAATTTACATTTGGCGATTATTTTGGCGAAATTTAAAAAGATTGGCGATATGCGAATTGTATTTTATGTAAATATTTTCTAATTTACATATATCTAAAATATTATAAAAACTTTTTTCTGTTTTGTGTAAATTTTATTTCAAATTTATAATTTTTATTATAAAAAAATGTTTCAAAATTGTTTAACATATCATAACGTACATTCCATGGGGAAAAAGTATATGACTGACAGTCAAAAGTTTTTTTTTACCAAATAATTATCTTAAAAAACATTAAATAAATATACATACCAACAAGTTATAAACAGTAAAATTTCAAATTTCTTTAAACTTACAGCCATTTCTTAAAGAAAATTCCATAAATTTTAAAATTATATTGATAAATCAATGTAATTTTAAAAAATCTTTAAAAAAATTCCTATTTGTATTTTCAAATATGTATATAAATATATTTCTGGAAATAACCTAAATTCAGAACCTTAAGCTTATTTTCAAGTTTTTAAAAACACTGAAACGACTTTTGTGTAATTTTTCAGTTATTTTCTAAAATCGATTCCGGATGAGATGATTTTAAGTACTTTAAGTACTAATTATCTTTACTTCTCTTAAAATCAAGAAAAACTACGCTCATTTAAAAAAAAAATAATTATAAATCTCCATTGATTAAAACTTCATTTGTTTACGATTTCAGATCATGGCGTTTTTTAAATTAAAAATCACAAATGGCAATATTTTCTTAGCAAAAATCTTAAAAAAATTATTTGGTTGCTGTTTTGAAAGGGATTTTAAAAAACTTCCGTTCTTTGGTAACAAATAATGAAAAAATCGTACCTAGTACACAGTACAAATTATTCGAGCTCGTAAATAATTGTACCAAGAAATACATATTCGTTCGTAATTATTTTTGTTTTAAAAAAAAGTAACCAAAATGAAAAAAATATTCACATCTCCACATTGAAAAAAAATATAACCAATTTTGGTTAGAAATAACCAAAAACGGCAGCTCTGCTTCAGACATGTTCATAAAAAAAATGTAAACATAATTAGCACTTACACATCCCTGCTTCCAATAAAAATAGCTAGCCTAATCTTATCCTACTCCCCCTTTAACACTTAATAAAAAACCTAATAATTTCCCGAACCATCATGTTTATTAGTATAAAAGCTCTTTTTCTTCCCTTGTCAACACTAGCTGTCTCTTTCACTCTTACACTCAAGTGTAACCAACAGGTTTTTTCACGTCATTTTTGCTTAATTTCCTTCTCCACTTCTTTTTAGTTTCTAGAAAGTTTCAAAGTGCGTGAATGTCTTAAAGAAATACCTACTCGTTTAAATTAAGTAAAAAATCACAGTAAAGCTACTAATAAAAAACATTAAAGCAATAATCTTTTAGAAAATGAAAAAATCTAAGCAAAAAGTTATATATTTCTTAGTAAACACCGTATTAGGAAATATTTCCATACATGGCAGAACAAAAACAGCGCAGTCTCAGTTGGTTTTAAGTTGTAAAAAGTCGCAGCGGTCGTGTGCAGCAGAGAGTTTTGTGACTTTCGTTTTTAAGTGTGGGATGGGAGTGTTTGTAATACAAACTTTGTATGTAAAATATTAAAGGAAGTATGTGTAAGCACAGTTAATAGGCAAAAGACAAGGCGAATTGAGTGCAGTAGTTGAGTTCAGTACAGTAAATTAATTCGCCTTGGTAAAAGAAAAGTGCTACAATCAAAGTATGTAATTGAAGTAGAAAACGGTTGTTTGTTTTTGTTTTTTTTTATGATGTCAACTTAGCCCTTTTCGGGCTAGACACAGCTTTTTTTTAATTATCTGAAACTCGAAACAACTTATTTATTTTAAATTCTATGTTCTTGATGGATTTTCTTTTAAAAGGTTATTCATTTTTTATTTATCAATTCCCTGGATTGTGTTCTACTACATATAAATAATATATATTAATCTTTTTAGTTTTTGTTTTTCGTAACGTTAGTAAAACTTTTATAAAATAGACTAATAATATCTTCTACGTAAAATTATTTAAAAAAAAATTTATTTTTAAATTTTTACCAGGAGTATAAAATTGTTTTCCTTTTTGTCCCTCCCAGGAAAAATTTTTAAAATTTTTACTTATATCGGTATTTTCAAGTAACTGTTGGAACAGAACTGAGTCTTCAACTTCAGACTAAAGCTACGGTCACACTTATTAAATATTTGAACAAATAAGCGTAACCCCTACTTTTGTTAATAGTAAGTGAGATTTAAAATAATCTTAATACTACAAAATAAACTAATTATACTACTAGACATAGCAAAAAACAGTTTTTTGTAAGATGTGGTATTTAAATCAAAATAAATATTGATATTAAGCGAAATGATTTTTTAGTTTAGTTGTTGGTCCCGTTTTTTTCGTCAAATATTTGATAAGTCTGACCGTAGCTTAAGATTCTCAAGCGCATAATTAAAAAATCGACAGTCAATTAAAAAATCGACAGTTACAAAATTTATGAAATTGAATGAAATTATTTATTTTTATTACTATCGACATTTTCCTAATTTTATTGTTGTCTTTTTAGAAAACTCTAAGCGGGTTTATTATGAAAGTATAGTAACATTGTTAAGAGAAAAAGTGTTGATATGTCAAAGTAAAGGAAAAAGTATTTTCAAAATAAAGTACTTTTTTTGGTCCTTTCAATTTGGAGAACATTTGTTTTAAGTGCTATTTTCAGCAACAGATAATCACCCCTATTCTGCGTTTCGATTCGGATCGAAATTTTCTCCGTTTTTGGCAACTTTGGTGTTTTGTGCCAATGTTCTGTAACTCCCGCGTTGAGAAACTTTTCGATTGAAATGTGAGAAATGAAACAAAAATACCATAAGTTGAAACAAACATGTTTTTCTTACTTAACTGTTACTGAAACATTTTTGGCGAGTAATTTCCTTACGTTACAGCTATTACACACCAAAAATGATACAGTAACAGTTTAGTGAGAAAAACATGTTTGTTTCAATTTATGGTATTTTTGTTTCAGTTCTCACATTTCAATCGAAAAGTTTTTCAACGCGGGAGTTACAGAATATGGGCACAGAATACCAAAGTTGCCAAAAACGGAGAAAATTTCGATCCGAATCGAAACGCAGAACAGGGGTCATTAAAAATCTCTTAACGCATTACTGAATGCTTAAAGAGCATAAGTTTTAAATTTGTGTGAAATTATCTTGCAAAAACATGCATAGAAAAAGTACCAATATGTTACATTTTTCAAATCTATGGTCCTTAAGTTTAAAAATAAATTGTGAACTCAAATTGGTGTCGATTAACAAGTACCCGAAAGATTTATTTTTTAAGCACTTTTGTCGCCTAATATGCCTTCAATTCATTTAATCGGGCTTTTGCTTTAATCGGTTAATCGCTCAATTAATTAACCGAGGTTTTGGTTTAATCGGTTAATTTTGTTATTGATCGGTTAACCGATTAATAAAGTTTTGTCATAAAACGAGCAAACAAAAAAAAATAATTCAAAAATAATAATCAATTAATTAAATTAGCTAGCAGCCCAAGCACCAGATCAGGATGGTTTAGCTCAATCCGCTAATTATCCGAAGTTTAAATGAATAATGAAACTGTAATAATTGATACAGCCCTATGCTCCTTATAAGAACAACAGGAATTTATATATATGTATTTATTGAAAAATAAACTGTAAGATTATTTTATTAGTTATTTTAAAAGCTTAAGGAGATCTTATAAAATAATCTTTTAGAAAAATAATTTGGTTTAAACTTATAGGATTCAAGCGATTCCTTTCTTAAGTTTTGATAAAACTTGACTTGAATCTAATTTCTCTGTCCTTTTCCTGAATTTCTCTGAACATATAAAATTTTAAATTATGCCATTAGAGTCCTGTTTTAATTCTAATAATAATAATTCTAATTGTTTCGTTAAATTTTGTTAACTATCGAGAGTTTATTCTGTCATCTCACTTATCCTGGCAAAGCTCAGAAGCTAACCTTCTGCAAAAAAGTTTATTTACGAATGCCTTAGTGTCTGAACTGTATTTTTAGAATGTATTGCTTAATGGAAAAATATTTTATATAAAAATATCTTCTAAACACAAGCCTTTTGTAAATGAGACGAAACAAATACAGTGGTATCCCGGTTTAACGTATACTCAGTTTAACGAATTCGCGATTTAACGTACAGTTATATTTTTTCCATTGAGTACCTTATATTACGAACAGACAGCAAATTTTTGTACTCTATATAAAAATTAAAAAAAAACAAAATAGAATGAATGCAAACATATTGGCATCCATTCTCTTTTGTTTTTGTTTACATTTTTACCATATTTTAAGAGCGGTTTTACTGAAAACAACGAGCTTAGAGAAGTATTTTCTTTTCTTACAAAGAAAGCAAAGAAAATACTTGCTAGCCAAAATAAAAATTTGTACGTTTAACAAACCTATTGTTTTATTTTTGACAACCCGACCACAGAAGCAGTGTTGTTGTAGATTTGACCTCACCTTATATTCAATTCGCCTTGTTACATAGTCGTTTTTTACTTGTTGTTTACAAAACAAACGTTTGTTTTCTGTTTCAAATTTTACGTCATTTTTGTGAAGTTTTTGTACAGTTGATATCAAAATGCCCAAAAGAAAACGTTTAATTCTTAAAGAAAAATTAAACATTATTGACGACTCTGAAAAGGGCCTGCAACTAAGTTTTGTTCTCCACTATCAATTCATTGAATTAAAAATGATATGAAGTATTTATTTTTGGTTTGTGTTATAAATGGAAATAAACGAATTTACTTTGTTTTATTAAAATATTATTGTTTTATTAATAAAAATTTATTAAAAAAGACTTCGGGATTTAACGAATTTTTCAATATAACGAAAGGGCCTGACAATACATAATTCGTTAAACCGGGATACCACTGTAATTGAAAACACAAAAAATATGTTATATTTATAATTTAAATTAAAAATGTTGTTACATCGGTTAATTGACTGAAATTAACCGGATAAATCGTTAATCGAAAATAGCCAATTTTAAATTAACCGATCAGTTAATCGGGTAGTAAATAATCGGTTAACCGTTAATCGTATACCGAATGAATTCCCTAATGCCTTCTTTCTAAATGTACTTCGTTGTGACATAAAAGTTTATACAATAAAGACATTTTTCATTTATGATTTAAAAAAAGTTTTAAAAAACTTGCTTACAAAGAGCAACAAAAGAACAAATTTTGACCCCATTTTGCCCATTTAATTAAGGGTTTTCAAATATATGTGCTTGTTGACAGTTTAAGTATAAATATAAATTTACTTATCAAATTTTGCAGTCTAAATGGGGTTTATTGAATAGTACCAAAAATTTTTCTTTTTCTCCACTTTTATCCATTCACAAAATTTGAAGTTTTTGGGTAATTTTATTCTTTCAAACATTTTTTATACTATATTCGTATATTTGAAGAGTCTCAAACGAGAAAATTTTTGTTATTTACGCTACAAAATACCTGACAAGTTATGCTTAAACATTATGGCTAAGAAAATTTTTTAAAAACTTTTGTCCAAAATTTTTTATTATTATTGCGAAAATTGTAGGGGGTGTGCTGGAAATCGCAAACGCAAGAATTTGGAAGCTGTTTTTAATACACTTTTAATCTAATTTTTATAATTTTTGTTATAAAATTCTGTTTAATAGAGAAGTGTTTGTATAATATTTGTCATAAAATTCTTTTATTACAGAAATCTTACTAAAAAATTACTTTTAAAATTATTGGGTTTTGCGATTTCCAGCACACCCCCTACAATTTATTAATTATAAATTTTGTTATGGTAATCACATTCTATAAGGAGAGGTGACAATGTCAATAGTCACTCATAATATTATTATCTATATCACAGGCTTCTAAAACTAATTTTCTATTAAAATATGCCTTTAATAAAGCAAATATAAATATTTTAAGAGAATAATGGGGAAAAGCCTTTAAAATTTCTAAACATAAAGTTTAATTTTTTTAAAAAATTAAAATAATAATGGGTTTCGTTTCTGGTAAACAAAAATTAATATAATTTACTTCTAATTCCATTCTTTATAAAATAGGTACTATGTGTGTACTTAACATTTTAAAATTTTAATCGAAAAGAAACTTTTGAAAAAAACTTTTCTTATTTCTTCGACCTTTTTCTATTAAATATTCTATTTTAATATATTCTTTAAGCTTAAGGTCACTTTTTGTTAATTAAATTAACTAAAATATTTTTTATATATTTATATTTAATATTTATAAAATTTATAAATAATATAAAATTAGAAAATTGTTTTTGACAACAATTGGAAACATACATTTTTCAATTAAATTTTTGTAACGAACTGAACCCTGTTGGCTCTATCTCGTAAGAGACAGTGCTACCATTGATACCGGCCGCGCTCGTGGAAATTGGGTTGAATTTTATCCCTTTTAAGAAAGAACTAAGATCTATTGAAAAAAAATTTTTTAAGTTTATATTATATTAAAAAAATCCTGAAGAAGATTTTCAAAGGAAATCGAAATATTAATAGAGAAATAAATTAATTTAATACAAAAAGTGACCTTAAGCCTTAAGAATATATTAAAATATAATTTATTAAGAATTTTCATTACCCTTGCAGCCAATTTAACAAAGTTTAAATAAACTTTTTATCATTTAAAAAAAAAAAAAAAACGTCAAAAAACCCGTTTCTTTTAAAAATTTCAAATCAATTACATTTTCCCATTCCGGGTATTAATAGTCACAATTTGTATAATTCCTTTCCCAAATACGAATTTTAAGGAAAAATTTCAATAATCCCATCCAAGGCGAATTGACTAGAAGGTGAGGTCAACTCTACAACTACAATGCTCCTGTGGTCGGGTTGTCAAAAATATTGCAAGTAAAAAAAACAGGTTTGTTTACATAAAAAACTAGTTTGTATACAAACTTTGACAAGTCGACCACCGAAAAAAAACACCATATGTTTACTTGACCCCACCTTCTATTCAATTCGCCTTGATCCCATCCCTACTGTCAAAAAACAAAAATAAGTAGTACTTTTTTTACTCTTCAATTCACCAAAAAAATTTCCTAAACGTCATTTGTTATTGTTGTAAAAGCTCTTTTTATACTTTTTTGAGTCTATTTGTCTCTTTCACTCTCATGTTTAAATTAACCTCGAGGTTTTTTACCTTCCTTTTGCTTAATTTCCTTTTCCTTTTCTTTTTAGTTTCTAGAAATTTTTATAAATGCGTGAACGTCTTAAAGAAATGCTCGTTTAAATTAATTAAAATCACAGTAAAAAGTTACTAAAAATTAGTAATTTTTGTTAATTATTTACATTAAAACAATAATCTATTAGAAATTAAAAAAATATAAGCAAAAAGTTAAATATTTCTTAGTAAAAACCGTAATAGAAAATATTTTCATATATAGCAGAATTAAAGACAGCGCAGTCTCTGTTAGTTTTTAGTAACTAACCATCGACGCGGTTGTGGAAGCAGAGAATGTGTTCTGTCGTGTTTCTTTTAAAGGTGATTGGGTTTGTTTACTAAATAAAAAGCAAAGTCGGTCGATAAGCAAAAAAATGTTTTGGCTAAGAGCATAGAATGTTGTTGAAAGAGAAAAGGTATTGTTTGGGTTCTATTTTGTTGCAAAATTAAGAGATCATGATTCATTTATGTTTAAAAAGTAAATATGAAAAGTTCTTTGTTTTTGTGTAAAAAAGGAGTAGGTATTATTAAAGATAACAAATTGCCACAAAATATTGCCTGTTTTTAATAATGTGTAAAAATCAAATAAAATTAAATGAAAGTTAAAATCAGAATGTACTAATAAAGTGACCTCACAAGCGTTTGTCGTCATTTTTTTTGTTTATTTACTTTTTTTAATAAGGCATTTTGACATTTGCCGTCTCAATTCTAGCAACAAAATGCCTGTTGTTTTTTCTATTGTTGCATTGTTGTAGTACTGAGGTCACTTTGTTAATACATTTTGGTTAAAATCAAATTAAAAATCTAAATATTAAATAATGAAAAAATAAAATTTAACAAAAGTTTAAAGAAATTTAGTAAAGTTATTGGAGATAATTTATGATGATGAAGGCGGGTTGTTTAATAAAAATCTACAAAAATTTAAATATTAATGTTAAAATTAATTTACACAATTTGTTTTAATGTTGAAAGTTAACAGAATTTTTGTCCCATTATTATTTTTATAATATGTTTGAGAAAATTGTTATTGAATTTTTAATATGTACATATTTTATTTCAAAAATTGAAACTAGAACTGAAACAATGTGCTTAGTTCTATTTTGTTTATCAAAAGTGAAGTTATTATTATTTCACAATGCTATTAAATATAGTTTGTAATTTTAAATATGTACCTAGGTATGTCCATAATTTATAACAAATTGTTTTTCGTGCTTAATTCCCAATTTTCATTCCTGATAAATGCACTGAAATTTATTGTTGGAGGATACGCTAGTTTCTATGCGTATTTCACTGGTTGGGAAGACCAGATAACCAGGAAACCTTTACGCAAAAATTTTAGAAAAGCTAAAAATATAAGATAAGCAAACAAAACTGTAGTGTGAATATTTTAAATTCAGCCTACACAGAAAAAAATAAAAATTGATTTCAATTAAAAAATTTGCGATATTAATTAAAAACTCAATTAAATTTGCACCAGTAAACAAATTAATAGTATCAATTAAACCAGTTAATAGTATTAATTAAACGTTTAATTCACTTGATTAAACCTTTAATTCACTTGATTAAATTTTTAATAAAAACTGATTATATTTTTGATTAATGCTTTAATTGGTGAACAATTTTGGAGAATTTTTTCTGTGTACTCAATTTAGCTTAAAATTTGCTTAATAATTCTTTTTACAGCTAAATTCTTTAAAAATTTTCTAAAAAAAATTAATGTTTTGTGCTTCTTTTTGTTCCTTTCAATTTGGAAAGAATTTGCTTTAAGTGATATTTTCAGCACAAAGGCAACTTCGTTTAAGAAATTTTAGCTCTTTTTACGCATTTTATCCCATAATTCGATTACTGAACGCTTCAAGAACATAAGTATTAAGTTTGCACGAAATTATCTTTTAAAAGGCCCAAAATTACAAATTTTAACCCCGTTTTGTTTATGTCTTGATTTCCCATACAAGAAAAATTACATATTACCAAAAAATTAATATGGTAATAAAAAGAAAAAGATAAATGCAATTGATAAAAGAATGAAGTTAAAAATCTTTCAGTCAGCTGTTTTGGTTAGGAAACAAAATCTAGCTTATGTCAAAAAATTTTAATGTAAATGCATTAGATTTCGACGAAGACTTTAAATGAAATCTACAAGATTTTGTCCAAAAGTAAATGGGCTATAAGTAAATTTGATTGAATAGTACCCAAAATTCCACTTCTTTTTCACTTTTATTTCACAAAAGAACGGTTTAAAATGTATTTTTTTGTGACAAAAAGTCTTTTGCCTTTTTTAGGCTTTTGTACAAAAAAATGTCACTTTATTGACACAAATTTTAACTTTTATTTTAAAATTTTTTATTTTAATTTCTTTTTGTATTGACGTTTCAAACAAACTGACAATTTTTGTTTAAAATTAAACAAAAGGTTAAAAGGTGCTTCATAAAGCGAATCTCGCAAGTTTTCCCATTTGCACAAATGGCAATTTTAAGCGATATTATAAAAATCTTTAATGTTTTTGTATTTTATGTTTGAATTGTTTCAAGTCAGCTAATTAGGCCTATATTATTTAATGTAAATAAAAAACTTTTCTTTACATGTTTTCCAACGTTTCGTCAATTATTTTTCGACTTCATCAGGGTTACGTAAATTTAACAGTAATTTTCACATTAAATTAAATATAAATAAATTTTACAAAAAACAAAGAACATTTAACACAAAAAATAAATTGAAACCACAGCTTAAAAATTAATATCACAGTTTGATATAAAATTTTCTCTTAATTACATTAACCCGTTTCTGGTAAAAAAAAAAAATAATAATAGTCGAACTTCTATATTGTGAGCCTCTATACAATGAAGACCTGATTTAATTGATTTTAAAAACACATTGTTTTCGTTACAATTTTAGTGTATTTTGATTCTCTTTTAATGAATTTCAGTAAATTTCACTTTACAATTACAATTAATAAATTTGAATCATATGCATATTCGTCTCAATATAATTAATTATTTTGAAACAATTTCTGTTGCGAATACTTACAAAAGAGAAAAAATTAAAAAATAATTAAGGGATTTTTAAAAGATTAAAATAAGAAGAAGAAACATAGTAGTACCATTTAAAATAATATTAGTAGCAGTCCCCCCGTTTTGAAGGAACAAAAATAGCGCATCAAAGTAGCATTTTTCATAAAAAATATGATTAGTATATACTGACGTCCAAGAAGGTTTAACAAAATAAAGCTAAACAGTTTAGTTACTAGTTTTTCTAAAAAGGCTTGTCTTCTAAATTTGATATTTTGATAAGAGGAAATTTTTTTTTTTTTGAACATTCTTCGACTTTATTAATAACACTCAACGCAAAAGGTTTGAGGTTTTTTGTAGATATTGATAAAGCAAAAAAAAATTAATTTTTTTGTATAATAAAGTTTCTTTATAATAAAGTTTCATTCTAAGGAAGTTCTACTGTACGCTAATTCCATTTTTGGCAAATGTGTACTTAACATTTTAAATTTTAATTAAAGCAAAATATTTTTAAATACATACAAATTTTCATAATAATTACTCTTTCTTATCCATCCAGCCAATTTAATAGAACTTAAATAAACTTAACATAATTTCTCTAAAAAAAAATTTTTTAATTTTTCACATAAACCCCATTTCTTTTAAAAAAAATTCCTTTCAATTACATTTTCCCAATGCTGGTAATAATAATTACAACTTGTTTTATTCCTTTTCCAAATACTGAAAATATTTAATTTTAGTTAAAAACTATGAATTTTAAGGAAAACTTTTAATATTATTAGCACTTACCCATCCCTGATGTCCAAAAAAATTAAAAAAATAAATCTTCAACCTAAAACAAAACTAAAAAAATTTCCCTAAAAATCTTTTTTATTGTTATAAAAGCTCTGTTCGTCCACTTTTGAGTCTGTTTTTCTCTTTCACACTCACACTCAAGTTAAACCAACAGGTTTTTTACCTCTCTTTTGCTTAATTTCCTTTTCCTTTTCGTTTTAGTTTCTAGAAATTTTCTAAGTGCGTGAACGTCTTAAAGAAATACTCGTTTAAATTAATTAAAATCACAGTAAAAAGTTTTAAAAAATTAGTAATTTTTATAAATAAATAACATTGAAACAACAATCTATTAGAAAATGAAAAGAATCTAAGCAAAAAGTTAAATATTTCTTAGTAAGACCGTAACAGTAAATATTTTCATACATAGCAGAACTGAAGACAGCGCAGTCTCTGTTGGTTTTGTGGCGCTAACAATCGCCGCGGTTTTGGGAAGCAGAGAGTGAGTTTTGTCGTGTTTTTTTAAAGTATGTGTGGGTTTGTTTATTGCGGAAGAAATAAAAAGCAAAGTCGAATACCAAAAGAAAAGTGTCTTAGCTAAAAGCATAGAATGTAGTTGAAAGAGAAACGGTCTTGTTTGGGTTCTATTTTGTTGCAAATTAAGAGATCATGATTCATTTATATTAAAGAGTAAATATGAAAATTGCTTTGTTTTTGAGGAAAAAGAAAATAAAAATAAATTATTAAAGATGGTAAAATACCACAAAATATGGCCTGTTTTTAATAAAAATGTGTAAAAATTTAATAAAAGTTAAAATGAAATTAAAAATATTATTATAAAAAAATAAAATTTTGACAAAGGTTTTAAGAAATTTGATGAAGTTGTGGAGAAAATATTTGACTTTTATAAGGTGAGTGAGTTGTTTAAAATCTACAAATAATCTAAAAATTTATGAAAAAATTAATATTTGTTCACAATGGTACCAACAATTTCATTTTTTCTTCTATGTTATTTCATCCCAAAGTTTTTCATATACATATTCTCCTTTCATTTGTTTAACAAAAAGGTAACTAAAGTTTTTTCAAAAAGTAAAGAAGAAAATTAATTAAAGCAAAAAATGTATTTTGAAATGCATCAAAATGCTCTTGAGGCTTTAATTTCTAATTGATTCCACTGGTGCACCAAATTCAAAATGGAAACTTTATTCGTTATGGATTAAGGCGTAGTAAAATGTTTTCTGAGATTGGGCATGAGACCTATGGTAAATTGTGTACCGAAGAAATCAAGTACATAGTTCATTAATTGCACTTCATAATCTTTCATTACACTATGCAACAAGCAAAAATTACCTGAATAATTACTTTATTTTTTTGATCCGATATAGTCACCTAACTGCAGAAATCATCATTATTTAAAATTCTATCGTAAGTTTTTTTTTTGTTAAATTTTTTCTCTAAAATTTGAGATTTTTGAAGAGGCTGCTCCATACATCTTATCGTAACTTTGAAACTACGTACCCGATTTTGTTATGTAATCCGTCAAAACATTTTAAATTACCTCATATCATTTTTTAATTTAGCCTTTATTTTTGGAGTTATTGAGGCCAAAGTGGCAAAAAAATATTTTTTTTTTGTTTTTTTAAAAAATTTTGGAATTCAAAAAAATTCATAAAAAATTGAAATCAACAAATACTTACCAGTTTTTGTAATTAAGCTCAAAGCTGCATGTATTAGAAATAAAATAAATTTTATTTCCTGAAAATCCATGGACAAATTCCTGTTTTATTCCTGTTAAACTGAAAGTACCTAGTTTTGACCTTTTTTTATCGCAAATTTGTGTAGAGCTTAAAATCAAAAAGTTTTTCCTTTTTATTACACAAAATTTTTTTAATCCTTTACTTTTAATTATTTTTTCATAAAGCTGCATATAATAGAAATAAAATAAATTTTGTTTCATAAAAATCCACGGATAAATTCGTTTTTTATTCCCGATAAAGTGAAAGTACTTAGTTTTAAGATTTTTTATCGCACATTTGTGTCGAGCAACATGCTGCAATCATAATATAAACATGTTGCTTTACACAAATTTCACTTTATCGGGAATAAAAAACGAATTTATCGGTGGATTTTCATGAAATAAAATTAATTTTACTTCTAATACATGCAGCTTTGAGCTTAATTACTATAACTGGTAAGTATTTGTTGATTTCAATTTTTTATGAATTTTTTGAATTCAAAAATTTTATAAAAAAACAAAAAAAAAAAAATATTTTTTTTTGCAACTTCGGCCTCAATAACTCCAAAAATAATGCCTAAATTAAAAAATGATATTGAATAAACTTAAATCTGGCGTAATTTTAAATGTATTTTCGGATTGCATATAAAAAATCGGACACGTCGTTCCAAAGTTACGATAAGATGTAAGAGCAGCCTTTTCAAAAATCTCAATTTTTAGAAAAAAATTTTTTTTAAAAAAAACCTTACGATATAATTTGAAATAATGATGATTTTTGCAGTAAGGTGACTATAGCGGATCATACAAATATAGTGGTAGTTCAGGTAAAAAAAAAACTTCCCATTTGTTGCATAGAGTTATTAGTGGTTTTGTGTATAAAAATGTGTTTTTATTTAAATAAAACTTGTAGTTAACTAAATAAATTTATTTTGAATTTAAATAATTCATCTTAATTCATTGAATAAAAACTTTAACTGAATCATACAAATAAACCATTAACAGTAGTCTTGCTTAAGTGGACTTTTGACTGAATTGCACAAAATGTATCATTTTTGTTATTATTCTTTTAAATTCCATACGAATTCATTTTTTAAGTGCAGGTTTTATACCCGCACATTTAAGATAAATGCCCATAATTTTTGGCATTTTAAAATTATTTTCCAAAAAAAAATTAAAGTTAGCTGCACTTTGACTAACTGCACAAAATACACATTTTCTGTATTTATTCTTCAAAATTCTTATTTAGTGCATTTTGTATCATTATTTTGGCAGATTATAATATTTTAATATAAAACATCAAAGTTAGCTGCATTCATGAAAAAAATATGGTGGCCATTTTTTCAATAGTTAGTTTTAACTTTTTGTTAAATTTTGGTTAAATTGGCCGTAAATAAATAATAAAACTTTTTTTAGTAAACCTCTTTAAAAGAAGATGTTTTGTTATTTAATAACACTGTGCATGAAATTGACACTTTTTTTCGTGACAAGCCGGGCACATGGCGTTTTAACATAATTCGGGGACGCTGAATCCAGTGGTGCCCGCGGTTTTTTCAGATTGGCTCTGGTTTTCGAGATATACCGTTATTTCGAAAATGGAGGAGGTTGCTCAACATATATTCGCGTAACTCAAAAACGGTTTAGTTTATTGAAATTCTAAAATTTAATTTCAGAAAAGTAAAACTCTTTTTCTAATATGAGTATTCGTTATTGAAACATAATTTTTTTTGAAAAAAAAAATTAATTTTTTTATCAAAATTTCGAAATTTTTGTTTTTTAAAAATTCATAAAAATTAAAAAATGCAGCTAGGCTTCTAATTTTTTGCAGACTTATAAAAAACGAAGCTTCAAATAAAATAAGCCATAAATGATTAAAATCTGTTTGCAACTTTTGATTTTATTCACAAAAGTGGACAAATTTTTCATTAATTTAAGAATTTCCCTTAGGGTGCTCCCATAAAAATATTGCGTTTTATGAAATTCTTAAATTAATTAAAATTTGCTTAAGCAAATGACAGTTTCATAAAATTTAACAAAAAGTTTCCTTAAGTTCAATATGGTTTGCCTCATATGATTTACATGTATTCGTACATTTGCTAAAGCCAACTTAAGCACATTATGGTTGGGCCTTTAGTTTTTTGACAATTGATATAATATTTTTTATTTGAACTCTCTGAGTAAATTAGTTACAGGGTTGCCAACTTGCACGTAATACATACATTTTTTTGTAAGAAATTACGATTTTCACACATAAAATCGTCAAACGGTTACGGCGCAAGGCGTAATCTTTATTTCTATCATTCTTGGAATAATGTATGTTTTTTAAATTAAGCTAGCTAAATTATGTTTAAAACAAGCCTAATAGTACTTTTTATAGTTAAATAAATTTTATAAAAATTTATTTCTAAGATTTTAGAAGCTAGCTGTTCTTATTATTTTAGATATTTGTGTCTGTTATTATTTAAAATTTAAAAAACTTGTCTGGTTTTTTGTTTCAGCTTGCTGAATTAACTTTAAAGTTAGCTGAATAATACTTTTTCTAAATTAATTGATTTTAAATGTTAATTCTTTACATAACTAATAATTATTTTATAAATTCAGCTTGCTGAATATAAATTAATTGTTAAGCTTTAATATTGGAAATATATGTTTTAAGCTTACTTAAATGGTTTTTTTTAACCTGCTGAATTATTTAATATGCCGGATTGACTTTTACTTCTTTAAATGGCATTAACAATGTCAATTAAAAAAACTCGGTTAGCTTAATCTGCATTTGTTTTGAATTTTTAAGAGAATTTTTGAAATATGGAAAGTCAGGAAAAGATTTTTTCAGCCGTTAGAACGTTAAACAATCAACTAATTAAATAACGATTTTTTAAGTGAACATGGTATTCTGTAGGGTTAGTTTTTCAAGTCGTTGATTTGTGCAATTTTGAACAACTTTTTTAATAAAACTGTGCGTACTTAATACTAAATGCTTAAAGAATTGTTTGCAAATTGGATTTCCAGAAAAAGCCCATGTGCAAAACGCTCTACAGCGAAAATAAAATTTTTAAATTCTTATAAATCATATATTTCATGTATTAATTAAAATCAGTTCGAATACTCTGTAAGGACTTCCCCCAACCAGTAAAAAGTTTAAGACCATCAAATACTTCAACATTCATAACAAGCAGTTTAAAAAAAAAAATAATGTACTTTTTTTATCATCTTCTTTTAAAAATTCCATTTATTGTTAAAAATAAAAAAAATCTATATAAATAATATTTATTTTCTTATGCGGTTTGAATTAGAAATAAAAAAAAAAAACAATAATGGCATCAAATAAACAAAGAAAAATATATCAGCATACCCCAGTATAAGTTTAAGAGCGCAACCCCAAACATCAGTATTAAAAAGCGGACGTTTGCAAAAATCTTAAAAACAATGCAACAAATAAGTCAATCCAACGTACTACGGGTAACTTTTGATGGCCTTTTAACTGTGGCATTACTAGTCGTGGCCTTAAACTTTTACAAAATCTTTGGATATTCTTTTAAGCGTGGTTTCTTTTGTGACGATGAGTCATTGAAATATCCCTATCATCCGGATACTGTGAATGGAGCCATGTTAATGGCCTTAACTTTATATGTACCCATTACAGTAATGTCCATAGGAGAAAGTGTTTTATTCTTGATCTTACGCAGGCGTACCACTACTGCTGAGAATCAGGGACTTAGTAAAGCTCTTTGGAATCTTTACCACAACATTACTCCGTTTCTGTGTGGATTTGCTCTACACGCCTGCTTTGTACATTTGGCTAAAATTACATTGGGCCGCTTAAGACCACATTTCTTTGATGTTTGTCAGCCTTATCGCCAAATAGATGGCAGCACTTGTGACAATCCGAAAAATCATGGCATCTATATACAAGACTATGTCTGCAATGGCATAAATATTCCATCCATTACTCCGCGTATGCTCAACAGTATACATCAATCGTTTCCCAGTGGTCACTCAAGTTATATATTTTATGGCATGATTTTCACCATCCTCTATTTGCAGCGTTTCTCCAAGACTCTGAGGCAGTATAGGATAAATGTTGGTCTTTTCATGATGGTTGTACAAATGTTGTGCGCTCTATTGGCCTGGTTTGTAGCCGTGAGTCGTGTGATGGATTATAAACACCACTGGTCAGATGTTTTGGTCGGCATCGTGCTGGGCACATCAGTTGCCATTGCGGTTACCATGTATGTGTGTCAACAGTTAAAGAGTGTGAACAGTTGGCCGGAGGGCGTTAAATCATCATCAAATTTAGATACAACATCCACCACGACATTTACCGCAACTACGCCAAGTACTATTTTAGTAGCATGACAATAAGGATGATTTTGTAAATGAGTTTGATGACAGCGATGATGATTATGATGATGTGCATGCTCAGACTGAAGCCAGCTAATTAGTATTAGTCAGTGTTCATTTCATTTTGTATTGATAGGGATTTTGCCATAAATGTTGGCAGATGTATTAATAAAGTGTAAAGAATTAATCGCTTGAAGAATAATTTTGCGGTTTTCAAGTTTTTATTTTAAAGCGACTAAACGGAATTGGCAATGCAGTTTTTTTTGCTATGAAAATATAAAAGGCAATTAAAATATTTATTAATTTAATAACAAACCATTCCAAAAGTATTCAAACTTCTTATTTTCGAAACAAAAGAAAAAAAAAATTATACCTTTAAAATTTGCCTGTAAAAATTTTAAGTCATGTCTGTTCTCGCAAGCGACAAAAGTCATAATCAGGGAAACCAGAAATATGCTCTAAAAAGTGTTTAATGCGCATTAAATATGCAGTAAAAACATAAAAATATGCCCTAAAATATAAAAAAAAAATTATGCCACAAAAAAAAACAAAAATGGTTTATTTGAAAACAAAATATTTAACATATTAAAAATATTTGCAAGTAAAACAGACACATATCCTAGTGTTTCCTATTTAGGACACAACATAACATAATTATATTTTTAACATTCATTCAAGAGTTATTTGTGCCGAATATAATCTAGATATACGGGCCTGTTCTAAAAATCACTTTTTTCAAATCACGTGTTTTTAAAATCACACTTGTGATTTTGTGGTGTTTTGAAAGTCATGCCGTTTTTGTGATTCTCGGTGTGCTTTCGGCAATTAAAGATCACACAAAAACGGAACACTTAAACATCACACGTGTTATTTTAAAAGGCACATGTGATTTGAAATCACGTGATTTGAGCTAAAGTGATTTTCAGAACAGGCCTGATAAACACCTTTCTTCATCTTAAAGTGATTTTAGGGAGACGGGGTTAATGTGTGTCAATTCAGGACCTATCATTGCAAAATTTTGGCATAACATAGGAGCTATTGTAAAAGTTATTGCAGCCAAATATATTAATATTAGCATATATAAGGAAGCTATGGCACTAAAAGCCACCAGCAGTCATCAAAATATACTTCAAAGAGGTGATATATATAACCTATATAAACTTAACCCTCCGTTACTATCGTATATTTCACTCACTTCGGTACTATCATTGGGTGTAATCCACCCATGCCTTTTTAGTGTCTGCGTTTCTTAACTGTCAAATTCAAATATACAAATAATGTAATTTTTTTTAAATAATTAGCACAAAAATACCGAACAAATAAAATTTTATTACTTTATTTCAAATTATATGTATGATGTTTATTTACATTTCATTAAAAAAAAAATAACATTAAATGGATTATGTAAAACAAGTGATAATTTAGAAAATTTGTAAGCCAATATAGAAAAAAAAAGTTATTTAATAACATTTTTCTAAACAAAGTAAAATTTTTTTTTTTTTTTTCAGCAAAGTAAAATTTTGCGTAAAACTCGAGCTAGTACCAACAAAATGTATTTACTCATTAAATCAATCAAACATATCATCATGGTTTTCGTAATTTTTTGCCAATGCTAAGATTGTAGATTGATAGCAACTAGTACACAGTAGGTGGCTGTGACTTTTGAAAAAAAAAAAAATTTCGCATTTGCACAAAATGTAATCGCTACAAAGATGTACATGATTACTATCGATGGGTATAAAACACCCAAAAAAATTAAACGCTATTACTATCGCGGGTGTAAACCACCCAAGTTCTTTTTAAAACAAATTTTATGTAAATTTAATCTCAAATTAATGTAGTAGAATGTACTTCTTAACATAAAGAACTATCCAAAGATAGATTACATTATACTAAAAGAACGATTTTTATGAAAAATAATATAGTTTTCTTTAAAGTTAGGCCTTTTGGGTGGAATCCACACAGAAGATAGTAACGCAGAGTTAATGCTGCAAAATGCATCCATTTTTTTTTTTTTTTGTTCCGCTATAATGAGCAAAAAAAAATCAATAATCATCAAAATATGCTCCAAAAATATGAAATATGCTCTATAAAAGCAAAAATATGCGTTTTAAATGTTTTTTGGACTAAAATATGCAAAAATATTCTGGAAAGGGCAAAATATGCAAAAATATTCACGAACAAATCGATGCTAAAATTCTTAGCATATAAAACTCTAAGACATATAAATATATTGTTTATACATCCATTGTTCGCACAAGGAAAAACATGCAATTGCATATTTACGGTTCCCCTGGTCATAATGAATATTTCTAGCTTTAGAAATTGACCGAAATTTCTTGAAAAAAAAACAAGACAATTTTTCTATTTCTTTAGTTTTGTAATAAAAAATAACGCCGCGTAAATCTTCGCTTCGGAAAGAAGCACTTTTTTTTAAGGCCCTAATTTTGTAAAACACAACGCACGCCAAAGTATTATATTAAATATTTTGTAATTTTGTTGTTGCTTTGTTCATAAATTTATGTACCGCTTTAAAATTTTCAACGCCACAAGCAATGAGGCGTATGAAATCTTAAAAACCAATGTGAATTTCAGTTAAAAGCAACAACAAAATTACAAAATATTTATGAATTTGTTTTTGCTTTCAATGTAATTTTTGTCGTTGCGTTGTGTTTTACAAAATTAGAGCGTAAGACTGCCTAAGCTATCGCTTAGCTAGCTTCTTGAATATTACTTTTTAGTTGGTGTATGTGCTGTGAATTGTTCACATATGTTAGTTTTCGTTGTTTCTAAAAGAAGCATAAGTAAGGCCTTAACAAATTTCCGCCATTCTAAGTTATCTGGGGCCAGGTACCTGATTTCACCCCAACTTTTCTTCACATCGTTATCTGCTTCTTGACCTTACTCATCCAGGTATGTGCTGGACGTCCTTTTCTACGGCTGCTTTGGGGTTCCAGTCGATTGCAAACCGTGGTATATCCTCCAGGCCCCTCTTATGGTGTGACAATTCCATTTTGGCCTTATGATTTCCAGAGCTTTATAACCATTCACATATGCACCCACATATTTATTTTAAACTTTAAGCAACGCATCGCATAAATACTAATTCATTAAGATTTGACATATTTGGGAATTTAAAAACAAAATAATAGCGCTTTCTGCGAAACTCTAATACCTAAACAGATCGCCAGCAATACAAACCAATCACATTTTTCTTAATAAGTTTATTTTATTTTTATTCTTATCAAAAACATTCTCCAAAATTTTCGAAAAAAAAACAAACTTTTTTGCCGTTTCCGGGAATAAAAATATCTGAAAAACTAAAAACCCTACTGAAAATTCAAAATTCTGTTTAAAATCACTTCCTTTTTCGCAAATCTGTGGCCAAATTACTTGATTCGATATCGATCGCAATTACAATAAAAATTAAATAGGAATTTCGAACGATATCGAATGCCATAATTTGGCCCCTGCTTAGGACATTTTAACTTGTGTGTTCCCACTGTAAATTTCAAAAAAAATCTAAAAACTTCCAAAACTTTTGTTCTTTTTTTACCTCTCTGACCCATTTTGATCTTCTTTGTCTCATTTTCCTAAGAATTTTTTTAGTTGCAACCATTCATAATCTTGTTTTGAATTGTGAAACAATTCATTTTGCAAAGCCCTCATGGAGATTTTTAATATAAATCTTCTTCTTGTCTAAAACTGTCAAAAGTTTAAAGCTCCCTAATTAAAGGTAAATTATGATCTACTTAATTAAAATCTATACACACGATCGCTAAGTTATTAACCCCAAATATAAATTATAATAATTTGAAATTTTCTTATCTCTCTAAGTTCATGAGGATTGTCTCAAAAAATGTTTGCTAAATGATTAGTTTCCTAACAAAACAATTATGTGAAAATCCCCCTTAAGTTGCGAAAAAAATCGTTGTGAAGTGCAATAATAGGCTTTCTTATCTGCCAGCCACAGTGACTTGATTGAAGGAAATATAAAAAGCAAATTGGTAAAAAAAATTGATTTTAACAATTCTTGCTGACTGATGAATATTATTAAAAACAAATATTTTTGTACCCTATATTATCTCGAGCTTTATATTAAGTTTTTCATTTCGTGTGTAACACCATAAATTACTTGTCTACGACTCTCGAAAGTATTTATTTTCTAGAATCTTCAAAACTTCTAAGTCAATATCGTGAATGTATTCTTTCTGTTCATCTGTTGAAACGTTTTAAATATACTCTACATCTAGGACCCGAAAAAGTCTATGTCGATTTAGAAAAAAATTATATTTTTCTCGTTTAAGAGTATCAAAGATTCTGCACTGCCGAAAATAGAATTCGTATCAACTTTTGATTTTTTAACTCATTGCCTTTTTACAAAACACTCTTGAGTTACCTAATTAATTTATAAATCAAGCATACCTCCCACCTTAAAGTAGTCCTTCTAAAATAAATGCACAATTTTATTAAAACCAACAAAATCTAAATTCAGTTGAGTGCGAACTTAACATGTGGAAGCATTAAATTTAGTAGAAATGAAATAGAAAAAAAAAACAAATTCAAAGCAAAAAATTTACAAAAAAATTTAGTTTTAATAACAAAACCATGTTAAAATTAACAAAACAACAATTTTTTCAAATCCTTATACTCTACTCATTGTTGGCTTTGGCAGCCGTTTTCTGTTATAATACCAAAAAGTTTCTGGCTCCAGCAAAAAAGCGACCATTTCAGTGCAGTGATGAAAGTTTAAGGAAGCCATTTGTAGACGATACAGTAACACCACAGCAGCTGCACATATTAGGTGTTTATATGCCCATAGTGGTAATAGCCGGATGTGAATTAATCTTCAGTTTGGCGGCCAGAAAGTCCCTACGAAACTCTTTTGGGATTCGAAAATATGTGCTAAAGTGCAGCGTGGTATTGACTTTATTTCTTGTAGGTCTGGCTGTAGAGCGCGTATTCAAAAATGTGGCGAAAATAAAAATGGCCCGACTAAGACCGAATTTCATTACAGTTTGTGAACCAAGTGATCAAAATGGCTATAGATGCCAAGGGTTAGATGACACCACTATAATGGACAATTATGAGTGCAGTTTAAGTATATACGCATATCCTTCGTGGGCGATTAGTACAGCATATTCCTCCTTTCCTAGTGGACATACCAGTTTAGCTTCCTATTCCATGGTATTTCTAATATGTTACTTCAAACTACTGTTTTTGAAAGTGAAGAATTCAACAACTTCTCCTGTGACAATGGTGTTACTTTTCATGCAAGCTTTTTGCTTTTTCATAATGTTATTTGTGGCCATTAGCCGTGTTTTGGATTTTAGACATCATTGGTCTGATGTGTTTTCCGGGTTTATTTGTGGCTCTATTCCAGCTGTAATCCTTAACTACTACTTAAGGACGCAACAAGAGCACATAGACAAATGGTTAGGAGGTGTGGTAGGCGATAAGCTACAGGTCGGTGAGAACGAGGTTAAGCCTTGCTGTGCTAATGAAAATACTAATCAAAAAGAACAGACTTGTGCTATTCCATTGGAGGTTTAATCGCTTGTTAATTTAAAGTCACGCTTGAAAAACCAATGGTTATTTTTTATGTACATAAACATTTTTAGTTTAAATCAGTTTAATAAAAAAGTTGTTTATAATAATGAGTAAAGTGATTTATTTTAGAGTTTTCATAAATAATTTTGTAGCAAATTCATGTGCCACTTTTTCAAATTTTTTCCATAGTTTTGCACTGTGTAACGATCAATGCTCTTTCTACATTCACCGGATGAATCTGACCAATGGTCTAGGATAATTTAAGTGTCAAATGGAGCTTTAAGCATATTATTTCTAAAAAATGTTAAAAGAAAAGTTTTCACTGCTTCTAATTGCACGATCATTAAGCCAATCGCATTCGGGTACTCCACTTGAAAACTTATGTCATGATATTGTTTTGTTATGTGAAAAACGTTTTAAATTTTTTAATCGGGCATTTAAGTCTTAAGGCGACTCGTTCCTTTTGAAACGGTATATTTGTATTATTGAAAAAAAAACTGAAAAACAGTAGAAGAGTTTCACAGTCCACTTAAAAATATTAAGTATCGTGGATACGATTGTTGATAGCAAATTTTTCGATCAGACTTCAAGGGGCGATGTAATTACTACGTGATGAAATAAAAAATGGGCATAATTTTACGGCGTGGCTAAAAAATGAGCATTTCAAAAACTTGACTTACAAAGTTTCAGAAGGATTTCTTTTCTATTTATGAAAAATTGGACATTAGAGGGGAAGGATCCGAGAATTTATAAATTCCATTTAGACTAAATAAACTAAACAAATTTGTGTTCATTGTATTGCGGCATAAAAGACGATGCAAAAAGGGCAGCTTTCTTAGAAAGAGACAAAAAAAACGCAAAATCTTCCGTCTCGTGACAGTTCTGTTAGTATTCTGTGGGAAATACTATAAATTAAATTGGGGAGCGGCGAGTATATTAAAAGCTAGATATACTAAGTTTTAGAAGGACTTTCTTTGCAAGTGAAAAAATTAGACATTAGAGAGGATGGATCCGAGATATCATAAATGCCATCTACAATTGTAAGTTAGACAAAAAGCATTAAATACAAAAATAAAGCCATATTCTACCCATTAACAGTGATATACGATACGATGAAATTTGACTTTAAATGGTAATGCTTTATATGTAAAATAAAAAGCGCTGTATTTTGGGGCGGGGCAAAAACAATTTTTTTTAAGTTCTTCCGACTAAACCGTTTATTCTAGAGCGTGACTGATGGAAAGTTTTTGGTTTGTATTGGGTTCTTCCTGGTTTAATGTAATATGAATGTGAAAAAGAAAAAAAGGGGCTTAATTTGGAGGCGTGTTATAAAAGTGAGCATATTAAAAGACATACATACTAAGTTTTAGAGGTACTTTCTTGGCACATAAATAAATTGGACATATGTGGGAAAGATCCGAGATGGCATAATTGGCGCCCAGAATTTGAGGTCGGATTAAAAAGTCACCAAAGGCAAAAATGAAGCCACTGTCAAGCCATGAACAACGATATAAAAAAAATGTTTTCTGTCTTAGAAACCTCATTGACATATCTTTCATTCAAGGGGGTGACTGACACAACTTTTTTCTCGACCTACCCTAATATATATATATTGGGGTATACCTACATAAACACTATTTAATCTATAAAAAATATCAAATTATTTAAAAATAACTACATATTAGTAAACTATAAAAAAATTCATTTTAACTTTTTGGCTCAAATTTTCTTCTTTAGCTCTATTTAAAACATGATTTAGCTTTGTATTATTTTAAAATCTAGTCACACTGAAGGTTTCCAAAAGAAATTGCCAAACCAAGCACACCCTGAAACAGTCACGAACGCTCAAATTGCCTTAGAAACTAAATGCTGCCAAGTTTTCCCACTTAATTAAATAGTTATAATGCTTATTGCCTTAGAAACCTTAATTTTGCATTGTTTTAACTCTTAAAATAAAATTTTTTCTAAACTCTTTAAAAAATTTTACATCTTATCAACTTTTAATATCTGCTATAAAAATTCAATTAAAAAAAAAAAAATGTTCCCAAAAACCCAAAGTTCATTAATCCAATCCCTTGTTCCCTTTCGTGTCTTTTGTTGTTTCAACATCTATCATGAATTTATTTTTTATTATCTTGTAATAAAAAAGATTTGATTCGGTTACTTTGTAACCAGTTTTTATGAGCGTTTCCATGCGTGAGCGTAAATATAACAGTGTGAAATTTTCTGGCATTTTATAATAAAAAAAATTGTTTACGACTTGTCTCTTGTTTTCATTAAGTGTAGTTAAAGCAATTAAATTTTATAATTGTCATTAAGTAAATTACAATTTTATGTCTTTGCTTAAATGTGTAAAGAATGCATTATCAAGAATTTGCCTGCATGTGTAGGCAGGCGATTTGGGTTATGAGGAAGACAATAAAGAGTTTTGAAAGAAAAACATGTAAGCAATTTAAACAATGACTAGGAATTGTAACTACTTAGACAAGAAAAATCTATTGTTTTTTTATTGTGTTTTCATTTCTTTGAAAATATAAAAGACACTATGGGCCAAGGATGGAAAATTTAGATTTAAAAATTTGTACAAATCTCCATTAAAAGAGTACATTTTTTGCGAATTAAAGTATTTTACTTAAACAAGTTGAATTAATGTTTTGGGAATTTAATTTTATTGATGAAAATCTTATTATTTAAGTTATCGACCTACTAATTTAAAAAATGTTCGCAACATTAACAGGCCTTTTTCAGAAAATGCCCCTAATGGACTTTCTGCTAGAAATTTAACTCGATGATTTTATATATCTATCTAAAGCATTGTTATTCTCTTATCTGATTGTCCCAATTGCGTTATTTTCTTTTTAAAAAAGTACTGAACAAAATCGAATGGTACTACATTGTTTATGCCTGGCGTGCAGTGTGACCACAACTAAAAAAAAATTGGATGCTAAATGGGGCTTAAAACAATGATAAAAAAAATTTGAAAATGCTAAATTTTTTTAAATAATTGTATCATTATAATGAATGAATTATATATTAATTTACCTGAAAATGTTATATTTCTTTTTAATTTATATATTTTCAAAACATATGCAAATATTTCTTTCAGTCTTTTATACAAATGTATAGGTGCATAAGTGCATAGAAAATATTCCTGAAAAATATTGAAGGAATAATACTATTAAAGTATGAAAACTAACTTACAAAAAATCAACTTTTTCATTGATTCTTATGTGTTGCATCAACTTAAATGTTCACAAAAAATTTTGGAATAGTTTGACAAAAGTAAAGGCGCATATAGACGACATGTTTTTGTCATCTGACATGTCAAATTTTCAAGTCACATGTAATTGTGCATGTCTGTCAAAATCGCTGTTTTACATAAGCTTTATAATATTCGGTCACAAACGTACATGTAATTTGCTTCTGACATTGTCTCTGTTTTTTTTCGCATTGTTATTGCAGAAACCAAAGTAGTGCTCGGTTTCAAAATAACTTGCTGCCGCCATGAAAAGTTTTATTTGCGCCGTAAAATAGTTCAGCCATCTTAACATTTTTTTCTTTTAATTCAAAGATACCAATTTAGGATTTTATAATAAAACGGTTTTTATATATATATTCACATAAATTCTATTCAATGGTAAGATGATCAAACATATCTCGGTATTGTAAAAAATTAACTTCAGCCGGCTAATGATTCCGTCAATAGTGGACGCCGCTGCCGGTTTCTTGCCGGCATAGCTTTCTGATGTCAGATGGTTTGTCAGAAGAAAATAGAGCACGCTCTAATTGAAATTTTGTCAGATGACTTTGCGTCTGACTTTTACAGAAGCAAAGTTAAAAAGGTAACACACGACATGTATGTGTTTTGCAGTGGAAAATTTGACAAGTCAGATGACAAAAACATGTCGTGTACGATCGCCTTCAGCGATTTAAAAAAAAAAAAAAAAAAAAAAAAAAAAAAAAAACAGAAGGCCCAATGTACAAAATATTACATGATAAACTCTTAAAGCCCTAACCTACAGTCTGCAAAGTATGCAACATTGTCAACTGTCAAAACAACTGGTAGGTTTTACAAGAAAAGTAGAAGAAAAATAAATTGTTAACAGTTTAAGGCGATTAATAAATTTATAATTTTAAATAGTTTTTTGCTTCTCTAGTAAAATTTTCAAAATGTTAGATAGGGCTTTTTGCATTTTAGGTAACGATATACATACATACATACATACATATTATTTAATACAAAATTTGAGTAAAAACAAAAATTGTCGTTGAAAACATAAAAGGCTATTCAACAGCATTTTCAGTAAATTTAATTACACATTAAACACATAATTATTTGAATAGTTTTCCTTGCCAAAGTGTTAAGCAAAATACCATCAGAATATGATCTGTTTTGATCACACATTTTTATAAAATCAACAGTAATGATTAAATCTGTAACATTTATTTAGCCTTTTTAGTCCACATCTAACGTAAATCAATGAATTCATTACCATACTATTTCTAATCTTTTTTTGCTATAAGGTTCATACCGCTAAAAATTCTTTCAACTTCCGCGTTAATAAATGGCAAAAGAAGCTAACTCGTTGAAAGCATTTTCTTTTAAAGCGTTTTTGTTCCTGTAAGCACCTATCCAGAATTCAATAGTTGAACTTTGGTTCATCCATTCGTATGCATTAAGCTTTTGCCATTGCTGTACCAAAACCTTTATTTCTTCTTTAGTAAAATCTACCATTTCTTCTTTAAATTATTTTTACAAGGTTGCTATTATTATACATTTGTATGAACGTATAAATGACAAAATACAATGATAGAGATTGACGGAAATTTTAAGTTATGTTGTGAAATAGCAATATATAAAATTTATAAGATTTAAAAATGCTAAAAATATTACAAAAATGCTGAAAATAATGCTAAATGCTATTTGAAAAATTCGCTGCTAAATCAAAATAAATAATGCTAAATTTAGCAGTGAAAATGCTAAAAGGGTCACACTGCTGGCGTGCGATAAAGTGTTTACCATTCATTATTAGTTAAATGACTTCTTACACCTGTTTGGTTAAGAGAATTATGTGGCATACTTTAAGGAGGCAGTAAAAACTTATTTGAATGCTAGTTAATTACGAGGTTTTATTTAGTTATTAATTTAAATTATTTTGAGAGAGATTTAATTAGATTGGAAATAAATCAAATTAAAAGAAATTTAGTATTTAGATTTATACTAATTTCATATAAACATTTTCTCTTAATATTGTCGTTATACAGGGTGGCCCAAAAGAAGCAAATAGTTTTTAATGTTTTAGAACTTCATTATTTTAATATAATTTTATATATATTTTTTTTAAATTATTATTAAGTAAACTTGAAAAATTTAACCCTCTAATGCCTAAGAGTGCTTCAAGGCATGCTTTACAAAATTTATACTGACGCCCAATGTATAACTAATTTTTATTAATTTCCAATTTTTTACAATTGCTTAAAGATTTAGAAAAATATTTGTAGAATCTTCGAAAGCTCCTAAAAGCTGTTAAAGCATTGTAAACAATCTCGAACACAATGCTTTTGTTCAAAGTGCAAACTTCATTCATGATGCTCAAATAATAAAATTGTTTTTTTTAATTATCATAAACAAAACCAAATATTTTTAATTTGTTTCATTACTTTTTAATTTCAATACAAACTAACAAACAGAATTCTCAAAATTTAAATGTGTTTTTATTACTAGATACCCAAGGGTGCCTCAAGGTACTCCTAGATGTTTTCTCATCTGGAACGTAAACGACTCATCGTACGGGCTTAAAAATATTTTTTTTTGAATTCAGAGGCCCAAAAATACCCTAAAAAATAGTTTTCATACTATATTCCCATTTATTCTAAAACTTGGCATTAGAGGGTTAAGACGAAAAGGAAACTAAAATAAATTCAGAAAACCAAAGATCAGTTGTTTTTAGAAGAAGGGCATCGAGTTAAAAAGAGATTTTGTTGAGGAATAAGGAAATTTTTTCTTAAAATGGTTTGTGTTTTCTTTGTAAGGTCGGCTAATTTTGGGACACCGATAACATAGACCAGAAAATAACGTCTCATAGTCAAATCGCTTTTAACTACTTCATATTAGTACATATTTTTAATTATTTAAAATTTTTGTTTTAATTTTGCTAAAAACCATTTTTCAGGTTGAATTATAAGAAATATATAAAAATACTGGAAATATCTTAGCAATTTTTTTAATTTATTAGTACTATTTATTGTAAACAAGGTATTGCATTTCCCTCGTTTACTTAAACAGCATTTTACCTGCATGTGGTTTTTTGATGTAAGTTTATCAACAAAAAACTTTTGTTTGCCTATTTAATAAATTATTTGGCTCGTTAAAAATTTCTTTTATTCTAGTATTGATCTTATCACTTGAAACCCCACCTTTTTATTCTGTCTTAGATACTGTGTTATAGATAACAGACTATGAACTTTATGTATTTTTTCCTTAGTCATTTTAATTAAAAGACTTAAAAACATTTAATATTTTAGTACTAAAATGACTCACCTTTTTAAAAAACCCCTTTAAAAAATTAAAAAAAGCGTTTTTTATAATTTTTATATTTATTACATGGAAAACTTTTTAGGTCAACTAAAACCAAATTTAAACATTTTAGAAATGCAAAAAAAAAAAAAAAACAATAAGAATAAATTTTATTTAAATTATTTAATAATAACTTAAAAACTAATAATACTTTAAGACAACTAAAGTTAATTGTTTTTTTTGGTAATTTTTATACAACTGTTTATTTTAATAAAATAAAAATAATAACAATATTGAAAATAAGTTAAGCTAAAAGTCATATTAAGGAAATATTTGCGAGAATAGAAAAAAAAATACTAATTGATCTCTTAAAACTTTTCGAAAAGAAACCTAAGTTAACTTAAACAATAATTAAACAAATATTTCATTGGCGTTAACAAAACGGAAACTTACACTGAGTTTATCCAATATTTGCCTAAGAAGACGTCCTCCTTAATTAAATTTAAAAATCAAAGCTAATTTAAAATAACCTATAACATTTTCAATAAAAATTAACAAAAATAATAATTTTAACTTAAATTTATTAAACTTCTTGGTTGTTTTATCAAATATTTGCACGATGTGCCATTATTTTTAGGTAAATATAAGAATTTAGAATAGATTTAAAGTTGAGATTTTAATTATTGATATTTATTCGAATAAAAACTAACAAAATTTTTTTTTACTTGAAGATCGGACATCTTTTATTAAATATTTTCTTAATATGACGTTATTTTTTGATAAAAGGGGTATGTAATTGGAAAATTCTGAAACTTTATCTTGATTAATTTATATATTTACTTAAACAAAAAAAAATATTTCCATATAATTTTCTAGAAAATTTTTGTTTTCACACTTATTTTATTAAATATTTGACCAACTTTTAACTAAATGAGCAATCAGCAAGTGGGCAAAAACGATTTTTTTTATAATTTTTATATTCATTTAAACCCAAATGCCTTGAAATTCGCTTTATTTTAAAGTTCGAACTTATTTGTTTAAATATTTTCTTAATATGACTTGTTTTTAAATCATTAAGCTAATCGAAATGGGGTTAGGCTGTGAATTATTTATATTTAAATAACTTAAACAAAAACAAAATTAACAAAAATATTAAGTTTTAATTTTAACATTATAAACTTTATTAATATTTCATAAAATATTCGCTTAATGAGACTTCTATTTTCAGCTAAATGCCAAATGAGGGAAACAAATACATTTTATTATATAATTTTTTGAAAATTTATATTAATTTGAACAATATTTAGTTAACCTTTGTAGTATTTTAAGTTCATACTTATTTCATTAACTATTCGATCAATGTGACCTTATATTAAAGTTAACTGGAAAAATTGAGGAGGTTAATTTGAAATTTTATTTTAGCAAAAATACAAAAAAACTTTTAGTTTTTATTTGATATATTCTAAAGTTTATAGTTAATACATCAAATATTTACCTAATGTGAACATAAGGAAGTTGAGTTGGTTATTAATTTAATACACAATTAAATTAAAATAGATAAAAAATAATTTATTTTATATATAAAAAATTTGAATTCTGAAACTTCTTATATCAAATATTTGCATAATATGACTTTATATTTTGTAAAATAGAGAAAAGCAAATTATTATTTTAGTTATTTCCAACATTTTAAACAAATATTTATACAAAATTTTTTATTGACACAAAGAAATTCTATACCCGTTCCTAAATTTGAAACACTCTTTTATCCATCTTTATTTTCTCTCCCATTAACTTCTTCATAAACTATTTACAGTTTCTTTAATTTAAAAGCCCTTAAAAACTACTTCCCTTTATCCCTACACCTTGGTACAATACGATTCATTAGTAAAGGCATTTACCGGCTGTTGATTTATCGTATAGGGAGGGGGCGTGACTGCCAATACTTCATTGAGTGTAGCAGAGGTATCGTGCCTTGGCAAACCTGCCAGCCTTAAAGATCCAAAATCCGTATAATTCATTTTATAGAATTTACTTATATAATTAGCAGTTATCAAAGCTCCAGCCACACCAATCAAAGAACCCGACAAAACATCCGACCAATGATGCCAATTATCCATGACACGACTCAACGCTGTGAACCAGGCTAACATGAGAAATGAAAATTGTATAAAATGTCGCGTCAAATCCGATCGACGCCAGTGCATGCGTTTTTGCAGATACAAGGAAATATACACCAAAGCATAGAAAGCCAAACTGGAGTGACCACTAGGAAAGGAGAGTCGTGATTGTCGGACATCTTGTATGGTGTAACCGGTTCCCAGGCAAAAATAGTTCTCCACATATCTATGCTGATTCACGGCATCACTGCAAGTGGTGCCATCTGATAATTGAGGTTGGCATACTGCAATAAAGTGGGGCCTTAAGCGGCCTATGGTGTATTTTCCTACCTCTGTAGCATCGAAAGTCAGCAGTAGACCAAAACAGAAGTATACAAATTGTTTAAAACAATTCGTCGACCATGTGGGTATGTTACGGCCAAAGATTTGCCGGGTGTTACTGATTTGGCCCTTGTTATATTGCCGGGCATATTCTCCTATGGTCAGGACTATAACTGAAGGCAGGCCCACTATTAGACCCAGCGCTATCGGAGTTATTGTATTGCTTTTAAAGGGATATTGTATAGTTTCATCATCACAAAAGAAACCCCGACGAAAAGGTTCTATGGCAAATTCACAGACTATAATGGGGATGACTAAGACTACAAATATCAGTAAGTCTAGTAGCATGCGTTGCAGCAGATGGCGATTTTCTAAGGATTGTTTAGGTCTACAGTTTATTGTTGAAGTGGCTTCCATTTTGAGAGATGTATTTAAAATACTGTTATACTATGTTAAAATGTTTGGACGCATCCTTTCTTTTTGTATACAAATTTAGAAGCACCTTTGGCCGATTTGAAATTTATTTCACAGTTCTTATTTCTAAGGACTTTTTATGTTTTTATTCAGAGTTAACACTTTTCTCGTTTAAAGTTTTTTATTTATTATTATCATTTTTTTTTATTGTTTTTTGCTAAAAAAAATGCTTAAGAGACTCTTCTTATCTCTTTAAATTCTTGGACTGTGTTTTCTTGCTTGGGTTTAAAAAACAGTTAACTTTTATTTTCTCAGAATTTTATTTTTAATTTATTTGTTCATTAAGTTAAAATCCGTTTTAAGTGTAGAAAGTTTTTAAAGGTATTCCACTCCACTTAACTTTTTAAGCAAAATTTTGTATTTCTGATTTTAATTTTTGCTGGGAATGCTAAAACTTGTTATCTAGAAAATAGTTTTTATTTTTTTTTTTCTATTTAAATTTATTGTTATAATTTTGATTAATTCCAAGAATGCGAAAGGAGGGAGTGCCTAGACTCCGGCTGAATTTTGATTGAATATACTTATTTTGTAGTACTTTTTCGTTAAAAATGGTGATACATATATGTTTGCTGTTAATGGTTTAAACGTTCTTTTATAGTTCAAATTACTTGTTCCTCATTTTTGTAGTTTATACTTTGTTGAGGCCTTTTTCGCGGCAGAGTTTTAAAGGATATTTTTGACACCAGCAAAATTTTGCGGGTTTTTAAGAGTTTATTTGCTTTATTTTGATTGTTATATTAAGATTTATTAATTATGATTTAATTGGCTGCAGTTTAA
This sequence comes from Pollenia griseotomentosa, assembly GCA_963931875.1. Taxonomy (NCBI): domain Eukaryota; kingdom Metazoa; phylum Arthropoda; class Insecta; order Diptera; family Polleniidae; genus Pollenia; species Pollenia griseotomentosa. The sequence continues at coordinate 18,922,232 of OZ007562.1, forward strand.
TACACTTTAACTTTTTTAATTTCTCTTTGCGTGTTCAAGTTTTAAAGGAGTACCTTTGACCCTAGCTAAATTTTGACCATATAATTAACTTTGGTTAACCATTTTTAAAATTTCGTTTATTAGAAAAACTACCCTAAACGAATTTTAAACGTTAAAAAGATTTTGTCGCACTTTTTTCTTTAGGAATTTACTGTGAAGAGCTTTTATACTGCGACTTTTATTTTTTGAAATTGTTCGTTTAAAAGATAAAGTTCAAAAAGGGGTACTTTTGACCCCTACCAAATTTTGCCCGTTATATTGAATATCGGAAATTTTTTTGCCACACGAACGTTGAAGTTTGTGTTTTAAAACTTTTATACTTTTTGTTGTTATTTGAAATTTTAATACATCCGGTTAACGCGGTACAATTTGTTAAAAAAACTCACTTTTGACTCGAGCAGAAGTTCGTGTTTGAAATTTATAGTTTTTCAGATTTTATTATCCAAAACTTGAAATTTATCATTACTTAACTTTTTTACAAAAATTTTAGTTTTATTTTCACAAAATTCCTCAATTTCACTGTAAATTCGTTTTATTTTGTTAGTATTTTTTTTTTTTATTTATCCACTGCTTACGATCACGATCACTTTTATTGGAATTTCTGACTACTTTTGTTGTTTCAGTACGTTCGTTAATTATAAAATACTTTTAACACAATTAAATATTAAACGCTTGTAGTCATCGATGCGCATCGTCGTTGTCGCAGGGTCGTTTGCTGTTTTTAGACTGAAGTTTTGTTCATTAAAATCATGTTGTTTTTTTATAGATTTAGAATAATTTTAAAGCGGCTGACTGTTTTCTGTGAGTTTTTACAACCATTGAGTCCCAATAGCGGTTGGTTTATAACTTTATTCTGCTGGTAGTCGTTTAGTGGTGGCAGCAGCATCAGTAGTTCATATTCGTTATTTTACCCATCATCATCATGATGATGACGATTTTTAATTTTGCTTTGAATTTTTTGCTATAATTTTTGATTTAAACACAAAAAACTGCAATGCAAAGAGGCGGTATACACTGAAATAAAAGAGGGAGAGAAAAGAAATTATTTAATTAAATTAAAGAATTTAAATTATAAAAAAAAAACGGTTAATAAGTTGGCTAAAACTAGAAAATTCCTAGAAAAATTTTAAATCTATAGTTTACATAAAGTAAATGTTATATTTTACATCATGTAAACAATTGAAAAATTTTAAATTTTACTTTAAAATACATATGTATATATAATTTACCTTCGATTTAAAATAAATTTTTAGACGGTGTCATCAATGTAAATAGTTAAGAGAAATTAAAGTGATAACTTTAAAATTTGAAATACATTTATACAAAATTTTTAATTTTAACATGTAAAAAATTTTGGTTTTTTTTTTTAAATTTTTAACGATGTAAAAAATTATAAATTCTTATTAATACGATTTCTGCTAGCTTTCCAACAATAATTTCAACAATAAATTTTTAGTGTATTTATCAAATATGAAAAATTGGGAATTTAGCACGTCATACAGAAATCGTATTATGATAGATTTTGTATTCCCGTAAATAACTTTGATAAATTCTTAAAATCTCTTAAATATAATAAATTAACTTTTTGCATAAAAATTCACACACACAAATTTTCACTTTTTATACAAAAAGTCCCTTGTTACACTGTTTCCTGAATAATTCAGTATTACAAAAATAAAAATTTTTTACACAAAAAGTATTAATTATTATTTTTTTTTTCTTTTGTTCAAAAAAATAGTTCACTTTTTTCACAAAAAGTAATTTTTACACAAATTTTTACTTTTTATACACAGAGTAATTTTTTACACAAAAAGTCACTTTTACACATAAAGTAATTTTTTACACCAATTTTTACTTGTAATACAAAAAGTTATTTTTACACAAATTTTCCCTTTTTATACAAAAAGTAATTTTTCACAAAAAGTCACTTCTTACACTGTTTCCTTAAAAAATCAGTTGTACAAAAAAAATAAATCTTTTAACAAAAAGTATTTTTTTTTCTTCAAAAAATCAGTTTTTTCCTAAAAAGTGTTTTGTTTTAAAAAAATTAATTTTCCCTGGAAATTTCTCTATGTGCATTAGTTTTTTCTCCAAAAAAAAACCAACTGCATTTTTTTAGTTTTCGACGTTATTTGACTTCAAGATCACCTAGATAAGATAATTGAGAGACAACTCACGACAATAACAATTCAACAAACAACAACTACAAAATCAAGAATAAACATTTTTAATTTAATGCGTCTTTTTTTAGCACAATCATTTTGATATCATTAAAAGCAATAAAAAAAAAAATTTTTGAGTAGTTTTTTCATAAACAATTTGGGCACACTACAACAAAAAATGCAATCTTATACTTAACAAAATGTCTTAAATTAAGCACACACAATAATAATATTTTACAAAAAAAAAAAAAAAATAGCAATAAAAACAAATGAAGTAAAGTTTTAAACAACAACAAAAAACAAAAATGAAATCAACGTGTTTTTATTTACGCAAAATAAAAAAGAAACAGAAATAAAAGACAGTAAACAGAAAATGTAAACAATAACAAGTGTCAATAATGTCAACAAAAATGTTAAGTCATAAAAACAAAAACTAGTGCAAATGAATTTAAAGAACTTAAAAGTTAAAGAGAGAATTTCGATCAATTTGTAATGAATGAGTTATAGCAGTGAGAGAAAAAGGTATATAACGGTTTAAAAATACACTATAAAAATGCAATAAAAAATTTAAAAAATAATTATTTTTAGGCATTTAAATAAAATTTTACCGATCGATTAGGTAGCCCTTAATTAGTAAATTAATTTATGTTCTTAGTTATTTATTTTATTCCATTCTCTCTTTAAAATAACAAATATTCAGTAATTTTGGCAATAGCGAATTGTATTAGTAAAGTGAACTCAGTACTCCAACAATGCAACAATAAAATAACAACAGGTACATATTTTGTTGTTAGAACTGAGACGGAACATTTTTCGTAAAAAGCTTGTCCTACCTCCTTTTAAAAAATTTTCTTTTTTTTACAAAATTATATTTTTTACAAAAACTTCCTCTGCTCAAAAATCCTCATTTTCTTCTATTTTTTGCAAAAAGCCCGTTCCCACTTTTACGAAAGTTGCCACTTTTACAAAAGTCCCTTTTTATAAAAAGTATGTATCTAAAAAAAAATTTATTTTTATTAAACCTTTTTTTGTAGTAAAGTTTGTTTCTATCACATAAAAGCTAAATTTTTAAATGCATTGCTGCGAAATTTGTTTAAAACTAAAACCTTAATTAAAAAACGGATATGCAAAATGTGTTTCTTACGAAAGAAAATTAAATGTTTAAACCTCTTAAATTGGTCCAAAAAAGCCAAATTGGAATAAAGCAAGAAGAAGAACTAAAACTTTTTGAGTTTAAAGAAAATTTTATTTTTTCACCAATAGTAAATTTTTTCACAAAAAAGTATGTCATTTTAGCGTTAAAGCTAAAGCTCGATATCGTTTCGTTTGACGCGCTGTCAGGTGGTCAAAAATACAGAACCTCAAGCACACGCAAATGAAAATCATAACAAGGTCTGATACAATGAAAGATCGAATTAAAGCATCATAAAACAGCTGATTAGTAAAATGCAGTGATGCATTTACAAAAATGCCCGTTTTTCTATTATGCATAAATAAAAGTCACATAAACCAACAATACCACAATGATATTTATAGTTATTTTTGTTTTTGCTATTATTTTGCTTAATGTAACTACAACGATGACAAAAAATTTGCCAAATCATTGTTATTGATAACGAATTTACAAAATGGAATGGAATGCATTGTTATTGTTTCTTATTTGTTGTATACCCTTCACCGCCGGTAAAAGCATATATATCGAGCCCTAACCGCGAAAATAACGTAAGCGCCAAAAATCAAATTTTACAGGAGAGAGTTTTTTTTATTTGATTTCATATGAATTTTGTATTAAATTTGTTGCTTACGATAAAATTGTTCTTGCTATAAAATCGTAACGATACCTTATGTGACCATGACATTTTAGAAGATGATGCAAGTGTTGCCCAATAAAGTCATTTGTTAAAAAAAAAACGAAAATTGAAAATGATGTTGCTTACGTTATTTTCGCGGTTAGGGCTCGATTTAAGTAAGTCATTCCGTTTGTTATTTCTACAATATTGATGTAAAACCCTATAAAGTACATATATTCTGGGGGCTACTATCTATTGCAATGCGAAAACAATTTCGATGCGAAAGCTAAATGCCAACTTGGTACTCTCTATCACTTTCGCAAAATGTTTTAAAAATGAAGCAATACTGACAATAAAAATGAAAGATGGCGCCGATTGACAGTAATGAAAGGCTAAAATATGTAAAAATATTTGAAATTGAAAAACTTAAATAAAATAAATAGTGATGATTTGCGAAAAGAAAAAAATTAATAGATGCGAAACACAAATGCGCAAACGCATTTAAGAGTACCAATCGCTAGAGTTGCTACAATTTTCTTTCGCATCGCAATAGAGAGTAGCCCCCTATGTTCTTTAATTAGCCCAAAAATGATAGGGACTAGGTTTTTATACATTGCTGTCAAATATACTCCCTTTAAGTTTTTTATTTAAATTCAGCCAGATCGGTCCATACATGACTCAGACCAATCCCTTTTTGGTGTTGTTTTTTATTACTTTTTTTGGAGAAGTGGGCGTGGAACTTCCCGTACGAAGCCATTTTAAATTTGTGTATATCTGATAAACGGAAAGTGCTAAAGTTTTCAAATAAGGTACAAACATCTCGGTTATCAATGCACAACATTCCACAAAATATTGGCGGGCTAAAAAAAGTGGGCTTGGCATCTTCCGCATAAAGATCTTACTGGTTTTTTTCACAGCCTTCGAAAAAAATTCATTTGCAGCACAATGGAGCATTTACAAACATGCCGATGTAAAGTATTCCACAAAACAGAACCGTAAAAACTTGGACAAAGTATTGCATTTTGAAAGTCATCTGTTTCGCAGCTGATATTCAAATAAACGCAACTGGGGCATTATTAAAATTGAGAATGCTAAAGCAAAGTATCGATTATGAGTGCCAGTTTTGCAAAAATTGTTGATTTCTCGTTAGTGCAGTCGCTTATTTTCCTAACTCAACAATAAATTATTTTGTGGTTGGCTGTTGACTGATGACCATTTCGACTGTTGCTCAACTGTGTACTCAACTTTTAAATGATAATGCGTTATAACTGCATGATTTAAACACTGCTTTGACGTCGCATTTAGAAGTTTAGGAAAGCAGCCAAAGTTTAAAACATAACTAATAAGAGACTTTGTCAAAGTTAAAGGAGTCTTAAACTGTGTTTACACCTACCAAATACTAGACGTTCACACACGTAACCACTAGTTTTATAAAAAATTTGTTTGCTTTTGCAATACGTTTGCTATAGCAAATATCATTTCAATGTCTAAGTTACATTATGCAATTATCTTACAAAGAAAGTTTAGTTATTGAATAAAAATTGTCAAATTTACAGCTAAAGTTTAATCAATTAACTAACTGGTTACGCTTTTATTGGATTTTTTCGTCAAATATTTGTTAGGTCTGAACATATGTAACCTAACTTGCACTCTATTTTTTATCGAAAACTTGTTTGCACTCTCTCCATATTTAGCACTCTTTTATGCAAATTTTAAATTTATATTCGAATAACTGTTTAATTTTATAATAAAACTTAATTAACTTTTTGATTGATTTTTAGAAATTTGTGTTATTTTTAGATATTTAAATAATTAAAAGGAAATAAAATTAATTGTTTGTTTTAATACGTGAAACGTGTGTAAAAATATAATAAATAAATAAAAGAATTGTGAAAATATTGTATATCGTATAAAAAAAAGTTAAGTGTTGCCGTTGTGTTTGATTATATGTATGTGTGTCGTGAACAAGGTGTGCTGGGTGATTCATCATGATTGTTTGTAAATAAATAAAATAATTAAAGTAAATATTGCAATAAAATGTTGTTGACTTTTTTATTTTATTATAATAAATAAGTGGCAATCACCTCTAAAATTTTATGGCGGAAAGATTCTAGATTTTAAGCCACAGATTTCCTTTAACATATTTTATTTGGCGATAATGTTGTTAATTAAAAAAATCTGTTTTCTGCGTCATGATTATTCATGTTTTTAATGTTGTCATTTATTGTTTATATGTATGTTGCTGGTTAGAGAGACAGAGAGTTTATTGATCTTATACATTCATTACGCATCATTAACATCATTATGATAATCAAACTTGATTGTTGTAATGATGTCAATCATCATTGTAAAAATGTTTATCAGCATCATAATGATGTTCGTAATCGCCATGTTCGTAATTATTATTTCGCTATTAATTCAATTTAAATCACAATGTCTATTTTTTTTTTTAATTTTGTATCCATGTTAGGAAGCAACTCTTTCTTTGAAAATTCCAAACAACTAAAGCCTCTGTCTGTCTGTCTGCCTGTCTTTGATTATGAGTCAGGATTGAAAAAATGTGTGTGATTTAAAAATAGTCCATATTATTAATAACAACGAAAGTGTTTCATAAAAAAAACTAATAAATATTTTTTTTTTGCAGGTATGTTATCTTTGAATAAAACAAAATTGTTAATTCTTTCGGGTGAGTCTAAAAAGGTTTATATTTAAAGCAATTAAGACTACAATGATTTAGCTCGATCGTTTGATGCTCTCTCTACCTTAAATGCCAGATTAAAGATAATTGTGTTTAATAATGACTGGATTTTAAATTAAAGATATTTGCTTGCTAAAAAGACTAAAGCTTCGGTCAGACTTGCCAAATATTTGACGAAAAAACCTGGCCAACACGCAAACTAAAATATAATTCCAATATTTATTTTGATTATGATCCAAAATCTTTAAAAAAAAAAATATTAAAATAGTATTTTGCCTTGTCAAGCAGTATAATTAGTTTCATTTTGTAATATTAAGACCATGTTAAATGACACTAACTGTTCACAAAAGTATACAAACAACTGATTCCGTACGGATTGTGCGTTTAGTTCAGTTGGCCACATATTTTTTATTTGTATTTGCACAGTTACTTAAGGTTCTATTTCTTTTATTATTTGTTCTAATACATGTCAAAGCAAGTTAAGTGTAAAAGTGTGAATATGTACGCACAGTTGCTTAAGGCTAGTTTACACTATTTTACTTTGTGTTAATAGATACATGTCAAAAACTCAGGTAATATGTAAAAGTGTGAAAAGATAATGTGTAAAGGTGTGAATGCATTGTGTTGTGAAATGACAAGCAAAAATACTTTTCGTTTGATCAGGGTTGCATTTAAACAAAAGCATACTCTTGTGTGATAACTGTGAATAGAAACTGTAATGGTCAATTAGATTTTTTACAGTCCCAACAAAACTCATTAGTTTTCTATCTCACAAAGTATTATGGAATACGTAAAACATGTGTGATAGTGTAAACTAGCCTTTAAGTTGACTTAAGCTACCTAATGCATATTAAGTCTAGTTTACACTGAATTAGAGCTGAGCTTGAACTGAACTAGAACTAAGCTAGCTAATACTGAACTAGTGCAGAACTAGAACTTAATAAGAACTAACTTAGATATGAACTTGAACTGAACTAAAAATATACATAAACTGAAGTTGAATTGAACAAGAATTTCCATATCTAAATTTTATAAAATATTTTATTAAGTTCCATACCATATTAAAAACAAAAGACGTTCAATTCGTATAAATTGCGTAATTTTATTTAATTAATTTAATGCACTTCCGCTTTTCCTACATAAAATTTTTTTTGCTTAAATTAATGCCTTCTTGAGAATATTGTCAATACTTAAAATATATGTATGTATGTATATATATATATCACCCTCCCAAAATTAATCCGAAATATATTCATTTAAAAAAACCATCGGGCTTAACTTTTTATGTATTTTGTCTGCTTTATTTTATTAAGATTAATGTTAACTGTCAATTTAAAAACTGGTAAAGCAAAAATGATGACAAAAAAAACTAACTCTAAAAAGTTTGTAATTTACTCTAAACTCCCATATTCATAAAGAAACAAAATTAAGCTAGTTAAGCCTATTGACATTAAGTGTTATGGGTGATGATGTTGGCAATAATGTGTCAATGATGCCCATAATGATAATAATGACGATGTATGTAGATCAATTGAAAATTAACAAAACAAAAAAAAAAAAAAAACAAAAAGGAAATATGGAACGTAAACACAAAGTTGAAAGAACAAGATGTACTTATGTACATGGATAAACAGTGAAGGAAAAATTATAAAAAGAATTAGAATTTTTTAAAGGATATACTGGAATTTGTGAAAAAAGCGAAATTGGGGTCTAAAAGAACTTTACAAGAATCGTAAATCCAAAAACTTTAACGCCTGATTTACCGTAAAATCGAAGAAAAATTAAGACTTGTTTCTTTGGACGACCGCACGAACTCCTTACATTGTTTGTTTGGCTTATAAGATTTAAAATTTTTTTTATAGAAACTAAAAACTTGCGGCCATATTGATAAAAGATATTTTAGTTTTATAAATAGGTTATAAAGACCCCTTTCAGACTCGGCAAGTTAGTTGCGCAAGTTACTTGCCGACAACAACAAAGTCTGTAGAATTTTTTTTTTTCTTTACCCCGACCTTACCGCTAACGTCTGCGCAAGTAACTTGCCGAGTGTGAAAGGGGTCAAAAGGAATTTTCTATGGAAATTTGTTTAATAAACCTTTTATAAAACAAAATTTTTTTATGAATAAGCGGGTTAGTTTTTAATCCCTATTAATTTGCCCACAACCATCATTTGTAGCTTAATAATAGAATATCTACCGATTCATATTAATACAGTTTAAAAAGATGCGGCCCTCCTCTACTGTTGCATGACTTTTAAATATAAACATTAAATTAAACTTTGATCATCTTTTACTCATCCAGTCACACAATGCGACTGATTGTCTAAATGAGAGCGACTGCCTGAGCCAACGCGTATGTGTTGAAACGGGGGTGACTATTAATTTAACTGACCATTTCTTTTTCTTCGCTTCACTTGTTTGTTCATTTTATTTTTTCTAAATGAGGGGGATGAACGTCGTTGATTAACTGTCAATTAGATTAAAGTTGACCTTTTTTTCAAATACTAAAAATTATAATTTTTTAAAAAATTTATTTTCTGATTAATATTGATTAGTTTAAATTTAAAGAAGAGGGCTTTTGTTTTTTTTTTTGATTTTTGCATAATTTTTATGAACTCAAATGAAATAAAAAGAAAAATAAAAAATTGAAACAACAATAATACCTGAAATATATGAGAAATTTGTGCGGCTTTGGGAAAAAGTTTTGCGAGAGCAGCAACTTGTGGTGTTCTTTTCTAATTTTGTGATAATTCAGTTTTAGTAAGTTTTATTTTAAATACAGTGTATTAAACTCTTAACCGAAAAATCATTTATCATTCCGTTTGTTATTTCTACAATATTGATCTTCCCCCTTATAAAGTGTATATATTCTGGATAGAGCCTTATAGGTAGCGAAGTTGACTTAACAGTGTCGTACTGTCCGTGTGTATGTTAAAATGGGTAAATAATCGGGACTATGTTGTAATATACTTAAGTCACATATACTCCGTTAAAGTTTGCTATTCAAACTTGGACAGATCGGTCTATAAATGTTTGAGATATGAGCAAAAAAAACAAGACTGCCTCTAATTTTACCCATAGAGCACTTGTTGTTTTTTTGTATAGCTGAAGAACAGCAAAAGCCAATGTTTCTAAATTAAGTACAAGCATTCTGATTATCTATAGACAACATCCGATAAAATGTGGGCGGGATTGGAAAAATGGCTGTGGTACAAAATAGATTTATTTATATCTAAAGAATCATAAAGTTAAATAACTTTCTGTTCCTATCGCACAATGTTGAAAGGTACAAAATATTTAGCATATTCAACCATAGCACACTTATTTGTTTTTAGTTTAGTTCTGATTGAATTCTTCTTGAGCTTTATTTTCTAGTTTTGGTCTAGTTTATATATAAAGGGTGTCTCAGTTAGAGTGCACTTTTTAAAAATAGTGTAATTTTTTTTGTCCAAATGGCAACTCTGAAATTTCGCAGCTGTCACATATCGTCGACTTAATAAGCAAACCTGGGGCCAGATTCTGGCAGTCGTGATCGAGTACTTTCTCGATTCGAAAGCAATTTATTATCTAATTATTTCAGTCAATACTGAATGAATCGGAATTATTTTTTCGTTATTGTAAAGCATTCATTTGAGTTTCACAATACTGAAAAAATAATTTCGATTCGTTAAGTATCGACTTAAATAAAATTGCTTTCGAATCGAGAAAGTACTCGATCACGAATGCCAGAATTAGGCCCCTGCTAAATCCATTTTTTAGGTAAATTGAGATTTTGATAACGTTGGTAGAGAAAGATAAGCGTCGTCGACCAGCATAAAGTTATTCTTTAATTTGAGTCTGGAAGTGTGTAAAACCAACTATATTTTTGGTTTTCCTATCAAACTGCAAATATGAATTATAAAAAGTTTTTTGTCGCTCCTGTTGAGACTGTTCAAAAAAAAGTCATATTCCTCTATTAAGCGCATTAAATTATCTCAACTGGCCACCAAGATCGTGCGATTTACCGTCGTGCGATTTTTTTCCTTAGAGTTTTCTGAAATCTGAATTGTTTTTTTTTTTGCGAATACACCAGCTTAAATCCGAGATCCAACTCGTCATCGAAACTTAATGGAAAGGTAATGGCCTGTTATAATAGCTATGGGGTCATATCGGATCATGTCTTCTTTGCAATCCAATTAAAAAATCACAACTATCTTAAAAATACGTGTTTTCATTTTCAAATAAAGCAGTGTATACTTATTGAGACACCCTTTGTATCAGCTTTAGTTAAATACTACCTCAGTTCAAGTTTAGTTCTAGCCCAGCTAGGATATTCTATTTTTCTATGTTAATTTTATCTTAGTTCAATTTCTGTCTTAGTTTAAATCTAGATAAATTCCACTTTATTTCTAATTCGGTTCTAGACCAGGCTTCAAATAAAATATCCTCAATTTCAAAATTTAAATAAATGAATAAGAATTTAAAAATAAACTTCATTTCTAGTTGAGTTCTAGTTCATTTTTTGTTTAGTTCTAATTACGCATTTTTCTAGTTCTGTTCAAGTTCATCCTATTTCAGTTTTAGTTTAATTCTAGTTCTGTTCTATTTCTAGTCCAATTTAATTTTAATTCGGTTTTAATTCAGTTCTGCTTCATTACTAGTAAAATTGTTACTGTATTCCTTTAGCATGCCAAATCTTTTTTTATTAATTCGGATAAGAGTTTTTTCTACCGTTTTCTGCAGCTTTTTTTCAGCATTGAAGCAAAAAATGCAGTTAGATGCTGGGGCTTAAAATTTTATTTTAACTTTTTATTTTATAGACTTTTATAGCAAACTCATTTTGAAATTTCACTTTTTTCTTCGCAATTTGCTTTGGATTTATTCGATTTTCTTGCTTATCAATTCATTTTCATTTAAAGCTAGACTTTAAGAAATTAATTCAATTATTTTTCATTTAATTTAATAACTAGTTTTTTCAAATTCAAGATCAGTTGGTTACACTTCGTTAATTAACAGCGTAGTTTCGATTATTATTATTATTATTTTTTTTTTTTGTTTTTTTTTTTTTGTTTTCATTGTTGTATTAATTGTATACGTTTTTTTAAATCAACCATATTTCTTTCAAAATAAAATCATTGAAATGGTTGAAAAAGATAATTTTTATTTTTAATTGCAACAACCCACTAAACAAATCGCTATAACTCCAAGCTGAATTTTATACAATTTCTTTTATTCCAATTTTAAATCAAAGTGTGATTTGTGGCGTTTTTAAAACGAGCAATTTACTTTATTGTATTCTGTTAAACACTTTTTTCTATACGTCTTCTGGCATCTACCGCCTTTAATTGTTGATTAATGTTTTAAGAAAAATAAGCGCACTTTAACGCCTCACTTACTTAACGAATGCGTTTATAAAACTATATACATACAACACTCGCTGCTACGTTTTACTACTGCTGTGATCTTGTTGATAATGTATTATTGCTAAAGTTGTGTTGTTTACTGCTAAGTATGTACTTTACTCTCATTGATGACGTTTTGTGGTCAATTGTCAGTAGAGACCCCTCTTAAGCGCCGTTAATTGAAAAAATAAAACCCATAATAATTTTACATTCGAAAAAATGCTCTTGAACGAGTTTCTCATTTATACACTCTTAATTTAATTCGCACTTTCATTTGTATTTGATGTCAGGGATGGGGAGGTACAGAAACTTTTTTAGTAACTAAATCTACACGCAGAAATTACCTCAAATAGTTTCAAACTGGAACCAGAACTAAAAAATATGTTGAACTGAACCAAAACTAGAGGTTTTAATTTAAAAAAAATTCTCCAGAAATCTCGACAAATATACTTTAAAAAATTGTTGGAACTTTTGAGTGCCTCGGTAGGCTAGCTGGTAGCGAGCTAGTCTATCAGCGCCGAGGTTGCGGGTTCGATTCCCGCCAGAGACTCTGGTTTCTTTCCTGCAGACAAGCATAGAGCTTCGCGGGATTAGCTTAGGAAATTAAAAAAAAAAAAAAAAAAAAAAGATATGAAATTTCGTGAATTTCTTTGCGACACTAAATGGAAATAATTACCAGTTTATTGTTATCGAGAAACTAGTTTAACAATAAAACGTTTGAATTAGTTGTCCAGTATTGGGTATAGTTTTTAAAATTATAAGAATCAAATAAATAAAAACAATACAAAATTTCACAAAACTAGCACTGACCTTAAACAAGACTAGAACTGAACTAAAACTAAACTTGAACTTAATTAGAACTGAACCAGGGGCCAAATTACGGCATTCGTTATCATCGAAATTTCCATTTAAATTTCGAATCGATATTGAATGTCGTAATTTGTCCCCAGAACTGAAATAGAACTAACCTACAGTTAAACTAGAACTAAACTAAAGCTAAAGTAAATATGAACTAGAAATAGAACTGAGCTTAACTTAACCTAAATTGGAACTGAGCTAGAATTGAACTAGAAATAAAGTACAACTGATCTTCAACTTTAACTTAAATAGAACTGAACTTAAGTAAAATAAATTAGAATTTAACTAGAACTAAACTAATACTCAAATAGACTTAACCTAAAACTTAACTAGAATCGTACTAAAAAAGAAGCTAAAACTAAACTAAAACGGAACTAACACTGACCAAGAATTAACCTAGAATTTTAAGTTGCGGGTTCGATCCCAGTGACTCTGGTTTCTTTCCTGCTGACAAGCGTAGATCTTCGCGGCATTTGCTTAGGGAATCAAAAAAAAAAAAAACAAAAAAAAGTTATTAATTTTCCACCTCTGATTATACTCATTGCATTAAGCCGAGAGTAACTTTTGCCCTCTTGCTGTCAACTTGAATTAAATTATATCATAAAAATCAATGATGGGTTGAAATCAAATGATAAAAATAACATTTTAAAAATGAACAACCGTTATTTAGAGCAGGGTTGCTCTTTATATATTGAGCGTCGGCCACACTGACTTTTTACAGTTACAAACTTATAACACAAAGAAATAGTGCAAACCGAGGCTTTTATTTTGAATAATTTTTGTGGGTCTGCGGGTTTTAAACCTCATCTTATTTTGCGACTATTTTCGAACCTTTCCCCTTTTTTTTCAATAAATCTTCAAAATAACGAACAGCGATCTAGTCTGACATCGTCGTCATAGTATTCAAAGCAATTAACAAATAATTCTTCGTTAGGCAACATTGTTTTATTAATTTTTTTTTTGACAGATTGGTATGGATTCATGAAATATTAACCAGCTTTTTCGATAAATAATTTCTACAAAAAATATACAAATATAATATTTGTGCAAAAAGTCATCTAGAAGCATCAAAAATTAAAGTCTAGGTTCACACTATGAAAGTTTTCTTGCAGAAAGTCCGAGTTTATTGATGAGAGGGGAAGAGAATACGCTACTATTTTCTGCCCTCTTACCAATAAGCTCAGACTTTTTGACCCTCGTAGTGATCCCGATTGTAAATGTTTAGGTAGGTAAAATGTTTTGTTTGAAATAGTTTTTGAAAAGACATCATTTTTAATTTTTACCAAGGACCGGAAAACGTTTTTTTTTATGTTTTTTAAAAACTATTTATCATTGGTGTTCGAAAAATATTTTAAACCGAAAACTTAAAATTGAACATGACATAGATAAAAATTATGAGACAAGATTATAAAGATATGTTTATTATTTTTTTACGCTGTTAAGCTATTTTTATGGATTTTTTAACCGATTTAGCGATTTCAAATAAATTTTAGAGTTTGTTTCTGATGTTGATTTTCGTGAATTTTTGCCATGTTCGCGCTAGAAGCGATTTTTTCCTGTAAGTTTCTGGTTCTTTACAGCTTTAACGATTTATAATAAATAGTAGACTCTGCTATCATGCCGCTTTTAGCAAATTTTTGCGAATTTCCGCTAATTTTGCAACTCCTTATAGTTTAAACGGCTTCCAATCAATTTTATGTATTGTTTGAAATATTAAAAATTTTCGTTATTTTGGCAAACTTTTACGAATTTTTGCAATTTTTGGGTGGCTTTGTTGCTCTATGAAGCAATCGTCGTAAGTTAAACATTTTCGCTATTTTAGCAAACTTTTGCGAATTTTTGCAACGTTTAATTTGCTAATACAATTTGTGCCCATAACTTCTTTTAAATTTGCATTTTCATAATAGGGGTGATTATAAATTTAATTAAAATTCACAATTTAAACTAAAAAATTTGAGTTCTCAGTGTAAGTTTCTAAAAACAAAACAAAAATATTTTTCTTTAAAACGTTTTTTTAAAAACTTTATTGTTTTTTAACTTTAAAGAACAATTCAAATAAAATATTTTTTTTTTTTTTTTTTTTTTTTTTTGTACGGATGAAAATATTTTTTGAACACCAATGATAAATATTTTTTCATGTACAAAATAAATATTGTACTTCAAAAATAAATATCTTTTTGTTGTGTTTCTTTATTTTTTTTAAACTGATAGAAAAAAAAAGTATTTTGTACGCATGAGTTTTTAATTTTTCAAATGAAAAACTTAAATTTTAAGTTTTCGGTTCTTAATTTCTGATGCCTGATTTTTATCAGTATTTTTTTGATAAACGTATATTTAATTTTACAAAATTGTTCAATCTTTAACTAAAAAAATTTTTTTTTTAAAAATTTTCAACAAAAATAATTGGAATAAAATAATTGTTCAGCATTTTGAGATTTTTTCAAGAGTTTTTTTTTTTTTGTTTTGTAAATTTACAGCCTGTTCAACGATTTCGAACGTTAACGTTCGCAGAGAAAATAACATTTAAAACAAAAACCATTTGTCGAATTTTGTTTTTGTTTTAAATGTAATTTTCTATGCGAACGTTAACGTTCGAAATCGTTGAACAGGCTGTAAATTTAAAACTTTGTAACAATCTTTTCGTCGTTTTACTAAACTTTTTTTTTACATTTTCTTTTTCTCTAGTAAACGGTGAAAAGCGTTCAGAAAATTCTTAATTAACTGCCTCCTAAACCCTAATTATATTCTTGTGTATTCTAAGCTTTTTTCATTGCACATTCATAATTCACTCAAACGATCACTCTTTTAAAAAAAGCTTTTAAATGATTTTTGCTCAATTTCTGAGAATCAAAAGTATAACAAGCTCTTTTTTGGAAGATTATCGGAAAGCTTTTTATAAAATGCAATAACAAACTTAACAAGAACAAAAAAAATCATTCTTAAGTTAATTATTTTTTTTTTTTTTTTTGTTTGTCTGTTAATTGTTTAAAATGAGCTGTGAAATTATTAATTCCACAGACAATTCAAAAACGAGTATCGTAAATGTGGACAATTGAATGTGTGTGTCTGTGTTTTTAATGTCATGTAACTCTTTCGCAGCATTCCATATTGTTGTTGTTGTTGTTGTTGTTGATAATTGATGTCTTAGGAAGACCCACTTAACATTTGATGACCCTGAATAGGCAACAAAAGATGAGAAAAAGAAACAATTCATATAAGAGACGGACAGACAGACATTAAAATTGTCAAAGAAACAACTTGCACGTTGTGCATTTAAAAGCAGAGTTGAAAATAAATGTAAACTTGTTGTGGATTCAAATAGTTTTATTGTATCCTTCTTCACAGAAAAAAACTTAGAATGGGTTTAAGAACTGACTAAAAAAAAATAATGAGGATAAGTAAAAATTTTTTTCACCTTAGACTTTGAATAAAATTACGGGACACAATCATCACAAAATTAAAAATTCAGGAAAACGAAAGAATTTTAAACGTCGTTTTTTAATAATATTTCTGAAGTAAAAGAATTTTATGACAAACATATAAAAATATTTCTCTATCAAGGCGAATTTAGTTCAGGTGGTGTCGAAAAGACAGCCGGCTATTTTTTTTGGTCATGCCAGATATGTCAAAAGTTTTGTTTACATGTGCATTTTAAAATTGTGTTTTTAAATAAACATTTTGTTTAACAACTTATTAATGAAAAAATAAAACAATAAAGAGATGATTAAAGAAACTATGTATAAAAATTAAATATAAATCGTTTTTAGATCACAAAAACTAATTTTTACCGTCATCACTATATCTTAATGGTATTTTTATGTTTATGTTCAGTTTTAATATTAAAATGCATAAACTGGACGCAGAAAAAAACGGTTTAGATTATTTTTAATACAAAATCCAATTCAACCCAATTTGCAATTTAATGCTTACAAAATTCTCACAAGTTTATGTTATAAAAACTGTGTTTTTCTTAATTTAAAAAAAAATTTAATTTTTTTTATATTTTTACTCAAATATTTTTATTAATTTTTAGTCTAGTGATGCCACATAAATTTTTTCTTCAATCCCAAATTTAAAATAAAAATTTCTTATAATATCCCCTTCAAAAATAAAAAGCCCACAAATACATTATTTTTAAGAAACTATTTAGTTTTAAAGTAACATATTGGTGGGGACTAATAATTATCTTATAAATTTGTCATTTAAATTTATATAAGTAGGTATAGGTAAGGAAACTAAAACAATAATGTATTTTTACCAATTTTACAATTTGGTAATTATCTTTCAAATTTTGACCAAAAATGTACGTTTTTAAGGGAGAGGGAAAGTTGATCATTCAGTTAATCTTAAATATTATTAATACATTTTTAGTTTCTTGTATGACTACTGGTTAATATTTAAAACTTAAAGCATCATGTACATATAAGCAAACATTCTTCTAGCATTAATGGAGTACTAGCCTGAAAATTCCCGTTTAACCATTCAATATCGTTTACTAACATTTTAAGTTTTGACATTTCAAATACGGAAAATTAGGGTTATAATAACGACCCCACAAATACATCCATTGAATGCGTTAAATATCCATTGGCTAAGCCATTATATTGGTGGACATACGCTTGAAAGAATTTTTACTTATTAGAGTATTAACAGGTCAACTTAAACAAAAGGAGAAAATGTTTTTTATATAAGAAAAATTCTGCTGCTGACACATTTTAATTAAAAAACTAATGTAGCGTTCAGTAAATCCGATTTTTTAGCCGTCCGGTATTGAATTTGCTCTATAATTTGTTTATCATTTATACATAAATTGTATTAATATAAGTTTTGTACATGAAAACTCTTACAGATCTTATATATGTTGGACTGTAAAACAAACAAAACGATCAATAATTTTCCCAAAAAGAAAAATATGTTGTTTATTTTTACATTCTCAATTAAAACCCGAAATTAATTTTTGTTATCTAATTTGATATTAGAACCCCAAATCTGGTAGCCCTGCTTTAGTCAACTGTTTTATACAAGGCGAATTCATATATATATTAATTCGCCTTGTTTTTGACATTACATGACCGAAAAATAAAAACAAAATACATGTTGTTTTTTGTGTTGTTGACTTGTTGTAGTCTCGCCGCCACCTGAAGTAAATTCGCCTTGTTCTCTATTAAACAGAATTTTTTTTATAAAATTTATAAAAATAAGATTAAAAGTGTATTGAAAATAACTTCCAAATTCTTGCGTTTTGCGTCGATTTCCAGAACACCCCTGATTATTTCAATGAACAAACTCTCTCTATAAGTCGTTTTATTCTTTCTATAAAAAATTGGGGAATAAGTTGATTTTGGCTTTCGGGACTTAGTTCTTAGTGGCGAAGTTATAATAACTATTCGAATTTAAGAACTAATCGAAAGATAAATGCAGATTCCTTTACAGCCGTACCTAAACAAGAGCGGAAGGCGGAACGTTTTCTTCCGCTTAACTTTTACGCAGATATGCCATACCTAAACAAGAGCGTAAACGTTGTGTCACAAACAGTTGTGTTGACTTTCTTGTTTAATAAAACCCACATAATAGCAATAAAAAAAAAGAGAAAAAACGCTAGATTGACAAAAAACTATTCACTATTTAAAGCGCTGTCAAAATCGGATTTTCCAATTGCAAAGCGTTAACTACGCGCTATTTGGGGATGCTTCATACAAATTGTATGAGCATGAGAATTTTTGACAGCTAGAAAACGCTTTCCGCTCTTGTTTAGGTACGGCTGTTAGTTTAAATTACTTTAAAAGAAGGTATCTTATGTAAACAAGCATTAAGAGCAAAGCCTTTAGAAAAATTTCTGTTTAACTAAAATTTTATTTAGTATTTGTATTACTTCTTTAAAATTTCTCGAAAACCTGCCCTCAAAATTTCATTCGTTTAAGCAACTGCATAAAGAGAAAAAATATAGAACATACTCTCTTGCAACAGATACGCATGTTGATATAAAATATTTGACTGCAGCAGACGTTAAACCATAAAATTGAATTATTATTTAATAATCTTTTCTGTAGTAATACATTTTGTTTTTAAATTTTTTTTTTATTACATCGTTGTTGGGATGCTTAAAAAAAATAAATGAAAAACAAAGTTTTATCAATGATAGTTTGACACTTTAAATGACTTCATATTAATTCTTGTGGTCATTTGAGTTTTGTTAAACAAAAAAAAATGTTTAATAATAATTTTTTCTTATTATTTATAGCGCTAAACCCTGCCTCTTTTTCATCCATATCATCGTCACAATATTGAACATTATTGTCATGATTAAAGTTTGTAATACAAGTTTTATTTTATTACTTTTTTTATTTACTGTTTTTGTGAACAAATTTATTTCCTCTAAGATGAGAGAAAAAATTAAAATTAACTAACAAGTTATTACGTAAAAAAAAACTCCCAAAATATAAACCAAATATTTTGAAACGTGACTAAAATTTGTAAAGAATTATTGGTTGCAATGTGTCGTAGTTTATTATTTAAACTTTTTTTTATTTATTTTATAAAAGTTTTTTTTAGTTTATAGTTTGTTTTTTTTTGCGATCTCATACTTCTTTCTGTAACGTGTGTAGTTAATGGCAATCATGTAAAATGGGTATAAGACAATGTATAACAGTTATTAGTTTCTGTATTTAAAGTAACAGGGTATATAATTTTGAAAGTCGGTGTTTTTGGCATTGCTGCATTATAATTTTACTCAATGTACTGGCCATTGTTAGCAGTGACCTTTTTCCTTTCTTCTGGATTCCACCAAAAAACCGTATGGATACCCCGTTCTAAAGGAAAGCGTATTCCAGTGGGAGCGTTCTATAGCGATTTGAACAAACGGTAATTAAACGGGACAACAGCTAGACTAAAAGGCGGGTTAGGTAAGACTTCCGCAAAACTATTTATTTACTAAATTGTTATGGTCAAACTTCTTTATATATATTAAAGAAAAAGTGCCATAACTGCCTAGGAGCCATCCCTAGGAGGATACAATGTATAACCTTCATGAGTTTTATGTCCAAAACATTTTTTTAAAACATACTTGCCTCTTATCTCCACCCCTTAAGGTTACTCCCTTACGAATATTGCAGTTTAATGAAATTCTTTAATTAAAATTTTTCATCTTTTGTGAATAAAATCAAAAGTTGTAGACAGATCTTTATCATTTTTGGCTTGGAACTTTGTTTTCTAAACATGTAGACGGCAAAAATTTTTATTACGACACCGCCTTGAAAAAATACTTTATATTAGGGCGTGAATTGCGCCCTTTTTTGCTTGTAAGGGGTACGCGCGAGCTGTTACGGCACATTTTCTGTGAACATTTTACTTTAAAAAGTCAGAGATTTTAGTTGCGAGCCTCATTTACCGGATCTAATTGCTCTCAATTATTCTTTTTTGTTTAAGTCTTTTAAAGACTTAGTGTTTGTGAATAAGTATAAAAATTATATTCAAAACAAATTTTAGCAAAAGCGCCATAAATCTGAAAAAGTCATGAGAGGCTTAGAATGGATGCCGATTACGCAAATTTGCTTTCATGGATAAATTTACCCAAGTCCCCATTAATTTACGAAAGAAAACTATAATTCAATTAACTTTGAAATAAAAGAATTGTAGATTATTAAAATCTATTCGTTTCTTTTGGGCCAGCCTGTACTCCTCTACAGATTTTAAGTTTTAAATCAAATAACGGGTCCGCCATCTAACGTTTTTTTTTTCAACTAGTGCTTATTTCATGAATGGTAACACTTAGCTCATGTCTGATTTGACAGATAATTAGTTTTATCCTTCCGCTGAACGAATATGGTTGTGTATACGCTTGAACAACGCTGGGAAATATTGCGACATTACTTTGAAAATCATGGTAATGTTGCAGAATGCAGAATGTAAAAAAATCATCTTTTCAGATGAAGCTAATTTTGATCTTGGCGGGTATGTAAACAAGCAAAATTGTCTCATTTGGGGCACAGAAAACCCGCACGCATACATTGAAAAGCCGATGCACCCAAAACGAGTCACTGTTTGGTGCGGATTTTGGTCCAGAGGCATAATTGGGCCATTTTTCTTCGAAAATGAGCAGTCAATGGCGATCGTTATCGGGCCATGTTGACCGAATTTTTGTTCATAAAAATTTAAGAGGAGGATATTGGCAACATTTGGTTTCAACAGGACGGCGCTACGTGCCACACAGCCGAAGCTACACTCGATGTTTTGCGCCCTGTTTTTGAAGATCGCATTATCAGCCGCAGAGCTGATGTCGTTTGGCCAACTCGGAGCTGCGATTTGACACCGTTGGACTATTATTTGTGGGGTGCCGTCAAAGATAAGTGTTACGCCAACAAGCCAGAGACAATTGACGCTTTAAAGGACAATATTTGTGAAGCCATTGGTGAAATACAGCTGCACACAATCGATAATGTGCTTAAAAATTGGACCGATCGTGTAGGCTACTGCATGGCCAGCCGAGGCAGCCATTTGAATTAAATTATTTTCCATTATTAACTGAAGGGATTGTACTTTCAAATAAAAAAAGAAATTTGAGAAAATATTCAGTATTTTTTTTTATAGCATTTTCAAAAAAAAAAAAAAAAGTTATTTAGCGGACCCTTTAGTTCTAATTTTAACACCCAATTTTAATTAAAACAAATATTTCATCTTAACAAAATTCTTATACAAGAAAATTTTGTTTAGTTTTTGGAACTGTAAAAAATTGACAACTATTTCTTTTATTTTATTGGTTATTTTTCGGCCAGCAAAAAACCGTTAACTAATTTTGTTTTTACAAAAGTGCCAAAAACAAGATACAAAAATTTTTAATTTTTTAAAGCCGCCACAAATTTTTAGTATATAAGAAATTAATTTAAATTCAGTATTGAAATTAAATCTGAAAAGATTTACATGACAATAAAGAAAAAATCATGTCTTGCGAGCAAAAGAGTGTGACTATTTAAATATTGATGAATAGAAATCTTTAAATGATTAAATAAATTGAATATATTATTAAGGTTTTGTTAAAAAATGTTGTTTTTTTTTTTAATTTGGGGAGTTTAACATGCTAAAGAAATTTTTTAACCAACTAGTTTTAAACAAACATTTAAACGACAAACACGGGATATTTAAAAAAAATAAAACGATTCAGTAAAAAGTTAACGAAAGAGATTTTATTTAAATAAAAAAATTCAGTTTAAAAATGTGTTCAAATCCCAATACCCGTCTCTTGATGAGACTTATCATAGACATTTTACTATTGACTAGCGTTTATAGTGTGGCCTTGGTAGTTTTGCCTCTGGCAATGAAAACCCATCATCGCGGTTTCTTTTGTGGCGATGAATCGCTTTTGTATCCTTACAAACATGAAACTCCGCTAAAACGTATCCATGTTACAATTCTGGCAATCGCTGTACCTGCTGCCTTAATCTTGTGCATAGAAATGTTACGTGTTGCATTTCCGGCCCATAAAACCACCTCTAACGGCAAAAGTCTTGTGCCAAAATCACCTCAACCGTATGTTTTTGTGGGTGTCACCATACCCACCTTTGCCAGTGAATGTTACAACACCATGGGTATCTACCTGTTTGGTTTGGCTTTAGTTTTAATTGTTACCACCTTAGCAAAGGGACTTACTGGCCGTTTAACACCCTATTTTTTCGAAGTGTGCCAACCGCTACTAGCAACCAACGAAACAGCTTGTTCTTCAAACGAACATTTTGGTCGCTTTATAGAAAATTATACCTGTGCGTCTCTAACCTCCTCAACACATTTGCTTACAATTATGCGTCAATCGTTTCCGAGTGCTCATTCGTCGACATCTGCCTATGCCATGTTATTTGTGGCCATTTATTTACAGGCCCGTTTGCAGACTGGTTGGCTGAAACTATGGCGTACTCTTTTGCAAATTTCGGGTCTTTTAATCTCTTTGGTGGTGTCATTTGAACGCTTAATGGTTTATCGTCATCATTGGACTGATGTTTTGGCGGGCTTGTTAATTGGTTATGCAATGGCTGTGTTTGTCACCAATTTAGTTGCGCAGTTCTTTAGAAAGGTACCTGTTAAGGTACGCCGTGTCCGTGAGGAGCCTTCAAATATTTATGGTTACTATACAGTGATGCCTAGGCCGAGATATTTTTAACAATAATATAAACTTTAGTATATTAAGTGTATTTATAGTTTCTAGTCTAATGGACTTAAAAATAATAATAATAATAATAAAGAAAAACTTATAACGTATTAACAGAGCAAGTGTTTTTATGCACACCTTTGGTACACTAGTAGACTAGGTGGTAGTGAGCTAGTCTATTAGTGCGAAAGTTAAATGCTTGGTTTCCTCCAGAGACTTTAGCCGGTTTTACTACGATAGGCTTAATGCCAACATTACTCTTGCTCGCTTAATTGAGTTAGAATATTATTTGTAATTGTATTTGAAACATTTAATAAAATAAAAATAAATTATATGCACCTAAAAAAAACAACGAAATATAAAAAAAAAAAAAAAAAATAAAAAAAAAAATAAAAAAAAAAACAAAAATAAAAATTTACAAAGGCATAACTATGCACACTAAACACTTACATAAAAAAACTATTTCTGTTATTATTAAGCAATTATTAACTGCGATAATAATTTAAAAATACGTGATTTTTTGGACAATTTTAAGGAGTTTATGGTTAAACATTGTACTTTTCCGACCTTTCTGAGGAGGAGGATGAGTCGACGGAACATCTTCTTTGTCATTACCCGGCATTCGAAGATCTAAGTCTTAGACTGTTTGATCGAAGAACCCTTGGAGACAAAACCTGTCTCACTAATATTGATTTAAGCAGGATCCACTACTTTATTGAATCGACAGTGTGGTAGGACCCTTGGGGGACGTCGCGACATGGTAACACAACGGGAACTAATTGATGGACCCACATGAGCTGTGCTTGATGACGGCTGCCAATGAAACCTTACTTGACCTTAGGGTTAATCAAAAATTGTTTTGCTTTTACAAACAAATTTTTACATTTTGAGTTAATACCCTCCTTATGATTAAGTGCGATATGATCAAGTACGATGTACATAATCGGATATTTTCATAATAATAGTTGGGTTAAAATTTACCCACAAACATCCACAGAAAAATGTCTACAAAATTTTTCACCAATTAAAGCATTAATCAAAAATATAATCAGTTTTAATTAAAAATTTAATTAAGTAAATTAAACGTTTAATTAATACTATTAACTGGTTTAATTGATACTATTAATATGTTTACTGGTGCAAATTTAATTAATTTTTTAATTAATATCACAAATTTTTTAGTTGAATGGAAAATGGGAAAAGTTAACAGGAACGCTGCTTTTAAAAGATTAGAACGTTTTGGTTCCTCCAAATATAGAGCATTATGTGGGCGCGTCCCCTAGTGATCTATAATTAAAAGATTCGTCTTTGATCTTAATGCTGATATAACTAAGTTATCAATGATATATTAAAAACTTAACCTATTTCAACTCCAAATTTTTTTTTCAGTATTAGCTTCTCCAGTAAACTGTGATTACCCCCTTTTACAGCTATTTATATTCATTTACTTAAATACTTACTTAAATTTTCTTTCTTCATTCAAATAGTATATAACAAAATTTCAACTTATTGACGTAATTAATTATCAAAGTGAGATATTTGTTTAAAGATTATTAGAAAACAAAACGTGATACTTCAACTAAATGCAAAGTAAATTTTTTTTATTAAATATAAATCTTATAAATCAGCTGTTTACCTAATAACTTAATCAAATATGTATTCGAAAACGATTAAAGAAATTGTATTAAGAAGAAATAAGCTGTGATGCATAAATATGAGGAATTCATGAATATGTTGCCGGATATAAAATAATATTGAAAAAAGAAGAGAAAAAAAAAACAAAAAAGAATAAGGGTGTGTGGAATAAACAAATTAAATCTGCCTTGGAAGAAATGGGGTACAGGTTTTTATCTACACTAAAAGTAATTAATAATATTATAAGCTATTATTTGCAATGTATACAATTTAAAGATTAAAAAATCGAAGCATTTATTATGCGCGAAACTTAAAGATGCGTTATTTGCAACCAGTGTTGCCAACATTTTTTGATGAAAAAATGCTAGATTTTGTTAAAGAATATGCTAAAAAAAAATGGTAAATAAATAAAAAATATAGAAAGATCTTCATTAAAGTAAGGGCCAAGCACATTTTCTATAATATGGTGCATTTTGTCCTTCAGCTTTCGCGCCGAGGTGTCAAATTGCCTTTTACAAAGGTTTGTCAGATGATCGACAGGTGCAATTATACTGTGCACAGCACATAAAATTAACACTGCTTCTGCTGATTTTTTTTTAGTTATGCCCATAGAGTTTTTGCGCTTTCTTGTTTCTGCATGTTGCTCCAGGCCACTTAATTTAGAAACAATATCGCATATGCAGTAATTTCCAAAGGATTTTTCATCTAATTCATTCGCCCATTTCTTTTAGCTTTAGGTGCTTTAGCCAATCCTTGTGAAACTTTTTTCAATAGATTTTACTAATTTTTATTTCAGTTGATTTATGTCAACATTATTGAGCATATAAATTATTGGATTTTTTAGATCTAATGCAATGTCAGAATATTTCGTTTTTTTCGTTAACATTTGTATTAAATAGTAATGGAAAATATTAAAGATGCCACAATAACAAAAAAAAATCTTAGAAATTTTTAAATAATACTAGAAAATATGCTAGCTGCTAAATCAGTTTTTTTGATGCCAAATGATTTAAAAAAATGCTAGATCTAGCATAAAAATGCTAAATTGGCAACACTGTTTGCAAGACATAGCGCATTTTTTACGCGGGGTTCGTGTCTTTAATAACCTTAAGGGCATTTTGGATGGTAAACATCGGTAATTTGTTTGCACTTAGACAGCTATTGAATAAAACCACCCAGGGGGTTTCGCCTTTTGGCATTACATCCTCCCGGGCATATCAGGTGAATGCATACCTGGGATGCGACAAACATTAAAATGGAAGGGCACTTGAGCTCTTTTGATTTCTTGAGCCCAAGGTACTTACCAGAGTACGTTGTTATATGGTGCTACGGGAGTCAGTAGACCCCGGTGAGCAGGCATCGGTCTGACTATTGGGTAAGGCCACAGTTAGTATGCTTCTTGCGAGAAATGCTTCCTTTCTTTAAAGATGACGTAGTGGCTGTAGGTGAAAGAGAGCCTAAAGGTACGTTCAGACTGATGAAATATTTGAAAGCAAACATCAAATATTTGATTAACGTAATCTGAACACAAAATATTTTTGAGTGTCAAATAAAATAAAAGCTGATTTTGAACAAATAAAAGTATTTGCCGGCAAACAAATATTTGTCCAATGTGAACATAGTGTGAACACAAAATATCAAATATTTTAGTTATTTTTGAGCAAACATTTATTTGTAAGATCAAACAACGACAAATAATTTTAATCATTTTGCCGATAGAAGCAATTTTTCCTGTAAGTTTTCGGATTCTATACAGTTTTTAAGATTTTTAATAATTATTAGATTTTGCTATCATGCCGCTATTAGCAAATTTTTTGCTAATAATTTATTTTATTTGACCCTATTTGCCAACTGTTTTAACAAACAAGAATTGTCAAATATTTGAGCTTAGTTTGAACATTAAACAAAATATTTTTTTGTTTCACATAGTTTGAAGCAAATATCAGAACAAATATTTTCGTCAAATATTTCATTAGTCTGAACGTACCTTTAGACAAGAAAGTCTTTATTTTCCTTGTGGGAAAGTTCGGCCTGTGGAGTATCTCTCTAGGTGATGTTGCTATTGAAAAAAACTGCTGAGTTTTAACTAGCAGTGAAGGTTAGATAGCTCCGTTTCCTATACAAGGGCCTTACAATAATAAAGGTAAATGTCTTTTGGGTGAAAATGTACCCCTGTACAGTTTGTCATGCTTTTCAATAACATAATCTTCAGAATTGAAATATAGTGTTCTTTGATACTTTATTTTCTTCTCAGCATTCCATCCTGTGCTCAATTGCAACATCAAGTAGACGCTTAAAACAACTTCGAAAAAAACATTATATATTGCTCTTAAGTGTTCGGTACGGAAGATATGTGGAAGACACAAACGCTAATAGCAACTCAACAAAAAGATGAGAACATTTAATTGCGTTATGTTCGTTTTAAAAACCACAAACTTCGTTGCGTTCGGTTCAGCACATTAATGTTCGTTCGTTTCAGAATAAAAATACGAAAAAAAAACGAGCAAAAAATATTACACAAACAAAACATGTACATAATACACACACAAGCTATTCGTGCTGTGGTCGTTGCTAAAATTGTTTGTTTGCAGTTTTAAATCTTAAAAAAATGCTGCATAGAAGCACACTGATTGCTCAGTAAAGCCCATTCGGAATTTCTTAAAACATTCATAATTTACGAGAGATCTTTTGTGCAGATAAGAACTGATGATTTTCCAACGGAAAACAAAGACCGCTTACGTAAGCCCAGTGAAAGTTTAAAGAAGATAAATTGAAGGCATATTTTTATGAAGATTGTTGTTAAGAACTCAAGCAGAATTTGGAAAATCGTTAAAATTCACCCAAGCAGCAATTTCAAAACGTTTTTACAGCACGATTCATCCAGAAAAATGTAATTAGGATACCATACGATTATAAGCCGAAAGACGTTAACTTTGCTGCCGAAATGCTGCTTTAACATCGAATTATTACTGGCGATAAAAAATGGATCCATTACACATATCGTATGTGAAGTTTGGCCAACCAGCGGAAACAACTCCAGGGCAATGCCCTGCATTTGATGGGATCAGAATATTTATATGAATCTTTAACGTTCTGCTGAAATGGGTCTAATCGAGCACAGGAGACCCGTACCGAATACAATTGATTTACTTGAAACGAACTCTGGCCGGAAACTCCCGGTATAAGCGGCCCAGCATAAAGCCATAATATTTGACCATGGCTTGAACATATAGTTTACATCTTGCACAGTCTTCCACTTTGACAACACTTGGCCATATAGTTCAGGGGCCAAATTACCGCTTTCGATATCGATCGAAATTACAATATAATTTAAATGGGAATTTCGACGATATCGAATGCTAAAACTCAGATCTTGCACAGTCTACCTACTGTTTGTTTAGATTACTACAAATTGCTTTCTCTGGAATACTCTTCACTTTAGAACAGGGTATCCGAAATTGACTTGATTCTTTCTTGGCCACACAAAACGAGTAGTTCATATGTAGGCTGAAAAATGTAAAGAGCTAACGATGGCCAATAATAATATAAATGTTAATTGTATCAATGTTTTACAATATCTGCTCAAAATTTACAAAAATCGCACATCAAATACCCTTTTACATACATTTGTAATTCTTTTTATACCCTTCACCACAGGTGGTGAATAGGGTATATATAAGCTTGTCATTCCGTTTGTAATTTCTATAATATTAATGTTAGACCCTATAAAGTGTATATATTCTGGGTCCTTATGAGGAGCGAAGTTGATTTAACGATGTCCGTCTGTCCGTTGAAATGGATTTTCCGAAGGCGCCATATATGATGGGGGCCAAGTTATTATACATTTATGTCACATATGGTCCGGAATTGTTTGCTATTGAAATTCAGCAAGATCGGCCCACAAATCGCTGAGATATGAGTAGAAAACCACGACTGCCTCAAGTTTTTTCCTTTTAAGGTCCAATTAGACGTGACATTACCATACCAACACTGTATTACCAAAACGACATAAACATACCATACAAACCAATTCAATGGTAATGTGTTTTTTTTTTTGTTTTTTATACCCTTCACTACAAGTGGTGGATTTTATTTGTAATGTGTTTAATTTTACGCATACCCATACACATTAATGCATGTTTATGATATGCCGCTCAAATAAAGAAACAAGCTCATATTCTCAATATACTTTAATTTAACGCTTCTTCAGTAAAAGCATTCGTAGCCGAGTTGTTAAGTTCTCTCCTCAGACTGATGATATTGCCAGTTCGAATCCCAAAAATAATTTTTTTCATTTTTTTTATTTTTGTTTTATGTTCTAAAAAACGATTTTAAGATTATAAAACGAATTTCAAACCTCAACTTTGGCAAAAGAGGAAACGGGCTCAGGTACTTATATAAATTTTTTGTTTTTTTTTTTTATATTCTTCGGAATGGCGAAATGAAAAGTTGGCGTGGCTCAATTAATATTTATTTATACCTATCTAAAGAACGTTATTTATGTATATAACTTTTTGTTCTTATCTCATCAAGGTGAAGGGTATATAAGATTCGGCATAGCCTAATAAAATAAAATAAAAGAAAAAAACAGAAAAAAATCAACATTTACATTTGCAATGCAAGCCAAACCAAACCCCAATGCGCGATAATTAATTACGATAAAGCCGCCAAACTCGTAATTTATTCTGCAATACTTTATCTGTATGGCAGTTTTAAGTTGCTTTTCCATAACTTTAACATTCTTAACATGTTTGGAAATGTTGCAGCGTTTCAAGACGGGCGTCACTTACCACATACCAACGACTACGGACCAGACAAACTATTTCAGCAGGTTCTTGTTTTACCGCTTTTTAAGAAGTTAACAGCAAAAAAAAAAAATCCCCAGAATTAAAACACACACATATTTTTAATTTGCTTTTCAGATTTTTTTTTTTTTTTTAATTTTTAAATCCACTCTTAAGATTGTTTAAAAAAAAAAAAACATTTTTAATATTTAATTTATGTATGTAAATTTTTTCCACTAATACGAACGAGTTCACATATTTTTAGCAACTTTTGCTTAAGAATTTTTACTAAAAAAAAATTAAATAAAAAGAAAAAAATGTATAAGGTTTAAGTGTAAAAATATATTGCAACAGATTTTTTAATGAATTTAAATACAGTGGAAGCTCTTAAAATACTATGAAAACTTTTTGTAGCATAAATGTTTTAGCTTAATTAAAGACTATTCTAAGCAAGTTTGAATTAATATTAACAATTCTTTAAAAATAAACTAGTTGCATAAATTTTAATAGAAATACTAAAAAGTTATAGAAAATAAATCAAAACCCTTATTTTGTTTTATTAAAAATCTGTCAAACCCTTTCGATGCTAATGAAATACTTTAAAGAGTCTGACAAATTTTTTATGCAAAATAGATCTTATTTAAAGGAATTTCCTGAACCTCTAAACTAACAAAAATCACATCTGGGGATAAATTTCGGTATTCGATGACGATCAAAGTTTCCATTTAAATTGTATTGTAATTTCGAACGATATCGAATGCCGTAATTTGTCCCCTGATTAAGTATTAAAACAATCTTTAAAACGTAAACGATGTACTTTTCTAGAAAAAACTAATTTAATAGAACTGATCGTAAAATTAAGACTTGCTTCGGAAATCAAAAAATTTTTCATGCTATCAGTTCCAGTGAATGTAAAAAAGAAGAAAAATTTAAAAATCATTGAAATTTTTGATTAAAAATATACACTTATATATTTTAAAGAAAAGTTAAAATAATAAATCTAAATAATTAGTATTGGAGGGAAAGGTTGATTACAACGTTAGTTTTTTGCACTTTTAAATTTTATGTAGTAAAATATTTTCCAAAATTCTGCCGCCACCACGTCTTTCACAAATCCGGCGGCAATCAACATGTTGTTTTGCATATTGTTGACCAATATATCGGTTTGTGCCTTATTAACGGATCTAGCCCTTAATATTCGATTTATAGAAGGAACTACTAACATACATGTTCTATTCCCTAGCAAAAATAAAGTGAGAAAATCTAAGGGAAATGTGAACAAATTACGAGGGAAAAACTTTTCACGATAAGGGGAATTTATTCCCGTGAACATTTTTTCACGTTATTATTCTCCTTTGAATTACATTTTTTTCATGGGAGCTGTTCATGATCGCAAATATGTGAAAAGGGGAAAACTTACAAGGGAAACATTATTCACGATAGGGTTGAATATGATTATCAACAGCAATTTTTGGGAACACAAAATTTTAATTTAAAAGATTTTGTTATTTTGTTATTATCAGGCACGATAAACAAAATCTTTAAAAAAAAGGCAAATAATATGTTTTAAATTTTTCATTAATACTAGTTTTGTTGGACGTGACCATGTTGAGAAATGTTTGTTATTTGGGTGTTTAAGCCAATTACAGTATTCGATAAAAATCTTAATTTCCCTTTAAATTGTATAATAATTTCGCCCCTTTGTTATTAAACAAAAATTTATTTTGGAAACTTATCAATGTTTTTATAAACCATAGCACGGTTAGAGGCAACTATAATATGGTCGCGGTGTCGTTTGTAATTTCCAATTCGAAAAAGGGCCAGAATTTTAAGCATAATATTGTTAAATGAAACAAAATATGTTAGAAATTTTTTCGTTAAAATTTGGTTTGTTAGTTGGTTACCATATAGAAAAATATAATTAACCATAGTAGTCACTCCACCATAATTTTTTCGTTGTACAAAATCACTGGATTGACGGCTTCAAACGGCCGGACCCTCTTCAAATTCGAAGATAAATTCCTTTATATGGCAACACTGACCTTAGGTTAGAAGAATAAGAAACCCGAAAAGACAGAGATATTTTTTTAAACTGCTGTAAAACGGCTGTTCATTCCAAAGTTTGCACATACACTACTTCTTTGTTGTATTGCTATTTCCAATTTATTTAAGGAAATTAAAAATTCAAAGTTTTGTGAAATAACAAAAAAGTTTTTACAAACTAAATAAAATTTTAAAAAAATGCGACTATTTGCCTAAATATACATAGAGAAAATTCTTGTTAAAATCATTATTACGCCCAAGCTAATAAGACTCTCTCAAAATTCTGCTAAAAAGCCTTGAATGTCCTCCAACTTTTTTTAAGAGGTTCCACTGTATTTATTTACTCTATTAAGCGATACAAACAAGTTAAAACTTAAAAACAAAAACTTTAAAATCTATACTCAGACTACCTAACCAAAAGACTCTGGAAAAAAACTGATATTGAAGGTGGACAGGCAGCACCAAAACAGAATTGAACTGCAATGACGGCAAACGAATTACAAGCAAATTCCAAAAAAAAAACACACATTTTTTTAATTTCAACAAATACGTACAGCATTTTGTGGCTGTTTAACTATATTTGGTTGCATACTTAACTAACTATAACTACGTTAACTAGACACTAACTGAAGACAACTTTTTGTGATAAAGATTAAGTTAAAACTTAAAAACTAAAAAAAAAAAATAATAAAAGTAAAAATTAAAAATAATAAAATAAACAACCAAAAATAGGCACGCAAAAAATTTTTAATTTTTCAACATGTTTTTGGTGCATGCAACATTTTCCAAAAGGCTCTCGTACACATACACCCAGACGTTTGACTACTTTCACAAACAACAACATCATAATTATCATAAACGTCAGCACGATCTTCATCATCGTTAGTAGCGCCTTAATTTAGCAGCTTGTTTGCTGTTGCATGTTTAAGGCACGTAGCCATAGTTGTGATAAGACTGGGCATATTGGGCCTGTTGTTGGGCAGCTGCAGCTGCTGCTACAGCGGCCGCTGTGGCTGCGTGAGGATGAGTCAAGTAGGGCAGGGTCCCAAAGGTATAGGCTGGCAAGATTGGCGGTGTGTTATTCGATTTGCTAGATGAATTTGTTGGAGAAGCAGCAGGTTTTGCTGGAGGCTTGGGTGCTATATTGGAGTTATTTCTTTGAGGTTTTCTTACAAAGATCCTTCCAACAAATACCGCCACTACAAAGGCAATTAACGAGCCCAAAATGGTGCCGGCCACAACATCAGACCAATGATGCCAATATTCAGAAATTCTGGTCAAGGCCACATACCAGGCGAACATGATGAAAATGAATTGAAGCAGATGTTTGAGCAGTTTTGAAGCCTGGGTACTTAGGGCAGCCTGCAGATAAATGGCCAAATAAACCATGCTGTAAAAGAATATGCTGGCATGACCACTGGGAAACGATTGACCCAGTTGCGCCAGTGTCGCGGCTGTATGATTTTGTCCCACACATTCGTATTGCTCTATGTAACGGCCAAAATTAAACGTATCCTTACAAGTAGAACCATCCGGCAATTGAGGCTGGCACACCGCGAAGAAGTGCGGCCTTAAACGGCCCACTGTATACTTGGTGATGTGAGTCGAAATCAAACACAAGGCCAAACCGAATAAATAATAGCCAATTTGCATGTAACAGTGCATTAAACGTTCCCCAATACGGCAGCCCATCTTCGAGTTGGTCTGATTATTGGATTTCCTTTTTTCAGACATTGCAGGAGAAAGTTGTTTAAATAATTCCACAACCACCATTACAGAAGAGGGTAGAGCAAGGACAACGGTTACTAAGAAAACCGTGCCAATAGTACTTTCTCGATAGGGATACTGGAGTGATTCATCGTTGCAAAAGAAACCCCGTTTGTAGGGTTTAAACCATTTACGCAAAGCCACTTCCGAAAAGCATAAACCAGCAAATATTAGTAAATCGAAACTAATACGAGCTACACTTTTAAGACGTTTCATATTTAACAAACACGCACACACACAATCAAACGTATTTTAAATTATTATTAAAAAAAATTCCCCGAATTTTTTTTGTTTATTCTTATTCAAAACTTAATCTCAAAGACGCGCGCGCATTCCATTTACTCTTACACCTGCTTGGTAAAATTTTTTTCTTGTGTTTCTTTTTCTGTTAAAAACGTTTTGTAAAAGTTTAAAGCAAAAATGTTTTACGCGTTACGTTTGTTAAGCTGAACATACCTGTCGTAGATTTAAGTAATGACTAAATTAAGCCAGCGTTTGCTAAGCATGTTCGAGGTGTCTTATTTTCTTTGGTGTTTGGTCTGGCTTGCCAAAATATTCTCGCTCACTTATTATTGAATGTAAAAAAACTCGGTTACCAGAAAGACCAGATATATAGGAGAGAGTCTGTTTATAGCTTTTGTTTATTTTGGAAACAGAAATACTCTTTGCAGAAAGAAAAATGTTTATTAATATCTTTAGATCAGTAAAGGTATTAAATCATGCAGCTATATATTCATGAATATTTATTTCTTTTCCCAACTGAACTTTAAATTTTAACAAAAACTAAAGAATAAAAAGATGTCTTTTATTTCAAGAAACTGCCTGCTCGGCTTGAGCAGGTTCTTTAAAGAAGTAAAACCTGTCTTTTGATCTTTAAGTTGCTTTCCACGAGTTGTCGACTTTTCATTCAAATTGTTCGCCTTATTAGAGTTACAAGTTCCTGAATTTAGCGTTAGACTTTCAGTCTAGTTACCAAATATTACTTCGGAGTTTTAATTCGATACTTTAAATAAAAATCGGTGAACTATTTCTTTACTTTTAAGCAGTCTAGGCTTTAATCTTTAGATATTGATCCTCATATCAAACTATCGATAACATTTTTAATCTCTCAAATTTAGTCTTGTTTAAGTTTATTAAATAATATTGCCCCAAATAGAGAGAGATTTGATTCGCCGGTTTTATCATAAATTTTTCATAAGAAAAAAAATTTAATTTATCAAAATTTCTTTACCACTGAATGTCATTCATTTAGGATTTTATTTGTAGTTTAAAGTGTTTCAACATTACGACGTAAAGTATTTATAGTAAAGTTGAACCATGAAACTCTTTTTATACGGCCGATAAAATCCTACCTTTAGCTATCGGTAAGTTGTGAAAATGGAAGACCCTTAATTGTGCATAGGTCGCCAATAGAACCCACCTTCGAAAAGCTTTTTGCCAATACCTCACACAGTATCATTTAATCTTTAAATGGGTCAGTTAAGTATATTTAATATAATTTTTTTATAATCTTTAATTTCTAGCTTCTGGTGTTTAGAATTCTTTAATTATATTTATTTAATTTAATTATTTATTACATTTACAAGAAATGTATGGCAATAAAATCGATTTTTGAAAGTGATCAAATATGGAACAATTTCTATAAAATTTGAAACATAATTAAGGGTGCAATAAAACATATTTTTAGCTAAATTCGATCTGATTAGAAGGTTTTAAAGTATTAATGCTATATTTTGGAAGTAGTTATATGGGTCATAATTGAAGTCAAAAAATACTATATATTAGAGCGACTCAAAAAAAGGTGATTTTGTTACCCCTCTGAAAAAAAGCTTGATAGGTTTTATGATGATTCCCAAAATTTTTTCGTTCTAACGTTGACCATCCGTGAGCTGGACCATTTTTAAAAAAGGTATTTTTTCAGTTTTTTCGAATTTTTTTGTACTTGGCCCCAAGACGACATAAATAAAATTTGATATCTTCGAAAAGAGTTTTTGAAGAGGCATCCCAATGGTATATAAATCTTGACCACTTGCGACCTACTAATCAAGATAATTAACTAAATACATATTTTTGTTTCGGGTTTTCATACAAATTCTACGTATGTGGAAATAATGCTATGCTTTTCAAATTGAATCTGTTTTAAAATAATGTTATGTTTTTTTTTTTTTTTATTCACATCTTTTTTCATATATAGGCTAGACCGACTCACCTTGTATGGAGTTGAAAAAATGTTTTGTTACCCCTCTAAAAATAAAGCTCGATATGTTTTATGATGATTCCCAACATATTTTGGTTCTAGCGTTGACCATTCGTGAGCTGGACCATTTTTAAAAAAGTTATTTTTCAGATTTTCGAATTTTTTTGTACTTTGCTCCAAGACCACACAAAGATAATTTGGTCATATTGCAAACAAAATGGAGTCGTGCAAATTTTATACAAAGGAAGAATCGCCAAAAGATTTTTTATAAATTTTATATATTTTATTGTAATTTTATTTTTCACATTTTGATAAATTAAAAAATAAAAAATTATATACCCATATTGCCTATATATGAAATAAGATAAAATATATCACGATTTTCGTGTTTCTTGTGAATAATTACAACAACAACAAAAAAAAATAACATTATTTTAAAACAGATTCAATTTGAAAAGCAGAACATTATTTCCACATACGTAGAATTTGTATGAAAACCCGAAACGAAGATATGTATTTAGTTAAATATCTCAATTAGTTGATCGCAAGTGGTCAAGATTTATATACCATTGGATGCCTCTTCAAAAACTCTTTTCGAAGATATCAAATTTTATTTATGTCGTCTTGGAGCAAAGTACAAAAAAAACGAAAAACTAAAAAGAGGCCTTTTTTCAAAATGGTCCAGCTCACGGATGGTCAACGCTGGAACCAAAATATTTTGGGAATCATCATAAAACATAGCATGTTTTATTTTCAGAGGGGTAACAAAAACATTTTTTTCGGCTACATACAAGGTGAGTCGGTCTACTATATATATAAGTAATCGACTTCGAAAATTTTTTTTCCTAAGCTAATCCCTCGAAGCTTTACGTTTGTCTGAAGAAGACTAGAATCTCTGGCGGGAATCGAACTAGTAACCCGGTACTGATAAACTAGCTCAGTACCCACTAGCCTACCGGGCTGCTGTAGAAGAAGTCATTTGAAAAAAAACCATGATTATCTTAAATTATTTTTTGCATTTATGTAGGTAGAACATCGCCCTCTTTAAATGCTGTGACTTTTAAAACTACAAGTTACATTCAGCCCAATTATGAATAAAAATTCCTCGGGAGTTTTCTCTCTTCTCCCATTTTTCCTATGTAAATTCTATTACAAAATGGGAAAAGGGAAAAACTCCCGGGGAATTTGTATTCATAATTGGGCTAATTAAGGTTATTTTTTTCTCTAAGATATAACATACTTATGTACTTTTTAATCCAATTATTTCTATGCAATGAATTAAGTCCTTTCCACTCTGCCCACAAAAACTACCTCCAGTTATTAAACAAAAAACCCACTTTTATTTATTTTGTAGTTGTTTATTTGTATTTTTTTCCAATCATTGAAAAATGCAACGTTACTCAC
Organism: Pollenia griseotomentosa; assembly: GCA_963931875.1. Lineage (NCBI taxonomy): Eukaryota > Metazoa > Arthropoda > Insecta > Diptera > Polleniidae > Pollenia > Pollenia griseotomentosa. Next base: position 18,959,124 of record OZ007562.1, read on the forward strand.
CATCAGTTACTTTGGTTACCCCGTTGCCACTAACAGTTACTCGTTTGTATGCATGAGTATGTGCAGAACTAATATGCATAATATGTAGTTGTTGTTGCTATTTAAGCTATTGAAATGATGGCTGTATGTAGCTGTTATTTTTGAGCTCTTGTTTGTTGTTATTAATGTATTTGAATTTTTCTCATCAACGAAACAGCTGTTAAGCAGTTACTCGCACTTAACCTGTAGCCAAAAATGTACGTGTTTATTTTCTTTCGCTGTCTTTTTGCACTGACTGCCGTTTGTTTTCTTTTTGTGCATTTCATCTTCTTTATAATTTTCTTAACATTTCGATTTTTCGTATGTTGCAGGTCTTAAGAAATCTTTTTAAAAATGGTTCAATGTTTTCTTAAGCATCTCATTTGTTTGTAACGGGCTTAAAAAATCTCTCTCACTAAATCGCAAGTAACCGGTTTGAATAAAAAGTACCTGTTTTTCGAGTGCAGTTTTAAAATCAATCATGTGAAACTGTGTAAGTGACTTCTTCAAGACCAGATTTATGGAAGAGCAGCATAAAAGATTTGTTTTTGAAAACCCCTGCGGAAAAATGTTAGTTCAAGATGGTGCATTTATTGTTTATTTTGGCTTTAGCTGGGTTTTTTAAAAAGGTGTTTGCTTTGATTCTTCTTAAGTTAATGAATTCGGTCAAGGTTAAAGAGTTGTATAGAAGAAATACAATGGTTGGAAAATAATTCACAGAAACTGTAAGAATTAGAGGTTGCTCTTTTTTATGGCGAACAGACAATAATACAATTTTTGTGTGAATTTTTTTGAAAAACTAAAGGAGCATGATTTATCCAAAGAATCTTAAGATAATTATTTGGCTCAAACTAAGAAGATTCTAAAAGATATACATATGTATTGAAAAAAAAAGTAATTAAATGCAGTATGAATTTCGTTAAAGATCGTGGTGTTTTAAATTAAAGTTGACCTTCGAATACATATAAGACCTATGAGTATTGTGATATGGATGACATTGAGGCTCCCTGATTGTTTCTTGTAAAGATTGTTTGGATTTTAAGGTCAAAAACTGTTTTAAGTCTCTTTTTATTCATCGAATATTAGTCTTTAAAGTTAGCAAACAAAAAAGTCGCAGTTGACTTCTGACCTTTAACCTACGTGGAGAAGCGCAGTGTTTTCCTGACAGGTTTTGGTAAATATCGGTTAGATTTTACGGTCAACAACTTTTCAAAATCTTTTAATATATTTCAAATATTGATTTTTAAAGTCACCAGCAAAAAAGGCGCAGTTGACCTAAGTACTTTGGCCTCTACTTTGGGACATATAGCAACTTCCTAGTTGATTTTGGTGGATATCAGTTAGATAACCTTTAAAAAAGCTTCCCATTTATAAAATATTGACCTTTAATGTCACCAAGAGAAAAGTGCCAGTTCACGTATGGCCAGTACTATGGCATCTAAGCACCCTCCTAATTTTTTCTCTTGGAGACTGTTTGGCTTTGGAAATAGTAGTTTGATTACTAAACTCATTTTCACCATTTTGGCGGTAAATTTTTACACTTTGAATTCGCTGTTCTAAAGGGTAGCGTTCAATGGATAAATATCCTAAGTTTTCACTAAATAAATGTCAAAGGATGGCAGCTCAATTTTGTCATTTCCCAAAATTTACCCACATTTTAGTAGCTTTTCTAGTCAGTTTTTCAGTTTTTATAACAAAATTATTTAAAATTTATTAATTTTTACTTTTACTTACACAATTTTTACTTGTTTCTTCTTTTCAGGTATGTTAACAAAAGACTATATTCATATAAAATATTTAAGGTAAGAGACTTATGCAAAAGTTTTTTTTAAATACTTTACTAGGCAACAACGAATATAAGACACCTGTCTATGATGAAATATAAAAACTTAATTAGAAAATAAAACTAAAACTTTGCTATTGAACATTTTTGTAGTTGTCAATAGTTCTACGCTACTCTGAAAAGGACAATAAGATCACATGCAAGGAACACCTGCTTTTATTCGAATTAAAATCTTTTAATAAATTGCGAATTACGAATATGATTTTGGATACTTGCAAGCTCGTTATCAAGATACAAGTCTAAATTAACAAATAACAACGGAATAGAACCTTTTGAAATTAATGGTAATCGGTTTATAATTTTAGCTAGTCTTAATACAAATACGCATTTTTTAAGCCTTTCACCTAGTTTCACCTAGCTTCCAGAGAAACAGTCTTCCGAAATATATATGATAAATTTGTGATCAAGGTACAGGGTGAAAATCTAAATATAATTTAAAAAATTTTTTAATTTATTTCAACTTATAAGATTGAGTCTATTTAGCTTTGTGGAGCTCGGTCTATAATATCGCCAATCCATGTTCAAAAGATAACAAATGTGTTTATTGACAACGATTACGTTACGATTTTATAGCAAAACAACTTTATCGTAAACGACAACCTTCATACAAAATTTATATGAAATAAAATAAAAAAACCTTCTCCTGTAAAATTTTGTTTTTGTCGCTTAAGCTTTTTTTGCGGTTATGACTCGATATCATAAAAAGTCCATTTACGAAAATCACTCCACCTATATTTCTAAAAAAATAATTTAGTAACGAGACAAAAGTTATAAAAAATAACTTTTTAGACATAAAAACTTTGAGAATTTATATTGTAAATTTTTGAATAGCGATTTAAAAACATATAATTTACTCTATTAAATACACTGTGCTAGAAATTGACATTTTTTTTAGACAAGCTGGGCACTTGTCGTATTAACCTAATTCGGGTAGGCTGAATCCAGTGGTGCTAGCAGTTTTTTTTTAAGTTAGCTCTGGTTTTCGAGATATACCGTTATTTCGAAAATGGAGGAAAGTGCACAACATGTGTTCACGTAACTCAAAAACGCTTTAGCTTATTGAAAAAACTTAAAAAACCGAAATTACGTACATTTGACCCATCTAGGGGCATCCAAATTTGAGAATTTCATTGAACGGCCTTTTTTATGAATTTTTAAGAAACAAAACTTTCGAAATTTTGAAAAAAAAAGTTAATTTTTTTCCAATAAAAAAATTATGTTTTTTAAGTTGTTTCAATAAGCTAAAGCGTTTTTAAGTTACGCGGACATATGTTGTGCAACCTCCTTCATTTTCGAAATAACGGTATATCTCGAAAACCAGAGCTAACTTAAAAAAACGCCTAGCACCACTGGATTCAGCGTAGTCGAATTAGGTTAAAACGACAGGTGCCCAGCTTGTCTGTTTTTCAATTAGCACAGTGATATCGTTCACATAGGTCCATTCATGGTTACAGATCTTATACAAAAACCATTCCCGAAAATCTCCTTAAGCCTAAAAAAACAAGTAAGTAAGTCTTTGAAGCCCGTCCATAAGATACACTGCATCTTAATATTTAAAACCAAATTTTCGGGAGTTCACGGGCAATCATGAACCTGCCAGAAAAAAATTATGTTATGAGGTTAAGATTCATGTTAAAGTTCTTTATGCCGAATATTAATTAGATATCTTTGTCTGTATGATATTTTTTTGCGATAAAGTGATTCAGGGATGGGGTTTATTAAGAATCTATGTTCATTCAATGTTTAATTCTGGACCTACTATTCAACACAATTTGTACACGACATAGCACATATCGCACGAAGTTATGTGAATGCTTACATTTGGTTAAATATGGACCGATCCAATTAAATTTGATAAGATTGTTTAGATTGCAATGAAATAAGTTTGGACCAAATTTAATCTAAATACCAGCATAATAAGAGATAGTTTATGGGCCGAAAGACTCTTTTTAGGAAAGAAGCTTTATATGGACGCTATTTGAAAATATAAACCGGTTCTCACCATTTTCAAGATTAAAACCTATGTACCAAATTGCGATTTGTACTATGCGCACAAGGTTAACATGGACTACCAGCCGGAAGGACGGATGGACATCGAATAAAAAAATGATTCTAAGTCGATCGCTATACTAAAATGTGGGTCTAGGACTAATATTCTCCTCTATTGTGTTGTGTGCATAATTGTGCACCAAACCTAAACTCGAAAGGAGACTCTTCATAAGACATAAATAAATCTATCTTTGGGTAGAATGCCTAAAGCTCTCACAGCAGTTATTTGTATACCCTTTGCACCACGATTGGTAATTTAAGGTACGTTCAGTTCGTCATTCTGTGTATAATATCAAGAAATATTAATATTTAATCATGTGCTTCTATCTGCTGAAAACACACTGATTTCTAGGTTAGGTTAGGTAAGGCTAGGTACTTTTGTGAGTGATCAGCTTTAAAAAAGGAATTATCTTCTGATGCTTGAGAACGTAATTGCTTAATAATCCTAAGGAAGTTATATCCGGTATTACATCGCCTCCAAGGTTCTTAAAGCTATTGCAAAGAAAGTGTTCCAATATGTTACCATATTCACCACATGCTCTGCATTAGGCAGATTCCGTCCGTCCAAATTGCATTTGTACCATTATTTTACCTCGGACTTGCTCCCACCGAGTAGACTTCTCGTTTTCCTTTTTTTTTTGGATTACCCCATAAGATTTTTGAAGCCCTACCTACTGTTTAATGTGGTGGAGTGAGATTTCCTTGCGATTTTAAATTTGCTCTCCTTGAATCGAACAGCTTTGCATTTGTTTTTTTTTTTTTTAGTTTTTTAGTTCTTTCCACGAGTGGCCTGGTACCCATATGATGTAGAGTTAACCACTGTAAGGAAAATGGCTTTCCTTGGGGGTAACTGCTTATTTCGATTCAAAGTAAATTACCTACTAGTTCGAACAATTTGTATTTGTATATTACAATTTTGTTTACCATTGGTTTTGGATAAACAGAAGTTTTTTATACTATATCGAAAACAAAAAAATCCCTTTCATAACAACAATTCCTTAAAACGAACAATAACTTTTCATAAAATTTTCCATAAATACAACTCTGCTATCGTTTCGAACGATTACGAAAATCGTTATACACAGTACAAATTGAACGCGAACTCGTTCGTTATGTTTTTCCAATCGTTTTACGATGTTACCAACCTAAAGTCTAATAAATTCTTTTGACCGATTTCTCAATGTATGAAGAAACTGCCTGTTACTAAATCTCAACTTAAGTTTATTAGACTGAAAATAGTCCGTTGACGATTTTGGTTTTTTCAATATACCGAAAAAACATTATTTTCAGTTGGCAAAACCACACAAAATAGATGTGAATGTCGGGAGCCCTGTCGTCAAGTGACAAATCACCTATTTCCCAATGTCAAATTTATCTGTTCCGCAAACAAGATATTGGCAGATGACGGTGGGCTAACTTTGCGACAGAATGGAAGTAAATGAGACATTGAGAAAACCAAATTTCTTTAATCTGCAGTTTTTCGTTGGTAAAAAGGACAATCGCCTTATGAGAAAATGGCCATTAGACTTTGACTTATCAGCTAATAACGCCCTTATTGCCGTTTGGGCTATAACAACTTTTTAATCTATCCTGGTAATGGTAATAACAATAAAAAGAAAATTTGACTAGCCTAGTGATATCATATAAAGACTCCTCCCGAAAAAATCGAATTAATTTTTTTTTTGTATTTTTAATTAAAATTTTTGTTAGTTTTAGTATTATCAAGAAACAAAATTTTATATTTTATGTTTCTAAAATAGGAAGTGTAAGGTGTAAATAAACTAGTTTCTTTTTATTAAAATAGTCGAAGAATTTCTATTTTGATTTAAACAAACATTCAAACTTTATTAACGCAAACAAAACTTTTTCAAATATTTGCATATTGTATACATTTTATTTTATTAACAATAAATTAATTAAAGAAACAATGTAATGCAGTAGATATTAATAAAAACGTCAAAAAATACTTTCACTTTAAAAGCGGCCCAAAATTTGTATAAAAATCCCCTTTAAAACCATACATTAAAAAATAATACAAATACCAGAAATTCGTAACAAATATCAAATAATTCATTTAGTACCAATTCAATACATTTAAATTTCTTAAACATTTTTCTTTACCAAGTCATTGTTGCAGCTTTTTTCTTGGATTTTCTAAAGTTAAACCAGAAAAAAAGCTTTTAAAAGTCATGAGAACTAAATGAGTCAGTAAGTTGTGTTTTGTAAAATCACAGTCAGCCAGCCAGCCAACCTAAACTAAAACACTTCTTATTTCCACTTCTTCTTTATCTTTTGCCTCTATTAAATTTTTCATAAATTATTCTTCATTTTCATGGGATGATGATGTTTTACCGTCTGATCTTTAATGCAAATGAGGCTATAATGATCATTACAATAATGTTTGTTCATTGATTTTAAATTCATGTTCACACAATATAATTCCTTAAGCAAAAATTTACATAATTTTTGGGTTTACCTGTTGAAGTCTTCTCGCATCTATCTGTCTATCTGGGTCTTTTGTCTTCTGAGTATCTTGTGGCACTCACGAACTCAGTGAAGCTTTACTCTTCAAAATGTTGCATGTCTACCGGTTTAAGTTGCGCTTTTAGTTTAATTTAATTGGTTTTACTCGTGTTGAAGTTTATTACTTTTTCTCAATAAATTTTTCAGTTAACAAAGTCTTAAAATGCTTGCAATGTATGCCTCAATGTGGTAGATTGAGAGTGTGTCTGCGTATTTTGTTTCGAGTTTGGTGTTAGCTTTTAATTTGTATTAATCTTTAAACGGTAAGCTTGAAATTTAAGGGGTCGCCTGCAGAACAAATATTAAATATGTTGCATTTTTAAAGATCGTCCACCAAAAAAAGCAAATAATATGGGACCATTTGACCATTTCGACAATGTGCGTGAAGCTAAATTATAACCCTATACGCATTTTGTTGTGCTTGCAACAACAACTTAACAGAACGAAATAAATTCATGGGATTTGTGAACAAAGAGTTCTACCATCGTTTTCCATTATCAGAAGCCTTAACAGAGCGAGTTTAACAAAAACTGGTTAAAAGTTTCTTTCAAATTAATCATTAAGTTACAAGTGTGAGTGGGATTTTTTGACAAGTCTAAATTCGATACACTGACTTTTCAGTATCCGACTTGTATGAATCCAACAAGCCTCAGTACGACTAGTCTGATTCCGACTAGCATTACTTTGACACTTAAAATATTCTAAATCATACACTTGTCATTGCTTTATTATTAAAATAGTCAAAATCGTATACTCAGAATAGTCAAGGTCAGGGTGACTTCGAAAACGTCAGTTGCCAAGCAACTATACAATAACATCGCATTTTTCAACGCAACCGTAAAGAATTTTACAATAGTATCCTTTGCACCGAAAAAAATAATAGATGCATACACAATAAGCAAAATGTGCATCGTTAAACCTCATGATATATTTCCGAATTTGAGTGCAAAGTCATATGCTCAAATAAGACAGAGTCTTATACTCGTACTTGCGAAAGTCTAATACTCAGACTACGCACATTCTGATCTTTAATCAGACTAGCCAGAGGTATTTACTCAGAGTAGTCAGAGTCTTACACTCAAACTTATACTCACACTAGTCAGAGTCTTAAGGCCCAACCATATTGTGCTTAAGTAAGCTTAAGCAAATGTACGAATACATGCAAATCATATGAGGCAAACCATATTGAACTTAAGGAAACTTTTTGTTAAATTTTATTAAACTGTCATTTGCTTAAGCAAAGTGCGAAACTGATCGCACATTCCGTACGGAATCGAATAATTGTTGATTTTATTTTTGTTTTTTTAAGTACATTTGAGAGACTTTTTGTTAATTTTTGACAGTAGGTTAAGCAGGGCTATGCATATTATAGTTGGGCCTTTATACTCAGACTTGTCAAAGTCTTACACTCTAATCTTATACTCAGACGAATTAAAGCCTTCTAACCAGACTAGTAAGAGTCTTATACTGTATCTAGTTAGTCTTAATATTTTACTCAGAGTAGGTAGTGTCTTATACGCTTACTAGTCGGAATCTTATAATCAGGCTTGTCAGACTTTTATACTCAAAATACTCAGAGCCTTATACTAAAAATCTTTTATTCAGACTACATAATCTTATTTATAATAAGTGTTGCTCAAACAATGTTATAATCTTGTCTTATACTCAGACTAATTAGAAATTTCTACCCAGACTAGTTAGAGTCTTATACTTATGCTAGTTAGAGACATTTGCGCAGACTAGATACAGTCTCATACACATACTATTCAAAATCTTATAACCAGGCTCGTCAGAGTTATATACCCAGACTAGTCCTATACTTCGGCTACTCAGAATAATCAAAAACATTTACTTAGACTACACAGTCTACTACTAACACCAGTCAGCGTCTAATACTTTTATTATTTAGAATCTTATATCTAAACTTGTCCGAGAGTTATGCACAGACTTATAAGAGTAACAGTTTTCTTAACCTATCAAGACTTTAAAACCTCTACAATTCCACAATAAAAATATGACCCCTTTGCTATTCTAAGGTTTAAAGTTTTAAACATAAGTAAGAGTAAATTATGATGAAGTTTTTGTTTTGTTTACATACCTTGCACTATCGTTTGGCTATTTTTTCAATTTACTTCAATAAAATTTTTTAAAAAGCGGAACAGATTTCTGTTCATTTTTCGTACTTACACTTATGGGTCTGTCTTGCACACATTTTAGATATAGAAATCAAATTGCAAATCGGTTTTGAAAGTTATAATTAAAATTATTTTATGTGATAAATGAAAATTGTACAGAGGTAGACCACCAGACCATGCCACATTACGCCAACTATTAAAGAGGTGTCAGATGAAGAGGAGGGCAGAGGGGAGGTCCGAAATATCAATTTAAATTATGAAATTCATAAGTGTTTTAATATTTATGGAATAGAGGGGGACTTTGTCTAAGTGACGTTTTACTATTTATTGTTTGATTAGTTAATTTTATGCAATAATTAAATGTTTCCCCTTTTGTTTTTGCTTTTGCTGATAATTTTATCAAAAATTCTTATCGATTTGAAATATTTGAAATTCTTAGCTTATTAATTTCCTTCATTTATTAATAAAAATATTTTGCTGTTTAATGATAAAACAATTTACACACCTTTTACTAGCACCTGTTTTTTGTAGTTGACGATTTTAACACATTTAGTTGTAGTTTTTTTTTTTTATTTATTCTTTAATAGATGTTGGCAGCAAGTATCGTATACAAATAAGCTGCTTAAAAAGAGTTTATCGGAAAAAGGGTTGCCAAGTTAAGGGGAAATGACAAAACAACTAAATTGAATATAATAAAAAAAAGGGATTACAAATCAAAATGGGGATATGCAATTACATATAGTATTTGCTCGACCGGGGTCGTATACACCGACTAGTCAGTGTTTTATATTAAGACTAATCGGAGTCTTAGACTTATACTGGTAAAAATCTTTTAGACAACTTTTAGCATTGTACTCAGACTATTTAGAGTCTTGTAGCTATACTAGTTGGAATCTTATACTTAGGATACTAAGACTAGTCAGAGTCTAATGTTAAGGCTAGTCAAAGTCGTATACTAAGTCAAAATTAGTGTTAAACTCAGACTAATTAAATTCTTGTACCAAGCCTAGTCAGAATCATGTACTTAGACAAGTTCGACTAGACTAAGAAAAGTCAGAATCTTGTACCCGAACTATTTAGAGCCTTCTACTCAGAATACTAAGACTAGTCAGAGTCTATTTTTGGGCTAGTCAGAGTCGTATACTAAGCCTAAATAGAGTCAGTCTCATACACAGAAAAAAATATCTCAAGAAAATTTTTAGCAACACAGTTTGTTAAAAATAAAATTTTAGATCAACAAAATTTTCGTTTGATTCAAAGAAAAAATTTATCAAATTGACACTTTGTAAAATAGCAAACATATTTAATAATGAAATAATTAAATATTTCTTCATATTTAATAAAAAAAAATATTTGAATCGAAGTAAAGACAGTATTTTAACAACTTTTGTCCATTTTTAAATAGCTCATAATTCTCATTTGTTTTACAGTTTTATTTGAATAATATATTTAGTTTTGCCCAAGTCTTTGGAAAAGGTTTCCTGATGATCTGGTCTTAGCAACTAGTGAAATGGGCATAGGAACTTACTTATCCCCGCATAATAAATTTTAGTGTTTTTATAAAAATATAAAAATTTAAAATTTATGACATCGTCATTAATAAATAAAAAAATAAAGATTGGATTAACATTATGTTTGATTTATTCAACATTTTAAACAATTTATTTTAACAAATCAAGTAAACGTTTTGTTGAAAAAAATTTTTTTTGGCAACAACTTTTTTTATTGACTCAATAAACTTGGTTGTTGACTAAAAATTTAACAATTATACATACAAACTTTTTTATCAATACCGCAAAAATCATCATCGCAGAAAATTCAAAAATTTTTATAATCAAATATGCGATTTTCGTATTCAAATATGAAAATTATTTTTTTCTGTGTACTAATTAAAATCGCTTATTCCAAGCCTAGTCAGAATCTTGTACTTAGACTAGTTAAAGACTTTTATACTGAGACAAGCTAGAATCTTGTACTCAGACCAGTTCGATCATTTTATTCAGACTAGTTTAGTCTTATGCTAAGATTTGTTCTTGCTCGTGTAAACGACCCTTTGAATTTAACAATTCAAATAACTTTGGCAGTCCACTACTGTAATTCACTAAAAACAAATCAATCTTATCATAAAAATATTAAGAACAGAACCCCAATTAACTAAGTATTGTTGCTATTGTATATTCAGAGCCTAGTTATCACGCAAAATACTCAATAATTTGTATGACAAGTGTTTACGATCGTTAACTAATCACTTTGTCCGTCTCATAACATTGTCATTTATAAATTACACATCAAATTTTCAATTCTTATAGAAAAAGACGAAAACAGAATTGCGATTACTGTTTTGAAACAGACATCAAGAAACTATTATTTACAATTATAATTTGTAATAAATGTGCTATTAGCCCTAGAGACATTCTGCAAAATTTATTTATTTTATAAATATTGTTACTAGCATAAAATATTTGACAAAAAAAAACGTTGTTTTTGGGGGGTTTTATTTAAAAATAAATAATAATTATCTTTAAAAAATATTTGTTATTAAACATTGTCTGTGGAACTCCCTTGAGTTAAACGTACTGCAAAGAATGAGAGATATTAAGAGATAAGAATTTTATGAAACAATTTTATAGTAATAGTATAATAAAACAAGTGAGAACATTCAAAATATTTTAAGGTGGAGCAAAATGAGCCGGCAAGAATCGATATGTTAAATACTTTATAATATTTAAAAATATTGAATGAAAGAAGTCTGAAAAGTTAAAAGTCAGAGTCTTAAAGTCCAATTATTATTATTTATTGCTGTAGCTCCGGCATAAAATTCTTTAAATTTATTACATCTCCAGATATAAATCCTCTTTCACAGACTTTGTTAAATACGTCAAACTTATACGCCATGATATTTCTCTACACCGGGCTCCTTGTGGGTTCCAGTTTAGAGCTTGTCTGGCAATAGTATTTAATTTTTTTTTGCAGCGGGTGTCGAACTCATTTCCACTTTTCGCAAACCTTCTCCTAACGCTCGATGTTAATTGTAAATAAAACAAAAGTTTTCAGAGAATTATCTTAATATTTCTTATTATGATAGAAGGATCTACGACAGTTATATGTGAAACAAAATATCGGAAAATTCTTGCCACGGCTTCGGTGTGTGGTAAGTGGCACCATCCTGTTGGAACCACATATTGCCCACATACCCATCCTCAATTTCTGGCCACAAGAAGTCCGTTATGATCTCGCGATAGCTTACACCATTCACGGTAACTGCTTGGTCGACCTCAGTTTTGAAGAAGAACGGCACGATGACGCCGCCAGCTCACAAACCCCACCAATCAGTCACTCTTTGTGAATGCTTCCGCTTTTCAACAATCACTCGTGGATTCGCATTTGCCCAAATGCGGCGATTCTGCTTGTTAACGAATCAATTATGCTGCCAAAAAAAAAAAAAATTATGAAGTGCACGAAAAGCATTTGAACGCACATTTTCGTAAAAGGATTCAACAATTCTAACGCGCTCCTCAATTGTGTACCTCTCCATGGTTGAATTTGTCCAACACTGAAACAAAAATATTTCAAATTAAGTTGGGAAAAAACGTTTAGGTGTGACAAACAATTTACATCGTGCATAATGGTTGGACCATCCTTTACCTAGAATGTTTCTTAAACTGCGGTTTACATTGGCTTGAACTTTATTTGTGCCGCTCTTCGCTTCCATAAGTGTAGATTTAACATTGAGGTTGGAAATTCTTGTTTTTGTTGAATTTGATAACTGCCGACACCGCCATATTTTGCGTAGCTTTGCAAATACTCCCTTTGCATTGAAGAGCTTGATATCAATATCATCCTTAGTGCCACCATCAGGTATTATTTGGCTGCCAAGATAAGAAAAATTGTTAACTTCTTCCATATTGTTGCCATCAGGGAGCAAATAGCATGAGTGCGAGTTGTTTACTTTTATGAATTTACTCTTACCCACGTTAATCCGAAGTTGGTACTTTCAGTATTTTTTCTTAAGCAGTTTATTTTGCTTTTCACATGACTCTGCTTGAAGAAGATCAATGTGATGTCAGCATACATTAAATGATTCAGTTGTTCCATCTTTATATGGTGTCGAACCATACTTCTGTCTGCCTGCACATCGATACTTAAGCGGAGTAACTCATCCATTACTACCAAAAGAGTGAAAGGGGAAAGTATACATCCCTGCCGAACTCCGTCTAGAATATCAATAGCTTCAGAGGATGTGCCATTATGGAGAATTCTGAAAGCAGCTGTTGGAACCAACCTTATGGGCAAGACTGTCTCTGATCAAAGGTGACTTATCATAACGCAATAACCATACAAACCAATTGAATTTTGGTTTTTAGACATAGTCGTAACCATAGCTATGGCATAACGGTTATGTCACGTCCAAGTGGATCTTTATATCCAAACTAGTCAGAGTCCTATACTCCGACTATTAAGAGAACGTTTTTCAAAATTGACAATTACTCAGACTTTTTAGAGGCTTATATCCGTAGTATCCCGGACCTTATACACAGACTCTTATGCTCAGACAAGTTAGAGTCTTATACGCCATTTATACAGGTTCTTATATTTATCCAAGTTCAACTATTTAAATTTTTTACTCATGCCCGTAATTTCTACAAAAAGAAATCAAGCTGTGCTTAGAAATCTATGGTGTAAAAGTTGCCATATTTTAAATGAATACTGAAGGTAGGCAAACTAAACGTTGAAAAAGGTAAAGATAACTGTTAGGTACGAACACGACCTGCTTTCTTTTTGTAGAAATTACGGGCATCAGACTAGTCAAAGCCTTTTGCTTTTTATATGCAGTCTAGTCAAAGTTTTACACTTAACCTATTCTGCATTTTATACACAAACCAGTCGGAGTATGTTACCTACTATAGGGTACATTAATCGCACCAAACAATTATTAAAGTAACGATTGTATCACACATAATTTAAAAATTAAATACTTTTTATTTTACTTTTTTTTTGGCAAAATACGCCTAGAATTTTTTGTCCATTTTTTTCGCATGTTGGTTTTGCTTAAAATTTAATAATAAAATATAATTTATAGTCCCCATTAAGTCCATTCTCATTATCGGCCAGTAAAGCTTTAACGATTATCATTTAATTGCGTTTTTCGCTGTTTTATTGACATTTGTGTATTTTTGAGTTTTTTTTTCGTGAAGACTAAAAAAGTTTATTTTTGTTTTTAGATTTGCGGTTTTGTTTTATAATATTCATTCTGATACTCATAATTAAAAGCATCTAATAAATAATTTTCTTTGATAATTGATATATGTTTATAATTTTTTTCTATTTTTGGTCGACGTTTTTTTTTTGTTGCTAAATATATCATTTCCAATTTGTTCTCAATTTCAATAATCATAATTTGAGTGGAGGTTTTTATTGAATTCATTTTTTTTTTTTTTTGTTTTTATTTCAGTCTCTTTTGAATCTAAAAAACCAGAAGCCTTAAAAGTAATTTAGACAAGAAACAAAACCGAAAAAATCATTACGTATGAGACTTGTGCTTTGTAATTAGTTTTTCTATTTACTTTGATATTTTTCTTGGTTACAGTGGGTGGGCAAATTCGTGAAACGGTAGTTTGGCTTAAAAAAGTGAATGCTTGTCTTCTGTGAGACAGTAGTTTGAGTGTAAGAAGGTGTCTGTCTAAGTATGAGACTATTGTCCACATAATAAACTAGTTATAAATATAAGACGGTATTCTAAGTAGAAGCGTGAATGAGTATGTATAACATGATCAGAGTCTTAAACTATGACTAGTTAAAGTGTAAACTGCGACTAGTTAGTATATCTATTTTATTTAGACTAGTTAGAGTTTAATACTTTGACTACTCTGAGATTTTTTTTTTAGTAATTCATAATCTTATATTACGTTATTTTAAATTACAGAAGGTGTATCTTTTGTAAATTAAAGTGACGAGTCGTCTAATGCTGTAATCACACATGGTTTCTGAAACGCGTTTAAGCAGCTCGAACGTGATTAAGCTCTAATCACATAAAAATCGAGATGATAACCCATACATTGAAGTGATCACTTCAAATTGACATGATTACTACTCATCACTTCATTAATCACATAGAATCCTCCGAACATACCTCAAACTGAGTACACAGAAAGAAAAACACTCGGGATAAATCAAGTTTTTTATGATTACTTTAAGTACGAATCGTACTCAAAAATTCAAGTACGAATAACACTTAAACGTACCCAAAACAATCCTAAATGGGATTACTTTCGAAAATCAATCCCGGAATTTCTTGAAATAAGTATGAAATTCTTAAATCAAGTAAAAAAAAGATTAAACTTTTTGTTGTGTTTAACCCTCCGGCCTACGCATGTTTTAATTTTCTATACACATTTAAAAAAGGTCTGGCGAGACCCATGTGCACCACTAAGAACTAAAAAGTATATTTGAACTCTTGATTCTCATTTAGTTTATATTTTTAGTTAAATATGTACATAAGATTTCTTTCTGTAATACGGATAAGTAAATCAATCATTATGACTTTTTCTTTCTAATGTCTTGATAAAATTAACTTTATAATACTTGAATCAATCGCATTTTAAGATTGATTCATTCTTAGTTTTACATAAATCAATCTAATTTTCGGATTATTTTAAGTACGAATTCGGATTAAAACAATTTTATAATTCTTAATCAAGCGCATTTTGAGATTTATTCAATCTTAGTTTTACTTAACTCAATCTCATTTTCGGATTAATTCAAGTACGAAACGGGATTGAATATGGATAATTTAAGTATTTTGCGATTGAAAATCCGTACTTGAATCAATCTTACTGTACTTGATTCAAGAAAATCCGTACTTGCCGTACTATTAACACCGCTTCGGATTGATTTGAATACGGATGGATTGATTGTTCTTTTGAGTGTATAATGTAGATTCCACCACCATGAACGTAATCCTTACGTGTACAACCGACCACGATTTTTTCTAATTGTTATTATTTTTTCCTTAAACAATTCATAAATTTTCACAATTTCATCATTAATATGTTAAAAAAAAAAAGCTTCTGATAACTTTATAAAAGCATTTTTATACATTTTTAATTATTTAAAGAAATATAAATTTGTTTGTTGTGTTTGTTCTCTCTTAATCAATCGTCATCTTAATCATCTCAAATGTAATGTTAACTGCTTTAATTAGCTAAATCAACAATTTGCTTAAACGCGTTTAAAACCCCAAGTGTGAATATAGTATTAGACTCCGACCAGTCAGAGTATAATACACAAATATTTTCGAGTCTTATACTCCGACTTGTCAGAGTAAAATATTCCGACTAGTCAGAGTCGTTTACTCTGATAAGTCAGAAAAAAGTATTGCGACCAGAGCTAGTCTTACACTACGACATGTCAGATTCTGTAACTTGGCATAGTAAGAATCTTCTATTCCGAATATTAGTAGTCCTACAAACCATCTTGCCAGATTATTATATACCGAATGGTCGTATTCTTACATTCTGACTTCGTGTACTCCGAATAGTCAGAAAGTTATTCCCAGGCTAGTCGGAGCTGTATACTCCGGCTAGTAAGAGTTAAGGACTCCAATTCGTCAGAGACCTAGACTTCACATTAAAGACCTTGTAGTCAAATAATCCTACACTCAAAATATTATGTAGTTAAATTCAAACGAAAATTTATTTTAAACAACTTAAAATTCATTTAAAAACGGATCATTTACATTTTATTTAAAACAAATGATTTTTACATAAATTTTTAAATTTTGTATTTATTGAACTGCATATTCCTTAAAATAGAATAGTTTTTACTTTTAACAAATTTATTTTAACCGACAAAAATCAAACTACAAAGCAAAATAAATACGGAAAAATAAAATTTTTGGTAGTTTGTTTTTTGAATAACAAACATTAATGTTAAAAAATAACTATATTTTTATTAAATTTTAACAGTACGGCAAACGAATTTAATAACCCACAATCAGTTACTGTAATAATTATATAAGTGTACTTTTTGGAATCTTAAACTTCTACTATTGGGAGTTTTAGGCTTTTCAAAGTCTTATACTAAGGCTACCCCAAATCTCCTAATAAGACTAGCCAGAATATAAAAAGCAGTCGTCAGAATATAAAAAGCAGTCGTCAGAATGTAAAATGCAGTCGGTCTTCTAATCAAACCAGTATGAATCCTTTACTTAGACAAGACAGAGTCTTTATTAGACATTAATCTGAATATAATGCGGTGGTCTAAGTTTAATTGGTGGATATATAAAATAATTTGATCGGTATAAAGCGGTTGTTTGAGCTTAAATCAATTAAGTTGATATATAAATTTGAATATATATAATACAAATCTGTGGTCTAAGTGTATAACTTCGGCCCAAGTTTATGTAGTCGGAGCCAGACGGCAGTCTGAATAGTACGGTGGTCCTAATAAGTCGATGAGTTAAAATTTGTGTACAACTTTTCGCTTTTTGAGTTGGTCTGACAGCGGCTGTTTATATTTAATGAATCACAAGTAAAAGCAACTTTTGTTTTTGGCCAATGACAAATGAAGAAGTGTCAGATTTTCTACTTTGACTACAGTTTTTTAAACGCTGGTTAAAAGTACAGGCATCTATGTCTAATCTGTGTATGACTTATAAATCGCAGTATAAGACAGTAATCTGATTCTATGACATAATTCTTGGTATAAAACGAATATCGGGAAGCTTAACATAATATTTTAAACATAAAACATTGGTCGGTGTTTTAAGTAAAGAGAGCGATTTGTTGCAGCAATTCTTGAGTGCATTGGCGACAGTGCAGAGATGATTAGGAAGGTGTACACAGTTTCATGTACTCTTCAATTCTGTCTTGTTTTGTTAGTCATCGTCCAGACTTGCAATACTTGTTGCTTCAATTCTTGATCCGATTGGTGAAATGAGTACATCTGCCAAATTTTCTCATCTCTTTCACCAATAAACTCAAGAATTGCTGCAACAAAAATTGCAAGTCTGGACTCACACTTTTCAACTTGAAAATCAGAATTTTAAAAAATTGCTGCAATTAAAGTTGAAAGTCTGGACGATGACAAAGAATAATACTGTATACCAAGTATAACAATTTAACTTAAGAACGATTTACTCAAAAAAATTTAACAACGCCGCCCCCTTCAATTTACAACTGGTCGTACATTGGTTTGAATATAAAAAAGAATATAAATAAAAATCAAATTCTTTTGATTTTTAGTTCAACCGAAGACCAACTACACTTCTAACGTATCAACTGATTGTACAGTCAAATTGTACAACAAGTCGCAACGTGTAGAGCGGCCGCATTTGACTATATTTTGTTTGCTTGATACAAAAAATCATTCAACATGATCTCTACTATCGATTGCGTAAGAGACGGCTTTTTAAAAGCAATCAAACGACCTCCCTGGGGATTTTGTAAAAAGACCATCGTATTATTTCATTTTCTTTTTTTTCCTATTTCTGTCAGGTATTTGTACATACTATTATTATTTTCTTTCACAACTTTATTTACAGATCTATTTTGGTATTAAACGATTATCTTTCAAATAAAATTTGTCTCTGTGGCAAATCAAAATCATTGGAAAAGGTGTGAATATTTTAGATCACTAACAAACAAAACTGATTGCATGTCTATGACACTTTTTTTTACATTTTTGAGTTTGGATTTACAAATAAATTTTTACAAAATCAACTACTTGTGTTAATGTTGTTGAAGTACTCGTAGCGAGACTTTTGTGGCACGTTTTCATTCCATTTGACATATTGCAAGTGACTTTTAAGCGCGATAGCATTGCATTAGTAGTTAAGCGATAGTTACTATTTGAACGTTTTTCTTTTTATTGTGATTTTAATCGTTGGATTTTTTTTGTGCAAAAGCAAATTCAGATAAAAAAAACACAATACAGCAATAAAACATTTTGTCATTGTTTAGTTTACCGGCTTTTAGAAAAAAGCAATTTAGCAGATTAAGACGCTGAAATGAATTTTTAAGTAGAGATTGAATTTTTACAAAAAAAAAAAAAAAAAAAAAAAAAAAAAAATATTTTTAAAAGGAAATTATTTTGCTTGCAACTTCAAGTTTTGAAGAAAACTTGTAAGTTTATGTTAAACCACTCCCAGGTTTTTCAATGTTCAAGGGCTTTTGTTGTGCTGCGGTTTTTGGGCCAAAAAGTCAAGATACTTTTTGAATGTCTTGTTGTTGGTTCTTGTATTTTTAAGTACTTTTAAATATTTATTCTGTTGCTGCCTGCTATCTAAGGTGTGAATCAGTTGTTTAATGCAGTTTCTTTCGTCCACATCAGATTTTGCGATTTATTTTTTTTTTCCTGAGTTTATTTTAAGATTTGTCTACTTCTTTTGTTGGTTTAAATAATTTATGCAGTTGCACGTTGTTTGCCATGTTTGAGTAATTGTTTCTAGCCATTTTAGACGAGATCGCTAACAAATAAAACTTGCAAATAGACAGACACTCGAAATGACAGTCAGTCATTTCATATAAATGCTGGTTTGCTGAAAAAGTCGTCAAGTTTTGTGTGAGTTTTCGTGCTTGTAATGATGTCTTTAACATGAATTAATGTTTTGGCGGTGGCAAAAGAGATCTTGTTAAACTTGTAAAGGAATGTAACAAAAAAATTATACAAACAATTTAATTCACGTTATTATTAGATGAAATAATAGGCAGGTTCTAAATTCCATTAAATACATATTAAAAATAAAAACTTGAATAAATTTAATGAAAATGTTCCAAAAACGTTGCAAATACAAAGAAATTAGTAACAATCGATATTGCTAAAAAGCTTAGCCACTTTCAAAAGTTCTTCGGAAAGTTTGCTATAAACTGTTTAACAAAGTACGACTGATATCAGGCGCTCCTGTGTTCAGTCCTCTTCTCTAGTATGCACAACTCTTATAATTCATAAACTTTTATTGGTCACAATTTTTCTTTACTTCTTGTGAATTTCAATGTAGTCAATTATTCATTTCCATGAATTTAAATAAGCCACTAGTACAAAAATTCTATTTCTTGAGTAGCCGAACGCCAACCGAATTAAACAAGCCTACAATTAAAGTTTTATTTTGAACAGATTTATACGGATTTGCTTGACCAATTTTCTTGTTTGATTTATTTGTCTTTGTAAATTGATACACAATGTATATCAAAAGGAAGTGTTATTTTCATAGGAAATCCATAGACTCCACCAAATTTATACTAGATAGTACTTAAGGTATAAGGCAATATCATGATTATGAAATGGTTAGACTGTGCTCTGACTATAAGGCAAAAAATCAGACGATGACTAAAGGCCTGCAAAGAACATAATTGATTTGTTTGAAACGACTATTTGTCAAAAAAAAAGCCCAGAATATGCGACAAGACTTGAAGCGGTCATATTTTATCGTGACAACATCCGACCACATCGAACCCTAACCGCGAAAATAACGTAAGCGCCAAAAATAAAATTTTACGAGAGAGTTTCTTTTTATTTGATTTCATATAAATTTTATACGAAATTTGTCGCTTACGACAAAATTGTTCTTGCTATAAAATCGTAACTGTACCCTGTGTGACAATGGCATTAAAGGATATGATGCATGTGTTGCCAATAAAGTCATTTATAAAAAATATTAAAATTGAAAATTATGTCGCTTACGTTATTGTCGCGGTTTGGGGCTCGACATGTTGCAAGACTAGTTAAAAACTTTTCAGAAAATGTTGGTAAGAACGTTTTGTCTTCTCCGCCTTATTGATTACCTATTCCAGACTTTATCTTCTACGACTATTAATTGTTAGGATCATTGCAGGACGCTCCTACAAGATATCAGATATATGCTTGATTCGTTTTGGACCTTAAAAAAATTTGCATTTCTTTCGGTGCTAAATCTAAATTTCGTCAGAGAGATATTTCACAATAAACCAAAATGTTGCCCCTTTTTTAAAAAAAATTATCCAACTGCTGTCTAGCTTCAAGTTGACAGTCTAAGTAAAAGATTGTGGTAGTCTGAGTATAAGACCGTATTCTAAGTACTAGACCGTAGTCTCTGTATAAGACTGTTGTAGTCTTATCATATGGACGTAGTTTAATATCAAGTGTAAATCGGAAGTCTGAGTATAAGACGAAATACTTTGTATAGGATGATAATCTGGGTATAAAGCAATAGTCTGAGTATAATACTGTATGTCTGAGTATTGAATGTAGTCTGAGCATAAAACAATTGTTGGAGTATAAATGGTAAGGTAGTGTTAAAAATTACACGTTAGGATGAGAATTACCCTTTTTACACTTGCATACATTTCGGAAGAACGCATGTGATGTGAAAGTGTGAAACAAGCGTTGACACTTTAAACGTCTAACATCTACTATCAATAAAAAATGTTACCATTTCTTAAAAAAAAAAACTTTTATATTTTTTTAAATAATTTTATTCTACAAAAGTGCCAAAATTTGAAAAGAAAACGCCAAAATGTATTTGGAGTTCAAATTGTTTAATAAAATAAAAAAAAAAATCATCAAAAGAAAAATTGCAAAAACTTCACATTTTCATCAAATTAATTTTATTGAAGGAAGGAATTTACAACATGAATTAAAAATTTTTGATAATTTTATTCTTGATTGAACACGGGATTGAACTCGGTTCGAATTTACTAGTTTCGAGAACAACCACATTCTCGTCATCAGAATTTTTTGCCGTTCTACCAGAGGCGCCTGTCAGTCTATAGTCAAACATCAATCGTTAACCAATGGTAATGGTGGATTGAAATTCACTGTAATTGATCCATCCATTTTCAATTTTATTTACATGTTTTTTCCTTACTTCTATTTTTTGATTTTAGCTCTATGGATTTCTATAGGAAAATTTCAACTGTGAAAATTCCTTCCTTCAGTGAAAATAATTTAATAAAAATTAAATTTAAAGAACTAACTAAAAATATTAAAAATTAAAACAATTGTTCTTAAAATAGCTATGGCACAAGTTCTATTGTTTACATTTGTACTTCAAGTTGTATAAATAAAATATCGACGAAAGTGGACAAAAAACATAATAGACAAATGTATTCAGGTTTTCAAGATTAAGTCGTGACAGAAAGAATACGAAAAACAGAAGAAAAGGAGGCAACGCGTAAATAAATTAAAAAATGATAATCACAGCAAATTTCGACCCACCAGTACCACTGGTCAAAGATTGATGTTTGACTGTTGGCACCGCAGTGGTGCAGAGGTTAAAACTCAAAGAATTCTGATGAAAGAATATGGTGATTCTTGAAACAAGTAAATTCAACCCGGGTTCGACCCCCATTAACCAAGAAAATTGTCAATAAATTTTAATAAAATTGCATGTTGTGAAAATCCCTTCCTTCAGTTAAAATACTTTAATGAACATTAAATTTGATGAACTCAAGCCTAACTAAAAATATCAAAAATTAAAATTTAACAATTCAACTAAAAATCACAATTGTTCTGAAAATTTCAACATCTTCGCAAATTGATGGCAGATGTTAAATGTTGACAAGCATGAAAAGGCTTAAAAGGACATAAATAACTCCTAATAGATAGTGGTCTGAGCGCAAAACCGGAAATAAGTCCGATTATTAGACAATAAACTAAATACAAGACTTAATTGTAACACAGAGCTCGGCAAAACTACTTCTAGTGCTTTTTTTTTCTTTAAAGCTTACACCTACGCGTGCTCAAATATCAAATGAAACCAGTCAGCCTCGCTTAAACTTTCACTTAGGAAGGTTAGGTTACCGCTTGCTGATTGTATTTAAGGTTGCTATTTAGTGATGTGCTTATAAATTTTATAAAAAGACGATATCTTTTACGGACCCACAGAAGTCTGCAGACCCCCATTTGGAAATCGCTGATTAAACGATTTTATTTTATTTTTAACCCATTTTTCAGAAGAATTTTCTACCTTCTACCAATATAGTATTACAATAAAAGTCTTTTGTTAACAATACTTACATTGATCTATATTCTTACTTTACTTGCCGGTCTCAGATTTTAAATCATGTCTTTTTGTTGGTAGCTAACTAATCTTTAACATATCTTTTTATAACACCATTTACTAACCACAACAAACGCCACACAACTGTATCACGTATTAAAGACAGACAGACAGTTACTGTTTAAACAACCAACGTACATTGTGTTCACACATTTGTAAATTAAGACGAGCAAAAATATACAGTGTTCTAAACGTTATCTTTTTAGGACACACATACATATAGTTACACGCACTGTGAACATAGGGATTATAACTTTCTCGATACAGCTGCAAAAAATGCAAGGAATTATACGCAATTTACGTTATGGATATTGTGCCAGGACATTGATATGAAAAGAAAAAGATCGAAAGTAAAGTCAATTTACACTAATAATCGCTTATAAATCCAAATCGGTTTTAGAGATAATTTGAGTCTATCTTAGATCTGCATATAATTGACGCTTTTAAAAACTTGAAAAAGAAAACCGGGAAACGCAACGACAAATACACGCATACCAATAGCATATTCTGCTAAAGTTACAATTCTTTAATAAACTCCTCGACGAATTCTAAATCAGAATATACTAAGTTTGTCGTTCCACTTAAAAACGTCTAAAACTGTGGTAAATTTAAAAGTTGTTGTGAAACTTTGTTTTTTTTTTTAATTTAGTTTCGTAGGACTTGTTATCACACCAAAAGACTAATCGGTCCAAAATTGACCATATCGCTCCTTTATCGCAACATAGTCATATCTTATCATATGCTTAAGTGACTTAAAATTTTTAATTTTTTGAGATATGACTATGTTGCAATTATGGAGCAATATGTCTCATGGAAAGCCGCCTTCCGAAAAGCATTAAAAAAACCTAAAGCGCCAAAAAAAAAATGATTATTGTATAGAAGTTTCGGCGAACTTAGAAATCAATCTTCTAGATTTCGTGACCCTTCCCCCTCCCGAAAGCCCTTTTAATACGCTTAAAACTGAATTAATCCTGAAATGAATTTTATAAAAATTAAAAAATTAAATTTACCCAAAATTGTTTTTTATTCCATATTAACATTTACCTTTATAGATATAAGTAAAAATTGCTTTTGTTATAATAAAAATAAATACATAAAACATACATTCTTATTTGTGCCAATCTTTAATACGCAAAATAAGTATTGGTTCACACTCTTCAAGTTTTAGCTTTCAAGTCTTGTACTTTTTGGAGAGCAAGGAAAATAGAATGCCATTTCGTTTCCTCTCTCTCCTAAAAACTCAAGCAGCAGCACTTAAAGCTATGGTTCAAGAAACGCATAATTGTATATTTTGTGTAGGTATATTCAGTATTGCCGCCAAAAAATTTTTGTGTATAAAATATATACAGTATATCGTTTATCACCTTTGGTTTTTAAAAAAAGTTTCTTACACCTATCCGGTTTTTTCTTATACCTATAGGATTTTCTTTTGTGGAACATTATTTTATTAACGGTCCGGAAAATTACATTGTGTTTTTGGTCCACTTTCTTATAAGCGGTTTTTTTCTTATATGTATGCGATGTGCTTATTTCCGGTATCATTCTTGTGTTCAATAGAAATAAATTACGACAAATCATTATTAAATTATCAAAGAGTCGGCCAAGCCGAATAGGTATGGAGTTTTACTTGTTTTTTTGTTTCTCTTATCCCACTGTACGATCACACTGTGAGTTAGTAGACAAAAAACGGCGACAAAGTAGCGCCACAATGATAACGCACATCCATTACAACAACTTCAAAAGTAATTGGCTAGGAAAAAGAACAAAACCTAAGAAATACTAATAAATAAAAATATACTTTAAAGTCCAGAAGCAAAAAAAAAACAAACAAACAGAATAAAAACTTTTAATTATAACAAAAAATTGTATGGTAAAAACAAAACAAAATAGGAATTAAACTTCGTTTTTTCTTCAGCACCTCAATAATTTCCATACATACTCACTCGTACACTTGTTAAAATGAGTAAAGTTGTTGGTTTTTTTTTTTCAAATAGCACGGTTTTAAGTAAAACGAACCCTACAACGTTGCCGTTGAACATTTTAAAAACGTGTTACTTAAATATGTATATTCTCTTGTGTGGGAGGTGCCACAGAGGAATTAGATAATTACTATGAAAAATTCAGGAAAATTGGTTGAGCAGTTACGTAGTCCATAATGAATAAAAGAACCAACGCATTTTGATTTTAATATATGCGAAAGCGCATAGAGAAAGGGAAATAAGGGTAAAAAAAATCAATTTTCACTTTTTTTTTTTTTTCTGATGTGGACAACATCTGAGCATCGAATGAGACCGATCCCATGCCCCAAAAGTGTTTCCTCCCAGAGATATGCGCGTTTTATGATGTGATGGTACACCAAAGATACACGTATTTAAATCTTTAAAATGGCTCTCCTGAACAAAACCGGTTTTTACCCTTAGGTCCCTTTCTATTTTGCGCGTCACATCAGAGCTAAATCGAACCCATTAAAAAAAGACAATTCGAAAATATTTTGAGGTTGAGTGACTATTGCCATTGACTTGGGTTTATTACCGTTATCTTAGGAATGAAACACGTTTTGAATTACAGTATAACTCGGTTAATTACCCCACGCTTAAATGCCTTTCACGCTTATTTACCTTGAGTTTAAATCCCCGTTTTTTTTCTTCTATTTTTCAAACAAAAATCCAGGTTTAATTGCCCTACGCTTAATTACCTAATTCGGGAAATTTCCTTAAAAATTAAAATCCCAAAACAAAATTACACCTAAATTTCATTCGTTTAATTGCCTCAGTACTTTTTGACAACCAAGTTTACATGCTAATAATTTGAAAATATGCACTAAAACTTTTTTAAAAAAATATGTCCAAAAAACAAAATATGGCTTAGTTAAAAGCAAAATATTCCACAATTTAATATTTACATTAAAATCAACTTCTTCCTTTACTTTCCGCACAAGTTTTACATGGACAGACAACCAGCCAGATGTACGAAAACTTGCTTTGGCTTTTGTAGAGTGAAAATTAAATGAAGATGTCGAAATTAAAGCAACAGTAAATTCATCTGTTAACCAGAATTTTGAGCAATTTTTGTGTTTGCTGAACATATATTAAAATATGTTTCAAAAACGTGAAAAATGTGTGCAATAAAAATGCAGCAAAAGCTAAAATATGCAAATTATTTACAAACGAATCTATACCAAAATTCATTAAAAGGTCTAAAACGGATAAATAGTATATTGTTTCTCCCTTCATTGGTCGCTCAAAAAAACCATGCAATTGCATATTTACGGTTTTTATTATCTTAAGTTTGTATGTTTGAGTACGCTTTTGTTGACAGGACATCTCAAAAAGCACTACAGATAAAATTTAAGACAGCAAATCCCATTGTTTTTATTGCCATCTTTTAATATTTAGCTGATACATGTAAAAATTCCTGTGTCTTAACTTTTTTTCATACATCAAAGTTAAGGTATCTTGTAAATAAATAATTACCTCAATGAGGTAAGTGCGTATTCGTTTTAATGCTTAACCCGCATAATTACCCAAAAATATTGGCATTTTTGGCGAGGTTTTTATCCGTGGAATACTGTAGTCCGTTACAGTACTGAATAGAGTTAAACTTTAAGGATAATTCCGCAGACGTATGTATGTGATTATATATGTATTATATTATTGACTTGGTTCGGGTCAGTTTTGAGTCCTCCATATGTATAGCATTTTCAGTTTAAATTAAACCTTTTTCAAAATAAATGAAACCTTTTTCAAAATGAACGAAACCTTTTTCAAAATGAACGAAACCTTTTTCAAAATAAATGAAACCTTTTTCAAAATGAACGAAACCTTTTTCAAAATAAACGAAACCTTTTTCAAAATAAATTAAACTTTATTCAAATTGAATTAAACATTTTTCAAATTAAATTAAACCAGT
This sequence comes from Pollenia griseotomentosa, assembly GCA_963931875.1. NCBI lineage: Eukaryota > Metazoa > Arthropoda > Insecta > Diptera > Polleniidae > Pollenia > Pollenia griseotomentosa. The sequence goes on from OZ007562.1 coordinate 18,985,636, forward strand.
TTTAAAATTTAATAGAAAACAAAAGAAAAAAAATAAAACATATTAAACATATTAATTATTATTAATATTTGTTAAAATTAATGAAGAATTTGTCCACTGACCGCTTTAGGAATTATCATGATCATATCCATAACATAGTTCGCACAATCATTTTGATTAATTTGTGCGACACTTTCCTCAATTACACTTACTATGTTATGCTCAGTGGTAATGTCACTTAATAATGATCGGGCGTGGAATTTCATCTTAGAAAATGCTTTCTCTATCGGGCTCAGCATAGGAGAATAAGGTGGTAAAAATTTAAGTGTACATTCACTATTATCCACCATATTTCGAATTTCCTGGGTTTTATCAGACACCAACAACAATAGGTCATTTACAGTAATCGGTTAAAAAAAATATTTGCAAAAAAAAAAATACAACAAAATATGATTAACCTACAAATTTTAAAACTGGTTTAATTTAATTTGAAAAAAGTTTAATTCAATTTGAATAAAGTTTAATTTATTTTGAAAAAGGTTTCGTTTATTTTGAAAAAGGTTTCGTTCATTTTAAAAAAGGTTTCATTTATTTTGAAAAAGGTTTCGTTCATTTTGAAAAAGGTTTCATTTATTTTGAAAAAGGTTTCGTTCATTTTGAAAAAGGTTTCATTTATTTTGAAAAAGGTTTAATTTAAACTGAAAATGCTATATGTAGCAGCTTAACCCGGTGCGCTTTGCTACTCTTTACTACACTTTACAAATATGTTACTGTTCTCCAGATACACGGAAACCTATATTATTTTGTATGGCAGGTGCCACTCCCACTTCCCAAATCCTGTCTACATTTTGTCGAGTGGAAACTTTGGTTCTTTCCATTTTCAATATATACTTCCGTTAATTTTCAGGAAGCTTTTGTTGTGATAACCCAGCTATGTGTACCTATGTGCACAACTTGGATATTTTTTTTCTACCGTTCTCCAGAAACAGAGATATATTTTTTGCGCCACTTCCCCAATTCCGTTCACCTTTTGCCCGATGATTTACAATTGGGTGGAATTTTTATCTTCTTTGAAATTTATAAACATCGGATTTAAAATTTTCAAACTTTAAGACTCGAATCAATTAAAAAGTAGCACGATTCGATTTCAAATGATGCAAAAGGGTACTATTTAAAAAGAGGCAAAATCGCGGTAAAAAATAGGATCAGGGGCCAGATTCTGGCATACGTGATCGAGTGCTTTCTCCATTCGAAAGCAATTTAATATCTAATTATTTCAGTCAATACTGAACGAATTGGAACTATTTTTTCGTAATTGTAAAGCATTCATTTGACTTTCACAATACTGAAAAAATAATTTTGATTCGTTCAGTATTGACTGAAATAAAATTGCTTTCGAATCGAGAAAGTACTCGATCACGAATGCCAGAATTAGGCCCCAGATTGACATTTAAGCGTCACAACGGTAACGCTGAAACCCTAAAACAACACCAACAATAAAAAAGTATATGAAAATTTCTTAAATATGAGCATTATTTTGATTTCATAGAGTAAAAAGAGAGATAATATTGTTGTTGTAGTTATAAAGCAAGGATGGAAATCGTGGTACCTTTAATTTTAACAAACGCTACCTATTCGAAAACAAATTTAAATAAAATGCTCAAACGTTTTTAGCTCAATTTTAAATTATTTTGTAATTAGCAGTAGACTTTAATTATAAAATCAACTATCTAGACGAAAAGTAAATAAATCAGCATGAAAAGTAATTCTTCAAGCCATTGTGTTCGAAAATTGTATGCGTAAATTACTTTCAGTATATTTGGTACAGTACTAAAAAAGTCCTATCTAGAATTTCTAGAAATTAGAAGCGGTGCAAGGAAAGAAGTCTATTTGCTAAAGTAATCAATTTCGTTTCCTTAAAAAAAGAAAATCCAAAATCAAAAAGTAATTTCCTGATTTTAACTTATTTTGTTCGTATTTAGTAAAATTTTCTTAAATAAAGAATCATTTTGCTTAAACCAAACCAAATATACAAACATATATTTAGAAAAAGTAATTTTTGGCTCGGACAAGAATTATGCAAAATTTTCTTGGTTTAAGCCATATTTAGTTAATAATTCTTTCCGTGTAGCTTCGATACACTTAATGCTATGGAATTACAAATAAAATTTCACATTCACGTTCTTCAGTTTCTTCTATCTCTGTTAAAAAATCAAAAGATGTATAATTAAACATGAACTAAATAGCGGTCTTTCTTCACAAATTAGCACAACTCACGATGTGGAAGTCTGGACAATTATTCCCTCTTCAACAATTTCTGACATGGTTCTGACAAGGGCTAAATAAACCACATAAGCGGTTTCACAAATAAATAAAAAAAAATACAAGCTTTTTTGTGTGAATATAATAAATTTTTAAAATTCACACTAACATCTTGTTGTTGACAAACTGCTATTGTTGTATATTTGGCCCTTTATATGTAACAATATCATTACGATATCGTTAGTTCCAAAAAAAAAGTAACTAAGTGTCAAATGCAAACGAAAAGTCAACGAAAGAAATAATTTATAATAAAACCAAAATAATAGAGGGATAAAATACTTTAAAATAACCAAATATAACAATTTTGCTTAATTTATTTTGATCATTTACATTAATTTTTTCATTCTTTATGTTCATTTTTTATATTTTCTAATTTGAGCTCCATTTTTATTTTATTATTTATTTATTTTATATAATTAATTGCATTTTAAACTTAAAATATCTACGTATATTTTTTGAAATTCGGTTTTTCTCGCACCAATTTGAAATGTAACTAACATATTTTGACACTTCTTGTGAGAAACTTTTCGCAAAATATTGTTGAAGAAACACTTTTTGTCACATGCTTTCTTTAATTGCTGGAAAATTACTTAGATAAAAGATAATTCTACAACAATTTTTGTTTGACCCTACACTGTTTTTGATACAGTTCACTAGCTAAATAATGTAACTTAATCAATTTGGCCTATATTGGCTTACGATTATATTTGAATAAATAAAATAAATAAATAAATCCGGAAAATTTTTCGATGCGAGATAAACAGTAATGAGCTACTGATACCAAAAAATTTTTGAAAATACATATACATTATTTTTCGCACGACATTATTTTTAATATGTCCTTGTTCAAAAATCGGTTTTATTGATTAAAAATGTTTGCCAGCTATAGCCGTTTTGTTTTTATCCAAACATTTTTCACAAGCGATGAAATAAAAGTTAATACTTGTTAAGAGACTTTGTTGCAAAATTTCCTGTCCTAAATCTTCCGCGAATTTTGAAAGCAAAGAAACAAATAGGTTCTTACTTTAACCCTGAAAGGTTACTCTTCATTTTAGTACATTAAGGTTACTCTTCGTCGAATCGACGAACTTTTTAAAAAATTTATTATAGCGGAACGATTTTTAAAGTAAAAAATAAACAAAAATCTGTTCAAGTTAGGCGTTTTATTAAAAAATCAAAAATATATAAAATATATAAAAAAAAAAATTATTTTTCTCTCAAAAATTTTTGGCTTTTCAAATTTGTTAGCTTTTTTAACCAAAAAAACTAAAAAGGAAAAAAATAATTTATTTTTTTCTTTTTCAGACTTTAAAAATAATCAGTCAAATAATACAAAAGAAAAGAAAAAAATATTTAGTTATTAGCCATATTTTACGCATGAGACACAACGTTAAATTTTATGTTCACAGCAGATGCTTTTCTGGCATATATAACATGTAATATCTCGTCATTCTGAGTTTGCTTTAGGGACAGAGACGGCAAATTCTACGCTCTTTTGGTCCTTTGACAACATTTTCGCCAGATTATTTTCGATTAGGTATTTTATTTTGAATTTTTCCTTAATAAAGGCCTGCAAGGGCGGCGTCTCGAATCCGCCTCTTAAATAGGGAGCAACGAGAAATTTTTCAGATACTGTTGTCGGTTTTTGGGTTTTCGATCTTTATGGAACATATTGTGAGTATATATGACGTAGCTGTTGACAAAAATAATATTAAATATTCCAAAAAAATAGAAACAAAAACTTACACTAAAGTTACTCTTCGTCGTTGCGACAAGTACAAACCTCTGAATTTCAACTTTAAAAAAATGAGGATCCAGCGTACGTCCACTCACTACAAGCTTACGGCATCAGCTAACGTTGTTGAAAAAAAGAGCGTAATTTGAATACATATAAAAAAGTTATATGATAAAATGTAAATGAGCTTCGTCGCTTCGACGAAGAGTAACCGAGCAGGGTTAAGTAGGTAGTTAAAATAATAAGCGCTAAATATTTCCTTATAGTACCTAGTTAAAAGTTTCCTTGACGAATGACTTTCATTTCCAGATTCTCCAAAGGAAGTGCCAAGAAATATTGCTATTTCACACTCGGGCAAACTGAGCACTTTCTAGATCCTTGAAATCAAGACTTAATGAAAAAAAATCAATTCAAAAATTTTACCGCCAGGTCTTGAAAAATACATTTTGCTTTAAAAGTTAGTAGATAATTATCAAAGCAATTTTCCATCCCTGTTATAGAGTAATTTAAATCCACGATTGTATCAATATTATTTGTAATTGAGTATATGTTTTTGTTGTTTTTATTGTTAAATAAAAAGGCAACAAATCAAACACAGTTCAATTTGTTTTTGGTTTGTTTTGTTCTTTTGTATTTGCTGTTCTGTGTTCTAGTCAAATGAAAAACGATCACTCTTTTTAAAAGAGTAAACAAAACAAACGACGCAAAGTTTTAATACTCGTGGCCGTTAACGTCGTCGCTTATTGTGTTTTCATATATATTAACTGTATATGTGTTTTTGTATTACGTAGACGGGGTTGTGTTTCTGTTGTTGTTTTTTTTTAAGACCAAATCAAACATACGACCAACTACTACTCACTACAAGAAGTAATAAACGTTCGTTCATACACGATTATTTTACTAGTAAATGTCGTTGACGCCAACGTCGCTGTTTAAATAATTATATATGTACAAAAAAAAAGGAGCTGCTGCAATCGCTTAACTCAAACTCAAATAGACAAACTACTACTACGTACGACAATCGAACGATTCCCCAACAGATCTCCATACGGTTTTTGTAGTTATTCCACAACAACAACTCACAGAGACCAGCAGAAACCCCAAAAAATCAGACGGTTGTAAAAGAAAAACGAAATAAAAAAACGCTAAAAATTACAAATTTGTTGAATACAGAACTCTAGTTCATAACGGACAGACAAACAAATAACACGCGCAATTTTGAAAAATTTTAAAAAAGTGGCAGTTATGCTTTTTGTTTTTTTTTTTTTTTGTTTTACGACTACAACAAGTAGTTAATTGGTAAATAAAACATTGTTTGTTGCAACAAAAAAATACAAATCTCGATTAGAAAATCTTAATTTAAAAACTAAAAACTAAAAAAAAACTGATATAAAGAATTTGAGAATAATTAAATTATGTTTGAAAAAACGCTCAATCATATCCTGCAAACTATTAAAAAAACATTTATTAAATAGAATTAACAAAAAAATTCTTTAAAAAGAAGTGTAAACAAAGCAAAAACAGAAATAATGTTTTAATAACAAAAGTCTTATCTCTAAAACAATAAAAAAAAAATTTGAAATAAAAAAAGTACTTTAAACAAATTACTCAATCATAAAAATTTTATTAAATTAGAACTACAAAAACCTACTTAATAATGAAAAATAAAACAAAACAAAAAAAAAGTGGGAAGTTGTAAATTATCTATGAATGAAATTGTATAAAAGCAAATAATGAAATAAATGCAAGAAAAAAACACCTGAAAAAAATTTTTTTAAATAATTTAACAAAAAAAAGTCGACAATTTTTAATAATAAATTTTCAGAACAAAAAATGTACAACAAGAAATTAAAAAAAATAAGACAAATCTAATAGTTCTAAAAACAATTTAGGTTTTTTTTATAAAAAAAATCAAATCTAAGAAAAATTTTTAGGAAAATGTTAAAATTTAATGGAAAATTTTTAAAGAAATAAACAAATTTGTGAACAAAGAAAAAAAACATAAACAAATTTAAATGCCAAATTGTAAAAAAACACAATTTGACAACATTTAAATACTCAAACCGATTGTTTTTAGTGAACTAAATAAAACTTGTTAAAAACTCCTAAAGTTTCGAAAAAATAAAACATCACCATCCACAAAGAGTTTCTAAACTTATCTGTCGAACAATCATAACGAAAATAATCTACTTAAAATCGCCAGAAACTTTCAAATTACTCCAGACAAGTTTTTTTTTCTTTCTAAAACTGACCCTAATACAAGCATCTGTGGCTTGTAACTAAAAGGGCCTATGTCAAAATGTTTACTTTTCAGAAAATTTAAATTAAAGTTTTTTAGAGAAGAGTTTTTACTGAAATTGGCTAGCAAAACCGTTATGAAGCTATTCTGACATTGGCTGTTTCAGCAAATACGAAAGAACGACAATAAGAAAAGACACTTGGCCCGCTTTCACAACTTACCTATAGCTTAAGGTAGACTTAAACCGGCCTTATAGAAAGTGTTCCATTATTAAAACTTTACCTTAACCTAAAGTGAGCGATAAGTAAATTAACGCTCATCCTACCTGGCAGGTAAAAATAAAGTTGTAATAATGGAAGACTTTTTATGCGGCCGATAAAATCCTACCTTTAGCTATCGGTAAGTTGTGAAAACGGGCCTTAATGTAAAACAAAAGACACATTATTAAGTCAAAACAGCAAAATATTGAAATTGGCCCTTTTAACACCAAGCCACATAAAAAAGACCTTTGATCCAATCCGTTAATAGCCAATCGACTTACGGCACAGTTGTATCGAATTTTAGTCTTATATTAGTACTTGAAGGAGTTTTTTGACAGTAGTAGTAAATATAGCAAGAATGTTGGACTATATGTGACACAAATGTAAAACAACCTACACGCAGAGAAAAAATATGGTTGGGCATGGTTACGGCAACAACACTATGCTTAATGTAACAATATATTGTTGTCGTACACAAATAATTGTTATTTTTATTTAATATCAACAATATTATAGTTACTTTAAACATATCAATGTTTATCGCAATTATGAATTTGAGTATTGTTGACCGAAAAATAATTATTTTTCTAACAACTTAATTATGATAACTTTCTAAGCATATTATATTTCTCACAACCATATCATGATATTTAATAGCCATAACATGATAACTTTCTATACATTTATCATATTATATTAAAGATGCAATCAAACTATTTTTACTCGAATCATATTATGTTAGCGCCATTTGTAAAATAATTTTGAAGAAGTTGTGTCGTTTTTTTTATTTGTGAGCGGTTAAACAATTAAAAGATAAAATTCCATAAAAAAATAAGTTTAAAGAAATTAAAAAATTAAAATATTAGCGGAGTTCATTCAAGTATTAGTGATGTAATAGTGCAAATGCAAAATTTCATAGTTTTTTGTTAAATCCAACAACAAAACACACAGAGATTTCGTTATATTTTATAAAAGTGCTACGATATTTCTGTGGTTTTCATGGGCAACCGCGTATGTCTTAAAACAAATTGTTCAGGAAAGTCGAAAACCCATTCTAGATCAAACTATAAGCTAGGTATTGCACATTTTAAACTTTGTCATTACGTTACAAAATGGAATTGATCCATCTTTTTTCAAAAAAATATAAAGAGCGTTCAAAATTAGGCAATATGGCATCAACATCTTAAAATCAAAAAAATGGACACACGCGGTTGCCCATGAAAACCACAGATTTTTCATTTGCTCTTTTGCAAGCCTTATATTGAACTCCGCTATTTGATTTACATTAAGAAAAATTGTAAAAAGCCACAAAATTAAAAATCGATTCAAAAATATTTAAATTTATTTTGTATTTTTATGACAGCTATGAAAGGTGCTGTATCATAATATGATTGCTTCTAAATTTATTATGATTAACATGATGATAATATGATTACTTCTTAGCTTATTATGATTAACATGACAATACTATGATTAATTTCTTAGCTTATTATGATTAACATGACAATAATTTGATGACTTCTTAACTTAGTATGATTAACAGAATAATAATATGATTAAGGAAAAAATATTATGATGACATATTACGAGTATATTGAGTCATAATATGTTTCAATAATAATCTTAATATGGTGACTACAATCATAATTCTTATCATAATATGTTGCTCTTAGAATATGTTTACCACAACCATGTTTTTTCTTTGCGTGTAGCTGCTATCGTGGCTGGAGTCTCCGGGAAACACATATTAAACGTAAGACGGACAGACAGACGGACGGACGGATATCGTTAAATCAACTTCTCTCCTCATAACAATATTGTGGAAATTACAAACGGAATGACAAACTTATATATACCCTTTTTCACCTGTGGTGAAGGGTATAACAAAATTCAGTGCGTTGGTTTGTTTATGCATTCGTCAAAAAAGTAGAATCAGTGAAAGCTATAAAGCACGCGCGTATAATGCATATAAGCATCGAACGCATTAAATAGGATTATGTTCTTGTGTCTTGAAAATAGATCCAGAAAGATTCAATCTAATAAAATTTTATCTATGTTAATCTTAAATACGACTCCCCAAAAAAAAATTTTAATGTCATAACTTCCTTTTAAAAATTGTCATTGGTATCAAATTTGGCGACGATTACTTTCATAAGTTTTTTTTTTGGAGCTTTTGGAATGATGCTTATATCAGAATTTTTTTAATGCAATATATTAAAATGGTATTATTTTATAATGCATAAATGCAGTATATGCATATAAGCGAGTTTTAATAAATGCATTTCGCGTTTAAAAGTTAAAAAAAATATGCAAATTATAAAATCGTATACAATTTCCGCTATTTTAAATGACAATCTGTAATTGCACAAGTTTGGATGCATTAAATCGTGAAATGCTTATAACCGATGTGCAAATTAGCGATAAATACTGTATGTCACGACAAAGTTTTGCGCTAGTAGGTGCAGAGTTAACAACATGTCTTGGCTTAATCACTTTAAAGCGAAAAAAATCTTATAGAGATGTAGATATTTAGATAATATTCGGCACCAGGTATTAAAAAACTGCAGTCGAAACCAAAATCTGCCCAACAAAAAACTGAAATTTGTGTACAACTTTTCGCTTTTTGAGTTGTTTTGACATCGACGGTTTACATTTAATGAAATCAATGACAAATGAAGAAGTGGAAGAAATGGCAGTTTTTCAGTGGTGTTGAGTAACAAATGGTTTAGCTTGACCGACTATATTTTCCTTCTATCTTTCTGGATGCAATGGAGTCTGTTTTGGAACTGGCTCACTCCATATGCGATTTTTATGCGAATTTTGTTTACTAAAAAACGTGTAAAGCCAAGCATGGGGTGTGCGCCACAATAATCACGAGGTCGTTTATAAGTTGCGTGAATCGACGACTGATTTCCAAAGTCAATTTAGATAATTGTGTAGCGTTCTTTAAGAATAAATCTATTCATAATGATTTACCACAGTATACTTTTCAAAAATGTTAACAAAATAGAGCACAGTTTGGCAGCTTGCACTTTCGTAAGCTATCGGGCTTATAAAACACCATTTATAAGGAATCAGTGGTCCTTATTAGATAAAAAGATATAATTTCTTACAGAGATTTAGGAAAGTGAACTATTTAGGATATTTGTGCCGATATGTTTTCATCTCACTGTCGCTATTAGTATAGAATACAGCAAAGTATAGGATTCAGCCAATTGTGAGGCCGCAAAATGGCTGAGTACGCCTTAATTTTAAAACAAGTATTAGTTTTGACAGATGAGAGGGTTAATTTCAAAACTGCCGACTTAAACAAAAATTTGTGGATAAATTTTAAGTTAATAGGCAGTAGTATGATTTACTGCAAAATATGAGCTCGAAAGTCTCTTATCTTTGCAAAGAAAATTATTCTTTACCAAAACCTACTGGGAATAAAGTTAATATTTTATATACCGGGTTATCCATTTTGCGGTTTCAAAAGTAAACGCAAATAAAACACATATAAAATATTGTTTTTTCATGATATTTCTCTTTCGCGTGGTGGTTATTTAAATGATATAGTGTTTCACACATAATGTCAACGTTCAAACTTTATAATAAAAAAGAAATATCATTAAAAAAAATTTTTATGTGTGTTTTATTTACGTTTACTTTTGAAACTGCAAAATGGATAACCCTTTATTATATATCCTTCAAAAAGTATACAAACTTAGGCTTATTAGCGACATGCCATCTCAAAATTTAGCTTTTTTTAAAGAAATATTTTTATTAAAATAATAGTTTTTTTTTTATCGAAATATTGTGTTTGTTGCAACTTTATAAAAAATCAACTTCTTCTCTTCTGATCTGCCTGTTCGACATCAAATAGATGATATAGAAGATCACTTTATTCCGTTGCCTTAAAAAGTGTTTAACGTTTTCCTTCCTATAAATACAGCCGCTCCTCCTTAAGTACATAAGCTGTATAATATACACAATACAAATGCATACATACATAAAACGCAAATAATAGATAAAATATCAGCGCTGATTCTCGCATCCACTATGCACACTCAAACTTGTTTCTCGCATGAACAAGTTCTCGCAATAAGCGTCAGTCGGCTCGGCTCGACAACAAGCGGCCACTCTGTTCGCACCCTAAGTACAAAAGCTGTATAAAGCCGCCAGTTGCGAATACAAACTGCTCCACCAATTTAATGGAAGTATTTCATTTCCCCCCCTTTCAACCATATCGGGAAGGCATTACCCAACTGCCTTCTTGGAATGCGTCCTCTAGGGGTAACAGGCCCGAGGACTCTAACCGGCTTCTGGGAATGCGTCCTTTAGGGGTTAAAGACCCGAAGACTACCCATTTTTAAGAAATGAATCGAATATAATCTGTTAAAATTCTTATTCCGAAAGGAGATAGGTCTATAATAAGTTTAATAAAATAACCGCAACAAAGCAATTTGATTCTTTTACAGGCTTTAAATAAGCAGTTCTCCAATAGATCGCAGAAGATCGGTATTTCTCTTAATTCCACGATAATCAGAAGGAGTTTAAGTATTTTTTGGATACAAATTAAACTTATTTAACCTGCTTTCCTAAGAATAGTTTACAAATTTTGAGAATTTTTGAACTAATGTAACTGCTTACACTACACCATAAGCCTGCTAAAGGCTTTAAATTAGCAGTTCTCCAATAGATCGCAGAAGATCGGTATTTCTCTTAATTCCACGATAATCAGAAGGAGTTTAAGTATTTTTTGGATACAAATTAAACTTATTTAACCTGCTTTCCTAAGAATAGTTTACAAATTTTGAGAATAATTTTTGATCTAATGGAACTGCTTACACTACACCATAAGCCTGCTAAAGGCTTTAAATTAGCAGTTCTCCAATAGATCGCAGAAGATCGGTATTTCTCTTAATTCCACGGTAATCAGAAGGAGTTTAAGTATTTTTTGGATACAAATTAAACTTATTTGAGAATAATTTTTGATCTAATGGAACTGCTTTACACTATACCATAAGCCTGCTAAATTATGTCATCAAAAATTCTCCCCAAAAGTATGCTTTGACATTTAGTTTGTTTTTTTTACTGTCATCGTTTAATTGCTCGTTATAAATTTAACAGCAAATTGAAATTTAACTGCAAATTTATTGTTGAATTTTATTGCAAAAAAATGCATTATAAAATATTTAATGTGATTTATTATTGGTTGAAATTTTGTCTTTCATTTCGAGATTTTACTAGTATTTTATAATACAACAATGTTAAAACACATTTTTTAATGTTTTTGTTAAAAGTTCAAAGATAATTTATTTACTTTTTTACACAACAATAAATGAAATATTTTGTAAAAAAACAAATCCACTGCATCATTTTTTGTTGTTGTTGTACGATGGCCATAAATTATGGTTTTCCAAAATTTTTTGTCACAAATTGATTAGCTTTTAAAGTTAAAGATCATTTTAAGTTTTCTTTTCTTTTGGAAAAAGCAAACTATTTTCTTTTTTTTTTTAATTTTAGCTTAACAAAGTTGTTTGCTTTTTAAAATTCCAAAATTCTTATAGTTGTTTTGATCATTTGAAAATAATAAAAAAAAAAATAAATAAATAAATGATTTTAAATAATTTATTTAATTAATTTAAATAATATTTTACATTTGTTAATGATCAGTTTTTTATGTTGCATTTATGGCTGTTTTTTAGCCTGCATCTCATTTTGATTTTCGAAAAATTTTTACTTATTTTATTTTGATTTTTTTTTTATTAATAAAAATAAAAAAAAAGATAAATAAAATATAAGATTTACTGTTTAAAAAAATTTAAAAAAATGTTTTTTTATAGTATACCAGAAAAATGCTCTTTATCGAATAGTGTTAACAATTGATAGCATTTTTATTTTCGAGCTCCAATTTAAATTTGATATAAAAATTGTCTATTAAATATTGTTGTAAATTATTTAAAAATGAAACAGTTACTGAACTGTAAACCATCTTATATTTAGCGGTTTCATATTTAATTACCCGTCTCTGGAAGTACTTAAAGATACTGGCTAAAAGCTTAAACTAGTTGCCATTCAAAACAGAAGTAGTTTAGGAAATTCTAAATGATTAGAAAAGTTTCTTTACACTCTGAAAAGGGTATATATATATAAATTTGTCATTCCGTTTGTAAATCCTACAATATTGATGATAGAACCTATAAAGTATATACATTCTGGGACCTTATGAGTAGCGAAGTTGATTTAACGATATCTGTCTGTCTGTCTGTTGAAATGGGTTTTCCGAAAATCCCAGAAATAATAGAACTCAGTTTGTTATACATTTCTCTCACATATGCTTTGATAACTTGTGCTATTGAAGTTCAGCCTGTTCAGTCCATAAATGACTGAGATTTGGCCAAAAAAACACGATTGCCATTAACTTTTGGTATAAACTCCTCTGTTGTTGTTGTTTTTTATTTTAATCTGTAGACTTTTTTGCTGCTTTTTTGTACACATAACAAAAATATATATGATTTGCCGTTTAAATAGAGAAATGTGCTTTAAACGAAAAAATTTACTCAACATATTTTTTTTTCTTTATTCTGTTTGATAATGTGTGTTAGTAACTGAATGGTCTAAGACGCTGCATTACGTTAGGTAAGGGCATAAAAGATTCCGCACAACCGAATAAAGCACTCTTGCTTTCTTGAAAAGTCTTTTTCAAAAGTTTTAATAAAAATTGCTCGCTATCTTAGAAATAATTTTGCAAAACAGTTTCCTTATTGTTGTTGTTTTTTTATTTCTTTTTACTTTATATCTGAAGAACGGAAAGAGCCCAGGCTTCCAAAGGTACAAGCATCTTGGTTATCAATACAGAACTTCTCTAAAAAATGGGCGGGTTAAGAGAAGTGAGCGTGGCACTTCCCAAACAAAGACATTATAAATTTCTGTAGATCTTGGGAAGCTCAAGTTTCCAAATTGGATACAAAAATCTCGGCAATCAATACACAGCATTTTACAAAATAGTTTTATATATATCTCAAGAACTATAAGAGAAAAATTGTCTAAATTTGGTAGGCATGGCTGGGTTATTTACACACAACCTCTCAAAATAAATGGGCGGGATTGGAGAAGTCGGCGTGGCACTTCCCATTGAAAGACATTATAAATTTTTGAATATCTAGAGAATGGCAGCAGCCAAAGTTTTGCAAATTAGGAACAATTATCTTGGTTATCAATATGCAGCATCCGACAAAATTTGGGAGGGGTTGGAAAAGTTGGCGCGGCAAAAAGTAGATTAAATGATATATCAAGAACCTTAAGAGAAAAATTGTCTAAATATCAATACACAACCAAAAATATGGTCGGCTTGGGAGAAGTGGGCGTGGCACCACCCATACAAAGAAATTACAGATTTCTGTACATCTAGAGAACGGCAAGAGCCAAAGTTTCTAAATTATGTTCAGGCATCTTGGTTAGAAATACACAACATCCGACAAAATGTGGACGGGATTGGAGAAGTAGGCGTGGCACAAAATAGATTTATTTATATCTTAAGAATGGCATTTATATAACTTTATGTTCTTATCAAACCATGACGTAGGGTATATACGATTCGGCATAGCTGAATATATCACTCTTACTTGTTTCGTATGTATTTCACAGAAATAGTTTTTTTTGAGTTTGAATTTCGCCCGAAATACTGAACAGCCTACCAGGCTAAAGAGCGAGCAAATTATTATATCAAAATGGGAGCAACGTTTTTCTTTAATAAACGCTGCTTTGAAAGCAAGTAATTTTTAATGAAAAACTGAAGCAAATAGTTCATAAATTTAACTATAAAATCGAGCAATGTTTTATGGAAATCTGGCTTAAACACCGAACATGTTTCCAGAGAATGGTTGATCTGAGACCGATTTTTTTAAATTTTTTTAGGAAAAGAATTTAATTCGACAACGACGGCCTTTGTACGATTTTTATATTTCACTTGACGTTTTACAGTTTTCCCAATAGTTAAAAAAAAACTTGTCTGAAGTAAAAGGGTATAAGATATTGAAATTTATTTTAATTATTTTATTTAATAGCTGAAATACTTGTGGAATTTAAAATCATTAAATTGTGTTCAAAATGTATTTGCTGCAGAAAAATTTCTTAAAAATTTGAAATTAAATACAAAATATTACACAATCGAAATTAAAAAACATTTAAACCATAAAGTTTTAAAAATAAAAAAAAGGAAAAACTGCTTAACAAACTATTAATTGTAAAGACAAAAACAAAGACCACTTATAAGCGTATTTGAGAGGAAAAAAGTGTCAAAATTCCGCATAAATTAAACACTCAAAATTTAACAAAAAGAAGAAAAAAAACTAAAAACATTCCAAAGTATAACCAAAAATAGCAACAAAAACAAACTGTTAACGAAAATAAATACAATATTAAATAGTGATCGTAAATGTGTAACCATAAGCGTTTAAATCTAAACGTGAGTGGTAATAATTTTAGTTGTAGTTGTTGCTGCCACTGTTGAAAGATTGTAACCGATCAACGACGTCAGCGACAACCACTCAACAAATATGCGTTCATATCAACGCGGTTTCTTTTGTGCCGACCTGACCATACGCTATCCATATCACGAGTGTACAATTACTGTGCCAATGCTTTTGGTCTGCATGCTGTTGCTGCCCATGTTGTTCCTGAGTGTGGTCGAGATCATGCGCCTGTGCCACAACTTTCGCATGCGTCAGTATCTAAGGAATGTAAGCTTTAGTTTGGGCTGTTTTAGTTTTGGCTTTATTGCCACTTACCTGTCCACCGAGTTGGCCAAAAATGTCGTGCGGCGCTTAAGGCCTCACTTCTATACGGCCTGCCAGCCCCAACTTAATGATGGCTCCACCTGTGAAGATGTTAAAAATCGTAATACATTTCTAGAGCAATACTTCTGTTCGAATCCTAGTCTTTCAGCTTTTCAGTTAAGGGAATTGTATGTCTCATTTCCTAGTGCCCATTCTTCACTCTCGTTTTATGCCATGATGTTCTTGGCATTTTATTTGCATGCCATATGGCGTGGTGGGCGAGGTATACAGCGAGTATTACGTCATCTGTTGCAGTTTCTATTCGTTTCGATGGCCTGGTTTATTTCGCTTAGTCGTGTGGCCGACTATTGGCATCACTGGTCAGACGTAATGGCCGGTGCGGTAATGGGTATCATATATGCTACACTAACCGCCTTGTATGTGGGTAGATTTTTGCAAATAAATTCTCACACAAGCAAAATTAACAGCTCTTTGCCTCATGCCAACTGCAACTTTAACATGCAACACTGTTCAGGCGGTGGGGTGGGGGATATTCCGTCCAACAACTTCAAATCAAATCTAAAAAAGTCATCATTGCAACATGTACCCTCGAGCGTTAGTTTCAGTCAGACTCTGCAACAATTGCAGTTGCAGCGTGAAGATCAAACCTCGACTACAGCCTTATCGTCAACATCATTACAGGCATCGGTAGCAGCCGCCAAAGAGCATCTTATATCATCTAATGAATGTGTATGGCAATCGGGAACATAAAGTGAAGTCAGCAAATAAAAAAAAGAAGAATAATGAAATGTATAGAGTTACTTTGACTGTTTTCGCATTCAACTCTTCCTTTTTTGTATTTTGTTTAGTACTTTTTAAGTCCATTATTTATTTATTGTTGTTGTTGCTTCTAGTGCTGCTGTTGCTGTTGTAGGAATGAAAATTCTTGTGGATTTAGTTCTTTATTTTTTCCATAAAGTGCTTTTTTTTTGTTGCCAACAATTATTGTAATTGAGAAATTATTATGATGTGTATTGAAATGTGATAACCTTTTTTATTTTGTATTTTCTATCTTTATAAATGTATATTTAAAAGTATCTGTTTTCGCAGACAGTAGAAAAGGAAAATATAGCATGAATTAAAAGCCATAAAGAACCATTTAAAGACATAAAGATTTACTTTTTTATAGAGAAGTTGCCCTCGATCTGGTCTTTTTTTTTACAGAAAACTTAAATTTAGTCTATGAAAAAGTTCCTTCAAATTTGATGAACTCCTTTGAAGGAGTTTCCTGTAATTATAAATAAATTTGATATACTTTTCTATAGAAAACCTTTTTAAAAATTGATGAACTTCTTTATGGAAAAGTAAGGGATTTTTGTTGAAATTTTCTATGGAAAATTTTTTTAAAATTTGATGAAATTTTCTTTTGCATCGTTTTTAAAATTTGATGAACTTTTCATTTTAAACTTTTCTTTAAATTTGATAAACGTTTCTTAACAATAATTTCTCTAAATTTGATGAATTTTGTTTAGAAACGTTTCTTAAAATTTGATGACTTTTTTTAGAAACGTTTCTTTAAAAATTATGAAATTTTTTTTAGAAAACTTTCTTCAAATTTAATGAAGTTTTTTTTATAAAACTTTTTTAAATTTGAGGAACTTTTCTTAAAAAAAGTTTCTTCAAATTTGACGAACTTTGTTTTAGAAAAGTTTCTTCAAATTTGATGAAGTTTATTTAAAAAATTTTCTTCAAATTTGATGAATTTTATTTAAAAATGTTTCTTCAAATTTAAAGAACTTTATATTAGAAATGTTTCTTCAAATTTTATGAAATTTTCTATAGAAACGTTGCTTCAAATTTGTTGTGGATTTAGTTCTATTAATTCTATGGAAAAGTTTCTTCAAGTTTGATGAAATTTTCTATGGAAAAGTATCTTCAAAATTGATGAAATTTTCTAAAATAAAGATTCTTAAAATTTGATGAACTAATTTTCTATAGAAAAGTTCCTTCAAATTTGATGAATTAATTTTCTATAGAAAAGTTTCTTCAAATTTGATGAAATTTTCTAAATAAAAGTTTCTTCAAATATGATGAAATTTTCTAAAGAAAAGTTTCTTCAAATCTGATGAAATTTTCTAAAGAAAGTTTCTTTAAATATGATGAAATTTTCTTAAGAAAAGTTTCTTCAAATTTGATGTATTAATTTTCTATACAAAAGTTTCTTCAAATTCGATGAACTAATTTTCTAAAGAAAAGTTTCTTCAAATATGATGAAATTTTATAAAGAAAAGTTTCTTCAAATTTGATGAAGTTTTCTATAGAAAAGTTTCTTCAAATTTGATGAAGTTTTCTATAGAAAAGTTTCTTTATATTTGATGAAATTTTCTACAGAAAAGTTTCTTAAAATTTGATGAAATTTTCTATAGAAAAGTTTCTTGAAATTTGATGAGCTTCTGTAAAAAGTAGTTACTTCAAATGCGATGAACTTTTTTAAGGAAAAGTTTCCTCACGAACTGATGAACGTTTGCTCTTAACTTGAGAGTAAATGTTTGCTTATGTTGCTGCTATGTTTCCAAACTCTACTGTATCGTTTTTGGAATATGTACCTATGTGTAATAGTATATAAGCTATTGTATTTTTTTTTTTTTTATTTGTGCCAATTTATGATGCATATAATTTTTTATGATAATTTGTAGTCTTTTTTTGTTTATATTTATTTGTTATTTATTCTATATAAAGATATAAATTTCAGTAAGAAACAATGTAAAAAATGATGCTTTAAGTATGTGTGTGTTAAATAAAGAAACATTTGTGGACAAAGAATTATGATTGTAACCCATTAAAATTTTTTTTTTCCTGATTTCTAGAAATAAAAAGTAACGGACATCCTGTATGTTGAAATAGAATATGACCTTTGAAATTTTTATTGATACAATTTAAATAAAATATATGAATGCCATAACACTAAAAAACATTATTTTTGACAGTTTTCTGCTTCGAAAAATTATATGATTTATTTAAAAGTATTTAAGTTCTCTTTGATATTGCTTTAATTTTCAAGGACCAAGTCCTTTATTTAGTTTAATTTTACTAATAAGTTGATAAATTTTAAATCTAAACTTTAAACTTGCCGTTTTTTTCTTAAGTTAAACTTAATAATTTATAAGATTTTATTTATTTAAAGAATTGTACACTTTCTCACATTCAATTGTTTTAGTTTAAGTAAATTTTCCTTCATTTTGCATTTCATTAGTTTAATAAACTTGTTAAAGTCTAGTAAGTAAATAAATTATTTAATAAATTTACAATTGTGTTTAGTTTTAATTTGTTTCGTTGTAACTTGTCTCTAGTTAAATCAAAAATAAATTTCCTTTATTTATTTATTTGTTTTTGTGTCAACTAGTACTACTAACCACTCACCATATAGAATGTAGTGTCTTATTTGCCAAATAAAAATATTGAAATAAAAGCAATAAATGAAAAAATTTCTTAGTTAAACCGTTTTTTTTATTACGCAGTGCGGTTGGATAAAAAGTAGCAGTAAAACTATCTTTACATTTGGTAAATAGTGGAATAAACCAGCGTAACCACTACTTAGTTAGTGTGATTCAAAATGGTCTTTATATCAAAAAATAAAAGTAATAATTCTGCTATTTTTATTTATTTTTTATAGATACGGACCACCCCCATTTTCAAAAAAAAATTTTTAATTTACCGTATAAACTTAATTGCACCGTATTACCGTAGTGGCGTACGATGTTGATACGATTTCAAAGTAAAACATTCACTATTTTATAGACCACTTTTAATGAAGCGCTATAATCCGTTTGCGCTGATGGGTGCTATACATAAAATTGGAAACCTACCTATTAAGAATAACTTGTTGAATCGATCGAACGATATCCGATCGTCCGTCTGTTCGGCTGGTTGGCTGCGCTTGTAAACTTTGTGCGCAATTTTAGAGATAATTTGATGTACTTTGGTAATACAGTTTGAGTATCAAAAGAAATAAGCCTATTGCAAATCCGGAGAATCGATTCCCAAGACAAGCTTCTCTCTGGAATAGAGTCTTTGTATCCATTAAGCATCCATTAAGCTTAATTTTGGCCCAAAAATATTTTAAAGCAAACTAAATTATCTTAGAAAATTTTTTTGGACTCGTTCTGATTCCGCCATTAAAATACCACTTCAAAAAATAGCTTTTATTGGCATAGCTTCCCAATAAAAGTTGGTTTTATTCAGTCCAGAATCGACCACAGATCTTACATTAAACCTAAAATCACTTATATACAAACAAATCTGATATATATCTATTTATCTAGATAATATTTATTACACAGACTATTATATGAATCTTAACCTTATAACATAATTTAGTTCTGGCCGATTAATTACTGGACATAGTTCCCAAATTGCTTGTCTCTAAATACAGTGGTGTAGGGTCTAATATAGTCGGGTTTACCCGACAAAACTTTCATGTTTTAAAATGCTTTGAGTTTAAATAATTCTATTTAAACTAAAAAATTCTGTTACGCTTCTTAACAAGTCAATCGTTTTGCTCCCGTTTACAAATTTTTCAACAATCTCTTTAAAAATTTGTTACTATTAAATTCATTGTCGACATTCAATTGAAATACTTTTCAGGTACACAGTTTTTATATAAATAAAATATGACTTTTTGTTCTTCATAAATATATAAAATATTCAATTACTCTATCAGTAAAAGTTTAAAACGAACATAAGACGAATGTATATAAAATAATTTTGTTTTCAATTTCATTTCAAAAAGTGATTTAGACAAAAAAAAAAAAAAAAACAAACAAATGCAAAACATACAAACCAATGAAATTTACATATAGATATACAAATTAGGGCAGCACCTAGAAGATTTGAAAAGAATTTTTAGCAGAATATAAAAATGCCCTTAACTTTATCTAACACACAGTATTAATAGAGCTGCAAAGAAATCATCGCGCTTTTGCTTTGTTTGCACAATGGGCTTAAGTTTGGTAAGTGGGCTAAAATACAAACGTGTTGGGATTTTTTTTTTCATATTAAACTTTCGGAAAACTTGCATGCCTTCAATGACAACTTTTGTAAGTAGTTCGTTTCTTTTTTTTCTGTTATTGAAATCTAAAACTGTTTTTGGCTGGTTGAATTTGCTGAAAATATAAAAATAAGAGTTGGAGTAGAAACAAAATATAATACCAGAATTTTATTATTCCTCTCGACAATAGAAGCACTGCATGGTTCAATTATCGTATTTCATGATTCGTTAAATTCACATCTAAGCATGTGTTTATTTTGTTTTTTTTTTTCATTTTTACTTCATTATCATCATCCATTTTCTATATTTCTGCTATTTTTTTTTTCATCTATCTTTAGGTTAGACATTGAAGCTCTGTTTTTTTGCTTTAGCAATTTCTTAGATGGGCTTCCCAAAGCAAGTTCAACAAAGAACTAAATCATAAGATGGCAATATAAAACACCAGTTCCCAAAAGATTTTAAAACTCCTGTGAATAGTTTGCTCACTGTCAGAGCAATTTTTTTTTATGGAAAATTTGCTCACTGTCAGAGCAATTTTTCTATAGGAAATTTGCTCACTGCCAGAGCAATTTTTCTGTAGAAAGTTTGCTCACTAGCAAGTTTTCTTAAGAAAATTTGCTCACTGTCCGAGTAAGTTTTCTAAAGAGCTTATTGTTAGAGCAATTTCTTTACAGAAAATTTTGTTACTGTCAGAGCAATTTTTTTTATAGAAAATTTTCTCACTGTCAAAGCAATTTTTTTATAGAAAATTTGCTCACTGCCAGAGCAATTTTTTCAATAGAAAACTTGCTCACTGTCAGAGCAATTTTTCCTATAGAAAATTTGCTCATTGTCAGAGCAATTTTTTCTATAGAAAATTTGCTCACTGTCAGAGCAATTTTTTCTATAGAAAATTTACTCATTGTCAGAGCAATTTTTTTATAGAAAACTTGCTCACTGTCAGAGCAATTTTTTCTATAGAAAATTTGCTCACTGTCAGAGCAATTTTTTCTATAGAAAATTTGCTCACTGTCAGAGCAATTTTTTCTATAGAAAATTTTTCTATAGAAAATTTGCTCTATGGAAAATTTGCTCACTGTCCGATCAAGTTTTTTAAAGAAAACTTGCTCACTGTCAGAGTAATTTGTCTATAGGAAATTTTCTCACTGTCAGAGCAATTTTTCTGTAGAAAGTTTGCTCACTAGCAAGTTTTCTAAAGAAAATTTGCTCACTGTCCGAGTAAGTTTTCTAAAGAGCTTATTGTTAGAGCAATTTTTTTATAGAAAATTTTGTTACTGTCAGAGCAATTTTTTCTATAGAAAATTTTCTCACTGTCAGAGCAATTTTTTTATAGAAAATTTGCTCACTGTCAGAGCAATTTTTTCTATTTTCTATTTGCTCTGCCAGTGAGCAATTTTTTTCTATAGAAAATTTGCCAACAGTCAGAGCAAATTTGCTCACTGTCAGAGCAATTTTTTCTATAGAAAATTTTCCCACTGTCAGAGCAATTTTTTCTATAGAAAATTTGCTCACTGTCAGAGCAATTGTTTCTATAGAAAATTTGCTCACCGTCAAAGCAGTTTTTCTATAAAAAAATTTGCTCACTGCAAGAGTAATTTTTTCTCACTCTAAGAGCAATTTTTTGTATAGAACATTTGCTCACTGTCAGAACAATTTTTTCTATAGGAAATGTGCTCACTGTCAGAGCAATTTTTTTCTAGAGAAAATTTGCTCACGTTTTCTATGGAGAATTTGCTCACTGTCCGGGCAAGTTTTTTATGGAAAATTTTCTCACTACCCGATAAAGTTTTCTATAGAAAATTTGCTTACCTTACATGAAAATACTTTCTTGCAAGTAGAATATTCGTATTATCAACGTAAAATCGAAAAAACAGGCGATTGGCTTAAAGTTCAACAATTGTATGTAAGTGAAAAAGTCTGAATGTATTGCGATTTTCAAGAAGTTTTTTTTATATGAAATACTTGGTTGCTGTCAGTGAAACTAAGCAACTTTTCTTTAGAATACCAAAGTTTTGGAAACAGTGTAACAAAAATGAAAAGACAGAATTAAATACAACAGAAACTTTTTAACTAAAAGTTGAGCATAAAGGTATTTTAATCAATGTGTGTAAGTGAATATACCCTGCAAATAAAATTGGACCACCTGATCCATTTTGATAAAATGGACTACTCCATGGACTGGTCCGATGTAATGCAAGCACGGACCATGTCATTGTTAAAAAGTGTTTGTAGTGAGACGACATGTCTTCGTTTTTTACGACATGCTTTCGTTTTTAAACGACTTTAAAACTAATCCTCTTGAGTATACCATGGAGTAGTTTTAAAACTACTTCTTAGTGGTCCAAAGGTGGGCTATATGGTCCTCTCCTAGGACATCGTAATGTTAAATAGACCAGGTTTTTTCCATACGTTTGGGTTAGTTTTGGACTATTCCTGGTCCCTTGTGGACTACTCTTTACACGCGTTTTTGGACTGGTCCTATTATTTGCAGGGTAGTATTTAATTGCATATGTGTGAGTGCAGATAATTCTCTGTATGTGTCTGTACACATAGAATATAACACATCTAAACCAAATTTGACACAAGTAATAATAATTTCATTGCCAACTATTCAGTGTACAACGTAAAAAATTTAATGAAATGATATAAAAGGAAAACTAAGTTAAACTTTTACAATAGAGGATACACGTTGACAACAAAAAGTCGAAAATAACAATTTGTTTTCATTGAGAACTTACGCACGCCTAAACAGAAAATGTAACAATTACACAGAGAGAAAAGCATTGTCATATAAATTTAGCAGGTAACGATAATCATCTAAGACTTTTAGGAATATTAAAGAAGGGAGTATAAAAATTTCTTTAGTAAATATCTTATTTATCTTTCAATCTCTTTTAAAAACCGGACATAGACCAAACAACTGAGCGAAAATTTGAACTTCTCCAGCTTTTGCAAATACTTTTAAAGTGCCCTCGTTTTTTTTAGGAAACAATTGTTATTTTATTTGTCTGCATTTACTTTATCTTGTCCTTGTATTGGTTACACAGCAATGTTTGTTTCTTTTGCCAATTGATGAGCTTCAATTTACTCATACCAACAAAATGTTGCAATTTATTGAACAAATTGTTAGCCTGGTTTTCTCTCTCTGGTGTGCGTGTGTGTGTCTGGCTTAGATACTTTTTTTTATTTCAACTTTTATTGTTTATCTTCTCTAGTAAATATTATGTATAAGGATATGGCTTTTTATGTATGTGTGTGTTTGTTTGTCTTTATACGTCTGTGTTGTGATTCTACGGAAATCTATGATTATTTGTTGTAACTTAACATACAAATCCATCCATATGTTGATGGGTTTGTATAATTCTGTTCAGGTGCATTTTATATTGAATATATTGAATTCTCTTTCTATAATTTTTTTTTCATTCTGCAAGAAATTGTGTGTGTTGAAAAAAAAAAAACAGGAGGACAGACAATCATGTGCTTTTTTCTAGAGACGTAGAAAACCCAGCGAGCATTTTTAATGTATAAAGTTCTCTTTAAAGAATTTCTTCGCAAAGACTTGTTTTCTAACTAGATCTTAATAACTTGTTTTTCATTTGAGCAACTTGCCACGAACTGGCCCGAACCCGGCCCCTTATCAGTAAAAAATACATTGCATTTAAAAATTTAATCATGTGAATTAAACGTTATTAAACTTATCTCAACAACAGTGCTGCAGGAAAAAAATATTTAATTTATACTATTAATTTATTTACTGGTACAAATTTAATTAATTTTTTTTTAATGTCACAAAGCTTTTAATTAAAATCAAGTTTTATTTTTTCTGTGACGCTTTATTATTTATTGTAATTTTTATATTAATAAATATGAAAATAAAAAAGCCATTTTCTTTAGAATATTTTCTCCGACTGTAAGCAAAAAAAAAAATTATAAGTCAAAGTTTCAATTAAATAGTTTTTACACTGTTATAAACTTTGTTACTATTTATTTGTTTTCAAATGTTTGCTGGGTTTTTTTTTCATATACATAAAACATTTTTGTATTATTTGTATAGGTTTTTTATGCTTTACTCATATGATTGAAAAGTTATTCATTGTATTATTGTGCAAGTTTTTTTCATACACAAAGTAAATTTCTTTTTTTATTTTACAGGCATTTAAATCAAAATAAAGTTTACTCAGCACTAACACGTACAAAAATCGGCAGACAGACAAGACAAGACTTACATGTAAACTTTTAAACACACACAGATTTAACGAGAAAAATATTTAAACAAATTGTAATACACTAAAAGAAAAATTGGAAGAAAGTATATACATATTTAATTTGTGGCAAAAAATTAGAAAGAAAAGTGTTGGCTAAAATTAGTAGTTTGTTTTTATCCTTAAAGGATACTGAACTTTTGCTTTAGATTTCCATTCTCAAATTTCTTCAAGTGTTTGCAATTTACCTTTTAAATCATAAAACTTACACACACATTTATTCAATAAATGATTACATGGATAACACTCATACACAAACACTTACATATATGTACATTGCAAATTAAAAAAGGAACTTACACATGCATTCATACATAAATATATTTTTTTTTTATAGACGATTTATGTGAAACGATCCCATGTCATTCAAGTAAATTGAAAATAATATTGAATTGTTAAGTGTTTAAAGGATTATATTGTGCAATACAAGTACAACAATAATATCAGGCAGAACAAGAACAACGACCCGAATCCGATGTAAGAAGAGATGTGTAATAAAAGAGAGTATGAAAAATTTATTTTAATTCATTTATACAATTTTCAATATAATTTTTTTTTTTTTTTCTTAACATTTTTGTGTGCAAAATTCTTAAGGAAAGTCTTTATCACAGTTTTTACCTTTTTATTTTTTTTATTCTTCGCAGAAAAGCAATTTAAATTTTTATTGCTGAAAGAAAAGATTTTATAAAAAAAGAATACCTTTCATCATTTAGTTTTTTTTTTTTTTTTGTTTTCTTGTTTTTTATAAAGAAAATTAAATATAAAGATTTTGTAAAAAATATTTCAATTTAATACAAATATGCTTAATTGGCTTTAGAGCTTAAAAAAATACAAACATGAATGATGTTCTAGAAAATGTTTTCTTAGAAGGAAGATAATTAACATTTTATTTCTTGTTGTAGGCATGATACTTTAAAACACATTTTAGCTTTGTAATCAGGTTTTAAGCTAAAAAGTTGGAAAGATTTAATAAAAAATAATTCAGGTATTACAAAAACTAAAAATAAACCATTAAGATCTCTTTAAAAAAAGCTAAATATTTAAATAGCAAAAATAAAATAAGCTGTAATAAATAATGATTTCTTTTTTGAAACATTAATAAAAATTATTGAAAAACGAAAGGCTTTTCCTGAAAAATTAAGAGCTTTTACGCCGAAACTAAAAGCTTTTTCTAAAAAACTTAGAGCTTTCCCTAAAAAAATCTTTTAACAAATGCCTGGGTTTAAAAAAAATCGTTCACCTTTTATAAAAATCTGTTAAGCTTTTATAAAAATCTGTTAAGCTTTTATAAAAATCTGTTTAGCTTTAAAAAAAGAGATTTTGTGCTTTAATAAGACGCTATCAAGCTTTTAGAAAAAGTTTTAGCTTTATAAAAAAGCTTTTGCGCCTTTTAAAACTTCTTAGCTTTAAAAGGAAGTTTACAACGTTTTAAAGTAGCTCTGAAGCTTTTAAGTTACTTTGACACATTTAGAAAATGTTATTTCGAAATTAAACAATACAAATTTCAGTTAAATTTTCAACTTTAATTTCATTTCTGCATTAAATGAAATATTTATTTTTTAATGTTTTTTAAAATTAACACTTAATCAAATTTTTTATTTTAACTTTAAAAGCTCATTTATCTTCTGCCAGCTGGAATAAATATTTCGCTTCCACTTTTTTTTTTTTTTTTTTTTTTTGTTTGTCAGCTCATTATTTTTGGGCTGTTTAAATGAACAAAAAATACCATACCCGCTGCTCATGTGGAATTTTAATTAAACTTAATAATTAAATCGATATAAAATAAAACGTATTTATATGGAAATTACACAAAAATTTTCTTTATGCAGAAGAAAAAGAATGCAGAATAAAAACGTTTAAAAACTTTGCAGTAATAGAGTTAAGAGGTTGGTGGAAAATAAAAAGGATTTAATAAAGTTGAATAAAAAAGAACTGAGTAAAAAGCAAATTGAATTGACTTAAAAATGGCATTTACAAGAAGAAAATTTGCAATGTTTACATTCGAATGTTATTAAAGCAATTACGAGGGTTGTTTGTAGGGAAGAAAATTAAATGAAAACCGGCTCAGACTTAATACATCTTGAGCGAATAACTTAAAAATGCGGGATCCAAAACAGATCGCATAACTTTTACACATGGTTTGTATATTTAATTAAAAAAGCTTTTTTCTTTTCGCTTCGAAAGTGTCGAATTTTGTACTTTCAAATTGAAGCCTCATTTTTTCAATTTGAAAAAAGTGTAGCCGAAGCACATCTAATGCTCACAGAAGCTAAATCAAAATATGTTCCCTCAATTTCAATATGTGACAAATGGTTTATGCGGTATAGAAGTGGAGATTTTGACACGGAAGACAAAAACTGCTTATTTCAGCCAAAAGATTTGTTAGATAATGAATTGCAGATATTTCCTCAAGAAGATTATTCTATAACTGAAGAAGAATTAGCAAAATCATTGTTAGCCCCTTCAGCGTAAATTTTAAACTGTTTGCAAGCACCAGGATTCATTCAGGGAAATTGGGTAACACACGAGATGAAGCTATTTAATCGTTTAAGAACGATTTTGCATGTCCAAATCTAATTTATGCATCAGATTATTACTTGTAAAAAATCACGTTTAAATCCCAGCCAAGTCAACGCCAAAGATGAATATCAATCGCACTTAGCTTATGCTTTCTAGATCATGGAACCAGAAGCGTATCATCTATTTGAAAATGCTGAAATCAGGCAAGACGATTACAGGAGACTTGTACCGAACATAGATCTTTTGAAGTGAACATTGTAAAAAAAGGACAACTAGCGGCCACTTGTTGTAATTTGTAGAAAACAATATTTGGCAACTTTTGCTGCAGCTGCATTATAGTCCAGACCTAACCTCAACCTACTGCCGTTTATTTTGATCGATGCAGAACACTCTCACTAAAACACGTAAGTTCGAACAGTTCATTTGACGCGGATTTGTTTGCTAAAACGATGCCAAATGGTCAGAGATAACAATGGTCAATATATTGAGTAAATTAATATTGTACCAATGTTTAAAAATAAACGCTCAAATTTAGTCAGCACATTCCGCATTTTTTAGTTTAACCCTGAGACAGCAATGAGTCGTGTTGGATTTACATGAGTACTTGTCGTGTGGACCTAAGTCCACGGTGCTATTCGCAATGGGTAAGAATAGTGCGTCCACCAACTTCCCCAAGTGTAAGCGTAACCAACACAGACAGGTGGAAATATAAGTGTATAAGCAACCTTTAAAATATTATTTTGCCCTCCTCGTACTAACAAATCGTTTCAACCATGATCCATATTTATTGTAAAACATAATTAAAGACATTGACTTTAAAGTGTAATTACGAACTGAAAGCAGCATGTAAACAATCACTGGAATGGAATTTCAACAATATGAAAACGTATTATTATTATTTTAATCCTGCGAATCAGTTAACTGTCCCATGAGAATTGACTCACATGCTGCTTTAAGTTTTTTTTCCAAATGCTTGAACTTTTTAAAAGGGTTTTCATTTATTTACACACGGACCCCCCTCTCCCTCAAAAAAAAAAAAAGAAAATATTCAAGCTTGATTAAATGGATCTTTGATTTAATTTAAGTTTCAAAGAAGAATAAATTAAACATATTTTTAAGGCAGCTTTAATGCCTCAATCCATTAAACTATAAAAATATTTTTATTTAGCTTTGAGCTACAAAATTTATTTTAATTTGTTTCTTTTTTCCTAGTTTTCTCTGATCATAAAGCTAAAATTTAAAAGAATTATGCCAAAAATGTTAATTCTTTCAAACAAAAACATAAAATAGATCAGGCGTAATTTTTTATATTTTTTTTTTTTTTTTGTGAAGTTGGAAATTAGAAACTGTTGGGAAAATTTCCAGCAGTTTTTTTTTGCAAATTAAACACACATACTGGGTCGTAAAAAGTCTAATTCATATGTGTGTGTGTGTTTGTCGGCCACACTGACCATTTATGTGGTTGACAATGTAGGTGGGTCTATAGACGTCGTCATCATCATCAGACAGTATTGTAATTTATTTGTTGCAAAAAATAAATACACACGTAAGACCAGCTGTCAAGAAACTGTGGAGCAAAGCGGAAGGAAAATGAAAATAAAAAAAAAAAATAAAAATTTTAAATCTGCTTCGAAGATAAGCAACAGCTCTATGAAAAATGTTCTCTGAATATGGCTCACTAATAGTTAATCATTATTTGGCAAAGTTTCTTTCTATACGATTAACTCGCAATATAAGCATCTATTCTATGGCGATTTTGCTTTAAATTTTATAAAAACCTGGTCTCAATATAAGCATTTATTTTATTGAAAGCTTCTGTAAAAAATGACATTAGCATTAGCAACTATTTTGATAAAAAATCTGCTCCAAGTAAGAACAACTAATTTTCTAAAAACTTGCTATCAAATACTTATTTTTACTAAACTCTACAAAAATGTTGCTCTCAACCAGAACTATATATTCTATAAAAAGTTTAAAAAAGTTGATCTCAACACAAAAAAAAATTGATTTCAATCAAAAAATTTGTGATATTTATTAAAAAATTAATTAAATTTGCACCAGTAAAAAAATTAATGGTATCAATTAAACTCACTTGATTAAACGTTTAATTCACTTGATTAAATTTTTGATTAGAACTGATTCTATTTTTGATTAATGCTTTAATTGGTAAAAAATGCTCGGGAAATTTTTCTGTGAACAAGAGCAAATTCTCTACTAGAACCTTGTTTTAAACAAGAGTAAGTTTTCAGTCAACAAAAATAAATATTTTATAGGAAAGTTGCTCTAAGCAAGCGCAACTATTTTACTAAAAAGTTGCTATTAAAAAGAGGAACGTTTTAACTCCAAAGTTGCTCTTACTTGCAATATAAAGCACATTTCTTTATTTCAAAAAAGGATATTTTCCCGTAAACAATATGTATTTGTTTTCCCGCAGTTTTGTGTGTTTCATGGCCCACTGTTTTCCTTTCTACTCATATTCAATCTTCAATTCTAAAGTCTCAAAGTCATTTGCCTTCTACTTGTCATTTTCTTTATCGTCACTGAATTGTCTTCGTTATGTTTTGCAACCTTTTTTATTTAGGATTTTCTAGTTGATTTTATTTTATAAGTAATTCTAACACATCATCTAACAGCAGATGAAGAAGAATAAGACGAAAAGGTTTGGGGGGATTTGCCACAACAATTTGCAAAAAAAAAAAAAATTATATAAAATTTATAATAATTTGTTTCTATTGCTTGTTGTTGTTATTGTGCCACAGAACCACCCATCATGTTTTTATTTTTCTCAATTGGTAGAGTCGTTTCCATTCTTTTCATGTCTCCGGATTGTATTTTGTTGTCAATTGACCACAAAAATGTTGATGAGTGTATTAATGAAATAAAAAAAAAAAAATGTAAAATATAAGTATTAAATTTAAAAAGTCCTTTTATAATGTTAAGTAGTGCGTAAGAAAATCATAATTGGATGCATGTGCAAAGAGAAAAAAACTGAAAATCTAAATAAAAATTTTGTACGTGTTAGAGCTTTTTTCCCTAGATTGTGGTAAATGCTTCAATGCATTTAATGCCATATGACGAAGAGAAGAAAAAATAAGGGTCAATTGGACAATTTGAAAAGTTTTTTATTTATTTTAGTTTTGCGGTTAAATTTTGTTTGTTCAATGTTTCGTTTAACTTAGTTTAGTTTAAGTTTTTTCTTTACATTTGACTTGTTGAAATTTTATTCGAAGCAACTTATAATTTTAAGGGGTTCTTTTTATGAAGTTTAAAGTCCCAAAAATGTTTAGTTAAAGATGCCGAGAACATGGGAACGTTGCCCAGATCATTGGGATCTATTTCATCGACATTTAAACAGCAAATAAAAGCTTTGCCAAGATTGTAAAAAGTTGCTTGGAATATAAACGACTAACTATATTGAAAATTAGCCGAGAATACAACCAACTATTTTAAAGAAATGTTGCCCAGAAAAAGGCAAATATTTAGTAGAAAACATGAACAACTATTTTGTAGAAGAGTTGCACAGAACATAGGCAACTTATCTATAAGAGAGTGACCCTTAACATGAACAACTATTCCATAAAAAAGTCGCCCAGAACATCAGCAATTAAGTTTAAAGAAAAACACTTTGCCAGGACATTAGCATCTTATGTTAGAGATGCATCAGATAAAACACATCACCCTGTTTATTCCAAATGGTCCTTAAATTTAAATTGTTATTTACTTATTTGGCATTATCCTATTTTATTATAATTCTGGTACTAAGCTTTGCCTTGTTACAAAATAATTATTTAATACAGATCACTCTAGTTTCGATATTATATATGAAGAAACAGTCAAATAACTGCACAGGAGTCCCTCTAGGGAGGTTTACATGTATGACATACCTACATAAGTTTACATCCCTTAAGTGGGCCCCATACAAATATGGGTGTTATGGAAATCCCTAAATTTGTACATTAATTTGCATAACTTGTAAACTTATGGAGATCTTATTTCAAAATTTTTGCAATATAATAGGCTAATTAGGCTAATTTAGGCTACTTTTATTAAAAAAGTAAAAGAAAAAAAGGTATCCAAGTTGAAAAAGTTTTTAATTTAAATTGGTCTATTCAGTGCAACAGCTATGGATGGTTAGTTACGTATCTATTAAACTTACGCATTTTTCACTTTAAAACGTTAACAGTATTATAAATATGATATAGGCTAATTTCGGGTAAAAAAAATTGGTCTAAGTAAGAAAAATTGGAATTCAAAATTATCACTTCTGGCTTAGAAGTGCTTTGCGTCTGTAAAGAAATTTGCATAACTCTTAAGCTTATGGATATCCCATTTGCAAGCTTTTTGTTAAAAAAAAAAAAATAAAAAAAAGAAAAAAAAATAATTTCCGGTTTTGCAGGTGAAATTTTTTTTTTTTTTTTTGAAAAGATCAAACGATTTTCTATTAGACTTACTTAGCTTAATTTTTTCATTTTATTTCTAGTTCGAAACAATTATTTAAAAAAATATTTTCCAAAAATGACATCACCCCATAACTCGACAAATAAACATCATAAATATTTTGCACACACATTCATATCTACTACACATAAGTACAGTTATGTCAAATATTTTTTGGTATGTCTGTTTCACGGATAACACCTAATATACGAATTAAATTCAAATAAAACTCTTTGCACAAAATTATAATTGTAGTGGGGAATGTAAGAAAAGATAAACTCACTGTTTATTGTTGGTATTTTGTTTAAGCTTTGATATCGTTGCAGATAAAACTTGAGTGTTTGTAATTCTCATTCACTCTACAGTTTTATTCGCATAATATCTTAAGCTTTTCTAAAGTTTTTGGGAAAAGGTTTCCTGAGATTCTGCCCTTATCAACTAGTTAAATGCGTATAATAACTAGCTTATCCTCCAACAATGAATTTCAGTGTATTTATCAAGGTTGAAAATTGGGAATTTATCACAACAAACAAAATTTCATCAGTAAAAAATTCAAATATATAAACAAAGGGGCAACTATTTTATATAAAGCTTAGAACTAATTAAAATATAATAAGTATTAATTTTCGATATTCTTTAATTAGGCTCGAGTTCATCAAATTTAATTTTCATTAAATTATTTTCACTGAGGGAAGGAATTTTACAACTTTGAATTTTTATTAAAATTTATTGATAATTTTTCTTGGCTGAGCTGGGATTTGAACCCGGGTTGATCTTTACGGGTTCAAATCCCAGCTCAGCCAAGAAAAATTATCAATAAATTTTAATAAAAATTCAAAGTTGTAAAATTTGATGAACTCGAGCCTAATTAAAGAATATCGAAAATTAAAAATTAACAGTTCAACTAAGAATCAAAATTGTTCTTATAATAAGTATTTTTTAGAATAAACCATTTTATTATAATTATATTATTTTAACTTATTCTGTATTTTTCTTCTTCTTCTCTCTTTTAGGTATGTCCGATCCTTTATATCCTCTATTTATTTTCAAATCCTTTAATAGTGTAAGTATTTAAAGTTTGCTATTCCTAAAATTTTACACTTCATTAAAGTTACAAATCAATGGCTGCAAAACATCCGATAAAATACGAGTATCTAGAAATCAACAAATATTTAGATTTTATCAATACTTTTCTACATTTTATTTATACGAATTTACAAAGAAACATACCAGCAAAAAAATCCTTAAAGAAAGAATTGACTCTCTCAGCACAAGAAGGAATGAGCTTAAAACTTACTAAGCCCTGTAGTTCTGAAAAAAATGTTGTATCTAATTATTTTAGCAATATTTAATTCTTTCGATTTATTTTAAAAGAATTATGTTATGCATTAAATTACTTGGGAATTGTTTTAGAAATTACTTTTTACAAAAATAGTCTTAAGTTATGGGCTACTTTGCCATATTTTTAGCATAAAACAACTTTTAGTTTCTAAAAAAAATCAATTGGCTTTTTCTTGGGTCTCTAAAAAAATCCAAATATTTTTTGGTTTCAATTTTTTTTTTTATTAAAATTCAGAATTTTGGTGAATTACAGGGCTTTTTCTTGCGGGACTACTTTTATGTTTTGCAACCAATCATGTGCATGTCGCGTTTTAGCAGCAGTTTTTCCTGGTAAGTTTAGTTTTTTTTTTCAATTTTAAAAAAGAAAAATGGCAAAATGTAAAGTTGTAAAAAAAGTCAGCCTTGTCTGCTCATGTACCACGGTGCTTACTCAACAATCAGGGCAAGTCAAATGTAAGTGTAGAAAAGGCGAGTGAGTTAATCATACATTTCGTAAGGGAAATAATAATCATCATAACTATTCCAAATAAATGTTGCTTAAATCTAGAGAGTTAGAGTTGCTTAACTCATAAGCAACTATGTAAGACACAAGTTGCTCAGATCATGAGCAACTCTTCTATATAAAAGTTGAAAAGATAATAAGCAACTACTCCAAAGAAAATTTGCTTAAATCTAGAGAACAGTTGTTTAATCATAAGCAACTACACAGAAAAAAAAATTTTCATATTTGAATACAAAAATCGCATGTTTGATTACAAAAATTTTTGAATTTTCTGCGATGACGATTTTTGCCGTATTGATAAAAAAGTTTGTATGTATAATTGTTAAATTTTTAGTCAACAACCAAGTTTATTGAGTCAATAAAAAAAGTTGTTGCCCAAAATAATTTTTTTCAACAAAATTTTTACTTGATTTGTTAAAATAAATTGTTGAAAATGTTGAATAAATCAAACAAAATGTTAATCGAATCTTTTTTGTTTATTTATTAATGATGATGTCATAAATTTTAAATTTTTATATTTTTATAAAAACACTAAAATTTATTATGCGCATTTTACTGGATGCTTAGCCCAGATCATCAGGAAACCTTTTCCAAAGACTTTGGCAAAACTAAATATGTTATTCAAATAAAACTGTAAAACAAATGAGAATTATGAGCTATTTAAAAATGGACAAGAGTTGTTAAAATACTGTCTTTACTTCGATTCAAATATTTTTTTTATTGAATATGAAGAAATATTTAATTATTTCATTATTAAATATGTTTTATTGAGTGCTATTTTGCAAAATGTAAATTTGATAAATTTTTTCTTTGAATCAAACAAAAAGTTTGTTGACCTAAAATTTTATTTTTAACAAACTGTGTTGTTAAAAATTTTCTTGAGATATTTTTTTCTGTGTAATTAGAAAAAGTTATTCAAATCACGAGCAACTATTCGAGAGAAAAGTTTCTCCGATGATATTTACATATTGTAGAAACAAAGTTGCTCGGATCATAGGTAACTGTACTACAGAAATACTGCCTATATCATGAATAATTATTCTAAAGAAAAGAGGGTCAGATCATGAGCAACTATTCTGAGAAAAACTTGCTCAGGATTAAGACACATTTTTTTAGATAATAGTTGTTTAAATCATGAGCAACTGTTCTAGAGAGAAGTTGCTTGGATCATGATTAATTACTTTAGAGCAATGTTGCTGAGATCATAAACAACTATTCAAAATTTTTCTGATATAAAATCATGCTTATGTTTGCTGGGGTTATCTTTCAAAAAAAAAAAAGACTTATCTGTAATACCAAGCTGCAGGCATCAAGTACATTTTGCTTGCTACACAAAAAAATATAGAAACTATTTTCCCCAATTCATTTCATTTCAACCAAACATAACACTTCCCATAGTTGTATACATTTTACATTAGAAATGCAACATTTTTTTTAAATTTCAATAACAAACCGTAATAAGGAACAAACTTTTATGCGAAAACCAGGGGAAGCTTAATGTATATTAAATAAAAAAAAGGATTGGCTTAAAAATATTATGCCAGCACTTGACTATAAACCAAAACCTCAACACCAACAGGAAACGGATATGTTAAGCCAATGTTATGTAAGCAAAAAGAAAAAAAGCAACAACAAAATAAAAATTTATATGGCGTCAAAGAAATGTCTTTTCTCTCTCTCCTATACCCAAAAGACTCGTATTCGTACTTGACACCTTTCAAAGTCTTCTACTCTATTTCTTGTTTTCCTGCTGATCTGTAGGCAACCGCAGACCTTCTCATTCCAAACATGTCAAATTCTATATTTTGCCTTAATATTGATGTAAAATGTCTTAAGCAAAGTAAATAATATTGAATGAAGAAAATTGTTTAGGTTTATTAAAAAAAAAATAAAACACTTCGTTTTACTTTTTGTCGTACAGTGAAGCTGATGTTGGCATGTGTTGAAGGTACTTAAAACTGGTTGTGTGTTCGAAATACACACTCAAACATGTTGGTTGTTGTTTATGAAGCTACAACAAACAACTTGCTTCTATCACTTGTCTAAAGGTTTTTTTCTAACTCAGCTTATTTTTTTCTAATTTTTCCTATTTTCTAAATCAGCCCTACTATATGCCATGGTTAGTTAGATTTATTTTTAATATATTAAAAAAAAAAATGGTGTATAACCAACATGTCACCACATTGAAATTTGGCTTGAGTATGCGGATTTATTGAACAGTGTCTTAGGAGTAGTTAAAGACATGGTGAAATAATACGGCAACAAATACAACAAAAATGGAAATTTGTCTGAGCTTACGTCAAAAATTATTTTAAACACAAATCAAAGCGTGCCGCTAAGCGTGATGAAATAAATTAATTTTTAACCAATTTTTATTGAATTATGGTCAATATCTTATTTATTTTTAATTGAAATTTTCCAAAACTTTACAAAACGTGTACTTTTTGTAAACCTCAACAAAACTTTGACATATCATTGATTAGACAAACAATGCAAGAGAAAAAAATCGTCAGTTGGCGTAATAATGCCTTCTGTTTATTTCATCATGGCTAAAGAGTAAAATTAATTTTTCAAAATAGATCCAAAAAACTTTGATGGCTTTGAAATAACATGGTTTGAATAACACAGACATTTTAAAAGTTTTTTAACTAATCCACATGATACTTATGGGGGATTTCATGTCAAGTGACCCAATTTTGAAATCGATGTCTTCCGATTTGGATGAAATTTGCACCAAGGTTAGTCCTATTGGATAGTAGCTTAGACACAAATTTTCAACAAGATCGGTCTAAAAGTTTCTTAGTTAGTGGGGGTCAAAATTTGACATTTTGGCCATACAGGTGTTCTTTCTTATCCATGTAACTTATTACCTATTGGTGTTAGCAAAATTTGTCCCAAGTAGCTTCGATAGCTATTTGATCCATCTTTTGAAAAAATTTTTTTTTGTTTTTTTTAAAAATTTTTTTTATTTTTTTTTTTTAAATTTAAAACTTTTTTTTATTTTTTTTTTTAGCGGGTATGTTTTTTTTTTTTTTTTTTTTGTTCAAAAGAAAGCTTATGTCTTTTCCTTTAAGGTAGTTTTGGTCCCTTTTTGGGATGCGAGCGGCTTATGTATAAAAAAAAATAATTTCTAACTCTAGAGAAGGGTTTTTCAATTTTTAGCATATGCAGTGTTCTTTCTCATCCATTTAACTTATTACCTATTAGTGTTAGCAGAATTTGTCCCAAGTAGCTTCGATAGCTATTTGATCAATATTCTGAAAAATTTTTTTTTTTGTTTTTTTAAAACTTTTTTTTTTAAATTTTAAATTTTTTTTTTAAATGTAAAATTTTTTTTTTATATTTTTTTTTTATCCGGAATGTTTTTTTTTTTTTTTTTTTTGTTCAAAAGAAAGCTTATGTCTTTTCCTTTAAGGTAGTTTTGGTCCCTTTTTGGGATGCGAGTGGCTTATGTATAAAAAAAATTATTTCTAACTCTAGACGAGGGTTTTTAAATTTTTAGCATATGCACTATTTTAAATTTTTTCCTATTTGTGTTTAAGTGTTTCTAAAGCCTTAAAAATAAAACGTTTGCGAAGAAACTAGACAAATTAACCTTTCCGACGGTATGTTACAAACCCAATTACTATTTTATACCTTCGATACTATAATGCCCACAATATGTTAATCCCAGGAATAAAATCACTTTTTTCTGTAGAAATGTTGACAAATAATTCTTTTTTTAATTTTTCCTACATAAATTTTATTAAATTATTTATCTTTATCTTTTTATTATTATTATTAGAAATTATTATTATTATAATTATATATTAATTTAATTATTATTACAAATTAATAAAAAGAATTTAATTTGTCAACATTTCTACAGAAAAAAAGTGATTTTATTCATGGGATTAACATATTGTGGGCATTATAGTATCGAAGGTATAAAAAAGTAATTGGGTTTGTAACATACCGTCGGCAAGGTTAATTTGTCTAG
Source organism: Pollenia griseotomentosa (assembly GCA_963931875.1). Taxonomy (NCBI): domain Eukaryota; kingdom Metazoa; phylum Arthropoda; class Insecta; order Diptera; family Polleniidae; genus Pollenia; species Pollenia griseotomentosa. The sequence continues at coordinate 19,023,021 of OZ007562.1, forward strand.
TTTCTTTGCAAACGTCTTATTTTTAAGGCTTTAGAAACACTTAAACACAAATAGGAAAAAATTCAAAATAGTGCATATGCTAAAAATTTAAAAACCCTCGTCTAGAGTTAGAAATAATTTTTTTTATACATAAGCCACTCGCATCCCAAAAAGCGACCAAAACTACCTTAAAGGGTAAGACATAAGCTTTCTTTTGAACAAAAAATAAAAAAAAAAACATTCCGGATAAAAAAAAAAATTTACATTTAAAAAAAAAATTTAAAATTAAAAAAAAAAAGTTTTAAAAAAACAAAAAAAAAATTTTTCAGAATATTGATCAAATAGCTATCGAAGCTACTTGGGATAAATTCTGCTAACACTAATAGGTAATAAGTTAAATGGTTGAGAAAGAACACTGCATATGCTAAAAATTGAAAAACCCTTGTCTAGAGTTAGAAATTATTTTTTTTATACATAAGCCGCTCGCATCCCAAAAAGGGACCAAAACTACCTTAAAGGAAAAGACATAAGCTTTCTTTTGAACAAAAAAAAAAAAAAAAAAAACATTCCGGATAAAAAAAAAATATAAAAAAAAAATTTTACATTTAAAAAAAAAATTTAAAATTTAAAAAAAAAAGTTTTAAAAAAACAAAAAAAAAAATTTTTCAGAATATTGATCAAATAGCTATCGAAGCTACTTGGGACAAATTCTGCTAACACTAATAGGTAATAAGTTAAATGGATGAGAAAGAACACTGCATATGCTAAAAATTGAAAAACCCTTGTCTAGAGTTAGAAATTATTTTTTTTTATACATAAGCCGCTCGCATCCCAAAAAGGGACCAAAACTACCTTAAAGGAAAAGACATAAGCTTTCTTTTGAACAAAAAAAAAAAAAAAAAAAACATACCCGCTAAAAAAAAAAATAAAAAAAAGTTTTAAATTTAAAAAAAAAAAATAAAAAAAATTTTAAAAAAAAACAAAAAATTTTTTTTTCAAAAGATGGATCAAATAGCTATCGAAGCTACTTGGGACAAATTTTGCTAACACCAATAGGTAATAAGTTACATGGATAAGAAAGAACACCTGTATGGCCAAAATGTCAAATTTTGACCCCCACTAACTAAGAAACTTTTAGACCGATCTTGTTGAAAATTTGTGTCTAAGCTACTATCCAATAGGACTAACCTTGGTGCAAATTTCATCCAAATCGGAAGACATCGATTTCAAAATTGGGTCACTTGACATGAAATCTCCCTTATGTTTTTTATTATTTTTTGTGTTTTTCGCTGTATGCTGTCTCAGCCGCTATCCAGAGCAGGGTTTTTTAAATTGTATTTTTTTATATTTTCTCTATTTCACCTTTATTATAATTTACAATATTTAGCTTTATTGTAGTAGTGTTTTAAAATAAATATTATACCTACTGCATACAGATTTTTAACTTCGAGTTCGGCCATTTCCAAATCAAATTCAGGTTGTTTGAAAACAAATTAACCTTTTTTCAAATCAAAAAGTGTGCAAAAAATGAAGAGTGCTTTTGACTTATCCATAATTCTGCTATCTTTTCGTTATCTTGACTAATTAGTTTGCATGTATGCATATTTGGAAAGCATCATATTCGGCAAATAATAAGCTGTAGTAGGTACGCTTTCCATTTGCTTTGCAACAAAAGTTTGAACATTTGTTGGAGGTTTAAAGCTTTATTATACAACTGAACGTTGCTTTAAATTTTTGATTTGAATGTCATTGTCAAATTCATTTTTATATTCCTATCTTATTTGTGCGTAAAAGTTTAAAAAAATTTCACTTGACAGCTAAGGCATATATATAAAGACTTACATATATATAGGTTTTTACTCTCAAATTCATACTTTTTCCGTTCAATTTAAATTTTTTAAAAATCAAACTCAATTTTTTTCAAAGCATCTTCAATTTTATTCGGAACAAATTAAATTATTTTCGACACATATTAATTTTTTTTCATTTTGAATTAAATTTTTTTCTTTTTGAATTAAATTTTATTTTTTTCCAATTCAAATTTTTTAACTTCAAATAAATTTTTCCACGAATTCAATATGGAAAGATTTAAAAACCTGTTTTTTTTTCTTCTTTAATTCGTGATTCCTTTTCTATTATTGTGTTATTTATAATACTGAAAAATATTTTCCAGTACAATAATAAAAACACCGATTAATGAATGTACTAAAAACATTTTGTAACAGTAAACATAAAATGCCAAAAAGTGTTTGACTACTGAGTCAATTAGTTGGTAGATCAAGTGAAATTAAAGTTATTACAATTTTATATTAATACTAAATAAATAACAAAATGTCATCCAGCGAAGAAAGTAGTTCTGGTGTATCGAATGTACGAAATTATCGTCGGTTTCAGTTTCTAACAGATAGTTCTTCCGAGGAAAATACATCTAAAATAACATCGCCTGATCGTCATCGCAGAAGACGTGAAAAATATAACCATATAAGCGTAGATAAAAAAAATATTTTGATCAAGTTTTATAGCGAAGGAAAAACCATTGTTGAATCAGCCGAAATAGCTGGTATAAATAAAAATACAGCTACATCCATTATAAATCGCTACAAGAAGGAAGGGTGCGTTATCATGAAAACCCGTTGTGGAAGACGTCATTCCAAATTGACTCCCGAAATATTGGAAAAAATTGAAGAGATAATTGGAAGCAATCCATGTATAACATTAAAAGGTATTCGCGGAATGAATCTAGAAATTCATAATGTGGATTTAAGTACAACCAGCATACATACTGCATTAAAATCTCTGCGAATTACCTTAAAAACTGCGACAATTAACATAATCGTTTAAATTCCGATGCTACAATTCAACGACGCATACCGTATACAATGAATTTTGCCCAAAACGCTCCGGAATTCAGTTACCGGTTTCAATTACCACCTTCGAAGAAAAAGGCTAGATCCAAAGTAAATACCGCAGCACATGTAATTGTTCCTACCGTTAGAGGACGCAATGTTTCCCTTATTGCAGCTATGAACATACATGGAATTGTACATAAAAAAGTAATTGACAATTCCTCGGTTAATACCAGTATTTTCACAACTTTCCTTGAAGAATTATTCGATAAATTAACTGAATCCAACATCACAGGTGCTTGGCTGATCCTTGAAAATTCACAGATACACAAAACGCAAGTGGTGAAAGGTTAAATTTGTTGAGTCCGGTCATATTTTAGTTTTTCTTCCTCCATATTCCCCTATGCTAAACCCAATTGAAAAAGTTTTCTCAAAAACTAAACTCTGTGTTCGTAATATGCTAGCTGATCCAGAGAGTAACATGGACTTAGTCACCATAATTAACCGATCAGTAGAATCCGTAACACCTTCAGATTGCAACAATTATTATGTTGATATTACTATGAATTTGTCATTAGCTGCAACTGGAGAACCCTTACATTGAAAACTTTATATAGCAAGCAATAACTAGAAGCTTATTCTAAATATAAAATTTATATACAGTAGTTTTGACTTAGCTGCCTTTTATTTACGTGCACTTTTGACTTAACTGCACAAAATTGATAATTTTTGGCATTATTCTTTATAATCCCATACAAATTCCTTTTTTAAGTGCACTTTCTTTACCTGCACATTTAAGATAAGAGCCCAAAATTTTTGGCATTTTAAAATTATTTTCATACAAAACATTCAACTTAGCTGCACTTTGACTTAACTGCCCAAAATACATATTGTCTGTAATTATTCTTCAAAATCCTTGTTTACGTGCATTTTGTATACCTGCACATTTTTCATAATTTTGGGCAGCTTTAAAATATTTTCATATAAAACATCAAAGTTAGCTGCACATATGACAAAATGTGGTGGCCTCATTTTCACATAAATATCCAATTTTAGGTGTTTATAAAAACAAAAATCGCAAACAAGTCACATTGGTATCATTATAATTCATTTATTTTGTTTGCATGTACCTACATTTATGCATATGGGTTGTGGTTACAGCAACTTTACCACGATTATATGAAAAGAATAGCAAATCTTAGGTCTGGAACAGAATAAAGTAGTTGTAGTAGTTTTTGAAGCTGACGAATGCTCTGTAGCGCAACAAAGTTCAAAATTTCGAATTTTGCGCTTCAACGGCAACGACTACGACTACTACAACTACGTATTCTGTTGACACTACTTTGAAACCGCCGTTTTTAACTTTTGACAGCTTGCAGCGCTTATCTTAACGTTGTACTACAGCGACTTTTCTGACCCACACTTTATTGTTAACAGTTTGGTTATCTCGTTCTTTATAAGAATGCATAACAAATGACTACAGGTTGTTTGAACGTCATTGTTATTATCAATTTATTAATAAAAACGTTGATACTCCTTTTTTAAACACTTTACTTTAGCTGCACTTTTATGCAGGTAACCACAATTGCGTACCTGCACATTAAGGCAGCTAAATACATTTAAGATAGCTGCATTTTTGATTTACCTGCACAAAAAATCGTGCAAAGGAGATTGTGCAGCTAAGTCAAAATTACTGTAATAAAAATGAAATGTTGTCTGTTGCTGATCGCATAACTTGAGAACGGCTTGACCGATTTGGACGATTTTTTCTTTAAAATGATCGCCATGGTCCAACTTAGGTTTATACGTAAAGAAAATTTTGCCCCGCCCATTTTTACGCCCATTTTTTCGAATTACCTAAAATCAGCAAACGGCTCCATCGATTTGACAAATTTTTCTTTCAAATGGTCGTATTAATCCATTTAAAGTTTTCATCGAAAGAAAAATTTACCACGCCCTACTTTTACGCCCACTTTTTCTATTAAGCGCATAACTTGAGAACAGCTTAACAGTTTTGTACGATTTTTGCTTTAAAATTATCGCCATGGTCCAACTTAGGTTTGTACGAAAAGAAAATTTTGCCCCGCCCACTTTTACGCCCACTTTTTTCGATTTACCTAAAATTAGAAAACGGCTCCATCGATTTGACTAATCTTTTTTTTCAAATGTTCGTGTTAATCCATTTTAAGTTTTCATCGAAAGAAAAATTTGCCACGCCTACTTTTACGCCCACTTTTGAACGATTTTTTCTTTAAAATGGTCGCCATGGTCCAACTTAGGTTTTTAAGGAAAGAAAATATTTCCCCGCCCACTTTCGATTTACCTTAAATCAGAAAACGGCTCCATCGATCATTAGTAATCAGCTACCAAGCGAAGCCGGGATGGCCAGCTAGTTGTATAAATAAAAATTATTCTTTAATTATTTTGCCTTTAATTAAAAAAAAAAATTAATTTGAAGTTAAAAAAATTGAATTTAAAATGAAAAAAATTAATTTGAAATGAAAATTATTCAATATGATTTGTAAAAAGTTTAATTTGTGTTGAAAATAATTTAATTTGTTTTGAATAAAATTGAAATTGAGTTTGATTTGAAAAAATTTGAATTTGAATCGAAAAAGCGTTAATTTGAGAATAAAAACCAATAAGTCCTAGCTTTTATTTTGACCATACATGCGTTTGATGATCATGCCTTTAAAAAAATATTGAGGATTTTCTTGCTTAATCTATACCGCAAAGGGTTTACAACAAAACCATAAAACCCAAAAAAAACCCTAATAAAACCCAATTAAACACAATAAAACCCAAAAAAGCCCATGAAAAAACCCGGTGGGTTGGGTTTTTGCCAGCCCTGCTATAATAATTGAAAAGTCACAAAAAATTGTGTTATAGGACAAAAGAAAAACACAAAAAAAATATAATCCGGAGAAAGGCGACGAAAATTTGTTAAAAGAAAATCATTCTATTGTTTTATTTTTGCGAAAGAAAGCGTTTTTTGAAATTAGCGGTTAATAGATTAAATCAATGCACATTTTTCTATAAGAAAATACAATACGTCGTACAAATCGATTAAAACCCACTGTTTGTAAGGCAAACATGTTAAGAAAATATGCATATTACAATGTTGACAAAACGTTGACATGTAGAGACATCACACTGGATTTTCTACTTTATTTTCTGGTAGCACTTGCTTCATTTATAAACAAGGCTTAAGAGGGAATGCTGATTTGATACAGAAACTTTATAGTAGAAACAACGACTTGCAGTAAAATTGCATACAGAGAGACACTGTTCAACACACATGATAATTTACTATAAAAACCGTAGTTAAATTTCTTGTGTTTAAAAAATTCATTGCCTACTTTAAGGCAGCTAATAAATTTAATTTAATTTGTGGTTAAGAAAAAGGCGAAGTAACAACAAAAATTGGGTTTGGGGTTTTGGCTTTGATAACAGAAAAAACGAATTTAAATGAAAAGTTTAATCGTTATTTAAACAAATACAACAAAATATTTTAGCAATAAATTGTGTTTTTTGTAGTATTTGCAAGCCAAAGAAAAGGTATAAAAACAACAATGCATTTTTTTTCTTTTTTGATAAAGCCCAGCAAACAATTTTAGAGAATTAATAAACTACATTGCTCGAAAGGATTTATTAATATTTCAAATTTTTTTTAGTGGTTGGTTTATCGTTTCTTTATTTTCAAACCAAATATTATCGTTTGACCTACATTCAAAGATTTTTTGTTTTGGGTAGTTTAATTTATTAAAGTCTTAATAAAAAAAAAAAAAAAAAAAAAAAAAAAAAAAAAAAAAAAAAAAAACAAATCATAAACCACATTTGAACAAAAAGTAACCTTTAATGCTTTAAAACACATAAATTTTAACAGAAACACAGTTTTTCTTTAAAAATTTTTGTATTTTTACACATATGATTGCGGTAGAAAAGTATCTGAGCTTCCAGAAACAGAGAAATAAATACGAAATAACCTTTAACGATTAATCAAATGTCAAAAGCAGAAAGAAACTTAAATATAACAGGGTAACCGATATTTATTATTGGGATGTTGAAAATAAACAAACAAAGTACTATGGGATAAAAAATATAAAAATGTATAGGAACAAATTTTGGTGAAATTTCGGTGAACAGTTTTCAGTAAAAAAAAATTTATCGAAATTTGTGGTAAAAATTTTTATCTAAAAAAAATTGCATTGAAATTTAAAAAAGAATACATCGAAATTATAAAAAAAAAATTCTAGTAAGAAAAATTATATCGAAATTTGGATAAACATTTTTTCTTTAAAAAAAATTTATTAAAAATTCGGTGATTTATTATTTGTGGAAAAAATATTGAAATTTAAAAAAAAAAATTTATTGAAAAAAATTTCTTACAAAAGTCAATAAAATTTTTATTTAAATTCCGGTAAAATTTTTTTTTCTGAAAATCAGGTAGTTTTTTATAAAAAAAAAATTTACTGGAATTTTGATTAAAATGTTTCTACAGATTTTCATCAACTTTCGATAAAAAAAATTTATAACATTTTTTTTCAATAACAAAAAGTTTATCAATATTTTGAAAAAATTTTTATTATTCAAAACAATTTAAAATAAAATTTGAATAAAAAATGTTTCCATTGAAAAAAATTCAGACAAAATTTAATGAAAGTTTTTCTTTAAAAATAAATCTTACAAAAACATTTTTATTAAAAAAAATGTCTTCAATTTTATTAAAATTTCGATAAAAATGCTTTTTTTAAAGATTTTTTTAAAATTTTAATGAAAATTTGTTTATTAAAAAAAAATCATTTAAATTTTATTAAAAGTAAAATGAATGAAACTAAAAGAAAATTTTAACGAAATTTTATCTGACATTTGAAGAGATGATTCTTTAAAAAAAAATATGTATATCAAAATTTTAAATTCTGTGAAAATTTTTGTTTTAAAACAAATTTCATCAATATTTTTCCTAATTCATCAGAATTTCGGTAAAAAGATTTCTATTAAAAAAATTTCATCACGTATTGATAAAAAAAAAATCTTTTCATAAAAATAGATTTTATTAAATTTGAACGAAAATTTAAAAAAAAAAAATTAAAAAAGAAAATTCATCAAAATTTTAACAAAAAATATTAATTAAAACAATTTCAATGAAACTAAAAGCTAATTTTATCAACCAATTTGAAGAGAAATAAATTTATCAAAATTTTATCGATAAAAAATTTTATTATTAAAAATAAAATATAATTAGTATTGTGGTTATTTTGTTGAACTATTTATGGTTTTTTTAATCGAAATTTTTTTATAATTTTAATTAGGCTTAAGTTCATTAAATTTAATTTTCATAAAATTATTTTTATGAAGAAAGGAAATTTACAACATGAAAATTAATTAAAATTGTTATTGATAATCTTTCACTCTTGACCGTGGCCGGGGCACGAACCCGGGCCGGCAGGTTACCATGACATGTTTCGATCGCAACCACTCGATCTCCTCAGATGGATTTGCCGTTTTACACTCGCAGCCATCGACGACTGCTGACGTCAATAGTCAAACATCAATCCTTAAACCAAATTGTATTTTAACCTTTGGTAGATCGAAATTTGTTTTTTTGAATGATTATCCATTTTAATTGGTTTTACATGTTTTTTCCATACTTCTGTTTTTTTCGTACTTTTTGTCAAGAATTGTTCTTGAAGTCCAAAGTACATTTTTTGTTTTTTCTTTTTTGTCTTTCTTTTTAATTAATTTTCATGTTGTAAATTTCCTTTCTTCATAAAAATAATTTAATGAAAATTAAATTTAATGAACTTAAGCTTAATTAAAAATATTAAAAATTTGGATTAAAAAAAAAATTTAAAAAAAAATTTTGTGGAAATTTGTTTTTATAAAAAATTTATCGAAATTTTAGTAGAAACTAGGATATTTTTAGTAGTAAATGAACTTTGAACAAATTAATTGGAAACTAGGTTCATGATATTTTTTTTTTAATAAAACCCATTGTGCAAAAAACTTAAGGTTGAATTTCTTGTTATTTTTTTTTCCAGAATTAGTTATTTATTGTTTGTATTGTAAATCTCAAACGAACAAATTATTAAAAGATTCATGTGTTCACATAAATGATGTCAAACATACGGAATTCCTAATAAAAGGATTTAAAAGTATTACAAAATAAAAACGGCGTTTACACTAGCTTTTGAAAAAAATCTTATTAGGTAAAATAGTTAAAGTGAAAACTGTTAAATTCTAGTTTTAAAATACAATAAACACGTTGTTCCTTTAATTTTGTTGGAATATCTTTTAAACAACTGTATCCCTCAAGCATTTCACTGCCAGTGTAAACTATTCAAAAGTTTTAAACCTTTAAAAACATTTGTTTGTTGTTGTTTTTTTTTTTATTACAAACCACAAAATATTTAAATAAGGTCGTTATGATTATTGTTTATTCTTTATGGGTTTAAAAAATTAAAGTTGCCAGCAAAATTGTGTTATTGTGAATGGTTTTATTTTTTAATTTATATAGTATACTAATTTTAATAAAATTAGTATACTATTGTTTTAATAAAATTAGTATACTATTGACTAGACTATATAACGACTCGATTATTGATAATGTGGATTATAGTCAGACCTAACTATGAAAAGAACTAACGGCACTCGGACTCGGCTACAGACAGACCCGACTACAAGTAGACGGAATATAGAATCGAATATAATTGTTTTATTGCGCTGGAGCTGTGCAATCTTCAAAATATGTTTTCAGTCTGTACTGTAAAACATATACGATTCGCCTTTGCGCCTGCCTTCTTGACCACATCCCCTACTCTACACCCCGCAAGACTGCCATTCAGTACTACTTCACAGAGGAGGTCATAGCTTTTCTCTTTTTTACGGATCCTCTTCGCTTTATGTAGTGTAGTGGACCAATTTTTCTCAAATTTTCACATGCCCTCCCTAATATTATCCGGTGTTAAGTTTTGAGCTTAAGTCGCTTCTAGCCTAGAACGATAAACTACAAATCTCTTACAAGTAAAGGTTATGTGCTCCGCTGAAAAAAACTAAATACCAAATTCAAATTTATTTAAAGCATAAACTTTTTTATATATAGTTTTAAATGACCTCACTCCATATTGGGCGCCAAGATATGACACAACAAAATCCCAGAATAATAAAAATTGCAAACAGTCAAAGAGAGAGAAAAAGAGACGCACGGAAATCCCATCAATATCAACACAACAATTTGCATTTGATTGTTTGTGTGTATGTCATAAATGTAATTCTGTGTGTGATGAGTACGTGATATTTTAATCAATTTCTTTTGTGTTTAATTGCGAACAAAAAATATATGAATTTTCGTTAAAAAAAAATATGTATTTTTGTTCATTATTTGTCTTAAATGACCACAATTTCATCAACGGCATAATCATTTGTTGAAGTCATCATTAAAAAATAACAGAAAACAAAAAAAAGAAACAACTTTGCAGTTAAAATTAATAAAATTAAAATTCTTCATTGTGAATTCATTTGGCCATAAAACAAAAATAAATTATGACATGACAATAATAATGACAATAATGCGACAATAATACGTACTTTATTTATGACTGAATGCGACTGACTGTGTAAGTCTTTCTATCTGTTTGTTTATATTTTGTATACGATTAAAAACAAAAACAAAAAAAAAACACATTGACAACTGAAAAGATGTTACAGGATTTCTATGAAAACAACAACAAATAAAATACAATATAAAAATTTTACTTCATTGATCATGCGTTACATTTAAATTAACTAATTGTCAGTTTGACCAGATGTAAATAGAATACTAATGGACTTGGCCGAAGTGAAGTGGAGTGTTAAAAATGTTTTGCTCTTTATACCCACATGAGTATAAAAGATTTTAGGGAACGTGACCAGTCGCTTAATTTGAGACAAGAATATGACTAATAGTTTATCGAAATAAATAAATATGTATGTTAAAAATTTAAATGTGGGCAGGAATGGCAAGCTAATGCAGTTTAGAAAAAAACATTTATCTCCTTTTGCCTCTATCACAATCTAAAGGCGAGTCTATTAATAACCGAATTTTATTTAGAGTCGAATCTTGATATACTTGAATCTATCTTAAGTCGCGTTTAGTTTTGGTACAACCTATCTGTAGTCGATATCTATTTATAGTCGAGTCTACGTATAGTCGAGTCTATCGCTAATCGAGCCGATCTATCTTAAGTTACATATATCAATAGTGGATATTATCTAACGTCGAGTCAGTCCTTAAAAAACTCTACTCTATAAAAACTCGAGTCTACTTTAGTGACCACTTTCTTCTCTTATTTAACTCTAGCTTTAGTGGAGCATATTTTGAGTCAAATCTATTTCTAATTAAATCTCTATTTTTAGTTGAATAAACCATTGTTCGAATCTATCAATAGTCGAGTCAATATACAGTAGTCTGTCTACAGGCGAGTCAATCTGAAGTAGAGTCTATCTGAAGGGTGTGTGAATTCTGTTTATATTCGAGTCTATGTGGAAAATTAATATACCCGAGTCTATCTTAAGTCGAGTCGATCTGTAGTCGAGTCTTTCTCTAATCAAGTTTATAAATAGTTGAGCTTTAGAATAGGCTATCTTTTTACGCATGTCACAGAAACAAATTTCGATCAAAAGTCGAATTAAACCCGTATTTGGCTTCTTCAGTAAACCAATTTCAATTTCTGTTTGCAAACAAATAAACATAAATATCGACACCTAAAATGCAAAAGGGCTTAACAACACTTTTTATTTTTTTACAGGAGAAGCAAAAACTTTACAGAATCAATAACAATAAGGTGTAATTGGATTTTGAATTTCTTTAATAAAGTCGCCATTTTTTATCAAAAATTGTTTGTGAACATAAAGTTTAATAAAACGAACAAAACTCAATCAAAAACCCTTATTACTAACTTTTTTTTTGTTATTAAGCCCTTTTGCATTTTAGGTGATGATATGTAACTTACACTTCATTTGGGTATGATAAAGGATCTGATGCATCCCTCAAATGTCGTCGACGCAATTTTTCAACGGAATGTTAATTCAGTTCCTCTATTGCTGCAACATTTTTATATTTTCTACTTATCCAACACAACAATATTTTTAAAATGTCTCTTTATTTGCTTTTTGTTTACAACAATTGTATCGTTGCTATATTTAATGCAAAATAATAATATTTTCATTTTACCATTTAAAAGATTAAAACAAAAATAACTATTTGCAAAGTAGAAAATAATCTGTCTCCAAAGGAATTTTTTATTTTAAAAACCTTTTTCCAATAATATTCTGCCTTCAAATTATTATGAAGTTAAAATTTATAAAAATTAAAGACTACATGTTGTCGCGAAAATATTTTTGAAACTCCTTAAGTTTTATCTGCCGAGCATAGCTTCTAATAAAACAATATCTAATCCCTGCAGATAATACGACTAGTCCACACACGCATGTAAAATGTAGCCCATAAGGGACTAGGACTAGTCCAAAGGTAATCCAAATGTGTTGAAAAAACATGGTCTATTTAACATTAAGATGTCCTAGGGCTGGACTATATAACCCAGTTTTGCATTACAAAGGAGTTGTTTTAAAACTACTCCATGTTCATACATACTCCTAGTGGATTAGTTTTGAAACTACTAGATGGTATACTCCAGAGGATTAGTTTTAACTTTGTTTAAAAACGAAAACATTTTGTTAAAAAACGATGACATGTCGTTTCACTACAAACTGTTTTTAACAATGACATTGTCCATGCTTGCATAACATTGGATTAGTCCAGGGAGTTGTCCATTTGATCAAAATGGATCACGTAGTCCAATACTATCTGCAGGGATATTAAAAAGTAGATCTTCCAAATATGATGGAAGGTTCAGTGGCACGACCATTTTATCAAAATAATAACTGGCTTTCGTCTTTTAGCAACTTAACTTCTGAATTATACTGTCCCAACATAACATTAGAAGTATCTGATGGAAATCCAACTAGACTTTCGAAAGGAATCCCTTTTTCTATAATTGTGATTTTGAGAAGCTCAAACATTTCTTTTGCAGTCGATGATCCACTCTCTTTGAAATAAAAAAAAAAAACAGAATAATGTACCCAGGATGTTTCCTCGTTCTAATAAATTGTGGCAAAAGCTATCTTAATGCCACATGGTTAGTAGATAATGATCCAACCATTTTTTGTTCAGCTCTTTTAACGCTTCCATTCTTTTAATTAAATTTTTAAGTTTTGCTAAAAAAAAATAAAACTTTTTACTTCTTGTGAAAAAATAATAACAAAAATCAGTGCTACAAAACGTTAAAATATTAAATTACACATGAAATTCACACGCAGTCAATTACACGTGGGCTACACATGAAAAAAAATATTACACATGATATGTGTAATTACACGTAGGTGGCAACACTGGTGTAAAGTCTGTTTATGGTCGAGTCTTTCTATAGTGAATCTACCTGTAGTTGAGTCTATTTGTAGTCGAGTCGTTCAATGGTCGAGTCGATCTGTTGTCGAGTCTATGTATTTTCGAGCATATCTCTAGCCTTCTACGCAGTCTTGTATATAATTTCGGTTTTATTATCCTCTATAAGTTTGCCTAAAGTCTGTCTTTAGAGTTATTAATAGAATCTATTAAAGTCATTATTATAGAATTTTCTAAACTCGACTCTTTATTTCTTTCTTTTCTCTAAGTTTGCCTTATTTTTTATTATTCTCAATTAATTTTATTTCTATATGGTGTTTTTTTTTACTTTCCTTTGATTAATTATTCATTCTAGGAATTATAAATTGAAATAATTGCTAAACTATTTGCATACGAAATTCAACAAAATGTCAAAGATTTTTTTTTAATTTATTAATAAAATAAAGAAAAGGAAACAACCAAAACGTGTGTGAGAAATTGTGGATATGAATCATAAATTTTGTGATGAAAAAAAGAAATTAATCTTTTCTTTTTCCCTGAAATCACCGCATGAATCCAAGAGTATGCGTTTAAGGGCCGCAATAAAATTAAAAACATAAAAATTTTACAGTTTTTATATTTTATTACTGTTATTTACGGTTCATCAAATAAAATAAATTTTTTTTTTTTTGCAAAATTTATTATTTGCTGCTGTTACAGGTAATTTTTAGCAAGTTAGCACATGTTTCCTTTTGTTACAGCGGAAATTTTGCATATTAAAATTTACCAGTTAGCCTTAGGAATTACTGGAGTGATTCTTTCAACGAAAGTATGAAAATGTATTTGGAAAACAAGTTAAGAAATTTAAAAAAACAACTTAATTATATTTTTTATTACTGTGTGTTCCAGAAATGCTGCTAAGGACTTTTAATCATCTCTTTACATTAATAGGTCCGTCCATGCAACTGCTTTAAAGTTGAAAGTTTTTTTTAAGCTTTATTCTGACATTCCGGAAAAAAATATGTAAAGAAATTTAAACATCAACACTTTTGTATTTTTATATGGGAACTCCAAGAAATACTGTTAAAGATCTCAAGAGATACGTTGACCTCTTAAGGTACTTTTGAACCTCCCCGAAAAAAAGTTTTTAAGTTATATGACTTCCTCTTTAAGCGTATATCTAACAATCCAAAAGCAAATTTACTCATTTTAAAAGGAATGTTTTTATGTTTTAATTGGAGGACTAATAGAAATACTGTTAAGTATCTCGAGGGATCACTCTAAATGTATCAATGAGCATTTACGAGACAAGTTTAGAAATTTTCAAAATGATTTTTTTAATATCATTGAAAGCACTTCAAAAAATCCTCTTATAGACAACAAGGGGTCTCTTTAGCCTTTAAAATTAGTTTGGCCGTTTATGAAGGAACTTCTCTTGCGGGGACTCTAACAAACGCTGTAAGGGGTTGGAAGGAGGCCTTTAACCTTCAAACGTCCTATTGACGGTCTGCGAAAGCCATTACAGTTGTTTTTTGTAGGGACTTCCACAAGTGCTACTACGAATCTGTAGCTGCCTTTGGACCTCCGTTTAGAAACCGTGCAAATAATATTTACATTTCAGATGGCTTGACATAACCATATTTATTATTCTAAGTTAAAATATTAAAAACAATTCCAAATGATTACAGGTCGTTTGTACACACAGAAAAAAATCAAGTTAAAAACGTAAAAAACAAGGTTGATTTAAAATTTTTCGGTGGTGATTTTGCTTCATACGTTTTTCATGTTAATTCAACCCGATTTTACTATAACTTGCGAACAACATTTTTTGCTTTTAAAATAACTATAATTCATGTTAATTTAACATTGCAGTAAAGTTAGAGCAAAATGGAACTTATATTGAAATAACAATCCGAATCGCTTTGAATGAAAGTTATTTCAAGTTGAAACAACGTGAATTTCATGTAGAATTAAATTGGTTTGAGTGTAATAACAAGTTAAGAATAATTTAAAGCACTTACCCCTGTAACACATGTTTTATTTTGTATTCCCCTTTGTTAACAGAAGCATCAACAGAATCGCCCGATATAGTTTACGTCGGCATTGTACTTTGAAAACTTGATGTACTATTTAACTAAATAATTTTAATTAAAAGAATACGGGAATTGTCTTCTTTTTATAACATATTTTAACAATGAAAATAAAAAAATGTACATACTTAAGTATGTATGCATGTTAATTTAACATGATCAACTTTTGATTTTAATATAAAACAGGTTTTTATGGATTCAATATTGAATCCAGATTTATTTATATTTTAATATTTTTTTTTTTTTTTTAATAGTGAATAATATTAAATAAACGTGATTTAAGATTATTTTAATATTTTTCATTTAAAATTTATATAAAATAATGATAAATTTAAATAAAGGGCATACTTTTGCAGAAATTTACTATGATTCTCAATCAACATTTTTCCATGTTAATTTTACATTGGTATTTTTTTCTGTGTGTAGGGACCTTCAAAAAAACTTTTAGAAACTTCAAGGCGCCTAATTACTTTCCAAACGTAAACTTGATGATTCACCGAATTTGCTTTTTTTCAAAAAGAACAGTCTTATGATACAATCGGGCATGTTCTAAAAATCGAAACGAAGTGAATTTTGATTCGAACAAATTTCAAAACCGATCCTGTAATAAAAGTTCATAAAAATATTTGGAGAATGTACAATTCTTTGAGAACTAGCATATTTTACAAGAAAAGCTCGTAAAACCTCGAAAAACTACGGTCATTTTGTAAAAAATTGGACTAATAATTTTGGTCGACTTTTTCTATATCACTTCATTTAGATTTCCAGATCATGCGCGATTGTCTAGACTTTCGAAAAGAACGCGAAATATCTATGAGGTCTAACATAAATGGGAGGGGAGGGGCTTTATGTTTTAAATTGACAATTTAAAAAAAAGGTTTTTTCTTATAATTTTTTCCTTTTTCGTGTATTCAGCTATTTTAAAAGTTTATTGATTTTCTTATGATTTTTGCCTTTTTCGCGTGTTCAAGCTATAATTAAAGTGTTTTTTAATGCACAAATGTTTTAGGAAAACTGAGCAGGACTATTTGCTTTTCTACGATGGGAACTTTCAAAGATACTCTTAAGAATTTCAAGGGGTTCATACACTTTTAAACGTTAATTTGCCATTTCATTGAAAAATTAACGGTTTTTGTTTAAAATGTAAGTTAAGTGAATGAAGTACCCCAAAAAGCTTTTAAAAAAATTATAATTACTAGTATTTTCCCAGTTATTTAAGTTCGACCATAATTATTTACGCAAATATGAAGAAAATATACATAAAGGTATAAATAAATTTACATTCTTCGAGCTTTTGTTTTTTTTTTTCGTCTAAGTGGATCGATTTGGCGAGAGACCAATCTCCGGTTCATATGTTTTCTTCTACTTAAGTCCGTTAATGTTTAATTTAGTTTGTTAAGTTAAAAAACATAAAAAAAAATTTTGAAAGTTCAAATTGAAAAACAAAAAGTTCCAAAAAGTCTTCTCTTATAGTTCTCAATCGATTTAGTATAAAAAACAAATTTAAAAAGTACCAGTAGAAGAACAAATAAGTACCAACAAGTTTGCTCTTATAGATCATAAAGTACCAGTTGAAGAACAAAAAAGTACCAACTTTTTCATCTTTTAGATTCTCAATCACTCAGGACACTGCACCTATACGTTTATGTTTCTAATTTCAAAATTATAGAAAAATCAAAAATTACCACATGCAGCACGGAAAAGTAAAAGAAGGAAATAAAATTTTGCGTATTTCCCCTTTTTGTTAAATTTTTTCTCCCCATGGAAGTATCAAATATTTCAAAATTGGAGTGGGAGCCAATAAAGTACCAAATATATGTTTTTATTTTTTTTAACAGTTACGAATATGGTATGATCTTAATTTTTATGTTTATTGGTTTAAAAGATAGATGGTGCGACGAAGACGGTTCAAAATACAGGTAATACCTGTTTTCTCCCTTAAAAGGCTGAATTTAAAAAAGGTACGGTTTATTTTTTTTAATTAAGCAACGATAAATTTTAATTTTTTTTAGTTTTGGAGATATGAGGGTACAGACTTTACCCTTTTTATCCCCTTAGATTTTAGTAAAGCATATATTGTGGACTTCTGTGAGCAAATACCTTTAAAATGGTTTAGTGTTTGTCCAAGTCGGTTGAAAAACAGAAAAGGGAAGGTTTCTTAACTGTGGTGCCTTTGTCTATTTATATCAGTGTTGCCAATTTAGCCATTTAGTGGCTAGATTAAGCCATTTTTCACCCTGTTCAGCCATTAAAAAATAAGTTTAGCCATTAGCCATTTTTCAACTTGTGTAGCCATAAAATTTTTTTGCCGTTTTTCTTTTACAAGAATAATTTTTATTTTATTATAAAAATTAATAAAAGTAAATTAAACAATTAAAACGCCTTTAATTTAAATCACAACTTTTACAAATGTTGAAAATCGCTATAAACTACGATTTTGAAAAAATTTTTTTAAAAAAAAAGGAACATTATTCTAATATTGAATTTATAAAATGGATCAACACAAACATCGGTGTTTCTTTCTGTTTGCAAGTATTTACAAAATATTTTTATTCAACATTTTTTATTTTTCGAATTTATTCTATGAGTTAAATAAAAAATGTTGAATATAATATAAAGTAACCTACGAAAGGAAATAATTCCCAGTTTCTATTTGTTAAAATAGTTGAGTTAAATACATTCAATTTATAAAGTATCACTATCCAGTGTGACACAAAGAATGCTGACGAAGGCCGTAACGGGCCAGAAAATGCATTACATTCTGCTGGTGTCTAATAACTGTAAATTTTTCTGTACATACAATATACTTCATTGCATTCCAAAGGATAGCGTAGGTAAAATGTAACAAGAAGATACAATATAATAGTCTGGTAGTGTATAAAGTCATTCCTGAAAAATTGAAGGAATAAGACTATTACAAAAAAGCTTTATAAAATACATAACTGAAATTTAACTCATAGAATAAATTCGAAAAATAAAAAATGTTGAATATAATATAAAGTAACCTACGAAAGGAAATAATTCCCAGTTTCCAAAATATTTTTAGAAATTTCAGAATTGACTACAAAGTTGCTCTCACTTCCATGGTCTAATGCTGAAGTAAAGTGGGTATTTAGCCAAGTAAACATCGTTAAAAGTAAATTGAGAAATATGTTACATTTAGCAACCCGTAATTCGATTTTATCATAACAACTAAATATTTATACCAACACCATAATAGTGAAGAGGGTACTATGCGTTTGTGCTGATGTTTGTAACACCTTAAAATATTGGTCCTAAGCCCATCTTTGCGTATACCGATTGCCTCAGAATCGCTTTCTGAGTCGAATTAACGATGTTTGTCCGGCTGGCTGGCTATCCATGTAAAACCTTGTGCACAAACTACAGGTCGCAAATTTCCAGATAATTTAATCAAATTTTGTACATAGGTTCTAATGTGGGGTAGAATATAATATAGTCGGGGTTGACCGACTCTACTTTTTTACTTGTTTTTTATTGTAGATCTCGACTCAAAAGGTTGGGTAAATGTTGTCGTGATTATGATTTACCTCAAATTATTTAAATAAATAGACACGAGTGATTTCTATGAGGTGAACATTAACACACAGAAAAAAATACCAATGTAAAATTAACATGGAAAAATGTTGATTGAGAATCATAGTAATTTTCTGCAAAAGTATGCACTTTATTTAAATTTATCATTATTTCATATTAATTTTAAATAAAATAACCTTAAATCACGTTAATTTAATATTTTTCACTGCTAAAATAAAAAAAAATATATATTAAAATATAAATAAATATGGATTCAATATTGAATCCATAAAAAGCTGTTATATATTAAAATCAAAAGTTTATCTTGTTAAATTAACATGCATACATACTTAAGTATGTACATTTTTTATTTTCATTTTTAAAATATGTTATAAAAAGAAGACAATTCCCGTATTCTTTTAATTAAAATTATTTAGTTAAATAGTACATCAAGTTTTCAAAGTAGAATGATGACGAAACCCATATTGGGCGATTCTGCTGATGCTTCTGTTATCAAAGGAGAATACAAAATAAGTGAAACATGTGTTACAGGGGTAAGTGTTTTGAATTATTCTTAAATAAATGCATATGTTGTCTCTGAAGCTTCTTCACACTGTTACATCACACTCAAACCAATTTGATTCTACATGAAATTCACGTTGTTTCAACTTGAAATAACTTTCATTCAACGTGATTCGGATTGTTATTTCAATATAAATTACATTTTGCTCTAACTTTACTGCAATGTTAAATTAACATGAATTATAGTTATTTTAAAAGAAAAAAATGTTGTTCGCAGTTATTGTAAAACCAGGTTAAATTAACATGAAAAACGTATAAAGCAAAATCACCACCGAAAAATTTTAAATCAACCTTGTTTTCTACGTTTTTAACTTGATTTTTTCTGTGTGAACGACTTTGAATTTATCGATGATTTAATTTTTTAAATATCTATCAAAATATTAATTTACGTTTATTCTTATTTAAGAATTTGATTTAAACTTACAATTTTCTCATTAAGAACTTTTAATGAATTATTTCTGTTTTGTTATTGAATTTTAATGTGTTTTTATTTAAAAAAGCTTTTAGCCATTTTTTAGCCAATTTTTAGCCATTTTTTAGCCATTTTTTCCCGTAAATTTAGCCATTTTTGGTCACCAAGTTTTGGCAACACTGATTTATATATAAGATATTTTAAGCTTTTTGGGGTAAATTTATACTGCTGCTAAGGACCTTAAGAGATCCGGAAACTTTAAATTACTCACAAAAGTTTGACTATTGTTTGATTTGTCGGTTTGATTTTTTTTTTTTTTTTTTTTTGTGGAAGAAATATTCTTAGTATAAAGTTGTGTTCCTTTTATTCTTCTTTTAAAACTCTTATAGTTTTTATTTATCTTTTTGTCCAAAATAAAAAAAAGTTAAACCTGCTTATTATTCCCTTCATTCCTTTTTATGTTAATTATTCCTACACTTAACCGCAGACATATTTTTCCGCTTTAAATGTAAATTAATAATAATTTAATTAAAATTCTGCATTACAAATTTATTATATTAAATTAAAATGCAATGAACCCTGTGATTTTGCTTCCTACAAAAATTTACCCCTGACCCCTAAAAAAAAATTCCATAAATAGGAAATAATATTTCACTCCACAACCAATAGAAAATTTTACCAAGAAAGAAAAAAAGCTTAAAATCAACTTCATCAGAATAACAATAACAAATTGTCTATGTAAAAACAACTACAAAATTTATTTGCATAAATTAAAAGTTAATTTTTTTTTAAAAAAAAAAGTATTCCCTCTTGTACTGAAACAAGTGCCTCAAACTTCAAAAACGACTGGGCCACAAGGAAAAAACAAACATAATTTTCCTGGGAGAAATTTAAGGGTGGCACACAAATTAAAATCTCTTTGACCATTTAAATAAATTGAAAAATTATATTTAGAACCCTCTTCTTAGAGTCATGGAGTTGCCGAAAATTATTCATGCCAAACTATGTCCTTTAAAAAGGAAACAAGTATTATAAAAATACTTATTTAACAACTTCAAAAAAAAAAAAAATAGTCCTTTAAATTACAAAACAGTAGCCGTAATAATTTTAGTTTTTGTTGAAACATAAAACTATTTGTAAGAGCTTTTTAGTTCAGTTAAGTCCATTTAAAACATTTTAGCATATTTTTAATTCAAATATTAAAGAATTTTATTTATTTTTTTTTTGTCATAGACAAAAAACTAAATTGTTAAAAAATTTATGCATAAAATAAACAAAATTTTCTCTGTTTTTCTTGTTACAAAATGAAATTTCATTAAGAAAGACAAGTGTACTAAAAATAAAACTAAAAAGGATATGGAAAACACATTAAACGTTTATGTATGAGCATAAATGTGTGTGTATTTGTGTGTGTTTGTGTATGGGTGTTAACACACAACTTTAAACAAGATTGCATATTCATATAGAAATAGTATTTTCTGGCATAAATATATTTATATAAATTATAAAGTTCCTAGAGACCATAAAGACAAAATACAACACATTCACTTAAAAGGCGAACACCTAAATGAATATGCAATATTAATATAGGGTAGGGGCAACAGTTATCTTCCTATCAATTTTAATTAAAGTTAAGTCTATAATTCAGTTAAAAGTAAAGTTTCTAGTTTAGATTTCAGTTCGTTTCAGTTTTGCTTAGTTTATTTTTTAGTTTCTACTTCAATTTCGTGTTGAGAATTACGATCAAATTCTAGTTCAGTTACTTAAGGGTGGTCCAACCATATTATACGATGTGAATTGTAAATTAAACAAAAAGGTTTCAGAGAATTTTCTTAATATTTTTTATTATTGTGGAAGGATCAATGACAGTTATGTGTGAAACAAAATATCGGCCAAATACTCGCCACGCCTTCGGTGGCATACCACTATCCGATGGTCCATATTTCCCATATCTCTGAGACATAATTGAGGTTAAATGTCGTTATTGTGCAGAATTATCTCATCCTTTAGCTCTTGAATTGTTCGTGGTTTATTGACGTATACTTTTTCTTTCAAGTATCCCCAAAGAAAAAAGTTCAACGGTGTCAAATAACATGATCGTGGCGGCCAATTGACATCGCCTTTAGCTCTTGAATTGTTCGTGGTTTATTGACGTATACTTTTTCTTTCAAGTATCCCCAAAGAAAAAAGTTCAACGGTGTCAAATCACATGATCGTGGTGGCCAATTGACATCGCCACGACGTAAGATAACATTACCATTGAATTGCTGGCGCATAAGAGCCATTGAACCTCATGTCGTTCAAGTCCATATCCTCAATTGCTGGCAACAAGAAGTCCGTTATCATCTCGCTATAGCCACGCCAGCCCATAAACCGCACTAAACTTGCATGCACAGGTGTTTGCACATTTCCTACAGACCCGGTTTGCTAAAAGTTGCGCCTGATTCTCCCGGTTGTGGTGACATTTGGTCGATTATGCTGACCAAAAAAAAAAAAAAATCACGAAGGGAAGTTGGGCAAAAACCTTGACGTTAAGGTGTGACTCACAATTCTCATCGTGCATTAATTCAAATTCTGTTTAAGATGCTAGCACAGTTTCTAGCTAAAATTTTAGTTATGTTTTGAGTTCAATTTAAAGCTTGGTTTGAGAGAGGATTAAGTTAAGTTCTAGTTTAGATTAAGTTAAGTTTAAGTTGACTTCTAGGTTAGTTTTCGCTCAGTTTTTATTCTTCTTCTTTTTCTGCAAATCTTGTCTCTTACTAGAACGTGGAACCTTTACTATTTTTCTGTATCTAACGTTGTTACTAGCTTTTTGAACGACATCACTACAATTGTAATTTGCTGAATTCAGCTTTTCATCAATGGTTCTCCTCGAGGTCTTAGTGAGAGCACCTGGTCGCCGGCTACATTGTTTTAGTTCAGTGCAGGGTTGTTAGATGTGACGATTTTTCGTCATTTTGACGATTTTTTTTGGGAAAATACAGTAAAATGACGATTGACGATTTTTTTACTAAAAGTAATAGTGTTATGACGATTTTCTGGCATCAATAAAACACTTACAAGAAATATTAAAAATTATATTGGGAACAGTTCAAAACGTAAAAATCAATTTTTCGAAATACAAAAATTATTGGAACATAAAAAAAATTCTTCCCCCACCTGTCTTTCATTAAAAGCATTAGTAATTCGAATTCTACAATTCTATGAATGCAATTGATACTGCAAAAAATATACACTAAGGCCCCGATTTGCCTCGGTCCTAATTGTGTCGCTTTTTAAAAATTTGTTAAATCCGCTTTGCGTTTTTATGAATTCGATTTGCGTCGTTAAATACGATTGGATTTTTTTACTGAAGTCATAATCACATGTGAAGAATTTTTCTATTTGCGTATAAAAAGGCGAATTCCCCTTTTATTCTGTTAGGAAGTAAAAAGTTAGTTTTTAATAAGAAGTTGTGTAGAAAAATGAGTGCAAAGAGAAGAAAATGCATTAGTTTGGAACTAAAATTGGACGTAATAAAGCAGGCCATACACGATTCAATTCAATTGTCAACTGAGTCGGTTGTTCTCCAAATCAAAGCGTGTATGGCTTTGTCAATTGATTAGTTTGACGGTTGTCGAGTTGGTTGAAGAAAAATCAAAAGATTTTGATTTTTTCAAGTTGACTACTAAGTCTTTCAATTCGATTGTACTGTATGTGCTCGAGTCTCTTGATTAGCTGTCAAAATTAATTTTTATAGTTAAGTATTTTAAAAATTGTCTTTTATTTCATTAAATTTTAAAATAAATTTAAAATCTTTCAATTCAGTTGATGAAGTTGTCAACTGAGTTGAAAGACTCAGTTGACAACTGAATTGAACCGTGTATGGGGCGCATAAAACGTTTCAAGTCGGGTGATAAGGCTGTTGATATAGACAGCACCCTTGGTTTAGCACCTTCAACAGTAAAAAAATTTGCAATAGTGATAGCGCTAAAAATTAATCATTTAAAGCTAGCTCGAGTTCATAGCAAATGAGATTTTATTTTTTATTTAATGTTTTTGTGAATACGAATAAATAAAATACAAAATTGTCTCTGATTTGTAAAATTTAAATATTTGACGATTTTGTTAAATGTTCGTGAGCTCTGCTTTGATCTAATTTAGTTTGTTTAATATTTTGGAATTTAGTTTTTCCCTTACACCTTTTGAAGCAGTTTTCATTACCATTTAAAGATGTGCTTGCTGGCTCTGCATGGCACACACACACATACATACTTACGAAAAGTTGTTGCAGTTTTATTATTGTTGCTCTTTATCCTGCTTGATTTCTTTGTCAACTTTGTTTTTGTTATTATTGTGCTCATAACTGAATGTGTTGTAGTTGTTATAGTTGTTCATGTTATTTGTAGTCGTTTGTATGTGTTTTTTTACATGTGTGCTGCATGTTATTTGTATTGTTGTGTTACTTTGTGGCAGCAGCATAAACACGTAAATTAATCTGACAAGTGATACTTTTAGCCCGAAGCCTGTTGTTTACTGTGGACGCACGTCAAAAATGTTTCACAATCCCTGTAAAAAAATAACAAAAAAAAGTAAAGAAACAAATAAAAGGAAAGCTTATATTCCTGGCTTTCATCCTTTTATGCAAACACACACACAAACACACACACACACACGAAAGAACTCAACACCATGCTGTATACGAATGGTGGTCATTTGCAATGTTAAGTAGGATGACGTAGTTGGTGATGATGTCGTTATTGCTGATGACGATGAAGAATTTTACTTCTTTTGTTGACGATGAGCGTCTTTATTGTTGTTGTTGTTGTTGTTGCTGTGTGTTTGTGTCCTGTGGACTGACTTTGTAATACACTTATGTGCATACATTAAAACACATGTGCATTGTATATTTATATAGATGGAAGATGAGTATGCCTTAATTCGTAGGTGTGCTTTGTACAAATTGTCTTATTATAGTTTGAAAGACAAAATAAGTCGCTTATTGCCAGTTGAGACATTTTTCCTTTATTATTTCTTGCCACTGTTGACTTTTGGTTTTTCGAGTTGCAACAATTTCGCCAGCTGGTTGTACATTTTTATACAAAATTTTTTGTTGATAATTTCATTCCTTGGTTCATATTTGCACACTACCAATTTTTTTGAAAGCTAAAACAGCTAAAGGTCATAAAGCACTCCATAGCTTTTTCTGAATATGCAAATGGGTGAATCCGTCTTTAATTTAGAATCCGGAAAATGGTTGACTACAAAATGCCGGGGTCTGATCACCGCATACGATGTCGAGCAAAATTTATCGAAATTTTTTATTTTGGTATTATGACACTCGATATCGAATGAAATGTAACGTAATTTAAGATGATAGCATTCGATATCGAGTAACCGAAGAAATAACACTCGATATGTCAGTGCACAGAAAAAAATTATTTTCATCTTTGAATACGAAATTCGCATATTTGATTAAAATTTTTTTTTGAATTTTCTGCGGTGACGATTTTCGCGGTATTGATAAAAATGTTTGTAGGTATAGTTGAATTGAATTTTTAGTCAAAAACCAATTTTATTGAGTCAATAAAAAAAGTTGTTGCCCAAAAAAATTTTTTTCAACAAAATGTTTAAGTGATTTGTTAAAATTAATTGTTGGAAATGTTGGATAAATCAAAACAAAATATTTATCGAATCTTTAATTATTTATTTATTATTTGCTAAATTCCCAATTTTTTTTTTTATAAATACACTAAAATTTATTGTATTGGGAATAAGCTAGTTCTTATGCGTATTTTGCTGGTTGCTTAGGCCAGATCATCAGGTAAAACTTTTTCCAAAGACTTTGGTAAACCTAAATATATTATACAAATAAAACTATAAAGCGAATGAGAATTATGAGCTATTAAAAAATGGACAAGAGTGGTAAAAATACTGTCTTTATTTTGATTAAAATTTATTTTTAAAATAAATATGAAGATATATTTATAATTATTTTATTATTAAATATGTTTTATTGAGTGCTATTTTGCAAAGTGTTATTTTGATCAATTTTTTCATTGAATCAAATAAAAATTTTGTTGACCTATCGTATGCAGAAAAATATAATTATTTACTGGATATCGAATACGGAGATTAGACCCCGGCTTCAATATTAAGTTCCAAAACAAAGTATTTTAGATTTTTTTTCAAATACTGTTACGGTTAGCGTTTGCATCTTTCAGGTCGTTTCGTTAACGTACCGTTTTAAGCGACTACTTTTTATTTTCGTTGCTAAAGCCCTTATGACACTACATTTTTAATGCATTGTTCAAGTTTTGGTGAGCAGTACAAATATAATGTAATAGAAAAATTTACCAAGTGCAAAGAGTTAAGCTGTATTAAGATAAATGGCAAACTGTCAAAAATTTTACTAAAGTTATCGATAAAAAATGAAGTTATGTCAAAAAAAATGTAAAATTGTTTAACTTAAAATTGACATTTCCAGCTTGAAATATTAAAAGTGTTGCTGAATCAGCGGCTTATGGGCAAATTCAGCGATTTACCGCTTTCTGTTTTTAGGTTTCTCATAAACAAAAAGTTGGCAACATTTAATAAAATAAACAAAACAGGGATGGCTAAGTGGTTTCAATTGTACTTTTTGTTGATACTTTTTAAACTAAGATTTATAATACCTTTTTTTGGTGTTTTTTATGAACATAAATAAAATTAATTTCAACTAAAAAAAATCTTTTAGTACAATTAGGGTAAAAAAGTAAAAGTTTTAAAGGTTGTTGGTACAATTTTAAAAATTCTTAACGCCATCCCTGAAACAAAACCATAACAAGAGAAAAAAAAACAAAAATCTTTATTTACATTATGTATAGTTAGCTCTTTCTAACATTTACTGTTTCTTTCTATCAATTCTATATCAATTAATGAATAAAAAATGTAGTGTCATAAGGGCTTAAAGTTAATTTAATAATGTTGCAATTAGAACGTTATTTCAGTATTTGCAGAGCTCATATAGCAAAGTCTTTTCATTTGTTGTATTTTTTGCTGTTGCAGTCATTAAGCTAAGCATTATGAAGTTGTCTCTATAAAAGATCAATTTAATTTAAAAAGATGTTTTAAAATTATCAACTTATGGTGTCAAAAGAATAACGAAACGTTGTCAAAATTTGGAAAATATTTATTGACAAACTTAAAACAAAACATTGGCAAGTTAAAAACGAAGAAGTTAAAAATAAAACTATACATTCTCAAATCAATACAATCAATATTTGAACCAAGTCATTTCGGTTATGATTGGGCGACTCAGATGCTTAATTTATATTTAAGATTTTTCCGCTGAGCACAAAATATCAAAATCTCTGTCTTCCTTCAATTTCAATTGGTAATATTACCGAAATCCGGAACTAGTGGCTTTGGGTATTCCTAATCTCTTTTTTGTGAACCATGTCATTTCGAATTTGATTGGGCGGCCTAAACGCTAAATTTAAATTTAAGATCTTGTTGCTAATCAAAATCTTTTTTTAACAGAAAATCTCTATCTCCCTTCAGCAGCTGTGGAGTTTAGCCAAAAATGTAATGACGTGATATAAGATTGCTCTCCTTTAATTACACTACGTGACAATTTTTTGACCAAATGCATTTGAAACGTAATCCTTATGTAAAATTTTCCGCTTAATCCGAATATGAAGTCATAATTGTCAAATTTGAGATATTCCAAAATAACCGTTATTTGTGTTTTTAAAAAAGATGATGTGACTGATATACAAATATCCAAAAAATTAAATTTTAGCCTATTTCAATACGAACATTTTGTGCCCAATAGGATCCAGATCGGTGCAAAAATGACAAAGTTACAGAAGATTAATTGAATTAACTCACAACAAATAAATATACAAAGCTAAATTTTTAGTAACAATAAATATTAAAAGTTGCGTGAAAGTTTTGAATTTCTATGTGGGTTAATTTACTAAATCTTCTGTAGCTTTGTCATTTTTGTACCAATCTATGTCTTGTTGGGCGCAAAATGTTCATATTAAAATAATCTAACGTCGCATGCAATAAAACATTAGGATTTTAAAATGATTGGTTTAAAAAAAATAACTTAAAAAAAAGCAAAATTGAACAAAATTATAAAATTTTCAATGAAGCTTGAACTTTTGTCCCCTGTAACTCTGTCATTTCTTGACCAATCTTCACAAGCAATCCATGGTTATTTTAGAAATTTTATAACCTTTTACTAAAAAGAAAGAAATACATAATTCTCAAAAACTGTTCTACTTTTGACAATTCTGAGTTCATATTCGGATTCAGCGGAAAATTTTACATAAAGATTAGCTGTCAGATTCATTTGGTCACGACTTTGTTGAAATTTTGTCACGTAGTTTTATTAAACTAGTTGGCCTGTTTTTTTAAAGTCAATTTTTCATTACGAACTTCGATTATGATTTCAGTTAAATAAGACTTTTTTCTTCAGCTCCATGGATTATGCATGATTCTTACTTTCAACATTCATTCGGGGTTGAGCGCCCCTGTAGGCTAGCTGGTATTGAGCTAGTCTATCAGCGCCGGGTTGCGGGTTCGATTCCCGCCAGAGACTCTGGTTTCGTTCCTGCAGACAAGCGTGGACCTTCGCGGAATAAGCTTAGGGAATTAAAAAAACGACATTCAAACGAGCTACAAGCTGAGTTAGTATTTAATAACGCCCATTTTTAAATGACAAATTTTTGCTTTTCCTTTTCCTAATGTCGTTTAGTAGCTAATTAGCGGATTTAAATCTGATTTATTTTGGAATTTACTATCAGTAACTCGTTTTAATAAAATATCCTTTAAAATTTCTATTATCTTTAAGCTAATACACCCTTTCTGCAAAAAGGGGAGCACAATACCTTGATTCCTTGAACTAAGCATCCTTAAGGACGTCTTTAACAAGATATCCCCTTGATTTTTACCAAGAATATACAGATTTAACGATAGCTCATAGCTAAGTCAATACCAATTCACAAAGCCAATTTGTTTAAGCCAGTTTTTACTGAACTTGATAAAAAGAACAATAATTATAGATCCGATTCGAAAAGACGACCCTGTTTAAAAATATAAACGATCAGTAATGACATCTGGTGAATGAACAATAAATAAAACTTTCAAAATTTCCGATCACAGGATATTTATAAAACAAGTTAAGTGTTTCCTACAGCTTTTGACGAAATAGTACTACCCCTTAATGTCCTTATTTACCTTAACCTTATTTATTTTTTTTTTGCAAAAAAGAGAAGCACAACACAGAAAAAATTATTGCAGAATTATTTTCAAACAAACGCTTGTTTGAAATTTTTTTTAATTTCTACAAATTTTTTTACTGATTCAATTAATATTTTTGTTTGATTTTTATTTTAGCCAACAGAAATGTTGACAACTATTCAAAAATATAATAAACGCGTTATTGGCTTCTAGTTTTCATAATTTTGTATGAAATATTTAACGCTCTTTATTGTTGTCGTGTTTTTGCATTTTTTTATTTGACCGTAAGCAACACTTCTTTATGTGACATATAAGAACAACAAAAAAAAAACACATAGTCTATTTTTGGACGCTTTGAAAAGGTACAACTATAAGAAAGATGATAAAATATTGTGGCGAGGTTTGTAGTAAAAAACAACAAAAACAATAATAGGTAATAAACGTTTCACTCTTTTTAAACAACAACAACATTAGAAGAAACAAAATAAATTTTTTGTTGGTTTCAAAGTTGGTAAAAAAGAATGAAAAACAGAATCCCGTATTCAATTTTTCAAAAATGTTTAGTTAAATACCTACATCAAATAAAAGAAATAAAATGATGACGAAAAACATGTCGAGTCGGTCTGCTGCCAAGGAAAGGATACAGAACAGTGAGTGAAGAAGAAAAACATTGTGTGAACAAACAAGACTTGGTGCAAAAATTATTCCAACAAAAAAATGTGTGTCAAAGCCAGCCGGCGCCGTTCTGCTCTGCCTTCATCTACTTCTACAGTGCTTGCTTGTGTGCGCGTCATTGCTTGTGCAAAAACTTTTTTGTTTGATTCAGCAAAATTATTTGTTTGAAATTTATATGATTTTCAGTAAACTATTTGTTTGATTCAGTTAAATTATTTGTTTGAAAAAATCTGTGTTTTTTTTCAATAAACGAAATGCAAATAAATTGTTTGAATATGCGAATTTGTTTGTAGGACCGATTTCAGACAAAAAATGTTTTGATTCTACAAATTTTTTGTTTGAATTGGAAAAATAATTTTTTCTGTGCAACAACTCCTTAAAATGTTTTGCACTCCAGGTTCTTTGACTTACTTCAACATTTACTCCTTTACCAATACAATCTGCCTGTGTTGTTCTAAAAATGGGGTCATTGTAATTTACAGTGTAAAATTTTTGATGTGGTCTTTGGTTTTCTTTACCAACACTCTCCGAAAAATGATTTGGTCAGTAGATGCACACTACTAACATTACTACGTATACGTTGCTGCTTAATTCTTAGCCTTGTTGGTAAAGATGTTCCTGGTAATATGAATATCTTGGTCCTTTTGATTTAACATCCAACCCATAACCCTCAGCAAAGATTGTGAAGAATTTTGTACTTTGATGCGTAAGTATGAAAACAAAAAAAAATAAAAATAAAAAAACAAAAAAATACAGATAAAACAACAACAATGTTAATAATGAAAAGGAGTAAAAACTAAAAGAAAGAAAATTTGTAGTTCTCTGAAAAGTAACACAAACAAAACGCAAGGGAAAAATTACCATATATGCAGTATATGTATGCAGTTTGCATATAATTGTTAATGTTTGCGTTCTGGAAAGAGAAAAAGAGAGTGAGATAATGTAAAGAATATGCGAGAGTGTTTGAGTGTTAAAGGAAAACTGTATTTTCTTAACGTTACTTTGGTTTTTGTTTATTGGTTTTCATGTGTTATGAGCTGCAAAAATAAACCCAACAAAAAAAATTCTTTCCGGCGTAACATGGCTTTCAGGGCTGTAGTGTAAGGAATCACTAAGAGGGGTTGTATTGTATAAGAATAAGACTAACAAAATTTAGTTCAACTGTGATACATTAGCAATAACAAACTGTGATATTAAATTACTTTTTTATTTTTATTTTTCAATTAATTTTAAACAACTTCGTGTTTTATTTTGTAAAACTTGTGTGTTTTTTATTATAAAATGTAAATTTAACAAAGATTAAATATTTAATAGACTGAAAATCCCAGATGAAGTTGGAAAATAACAACGAAACGTAGGATGAAAATATAAATAAATAATCTCTTATTTAAATACAAATGACCTTGAAAGCCTGTTAAGATAAAATCTAAGAAAATAATAACAAATTCAAGAAAAAGGTCGATTAATAAGAAATATTGAAAATTTATTACCATCTCAAGTTGTTTTGTTTTAATTAAATTTTGTTGGACCTTAATCGAAAATCTATCTTTATCTTTTTGAAAGTCCCGCTAGGATTTTCCCCTTAACTTGATAACAATATTATTTTTCTGCAATATTTCAGCTTTAACTCCTTAGACTGGACATTTATTATGATGTTTTTGCTTGTCTTTTTCAATATGACTTCGAATTAAGAACTCTGTATGCCTGTCATATCCTGCACCTATTGGGTGTATAAATTAAAAAAATTAGTTATTAAAAACATATTACGTACCCAGCGTTTAAAAAACTGCAGTCAAAGTAGAAAAACTGCCAATTTCCTTCACTTCTTCATTTGAGTGCCCCGGTAGGCTAGCTGGTAGTAAGCTAGTCTATCAGCACCGGGGTTGCGGGTTCGATTCCCGCCAGAGACTCTAATTACTTTCCTAAAGACAAGCGTAGGGCTTCGGAGAATTTGTCATTTACCAAAAAAAAAAACTGTTACTTTTACTTCTGATTCATAAAATTTAAACAGTAGCTCAACTCGAAAATCCAAAAGTTGTACACAAATATTCGTTTCTGGTTCGACAGTTTTTGTTTTCGACTGCAGTTTTTTAAGTTTGTCACAAACCTTTTACACATGGTTTGTGTCTTTAATAACTTATTTAGAATTGTCGGAAAGTAATATTTATGATTTATTTATACGAAATTAATCTAATTTGTTCTTGGCCTTAAAAAATTCACAGCTCTTTTAGTGCGGAAACCATATGTTTTCAGAAAGATGGGAAAAGGTCATAGTTAGCGATAACCAACACAAATAGACTATAAACTTCCTTTCGAAATCGTTAAAAAAAAATCGTACGTGAAAATCCCTGCCCTTTTAAACACGAGCACTCATAAAAAGAAAACCTGTTGAAGCTTTCTTTCTTGCTATTTTTTAAGGGCGTACCCTAATATAACCTGGCAATTTCGTCCCCCCCTTTTTCTTGTACCTTCTTGCAATTTTGTTTGTTTTCTCCATCATTTTTTTTAAGCAAAGTAAATTCTTTATTAAAGAAAAAATTATATTTAATTATAGTAAATGAAAAATTTTTCTGATCCAAAGCAAAATTAACAGCAAAAACGTTACAACAAAAATAATCTTTTTAATACAAAGTAGAAAAAGATCATGTAATTAAATTTTTCTTATAAAAAAAAAAATAGAAAAATGCAAATTTAAATCCGTAAAAAAATATCTTAAATAAAATAAGGAAATCAAGAACAAATTTAGTGAAATAAATAAATGAATTACAAAAATAAAATAAAACAAGCCAGAGCGCTATATTCGGCTATGCCGAGCCTATATTTCCTTCACGATGACGCGATAAGAACGAAAAGTTATATAAATATCGTTCTTAAGATATAAATAAATACATATTGTGCTACGCCCACTTTTCCAATTCCGCCCACATTTTGTCGGATGTTGTGTATTGGTAACCAAGATGCTTGTAAACTTTGGCTCTTGCCTTTATCTAGATATACAGAAATCTATAATGTCTTTGTACGGGAGGTGCCACACCCACTTTTCCGATTCCGCCCATATCGTTAGAGAGGTTGTGTATTTATAACGAAAATGCGTGTAGCAAATTTGGAAGCTTTGACTCTTGCCGTTCTCCAGAAAAAAAAGAAAAAAAATAAGAAACATCTTCAAGGGATTTATGGGTAAAATAAGAGGCCGTTGTGGCTTTTTGCTAATACCTCAGTCATTTATGGACGGATCTAGCTGAATTTCACTCGCGAGCTTTAACGGCGCATATGTGATATAACTATATAACATCCTTATCCCCAAATTGTCTGGGGTCTTCGGAAAACCGATTTGAACATACCCACGAATAGATGGACAGCCAAATTTATATATACTTAATAGGGTCTAAGATCAATATTGTAGAAATTACGAATGGAATGACAATTTTATGTTTGTATACCCTTTTATCTCGGTGAAGGGTATACAAATATTTTCGATAGTTGGAGGTCCATACCACGCGTTTGCTCTCTACGCTTTATGTTACATGCAATAACTTTTGGGCAGCTTTACCACAAATAAAAATACAATTTAATTTCTTTAAATCAGCTGATTTGTTTGAACGCCACTTGTGACGCTTATAAACGCAGAAAGTGAACCTAATTGTCGCATTTAACGCTTCAAGGCATTCTAAACTTTTGTATATGTCGCTTATATCATTGATTTTAACAGACGCATAGGATGCGCAAAAGTGTAGAGCTCTTGATTTGGACCTCCAGCTTAAGTCTTTTAAAACAATTAACAATTAAAAAACGCAACAGGAATAAACTATTTTAGTCCTTAATTGTTTTCAGTTTTTTTCAAGCATGTCCAAGCTTAAACCCAACTAAATCTATCTTTTAGGAGAATAGTTATGGGCCGTATTCACAATACATAAGCAAACTGTGGACCAACACCAAGAAAACCTTTGTGATCTTATACCCTCCATCACCACTAGTGGTGAAAAAGGGTGTAACAAGTTTATCATTCCTTGTGTAACGCCACGAACTATTTATTTAAGATCTCATAAAGTTTTTATATTCTGGGTTAAGCCGATTAAGCCATTCTCGTTTGTTACTCCGAATGTTGAAAGCATTCTTACTTCAGAACAGTTCAACAGTAGGGAATGATTTAAGTGACGAACTGCAACTAGTTTTCTAAACCTGTTTGGGATTGAAATTCAATTTAATCGACTAAGTATGATAAGCCGAAATTTTCTATTTTTATTTTAGATAGATTACAGCACAAAAATCTAGATTTCCTTTATTTTGTAACGAATTTAATGTATCTTCTGAAGAAAAGAAAAAGTTTGTGTTCAATTCCTAAAAATAATTTATTTTCTTAATTCCTGTTAGAAAGGTTTTGATTTTATTTGCCGTATTCACAAAACCCCTTGTATCGGTGTATCGATTGTATGTTGTATAAAAAAAAAAGTTCACTATTGTTTTTTTATACAACATACAATCGATACAACGATACAAGAGGTTTTGTGAATACGGCAATTAACTCTTTGCACGTCTATTATAAAAAGGAACTATTAAAATTTTGTATTTAGGATTGAATTCCTTCATCAAAATTGCTTTCCATTTGAATTAATTTTTAATTGGCTTTTCTTCACAAAAAAAATTAAAAATAGGGTGTATTTTTCAGCCCGAAAGAACTTATAAAAGGGTTTGCTGTTAAATGCACTGTCATCTGTGCTCACTTTTTGACACTTGTGATTAGTATACTTTGGAAAGTCATCAGGAATAGTCGCACGCTTGAACAACGCACCAAATTATCCAAATTTCCTTTTTTTTTTATATAAGTTATATATGTCACTCCAAAAAGTTGTGACATGCCACCATCTGATCAAAGAGTTTTTTTTTTTTTTTTTTTTTTTTTTTTATTCCCTAAGCTAATCCTGCGAAGCTCTACTACCAGCTAGCCTATCGGGCACTCTTTGAAAATCAGGCAATGATTAGCGCAACTTATAAACGACAAAATTGTGTTTAGCGGACGTATTTTTGGCTAAGCGGGTTTTTACAAACCAATTTGCCTTATATGGAGTGAGACCAATTCATGAGAGACCCTATAGAATCTATTTCATTCAGAGAAAATGCACCGTTTAATACATGCTGTCGGCATTATCGTACCTTATTTCTTTAAAAATGAAGCCGGAGCTCGCGTTACTGTTTTTGGAGATCGCTACAATGATTTGTAATTTCAAAATACGGATACAATGCTATCGTAACACTAAATGTTTAGATAGCCCTAACACTACTTTAACTAACTGTTAATTAAGGTTTTATGGAATTCCCACTGTCTTATTAAAATAAAAATTGGACGATAAAGTGATTTCAAAAAATGGACGCTTCAATTGGCGTCCAAGTTCGTGTGATTTGACACCTCTCGATTATCTCCTGTTGGGATACCTGAAGTCACTAGTTAATGCTGGTTAAACCAGCAACAAATTACGCCTTGGAGGCCAACATTGTTCGTGTTCGTGCTCGAAAAGTGGTCCAAAAATTGGACGCCCAGAATCGGATTCGGCAAGAACAGTAAATTGTTTAAATTTATATAAAATTTCCCAAAAAAAAAAAAAAAAATTTATTTATATAAGAAAGTTATGTAAATAATACGAAAAAGGGAGCTACAAAAAAGGCTTTTAGTGTATTATATCATCATTCTAACAAACTTCCTTTTCTCTCTCTCTCTCTTTCTCTCTCTCTCTCTCCTACTCAAGGCGGCCCAAGCACATTTTTCTCATATCTACTATAATTACAAATAGGAATGTTTAATTTAAATTGACAATTGTATTGATATGTTTGACACATTGACCGATATTTTAAATAAACATAAACCACTGAATTGATACACTCTTCTTCGTTTTACAAATTTAACAACTTCTTGGGCAAATAAAAATACCCAGTAGTTCGTGTCATTCATTGTTCAGTGAATTTACTAGCACATATTAATTTTACTAATATTCCTTTAAAAATTAAGCTAGTCAACGTTTTGTCTAGTGAAAAAGGGGTTTTAAAGAAACTAAAGAATTCGCTAACGCAATCTTATAACTAAGACTGCTGGGTGGCACACTTATTTACCTATATTTATGTATATATTTTATATTTATGTAAAAAAATTTATGTGTATGTGTGTTTGTGGAAACAAAATTGATTGAGTGGTTGTCTTTACATACATATTTGGTTAAATTAACGTTCACTCACACATACATTGTTTTTAATATTTTATTATTACATAAACAACTAATACAACAATAGTATTCGTTGTTGTTTTATTGGCTGTTGTTTTTATTGCAAACCGAGTAGAGGTTGTTGGTTTTTTAAAACTTAATCGATTTGAACAATTAATTTATTTGTACTTCTTTGAAGAAAGTTTTTTATTTAAGATATTAAATTAGCACAAAAAATTTCTCAGGAAAGATCAATATCCAAGTTCAGAGGCCAAATAACGGTATTCGATATCGATCCAAATTACAATACAATTTATAATAGAAATTTCGATCGATATCGAACGCCGCACAGAAAAAACTAATTTTCATATTTGAATACGAAAATCGCATATTTGATAAAAAAAATTTTTGAATTTTCTGCGATGACGATTTTTTATTGAATTTTTAGTTAACAACCAAGTTTATTGATTAAATAAAAAAAATTTGTTGCCCAAAATATTTTCTTTCAACAAAATGTTTACGTGATTTGTTAAAATAAATGGTGGAAATATTGAATAAATCAAACAAAATGTTTATCGTGCTAAATTCCCATTTTTTTTTTTTTTTTGATAAATATGTACCATAAAATTTATTGGGGGTGGGGGATGTGTGACTTTGGCAAAACTTAATATATAATTTAAATAAAGCTGTAAAGCGAATAAGAATTATGAGCTATTAAAAAATGGACAAGAGTGTTAAAAATACTGTCTTTAATTTGATTCAAATATTGTTTTTATTTAGTATAAAGAAATATTTTATTATTTAATTATTAAATATTTTTTATAGGGTTCTATTTTGCAAAGTGTATATTTGAAAAATTTTTTCATTGAATCAAACAAAAAGTTTGTTGGCCTAAAATTTTATTTTTAACAAACTGTGTAGTAGTTTGGGCCACTTTTTATTAAAGCTTTGTTTATTTCAAATTCATTTCTATTTTAGTTGTCGTTTAGTTAAAGTTCAGTTGAGTTTTTATTCTGCTCTAGTTCAGTTTTAGTTTACTTTAGTTTAAGTTCAGTTATAGTTCTAAAACAGTTCTTTTTTAGTCATAGTTTGGTTCTGGATCAGTTTTAATTCAGCTCTAGTTTAGTTTAGTTTAGTTCAGTTCTAGTTAATTTTTTATATAGTTCTAGTTGTGTTCTAGTTTAATTTTATTCATTTCTTGCTTAAATGTACATATTAAAATTATTAAAAAAAAGTTTAATGAAAAAACAACAAGTAAGAAAGTATAGTTGGTTAAGCCCGACCATATGATACCCTACACCACAGTGTTTAAAACTAATTTTTGAGAGTGTACGCTAGCCAGAACAAAAGTACTTTATGAGGTTAAGATTCATGTAAAAGTTCTTTATGCCGAACATTATTTAGATATACTTATCTATATGCGATTTGTTTGCCTTTAAGTGATTTTAGAATGGGGTTTTTATGGGATCAGTGGTTATTTTTGGACCAAGCACCACAACATGACATATTAGCTATATTAAAAGTTATTGTAACTTCTTTGTATGTCAATACCAACATTTCAAAGGAAGCTATTTGCGGAAGTAGAAGTAAAGTATTTGAGTAGAATATGCAATAAAATTTGCTTAGATCATTCAGATTACAATCTAATAAGTTTGAACAAAAATTAATCAAATTATCTTAGAAATTCCGTATAAGCAGACGGACGGACATCGTTAGATCGCTTTAAAAAGATTGGTATACTCAGAGGTGGGTGTAGAACCAATTACTTAAGTTTTTATAAACATCAGCACAAAATCATTATACCGTCAGCACTATGGTGGCTGCGGTATAAAAAGGTCTAGTTTAGTTCTAGTTCATCTCTTGAAGTGTTTTTTGTAGCTGTTGTTTTTTTTTTTTTTTAGTGAAAACAATATGAATGTCTATCAATTTATATAATTTGTAAATCTAAAATTTTAATAACACATCCAGATTATTTCTGGCCTAACAGTTCTTGCCACAATAACGAAGTGCTAAAGTGCGAATATCTTAATTACATAAGTATAAGAATCTTATTTCTACCAACATATGCTTACACATTGATAAATATCAAAATATTTAAAAATTCTTTGAAATATTGTTTTATCTTAAACAAAAGTTTGCAACAAAATGTTGAATATGGCAATTGAATTTAAAATTAAATCAGCAGCATCAGAAGACGAGGAAGAAAAACTCAAAGTAAATTGCGAGAAAAATTATATACACTTATGGATTTCCGATATCAATTGATTTTATAGAATTATAAGTTTTACTTTAGCGTAAGCAAAGACACAAACGGATCAAAAAAAGGATGAACAGAGTAAAAGATTTAAACATAAAACAAGTATAATAGACGGATGACTTTTGCTACCAAATGTGTTCAAAATAAAATAAAACATACGAGTTGGAATGAATGAATGAATGACTCTTAGCCACATACAATCAATGTTGCCAACTGTTTGAGATCCAAACAAAAAAATGTATTTGCAAAAATTATTTTATCCTCTCATGCAAAAACTTATGAAACACAAAAATCATTTACTTATGTGGAAGGTGAAAGCAAAGTTAAAGTAAAAGACTTCAAAAATGTTTGTAAGTAATCGTTAAAAATGAGAAATTTACTATAAAAAGTGCTGTTTAACAGGTTAAATTTATTACAAAAAACACAAAAAAAATTTATCGACAAAGTGAAATAAACTTTGAGGTTCTTTTAACAATCAGCCTAATTATGAAAAAAATTCCCCGATAATTTTTTTCCCCTCACATTTTTAGAGTTGAATATAAATACGAAAAATGGGAGAAGGGGGAAAAAAAACTCCCGCGGAATTTTATTCCTAATTGGGCTGAATAAGATATTTTTATATTATTAATTATTATTATTTTATCAGGCCTGTCAGACATTCCGATCAAAATGGTTTTAATTCCCTGGTTACAATGATGAATTTTTTTTTATATATTTTTCTTTTTTTTTTTTTGGCGAAGCAAAATACTGAAAGCACTTCCACTTCGATCGGAAGTGATTTCTGTGATAGGATGCTATGTTAAGAAATAATATAAAAGAAAAAATTTTCAGAAAACAACTTGTGAATTCTTTTACAGCCAGGCCCACGATGTCACACGTTAACGTTCGCACAGAAAATTACATTTAAAACAAAAACAATTTCTAAAATTTGTTTTTGTTTTAAATGTAATTTTTTATGCGAACGTTAACGTGTGACATCGTGGGCCTGGCTGTTAAATACAAAATCTTCGACAGAATTGATTTATTTTCATACAAGGCGTTTGAAAATTGGCTTAGGAGAAAGATTTGCGTTACCTCTAAATCATTGCTATATTTATTTATTATTTGATAAATCATTCTTAAAACTTTAAGGAAATTTTGCATTTTAAAAATGGATGTATAAATAATCTCAAAAATGGCTAAATTGGCAATACTGTTTAATACAATGTTCTGGCAAAGTTGTGTAGATAAAGCGCACCAGTCGTAACAAATTTTATGCGTTTGTATCTTGTAAAAATAAAAATGTATAAAAGTTAAGAAGAATTCAATAAAAAATCAATAAATAAATGCAATTTTTTTTTTTAATACCAACAAGTATTTTGCTAAAAACTGACAGGGAAAAAGGATGATGCTGATGAAAGAAGGGCAAAAAAAGCCAATAATGTAATTGTGATTCATTGTAGCATTTGATGATAGGAAAGAGCGAATACTTGGCATAAAATATTTAATATTTAATTTTAAAAATGCAACAGGTAAATGATATTGAGAAAAACGATTTTTATTTAAAATGGTTATTGTTGTAATAGTTTAGTTGTGCTAAGAACTAATTTTCAATTACTTTTGGATAAGTTCGAGTTTAATTCTTACTTTTTTCTAGTTCAGTTCGAATTTGTTTCGATGTCAATTGTAGTTCAGTTCTTGTTAAGTTTGAGTTTAATTCTAGTTCAGTTTTAGTTCAGTTCTTGTTAACTTCTGGCTCAGTTTTAGTTAAGTTCTAATTCAATTCTAGTTTAATTTTAATTTCTAACTCTTTATTTCTTAATTATTCGAAAATGCATTAAAATAATAAAATGTAATGAATTTTTATATATATTTCTTCCTGCGAACAAGCCGTAAGCTTTGCAGGTCTAGTATAAGAAAATTTTGTACACAAAAATTTTAAACTTAAATAAATGAATGAATTAAAAAAAAGAGCTCAGTTCCAGTTCAGTTCTAGTCTAGCTCAAGCTCAGTTCTAGTTCAGTTTTGTTCAGTACTAGTTTATATCTAGTTTTTTTTCAGTTCTAGTTTAGTTCTTGCTAACTTCTGGCTCAGTTCTAGTTTAGTTCTAGTTTAGTTGTAGTTCGGTTCTTGTTTAGTTCTAGTTCAGTTCAAGCTCAGTTCTAGTTTAGTTCTAGTTTAGGTCTAATTTAGTTCTAGTTCAGTTCTAGTTTAGTTCTAGTTCAATTCTAGTTCAGTTCTAGTTCAGTTTTAGTTCAGTTCTAGCTTAGTTCATCTTCCGTCCTAGTTCACTTTTGAAAAAAAGATGTAGTTCAGTTTAAGTTCAGTTCTAGTTTAGTTCAGTTTCTACTCTGTAGCTAGATCCACCTCAGTTTCAATTTAAGTTTCTAGTTCAGTTGCCATTTTCAGTTCGTCTGCATTTCTACTTCCGTCGACTCTGTTTGTTTTTAGTTTTAGTTCTTACCAAAAAATATTTAATCTTTGTAAAAATTAAGTTAGCAAGTTTTTGGTTTGAATATCATTTCGTTTTAATAGTGCCTTTAAAAGGCTAGAATTTAATTTTAAATGAAAACCTCCTCGTTCTCCTTCGCCATAATTCACTTTTTACGGGCAAATGTTCCACAATATGTTTTCTGTTTTGTTGCTGTTTATTTGAATTGTTTACTTTTCAACATGATCAATAAATTTGGTTTTCTTCGATTTCATTCTCTTGTGCTGAATAGTCGTCAATAAACATGTTGCAAGTCAAGTAAAGGGTGGTGCTTAAGGTAGTGTGGGGGTTTTTATTTTATTGTTTTGCAATATGTATTTCTGAGTTTTAAACTTGGATTTGATAGCGATGCTTAGGAATCTCAAGTTCGGTCTTACAAATTCTAAGGCTTAATATTATTTCTTATAAAAAAAGGTTAAAATCAAACTTTAATTTTGGCATTTGAACAACCACATTTAAGCTCAAGTCTTGGGTAATAAAGGCATATTGGAGTTTCAATATAGGCTCCTTGACTTAGATTTAACTGTGCCTTTTGTATAGCTTTATTCAGACTTGACTCTTATATTGTAATATTGAAAGCTCGCATCTTAAATTTTTTAGCAATATTATGGTTCATCTATGGCTATAATGAAGCTTTAACTAGGGCTCTTATATAGCAGCATTTTAATTCCTTTATTGTCCAACCTGCAACTTTATTCGGGCATCAAGTTTAGCTCTCAAGTAATTTATATTTTGGCTTTTATCTGAACATTTTGGCTTTTATCTGAACAGATAAAAGTTTAATTTTTTTCTCTCACACAGCCATAGAATATGGAGGCATAAAAGCTTAGCTGGGAGCTCTGGTAAGTCTAAAATTGATTTTTTAATACTAACTTCAACTTTTGCTCTTTTCTTTTCCTTATTAATTTCCTTTTTTATACCCTACACCGCTACAGGTGGTGAATGCGATATTATTAAGTTCGTCACTCTGTTTGTAACATTAAGTTATACTCATCTAAGACCATAAATTATACAATGACAAAAAATCCTTTGGTGTATGACTGACCGACAGATATCTGGGTGCATAACGTACGAAACCGAATGCAAAACCACGAAATGTTTGATATTATATACGAAGAATTTACAAAATGTTTTAATTTAGATATCATGTCAGGAAGTGTTTAAAGGTCTTCTCATCTTTTGCTTTTGTTCGGTTTTCTTTTGATTTAACTTTGTACTATTGCAAAGCGATATTAATGCAACAGTTCGCAGTGTTTAAAAACTGACAACGGAAAAGCAAAAGTTTGAATTAATTTGGTGTTGCTTTGAAGTAAAAGTTATTTATTCAAAAATTAAGCTCTTGCTTTTGCCTAAAACCGTTACAATAAAGATATTTATGTATAATGAAAGTAATTTTTGGGAATACAAAATTTTTCAACTAACAAGATTTTGTTTGCCGTGCTTAAATCCCAATTTTTATTCTTGATAAAAACATTGAAATTTTCTGTTGATGGGATAAGCTATTCATATGCGCATTTCACTGGTTGCTGAGGCCAGATATATCAGGAAACTTCATCCAAAGATTTAAGAAAAACTCAAGATATTAAACAAATAAAATTGTTAAGCGCATAAGAATTATAAGCCACAGTTTTACTTGTTACAATATCAAAGCTTAAACAAAAACAAAAACAAAAAACAGTGAGTTTATCTTTTCTAACATTCCGTAATACCCATCAACAATAAATTTCAGTAGTTTTATAAAGAATACAAATTGGGAATTAAGCACGACAAACAAAATCTTGTAATATTTATGTATTTGATAAAAATCCATCGATTTAAAAATAAACATTTTATGATGTGTGATGAATTTAGAAAGATTTTAAATAAATTTCTAAATTAAAGTCTTAATTTTTGGTTTAAAGTGCAGTTTAGTTAACATACAAAATAACATTTAAAAGAATATAGACAAAAAATTAGAGAATTATATATTAGAAATTTTTTTTTAAGATACTGAAGATATTTGAGGTTTGCAATAGTTTTTTTGCAAAATGGATTTTCACCACAAATACATACATACATGAATTGTAGTGAATTTTTTAATAGTGGGCGTGGCACCCCCATATGCGAAACAATAACAGTGAAAGTCATCAAAGTTTGCTCCTTTGATATCCATATGAACACTTAGGCAAAAAATGGGTGCGCAAACAAAAGTGGGCGTGTCACTTCCCTTATTAATTGAGTACCACAATGTGTATATTAGGAAAACTATAACAGCTAGAAAACCGCATGTTTGTAGGACTAACTTTAGTAGCAAAATAAATATTTTAGAAAAAAATAGGCGGACTACTAATAGTGGGCGTGTCACTTCCTATATGAAGTATATCTGTAAACTAGAACCACCAAATTTTTTACGAGCAACTTCAATATCGATATGAATATTAAAGGAAAAAATTGGCGAATCACAAATTGTGGGCGTAGCACCTGCTATATGAATTAAATAATAAAATTCTACAGTCTACAGTCTACAAAATTTACTAAAATTCGTATATCTGGACAAGAGCCATTAAATTTTGCAAGGCAATTTCGATATTCATATAAAAATTTGGAGAATAAATGGGAATAATGCCAAGAGTGGGCACAGAACGGTAACAGCTAAAGTTTCCAAATTTTGTACAAATAGCTTGGTATTCGGCCAAAATTCGTTGCTCGGCATTTGTTAATAAAACTTTTTGGCTTGTTTTTTTTTATTACCAAAAATTGTTATAAAAGTATTGATTTTTTTTTTTTTTTTTTTTTTTTTTTTTTTTTTTTTTTTTTTGTTAAATAAATAAGTTTACAACTTACTATTTCTTTAGCTATTTTTCTTCATCTATTTGGAATTACGTGCTGTAGTTAATGTTGTTTGTGTTATTTTTAAAACAAATATATTAAAATTTATTGATTATGAAAACTTTAAACACGTTATCAACTGTTTTGAAAAAAATTTTAGTGCAAATGAATACACAATTGTTGAAAGTAATCAAAAAGAATCAAAAATAATCGTTGAAAGTAATCGGATTACTTTTTGATTACTTTTGATTATTTTGTAGTAATTGCCGGTACTTCTGATTATTTTTTGATTACTTGTAATCGTAATCAAGTTGTAATCAGAAATTTTTTCTTATAGAGTTAAATAATCATTACGATTATTTAAAAAAAGTAATCTAATTGATTACTAATCGGTATCGATATTTAACAGGTATGATCAATACGCAACATTATTCAAAAAGTGGGTGTGATTAGATAAGTGGGCATGGCACAAAACAGAATTCCCTATCTCTGAATAACGAAAAGTGTACAATTTTCCAAATTTGTTACAAATACAACGGTTATTAATACACATCATCTGTCCAAAATGCGCGGAGTCAGAGAAGTAGGCGTGGCGCAAACTATAATTCTGTATATTAAGAGAACGCCAACAGCTACAATTTAAAAATTTTCTACAAACAGATCGTGATGAATGCACAATATCTTTAAAAAAGTGGGCCGTATTGTAGACTTCAATACAAATACCATATAGATTTTTCGGTAACTGGTGAATGGTAACCGTAATAGTATTTAAAAAGTTGGTAGATAGCGCTTCGTAAATAATGCACGAGGTCAGTATTAATAAAAAAAATACTTATTTCATTATAATGAGGGTAGCGAAGCGCACTGGGTTAGGCTAGTAATCAATAAAATAAAGTATATTTAAATTCACA
The DNA here is from genome assembly GCA_963931875.1 of Pollenia griseotomentosa. Taxonomy (NCBI): domain Eukaryota; kingdom Metazoa; phylum Arthropoda; class Insecta; order Diptera; family Polleniidae; genus Pollenia; species Pollenia griseotomentosa. The sequence goes on from OZ007562.1 coordinate 19,067,406, forward strand.
AGTAACAAATTTATTAAAAATCGACCATTTTTACCATAAAAAGCCCGCTCTCTGAGAACACTTTTATGAAATTTGATACACATTAATTTTATATGACGAGAAATTGTGAAGTCAGATTTTATAAGTTTGGGTTGAGGCATAACTTTAAAGTCCATTACCACTTTTAATTCCCGGTGGAGGGTATCAGAGATTCGACACGGCCGAATATAGCGTTTTTATTTGTTAGCTCCCTAACTTTATGATGATTTCTTACAGTTGTACGATTTTTACTGCAGCAAATTCATTGAACAACAATACACGGCAACAACAACAAGAATAACAACCATTTTAAGATGCATCCGTAAGTTATTGACGCAACATTGAGGTAGAAATTGTTGCTCTGTTTGTGTTTGGGCTTTTTGTTTGTTCTTTTTGCTGTTGAAAGTTCGTGATCGCTTTGACCAAAAAGATCTTCTTCAATGCCATAAAAGTGGTTTCGTCCACAGTTATGGGAACTGTATTTTCTTGCCTCATCTTGTCCTCTGCTGTAAGTTTCTGATTATTGGATTTGGATTTTTTTTTCTTTTTTTTTTTTTGGAGAAGTAAATTCTCGTATCTTGTATAGTATCGAATGTTCTGAAATTGGTAGTAAATAAATTTTATTGCCGGCTATTGATTTCTTTTTCTTTATTTTCAATTTTGTCTTTTGCTTATCGGTTTGGGATTCGAAATTTATGGCAAATGTTTAAAGTTTGTATAATTGAAAGCGGATAGTTTAACAATATTTCCATTTTTAGTTGTTAAGTTGTTAACAAGATGATTCTTGTGCTATTTAAGTGGATTTTTTCTTTTTCGTTAGACAAGGAAGTTAAATGGCATGTAAATTTGAAGGAATTATTTACAAAGTTTTTTTTTTGTTTTTAAATTAAGAAAAGTGCAGTTAGTATTTAAAAGTTTCTGTTTTGAGGTTAATCAAAGAGTTATTTAATTGCTTGTCAAATGGTACAAAAATTGTATGGTTAGTAAAAATAAAACCTAAAATAACATTACTGAATATACAAAAAATCAAAAATTTGTTTACTTTTTAAGTACATTTTTTAAAAGCTTTTACGTGCTTTTAAAAGCAATAAAGTAAAAATGCTTTGAAATTGTTTCAATTTCTTTTATTATATCTAATTAGCTGATTTTTAACGCCATCTTAATAACATTAATTCTTTTTTATATTCATTTCCAGCCACTTTATTACAATTCGATGCTTCTCATTTCGTTTTATCCTTAACCATTCTTCTCGCTTTTATCCAATCCCTTTAATTATGCAATTTTCTGGCTAAATTTAATTTCAAAACATGTTATATCTTGTCTCATTAACAAACAAACCCCTAATAAACCTTTAAATATAAATTAAGTAAAATAGCAAAAAAAAAAAACCAGCCCCCTTGGTATGTGCTAGCAAAATGCATTTTCTAAATGCCCCCAAAGATATGCAACACTCAAATGAAATGTTTTTATTTATAACTGGCAAATGTTAAATAAATTAACGCAATGCAGGGACAACAACACAAAAGCCAAAAAACAACAAAAGTGCGATAAAATTCTTAAGAAAATAAGGAAAGGGGAAATCTAAATAATCGGGATTAAAAGAACATGAAAGTTATTTTACTACCAGTTGTACTTGTATAACGAGCGTTAAACACAATAATAGCCTAAGCGACAAAAACAAAATTATACATGAGAAGTTTTTCATTAATTAGATATTGTTTAAATCTTGTTTATACCGCTAAAATTTTTATGAAAGTTCAGTTCCAGGGCATGATATGGAACTGTTTTTTTTGAACTGTTCTGATGAAAAAGATTATGTTGGTTAAGATAAAATGATTTTATACTTCCACAATTTGGTTTAATCATAATTTCATAAGACCAGAAATCACAGTGTTAAATTTGGTAAAGATTGGTCCGTAATATACTATAGCCTTCCCAAGGAAAGCACATTAAAATTTAGTCTGTCATAGTTTTTTAAAACTAGAAATAACTGCCAAAATTCGTGAAATTCAGTCCATAACTTACCACAGCTCCCATAAATAGACCACTTTCTAAAAACACTTTAATAACTCTAAAGACGTAACGAACATTCATTTATAAAAAAAAAAACGAAAGTTAAAAAACAATATGTCACTTAAGCTATTTTTCCGGTTAAGGTTTGCTACTGAAAAAACATTATTTCTGAAGCTAGTAGAATGCAATTTCTATAAATATACTTATACTTCTGGTTGTAAGTAAATAATTTATTGACATTAACATGACGCTCAAAACTAGACAACACTTTATGTGCATTAAAGCCATTAGTGGGCAAAACCAATCTAAAGAATTTTACGCTTATGTGAGTAAAACAATAACAAAAAATTTGCTTTGTAGAAAAAACAACAGTTGAAGGAGAACAACTTAATATATTTGTAATTTAAGCGAGAGAAAATGAGAAAAGAGAGAGAGAGAGGGAAGCATAGCAAGGCCTTCCTTGATTTTGCGAATATGCCCACCATTGTTTTTGAACGTTTAATACTGCCTGAGAAATGGTTTTAAGCAGTCAAACAGCAGAAATATCTCCAAGGTCATGTGTTTTTGTTTTTAAATAAAATAACGGAAAGTTTGTGTTTCCTGTTTAAAAAATATTTTATTTATTTGGGTGCTGTGCTGCTGATTAATTGCATTGCTGCATATAAAAAAGGGTTCAGAAAACTCACCAACAAGATTTTGTACTTAACGGTAAACTTTTGGAAAAGGGGAATCGGTTTAGCTTATAATAAAATGTACACAAGAAGCTTAAAGCTTTCAATAAATAAGTTGATGAGCTAAAAGCTTTTTAAACAGGAAAGAATTATTATAGTAGATATATATACGGGCGACCCCTAGAGAATCTGAACATCTTAGACACTAAATCTATAATTTAACTAGAACTGAACTGGAATTTAACTAGCACTGAACTATATTAGAGCTGAGCTTGAGCTAAGCTAGACCTGAACTTTATCTTAACTAGAGCTGAACCTTAACTGATCTTAAACTTAACATGAACTGAAATTAAACTGGAACTGAACAAGAACTGAACCAGAACTGATCTAGTACTGGACTAATACTGAATTAGAATTCCACTAGAACTGAACTGAAACACAACTTCAGCTGAACTAGAACTGATTTAGAACTAAACTAGAACAGAAGAAAATAGGAATGTTCACAGAAAAAAATTATTTTCATATTTGAATACGAAAATCGCATATTTGATTACAAAAATTTTTGAATTTTCTGCGATGACGATTTTTGCTAAAAAAGTTTGTATGTTTAATTGTTAAATTTTTGGTCAACAACCAAGTTTATTGATTCAGTAAAAAAGTTGTTGCCCAAAATAATTTTTTTCAACAAAATGTTTACTTAATTTGTTGAAAATGTTGAATAAATCAAACAAAATGTTAATCGAATCTTTATTTTTTTATTTGTTAATAATGACATCATAAATTTTAAATTTTTACATTTTTATAAAAAAACACTAATGGTGTTTTCTTTTCTACAAAAAAATGTGACATTTTATTTTAAAAAAATGCAATTTGGTGTCTGTTTCTTAAAAATCTTGCTCCAGAAAAGGGTGGCGTGTTTTATTCTAAAAAACTCATCCAAAACAGACACCAAATTGCACTTTTTTAAATAAATTGTCACATTTTTTGTAGAAAAGAAAACACCATCAAATTTATTATGCGAGGATAAGTAAGTTTCTATCCACATTTCATTGGTTGTTTAGGCCAGATCATCAGGAAAATTTTTCCAAAGACTTTGCCAAAACTAAATATATTATTCAAATAAAACTGTAAAACAAATGAGAATTATGAGCTATTTAAAAATGGACAACAGTTGTTAAAATACTGTCTTTATTTTGATTCAAATATTTTTTTTTAATTGAATATGAAGAAATATTTAATAATTTCATTATTAAATATGTTTTATTGAGTGCTATTTTGCAAAGTGTAAATTTGATAAATTTTTTCTTTGAATCAAACAAAAAATTTGTTGACCTAAAATGTTATTTTTAACAAACGGTGTTGTTAAAAATTTTCTTGAGATATTTTTTCTGTGTTACAAGAAACTGGACTACATTCCACATAAATTAGAAAATCCACTAGCAGCAGAATTGAAAACTGAACAAGAAGTCAAATGAGACATGATTTGGAATTAGATTCTCCATTTGTAGGGCATTGAATTATGTAGCAAAAAACATTTATATAATACCATTAATAACCCTGAATATTTGCAAATACAAAAGTGTATTTGACAAAGGAAGTGGTAAAAGGGTTTTAAATAACCAAGATTTCCTACTGTGCATATTGGTATTTACTCTCACACAGCATTCCAAAGCCACAGTTTATTAAATTCTTACTTAATGCAATAGCACAAAGCCCTCAGCATCATCTACTTGCAACAGGGAAGAACAAGCTCATACAAAAGCAAATGTCTCGCAAAATATTACACTGAGGAAAACGTAACAGGGAATTAAAAATATGGAGGAGTGATGGTTTTTTCTCCGTCCATGTTGTTTTGCATTTGCACCCCAAAATGTCATTTATTGTCTACGGGAACCTTGATTATTTACTATTTAGCTTGTTGTTTTGGAAGCATCGCACACAAACATTTAAATATGGTGTCAATGAAAATACCCCCAGCTGTTCCCCACAGTAACTGGTTAGTTGCTGGTTAAATACTACAACCATAAACTTTATAGAGTTGTAGCCCTTTTTTTATTTTGAATGTTGAATGTTGAACCAGCAACATAAAAACTTTAACTCCTTGCAACAAACCCTCTATTCCAGTTTATTTGATTGTTGTTTGCAATTTCTGTTTCTCTTTTTAACACAGGTACACTCATGCAACATACAGACATACAACCCGGGGGCACCTTTGATGTTTCATTTTATGCAAAATTCTCAATATGCAACAACCCCATTAAAAGTAGCGGTTAGTCAGTGTGTTGCAGTTGTATTTCAAAGTGCTTTGTATGTTGTATGTTGAATGTTTATAATTTGGCTTTTGCTGTATATTCTGGTTGTTTTATTTTTGTAGTTAGTTAGTCATCATGTACAGGAATAATAATAACAACAAGAGCAATAAAGCAACAAGAGTATAACCAACAAAACAATTTTAACCATAAGCCCATCGTGTCAAAGTTGTCGTCTTTAGACCGTGTAAATTTTGCCTTTGAGTCAGCAGTGACTTGTACTTGACTTTCTTGTAACGCACATGTCAACGTTTCTTATGTTGCATAAATAAATGACAATATATTTTGTTGCATAAAGAAATGACAACGATGGTTAATAGAATTTCTACAAATAGTTAGAAGTCTAATAAAAAAGCTTGAAGACAGCCTTTAAGTAAAAGCGTGATAAGTAGAGTTAAATTCATGTTAAGACCACAAAGAAAATGGGTCAGGTATTGGTAACAAAATGAGTCATTTTTTTTTTAATTTATAAATACATTCCAACTTTATTCTGAATTTATTAAAGGTACATAGTCCATCATTTAAAACATAAATTAAACATTATTTTATCAGTGAAGCAGTTGCTTCTTATAATATAGATTTTCGCACTAATTAGACTTATTAACATAATTAATCTTCATTTAGTTTTCCCAAATTCATCCTTCTGGTAGAAATTAAGTTTTGGTAGGTCGCAGACGTAAAAGTCGTCATTTTCGTTTCAGGAACATTTCTTAAACAATTCTAAAAAAGATTATTTGTGATGTTAATAAAATAATCAATGGAGTTATAACATCAATGAGACATACAACGGCATCAAATACTTTACCTAAGCCACTGTTTGTAATTGGGCTTAAATCCAATTCACTTCTTTATCCCGACGACACCCAGTATGTTTAAATATTTGCTGAGGTCATTCGGGGTGAAGTATTCGAAAAGCTTTCAACAAAATGGAGCTACATCAGATAAAGATGTGTTCTTTGATTATCATGAGTACCTGTTTTAACGGCCAAATGACAAGGTGGTAAGGCCACTGGGTTATTGCAATGCGCCTTAAATCTCTCCCATGCATAAGAGTTAATTTTCAAAGCTCACACAGGTGGCAGTTTAAGTGTATGATCCGACATAACCAGTACTTGCGTCCCTTGTAAAGAAGCAATTTAAGTGTATGAACCCATATACACAGAAAAAATTATCCAAAATTTTTCACCAATTAAAGCATTAATCAAAAATATAATCAGTTGTAATTAAAAATTTAATCAAGTCAATTAAACGTTTAATCAAGTGAATTAAACGTTTAATTAATACCATTAACTGGTTTAATTGATACTATTAATTTGTTTACTGGTGCAAATTAAATTAATTTTTTAAGTAATATCACAAATTTTTTAATTGAAACCAATTTTTATTTTTTTCTGTGTACCCAGTACACGCGTCCCTTGCTTAGAAGCTAGAGCTATCTAACTAAAACTGCAAAGTAGCTTATGTTGGTCAGCAACAACACCTGGACTGATCCGCCATCATGCCGAACTTCCGTCAACCCTTTATGCTGACTTTAGAATTCCTTTCTTTCCGACATCACGTGATTCCCGTAGGAGCTTCACCAATAACCCGTCCAGTACCTACGTTCCAGGGGCTATTAGTTACGGCGCTATCGGATAGAATCCCTGATCAGTTGTGTTTAAAATCTGTCATGGGCAATGTTTAGGCCAGACTTTTTTTGAGAGTGTTATGCCAAAAGGTAGGTCCATTTTAGCAGGGGTAGCCACAATAGATTCAGCAACGCAACATTTTTGGTAAGCTTTTTATTGCAATTGACAGGGACTTTAACTGGTAACTGCCTCCGACAGATATAATCGCTAACGTTTTTTTTGACGGGTATTTTAAGAACTCAAATCTCAAAAATCATGCGAAACCTTTTGGAAAAACGTCTACATTTATTGAATTCTAAATCCTAAATAATAAAGCGTAAAAGAAAAATTTTAATGGACTTTAAAATACAGGAATTTTAAACCACTCAAACTCCTTCATGACTTTTGCACTAACTGCAAAAAGCCAAAAAAGAAAGAGAATATATCACCTCTCCCTCTTAGCTCTTCGCGGTTTAATTTAAATCGCATATAAATCTTAAAGTCCACCAAAAAAAGCCCCTCTTTACAAACCAAAAGCATGTTTGTTTAATTACAAAGCAACTGCTACTGATGATGTTGATGATTTAAATACTGTGTCATGTTGCAAATGTGTAAGAAATTTTATTTACAAGACATCATATGTTTCATGTTTCTTATGATTCCTTACCCCAGACTCTTATATCAAATACAGCTATTGCTACTGCTCCTCCTGACAGCTACTGTTGCCGATTGTTACACTTTTTCTGTTGTTGACGTTGTGTGTGTGTGTTCTGCTGTTGATATCTTATGCAATGTCTCAAGTTGGTTGGTGCTGTTGTAGTTGTTCTTGTTGCTGGTGGCAGGCTTTACACTTGAGCTCATATTTGCAATGTCTGCAATGTTGTGTTGCTTCAGCTGTGTTCTGTTTTTAATTTTCTTACATGCGCCAACAACTTCATTTCTTTTACTTTTCGTCATTTTTTTTGTTCCCCACAGTGAAAAGTCTCGTTATTTGCCACCAAAGGAATTTAAGTACTTTTGCCTGAGTTTTTCTTGAAACAAAAACCATTAAAACCCTTGAAATTTCGATCTAGTGTGTATGTGTGTTTGTTAATTTCATTCAGTCGCGTTTTTTCTTAGTTTTTTAATTTCTTTGGTTGTTTGTTTTCTTCTGTTCTTTGTCTTATTCCTTGGAATGTGCAACAACATGTTGTTCGAGGTTGACATATTAAGCGAGTTGTTTGTTTGTTTTTGCAGCATGTGTTGCATTGAATTGGTCCGGTTGGCTTGATATGTTGGCGTCATAAGTTTCGGTTTCAGTTGCATTAAAAAATTAATTCATCATGATTTTTTTTTTTTGTAACGTTTCAATAATATACTTTTGGATTTTTTCGCTTTTCTTTTCTTTTTGGTGGAAATGACTTAATTAAACTAACAGGATTTTTAAGGGAGCAAAAAAAATTTGGGAATTTAAGTATTAAGAAATGAAAAAGTTTAAGTTTGCAGTTAAGAATTTCGTTTAGGAATTACAAACAATTCTTAAAATTTATTGAAAAAAAAACCAAACAATATTTCAAAAAATTAATCGGAAAAGACGATAATAGATTTAAAAATTTTTTCTCTATCATCAAGTTCAGTTGAAGTTAAGTTCAAGCTCAGGTCCAGTTTAGTTTATTTCTAGTTCAATTGTGGCTCAAATCAAGTTCAGTTCTAGTTCAGATTTAGTTCTTCTAGTTCAGATTTAGTTCAGTTCTAGTTTAGTTGAAGTTCAGTTTTAGGTCAATTCAAGTTCAGTTTTAGTTAAGTTCTAGTTCAGTTCTAGTTTAGTTATAGTTCAGTTCTAGTTTAGTTCTAGTTCAGTTCAAGTTCAGTTTTATGTCAGTTCAAGTTCAGTTCTAGTTTAGTTCTATTTCAGTTCAAGTTCAGTTCTGGTTCAGTTTTATTTTAGTTCCAGTTCAGTTCAAGTTCAGTTTCAGTTTAGTTCTAGATTAGTTCAAGTTCAGTTATATTTTAGTTCTAGTTCAGTTCAAGTTAAGTTCTAGTTTAGTTCTAGTTCAATTCTAGATCAGTTCCAGATCAGTTCTAGATCAGTTCTAGATCTAGTTCAGGTCTAGTTCAGTTCTGGATCAGTTCTAAATCTAGTTCAGTTCTTGATAACTTCTAGTTCAGTTTTTCAAAATTATAAAGGAATTGCTTAATGTTGCAGTGTAACTTTTACTTAAGTTCTAACTGCAGTTTGTATTTTGTACTGCTTAATTTTTAAATGCAAATTTTTGCATACTTTTTTTTGCCAAAATCTTTCTTAACCTGAAAAGAATACAATTTATATTTTTTTTTTTTTGCTTTCTTGTTGTTCTTTTTGACATTTTTATTATTCTGTTAATCTTTTTTTGGTTTAAATTTATGACATTTTAAGAGAAGAATTATTTCTTTAGTAATAATGATTTAAGACTTTGCTTTAAATGCTGTTTGGATGAATGTTTTTTTTTGTTTTATATTGAAAACGTAAATTTTTTTGGAATAACAAAAATAAATAAATAAAAGGGATAGAAAATGTTAAGAAAGTTTTTTGTAGAACTTAATTTCCATTATGAATTTTTGTGTCAGGCATGACCTAAAATAGGCTAAGTGTGTTGGAGAGCCTGCATCCTTCGTCCGCCAAAGCCAAATATTCAACGCTAAAGCAAATTGGTCCGTCTGTCCAACGTTAACGCTAAGAAAATTCTTTAAATTTGGTGAATCCAGAAGGATCCAATCTATTTTAAGCTACAGCATTGGCAAGTTGCAGGACTATCTAAAAACTGTTTATGAAATAAAGGTTGTGAAGTTTTGCCTAACAAGCCTTATAGTCCAGACCTTGCCCCAACTTACTAACAATAATTTTCAATAGGTACAAAACGCTTTCGCTATAAAAGGCTTTACTTCAATAACAGGGTATCCTTAATTGTCTTGATTCTCTCTTGGTTTGAAAATATGTTGCCGATGTAAAACTCATACGTAGCCAGAAAGTTTGGAACAGGTAAGAACTAACGGATGGCCAGTTCTCTAAAATAATCTATATTCATATTTCGTTTCATCTTATATATGTAAGAATAATGAGTCACGTCCTTAAAAGTCTGCCTTCGCAAAAAAATTCCTTAACAAAATATAAACAAATTCCAGAGTCTGGATTTAATTTATGTGCAGGATTTATGGCTTATAGAAATTGAAATTCGTTTTTAAATTAAATTTATTTTTAAATATACAAAACGTAAAAGAACACTAATAAAATTCAAAAAAAAAAAAAAAAACTTCTAAGAATCCCCAGAAACTGAAAGCTAAAGCTGAACATGACAGGTTTAAAAAGGGTTTAAGAAACATATTTTTGTAAAGCCATTTAATAAAAATAAATTAATAGAATTTTTTTTAAATAAAAAATTAAATTTTAGTTTCAAAAAGGAACCGCCCATTAAAAACCTGGACAAGAGCATTTAGCCAAAGTGTCAAAAATGAGTTAAATAAAAATTTTTTAAAAGATTTTATTTCTGGCTGTTCGCATACAACAGGATCTGGTTGGTGATTGAAGCAGAGAAAGGCAGACCTGGCTTACAGCAGCCGAATGTTCATGGACACAAAATAAATGTTTAAAAATCCTTAGACTAGTAGTCGGCAGAAACATATTACTTAGTAACAGTTTAGTTATGCTTTTAATAAAAAAACCCAAAAGTAGTTTATGCTTTTGTCTCATCTTGCCTTTCCGTGCTTTAAAATCAAGACAATGGCTAACATGTGCTGAGCTGAAAAAGACTACAGGAAATTTAATTTGAAACAAAAATTATTTTTTAACAACAAGCAAACACAATCAACAAGACATTGATGTAGTTTAACGATCAAAATGAATTATGACGCCTTAACATGCATGAATGTTAAAGGATCATTAATATTTTGCAGAAAACAACACAAGGCGACGAAGAGTTAGAGACAGGCTCTGGCTGGCTGCTTCAATGATTAAATGGAAGACAGACTGACTGACTGACCGAGTGACTGACTAGCAATGAAATATTTAATGCTGTTACTGATTTTTGGAATATTTTAGTTTCTTAGATCGAGAGTCCATCTAAGAAAACATGCATTTCTATAGTATTTGTAACTTTCGTAAACTTTTCAGATATATAAGGAAAAATTTGCACAAGCTAGGCAGGAAGTAAGATTTGCTTGGCACTCAAAGTCCTGCTCTTTACATGAGAAGTGCGATCGTAGGAATTTCAAGATCAGTAAGTGGAAAGACCTGAAACTTAATTCCTAAAAAAATTCAAAATAAATCAAGGTGGATTCTTTTTAAATTGACTTATGTCGATTGGGAATATGTTTGCGTATTTTGATCTAAAGCAACCCCTTACTAAAAAAGAGGTATTTCTGAATCTTGCCTGTATCTTTAGGATGAGCGATACTTCTAACAAGATAAACATGAATTAAGTTGAGTTCTCTCCGTTAATAAATGTTTAATCAAAAGACTTTTGCAATCAGTAAAATGGAGTCTCTGAAACCCAAACTAGAAGACTTTCGGGAAAAGTAGGGTTATCCTCTTAATTTTACCTCTGTCGATTTTGAATACTTTTTGTTTTTGAATTAAGGTATCGACTTGGATCTAACGATTTTCGATATCAATAAAAAAAAGTGTTTTACAAGGTTTCGGAGATAAATAAGAAGTGATCCATTTTAAGTCGAATTGTAATTGTAATTGTTTTTTTTTTTTTTTTTTTTTTTTTTTTTTTTTTTTTTTTTTTTTTTGTAAAAATGATTATTTAGTAAATCTTTATTCCTTTTTATCACTTAAAAATGAAATCATAACTGCGTAAAATCTCTTGAGGAACACCTTTCCTAAGTGACGGACACTGTTGCTTGCTGCCAGCGCTGTACTATAAAATCTTCAAGGTATCGTTTAGGTATCCAGCCCTAAAGAAATTAAGTTTGATTGATCTGATATTTTGCAAAAATTATAATAGAACATTTTTCTCTTTGACAAATCAAATCAAAAGCTTTTAAATTTCTGTTAAAAGGAGACCCACTTGATTCGAGTTTTGTCGAGTTGGATTATTTTTTATTGTTCTTGTAATAATGATTTGAATACGGTGAGTTTTTTAAAATTTTAAGAAACTCTTATTTTCTTTTTGCTTAATTAGATCAAGGTTTTTGAGTTTCGAGAATAGTACAAGGTCATCCATCACTATGATCTTTTTTTTTAATAAATCTTACCCTAATGTGCTGTCCTTTCATTTCTTTGAAATTTTGTTATCAAAGAAGTGAGTTTTAATTGATTTGATCCTTAATACATAAAGGATCCTTTCATTTCTTAAAATTGAATCGAAATCTTTCGAATTAATTAAGAAAATGTACCAGTTGAATTGAATCTTACGATTTGGCATCTCTCAAATTCTTATAAAAACAATAGGAATAAATTAAGCTCAACATTTTAGTCTTTAACTCTATACCACTCTCTTCTTCGCTTTCTCTTTTCTGATCATGAAGAGGAACCGAGTAAATGCTTAAGCTCCCCTCTTTCCACCTCAAAACCTTTATTTTCATTGGACATATTTAGTTTTATTTTTAATATCTTTCCGGTTTTAATTTTTATACTCTGTCATCTTATCTCTGACAAATGTTGAAATTCTTTGCTGAAACTTCCAAAGAATTATTATAAACATGATTACACAAAACACGCTCAATATTAATGATCCATATGGTTGTTAATTTTAAGGAAAAGTCTTCATGTTCATATGCTTTCCATTAAATTTAAAACAATAAATATAATTTTCATATTGTTTTATGATAATTTGCATTACTGGCACTCAAAATAGGGATACAGATTAGTCTTGAAAATATGACAGTCTGTCTGAAATGAGAACACGAGGTCCTTTTACTTTAACATCTGTCAAATTGTATTAATTGTTTAAATTTAATGTATGAATAGTTTTTCTTTTAAGGTGTAAATAAGAAAGTGATTAATGATATTTTATGATTGTTAAAATTATAAGTTCCCCAGGGGAAAGATTTCAGTTTCGATAGAGAAAGTGTCTATCAAGTGAATAAAAACTCCAATCGAGAATCATCCAAAATAAAATTATTGGGTTTTTGAAATCTTCAAATTTAAGAAAACTGGAATGAATTCCTTTCTTACAATAAGAAGTCAAATCTCAAGGATTTCAAAATCAGAGAAAGACCATTAAAAATTATAAAGAGAACGTACCCTCTATAGAATACAGTAGTTTTGACTTAACTGCCTTTTGTTTACGTGCACTTTTGACTTAACTGCACTAAATTGATAACTTTTGGAATTATTCTTTATAATTCCATACAAATTCCTTTTTTAAGTGCACTGTCTATACTTGCACATTTAAGATAAATGCACAAAATTTTTGGCATTTTCAAATTATTTTCATACAAAAAATGCCCAAAATACATATTTTCTGGAATTATTCTTCAAAATCCTTGTTTACGTGCATTTTGTATACCTGCATATTTTTGGGCAGCTTTAAAATATTTTCATATAAAACATCAAAGTTAGCTGCTCACATGAAAAAATATGGTGGCCACTTTTTCACATAAATATCCAATTTAAGATGTTTATAAAAATATAAATCGCGATTATTTTGTTTTTTTTTCATAAATTTTTATGTTCTTTGTGAATTCTCATTGTTTTTGTTAATGTTTCTTTTATATTAAATAAACATACATACATCTATAAAATGATCTGTTATTTGAAATAAAATTTTTACCTGATTTTTATTTTGTTTTAAAAAACCTAAACCATTTTTTAATTTAATAAATAAAGAAATGAGTTTTATTTTCTATAAACACATGGGTTCTATTTACACATGGTTTCGCTTTATTGCACATCTTGCTGAATTAAGCGGTTTTCGTTTTAATTGCGTCGGCATTTTTAAAAACTCAATTATACGGGAATAACTGTATTAATAAAATATTTTTTATTCAACTTTTAAATCAAACACTTTGCTTTAGCTGCACTTTTCTGCAGGTAACCACAATTGTGTACCTGCACATTAAGGCAGGTAAATGCATTTAAGATAGCTGCATTTTTGATTTACCTGCACAAAAAATCGTTCAAAGGAGATTGTACAGCTAAGTCAAAATTACTGTATGCTATTAATTAAAAAAATTGGTTCCAATGAAATAAGTGGTTGTTTAAAAACAGTTTCTATCGATTCTTCAAACAAACGTTAATGAAATATGAAATAATGATAATAATAAAATAATAAAAATCAATCTTTTTTCAGCGCAGTCTCCTTTGATCTCTATAAACCTTGTCTAAACGTTTTTCCAATTTTTTTAACCTTGCCAAAAAAAATAAGATTTTATTTGTGAGATGATTTTATCGCTGGAATCAATTCTCTTTCCGCCAAGCCCTGTTTCCGTAGAATAGAGTGGATTAAGGAGCAATTTAAAGCCTGATTCATTGATTCTTGGCATAGAAACTGCACATGTGAGCTTCCATGCATTCTCCTGGTGCAACAAAACTTTTTTCTTTTTTTTTAATCCTTATGAAATTGACGCAACAAGTTAACCTTAACTTAACTTACAACTACAATTAATGTTGGAAGAATTCCAAACAATTGTAAGAAAATATAAATATTTTGTTTAAGCTTTGATATCTTTGCAAATAAGAATTTTTGAGTATTTGCAATTCTCATTCGCTTTATAGTTTTAACGCGTCATCTATCTTACAGAAAGCCTTCTAACACCCAAGAAATCATTTAAAATTAACAACACTGAGCAATGTGAGGTGGCTTTGGCTTCCATAATCCTTCGCACGTTCAATATCCGATCGGCCAACACCATATCATGTAGACCTCTAAACTGGGTGTCCAAAATTCGGCTCCTTCTGTGTTTCAACGACCACAACGATATTCAGTAAACTACTTTTTTACCATTAAAATGAATAATGCAGAGTTGATAATGTTTATTAAGCACAGGAAATTTAGATTTTTTTCGTCGAATCACGCGGTTCTCAACTATCAGTTGCTGTCAAAGACAAACTAAATGACGCGGCTTACTAAAATGTTGACAGGAGCAGTTTTTTCCTGCTCATTTTCAGGAAGTTTAAACTTATTGACCCACCCCCGTAAATCAGGTAGCTGATAGTAAGCAAGTCCATGAGTATGAGGGTTACTGGTTTAATTCCGGACAGGGGCACTGATTTATTCTACTACAAATAAATGTATAATATATTTCTTTAATACAAGCATGAATTTGAAGACATGTTCAAATAACTAAATAATCGTCATAATTTAACAACTTATACTTCAATATAGTCGAACAACCGAATAATCGTCTTTATTTTAATGAATAAATTGTTTATATAAGACGAGTTACTGCTATTTTCACCAAGTTCAGTTAAAACTAACTATTACTTTAACCTCCAGTTAACAGTACGTTTTGACAATTATAACTGGTAGTTAATTATAACCGAACTTGGGGAAATTGGCCGTAAATGTAATAAATACTGATTATTGGAAATATAATAATGTGTGCAGTATTTGCATTTTACGTTTAATATTTATATTGTTAATCGATTTTTCGACTTAATCGAATAATCTTATTTGGCTTTTCGTTTTGATGAATCTGTCATTCGACTTAAAGTTAATCAGTAAGCTGCGTTAGACATAACATGTTTTTTTTTGTAAAACGGTTGGTTAATCTCTAAATCTATTATTCGATTCTTTAATAAATAAATTATTTAACAACTTTATTCGATTGTTAGTGTTAGACTTTGAATATAATTTTGTTAACTGTTTATTCACTTATTAAATAGTTTGATTAATATGTTATTCGATTAATATTTACTCGAATAATTGTTTATTTAATTGATAAGTTAATTTCGATAGTAAATTAATTGTTTGTTAACCGGTTATTCCGCTTTATCTATTATTCGACTATTTTATAACTTAATTTAATAATTGTATATGATTGTCACTTTTTTTAATAAAAATTTTGTTAACTCTTGAATCGGTCAATTGGCAATATAATTTGGATAACTCTTAATTCAGTCATTTGATAATTAGAATAATAAATAACACATTTGATTCAAAATTTTTAAATTTTGTTAATCGATTATTCGTTTAATTGGCTTATGTATAAGTAGGTTAATTTTGGCAAAGTTTTTTAGAACAAATTAATTTTTCTAGTTTGGATGAAATAATCGGTTTTTTAATTATTTGACATCGCTGATAACAGAATTTTTCATAACGTGTCAATTGTTGAATCGGTTTTTTTAGTTTATCACTTATTTAATTAGTTCTGAGTAAATTTTTATATTTGGATATTCGTATTATCCTTAAAATAATAATCGATTTTTACCGTTTAATCGGAATTAATAGTTTAATAAGTTTAAACAAATTTAACTCGCTTATTTATTTTGATATTTCAAATAAATATTCAATATAGTTATTATTCTCAGCGATTAAGAATTATAAATTTTTCTTGTTTTAAATTAACGATTAATCGATTACTTCTAAATTAATAATTCTTTATGTCGTATTGTTTTTAATATTAAAACCGATTATAAAACGGTTAATCGGTTGTAACAAATTTAATTCGGTTATTGCTTTTTAACATAATTTTAACAATAAATTTTTATTTTCAGCAATCTGAAATAGATCTTATAAGTTTTAAACTAAACATTTAACCGGTTAAGGATTTATTCGATCAAAAATTTATTAAAATAAAAACCGTTAAATAAATTTCGTTTTCATGTTTCTATTATAAAAATATTATATTTATATTTTTTCTTAAGAGATCTCAAATTATAGTTTGATGGGTTTGCAATCAAACGATTAATCGTTTCAAAATTTATTTGAATACAAATTTCTGCGATAAATGTTTTTTTTTTTAGTTTTTAAGTTTAATTCAACTTAGCTAAATGTTATTTTTCTAAGCGATTAATCTATTAATAGATATCTGTAGTTATTCCATAAATCTTTAGTACTAGACATCTATAGTCATCATCTTGCCTAATTTGAGGGCTAAAGTCTGCTTTTTATCATCTTTCAAGGAGTGTGTCTTAAAGGTATTTTTATTTAAATTAATTGTTTAAAGCCTCTTTTACAATTGTCATCTGTTATACTCAGAACTTTTTTTTAATTACAGATATATTATCAAATATAATTAATAACCGCAAATAACGGTAAATTTATTTATGAATAAAACGGTCTTAAATATAAATATTTTTATCTCTTTATACAAAAAAACCTGTTTCAGTTTGAAAGCCCCCTCTCCACCATGTGCTCAAACAAAATTTCGTCATAATTCTAATAAAAGCTACTGAAAACACTCAGCTTAAGCAAAATTTGGTCATTAATAATAATTTTATATATAGAAGTCTACAATAACAACAACAAACATTTATAATTAATTTATAAACTGTCAACAAAACGATGTTTAATGTTTAACGGCTTAATGTGTCATTTATAAATTTGTTCGTTGAGGTATGGAAGCCGATTTTATTGGGTCGAAAGAGAAAAAAACACAACCATTATAATGGGATTATTTAAGGCGGAGGAAGCAGCGACAGCGAAAGCAGTAATGAGAAATAAAATTCAAATCGAAAAGAAATAAAATTTTTTTAAATAACTGTCGAAGATGTTGTAATAATTGTAACGAAAGTCATAAAAATAACGCCTTTTTTGTAGGGGTTTGAGGAAATAGATTTTAAAGTTTTGAGAAATAAGTTCTTATTTTCTCAAAGAAGATAAATCAAATATTTTCAAAATAATAATGAAGGATAGAAGCTTTTCAAAAAAAAGGGATATTCAAGTATTAAAATTAATTCAAAAGAATGTACTCAAGTCTGATAATATGCGATTATATATATTCTAAATAGAAGTATGTACAGAATTTTTAGGTGATTTAAATGAATGTTGTTCATTAATGTTAAACTGACAAAACTATGTGATTAATTTTAAAGCGAATAATTAGAGTTTAAATCTCAGAAAAGAAAAAATGTAAGCATACAAATTTTTCTTATAGCTTGAAAGTTTTTAATTTCTTTTTATTCGAATAATTGAGTGTGCGATTAATCGATTATTCGAAGAATTGAGTATCCGATTAATGGATTGTTTGAAGAATTAAGTATTCGATTAATCGATTTCTATATTAATAATAATCTAGTGTCCGATTAATCAATTATTTGTATACTTTGGTATTTTACAAACAGTTATTTGATTAATATTAGTAGACTATTTAAAAACTTTTTTATTTTCATATAACTGGTCCTTTAAATGATCGATTATTCGACTTAAAGTTCATCGATTTATAGTTATATATGACTTTTTGATTGTGCTATTTCATTGCTTTCATTGCAATCGAATATTAGTAAATCATTTGCATTACTTGTTTTATTGCTAATCGATTATATCTTACCGTTATACGTCTAAAAGTTAATCGATAATTAGTATCGGACTTCTTTAGAACTTGTTATTTTTTTTTTAATTTGTTAAGGCTCAGTTAGTCTTTACTTTCTGTTTCTGTTTTGTTCCGTGCCGTTCTGTTACGAAATTGTAATAGTTACTTCTTCTGTAGCAACTTATCAGCCATTTATGACAAATTTATTACTTTTGCACCGTCCATTGTTTAATTTCAATAACTGTAATGCACATAAATTTGAAGAAATTAAATTGTATGAATTCTTAAAATCAAAAAATAGTTTATTTCAATACAAATATGTATTTTTTATTATTTATTTTGCTGTCACTTACAATTACTTAACAAGTTTTTGATTTTAACAAACTGAACCGCAACAGAACATAAAAACTAATCAATTTCACAGGTTTTTGATAACAAAAACAAATCAGCTGATTTGTAACAGAACAGAAAGTAAAGACTAACTGAGCCTTTAGTATGCGACAAATAATTATCAGATTTTTGGTGCCGGAATTTTAATAAAACTTATTTTCAATTAATTTAACAATCGGTTATTCAAATAAATTTTTATTATGTGAAGAACGCCACATGCCTAGATAAGTTTATTGGGACCTCCTCTAAGTACCGTTTTTTAGATAACGGTACTTTTGTGTTTTTCGGTGTATGGTCCCACTTAAACCCCTGTGGAGCTTAACCGAAGAGTTCGGATAAATAGCATATCGTTGGAAAGGTATGCGAATGCCTTAACAGTCGATATGATGCAAATTTCTATCTGATAAGAAGTGGCTGAGTTATAGCACCACAAATTTCAAAATTTGCCTATAATTTACGTTTTTTTCAAAATTTGTCATTTTTATTTCGTTTTTTTTTCTACGTTATAGTAAAGATCTAGAATGTTTTTTTTTACCAAATAGTTAATTTAATTACCAACATTTTAAGCGTAATTTGAAAAAAATCGAAGTTCTTATTAAGGATTTTGTGGAACGACAATATTTTTATCTTCATTGATTACACACTATATTCGGTGTAAATTCAAAAAATTTAAATTTAAATGAGGAGCGTCTTGAACTTTTGCGTTTTTTTTCGGATGGATCTTCGCGAATGAGGAATTAACAATAGTCCGCCATCATTTGTTCATCCCACCAGCCTTTGTAACGTCTGTCGATTTTTTCCGTTTCCTGATGAAAACTTTCACCTTCTTCATCACTTTCGGAGCCCAAGTTCGTGCGGAAAATATCCAAATGACTGAAAAGAAGTGTAATTTAGGTCCATCAAATATACCAGCTTCAATTTTGCTCGTTGTGGCTCTCGGAAATTTTGAGGTGCTATAACTCAGCCACTTCTTATCAGATAGAAATTTGCAGCATATCGCCTGAAAAGGCATTCAATTACCTTTCCAACGATATGTTATTTATCTCGATCGGACTTTTTGGTTGGGCTCCACAAGGGTTTAAGTGGGACCATACACCGAAAAACACAAAAGTACCGTTATCTAAAAAACCATACTTAGAAAAAAAAATTACAGCGTTTTTCGTGTTCAGGAGGTCCCAATTAACTTATCTAGGAATGTGGCGTTCTTGGCATTTTTCCAAATTAAAAATTTGTAAAGCAGCGTAATTATTCGGTTTATAGAGTCAGAAATATATTGGAAAAAATGCTCTGGTTTTTTAGAACTTGTTCATAAATTATACGATCAATCAAAAATAAGTGTCAGGCTTTTTTATAACTTCTTAGTTTTTTAATTAGTTTTGATTGAAATAATCGAATAATTGGTTATACGTATTATCAGTTATAAGACAAATATTTAATTAAAAATATTCTCAGCCTATTTTAAAATTTTTTTTATTTTGAATATATTAGTTTTTTTAAATAATGGATTATTCGACTTAGGCCCGTTTTCACAACTTACCAATAGCTAAAGGTAGGATTTTATCGGCCGTATAAAAAGTGTTCCAATATTACAATTTTACTTTTACCTACCAGGTAGGATGAACCTTAATTTACTTTATCGCTTACTTTAGGTTAAAGTAAAGTTTTAATAATGGAACACTTTTTATAAGGCCGGTTAAAGTCTACTTTAAGCTATCGGTAAGTTGTGAAAACGGGCCTTAAAGTTATTCGAATAATTATATAAGAATGTTTCTAACTAATAGCTTAGTTAGTTTATAATTCGATTAATACATTTATTGACTAGTAGTCGATAAAAATCGATTATCCGAAAATCATTTGTATACTTTGTTTTTTCCAAATCGCTTCATTTCTTACCTCGTTTCTTCTACTGTTAAAAAAACTTATCCATTATTATTCGATTATTTGTGTCAGACTTTTTAATTCCGTTCTTCTGTGTTCAGCTATTTGATAATAAAAAAACTATTACAAGTTTTGCAAGTCTATAAATAAATTGATTAACGATTAAATGTTAAAACGATTATTCGACTAATAAATAACCGATGAATAGTTTCAGAACCACAAGGAATAAATCTTTATTAATAACTAGTCGTTTATTTGTTTTTTCACCAAAATAACATAAAACAAATTTGACTCCGAATAACAAAGAAAATCCCGATTGTTCGATTATTATGTTTAATCCGTTGTTCGTTCAACTAACAAAATTTATAAATATTTAAAGGATAGTATTTAAAAAAATAACTTACACGGTTTTTAATCGATTAATAGGTTAACCGATTATTCGTGTTAGGTAAAAAGTATATTTATATTTTGAATTTTTTTAACGGTTAATCGGTTATAATTATAGGAGCATTAAAATTAAGTTAATTTTATTTAGGTTTTTTATAAAAAAAATACTTAAGATCCAGTTATTTAGAAGATTGAAGCTTTTCTATATAAACAGGGCAAATACAAAATTTATAAGCATTTCAAATCAGTCAGTCGAAGTTGGCCCACCTGTATACTTTTAATTGTTTAAACGTTTAATCGGTTATTTGTATAATGTATTTAAATTAAATTTTTAGCTTTAAATAAGTATTTTTATTTATTACTATTTTTTACTTATTTTTGCCAATTTAATTTGAAGTGGCTAGTCAAATTAAAATTAATATTTTAAGTTTAAAATGGAATAAAAGATTATTCGCTACAATACTTTTGGGTTGGATTCATTCTTTTTTTCATATATATCCCAAAGTTTATTTAGGCGATTAATCGGTTTTTCGTTAATAAAACGCAAGTTAAATTCAACTTTTTAGCTAGATAATATAAGAAAAGATAAAATTTTAATAATATATTTAAATTTGTAATCGGTTAACCGGTTATTCGCTTTAACTAATTAAATGTTATTCGTAAAATTTTTAAAAAATAATAATTATCGAATTTGTCTTATAATATATTTAACTGCTATTTGGTTTGAGTTAACATATTTAAAATTGTTTAAACGATTAACCACTTTCTTAACCGATTTAAAAAAATGCGATTAATTTAAGCTTCTAAGATTTAAATTTATTGCATGTCATTGAAACATTTATATTTTTTATTGCTATTGGCTTCTAATAAAAGTTTTTTTTTTGTAATATTTTGAAAATTTGTAACGATTCATCGATTTCTGTTTAATCGATTAATTACAAAAATGTTTAAATTAAGACCTCTAACCTTAAAAAAGGTTTTTTATTTTGCATTTTTATAGTTTACCTTTAAAACGGTAAACTGATTTAAATATTAAATTCGCTTTAAATATGTCATGATTATTCATATTATTTCTTAAAAAAAAAAATTTGAAAAGAAGAGGCATTTTGTTTAGAAAATTTCTATTACTATTGATTTTAAATAAATACTTTCTTGTAGTATTATTAAAAATTTTAACGATTAATCGGTTATTTGTTTATCTAATTTTTTTACGAAAATGTTGAACTTTTAAGTTTTAGCTTTAAATATAAATATATTATTTTTAATATCTTAAAACCAAATGTATTAAAAATCGATTAATCGCCTTAAATATATCATGATTATTCGTTTTATCTCTTTAAAAATTATAAAAATAACAAGTTTTGTTTAAAAAATTTGTGCTGCTATCGATTTTTAGTTAATACTTTTTTTAGTATTATACAATTTTTTAACGATTAATCGGTTATTTTTTATCTGAATTTTAGCTTTAAATAATAATAATTATTTTTAATTGTTTAAGCTTGAGGTCTTTTTATTTATAAAATATTATATTTATTTATTTTTATTTTATTTTGAATACCTTAAACACAAATTTATTTTCCTAACTCTTATTCGATTATTTGTTATATGCCTTATATAAAAAAAATCCATCATTAAGTCTTAAATAAGACCAAAGAGATTTACTGCGTTTGAATTTTTTATCACCGAAAAAACAAAAAATATTTAAAGCTGATTTTATTACGGCTTTTTTATCACTAAAGAAACAAAAACGACTTCGA
This sequence comes from Pollenia griseotomentosa, assembly GCA_963931875.1. Lineage (NCBI taxonomy): Eukaryota > Metazoa > Arthropoda > Insecta > Diptera > Polleniidae > Pollenia > Pollenia griseotomentosa. The sequence continues at coordinate 19,089,812 of OZ007562.1, forward strand.
GGTGACAATTTTTCGAAGGGATTAATGTTGTTAAAAAAAACTCAAGACAAAAGACCATGAATAAGATCTTCCTAAAAAGGTCTAAATAGCAATAAAACATTTAAGCTTGCACTATATTTACATTTAAGTTAAAAATCTCCAGATAAAATGTTTTTGTTGCAGCTTTAAAAATAAAACTTTATTTTAACATTTTTGGACTTTTTTCTTCTTTCTTTGATTTGATTTCTTTATTTGTGACCGTTTTTTTCTTTTGTTGTTAAATCTGCTGATGATTTTAACGAAAATTGTACAAAACCAAATAAACATAAAATTAAATCCTCTAAGGAGTTAAAACAAAAGAAATAAACAACAACTAAAAAAGAGTTTTTTTTTGTTTCTTTTTTTTTTTTTTTTTGATTTTATGGATTGAAAACTTTTTAAATCGAAATTGAAATCCGCTTAAAAGTTTGTTTTTTTTTGTTCTTTCAATTTTAGTGCTTTTAAATTTTTTTCCAAATTTGTTAGGAAGAAGAAAAAAAAGATAATGCTAAGAAATTCTCCTGTCTGGGGAAAAAAGGCTTTTCTTTAAAGTGCCACTCCTGTGCACGAACACCAGCCAAATAAATTAAATTCCCCAAATGCTGAAAATGGCAAAAAGAATTGTACTGAAATAAAATTGTTTGCAAAATCTAAGATTAATAGCGGAAACAGAATCGTTTTTTTAAAAACTATTTTGGAAAGCCTTTTAGGAAAGTGATACTGTTTTTAACTCTACAACGTATGGGTATTTTTTGTCCCCCCTTTCTAGTAGTCTAAAATAAAATAATATGGATTTAAATATTTTACGCAAATATTTGTTAGAAAGTTTTATAAAAAGTCTCTGAATACACCAAAGCTTGAAATCAAAATATAAAGTGTGTTTAAGGGTTAATTTTATACTTCTTTTACAATAAGTGTAAAAATGCCGCATAAAATAGATTTTTAAGTGTTGTTATGTATAATAAAAGTTGTTTAATATATTTCACTATTTGGCACCACTACAGGCGAGTTTTAATCAAAGGGGGGGGGGGAGCTGCTAAGTTTCGAAGTTTTTTTTCCACAAAAAAATCACATGTGACTTAATAAAAGACAGGGATAGCACCCGAAAGAATGGACTTTCTATTCCAATGGCCTTCACATAAAAGAAAGCCCCAGATGAAATATCTAATAACCAAAAGAAGAACGCAAATTTGGGTTATTAATCATAACATTTCCTAAACTTTTCGTTTAGCTCTAGGCTAAACATTGGTTCAATATAAATTAACTTATTGTATCAGCCATTATAAGCTTTAAACATTTTCCATCTTTCTGGCAACATATGGCCAAAAGAATTGCTCCTTATTTAAGGTCAAGAACGAATTTGGGCAAAAATGGGCATCCAAAATTTTTCGTAGTTAAGCGTATTCTTGTGAGAGCATTCAGAGCAAGATCTAAAATATGATTAAGTGCTAGATTTAATCCTTTTTCTCTGGCACGTGGCAGCTGAGCCAATTTCTATTAAACGCGATACCCGTTTTGCATTGGACCCGGTACATATAGATTTAAATTCCTAAAAGAAACCTTGAGATGTTTCCATGCTATTCCATTGAAATCCAAATTATTGCCCTGCATTTGCTTACCCTGTTCCTGCCTTTAAAAAAAAAATTGTTTTCTTATTTTTCCAAGAGTCGAATTCCCCCAATTGTTTACCAATAAAGGAAAAAAATAAAAAAACAATATTTAATTTTTTTTCTTTTTATATATTCTCTTGTTACTTGCAACAAATTTCTGAACAATTTTTGTTGAGTTTTTATTGTTTCGCTATTTTATCAGACTTGGTTTCAGTTGTTTTATGTTTATTTGTCGTCTGTAACAAATCAACGTTGTGATTTTCTCACCCGAAACTCAATTTAAATCAAATTTAACTATGTCGTCTACCGAAAAAAAGAAAAATAACTATAAAAGAGAATATCTTGTTTTACTGTCAATTCCAGCCAGCCAACAAGAAAACTGTGTTTAGGAAAATCATCTTGTAGAAATTTCTTACTGCTGCACAGCACGTAACTTTTTTCGGGGATTTTCTTTTGGTTCTGGTATGAGTTTGTTTTGGCATTTTATGTGCAGCTGAAAAAAAAGTTTTTTTTTCTTTTATATTTTACTTTTTCGTTTAGACGTTTTCCTAAATCAAATTATCAAAAATTTTAGGGTTTGATGGAGAAATGGAATGATGAAATAAGAAAGAATTTTATTTGACTTTTAAAGTCTTTGTCTTAAAAGAAATCTTATTAAGTTTTAAAAACAATTATTTTGGCTATTTATGACCACAAATAAATATAAATTTAGAATTTTCATAAACAAGAAGTAAGAATTTCATATTCGGCTGTGTCGGATCGTTGATTTGGCAGTTCTCCGTTGTTTGATGTTAATTTGGTTGGATAATTCAAACTTTGCTGAAGCCAGAGCAACGTTTGCAAATTAGCCAAAGGAAACATCGCTATTGACCCTCTACTTCCTTTGATATTTTCGTTAAGTAATAAAGCATAAGTTTGATTAAATAACTATTTATGTCAACGCCGCATTTGGAGCGATGCGCTTAGTAAGACGGTTAAATCGTTGGTCTATAAGTCTTCAGAAATAACAATGGACAGAATATTGGATTGAACGGAGAGAGGTAGACATGCCTCATATAAAAGGCGTTAGTGTTGCACATATGCGCCTGCAGCAGGATGCTGTCACATGCCTCTCATCGCTAAAAACAACCAATTTACCAAGAGAAACATTTGCCGATTAAATTATTTCACCACAATGAAGCTGTTAACTGGCAACCATGTTCATGTAATTTGATTCCATTTAATAATTTTCTTTAGGGGATATGTAAAGTTTCAGGTATGCAGAAGAGCAAGAAACGATTGAGCACTTGAAAGTAAATCTTCGACGCATCATTGCGTCTCTGAGAACAGCCCTTGACTGCCGCTTATCTCTAAACATAATAGCTGGCAAGTTTAATTGCAGTATCACATGGATCACAGGGCACAAGTATATAATGAGCTTGTTAGACCTTGCACTACACTGAAAGAATTTTCTTCACAGATCCAATGGATTTTGACATTAATTCAATGAAAAATTACATTAAAAGTCAATCTATGTAATATGAAGAAGAATGTTATATTAGCCCCCCGTTAATGAAATGATTCATAAAATCGATAAAAATTTTAATTTGTTCAATGAGATAAATTCATTAAGTTACTGATAAAATTTGGTCATTTTTATAACAGTCCTTTATTACTTTAATGATTGTTATAGTTCTATATTTATGTTTATTTATTTCAGCCATTTTTTTCAATGTTCGTTTTGAGTTGTTGTGAAATTTATTTTTTTTATTTCTGTTTCAAGTCATATTAATTTTATTTCGTTTATATATTTCTGTTACATCATGGTTTGTTTTACTTGTATACGCTTACCTCTTAGTATATTATATTTAATTCATTTTCCAGCCCGGGACAACCTTCATCTTGCTTCTTTCCATTTTGTTGGCTTGTACTACTACGTAAATTTTGTGTATTAAAATTAACAATTCAAGAAAAATGAATGTGAGAATTTTATTTGTACCTTTTACTAACATTTAGCTAAAATCAGTGTTTCGTTATCGTTATGAATTTTTTCATTGATGTTATGAAACATTAAAATTTATAATTTTTTACATATTTTCATGTCTATCGCTTAGAATGGAATTAAAAATACGTCTTTACAGCAGTTTTAGGAAGAAAATATTTTTTAGTTATAAGTATAAGTTTGAGTGATATTTTTCATGGAAAATATGAAGTTACACTTTTTTTATAACTGAAAAATATTTCAATACATTAATTAATTAATTAAAAGTTTATTTTAATCTTAAAAAACCTATTGAAATAATGTATAACAATAAGTTGAATTTTTCTTTTGAAAGAGATTTTAGTTTGTCATTAATTTAATGAAAAATTTTAACGAAATTACGAAACTCAATTTCGTAGTGTTAATGAAATTGCTTTATTTTGTTTGTAAAATTTCATAATTCTTTTAGTGACCGTTTCGAGTTCCATTGGACTTTCAAGGCGTTTGGGTACCTATGCTCTCCTGCAAACTCAAACTTCGGCGATTGGGTATCGATATTGCTAAAGACTAGTTTACACTATCACACAAGTCTTACGTATTTTAAGAAAATTTCAAAACTGTCATGATAAGTTGTTGTTGTTTTTCGAAAATTTTTAAACAATAATTAGATCAGGGAAGCATTTCCTTCAAAATACTAAAGACTTGTATTATAATGTAAAGCGGCCGTAGGATTTCGGGCAGTTATGACCCCGCATAGTTGATGGGGGTACCATGTCTCTACTATCTATTTCTAAAATGTATGAATTTATTTTCGTATCTATTAGCACGAGACCAGGTCTAAGAGCCAGACATGATGTCTAGAAGCCAGACGATATGATTACTAACGCAGCTGTGATGACGGAAATGAGGAGGAAGATGTAGAACACCTCTCACTGTTCTGCACTGACGAGAAACCAACTGGCCAAAATGACATGCGACACCTTTGACGGATAAAATAATATCTCTGGCGTTGAGCTGGAGTGCATTTAAAAATTCTTATACTAGATTTAGAAATTGTAGTTTAGAATACCTTTTTTTTTATTTCGTTTAAGACGAGTTAAGTTTCATCATGCATCTTAGCAGAAAGAAAGCTTGTAAATAATTCATAAATCCTGGAAAATCCTGGTCCCTTCCATATTTAACGATTTAATGAAAATCTGTTCTATGCTTAATTGAAAGATCCTGATAACTCTTTTATTGAATTCCCCGGTAGGCTAGCTGATAGTTAGTGCCGGGGTTGTGGGTTCGATTACCGCCAGAGACTCTGGTTTCTTTCCTGCAGACAAGCAAAGAGCTTCGCGGGATAAGCTTAGCTTAGGAAATTTAAAAAAAAACCAAATTCGCTGACGAATCGCCTAATAAACAGCCTCTGTAATAATATAATATAATTTATAATAATAAATAAACATACTCTCCATCTTGATTTGAAATCATTCTCTATTACAGAATTACTGATCTTAGGCTTATCTCTTCTTTCATGGATTCATACACAGAGCCTGACTTTAACTCTCTTATTTTTAACGTAGATCAAACCCTTGGAGATTTTTTATAGATCAGAGATTATTTCACTTGTAAATTTGATACTACTTACATCATTTATAGTTAAGGGATAATAGTTGATATAAAATACTACTGAATTCGACTTTCTCAGATCCAAGATTCTACTCTCAGTTTAAATTACCCGTACAAGATTCTTTCTATAGGTTCTGAACCTGACATGCTTATAGATAATTTATTGATCGTGGCTTGCAATATAATAAACTTAATCCTCTCTTCATATATTGGTCGATCTCAAACTGCCATTTAACTAATTATGGGTGAATGTATCCAAAAATTCCAGAAGTAAGAAAATTAATTGTGTACCCAAAGATGACTTATCCCAAATTTCAGGATTGAAAAAAGGTGAAAAAACCTCTCGAACCAATATGTAATATCTATTTCAAACTTTTGTATAAATAGATTGAAATCCTTACAATTGGATTCTTTGGAATGCTTTAATTAGGGTTTAACGTTAGGAATTCGTTTGAAGAAAATTTTGATTTAAATTTGGAGTTTATTAAATTTAAGATATATTTGTCTAAACAATCTCTTTAAGAATAGTTTGCAATCTAAACTGACAAATAACAAAATCATGCACTCAAAAGAAAAATCAATCCATTCGTACTCAAATCAATCCGAAGCGGTATTAATAGTACGGTGAGTACGGTTTTTGTTGAATCAAGTGCAGTAATATTGATTCAAGTACGGATTTTCAATCGCAAAATACTTAAATTATCCATATTTAAACTTTTTTAATTTATGCTTGTATTCTTAAGTGACCAGTACTAGAAACAAGAATTCTAACAAGGCTTAGAGAAAATTTGGAGATTTCAGTGACGTTCTTTTTTTGGGACCATGGTCTAAGAATAATAATATAAATAAATTAGGGATAAAAAGGATATAACTAGAAAAGAAAGACTAAAGTTCTAAAGTGTATATTTAGAGATTTTAAACTATAATATTTGATTCAGTTAAATTATGAGGCAAAGGACGTCAATCGAGGATTTATAAAGTTTCTAATAGTAGACTTTTTATTAAATTGAACTCTGTCTTTTTTAAATCAGGAATCAGAAAACTTTAGTTAACCTCTTCAGACCATGGGTACACATATGTGTACCTTAACTTATTACAAGTTTTAATGACTAGCGACATCGTGTGACCAATAGAAACAGTTTTATAACTTGTTTTAAGCTACTGCGCTTCAAAAAATATCAAAAAATGGCAGGGCAGGTTTTAGCCATTATTTTTACATTTGAATTTAACAGTTTAAAAACCACACTGCTTGGACATTTTTCCTCAATAACTAGTCGTTAAGACCTAAAGTACAGATATTTGCACCTCTTTTTCTACCACTTTAAATGAAAAAAAAAAAATAAAAACCGAAATTTAAATTACACCTCATAAGATAAAAAAATTGTTAATAAGCCCTTTACTTAATCGGTTCAGTTCAAATTTTAAGAAATTAAGGATTTTCGTTTAAATTGTTCATATTTTAAAACCTGAGGTACACATATGTGCACCAGTAATTTCTAAGAATTCAAATAAAAATTAAAAAAAAAAAAATATACAGTTGTCTTATTTGCTCCCCAAAAGGAATAAAAAATATATAAGAAATGTAAAAATTCAGTGGGTTAATGTTCGGGTCTTAAGAGGTTAAATCAAGGTTATCATTTTGAATTTAATCCTTTAACAAAACCCCTTACTTGTGACGACGCGCCGTAAAGCTTCACAGAAAAAATTTTTTTCACCAATTAAAGCATTAATCAAAAATGAAATCAGTTTTAATTAAAAATGTAATCAAATAAAATAAACGTGTAATCAAGTGAGTTAAACGTTTAATCAAGAGAATTTGTAATTTGTTTACTGGTGCAAATTAAAAGTATCAACTAAACGTTTGATTCACTTCATTAAATTTTTTAATTATAACTGATTTATTTTTTGATTAATGCTTTAATTGGTAAAAAAAAATTTTCTGTGTTTAAGGTGTTGAGCTTCATAGTGTATTCAGAAAGCACTAAGTTACAAAGGTGGTTGCATCAGATCCTTTAAACTGAACTCGTAAGACCTTAATTGAAGTCCCCTTTCCCAGCCTCCTTAAATTATATTTTTTTTTTAAATATCTTTAGATTGCATTTTAAAAATCATTGAACTATGTTACCGAACTCTTCCACCCCTTTGTCTCTTAGCTCTTTCTTTTTTAAGCTGGAAACACTAAAAATCTCATTAATTTTATTGCTTTAGATTTTGCCAGGATTTTTATGGCTCTTCCAATCTCAACTCATGCGTTTGTAACACATTCCTTGGCAAAAAAAAAATTGGGCAAGTTTTTTTTTTTTTTGTATTATTTTTAACGAGCGGGACACTTAAAAACCAGAATATAAATAAATTTGTGTTTTATTGTTTGTTGTCAGAAGAAGGGGGTACATTAAATTTATAATGCCTTATAAATTTTATTTCGATTTAATCTTGTTATTGAATCATACAGTTTTATTTTTGTTTACGACTTTTGTATAATACAATATTTAATATTTCTTTGGCTTAAAACTTGTTAAAAGGTAAAAGGGCTTAAGTCTAAATTCATTAATATAAAAAATTTTTAAAGAATAAAGCATTATAAATACTGAACTCGGTAATTGTTGATAATTGTAGACCTAAACAGTACAACATTAGCCAGACGTAGATTTCTAGATCTTGCTCTCTCCGTTTTATAAGCATTTTAAAAAATCTTATTTTAACTAAAAACGACTTATATCAATTTAGCTTTCTAAAGGTATTTTTATTTATATTTTTATAGTTTATATTTCCTTAATAAAGCTATAAACTTTAAGGTCATTATTCAATTATTTATTTAGACCAAAAATTTGACAGTGACTTACAAATTTGGAAGACGAATTTTAAAGTTACCTATTAGGACTTCAAGGATGTAGTAGAGCTGTATTTGAACTGAATAAGAGCCAAACTTTAAATAAACTGGAACTAAATCAGAACTAAACTTAAACTTTACTTTAACTAGAACTGAAATTAAACTGAACTAGAATTGTAAATAATATTTTCAAAAATAAACAGAACATTATTTAGCGTTAGGCTTACACACCCAAAAACGATATCTATTTTTCTAGTGTTTGTGTAGACGAACACAACCCTTAATACCATTCGTAACTATTTTTAAGAAAGAGCCGAACATTATATAGTGTTTTGTTCTTCGTTAAAACAAAAAACAAAACAATTGTAGTGATACTGTAGACAAACATTATAATTTAACGATCTGTAATGTTTCTTTTTTACGTTGATATAAAAACAATAATTTTAGTAAAAACCCGCAGCACGAACAGCTTGTTTGTATTGTGTATATGGTTTGTGTGTGTAAAATAATTTTTGCTTTTTTTTTTTTTTTGTAAGTGTATTTTGTTCTTGTAAAAAATGTTTGGTTTTTTTACCAGCCAAAAGGGCGCTTGACACAACAGAAACGAACGAACATTAATGAGCTGAACCGAACACAATGAAGTTTGTGGTTTAAAAAAAAAAAAAAAAAAACACCGAACGGAATTAAAAATTTTCATCTTTTGATGAGTTGGAAAAAACAGTATTGTTTTTGAGTTCGAAAGATGACAAACAGGGAAACGTTATTTTTTTTGGACTTACTACACAAACACTATACGCGTTTGTGTTTTCCACAAATCTACCGAACCGAACACTATGGAGCGATATTGAGTGCTTATTTTCGAACACTGGTTAAAACATAAAATTGTAAAAAACAAAATAAAAGAAATTATTTTAATCATTAAGTTGACATTCCCTTAAAACGTGAAATGTTGCCTGGTCCTGTCAGCGTTAGGAAAACATCGAGTTGAGATGACATTGTCCTTGTAGGGACACATTTCAATGGTTCCTTTGGTGCCCGGCGAGGAGAGATTCCCCTTAACATGGCATTTACATTTGCAAAAAATTTCCGGTATAAAGGCACCTAAACTGTTCTTGACAAAGCAGATTTTGGACGTCCAATTTTAGGTAATTTTTTAGCATTATGAGCCGTATATCACGAATAACACGAACAATGTTGGTAATTGAGTAAAAGTCGGAAGCAGAGTTGGGAGGTTATTTAAAAATTTTTTTTTTAAATGTTTCCATTTCGTTCTTGTAAATTCCGTTTTGCTATAAAAACTGATAAAATACTTTAATTTATTTATTTTTTGTTTCTTTGCAGGTATGTAAATTTTCATTATTTAAAACGTTTGTTAAGGGTAAGTTATTCGTTAAAGAAAAAATTAATTCTCTGACTATAAATTTAAATTTAAAATCAAATTAAAATCTACCACTAAATAACTGACCACTTCCTTACTCTAGTTAAATTTTATATGGCTTTCTGCATTTGCCTCAAAATAATTTTCTATGCAAAAATATTTGCAGCTATTGTTTGTTTTCTTGCTAAAATTTTGTAGACCATAAACCAAAATGTCCCTTTTTTTGTTTTGGTAACTATTTATGTACGATGTGCAACAAAATTTATAAAGTACTTAAATGTACTTCAAACGAGTGTATGTGTTTTGTCGTAAAATATGTTTTAGAAATATTTATTCTATGTGTTTGTAAAAGTGTATTAAATATTTTGGGTGTTATACTAGTATGTATGTATGGATGTGTGTTTGTGTGACTGTGTCTCTGGTAAATAATTTATATTTGACATTTTTGACTGATTTATAGATTGTTACGGTCAGTTTACTCAATGTTTTCCTCTCTACTCTACTCTACTCTAGAACTTTAAAAGGCAGGTTTCGTAGAAAAAATAAAATAAAATGTATAAACACATATTTTGTGCAACATTTTGTGGCATATTAAACAAATATTGCATATGCAATTTGGAATAATAAAAGTTCAAGAAAAGTTTACAAATTTAAAATACTGTGAAATCTTTCATTACCGAACAACGAAGGCATAATTTAAATGTGTCCGTACAAGACAAATGTTTGCTCAATAGAACTCAATGATTTCCTAATGGAACGCTGACGGGCCTAGGCAACAGGGTTTGTCCATAGGGGGCGTCCGCTTAAGAAGACCTAGGTTCATTAAAGGGAATTACACTGTATATACTATTTAGTCTGGGCATAAATATGCACGAAAGTATATTAAATTCTTAATAATTTAAGCAGTACAACGATTTAATGAAGTATTCAGCCAATTGTTATTCAATCTTTAGGCCACTTCAAAGTCAACCTTGATTTAAAATTACTTCTAAACTTTATTGATTTTTATCTGGTTAAATCTGCTGTACTTTCCAGCAGTTGCATTTTGTGCAGAAAGATCAGGCATAAAATGTCTTACCAACTGCCTTCTGCAGTTCGTTTATTAATTGTTTAATGTTTTTTTTTTTATTTTTTGAATATTTATGGCTCTAGGAAAACGATGTTAAGGAGTTTATCTATTAAAGCAAATGCATTTATGTCCACTAACAACAACAAACTGAGTGACAATTTGTCAAAGCAAATTTAAATTTTGAAGCCCTCAGTGAGTCGTTTTAAATAAGAAAATATTAGCAAAAGTTAAAATTGTATAATAAAACGTTTATATAACTTCAGAAAATGCAAGCTTTTTTTATTACACTAAAAGTATAACTTAACTTAAAATTTTACAAAGCTGTGTAAATAAAATTTTGTTCTAAAAAGGGAAAATGTTGACCTCCTTTACGTAATGTTGCATTTTTCTACAAAATGTTGCATTTTTCTACAAAATGTTGCATTTTTCTACAAAATGTTGCATTTTTCTACAAAGTGTTGCACTTTTCTTATAAAGAGTTGCATGACTTTACTTAAAGTTTTAAAGATATGTATACAGAAAGTTGCATTTTTATTTCACAAAAGCTTGCTCTTTTTAAACACTTTTTTTTATAAAAAGTTGCACTTTTTATACCCACACCACAAAAGTGGAGAGGGAATTCTGCATTTGTGCTGATGTGTGTAACACCTTAAAATATTGGTCCGGCTGGCTGGCTGGCTGTCCATGTAACCTTGTGCGCAAAGTAAAGGTCGCAATTTTGGAGATAATTTGATAAAATTTGGGACATAGGTTCTTATTGGCACAAGGACCAAGGCTATTGTAAATGGGCCGAATCGTAGAACCACGAGGGAAGATAGGGGGAAATTTCTTCCTCTTAGAAACTATCAAACCGATTTTAATGCAATTTAAAACATAGATAGAACCACATCTATATGGAAACAAAAGGTATGCATTTTTTAAAAAATGGGACCACGAGGGGAGATAGGGGCAATTTCTGCCTCTCAAACCGATTTTAATAAAATTTAAAACATAGATAGATCCATATCTACATGGCCGACTATACTTTCTTAATTGTTTTTATATAAAGTTGCACTTTTTTTTTATAAAAAGTTGCACTTTTTTATATAAAGTTGCACTTTTGTTTATAAAAAGTTGCACCATTTTATAAAAAGTTGCACTTTTTTTTATAAAAAGTCGCACTTTTTGTATTAAAAGTTGCAGTTTTTTTTATAAAAAGTTGCCCTCTCTTTATAAAAAGTTGCATTTTTTTTATAAAAAGTTGCATTTTTTTATAAAAAGGTGCACTTTTTTTTATAAAAAGGTGCACTTTTTTTTATAAAAAGGTGCACTTTTTTTTATAAAAAGTTGCACTTTTTTTTAGAAAAATTTCACTTTTTTTTAGAAAAATATCACTTTTTATGCCCTTCACCGCTAGTAGTGAACGGTGGTATTCAAAGTATGTAAGTTGCACTTTTGTTTATAAAAACTTGCACTATTTTATAAAAAGTTGCAATTTTTTTATAAAAAGTTGCACCATTTTATAAAAAGTTGCACTTTTTTTATAAAAAATTTCACTTTTTTTAGAAAAATTTCACTTTTATTACCCTTCACCGCTAGTAGTGAACGGTGATATACTAAGTTTGTCATTCCGTGTGAAACTCTTTTAATATTCTTTTAAGACCCAATGTAGTATATATGTATATATTCTGTGTTCTTGAGTAGTTCTAAGTCAATTTAGCCATGTGCGTCTGTCTGTCCGCCTGTTGAAATCACGCTCACTTTCGAATGACTCCAGAGAAAAGAACAACATTGGCATCCAATTGTTTCTAGTTCTCCTAAAAGCAGTTTAGACTTGAGAGTTAAAACAATTTATAATTTGTAAACAAAAAGTAATATGAACAGTGGCGGAACACACATATTGATTTAAGATTTAGCACAAATTCGTTCTGTATGACTAGAAATCATCCAACAATCGGATAACTTACAATAGGCCCCATTTAAGCAGTTAATAAGGCCTAAACCCGTAACGAATAATGCCTTTGTAATAAATTAAGGTCTGTCACGGTCCATAATTTACCATATGCCCCATATAAAGCCCACTCTCGGAAAACACTTGAGTCTGTGTTCACACTATCAAAGTTTTCTTTTAGATAGTATTAGTTGATTGGTGGTAGGGGGAACAGAATGTGCTATTTTCTCTCTCCTTTCACTAATCAGCTAAGACATTCTGAAAAAAACAAACGTTCATAGTGTGAACAAAGATTTTGTACGTGTAAAACCGTAACGAATAATAATGCTATTATAATAAAATTTAGTCAGTTATAGTTTTATAAGGCTATAAATCATATTTTGAAATTTTATGAATTTAAAGCCAACTCCTGAAATATTCTAACTGTCGGTAGAGGGTAACAAAGATTCGGCACAGCCGAATGTAGCACTTAAACTTTTTTTATAATAAGTTGCACTTTTTCCTAAAAAAAATTGCACTGTTTACTGTTTAACATTTTATTAGTAAAAAAATGGAAAATTTTTTGCCAAAAATTGCATCCCAGAAAATTATCGTTTTTCTTTTTTTTTTAACAAGAAGTCTTGTTTTTAAGTAAATCTTAAAAAATTACTTTTTTACAAGATTTTGCACTATTTCATACAAAATTTAACCAAAAGTTTCACTTTTTTAGGTTTTTTCTTTCAAAAATATAATTTTTCTTTTTTTTTATAATTTCTTAAACAAAAAATTCAAACTCTTTAAATTCAATAAACTTGTATTAGTTTTTTGAATATTTTTTTCTTCGAAAACTTGTTAAATACTTTTTTGTAACTTAGACCTCTCTATTTGTTAGACACAAAGAAACTTTTTTTCTATTACAAAGTATTTCTTAACATTTCTAATCCATTAGTTACGTATATTCTTTACAAAACTTCTCCGCTACTCTTTCGCTGCTGTTTTTTTTTTTTCTTTCGGAAAAAAGGTAAATTTTTTTATTCTTTTTTACATGCCAGCTGTAAAATTTCCCATTTCTTTTCTTTTTGTATATGTTTCTTATTTCCTCACGCATTCAGTTTGGTCTCAAAACGTTGAACACTTTAGCGAAATGTGTCTGCACTTTGGTGTTTTGTGATTTGTATTTCTTTACATAAATTATTGCTCTGGAGTCTATGGCATTTTCTTTATACATTTTTTCACGTTACGAATAGAGTATTTTGTCTAACCGTTCAATTGTAGAATTTATGCGTGCCGCAAAAAAGTCTTATTTTTTACGTATGATGAGCAAAAAATCAGCAAAACGAAAGCAAAAAAATGGTTTTAAACAATTTTTGTACAACATTATTGGAGACCTCTAAGGAGATTTATGCAGGCAAAATAAGGCGGCTGGTTTGTTTAAGGAAAACAATAAACGTGAGGTACTAACTGGAAAAAAGTTAGGGGGCCAACGTTGATATGAGTGCTGAATTGTCTTCAACTACTTATAAGAAGTAATATTGAAAGTAATTTCAATCCAAAGTCAGGCAGAGGAAAAAGTGTTGATTTGTCTTGTCTTCTACTAAGAACAGCCTTTAAAGTCTCCAATTTAAATTTTTTATATCCCAACTTTTGAAAGTTTAAAATTCTACTCCAACAACTAAAAGTTCGTGCCGTTGTATGTTAGCCGCTGTGGCACGAATATTTTCACGGTAAAAAGGTGTTGTAAGTTGTGTTTAAGTATTGTGTCACAACAGAAGCCGGGGCTGCCAACAACAACAGCAATCCGAACAACAACAATGGAAGCATGCGTGTCACATTAATGTATTGAAAACTACAATTGTATTTTTATTGTTGTTTGTTCGTTTGTCTTGGGGAATTATTGTTTTCAGGTTGTGTATGAGTGGTTTTCGGCAGTTTTTTTTTTTTAATCAACAAATAGGAGTTCAAAGAGCTTTAGCGCTAAACAGTGGTTTTAATGGGACTTTATTTAAAATCTAACGATACTTTTGTGAACAAGTAAAAGTGCTATATTCGGCTAACTCGAATCTTATTTATATCGTACTTAAGATATAAATAAATCTAGTTTGTGCCACGCCTACTTCTGCAGCCGCAATCAAGCACAGCTTCTTTTCGGGTATTCGTAGGTCATCATAGTGAATTATGTTATTCAAAATGCTTACGGTGAAGCCAGGATCAAAGATTGCTTCAGGTGTGAATAATTAATCATCATCACCGATGTTGTAATCTCTTAATGCCCTAATGGGCCTTAGTCATACCGCTGTGTTTGTAGCTAACTTTTTGCCCAAATGTCCGGTGGCAACCTGTTCTAGATCGTAAACAATGCCTTAGAAGGGGTGGCCCTAATGGTTCCTGTTACCGTTATTTTCATCATTCTCATTATACCGACTCCTAACCACGAAAATATCGTGAGCGACATTATTTTAAATTTTCGTTTTTTTTTAATAAATGACTTTATTGGCAACATTTGCATCATCTCCTAAAGTGTCATGGTTACATTATGATTTTATAGAAAGAATAATTTTATCGTAAAATACTTATTTCATACAAAATTTTTATGAAATAAAATAAAAAACTCCCTCCTGTAAAATTGGATTTTTGGCGCTTACGCTATTTTAGCGGTTGGGTATGATACGATCAAACTTTGTTTGCTGATTCTTCCACCAACCAAACTTTCTAAACAAGAGGGGTTAGAACACGGCTGCCGAATGGAAATTCTTCAGAGCAAAAGAAAGCTGTTAAATTGTGTCAAAGCTGAGATTGCATTGTTTATACCTTATGAGTAGAAACAGAATCCTGCTGGAACGTTCACGGCTTGGTTTTAAAAAGGAATTGATTAAGTGGCTTTACAATGGCTTTCAAAACAGTTTATTTGTAAACTTTGGCAGACGTTTTGACAAGTTCTTAGTGATATTATTAGAAAAGACACCCCACCATACAACGACTTCTTTTGGATGATGACCCTTTCTCGACCCGTATAATGAACTGGGATGATTCCTTAGATGACCGTGGTTCACACTGCGATTTGTTTGTTAAAGTGTTTCAGTAAAAAAAATTTTTCCGGTAAATAAGATTTTTCCCTGTATGATATTAGCGTCATTAACCAAACGGAGTGGTCATTTTACGGCAATATAGTGCAGTTGCCGTCTTAAATTAAACTTTGTGAGACAAATGTAGTTTTGTAAAAAACTGTGATTTTGTAAAAAAAAATATGTTAAAAAAAAATTTGTTAAAATGTAAAACTTTTTTATATAAAAAATTTTTTCATAAATTTTATTGCTGTCATCACTGTGCGCCGATGCTTTTAACATATTAGGGAATTTTTTACAGCAGTTGTTCTATACAAGGGATTTTTGTGTATTTTTTTTCCGATTATTGCAAAGAATGTTAAATAAAAGTTTATTTTATTTTATTAAAATAAAAACCAAAGGTAATAGGTGCGACAAATACAACAAACATTATGTGTTATTTTGTTTTCCATGAAATTGTGTCTGCATATTGGAATTTGTTAAATATGTTTTTATATTTTCTAAAGGACCCTAAATTTACTTGCCAATGTTACTAAACCGAAACACAAAGTATGTCATATGAAATTTCTTAGGAATTAAATTACCTTGAACCCAGTCTCTTAAGCCAGAAAAAGCCCCTAGAGTATTTAAAAAAATAATAATAATGATTTTATATAAATAATTAATTTGCTTTGTTGAAACAGAATTTAAATATTAAACCCCATATTCATAAAAAACATATCAGGTTTATTTAAGGTTTATGAAATGAATTGTCTTTGAAAATTTGTTCATTAAACCTTTTATAAATCAAACATTTTTTAAATGAATATGGTTGTAAGTTTTAAAAATTGTACTGTTAAATTTTTTACTTGCATACAAGATTCTGCCAAACTTCCGTTTACCATTAAATTAAGTATTAATTTTTTATGTCCAAAACATTTTTATTTTTGAAGATTGTGTAGAAAGTTTTCGAACATGCAGAAAACAAAAAAATTAAATACACATTAAAACGTTTTTCAATTGAAACTGCATGAGTAATTGAAAAATTATTGAAATTTATAAAAGAACCAAGTAAATACCACCACAAATCCTATAAAGAAGACCATAAAAATCCAACACTTAAGAAAATATCATTAAATATGTTAAAGATACTAAATACAGGAGAACGAACATGTACGAAATAAAACAAGAACCCAATGATGTACAGTGTACTTCAAAAGTAGATGGAAGTGGTAGGAAAAAAGTAACTGAATGAGAACTGGAAGTTGAATAGATTTGAAATAGAGCAGAACTTTAATTAAACTTACCTTAAAAAAAACTGAACTTGAAACAAATTTGAATCAAAATCGGACCGAACTATAACTGAACTAAAATAGAACTATAAATAGAACCAACTCTGAACAAGAAGTAAGCTGAATTAAAATTGAACTAGACAATAGAACTATAACTTAACAAGAACTAAACTAGAACTGAACTAGAACTGAAATAGAACTATTTTATAGGGTGTTTTCTTAGACATGAGGAGTTTCCGATAGGGATGACTGTTAAACTTGCACCAGAACAACGTTGACAAATTGTGGAAATTTATTACCAAAATTCGAAATCCGTACGCCAAACTTAAAAAAAACACCTCATCAAGTTTACGGTGCGCATAATCCTCCATCTGAGCAGCTAAGTCGCAATACTATGAATCGATTTATTACCACATTTACTATTTTAAATATTTTTCTAAAAAAGGCCTCTACCGTGCGTGCAGAAGAAGCCATCGCCGCTGTAGACGTGAGTGTGCCAAGAGACTCGAATTTATCGATCCAAAGCCACTGCTTGAAAAATGTTGAGAAAAGATCTCCTAAATCCATAAAAGATGCAACTGTGGCAAGAATTTAAGCCAGCCGACCATAAAGAGCGTAGTGTGTTTGGTGAATTAACTGGAAGTTCCGCCATATTTTTATCGTCAAATCATCTTCAGTAAAAAATTTCATTTCTGCATTAACGGGTATCAAAAAATTGTCGTTTCTGGAGATAGCACAATCCCCATGAGACTCCACTACATTTTAAAAGTCCCCGTTTGGTGCGGTTTACATGCCGAAAGCGTCATCGGCTCACTTGTCTTTAAATCCGAAACCGTTGACAACATTACCGTGAATCTCGAGCGCTTCGTGATTTGCTTTATTCCTCATGTCCTTGCCAATCTTTTAGAGGAGCAATGGCTTCAACAAGACGTTACAACATGCCATACAGCGCTAGTTTCTCGCGCTTTGTTGAACGAAACGTTTAGCGACCGAATTATCTCAAGAAATTTACTTTGACCCACGCATTCGTGCGAATTAACACCTTTGGCCTTTTTTTTGTGGGTGTACGTCAAATCTCTAGTTTATAAACCAGTAGCCCGTTTCTGTATATCTCACATCGTAAAACTCTTCGCATGAAACGTGTGAATTGCAACAAAAATAGTGTGAAATGAAACAAAAAATGGTTTTTCTCCCACAAGTGTTTCTGTATCTCTTTTTTGCGAGAATTATCTGTCATTTAAATAATTTTCCAGCAATTATTGGAAGGATGCGAGAAAAAGTGTTTCTATAACAATATTTTGCGAAAAGTTTCTTTCAAGAACTGTCAAAATAAGTCACATTTGAAATTGGTGGCGAGAAAAACAAAATGTAGATATTTTGAATTTAAAATATGTTTATTTACTATTTTTTTTAAATAAATAAAAAATAGAAGGAATATAAATGATAAATGCATAATTTATATGATGAAAATAAACAAAAAACAATTGTTATATTTTGTTAGTTTAAATTTTTGTTAGCCTTTTCTTGTTTTGGTTTTAATCAGTGCTGCCAGATAAATTTGTGTCAAAATCGTCAATTTCCTGAGAAAAAAATAAAAAAGATCGTCTTTTTTGTTTTAAAAATCGTGCAATTTAAAATCAATTTTAAACAAATTTGTTTCGACTTTTATTAAAAAATAATCAAACAAAAACATAGTTAAAGTTCATGGGTATTTAATAATTATTATTTAATAATTGAGATATAAATCTTTAATTTACCTATTCCTATAATCTTTTTCTTTTTTATCTGAAATAGACTTAGTAGAATACCTTGTAGTTAAACTTAAAAAAATCGGTTCATAAATAAACGGGTTAAAGACCCAGTAAAATCTTCGCCTACAAAATATGTTAAGTAATCAGAAACACATAAAAGCACTACATACAATTCTACTGAAAATCTAATGAATTTTACAAGGGTTGTGCCAAAAAGAACAAATTCAAAAGTAAGTCATTTTTTTTTTATCTTAATACATCCAGAAAAAAGTAGTTATCGAAGTTCTTATGGAAGAAAGCTACTTAATAACGAGTGAAAGAAGCTATCCATTTTGAAAAAGTTTTTACTGGGAGACAAACATTTCTTTCTTGCCGGAATAATGGTTTTGGCACAAAAGTGTACATATAAGATAAGAATATCAAATATCAATCATATTTTGTATATGTATATAAGAAGTATTAAATGTTCAAAATAAGCCAAGTCGGTCCATTACTTTCCCTCGAAATTTTGCTTTTGCCGATACATTTTTTAGGGAAGAAACAAACAATTTCGAGGACAATTTTTACAATAGGGATAAATATAATAATTTAAGCAGCCTTGTTTCTAAAGATATCTTTTTTTCTAATAAACAAACATATAAAAATATTTACAATTATCTTATTTCGAAGACTAATGCCCGTAATTTCTACAAATAGATATCTAGTGGTCTTCATACCTAACAGTTATCTTTACCTATCCGGTATCACTATTGTGGTAACTTCAACGTTATTTTTGCCTACGTGAATTAACTACCGAAAATCGATGGGGTAAAATACATTGCACTTTAACCCGTAGGTTAGAAATACGTTTTAAAATTATGAAAACCATAGATACCTATACACAGCTAGATACATATTTGTAGAAATTACGGGCATAAGGGGCTTATAGTGTAAAACGCAACGCCAACAATTTCATTAAAAGCAAAAATAAAATCAAAAATATTTTATAAATTTGTTGTTGCTTTCTACATACAATCATATTATTTTTTTTTTTCAATTTTCAACGCCACAAAATAGAAGTGTTTGAAATTTAAAAATTCAAGATGTATTTCTATAGAAAGTAACAACAAAATTATAAAATATTTTTGATTTTGTTTTTGCTTTCGTCACTTTTTTAGAAAAAATCATCAAAACGTCACTTTGTTAATATCGGAACAAAAAATCGTCAGGATGACAATAACTCGTCAAATCTGGCAGCCCTGTTTTTATTATATTTATTTCTTTTGTTGACGTTTCGCTTTTATTTGACACTGAATTACTGGAAATATTCCAGTATAAACAGAATTTGTTGTGTCTGTTTTCGCATTCAAATACAGAAACACTTTTATCTCATAAATCGAGAAACGATGGAATTTTTTGTTTCACACTTCATGTAAGAAATTTTACGATGCGAGAAATACAGAAACGAGCTACAGCATTCATTATTTAATAGCCAATATTTGATTCACTATTGACGAAATAATGCCGGAAATATTCTTAAAAGTGGTGCATTGACAGTATGAAGTTCATGAGGCGTAGTCACGAAGGCCCTTTGACGGAAATTATTTTTAAACATTTAATGCCATGAAATTTGTGGGCTAATGAAGCCAAAATTTTGGTCATTCTACGTCGCTAAAAAATCACCCTTTAGCACCAAACTTAAACTGACCTAAAACTAAACTCAAACTGAACTTGTACAAAACTAGAGCTTAATTTGAACTGGGGGCTAATTCTGGCAGTCGTGATCGAATACTTTTTTTTTCTTTTTTGTGAAAA
Source organism: Pollenia griseotomentosa (assembly GCA_963931875.1). Classification (NCBI taxonomy): domain Eukaryota; kingdom Metazoa; phylum Arthropoda; class Insecta; order Diptera; family Polleniidae; genus Pollenia; species Pollenia griseotomentosa. The sequence goes on from OZ007562.1 coordinate 19,110,075, forward strand.
CTCAAATAAATGCTTTACAACACTGAAAAAATATTTCAATTCGTTCAGTATCGACAGAAATAATTATAAATAAATTTGCTTTCCAATCGAAAAAGTATTCGATCACGACTGCCAGATTAAGCCCCCTAAACTCGCATTCAGGTAGAATAAAACTTATATGCAACTATACCTGGACTAACCTAGAATTAAACTTTAACTGTAAAAGAAAAAATGGCTTTCTGTAAGCCAACTTTTCCCACCCACTTTATTATATTGATGCTCTTAAGGTAATGATTTCTATCACTTACCTAGTACAACATTAATCTAACACCCTCCTTCAGCTCTTTACGTTCAGCATTTAAATGCATTTTTAGCATGTGTAACAAACAATTTACCCCTTTGTACGATTATAGAGATTTCTTATCACCCGTATCCAATAGAGAATTTATGCATTTCCTCGTTTCGGCTTTCTTCCTCATATTCTCTCTTGTTTCAATATGGAGCCCCTATACATTAGTGTTTATATAACAAACCAATCACATAGATGATTGAAATTGTAATAACAAATGTTTTAATAGTTTCAAGAACATTTATTGCCTAAACGTGTGATATTTTTATTATCACTTCAAGTTTACTCCTACGAACTTGTAAGACAGGGAGTTAGCATCCTTCTTTTGTATAGGTCATATAAATTGCTTAAGGTTAATCAAAAAAACTGATGAAGTTTTATGACAAAAAAAATTAATAATATGTTTTTACCCTTTCGACCCCAAAGTTGCTTATAAGCAACTTGGATTTTAATCATCGTTTTATTTAAAACAATCGTAATAAAATTATCAAAGCACATATGAGGAGCCGCAGAACAAAACGTACTTTTTCGCATTTTTTGACAAATTAGTTTTTTGTTATTTTTATAATATTTGGGTTATAATCTTTAAGAAAACATCTTGTTAGCATATTTTTTTTCTTTTTTTTACCAAGAAAATGGGTTCTAAAAAAATTGGTGCATAACAAAACGTACTTTTTTAATTTTTTTTTTTCAAAACGTGCTTTTTTCATTGTTTTTGCCATTTCTTCGTGAAGTTGTTTTAATAACAAATCATTTCTTAATTTGTTTGACGTTTATTTATGTCGTTACATTTTCGTTAAAATTAACTGTTAAATAATGGTGAAAAAGTAAAAATTTTCAGTAAAACAAAAACAAAGTTAAAGAAATTGTTTTTGGTTTGTCATACAATTTACCGTTTTTTAAAGAGGGAGAAACAAGTCAAAATTCTCACGTTTATTTAATTTTAGAAATGTATAATAAACAAAAACTATTTTTTAAACTTTACTTTTCTTTTAATGTACATTTGTATTTGTTCGACGAGTTTCAAAGAATAGCCTCCAATAATTGCAATAACTTAACTATTGTTTGGTGAATGAGTGTTATGAACACAATAATTAATACAATAGTATAATTAAACATGGAAAAATTACAAGAATCTGTACAAAATTTAAATATTTTTTTAAACAAAACGTACTTTTTTCATTTTTTTTTTAGCAAAACGTACTTTTTTCGATATAAAATTCGTTTGATATTAAATATCCTTGACATTTAATGTGTTGACTTACTGCAGTTTGATTCTATATTATAGAGAATGAATAAAAAATAGAAAAGTTTGTTTTAATTTTTCATAACGTGCAAAACTTTCTTAACGGCCCAAAGTTGCTTATAAGCAACTTCCTATATCTAGTCACCCGAAAACTCAAAAAGTCTGAAATCTTCAAAAATCCTTAATTTATATTTTTTAACTAAGGAAATTATAAAAAATAATTTTTCTGACGGTGCGTTCAAGAGCGGGCGCGAAAGGGTTAATGTAAAATTAAGTAGTTTTTTTCTAATAACGGAATATTTTTAAAAATTTTCTTCACAAAATCTGTAGCATAAGTCCAAGGCGTCTTATAATTTCACTTGGATTGCTGTTTAAATTTTCTTCTATTGTACAGTTTGCCATAAATACGAGTTATTTTCGTTTGTATAGTTTGCTAAATATGCATTTATTTTCCTGATTGATTTTTAATATTTTTTTTTGGTTATGCTTTTGCATTAGTAGTTTTCATTATTAGAAATCTACTAGAGTTGTTTTTCAATTTTCAACTGCACTACAGTCAGTTTTAGGGGGGTTTCTTTTCATTGATTTGGTTTTTCATAATGAGTTTCCTGAAAGCATATAAATATTTATGAGTTTCTAAATGAAGTTTAAAGAAAAATTGATAATGAAGAAATGTAAACAAATTTTTGTAGATTAATTTTGGCAATTAAAACATCAAAAATTAAAAAAAAAAGTTTAATAAATGTATGTTTGGTTTTAAAATGGCATGAACAATAAGCACGAAGTTATGGACTTGTCTAAGACTAGACACAGAATATAGACTAGACTGATTTCCAATTTCACGATGTCAAAAGAACGCTTTTTTTTGCACAAAAAAAAAAAAAAAAAAATTTGAAACAAAAAAAATAATAAAAAAGAAAGAGTTCTTTAGCATTTAGTGAAATAGGCAGTAAGACTGTAGACAATACCTTAGACTAGACTAGAGTAGACTAGACTTTTAACTCGCCTAAAATCTAGAATATATTAGGTTTCCGATGGACAAAACATATATTCTAGGTGTGGAAAGAAGCATTGTAAGAGAAACTTCACTTCATTTGATCTCTTTACTACTTATCCCACCTTTATCCGATCGCGAATGTAATACAACTTTCCTGTATGGATCGGTGCTTCAGTCTTTATTTGAGCTTCTCGACCGCGTGCAGGAGGACGAAGCTTCTCATTGGTGACAAGGTATCCAATTATATTGACTCCCTTGAGCACATTCCATTTGCTACAATGGAATGTGTTTTGATGAAACTAGGGACCTTGTTCCTGCAACTAGTGGAATGTTCACAAGTACTACTCCCTCCATCCTCCTACCCATAAACTTTTTTCCTACTTCCAACACAATGCAATGCAGTAGTAGGGGTGCTGATCCTACCAAAAAATTGGATGGAAAACTTAACAATGCAGGTTTCGCCACCGATGGACACTAAATCATTAACAGGACAACTCACAATTTATCAATATCGTTTTATTCTTTCATAAACGAAAATTTCGTTTGCGCCACTGTCTTTGTTTAATTTTCTTCTTTAACATTTGTGAAACTCAATTTTATTAAAAAATTGCAATCATGTTTATAAAGCCAGTTTTCTGCCTCTCCTTAACATTGTGATTAAGTGTGCGATAAAAAATAATTTTACATAAATTTCATAAAAAATCATTGACAAGTTTTGAATATAATAAACAATTAAAACTGTTTGAACATTTTGAACATTTTCGACCCATGAATACAGGATAAAAGTTAAAGCAAGTTTGCAAGGCCGCCAGGCCATACAACGAAGTAATTTTTGAAATGAAAATTACTGGTGATGCAAAGTGTATCCTTTCGTTGAAATTTTAGAAATCGTATGTGCAGCCCAGTCAACCTATCGAATCAAAGCTAAAGCTAATATCTAAAGTATCATAGTATTGCCCTGTTTTTTATGGGACCAAAATACGAGTCACTCACTGTACTTTTAAATTCTCTGATCAATATAGCTGTAAAACACTTTTCTAGGACAGGGACCGGCAAACGCATACATAGAAATATGTTAGTATTATAAGTAAGAAGAGAGATCAATGTAAGCAGTGTTGCCAAAATACTTTTATTCTAATCAGTGTTACAACCAGCAAAATTTAAAAATACACTTGATATGAATCAGAATTAACCGATTTAAATGTAATTACACCTGATATACAATTAACGTTTTATTTAATAAACAAACGCCTACAAAATAAAAACACGAACAATTTATTTAAAGGAGATCAATATAAGTGATGCTATTTAGATCTGTATTCTAATTTAAAATAGATAAGCTTTTTGCTTTATTATGAAAGAAATTAAAGACTTAAAATAAATAAATAAAACAAAAGAAAACACTTAAAATATTTAGTTCACTTCCACACTTGGTTGAATGTATCTAGGGAAAGATCAAAATGTTAATTCCCGTTCCCTAATAATGGATTTTGTAAGCCTTATAGAACTAGCGAAAGCATTAGCTGTCAAGCGAACTGTCATACTACTCTCAATTCTCGACATTAATGATCAGTATGGTCTATCACAAATAGATTTATGATTGAAGAACGCTACCAAGTAATCCAAAACAACTTAGTCATCGATTTGCGAAACTTATAGGCGACTTTATGATTTTTATGGGGCTCATAATCGTCCATCTGAACGGGTTTGTTACTGAACAAAATGGACCAATCTACAACAGTCCGCATTATATCCAGGAAAATGCACCGTTAAATCGCTGGTAGCATCATCGGACCTAAAATTTTGAAAAATTAAGCCGAAATTAGACTTCAAGAATGCGTTTCGTCGAGGATAGAACAGTACGGTGAAGTAGTTTTGAGGGTCTCTGGTCTAGGATCATTAGTTTTTAGTGCAACACACAATAGCATAATACCCTCTTTAATATTGTGGTGTTGGTATAAATAGTGTTTAAGAAGTTTTCATCTACCTACATTATAGGTCAGATCTTGCCCTGTATAACTTCCATCTGTTTCGATTGATACAGATTACTCTCAGCGGAAAACGTTTCACTTCAGAATAAGGTATCCGAAATTGCTTTAGTTCGCTCTTGGCCTCATGAGCGGTTCTTCAGGCGTGAAATCTATCAGCCCAATTATGAATAAAAATTCCCCGGGAGTTTTTTCCCTTTTCCCATTTTTACCATTGGATTTACATAGGAAAAATGGGAGAAGGGAGAAAACTCCCGGGGAATTTTTATTCATGATTAGGCTGTATATGTTGCGTCCAAAACGTTTTATTTTGTAGATATGATTTACAATAAACGATCTTAAATTGCAAAGAAATCCCACATTGTTAAATTATAAGACTTTCTATTGGATATTGTATTGAAAGTTCTATAAAATACAAATACTTATTAAGGTCTTTTGCTCACACTACCGTATTGTAGATAGTATCATGGCTTACACAGTCTTATACTTACACTATATTATACTTATACTGTCTTATACTCAATATAATACTAATCTTAATCAATCTTAATCTTAGACTTCAACTTTAGATTTACAGCTGGATTTTTTTTTTTGGCAAGGAATCTATATGTTACCAGAAATTTGGCAGGGGGTTGGTTATCTAACGATGTCCATACTTTATATTGCACCAATGATTCACAATAAACTTTTACATGTTTAAAAATAAATTTGTGTTTAGTTTTATGCTTATTATTAATAAAACAAATCCTTAAATGTTAAGCTTCTGCTTATAAACCTCTAAAACTTATCAAATTATCCTTCATTTATAACAACTTATTTAACTTTCTACAACATTTCCAAATTATTTATACCTCAAACCAATTTTCTCCACAGCTACGTTTTAGTTATCACAAATTATTCGTTTTTTTTCTTTAATCACTTTTCCTTCATTTTCTTATTTAAATGCTAAAAATTTTGTTTGAAGTTTTCTTTTTGCCCACAAAAATTACTTAATTAAAATAAAAAAAAAGCTTAGATACATAACGAGGATTTTCTTGTAATCTAATTTGGTTAGTACTATTTACATCATGCCACACACATTGATGATGATGTTTTAAGTACCAGTAGTAGCTGCATTAGTTGGATGTTTTTGAGTCTTACAAAAAACCAAACCAATAATAAAAAAATAACATCAAGGTAGCAAAAGAAAACTCCTTTAAAATACTGAAGATAAGTTACTTAAAAGGAGAAAAAAAAATTATGCGTTGCATCTCATAAAGTCACGATTTGATTATAAAGACGAGGAAAACAGTGAAATAAAAATGACTTTCAAAAGGAAAACCAGACCGTAAAAAACGGTATTGTTTAAGTAGTTTAACTACTGTCATTGCTGGATTTTGGCAGAAATGAGAAACACTGGAAGAAAATTGAATGGTTCTTTTGTGATTACGAATTCTTGGGGATGGAATATGCCCTTTTTGGTAACGTAACAACTTTTAAAACAAAATGTACTTTTAAGACCACGACGCACAGTGCGTTTTAATTGGATATTAATTAAGGGGCTTCCATTAAGCGAGTCTTAATTTCATATAAAAAAAACAAAACATGTGTGAGGTATAATCGTGCTAATGTCCGCCATGGATGCGATGGCATGGGCTATGTTGGCTGTGCGGATCCCTATGATTTCTGGCTTATTCGGGTAGGCCGTCGACTTAAGAACACCCTCATAACAAATCAAAAAAAGTATATATGTATATACAATTGGATAAGAGAAACTAACTGGGTCAAATTGAACGAATTCGCAATCCAGTTCACATCACCTCCTTGTGAAATGACCTTGCCTTCTTATAGCTTGGGAAGTACGTCCAATTCGTCACGTGTCTAATGTGGCACGTAGCGTCGCTCAGTTGAAATCACATGTCTTTGGTGTCTATACCAACCAATTGAAACCAAAAATGGTTGGTATTCAGCGACCTATACGGCTTGCCGTTTGCGGATATCCCTTAGTGGCGATTTGATAAAACAGACTGAATAAATGACAACCACTTTGACAGATGAAGCTTCAACAATATGTCTGCAATCAAACCTGAAAATTTGGAGGTATCTATTGGAAGATCCTTTTAAAGGAGTTTCCATGGACTAACAAAATTTGATATCCATACAAAATCGGTTGAAATACACACCTATCTATAAAATGGAATTGTAGTTTTTACCGAAAGCGTTAAAAATTGGTACATATGAATAATAAAATATAAACCTAATAATTTTTGTTAAATCGGTGCAAGGACTCGTTAAACAACTTTTATAAACTCATAATTGCTTTTTAATCAAAGTTGAGAATGCATTAATCTGAGTTTATTACCCCCAAATTCGTTTAGCCTAATCCTTTTCTTTCAGTGTATGTTTTTTTCATTGCTTTTATTTTAAGTTTAAAACAAACCAAAATTTCGAATTGTCTTGCTTTAACAATTTCTCCATACTTTTCATTATTTAAGTAAATTATTTGAATAAATTTATGGTTGAAAATATTTCAGTGTTGTCCAGAAATCCTCCATACGATCGTCCATCTTTTCTTTTATGTTTGTCTTCAGTTTGACATTAAACGGTTGCACTCCAATTGTTGGCTTTGATGTTGTCTTTGTATTATTATTATTTTTTTTTTTTTTTGCCTTTGTTGAATTGTTTATTTTAAAGTACCCTACGGAGGTAATGGGACCTGGGATATTTAAAGATTTCGAAATAGTTAACTGAGTTCTTATTGAACAAACAGAACAAAACTTAAGATATCAACGTCTCATTTAGAAATGTTTTTCAGATTCAAAGCGAATCTTAAAAATGAGTATTTTACATTTTAAATACTGACATCATTTCTTTCTACTCTCGTGTTGCGAAAATAAATTAATGCAGGAAAGGCAAGAAAGCTTGTAAGCTTCTTATTAAAAGTATTGGGTACGTTTGTAAATGCATCACTGCGCTACATCAGAAAAGCAAACTTTTTTTAATGGCCACAAAAGAATAATTATAATTTTTTTTATTGTTTGAATATTATTTTTGTGGAGTATTTCACAATTTTTTGGTCCACATTTACTTCACTGATAAATGTATAACCATTTGAAATCACTGATGCAGCGCAGTGATGCATTTACGAACGCACCCAGTATCTTTCTTAATCCCAATGTCATAAACTTTATTGAAGTTCTTGGCGTGTATATAAATAAGAGATTTGCTGTCGTCTTCTGGTTCTTTAAATTGTACAAATTAAGTTCTAAGAATGTACCAAAAACATTTTCTGTGTTATTTTTTTATAAACGTCTCTGAATCTAAGCTACTCTGTAGCTTTACTGACCGCCAGAATCTTTGACTGGAAACACATCATTGATTTCCACGTCCTATGGATTGCCATTGGTAAGGCTAAGTTCTCTATGGTGTATCCGATTGTCAATGATAAGGTTAAGTTCTCTTCATTGGCCCTTCATTATGTCACCATATTCGAAAGTAATATACCCAGAACGTGTCGTATAGACTTTATAAATCCATCGTATTCCGTGATAAATTGCTAAGAATACTGGTGAGGTATATCAAAGTTCCTTATCGTCCACCGTAAGATAATGCCGTTTAAGGGTAAGGTTAAGTAGGAATGACACTCAGGTCTCACATTGGCACAATTCAATCCATTTATCCATTTGACAACAAAAGCAAATTTTTCATACACAAAAAATTAACCTAAACTATTTGCGAAATTTAAAATACGCTTGAACTCAATGTTAAAAACATTAGACAAATCCTCGTATGTAGCAGATCCCGCGTTTGCCAGTCTCTTCCTCGCAATTGCGGGTCAAAAAAAGGAGCTCTGCGTTCTCTTTCTTAGCTTTATTTTCGCAATTGCGGCAATAATCGCGGTATCTACCTTCCAGACGTTGGCGATATATACCTACAAAACGGTGTCCGATAATCAAAGATACCACTAGAGATACATCCTTTCTGGCCATTGAAAGCAGAAACGTGGTTTGTTTGTTATTTATGTAAGGCCATAACTGCGTGGTAATCGTGCACGAAATTTATATGCCTACGCCAAAGTTTGAGTTATCATTAGTGCAAAAGAACCCCTCCGCTCTACAAGTCAAGCAAAATCCGTAAGTTTGTGCCGATTCTAGCAAACTAATCCTCCCTAATGTTCTCCTGTGCCCCGGCACCCAATCGATTCTAATGTTTAGCTACTCCAACATATTGCTCAGAGATAAGCGACTGCCGAGGGCTGCTTTTGTTGTTAAGTAGAAGAAATTCAAGGCTATAACAGCAGTTTGGCTGTTGGTGTAAATATTGAAAGCAGTCGATCTGAAATAGCAGCTGATCTGAGCCACTATGTAGCCTCTTTGATCGCAAGTGCAAGTGCGGGTCAATAAGTCTGTGACTTTTTTAATTATCTACTGAAAGGGGAAAAAAATGCTTTTGTTTTAAAGTCAGTCTGTCAGTTGACTCCTTGCAAAATTTTAATAAGTAACGTCATTAAAGTTTTCTTTGACAGACATTGGTGGCAGACTCCCTTGTGATTTGCGAAGAGAATGGAAAAAGATGCATTTCGAGTTTGGATTAGGCATTCCCTGGCAAAAATCCATCACTAAGGCTACGAATTGCTCCCTCGTCCATTCTAATCTCCGGGTTTTGCGGCAAGGTATTATTTTTTCAATCCAAAACTGAAGAAATTGCTGATCGCAAAAAGATTTGACTCCAATGATGAAATCATCTCAGAAATAAATACATAATTTGATGACCCGGCAAATCTTATTTTTTGGAAGGGATTAAAGAATTGGACAAATGTTCGAAAAGGTGTACAAAGCTCAAAGGAGACTATATGAAAACGAAATGATTTGTTATCCAAAAACCTGCACGGAAAAAGCTACAAATTAATTGCAATCAAAAAATTTGTGATATCAATTTAAAAAATTAATTAGATCAATAAAATATTATTTGATATTAACATTTCCTGCAGTAATAATGTTAATATAGTTAAACGTTTAATTCACTTAATAAAATTTTTAATTAATACTGATTTTATTTTTGATTAAAAGTATGATTGAAAAAAAAACTTTTTTGAAAGACTTTGTCCAGGCGAAGATATGAGGACGAAATCCCATACAAAAGACGGCATGTTGGGAAAAGCATCACTGCGCTGCATCTGTGCTAAGTTTGCGACACTCATGCAAATAAGCTGATTCCGATGCTTGTTTGCGGCGCAGTTTTGCCATATTTTTGAACATAATATACATCAGCCATTTATGTGATGAGTGTTTGAGATTTTCTGCTTTTATTATATTTATTCGAACATCTTCCATTCCAAAAAGGCCTAGAATTGAATAAACGACTATAGTGTTGATCTACACTTTAGTCGTATATTCTAATGCATATTGTCAGGTTAGTTGTTTGGGGTTTCATTTCAAATAGGTTAGTAATTCTGTAGATACATGCATTACTCAATTGTTTACAAGTAGGCCAATAATTAAGTACCAACAGTTCATAAAAAGAAGGTAGTCAGAAGTGTAGGGTATCAAATGTTCGTTCGTACCGAGATCTCTAGTCGCCTAAATCACTTTATTTGAACATTTTTTTTCTATCCTACAATGTTTTTTACCTTGACTTGTTTTATACTTTTCGTTTCTTAATATATATACATATTTTTTTTTTTTTTTTGTTAAATGGAATTTTAGATGAAGGAGATTTTTTTGGAGTAAACCAAAAACGGTAGTAATGATCTCAATCTATAAATATGCAGTTAAATAAACTTAAGAGGCTTTAACAATAAAGTCTTTTGTAGCTCGTTCTTAGAGTTGATTATAAAATGGTTTTTTATTTTTTTTTTTATCCAGAATAAATATTTAAATATATTTATGGTTGCTTTTTGCCCTTTTTTTCTACTCATCTACTTTATCATTTATATGACATCTCAAGTATCTAATTTACATATGAGTTGGTTTTTTTTTTTTTTTTTGGTAAAATATTAACGATAATATTGATTTAGGAACTTAAGATTTTGAGAAAATGAAACTAAGAGTTAATTTTTTTTACAAAGATGATCTTGCATAAGTTACTGAATAAATTAGGAAATGATAGAAAGATTTGAACGGGGTTTATTTAGATAGAGTTTTAATTAACTTAAGTTACGTGTGTGATAAAAAATATTTTAAGAAAATATCGCATGCGTATTATAAAGAAAATACAGCTATTTACACGAAATTTAACAGTTTTTATGAAAAATCAATAAATTTTATTTAATATTTAAAACTAATTAGATATTAAATTACTATTTTTATAATAAAATTTATAAGTTTTGAAAAAATACGACTTAGAGTGAAATTCTCATGAAAGTGCTGTGTGAGGGATATGGCCACTGTGTCCAAACCCTTCGATCTCAGGGAATCAAACGGAATGGAAAATGAAGACTATGGACAGGGCTACAATAATCAATAGTTACTATATCCAAATTGTATTTGTGAAAATTTTTATGCATTTTTGAAAATTTGACTTAGAGTGAAATTCTCTTTAAGTTCTGTGTAAGGGATATGGACACTGTGTCCAAACCCTTCGATCTCAGGGAATCAAACCGAATGGAAAATGAAGACTATGGACGGGGCTACAATAATCAATAGTTACTATATCCAAATTGTATTTGTGAAAATTTTTATTCATTTTTGAAAATTTGACTTAGAGTGAAATTCTCTTGAAAGTGCTGTGTGAGGAATATGGCCACTGTGTCCAAACCCTTCGATCGCAGGGAATCAAACCGAATGGAAAATGAAGACTATGGACAGGGCTACAATAATCAATAATTACTTTATCCAAATTGTATTTGTGAAAAAAGCTATTCATTTTTCAAAATTTGACTTAGAGTGAAATTCTCTGTAAGTTCTGTGTGAGGGATATGGACACTGTGTCCAAACTCTTCGATCTCAGGGAATCAAACCGAATGGAAAATGAAGACTATGGACAGGGCTACAATAATCAATAATTACTTGATCCAAATTGTATTTGTGAAAAAAGCTATTCATTTTTCAAAATTTGACTTAGAGTGAAATTCTCTGTAAGTTCTGTGTGAGGGATATGGACACTGTGTCCAAACTCTTCGATCTCAGGGAATCAAACCGAATGGAAAATGAAGACTATGGACAGGGCTACAATAATCAATAATTACTTTATCCAAATTGTATTTGTGAAAAAAGTTATTCATTTTTGAAAATTTGACTTAGAGTGAAATTCTCTTTAAGTTCTGTGTGAGGGATATGGACACTGTGTCCAAACTCTTCGATCTCAGGGAATCAAACCGAATAGAAAATGAAGACTATGGACAGGGCTACAATAATCAATAGTTACTATATCCAAATTGTATTTGTGACAATTTTTATTCATTTTTGAAACTTAAACACAGAACTTAAAGAGAATTTCACTCTAAGTCAAATTTTCAAAAATGAATAACTTTTTTCACAAATACAATTTGGATAAAGTAATTATTGATTATTGTAGCCCTGTACATAGTCTTCATTTTCCATTCGTTTTGATTCCCTGAGATCGAAGGGTTTGGACACAGTGGCCATATCCCTCACACAGCACTTTCATGAGAATTTCACTCTAAGTCGTATTTTTTCAAAACTTATAAATTTTAATGTAAAAAGACTAAATAAATATCTAATTAGTTTTAAATATTAAATAAAAATTATTGATTTGTCATAAAAACTGCAAAATTTCGTGTAAATAGTAGTATTTTCTTTATAATACGCATGTGATATTTTTTGAAAATATTTTTTATCGCATGCGATATTTTTAAAAAACGAATTTAACTTTTCATATTTATCTTCACACACGTACTTAAGTTGTATTACACTGAAATTTTTAACTTTAAGAGTGTAGCTCGCACTTACATTAACTACAGTTTCGTTTACTCGTGGGCTCAGATGTGACTCTTTTTTAAATTCAAATGGGGTCTTTGAGCATCTCCCAGCTGATAACCGTGATCTGTCGCTCGGTTCTAGTCGCGTTTGCCAACACCTTCAGGTCACACACCTCTTCAAATTTTTTTTAAATTTTTTTTGAATGTGACAAGCCTTTACTCGTTTTAGATAACTGAACCCTAAGTATAAGTTAATTGTAAAAATGCCTGCCAAATTGCTATATATCCCTGTCTTCTGTCCGTCCTTCGCTTTTGTGGCTCTTTGTTGGTTTCATAAGAAATACATCTTCTAAAGATTATAGTCTGTACCCATTCAATACTGTCCGTGACTGTTAAAACCCTTATTTGGATTAATCTAGATTAAAATTCAAATTAAAGAACAGATGAGTCTCGAACTAGTTGTTTCCCTAAGACAAAATGTTTAGACAACATGACAATCTTAAAAATCTAACTTAACATTGACTGTTATTTTTCTCATTTATTCTAAACCTTTGTTTTAGTCTAGCTATTTTATCCTTTCCTATTCTACTCTTAATTCTCAAAACATTTTATCATTCTTCTGTTAAAGGTTTTATAATTATCACTAATTATAACAATTTGTTGCCAATTTAAAAATTTTGTTCTTGTTAATGTTTCTATTTTGCTTAGTGATAGAAAACAAAACAAACGAAACAAACAAGAAAAAAATTAATCTTGTAATTGCTGTAACGTACCCACTGTGTTATTGTTGATGTACTACATGCACGTACATTTAAAACATTGTTACTAATAGTAAATTGTACGAGCATTTAAGATCCAAATACACTGGGATCTGCTCTACAAAGACTTATAGACTTACACGCCAGCATAACAGCTCTCTCTCATCATTGCTTTTAACTAAATTACCGAGAACCCTATTTAAACCTACACAACCAACCAACCATTAATGTGTAATTTCTTATGGCTAAACAATGAGTAGTAAATGATTTTGATAAATGCACATACATACGTGCCTTGGAGACAAGATTTTTCTTTTTCGTTTGTTTCATTTTATTTTGCTTTGACATTCACACAAATTTTGTGTACGCTTTTCTTTTTTGGTTTTGTGATTTTGGTGGGTGTGTGTTTGTGTGTCTTGGTAGTAAAAAAACGTTAATAAAACTAATGACATCCGTTAAATAGTTTCAGTATGTGTGCGAATTTAGAAAAAAATTAAACAAAACTATAGAAAACTGCTTTAAAGAAAACGACTAGAATATGTGCTGAAAGAGTCGATATACACTGTAGTCTCCACTACAGTTTTCTACTATATTGCTAACACAATAGTATGCGCTATAGTCTAAATTATAGTACAAGGCATAATTATAATATAGTCTATCTTGTAGTGTAAACAATAGGCTACGCATAAATCAAACCCATAGTCTACCCTATAGTCAATGGTCTACACTATAGCCTTATAAATAGTCCTCACTTTAGACTACACTATAGTCTAAACTAACATTGGGTATTCTAAGGCGAAGTTAACGGTATTAATGACCTCGAGGACGCTAGATGTGGCAGATATGAAGGCCGCCCCAAACTGGATGCAAAAGGTCGGCGAAATGATGTGAAATGGAGAGCGAAATCTCCCTTAGTTAGTTATCCAACCTCAAGAATACGCTCAAAAAAGTGTAGTAGGGAGTGTAAGGACTCCTCGGTTTTTCTAGACTTTAACGTTGTAATCGCAGACGGATTCATGCAAGATCGGTCTGACAATTGTTGTATGTATACTGAAACTTTAGCTCGCGGAAGTAAAATTCTTCCAAAATACGTTTAAAAGTTGCCATTATTAAGTTGTTGGTAAAGCTTCAGACGCTATTTCCCGATTCGCACAGGTCTGGGTCTAACGTAAGGTCTAAAAAGGTCCGTTGTCCATTTCTCCCCCAAATAATTTTCAATGGCACGAGGGATAAAAAATACGAATCATTTGCCTAAAGCTTTCGCTATTTACGGAAAAACCGCGCCAAACATTGTTCTGAAGTAAGTCCTTGCATGATGATCTGCCAAAGTATACTGAAGAAAAAAAGTCAAACACACTTTGGTATTATGGCAGCTAGTTTTACATTAATCCCTATCTGAAGATAAATAAGTCTAAAAACACGCTTTATAAAGTAGCAGCTTCGGACAATCCAAGTTACCTACAACGAAAACAGCAAATGAACTACGCGATGCAAGAGAAAAACGGAAAAAGCTAAAGCAATTAAGCTTAAAACCGGTGGTAACCTATACTGTGGTATAGTTTTCTCGAAAGTCAGTAGACCACAATATAGTTCTCTTTTAAGTCTACTAGATACAATCAGTGCTGTTTTAAGTACATATTTTCCAGAGTATATCAATCTCTTAAAGATTTGTCGCTAAGAGATAAATGGGAAATTTTTCTTCAGATATGTAAAAAAAATACAAACTAAAAGAACAGGAGAAAAAACAAAGCAAACGAAACGTTTTAAACCATATCAAATCTATTTTACGGGTGGCATTCCTTAAGCCGTAAGGAAAAGAAAAAGCAGTCAGGAGTAAAATAAAATCAAGAAAACCCCCTCCCCCAGAAAAAAAGTGAAATCATGACGAGCTGAACACACAGAAACACACATCGACTCAGAAGTACGTGAGACTAATTGATTTAATGTTAGTGACAAGGACTTCGAATGTCTGCGAGCAAATGAATAAGTATAAGGATGTGGATAATATGTAAGTGTACTGCTTCTGTGCTTGTCAGTGTCTAAGGTTAATTAATTTTATTTTATTGTGATTTTGAAGTATCACAGGAAAATAGGATTTTGTGGTTACGGTGCTAAAGATTTAATAATACGCACCTTAACAAATTATTTCGAAAATAAATTCAAAAAAATTTTCTAAGTATGTACATCTATTTGAAATTGATGTATGTGTGCCGTGTTTTTTTTTTTTTTTTTTTTTTTTTTTTTTTTTTTTTTTTTTTTTTTTTTTTTTGTAGTAATTCAACATTTAATTTTAAATGTATGTAATTATTTCACATTAACAAATTATTTCGAGACATATTAAAATTAATTGAAATGCTATAAGGGTATGTAAGAATTACTTTAAAATTTAAATTTATGGAAGAAGAATAAGTATCGTTACCTAAAACGCAAAAGGCCCTATCGTAACATTTTGAGAATTTTAAAGGAGAAGCAAAAACTATTTAAAATGATTAATTGATAAATAGTATTAAACTGTTTATAATTTATTTTTCTTGTAAGCCTACCAGTTGACTTGACACACAGAAAAAAATAAAAATTGATTTCAATTAAAAAATTTGTGATATTAATTAAATTTGCACCAGTAAACAAATTAATAGTATCAATTAAACCAGTTAATAGTATTAATTAAACGTTTAATTCACTTTATTAAGCGTTTAATTCACTTGATTAAATTTTTAATTAAAACTGATTTTATTTTTGATTAATGCTTTTATTGGTAAAAAATTTTGGAGAATTTTTTCTGTGCAATTGCCAATGTTGAATATTATGCAAACTGTTAGGTAGGCTTTTTAGCGTTTATCATATAATTTTTTGTAGATAGGGCCTTGTTTTTGTAAATATGTGCGTTTGTTTACTTTTCCAGTAAAATCCAGTAGGTGAGTAATATGAAAATTTTACAAATTTATGTGTACGCGAATGCATTTCTGTAAAATCCAGCTAATAAAATCGCTAATTTTGTTAGAGGGATTCAAAAACTGTGTGTGGGGATTTGTGTCGATTCCATATATCGGAATCAAAAAAAGACGATTTTTAATTTTTGGTTAGTAAGGGCTTTTTGCGTTTGAATAACGATATGTTACTTTGCACCAGACTATGTATTAGACTATAAAATAGACCTTAGTCAAGGCTATAGATTAGAAGACAGTGCAGACTATAGGCCAGAAGATAGCGGAATAAAGGGGACAGAAAAACTTCCAAAAAGATCGATAGACGTTCAGGTTAATTCCTGTAATATGAAAATGGACAGAACGCAAACATGGAGAAATTATTTAACTACCATCTAACCTAGTTTCTAACGAGCCATGTGGTTAATAGAAGGTGTCTTTTCAAATCTGGACATAATGTTTCACCGGATTGTCCAGCATGCATGATGACAGAGGTCTCCGAATATGTTTTTCATAACTTTGCAGGGAGCGTGGTTGACAATGGGAAGGCGGTTCAGTGAGCAGGCGACGCACAATCTCTATTCAAATCTGGCAATATAAATTGAAAAGAGGATATTCATATCTTTTGAAGATGTTGCACCCCATTTACAATAAAAAAAGAAACTCGAAGATTATGTAAAATACAAGCTAGTGTATACTATATTCTAAACGATAGAGTAGACTTTAGGCTAGACGAAAGAATAATAGTGTTTACTACACTATCGTCTAATCTTAAATGTACACTATTATCTAGTTTGTATACAATAGACGGTTATAAAGCTTAAAGACTAGACGATAGTGTAGACTGCAGACTAGACGATAATGTAAAGAATTGACTGACGATCATGTTCTGACGATCGCAAAACTCTTAACATTGGCGATTCTGACTTAAAATTGCAAATTTGGTGTTATGTAAATAGCAATAGCAAGAAGTTTGGCGAGTTCAAATTGCAAAAGAGAACTAGAATTTATGTAAAAAACAATGCCAGATCGCAAGCTAAACGTACGAGTTTAAGAACACCATATAATAAATCTGGCGTTTTGCGATTTTAAATCGTGGGATTGTCAGAACATGGCCGTACTATTAAAAGTGTAGACAATTGACAAGACCAAACTGTGGACATAAGACTTAACAGTAGTGTAGACTTTAAGTTATATTCTTGAATATAAAAAACAAACGCAAAAAAAAAAATTAAGGACGATCGGCGAAGGCTAAGCCGACCCTCACGTCCGCCAAAATTTGAGAAAAATTATATATTTACTTGATATCTGACTTTTATGTTTCATAACTTAGAAAATATTAATTTTGTAGAAAAGTTTTACGCAAGTTTTTCCTTAATCACTTATCAAACAACATAAACTGCAAAATATCGAGTAAGCCACTAAAAAAAATCAAATTTCTAATTTATTAAAGAAACGCATTTTCTATGAATCACGAATCTTTAATTTTGTTGAAAAACATTTTTATTATTTATTTAAAAGTTATTAAAATCATACTATTTTTGACTTTGTTATACAGCCCAATTATGAATACAAGTTCCCCGGGAGTTTTTTCCTTTTTCCCATTTTTACAATTGAATTGACATAAGAAAAATGGGAGAAGGGAGAAAACTCCTGGGGAATTTTTATTCATAATTGGGCTGATAGAGAAATATTTAGATTTTACTAATTATATAAATTCCCCAATAAATTCGTTCCCTTAGACGAACAAGCAGACTGCAAAGTTGCACAAACGTTATTTCTTATTTGTGAGAATGTTTTATTGTATGTTTTCTTAAATATTATCTTCTTTAAGAGTGGTGATATATGATAACAATTATTCCAAAAAAACCCTCTTACATGGTCTGTAATCTTAGGAAGAATTCGAAGAGAAATATCTTATTCCGATTAACGGTAAACTTTTAATTTGTTTTAATCATTATTCATTTAAATTATTATGGAAACAAATTTCACGTTCGAAATGTCATGTATCGACCCAGATTTTGGCTAAAAAAAACAAAAACACAGACGATTTTGGAATCAAAACAAAGACATTTAAATGTTACATTGTTTCGTAAAATTCTGAAAGTAATTTTCCTTTTTTTATTTTTGCAACCAAAAAAAATTTTAAATGAATACCCTTATTATTTGTGTGGAAGCCTCCCTAAAAAGTGGAAAAAAGGGTATTATTCTTATTAGCCGTAGGTATGTTAAAAACAAATGATGGGGATAAAACATAAAGAGGAGGATGTTCATAAATTTGACCCATCTAGGGGCATCCTCGGCGCTGCAGGGGCCAAATTTAATAATTTTATAAAACCGCCATATTGGTATGGGAGCCCCCCTAAGGGGTGAAGATATATGGCAAGTATGTTTTAAGAAAATGTTAAGCACAACAACTAATGAAGGTCCGTCATACATTATATCCCCCTAGGGGCGATTCCTTGGCAGTTATCGGCCTTTTTCTTTAATATGTTTCTAGTTTGTATTGACAATTTTGTATGGGAGCCTCCTTAAAGAATAGAGATAGAATACAAATATGCTCCATACAGTTAACGGGTAGTCGTAGATTAAAGTACAGACTATACTCCAGGTAGTAAACTTTGGTTATAGTCGTTTTCTTAATGAATCGACAAACTGCCGGTTACTAAATCTCGTCATAAATTAATTAGAATGATTATTTTCAGTTGGCAACACCTTTTAAAATATGAACATGTAAAAGTTGGACGTCAGTCAGCTGATTGAATTTATATGTATGGCAAATAAGTAGTTGGGCGATAAGGGCGGGTTAGCTTTGCAACGGTATAGAAGCAAGTTAGACATTGAGAAAACTGAATTTCTTCAATCTGCAGTATTTTGTTGGGAAAAAGATAATCGCCTAGTGCGAAAATAAAGTTGGGTAATGATTATAAAGGTTATCATAGTCTATGTTTTAGGCTAAACTATAGTTTAGATTTCATTATACTTTAGTGTATTCTGTTTGCCAGAATTTCGTGCAGATTCAAGATCATACTATTGTGTAGCCTAAACTAAAGTCTTAGCTATAATTAAAAGCAAAAATGTATTTAATTTTTTTTTTTTCTCTTAGGAACTTGTTCAATTTATGAAATTTTTCTTTGACCTGTATTGAAATTTTTATGGCCCAATACTTTTTTATACAGTTTCAAATAAAATCTGCGGTTAATATTTTTTTGTTAGCAATTTTCATTTACAGTGTCACTAGGTTGCCTGACATTGGCAGATGAAACCACAAAAAAAATTAAGCTGAAAAGGTCGCGACTTTTAAGAATCTTCAAAAAAAAGTCTAACAGAAACGTGATAATTTAGCAGCATATTTAAATCAATCAACAACAGTTACTCTAAACAATCACGTACAGTAGCCCTTTCTGGTAACTTTAGAATAAAAAATAAAAATAAAACGCATTAAAACACACATTTGGTTACGGTTGTAATGCAAATCATGTCATGAGATTTGATGAAAACTACTTACTACCACAATACGTACCACCAGACATTTACAACATGCTGCAGTTGTTTTGTTGCAGTAGTCGCAGGATTTGTATTAAGTTCCCTCTAACTTGCCACTGCTTATTGAATACTTAACATTAATTTATCATTTCTGTTGGTGATGATCACCTTTTTTATTGAAATAGGAAAATAACACCCCAGCGGGAAAACACAGAAGACCTTCTTACTTCAGGCCTTTTTGAAGGCCTGCTTAAAATTGTTTTTGATTCAATTACTGTTCTTTTCTAACTGCTAAAACATGCCTCATAGAAGGCCTCGGCTCTTTGGTATAAAAGATAAGATACACCTTCCACACTCGCTCCTATGAGAAGGGAGTGGAGAAGAAGTAACATTTTTTGTATTGTTTTTTTGCACAAGCAAAAGCAAAATAATTTTTCCTTTAATCCCGTTACCTTTCTTATGTACCAGCTAAAGAAGCGAGAGCGGAAGGCCTACTTCGCAATGACAACTTGTGTAAAAAAGATATGAGTATGGAATGGAGCGAGCAGGCCTTGTACATCCAAAACAAGGGGTGCAGGGGCCTTCTAGAAGGCATCCGTACTCCTTCTTTTCCCCGCTGGGATTATGCTTAATGGTTGTGATGGTGATGGTAGTGGCCCACAAAAATGTAAATGTTTTCTTTAATAACAACTGTCTAAACATTCAAAAAAGTGCACAACGATTTTACATACAAGCACAAAACTAAAAAGTCTGAAAAGGGAAGTAGTTTTTGGTACCATCAAAAGAAACTTTGGAGTTTTAATCTTCTCTATTTCTTTGATACCATGCAGTTCGTAAAACATTGTCACAATAAAAATTAAGCAATAAACTAGACTATAGACTGAAGATGATACACAAAACCAGACTATAAATTCGAGGCTATAGACCAGACAATGCATATGAAAGAAGAGACGATACGGACGTTACAATGAACTAAACGATACGGTTAAGACTTGCTGCAAAAAAGTTAAGAGAAGCCTTTTTTGTATTTAATGTAGTAACATTCGTATGTTTCTCCCCTCAGTATTTTTTGTTTATATATGTCACTAAACCTCTTGCCATACTTAAGTCTGTTTCCGATGATCTCATAGTTTCGAAAACATTTTTTTGACGAGCTGCATCCCAGCTACAGCTAACCTTCACCTCTCTTCCTCGAATCTCTGGCAAATAGACCGTACCAACCATGTTGTAAAAATGGAATTCGAGTTAAATTAAGTTTAAAAAAATTTTTGAAAACGATCCTGTTTTTAAAGTGCAGAAAAATAATCTGTTTTATATACATTATAATTTAAGTACTTTTTTTTACCAGAACTACTCTTTAAATCAGAAAACGCAAGGACGATTTCTAAATAAATTTTACTAAAAATCTCTATCGATTTCAATTTCCCTCGATTAAAATTTTCGGAACATGACCAAACGTGTGTAAGCCTGTTTAGAATTGGTTGGACTAAGCGCCATGATCTTCAGAAATTGCAGGAGGTGGTTGGCAACACCTCCTTCTATCAGGTTTACGGGCAAGTTCCCTTAGTCGGAAAACGCTTAATAATTACGATTCTGATTTTAAATCGCATAATAGGTGTTCTGAAAATCGCAAACGTAAAAATGTTAGCGACTTTAAATTACAAAAGCAAGATTCGATTTAATTGTCCCTGGCAGTGTGGCCTGCTGCAGCTCAGAACGTTTCTTCGTTGTGAGGTACGCAGCACATACGGAAATGGGATGTTGGGTCTATACTGAAGGTTCGAGGAAAGGAAAGGAAAGGAAAGAGGAACTATATATGTATTAAAGTTCCATTTCGAATACTGGACAACTGTAGAGTCCTGCAGGCGGAAATATCTGCTTTCAGGCTAGTGGCTAACTGGCTAAGGTTCTATCGCATATCGATGGATATATGTTTATTACCTGATAGCAAAGCTGCCATTGTTACCCAAGCTGTTGTCTACATAACATCTGGATTAACTGCAGAATGTCGGTTGTTTTTAAATGAGATTGCGAAGCATTCGATGGTAGGCCTAATGTGAGTATCAGGGCATGCGAACTGTCGGGGTAACCAGATAGCAGATGAGCTTACCTAACGCGTTGGTTGTCTGGATGTCACATTCATTGATCAGGTCGTTGGCTTTACAATGCCTTACTGTAAGTCATTTATCATGCGCGAGTTTTATGGAGTTTTATAGATAAGGTGTTCTTACGACTTCCCCTGATCCATATTCAGGGCATTATTGCCTGGCTAATATGATCGGAGAACCAGCTCTATACCTATCTTCAATAGGGAACAGATTTGAGTAGTTGACTCAGTGATAACTGGGCACTGGCCGGTGGGTACTCATGCGAGGAGAATGGATCTAGAAATCAATGACTACTGCAGAAGTTGTTATGTCGAAGAGCATAATGAAAGTGTATTGCATTTTCTGTGTCAATGTCTGGAATTCGGAGATATAGCCAGGAAAACCGGTGTTTGACTGTTTGGCTTATTTATCTTAGATACAACTAAGGTGCTTCTTCACTTTATTAGGAAGTCGAATTGGTTGAATTTTGAAGTGTCACCTATTGAGTGACTGCTCTGTAGAATGGACGTTGGCGCTGGGTATCACAAAAGGACCACTGAAGAACCAAAGTTAGCTGTGTTCACAATAAATAAACATGATAAAAAAATTAAGCAACCACAGAGTCTTCAATCGCCATTATACGCCTCCCTCTGGTCATTCTTCTGAGTGGATGCCTAAGTACAGGCTCTCGCAGATTTCCTGCACATAATTTGGTACGCTCTCTCAACTGCCACGCCTAGTGTTCGTGGACGCGTTCCTCCCATTATCTTTTCCTGCGAATAACCTGGTGGTCAAGTCTCAACTAGACTATATTCAAGACTTAAGACTATAATATAGTCGGATTAAGACTGTAGACTAGAGTTATATCAAAACCTGAGACTAGACCTTACTTCAGACTATAAACCATAGTCGAGATTGTAGACTAAAGTTTATACGATGCTACAGACTTTACTATAATTAAGACTTTGAACTACACTATAGTCGGGAATTTAATAACTGCTGGGCATTTCTTTTGCGTGTATATGTTTATTTGTACGCCTATTTGTATTTTTATGTATCTATCTTTGAGTAGTGTGTGTGTTTTGTACATACATATTTTTGTTTTATAGCATGATCACGTAGCATTTTGATCACTAAAATCACGGTTTGGCGCTTGATTGAGGCTAATGGTGAATAATCAACAATTAAATATGCACAGTCGTGTTTTCCCACTTCATAAACGTGCATATCGATGAGGTAGACGACAACAATAATAACTGCAGCCGCCACAGCAACAGCCACTTCAGCAACTGCAATAACAATTTTTAGAAAAAGAAAAATATTTTCTTCTTTAAAGAATCTTCTTCTTTTAAATTTCTCTATTGTTCTTTTTTGCTTCTCGTATTCGTTTCTTTTAATATTTTATGACCTCCATAGTGGTGTTCTTTTTTTTAATTTTTTTATTTTCTTTTAAAATTTGTGTGTTTTTTTTTTTTTTTGTTTTTGCTATTAAGAGTCCATAGTTGCCACAACAACTCATCATCATTTTCTTTATTGAAAACGTTTCCCTTTAGTCATCGTCATTTTCCGGAGATCATGTACTCAAGTTTTTGCTTCTAACTGGCTGTAACTAAGTCATGAGTTTCTTCTTTCTTTCAACTTTTGCTCAACCTTTTCAAGCCAATTTTATGTTGATTGTGTCAAGTTCGGTGTCGACGCTTGAAGGTGATCATAATGCACCTGGCTGTGGCAACAGCAGGCTCTTCAAATTTTTTAATGATCTCTAACACTGTCTTTAGACTTTTGTTTTGCAAAAAAAATTTTTTAAGAAAAAAAATGTTTGAAGAAAGTTTGACATTTATTTGTGTATATGTGATTTGATACTTGCACCTTCCTACATGGAATTATTAAGCAGAAAATTGAATTTGCAAATACATCTTTTTACAAACGTGTCAATTATTATGCGCATGACGTTTGCAAAGTTTTTTTTTTTGGTATGGATAATATGAATGGTTAATATTTAATGGAGAGTAAAAGTAGGATAGCTTATTAGGTCATTAAGCAAAATAAAAAATAAAATCGGAAATTAAATATTTATATATCTAAAGATTTCATTTCAAAAATTATCTATATGTTCCCGCGGATCCTATAAGGATCATAGGGCCTTAACAAATTCGTTGAACATATCCTTGGTTTTGGGTTCTTTAGGTTTCCATAAGCCATGGCTTTTAACAAATACATAGCCAACTTTGGATAACAAAAAGAGAAGATAATGTCCACTGCTAATAAGGCTCAAATTTAAATTATTTTATATGCGATTTAAGGGCACCGACCTGAGGACTGATCAACTTATGAAGTAATGAA
Organism: Pollenia griseotomentosa; assembly: GCA_963931875.1. Lineage (NCBI taxonomy): Eukaryota > Metazoa > Arthropoda > Insecta > Diptera > Polleniidae > Pollenia > Pollenia griseotomentosa. The sequence continues at coordinate 19,134,090 of OZ007562.1, forward strand.
GAGATGATAAAGCGATATCGTTGGCAGAAAAAAGCTGATAAGAGAAGATCCAAAAAAAAATGTTCAAAACTAAGCCCACATATTTTCTATGCATAATTTTATTTCTTGAGGTTATTCTTTAAAAGAAAATTACACTATGCAACACATTAAATGCAAACTCTTTGTCGTGTGGAATTTCTTAAAGTACTTATCAAAACTAACCGATCTGTATTTGGGGTTTGTTTGAATTTTCGAAGAACATGCAATTTTTCACGGAAATCAATTGAAATTTTTTTCCTGGTTTGTAACAGACTATCTAGAACAAACTGCATATAATGCCTCAAAACTGCTGAAATTTAAGCATATTTTCATTTTTTATAACTTTTTTCACCATTTTTGGCCCATAGCTTCCAAAATGGTGAAAAAGATATAAAAAATTAAAATTATTCAATTGGTTTCCGAGATAAAGACGTGAGAAAAATTGCATGTTCTTTTGAGAACCCAAGATTTAGCCAAAATGTTTATAAAACTAGCGAAACCCAAAAAGGTTTTTTTTTTTGGTAGTTCCGATAAGTACTTCGAGAAATTCCACACGAGAAAGAGTTTGCACTCGATAACTTCAAAAATGTTGCACAGTGTTGTTTGAGATTTTTCAATCTCTTATTTTTCATTTCCCAAAACATTATGACCATTTAATAATCTTTATTGTTTTCATTTATTGTTATATCATTTGTTACGCTTGTAAAGAATAATACCGGTGTTTGGTTTAATCTCTATGTCGATCACAAAAAAGGCTCATGTTCTCTATTATGGTAAGACTTAGAACAACTTAAATGAACTTTGAAATTTGAATGACATGACATGAAATTTTCCAAACCAAAACGAGAGACACACACACACCTCTACCTGAACATTTAAATATCCCATTCATTGTGATTTTTATTTCATTTGAAAAGATTCACAAAATAGACACCATCTCTCGGTGTCAGTCAGACTGACTAATAATGCAGCATAAACCAACAACAAAAAAAACAACCAAAAAGGTGTCAATTGATTTTATGTTTGTTGTCTGCTTGTTGCAACATATTTTTCATTTTTTTTTTATTTTTTTTGTTATTTATTATTAGATTTATTTTAAATTTAATCAAAGAAGGAACGCATAAACGAACGTACTTTACAAGAACCACCAAAGAAGTTTTGATGTGACAAACTTACAACACCATCGAGAAAACACCAACAAAAACAATGAATTTATGTTGCCACATTTTATGCAACCAATGCAACATGGCTGTAACTGCCGAATGAAGGAAAACTGAAAGCGAAATAAAAATGTAAAAGGTGCAGACAGTTTTATAACGATGCCACCAACGACCAAAAGGAACTTATTTTTTATACAGGGTTTTAGTTGGGGAGGAGGGCTTTCCCCATACTCTTTACAAAAATAAGAATTTTAAAATAAAGTGTCTGCTCGAATATGGAAAAGTTGACGCATAAATTTGTTTGAATTTTTTTTTAAGTCCTTAATAAAGTAAGACATTAAGGGTGTTCAATAAAGAAAGAAAAGTTAATTTTTTTAGACTGAAGTAAGTAAAGTAAGTCATTAGGAATATTCAATGAAGTAAGCAAAAAATAATTTTTAGACTGAAGCTAAGTAAGATATTAGGGATATTCAATGAAGATAGCAAAAAAAAAAATAATTTTTTTCTTTAAAGTCAGCAAAATCTCTAAAAATTCGTAATAAGTGTATATTGAATTATGGAACTTAGGTGCCGCGCTAAGCAAGTCCATCTGTGTGAGGGCTGCGGGTTCAGTTCCCGCCAGAGTCCCTGATAAGTTTGACAACAGCGATCTAAATGTTTACGTTACTTTTGTTCCAAAATTTAAGTTCAAATAAAATTTGTAATTTCATATCAAACGTACGATAAACAAGTTAAATTATGAAAAACATTGCCCTTAAATATGTTCAAACTTGTTATTCCCTAATAAAGTTACACATTAGAAATATTCTTTAAAGTTAGAAGAAAAATTTTAATATATAAACGGATTTTTCGATTTTAAAAAACTTTGCCTCTAAAACAAGCTCGATTTTTATGCCTGTATTCATAAAAAAAAGTTTTAAATTTAATAAAGGCTTAAAGAAAAAATTTACTATGAAAATTATCCTTAATAAACGTTTGTTAAATTTAATAATCTTTTATGAATACGGGCATTAGTCTTTCGCAAAGCAATATATAAGGGGATTCACTAAATTCTAGAAGAAAACTTTTGGTTCAAAATTTATAGCGATTAAAAAGATTGCCGCATTTCAAGCGATGATAATCTCTTAATTTGCTCTTAATGGTCCGGTGGAATCATTGGTCCATTTGTCTATAGAAACAAAGATGGTCAGAAGGTTAGTGTCAACGGTGAGGGATAAAGAGACATGTTTTCTAACTTTCTTGTGTTTCAATTGAAAGGCACTTTTATTTCCCTTATGTGGTTTTAGCAAGATGATGACACATGTCACACAGTGCGTAAAATGATCAATTTACGGAGAGAAATATTTGGTGAACGACAAATTTCTCAAAATGGTTGAATTAACTGGTAACTGGTAATGTAACGCCATTGTATTATGTTTATTCTCTGGGGATATTGTAAAGTCCCAAGTCTATACAGATTAACTAGGAACAATCGAGCATTTGGAAACGAATATTAGACACGATATTGCTTAAATCCAGCTTTATTTACTGCGAAGGATATGGGAAAATAAAAGGCTACGCCTTTTTTTGCGCTAAACACTGCGGTCACATGCTGGATATAATATTCAAATAATAACGCCAAAGAAATTTTTCGCTCAAAAAAAAGCACCCGATATTTACACTTGTGGCCAACTGGATTACTTAAAACAAGAAAAGCAAAAGGGAATAACTTAAAGGTAAAAACAAGATTTGCTTTAAGGTTTCTCTGAAATCATTAAAAAACGTTTACCTTTATAAGTGAATACCCTTAGTATGAATTAAAAAAAAAAAACATTTTTTGCTTTTTATGGCAGTAAATAAGATTAAATATTAAACTTTTTTGTTTTAGCTTGAATATTGTTTATCTTTTATTTTAAGGAGACAGTAGTTATAGAGATATGTAAATCACTAGCAACAATAACAGCAACAATGTGTGGAAAAAACAGAAATTTAATGAATTTATAAAACTTTTATCAAATTTTTATCAAGAAAACGTTTTTTAGTACTTTGTTCAAGTACTTTAATACAAGAAGTCTTAACAAAAATGTATTTAGTTAAAAGACAATGACATTAATTATTAAAAAGCTTATTATATCCTCCACCACCACGAGCGGTAAAAGAGGGTGTACTATATGATGGTTATACCGTTTGTAACACCAATAAAAAGTCACTGAAGGCCTAAGTTGTATAAATATATGAAGTTAGTTCTGAGTGTTTAAGTAATTCTAAAGTAATTTGATCACGTCCATTAAAATCCTGGCTACTAACAAAAGGCTCAATACATTGCTTCTAGTTAAACTAAGCATTAATAAGTAATAAGATTTCCATGATCTAATCTCATGGATGATCTTAACCACTAGGTAACAAACAATGCGTTTACCAACCGTCCCTTTGCGTGCACGGATACTTTAAACAAAGGTAGCATTTTTAATTGTATAAACCGATAAAAATTATACACTCGCCTCTTATTAAGGAACCTCTGCAACTAATTATCCAGCAGCTTTTGTTGAATAGCAATAGCATTTAGGGAGAACTGCAAGAGACCGAAATTTCCCACAAGGCTAAAAAATCAGCCCTCCCGCGGGGTTGGGTATACATCTCAGCCACCATTAGCTTCGCGAAAGTCTTCCTTCGTCAAAAAGTGCACTTCTATTGCCTCCGTTAAAACAACCAATTATTCCGAATAAACAACTTATATGAATGGCAGCTTTCCATCAGAAAAACATGGCTCCCGCAAACGCAATTATTCTTAAAGACAGGAAGCTTTCCCGCAATAAGCATACTTGCGGATTCCTCAGCCAATACTCAGTCCAGTGCCTATGTTCACCGTTGGCTACTGACTACCGTCGCACCAAATGACAAGGTGAGTACCGCAGTCTCTAGAAATCATGAAAACTTCAAGAGCCCTGCCATTTTGGATCTTTGGCAGATCCCTGGTATGCACAAACCTAATAAGCCCAAATTTTTGATGTCCTAGGAAGGATGTGTACACAACATAAACTGTCATGATCTTCTTCTAGGTAAATATTCTTATTCCTCCCGACGACCTCTCCATGAAACGGTCCAGTTGCCAGGCACAACGTAAATTTTTAATCCACTCGCATTCAAAGCATCAACCACGCCTGTTTTTCCGGTGAAAGTAATATAAAGAGCTTGAAGTCCTCAATTTGGCTCACTACACCCCCTGAGAAGGTTAGAAGATCTCCCAGAGGAATAATATACAGTACAATCGGTAGAGAAGAAAAAATAAAGCATTGAATCTAAATTAGAAACAATCGCTTCACATCGCTGTTATGGCGCTTTTCAAGTGGGTAATAAAAAATGCCGATTGTTTCAAAACGCTCCGTCCGTTCGGGATAAGTCGCATATTTGTCTACTAGGGTTAAAATTGGCGCTAGTGCTTTCAATCGTCGTATTGCACTTTTGTTGGCGGCAGCTTTACAAAAAAAAATTGGGTTTAAAAGTCCAAACGTTGTTTGGTGAAGAACGCTGATACCTTGCACAGAAAAAATCGCCTTTACTTATGAAAACATTTCTACTGTAGAGAAAAGTTTGACAAACACGGTAATCTAAGGATTCATCTTTGCTTATTCTACTGTTTAAAAAAGAGTCATTATCCGGATTCAGTCTTTGGTGGGGTGTCTCTTTTAATAGAGTCACTGAGTTGCATTTCTGTAAACAAGGGCTCTAAACATATGCAAAAGTTTACCAAGAAAATATTTTGCAAGCCGTTGGCATGAACAACGCAATCGTGGCTTAGAAACAATTTACCAGCTTTTATTTGCTCTGAATAATTGCCCTTCGGCAGCCGTGATCTTAACCGTCTTGATTAGAAATTGTGGACCGTTTAAGAGGACGTGGTTTGCCACAAAAGATACCTTATTTATTTACCATAGTCCCCATAAAAACCAGTCTCGGAAAACGCTTAAATAGGTCTAAAACAGCAACAAACAATAAAATTGTGGTAAAAATCGGCCTTATTTAGGACTCGGAGCTATGCGGTCCATTATTTATCAAAGACCTCATATAAAGACAACTCTCAAAAATTTTTATAAACATTAAAACCGTAACGAATAATGAATATTGTTGTGAATTTTGGTAAAAACAATTTTTATGACCAGAAAGAACATCATAAAATTTTGAGATGATCGGTTTATAATTTACCATATGTCTCATATAAAGCCCACATACCGTCACCTAAAAGCCAAAAGCAAACAATTCATGATAATCATTAAAAAAAATAGATTTTGAAGTTTGTTGTTACTTATGGCCTTTTATATTTCAGGGGACGATACATTTTAATTCGCCGAAAATCATAAAGTAAAATATGGTGACAAGCTTTAGTTTTGTATGACAACACGCAGAGAAAAAACATGTTTCAATACGTTCACCTCCAACAAAACTATTTTTAAAGTATATCTTGATAATTTTAAGATAAATTTAACCATATTATTATCACCGACAACCATATTATAGTTAAATAAGTCTTCCTTCAGAAAGCCACAACCATATTATAGTTGCCTCTAAACATGTAATGGTTATATATGAGAATAATTTGTTTTTTAATTAACAATAGTATTCCCCTATTTTCTAAGGGCTACATGCCATGGTTGAACAACAATCATGCTATTATGAGTCTTCAACATATTTTAGTTATTATTAAACATAACAAGTTCGTAGGCAACCATAATATGGTTGTGGCCTTGTGATGGAGGACTAATTTAACCATAATATGGTTGTCGGTGACAATAATATGGTTAAATTTAACAAAATATGTTTAAAATTTTCTTTAAAAATTGTTTTGTTGGAGATGACCATATTGAAACATGTTTTTTCTCTGTCTGTAGAAATTGTGTTATTTATCACGGATACCATAAAAGATCCATTCCCGAAAAATTCCAATTCTTGATGCAGGGCATCAAATATTCGGCATAGCTGAATAAAGCATTGTTTTCTTAAGATAATCTGACTAGCGTGCTATTTATTCAAACTCCTTAAACCTCCCAAAATTTAATTTATTTTCCAAAAAAATAATACAAAATAATAGGTTTTTTTTTGGCAAAAAAATGTAGAAATTTGAATACACGTAGCCAGCAAGACCATTAAGAGTGGAGGTGGCCAGAAGTTGAACAAAAAAACAACCAAATACGTGTGCATACTCTTATGAACTTTGTAAGTCTATTTAAGTGTTAAATGTCAGTTGGTGTGATAGTCAGTTTACATATACATTCATACTTACATATTTTTGGTTTGCTAGTAAATTGTATTCTTTATTGTCTCTTCTCTATGTCATGTTGACACTTACGTGTTCTGTAAAGTGTAGAAAGAATTTCAGATTTTTATTATTTAGTTAAATATTTAAGCTTAAGAAAGAAAATGAACATATGAATGTATGAATGTAGGTAAAATTCTATTAGAATAACATGGTTTGTTGTTTATTATATAAATAATTAACAAAATACAGGACAGAAATTATATGAATGTTAGTTATACTATTAACTTTTTATGTACACTGTTAGAAAAATGCATCTTAATATTGATGATGTCCTAACATCAGAATTGTGACATCAATGTTACTACAAATGTCATCAATGATGCAAAAAGTAACATCAATCTAATGATTAACGTCTTCGTACAATTTTGTCATTTTTTACGTGTCATCTATTTTATGACTACAGTGACATCAATTCGATGCCACATTTTGTATATTATTAACATTATTTTCATTATTACAATGTGTTATAAGAAGCGAAAATTCCTATATTCTATTTTTTTAAATTATTTAGTTAAATACATGAAATTTTTAAAGTAGAATGATTACGAAAACAACATGAGGCATGGTGCTGGTGTCTTATTACTGAGAGTTCTGCTGTAAACAAAGGTCGTAATTCAACAAACGTGAAACAAACATATGCAACGGGTAAGTAAATAATAATATTCTCTCACTTTGACTTAAGTCAATTCCAATGACTTTGACATAATGACAAACTGTCATTAAATTGATGCTGAGGTGTCCTTTCTCCGATGTTACTGCGTCATCGCACTGAGGACATGTTCGTCATTTCTGTGATGCCGATGTGTCATCTCATTGATGACATAATTTCATTTTGACCCTGATGACACTTTGGCCAAGTGATGTTAAGGTTGTCATCACAATGATGACAAGTGTCATGGGGTCAAAAACGAAGACACTTGTCATAGTACTGATGTCAAAATACATCAGCGTTATGACGCCTTTTCTATCAGTGTATGTCAGAATGTAAGTTAGAAACAGAAAATAGTATAAAAAAAACAGGAATTATAGATGAAGTCTGTAACAAAAGAGGGAAAGAATAATAAAAAGAAGTCAAAAAGATAATAATATCGTTTCTGTAAGACCTGTTACGGAAAAAAAATTATAGCATTCAATAACGATCGCTATTTCTATTTTAATTTTATTGTATGTATTTGCGATTGGTATCCAATGCCATAATTTACCCACTAATTCCGTTGGAGAGTGATATATGAGACAGTGATATATTTTTCAACAAAATTTATTATTGGACCAGTTTTCAAACATACATATCAAGTGAATCCAAGCCCTTATTCTAGAGAGACATCAGTCCCAGTATGCAACATTTTAAGACATAAAAAGCAGAAATACTTAAGTCATAAAGTCTGTTGTAATTTTATAGATATTTAAAATATATTTTTGTAAAAGAAAAAAGACTTTTGACTTAATAATTTAGTGCCCCGGTGGGCTAGCTGGTAGTGCGCTAGTCTGTTCGATTCCCACCGGAGACTCTGGTTTCTTTCCTGCAGACAAGCGTAGAGCTTCGCAGGATTAGCTTAGGAATTAAAAAAAAAGATGAGAATCATTTTATCTAATATTGTATGCAATTTAATAAGTTATATACCAATTCAGCTAGCTGAATAAACAAAAAATTTGTATATTTATTTTAATTTCAATATTTAACGAACATTTAATACAAATATATTTGAATTCAGCTAGCTGAATTTGCTTTAAATACATATTTGATAACACTTGTGGTCGTTTCAACGTATTGCAGTTTTTAACAGTTACGATTTTCAAGTGTAATTTTAATTCAGCTAGCTGTAAACCAAAAAATTTTCGTATTTATAAAAACATTTTAATTTTATAGAACAAATTGATTATATCGTCAGATAAAATGCAAGCGGACGTAACTACCCTTTTATATTTTTTTATAAGAGAAGAAAAAAACTTAACAAAGTCAATAATAATAAAGCATTTTTGACGTTTGAATTTTTCTAATCAAGTCAATATTTTTGAAAAACTTTGCGTGAACATGTAGTTTGATTTAAAATGTATTACCTAAATTCGACTTGCTGAATATGGTTTAAAAACTGTAAATTTATATTTAGAAAAAAATTGTTTTAAAATTTTTGTTTGTTATTTAAATTCATCTAGCTGCATTAAAATATTTTTTTCTAAATTAAGTATCTTACACCTAGTACATAAACATTTTTAAGTACCTTAATTAAGCTAACTTGATTACTTAAATCAAAATTTAAAAAAAAAACTTAAATTTGAAAGGGATTATATGAAATCAGCTTGCTGAATATATTTTAACTTCAATTCAGCTAGCTGAGTATCTTACCTTTCACTAAATTCAACTAAAATTAATTATTTTACACTAAATTACATAAATTCAATTCTCAATCAATCATCTAAAAACGCCCCTCCTCAAAATAAAACTGCATTTTTAATTAAACGGAAACCACTCAAAATAATATTAGCTGTCAATACATTTGTCCACAATGACTTAATGGAAAAAAAGTATAAGAAATCTTCAGAAACCAAAATAAAGAAAATTTAAAGAGGAACAAGACAAATCTCTCCAACACTTGAAAAAAAAAAACAATAAAATTGTAATAAATAAAATGTGGGATGTTTGTTTTAGAGTTTGATGAGTTTTGGATTCGGTTTTTTTCTTCTTCAAATTGTATTTTAAATTAACATTTTTCAAACAATGTCATTTAGTTTTTAAAGGAGGAGAAAAAAGAAAAAGTAGAAAAAATTCTTCTTATCATTGGAATTCTATCAAAAGAAAACAAATTGAAATGGTTTTTTTTTTTTCTTTTTTATAAAAGAGACAAAAATGAAAGGAAAGCATAAAGTAGAAATATGTGTCACTTACTACGATTTCTTGTGGCGCGATTTTTTTTTATAAAATGAAATTTACAAAAATTTTTCTTTTGATTTTTTTTTTTTTTAATTACACAGATCATTAGTTATAGATTAATTTTGAATCGAGATTATTGAGATGATATTGAGTTTTTTTTTTCAATTTAAAACAAAGAAATATACGAGTATTGAGGAAAAAATAGGGGAATTTGGTTTTATTTCGTAAATAAAAAAAAATCTAATTTAAATTTTAATGAAAATTTAGGGGAGTCTAGTCATTTCGTTGGGTTTCAATCCGTTGAGGTTAATTTAAGTGTACTTAGATTTAAGAAACTTCTTCGCAAGGACTTAAAATGAAAGTTTATGGTTATATTCCAATACCTTGAACTATTTCTTTCGCTCGCTCTGAATCCCTGTATTACAAACTAAACGATTTTGCTAAAAAATTATTTTTAAGTTTGGAAAATATTTTTAATACCTTATTAACGGCAAATATTTAAAGAATTTAGTAGAAGGCAGTCTCGACTTTTCATACATATATATAGGATTAATGACTTGTGTGTTAATTCATGCAAATCATGTGCCGAGCTGCAGGCAACCGGACGGAAAGGCTAGGCGCAATAAGGTGTTTTTTCACAAATAAGCAGTCCCGGACAGCCAACGGATGTGTGCCATGTTGGCAACATCGACCAGGTGAGTGAGTACCACCTTTAAATTTGTACTCCCCAAACATCCCAGCGTCTGTCCATCTAATTGGTGCGGCTACAAGCGGATGTCTGTTCTTATATTAAGCGGTTCGATATAAAAACGTAAAGTATGTACAACCAGTCAGATGGCTAAGATGGCAGCCCCATCATCAGAATAGGATGCAGTAGACTAATCATTTGCTCATCCGAGATATTATGATTAACGAAACCTCAAATAATTTGAATGAACGGAGGCCCTATGCTCCTTATAGGATCGATGGGAACATATATACTATATACATATGTATAGAATTAAGAAGGAGACAGTCTCGAATTTGTATAGAAAAGATAAGAATACAGTCTTGACTCTACATAGAATAAAGGAGGAGACTGTTTTGACTCTTTGTAAAAAAGGAGGATTCTGTATCGATTCTGTACAAAGAATTAAGTGCGAAACTGTTTCTACTCTACATCAAATAGAGTATAAGACTGTCTATAAATAATAGCATACAAAACTCTTTTGAATCTATATAAAAGAGAAGACGAGACTGTCTCTATTCTACAAAGAATAGAATATGAAACTCTCTTAACTTTATAGAGAAAAACGTTTGAGACTATCTCGATTTTTATATAGAATAGGATACGAGACTGGCACTTTATACAACAGAGTTCGAAATTTAAAAATCATTTCGGGCATATTGGCACCGCGGCTGTTATTGACGAAGCGCATTTTGGACGTCTAATGTTGGTCAAATTTGTTAAACATTGATGGGGTTGGGTCAAAGGCGTCAAGGATAGTTTATCAGCACAACCAAGTGACTTCACGTAGTCCCTCAGGAACGAATTGTTCTATTTCTCGAAAGTAACTTATTGCCTAATTTTTATTTCAATTAGTCGATGATTGCGGTCGCCGTATGCCACTTATCGCCATACTGTCGAAACCACATCAATAGCATTCAAACTCTCAAACAAAAAATCACTGATTATGGTGCGGCAAAGATCTCCATTGACGCGAGCTCCGGTTTCACCAGCCAGCAGCATGTAAACAGTACCAAACGGTGCATTTTTCTGGATGAAATGGAAAATAAACGATGCAAGTCAAATTTCAGCTTTTTAGTCACCCTTTTTCCAATACGTTTCAATGATAACTTCATAATTTCTAAAATTTATTTAAAATAATTTTTTTTTTTTTTCATTTATGATTGTTGCATTTTTAATGGATTTTTGAATGCATTTCAAACATATTTCATTTAACACTTAAAGTACATTAAGGAAAATTATTAAGACTATGAAATATGGAAATATTTCATATATTGAAATGTTCTAAAAGAAAAACTACAAAAAAAAATTATTTATAATTTATAAGCAACTAATAGACGCCACTTCTTTATCTATTTTAAAACAAAAAAAATATTAGGAATTTTTACATGTACTTTTTTGAAGATAGTCCATCAAAACATTTTGTTAAGCAAAGTTTCGTATTGAATACTGATGAAAAAAAAACTGATCAAGCACAGTGTCTTATAGCATAAAAAAATTAAATTAAAAAACTAAACACTAAATTATTTACACAAAGTATGTACATTAAACTCATTACTACCTAAAAAAAAAGTATTTTTTCTAACGTAATAAATTGAAGTAATATTCATCAAGAATTCATGTAGATACATGTTGTTGCATGTATGAACATGTTTTGTGTATTTATGTTGCATGTTAAATAGAAAATTGACACACGATTGACAAGCGACAAGGCTTACAATCCAAAATATTTACGGACGCAAATAGAGAAAACGTAAAAAGAAAATACTAAAAAAAAAATCACAACGCACTCAGACATAAAAACTCAAAATAAATGACATTTAACTGAAAATGTTTCTAATGATAATATAAAATAAGGCCAAAAATAAAATATCAAAATAAAAGCAACATAAAAAACACACAAACATACATAGTATTTGTAAACTTATTTGGGCTATTCACAAGGTGTGCTATCAAGTCATATCGTCGTAGTGTCCTAAAAAATATTTTACAATTGTTTAAAAAAATATTGTTGTGTTTGAAACAAAATAAAAATTTTTATGCTGTGTTCATTATTTCGTCGTAACTGTACATTAGAAATCTAAATTATAAGCGCTTGCCCACAGCAGTCTTATATATTTCTTGTTATTATTTTAAGACATATGACTTTACAACTTTATGACTACCTTGTGAATAGCCCAATTGTGTATATTAAAAATTCCCTTAGAATTCGTTAACTGCCACTTTTTCTATTGAAAAGTTGACCAGATTCTGGCTGACTTCTACAGAGAAGTTGCACAGCTTTTAATTGACTTTTCCACAGAAAAGTTGCTTAGAGTTTTGATGACTCTTAAAAGTTGACTACATTCTGGCTGAGTTTTCTATAGATAAGTTGACAACATACTGGCTGACTTTGTAATTGAAAAGATGACTATATTTTTGCTGACTGTTTGGTAAAAAAGTTAACTACGTACTGGCTGACTTTTCTTTAGAAGAGTAGACTACATTCTGGTAACTTTTCTATAGAAATGTTGTCTTGATTCTGGCTGACTTTTTTTATAGAAAAGGTGTCTAGATTCTGTCAGACTTTTCTATAGAAAAGTTGGCTAGATTCTGGCCGACTTTTCTATAAAAAAGTTAACTAGATTCTTGCCGACTTTTCTATAGAAAAGTTAACTAGATTCTGGCCGACTTTTTTATGAAAAGTTGACTAGATTATGGCTGACTTTTCTTTAGAAAAGTTGACTAGATTTTAAAAAAGTTTTTTAGATTCTGGCTAACTTTTTTATAGAAAACTTGACTTCAACACAAAGAATTTTCTTTAGCAAAGTTGAACAATTTCCAGCTGAAGTTTCTTTAAAAAAGTCACTCATTTTCTGGCTGTCTGTTTTCGAGAGTTTGCTATTTTTTGTTTTTAATCAGTTACAAAGAACAACTTTACAAATTTTACATTAATTTAACGAATTCTTGCAAAATTTTGCGCACAACTTTTACCTATTGAAAATTCTGTTCTTTTGATTTTCCAAAAGAAAATCTTTGTTTTTGCAACTTTTCCATTCAAAATTTTTCAAGTTCAGTTCGTACTTTATCATAATCTGTTTGACATCAAACACAAACATATTATCATATGAATGAAATAAAATAAAATGAATTGAAATGAATGAATAAAATATAACAAACAATGAAATTTAATACATTTTCCAGACAAACAGCAGACAAAGTAAAACTAATAGTATATCACAAAAAAAAATTACTTAAAAAGGGAAAAATCATAATAAAATGCCACAAAATTTTAAGAACAAATTGATATAATGCTAATGGAAAATAATGCAGACAGACACATACATATGACTGCATATGTTGCATGTTTATGATAGAAATATATTTTTTGTGGTTTGTCGCTTTACAACAAAAAAAGTTTAGTTTTTTAATGATTTTTTCTTTATTTTGGAAATGGGACTGTAATCACACTCTAAACAGTCACTCAGACAGTCAGTTATACGTATAGTTTGTCTCTAACTAGTCATTCAAACAATGCAAATGATCCCTCACCATAATGGTAGTTTTAAGTTGTTGTAAAATGCTATGTACAGTAAATACCACATGCATTCTTTTTTTTTAGAACAACTATACTGATGTGTCACCCAAAGAAATCAATCAGCAATATGAAATGTAAACAAACCCTCAAGTAATATTCCCCTACTTCAGATGATTTTTTGCTGCAGTTGTCTGATAGTGAACTGAAAAGACAAAATAATTTTTTTTTCATTATTTTCTGGATTTTGGCTTAAGACAAAACCATGACAACAAGCAAAAATATCGTTAATCATACTTGAGCCTATTAAAAACTACTCAAAGAAACTAAAAATGTAGTAACTACTGCAATTGATAAACTTCAAAATGACAAGACAAAATCCTGCTGTCTTTTATTTTGGGGATAACTGTATATAAAAATCGAAGCAGTTGAAATAATAGACACAAAATATTTGAATATGATTACTAAAACTGGTTATCGAAAAAAAAGCAAAGTCAGCCTAAAGAAAAGTTTGCCTGACTCTGGGTTCAGCCGGCATCTGAGTAAGTCAGTCAGCCAGACCGTGGCCAAAACTTTTCTAAAGAAAACTCCGCCAGACCCTGGGCAAAACTTTTTTAATAGAAAACTGAGCAACTTTTCTAAAGAAAAGTCAGCCAGACTCTGAGCAACTTTTCTAAAGAAAAGTCAGCCAGACTCTGAGCAACTTTTCTATATAAACTTTTCTCTGAGCAACTTCTCTATAGAAAAGTCATTCGGACTCTGGGCATCTTTTGTATACAAAAGTCAGCCAAACTCTGGGTAATTTTTCTATAGAAAAGTCAGTCAGACTTTGATCAACTTCTCTTTAAAAAATTTAGCCAAACTCTGCGCAACTTTCCTATAGAAAAGTTAGTCAGACTCTGGGTAACTTTTAGATTAATAATTCAGCAAGACTATGTATGGGCAGCTTTTCTTACAAAAATTTAGTCAGACTATGGGTTAGCCAGGTTTTGGGCACCTTTTCTTTAGAAAAGTAAGTCAGACTCCAGGCCGATTTTCTATGGAAAGTCAGCAAGATTCTAGGCAACTTTTTAAAAAAAAAATTTTGTCAGCTTCCAGGCAACATTTCTATAAAAAAAAGTCAGCTATGCTCTCAGCAAGTTTTTTATAAAGAAGTTATTTAAAGAATCTCACAACTTATATGAAGAATTTTATTAGAAAACAATTTTATTCTTCCGTTTATTTAACAGCCAATAAATATTTATTTCAAAACATTTAAAAGAACATTCAAACGATTAAATTTGACAATTGCAATAAAACAAAAAAATTTCGTGATATTGCTGCAGTTTTCTTTAATTTTTCTTTGATTTATCTAAATTTTATCTTTGGAGAGGGAGATAGAGAGAGGGAGACATAAAAGTTTTATTATTTTCCAAAAAGTTGAAAAAAATAACTGCAGTTTTTGGCAATAAATCACTTTCCCCTGAAGATAAGGCAATAAAACTTTTTATTTTTATGACTATAGAAAAAAAACTAATTTCAAATGTTTTTTTATTGTCTCTAATAGTCAGTTTACGAACAAAGACATTTTTAAAGCATTCCAGAGGAAAATTTTAAAACTATCGCTGGAAAGATAAAAGAAAATGCATAAAGTATTTGGGAAAATAGCTGTATTACGATGAAATGAGTAGAAGATTTTTCTTTTCCGGTCTTTAAGCAAATTATATATATAGAAAAGTTTACTAGCTTACTAGAATTTCCTATAGAAAAGTTCTCTAGACTCTGAGACAAATATTCTATGGAAAAAATTACCAAGCTTTGAGTAAATTTTTATAAAAAAGCTTACCAGACTCTGAGAAAATTTCCATAGAAAAGCTTAACAGACTTTGAGTAAATTTGCATGGAAAAGCTTACCAGACTTCAAAAGTATTTTCTATAGAAAAGTTAACCAGACTGTTTTGTAAAAAAGTTTGCCCGAATTGGGTAAATTTTTTTAATAAAAAAGTTTTCTAGACTGCATTCAAATTTCCTACAGAAAAGTTCTCTAGACTGAGCATATTTTCTATAGAAAAAATTACCAAGCTTTGAGTAAATTTTTATGGGAAAGCTTGCCAGACTCTGACTTAATTTCCAAAGAAACGCTAAGTATTTTCTATAGAAAAGTTTACAAGACTTTTGGAAAATTTTTTGTAGAAAATTTAACAAGACTTATTTAAATTTTTTATAGAAGAGTTTACTAGACTCTGAACGAATTTCGTATAGAAAAGTTCTCTAGACTTTGAGCAAATTTTTTATTGAAAAAATTACCAAACTTTGAGTAAATTTCCATAAAAAAGCTTGCCAGACTCTAAAAAAAATGCATAGAAAAGCTTACTAGACTTTAGCAACATTTCCTGTTTGTCGAAAAGAAAATCTTACTAGACTTTGCGAAAATGTTTATTCAAAAATTTAAGCAGACTTGGGTAAATTATCTATAGCAAAGTTTACCACCCTCTGAGATGATTTTCTACAGAAAATAGACCACCAACATAGCAAAAAAATTCCAACATTGACTTAAGCCGTCTTGGCAAGAAAGGGAAGCCAAGTCTACACTATTTATATAACAAACACTTGAGCCTTTTTTAGGAAACAGCAAAAAGAAAGAACATTTTTCATAAATTTAAGTCCTTAAATGTTCATATGTGTATCATATGAAACGGAATATGTACCCGGGTTTAATGCAACTACAATTTATATTAAAAACAGGAAAGAATAAAATAAAAATCTTAAACATTAAATACACTTGCAGCATGTTACTACTTAAATTGCACATACAAACACACACTTTTAGAAATAACAAGTACCCAGCGGGAAAAAGAAGGAGTAGGAAGGCCTTCTAAAAGGCCTCTGTACCCCTTCTTTTGGATGTACAAGGCCTTCTTGCTCCATTCCATACTCATATCTTTTTTACACACGTTGTCATTGCGGAGAAGGCCTTCCGCTCTCGCTTCTTCAGCAGGTACATAAGAAGGGTAACGGGACCAAAAAAAAATTGATTTTGCTTTTGCTTGTGCAAAAAAACAATACAAAAAATGTTACTCCCTTCTCATAGAAGTGAGTGTGGAAGGTGTATCTTATCTTTTATACGAAAGAGCCGAGGCCTTCTATGAGGCCTTCTTTGGCAGTTAGGTAAGAATAGTAATTGAATCAAAAAATCTTTTAAGAAGGCCTTTAAAAAGGCCTGAAGTAAGAAGGTCTTCTGAGTTTTCCCGCTGGGTACAATTGCACACATCCTTACACTTTCACATTAATTTTGTATTTGTATTGGTTGTATGTGGCAAGTCTCAAGTACACTTTTGCATATATGTGTGCACTTGTACCCTGTTCTTCCTTTTGATTTTTTTTTTTTCATTGCGTTTCTATTCTTATTGTCTAGCAGTCAGTGAGAGTAACTACTTAAAGATGTTACAACAAGTTCTTCTTTTAAAAATGTTTGTTTCTTTTATCCCTGTGGAATTTCATCGACTCTGGTGCACTTGAACCTCAATTTTTGATTCCTACTCCCATACGGCTTAATATGGTTTTAATACTGCTAAGAATGTGTACTGCTTGAGTAAGATTTGTGTCCTTTAGCTTAAAGAAAATTAAATAGATGTTACTTTGGCGATATATTTAATGCAAATTTTTACTTTATGAGTTCGAACACAGTCAGAGATTTAAAAATAAGTACAATGAAGCTTTTGCAACCAGGTATTATAAATTAATTGATTGATTTTCGTTTCTTTATTTACAGGTGAGTTTCAAGAGGAAGTTTAACAACAATTAATATTGTAAGTACATAAGGATTTTTAGTTTTGTTCGAGTTTAGCTCAAGCTCAGTTTTAGTTTAGTTCTCTATCTCAAATAGTTCAGATTTAGTTAAGTTCTAGATCAATTTTAGTTAAAATCAGCTTGTTCACGTCATCTAACCTCATCATTAAATTTACTGTCCAACATTGTGTATTCTGCTGTTGTTCGTAGAGTATCCATCTCGACGGTCGTAGAAGCTTGCACGCATAAATTTCGGATGGATATAACTAATATAACCGGTCGAGGTCAAAACAGAGGCAGAGGACAAATCAAATTTTTCATCATGATCTTCGAGTTTTAAGATAAAGTGGCTACCCTCCAAACAATCCATCGAAGAAGCCCTCGACCTCACCTCCCCCTGGAAAAGAGGATAAAATCATGACAAAAAGATCAGGATGCCGCCACTCCATAGTAAAAAGTAGGAATCAAAAACTGGCAAGATTCCCCACTGTTTATGAGGGCATGCACAGAGTCTGGGAGCCGGAGACTATGATTACTGCCGAAGCTGTGATGACGAAAATGAGGAGGAGAACGTAGAACATCTTCTCTGTCACTGTTTTGCAATGGCAAGAAGACCACGGGCCAAAATGGGATCCGCCATCATTGACGAATATTACAATATCTCTGATGTTGAACTAGAGTGCATTTTAAACTTCGTTCGAAGTTCAGGTTGGTTCTGTGGTGGAAGTTTTGTTTAGTCCAACACCATGGTATCACAATGGATCATTGGGTCTAAGTGTTACTTACTTTGATAGATACTTACTGCTATTTTACCTAACCTAACATAAATGTATAGCCCAGTCTAGATCCAACTTTTTCTAAAAAATTAATTCAACTCTTTAGTGAAACTTTCGTGAAAATGTTGACTTAAGACCCAGATTTTCATAGAAAATAAAGGAGTGCCTACCTTCCTCACCTTGACTATCTAAAAAAGTCATCGTCATCACCATTATTTCGACAATATCATGTCAAAATATTGTTTTCGTTTTATTGGAATAAAACAAAAAAAAAAAAATTGAAAAAAAAACAAATATGTAATAAATATAAAATATTTTAATGTTAAAAATTCCATCATCTTCGTCATCTTCATTCAAGCATTTACATGTTGCGGCATGTGCGTTTGTGGAAATTCTAGACGCAAAAGTCTAGAATTTCATATTAATAAAAAAAAAAAAAAAAAAAAAACAGAATTTTATTTAAACATTCATAATCCTCCCCATAAGACAATTGATTTTTTACTTTTTTATAATTTTTTTATTTTTTGCCTCAATTCACTTTGAATAATTTTTCTTTTTATGAATTTTAACGATGTAAATCTAAACCAATATGCGGGATTCTTAAGGAACACACTCACTCCTAAATATCTCCAAAGATACACAGAAAACTTGAAATAATTTTCAAGTATGTGGGAATAACGTTTTGTCGAAGACAACAGACATTAAAAAGTGGAATTTAAAAGGATTTTAAAGTATTAAATACCATAAAATTTCTTATACGTAAGAGATTGAGGAAGGCACATATTCATTCATCTTTTACAATTTGACGACGAAAACATGTTACAACATTTTCAATAAATTCATAAACATGTATGCGAATAATTGAAATTTCTTTACTGGAAACGGCTTAAATTTTTAATTTTTCTTAGGGCTGATTCACACGGTTCAGCTTTTAGTCATTAAGCCTTGAGTTTTTAGCATAAAATGGAAAATAGAATTCTATTTCTTCTCCTCTTTCTCTTCTCAAAACTCAAGGCTTGACGACTAAAAGCTGAGGCGTGTGAATTAGTACTTATGTACATGTTATAAAGAGTTTTTTTTTTAGAAAATTTATTTTCTTAAATGTAAAAACGATTTTCTTAATAAATTTAAAATTTAATTTTGACGGTTGCCGGTTGCCGGGCATTTAAACTAATGAAAAATTGTTTAAATGCCATTTAATTGATAAATCATACACTTTGAATACATTGTATTTAAAGAAGACGGATAGAAAATGTAAAAAGCCCTTTTAAAAATAAAAAACGTAATAAATCAGCAACGTTTAAAAACAAGTCTTTAAAAAAATAATCAAGCTTTTAAAGTTAAAACCACGTTTACGAGTTAAACTACTTCGTTTAAGAATTAAACTTTAAAATACACCAACGTTCAGGTCTTAAATTGTAAAATAGAACCAAATCAGAAATTCGAGTTTAACTATAGTTTAATCTACGTTTCATTTCAGTTTCAGACATGTTAAAAGTTAAACTTAAAAATATAATCGTGTTCAAAGTTAAAACTTTGAAGAAAATGTTGAACGTTTAGGAGTTAAACTTAAAAAAACACACAATTTGATCAGGTTTATCATGTTTACCCAAATTTCAGCTTTACCATTTAAATAAAATTAAATATTAAATAAATTTAAACCAGGTTAAAAAGTCAAGTTTTAGCTTTTTTTAAAAAATCTTCGTTTAACAAATTTGTGTCTGTTACAAAAAACTTTGTTTATCAACCAAATGAAAGCTTTAAAAAACTGAGATTGAAGTTTTAACCTTAAGTTTTAAAATCTTCGCGTACACGTAAACTTAGGAAAAAGTATACAAATTTTAACAGTAACATTTGAGCTTATTTTTAAGAACTTCGTTAACAACCAAAGTTGTAATAAATTTCGTCAAATTATTAAGCCACGTTGAACTGTCAAATCAGGAATATAAAAATACAAATGTAACTACATAATAAAAGGTTATATAGAAGACATATGCTAATTTACAAAAAACTAAATCTACGTTTGAAAAATAATTCGACATAAAACCATGTTTAACAACTAATCCTAAACGGTTTAATTAAACCACGTTACACTCCTTAACCTCATATTTTCATTAAGTTCGAAACTAAAGCTTATTTTAAACTACATTTTGAAAACTACCTTAAGTCACATTAAACTAAGTTTAAAACTTCAAAAACTGCTTTTTAAACAAACGAAATTTCTTAATCAGGTTAAAGTTCATTGGATTTTTTTTTTATTAATTTATTTTATGAAGAAACGGTTAAACGACAAAGATTTCTGAAAGATAGTGTGGTTATTATCGAAACATGTTAAATTAAACTGTTAGTTAATGTGGGTTCAATTCTACGGTCTACACTGAAATTTATTGTTGATGGAATAAGCTATTCCTATGCGCATTTCACTGGTTGCTTAGACCAGATCATCAGGAAACTTCATCCATAAAGATTTTAGTAAAACTAAAGATATTAAACCAAATAAAACTGTTAAGCGTATAAGAATCGTTAGCAACAGTTCTACTTGTAACAATATCAAAGTTTAAACAAAAACATCAACAATAAACAGTGAGTTTATCTCTTCTTACATTCCCCACTACAATTGATTAGAATTCTTCCAACATTAATTGTAGTTGTAAGTAGGTTAAGAAAAAACAAAATGCAAAAAACAACTTGCAAAAGCTTAGGAATAGCTTTTATCATGAACAATAAATTTCAGTGTTTTTATCAAGAATAAAAATTGGGAATTAAGCACGAATAACAAAATCTTTTAAATGAAAACTACTTTTTTTAAGACTAACTCCATTTTAAGTTAAACTACGTTTAAAAAATTACTTAATATTGTGTAAAACTACACGTTTAAGAGATAAATTTGAGTTTGTCATAAACAACTTTTTAATGATGAACATCGGTTTATGTGAAATAACGTTTAAAGACAAATGTTATACAAAAACTTAAGATAATATAAAACCACGCTTGACAACAAAACCCTACAGACCAACCAAGCGTCGAACGTTTTCTATCTTTTGAACATTGGTATGTTCATAGATTTGCAATCGAAAATTCAGGTTTTGACAACGCGTTAAGTAGTGATGTTTGCTGATATTGCAATTTAGCTCAATCTAGTCAATCTAGCGATTTTATCTGCAGTTATGATTTCCATTTCGTGGGTTTAGTTAAACAAGATATGTAAGTTAAAATTACTTTTTGGACACAACGTTAACGCTCTTATTTAATTATATAATTTTAGCGTTAAAGCTAAGCGCTAGAAAACCCAATGACATACATGTTAGCTTAAATTAAACCAAAAAATTTCTCAACCTTATGTTATTTTTAGTTCCAAATTTAAGCTTAATTTGAAACACATTTAAGAACTTTACTTTAGGCTAAATAAAACTAAGTTTAAAAGCTAAATTAACCTTGACTTCTTTAAAGTTAATTGACCGTGATTTATTTTTTCATGTAAATTGTTAAATGTTTAAGGGGTTGAGAGCAAATTCTAGTTTCCTATTTCCACTCTTATTTACCTTACCCCTATTCGTCCCTTTTTTTTTAAATTTACATCATAATTTAACTAACATTAACCAAAAAATTCCAAAAAAAAAAAGAAAAGTAAAAATAAATATCCTGTTGTAACTTCTTGTTTAATGATTTGTCACACAGGAGTTTTTAATTAAAATGTGTTTTTGAGGTTTTAGTTGATGATTTGCTTGCTACCTCACTCCCCTTTACACTTTCCAACAATTATTGCGTTTTTTTCTCATACATGTCAGCGTCCATAATGATTTGTTTTTCTGTAGACCACCTGTTTTTACTTAATCAAAAGGATTTGTTTAGAAAACTTTCATATTGTAATTGAAATGAATGAACAGTGGTTAAAAAAACGTGTTAACATAAAAAAAATTTTACCAGAAATAGGAATGAAAAAAAAGAAAAACTATTAATTCTCAATCGCCTTATTTTGTTTACTTATGTCTTAAGTCAACAGTTTTGACTTTAGTCCCACTGTTCTCGATTAATATTTACATGTGTATTTATGATTTTTTCAACTTTACCACGCTTTTTAGCTCGATGGTGATGAAGGACCAACTTTTTGGCTTGACTTTTTGGCAAAAACAAAAAACTCTCATTTTTTCTATTTATAGCGGAGCAAATGTGAGAGTTAAGGTCAACTTTTGTAAAATTGGTATTTGTTTTGGTACTATTTCATCTCTTTTAAAAAAGCAATTCTATTCTTAGGACTAAAGCTAGATTTACACGATTGAAATTTTCTTCAAAATGGCTCTTCAAAATGCTTCAAACTCGTGTAAACAGCAAAATTTTGAAGAAATTTGCTCTTCAAAATGCTTTAAACTCATGTAAACAGCAAAATGTTGAAGAAATTTTGCTGTTTACACGAGTTTGAAGCATTTTGAAGAGCAATTTTGAAGAAAATTTCAATCGTGTAAATCTAGCTTAATTCAGTATAATTTTAAAACTTTCCCATTTTTTTAAAAGTTCTAATGCAAAGGCAAAGGAGTATCTTAAATTATAACACAAGGAAACTCCTGTTTGTCTAAATATATATATTCTATCGCGATATCTAATGTTTTTACATATACAGGTACCAGAAATAAAAAGTAATTACCGGTTAACCTAACCAATTAATTGCCCCTGCATTCTTGAAAGGTAAACGATAAGGTACTCCAATATACCACACCAGTGCTTTTAGCATCCATCATATCTACGGAAATAAAGGATTTGAACAGATTCTACGACTACTTTGGGTATTTAAGATATGTAAATAAGAAAATTCTCTTGAGGTCCAAACGTATAATTTAGAGAACTTATTTTAAGTACCGGCAAGCAAAGAAGTGTCCAGATTAATGCAGTAGAGTTTCTAGTCAAAGATTTGGTCAAAGTTACAAAGTAGCTGCAATTGAAAGACATTTCTGTAAACACTACAGAACAAATATATATTGGTACAATTTAACTTATAAAAAGTACAATACTAAAAACCAAATATGTTCAATTTCAAAGCTAAATTGCCCATCCCTGATTCAACATGGTTATTTGTGTGCGTTAGTATTCTTATTTATTTTTTTTTTTTTATTATTCTAAAACGTTTATAATGCGTGAAATTATGCATGTGGGAAACATGATGCTGTTGACGATTTACTTCATGCATGTTTTGTTGCTTCTGTGTCACCTGGGAGACATTTAAGAAACAAACAAACAACAACACAATGAAAAACTCCTGTTAAATATTGTAGTAACAATTAGGACAACAATTATTTTCTAATTGCATGAATATTATGAATAAAAGGAAAAATTTTAATGTTAAAATAATTTCATTTTTATGTTTGTTATGCAACATTAAGGTAAATCATGTTAAACTTAAGGTTATGTTATACCTTAGTTATGAGTTGAACTTAAGTTTACAAAGAGTTACATTTAGAAGCTAAAACTTTGCTTATGATTTGCCAGGTTTTGGGGTTAAACTAAGTTTAGAATAAGTCAATATAAGTAAAACTCTAGGCTTGTTGGTAGTAAGTACTGTTCTATTAATGAGATGCTAATGGGTTCGATTCCCGCCAGCGACTCTAGTCTGTCGCCTTCAATGGGCTAACGTCTAAGTTTCTTAAGCTCTTAATAAATAAAAAAAAATAAATATTTAAATCATCTTAAGCCTTGTTTAAATGTCAAGTTTATCTCTGTACACTTCCTCGTTTCATAGTCCAAAAAGGGGCTATTAATCAGTTTCGTTCCAGAGTTTACTTTAGGGTGCCTATTATGAGCTAAATTCGATTTTCGACAGCAGTCGAATTAGCTGATCGAACGAATTTTCATTTGGTATTATGGCGCGCCTTCGATAAAAATTTACTATTGTGATTTTGTTTATTCACAGTAGTACATTTTCCTTCAGCTGTCACTTAAAATAAAAAATTTTTGTTTACAAATTTAAAAAACAAAATTAAAGTTAAAGTGACAACGGCGAATTATGGTTGTTTTCAAATAATTAAGCTTCAGTTAGGTTTTATCCCACTTTTTTACATGCTGAACTTTGCTGCAAATCATTTTGTCAAAAAAGAATTTTGTTCCATAAGGAATATGAGCGATTCCAATTGCTGTTTACGACGTTGGATTTGCTTTAAATGAACAAAACTGATCAAGAATATGGTATTTGGTATACGGACACAAAAAAAAAATACAAATAGTTACATTTTCAACAAGTTTTTTACATTTATTTACATCGTCGAAAGCAAATTTGTTTTCGTTGAAAAATTCGATGCACAACGAAATATTCGACAGTGCTGTCAACTCATAATACAAAATGTACATTCGATAGTCGATAGCCAGCGAAAATCGTTTGACGAATGTAACTGATAATAGCGGCCTAGGTGTATATTAATGCTCGTAACTAATTCCAAATTTGGAGTAAATTAAGCCAATATTGTAATTTAAATTATTTCTAGGTAAAGCCTCGAATATAAAGCCTAATTAAAAAGCTCAGCCCAATTAGCATCTAGAGAAAAAATATTTTTCAATATGGCTATCGTATTTTCACCGGCACCGGTTAAAGAAGTAGAAGTAAAGTAGTAGTAGGTAGAATAGCAGAAACACTCACCGATAATATACGCAAACTTCAGGCTGGATTTCGCCCGGGTGAATCGTGCATTGACTAAATTAACTCTGCACGAATCTTGAAGAAGCAGCAGAATTTTAATTAACCATGTTCCTAACTGTCGTTGACTATGATATGGCCTTTAATGCTCTAGAACGAGAATAAACATGGATACCACTCAAAGCAAGGGGAATCTTGGAGAATAATGCTAAGTTCACACTTAGGTTTTTAAACGCGTTTAAGCAAAATGTTGATTTAGCTAATCAAAGCCGTTCACATTACATTTGAGATGATTAAGATGACAGATGATTAAGATGACAGATGATTAAGAAAAAAATACACAAAAAAACAACAAACAAATTTATATTTCTTTAAAGTATTAAAAATGGATAAAAACACTTTTATAAAGTTATTAGAAGATTATTTTAAACATTTTAATGATGAAATTGTGAAAATGTATGAATTATTTAAGGAAAAAAATAAAAACATTAAGCAGAAATCTTGGCCGGTTGTACACGATCATGTTGGCGATTCTACATTTGAGGTATGTTCAGTGGATTCTATGTGATTTATGAAGTGATTTAGTTGTAATCATGACAATTTGAAGTGATTAACAAATCACTTCAATGTATGGGTAATCATCTCGTTTTTGAAGTGATAAGAGCTTAATCACGATCGAACTGCTTAAACGCGTTTAAGATGCCAAACGTGAACATACTATAAGAGTTGTCAGCGAGACCAGAAATACCTTTAACCAGCTTCAATACATAGCTAGGAATAGAACACATTGGAAGAATTTTGTAAGAAAAATATTTATTTTTGTTAGGACCAGCACTCAAGGGATGACCCCTACTAATGCATTGCATTATGTTCAAACTAGCAAAATAGGTTATGGCAAGGAGGATAGAGAGAGTAGTACTTGTTATAATTCGACTTGAACTTACTAATGTTGAAAGTGAGAGGGAAGACTTCATCGGGAAGGTTATTCCACATACGAACTGTCCGGCCGAAAATCGAATTTTCCCTGTAATGCGTTGTATGATGCACCTGCCAATCGACCACAAAAGGATGGGCTTTTGATGAAAAACGTTTATTACGAACAAAACCCCGTACGTTTTCGGAAACCACATTCCTAATTTTACAACCCACATTGCGACTGTGCTCAAAGGAGTCAAAAGAATTGGATACTATACTGTTACCAATGAGAACCTTTGTCCTCCGCTGTGCGCGGTCGAGAAGCTCCAATATAGACTTTGAAGCACCGGACATATGAGAGTTGTATTCCATTCTCGGTCGGATATAGGTGGTATAAATAGTAAGGAGATCAGATGGAGTATCTCTTAAGCCGTTTTTAAAAGTCGAGGCACTTGAAAGCTTCTTACGACACCTTCAAAATATGTTTTGTCCATCGGACATCACATTGTATCTTCATGCGCTGAACATCAAGAGATCCTGATTCCTCGATAATTATACCATCCATATAAGTATACTGTTTAGGTCTTTCAGGAATTAAAATCGAATTCCGAGATAACTTCAAAGTCTCGGCCAAGCGTATCGTTCATGTTCTACCTTATAGCACCAACATCGGATACGCTTGGTCTATAATCAAATGAATACGAATGGCAAACGTTTCTGTCATCTACAAAAGAGTATATAGGGTTGGAAGTTTGACATAGAGGGTCATTTAGAAAAATAAGAAAAAGAGTAGAAGAAAGAACGGAGCCTTAAGTTCGATTTTTCATGATATGTTAATTACGAACATAATAATAATAATTAAATGGTGCTAGTCGTTCTTGTTTTGTTTTGTTTTCTTAACTCTATTGTGAAAATAAGAAAATTATGTTTCTAGTTAAAGTTTAGATGATAAACAAAATTTCTTTAACTTAAACCAAGTTTAACAGCTAAACTTTGGTTTATGTTAAACTACGTTCAACTATAAATTGAGAAACAATTGAAATTATTAAAAGTTTCTTTGTTTAATACCTATCTTAAGTTATTCTTCTTTAAAATTAAAAGGGGTTCTTTGTGTTTTAATAATTAAGTTTTTTTTTAAACAAATTAAAATGGATTTGATGGATTTTTTGTAATTATTAACAGTTATTGTAATTAATAATTTAAAAAAAGGGATAACATTTCTCTAATAGGATTTGTTTTTATCAAAGCCACGTTTCTATACAATTTTTTATATGACCTAAATTATTTTTCAATTTAAACAAAAGAAAAGAAAAATTTGTTTATTTTAAATCAATCTTTGAAAAGTTCTTTTTTTTTTACAAAAAAAAAACCCCAAATATAAATTAGATTTTAAATAGAAAAATATAACAAATAAAAGCATAAAATTCATTAAAAATTCCTAATTTTCTATATTTTATTAACACCCTTTGGCTGGTATTCATTTGGGATGGGAAGAAAAAGGGTAGAAGTTATAATGAAATTTTAAATTGAAAGAAATAGAAAATAAAAAAAAAATTAGAATTTGTTGTTGGTTTCAGAAATTTAAAAATCATAGAAGCATACATTTTATATTATTTGTAGAATGAAGAAATAAAAACCAATAAATAAATGAAATTTTTTTGTTTAAAAATAAACTTTAAAAAGGAATAAAGGTTTAAAAGGTTGGGGAGGGGTTGTAACCTCGCCAAAACCAATAAAACAAAAATTCAAAAATTGGTTCAAACAACAATTGAGAATTGGTTTTTTTTTTTTTAAAGGGGTCAATCAACAAAACAAATTCAAAAAAGTTGTTAGAATAAAAAAAAAGGATTTTAAATAGGGGGTTTCAAACGATAAGGAAAAAAATAAGCACCCAGCTGCTGATTGTGGTGTTAAGGAAGAATTGTTAAGACTTCTGAGTTATAACGGTATTTATTTTGAAACACGTGAAAGTTCTATATTTGGCTGTGCCGAATTTTATATACCCTTCACTTTATAGAAATAAAAAGCCAATTGTTCATTAGTTTATATGTTATGAACTCTATTGCACGAAATCCATTATTTTGCGAAAAAAAAGGTAGGCTTTTGCCCCTAGTCATTTATGAATCAAAATTAAGTTCCAACGATTATAAAAAAGATTCTAAGGCCGAGTTTTAAAGATCTCAGTTAAACTAGGTTTAGTTAATCTGAAAACAGATTTCACCGATTTCATTACCAAGTTTGTAAAAAAAATGTTGACGGAACAGCTTAGTTTTGCTTAAAATATTGGTCTATAATGAAATAATAAAAAACAAATTACATTTCGCCGGAAAAATCCGAGTTTCAGACTAAGTTAAGCTAAGTTTAAACTTAATCCACATTTCAAAAACCCGGTCTAAGAAGTATAAGTTTATGGGTAATTATACAAGATTTGTGTGTAAAAACTAGAGGCAGTTTTTTTTTTTTTTTTTTTTTTGCTCATTTCTTAGCCATTTGCTGACCGATCAGGCTGAATTTTTATAGTAGTTACATATTCCGGACTATATGCGATATAAATATATAACAAGGTAAATCTCATCATATCTGGGGTCTTTGGGAAATCCATTTCAACATACACACGTACATCATTAAATCAACTTTCATAAGGTCCCAGAATGTAAGATTTAATAGGTTCGAAAAAACAAGGTAACTGACATTGATTTTCGGTTTTAATGTCCAAAAACGAGTTCAATGGAACCAGAAATCTTTAACGTGATTAAAAATTGGTTTTGTTTAATGCTCATGCATAGTAACACAAGCCCATATTAAATAATTAGTGAAATATGTTTAAAATTTTAAGTGTGTGTTTTCTCGTGTTTTCAAAAAATGGAGTTACCTAGTTTTTCCATGCGTTCATAGAAATGTACTCAGTATAATCTCCCTGACTAGACACCTTCCTAAAGTGGACACCCACTTTAGATAACATAAAACCTGACTTCTTGTCGCCTTAAATTAAGGCTATCTAAGTCTGCAACTCAACAAGCACCGAAAATAGTAAAAATGTTTTTGAAAAACTCTTCTTATTATCCCCGTTCTAGTTTTCCAAACAATTCTTACAACTTCTAGCAAGCCAACAATCAACAAAAAAAAGGTTTATCTCGAATAATGAAGCAGTTTTTTTTGGTTTGATAAATAATGAAATAGAATCAAATAAAATTATATCAAAATCTATCCTTTAGAATAAAACAAAGCAAAAAAACAGATTTCGAATACTATCCGATTTTAACTGCCCATTCCAATACCAATTTTATTTTTACTTTAAACTCGTTCAAACAAAACAAAAACGCTTTACTTCCTCTTACTTCAAATCAATGTCTACTCTTTAATAAAATGCTGTTGTTTTTTCCAGCCTAAAAGACTCAAAAAATTAAATAGTCTTTAGTTCTTAAAAAAGGGGGAAAAGTTTAAGAGAAAGATACTCAATGGCTCTTAAATTCAAATAATTTGGTAAATTTAAAGGAAATGCTTTAAGTCCATAGATGATGGAGTCACAAAAAGGTCAACTAGTGTTTGGTAAAGTTTAGAAAAAAAACCCCCCTTAAAAATCCCTAACAAAAGAGCAGTCTATTAAAACACACATGTATTTAAAGTTAAGGGAAATAAGAAAAGGTGACCATTCTAAGGAAAACTAGAAAAAGTATTATTTTTATTAACATTTCCTTAATAAATTCTATAAAATAATCCGATTTAAAAAATGCTAGTTCCTCAATTTCCTCTAGTTCAAGCTTATTTTAATGGTTTAAGGTAACATTTTTAAAAGTACTCTAAACTTGTATATCTCTATCGCTGGTCACTTCAAATTGCCAACTGTTGTTTTACATGTATTTGTTTTGTTGCCATTGTTTTTTTTCCTTTATTTTCGTATTATTATTAATTCCTGCCCTTGTTTTGTGTTTTAACTCTAAAGTTAATCAAATTTTGTTTGTTGCCATATTTCTCTCTGTTAAGTGTGCGGAGAAATATTAAACTTTTAAAACAACAACAAATGTATTAAAAAAACAATTTAGTTTTTTTTTTACTGTTTTTGTTCTATTTTAATTTTTATTTTATTTATTTTTTATTTACTTTTTTTTTTTTTTTTGAAAAAGAGAAAGTAAAAAATCCTTGGCTTAACAATAGATATTTATTTTTTATGCTGCACACACTTCAACCCTTTTCTCCAGAAAAGCAAAAGAGTAAAACAGTAACAACAACTACAAAAGAAACAACAACTACTAAAGCAACAACAATTACAAAAGCAACAACAACATAATCATATTCATTCTCATCAGCAAGCAGCAGTATTTTTTTTTAAAGTCATATTGCTCAGTCATTCATTCAATTGTAAGCAGTCAGTGACAAAAGGAAGGAAGGAAGCACAAATTACATTTAAGCTGAACTAGAAATGAGGCAGAACTGACCCAGAACTAAGCTGAAACTAAACTAGAACTGAAATACAACGAAAAAAAAACGGAACTAGGACTGAAATAGAGCTGAACTAGAACTGATCTAAAATTAAAATAATACTAAACTTGTAATAAACTAGAACTGAAATAGAGCTGAACTAGAATAAAACTAGAACTGAAGTAGAACAGATCTAAAATTAAACTAAAACAGAACTAGTGCTAAACTAGAACTGAAATAGAGCTGAACTAGAATAAAACTAGAACTGAAATAGAGCTGAAGTAGAATAAAACTAGCACTGACCTAGAACTGAGGTAAAGCTGAATAAGTATTGATCTAAAGGGTGGCGCAAGAATGATCGCCAAAAAAGCCATAGTTACATGAGCTGTATTAGCTGTGGCTCCATCTTATTGGAACCCCAACTCTGGATTGTTCATTCTCATTAACCGCAACTTGTTCATCGTTTCGAAAAAAAAAAATATAGCCCAATGATATTTTCTGAAGTTATTCCACACCATACATTCCACTTGTACATATACGAGGGAGCATTTGATGTTCAACAATTATTCTTGGATTTTGTGTGCCCCATATTTTTATTGGGGTGACCATTGAAGTGAAAATGGGCTTTATCGCTTATTATTCGATATGATCTTTGTGTCGGAACAATCAAATGCTGACTTTGAAAATAAAATGATTAATTTTGGCTCTTTGTTCTGTGGCGAGTCTTTTCATCGCACATTTTCCAAGTTTTTAGGAGTTAATTCTTAAAAAACAAAAAAACAAATCTAAACAATCAATTTTTCATTAATAAGATTTTGCTTGTTGTGCCAAATTCCCAATTTTCATTTTTGATAAATATACTAAAACTTATTGGTGGAAGACAAGCCAGTTCCTATGCGCATTTCACTGGTTGCTTAGGCCGCACCATCAGGATACCTTTTCCCAAAGACTTTAGAAAAGCTGAAAATATTATGCAAATAAAACTGCAGAGTGAATGAGAATTTTAACAAGAAAGTTTATTAAAACTTGACTAGAAATGGAGATCGGCCCTGAGGTAGAAACTTGAGCTAAAACCTGAATTATAACCTGAAGTAGGTCTCTTAAAAACGCAAACTTGGAGCAAAATTAAAAGCTGAACTAGAACCTTTGCAAGAACCTGATTTAAAATCAAGAGACAAATTATAGCATTCGATATCGATCGAAGTTTTCATTTAAATTGTTTTGAAATTTCGGTCGGCATCGTAAACCATAATTTGCCCCTGAACTTGAACTTTACCTAAAATATATGGCGACCTTAGGACAACAGGGTTCTATCTTACATGTAGTTTAGGCGCAAAGGTCGCGATATATTTCTATTGATTAAATTAGACTTGAACTACGGCCTGAAATCTGAATTCGAATTTTAACTACTTTAAATCTGGTTCACACACTGAAATGGAGCCTCTTAATGAACCTAAAGTAGGACCTGAACGTGATTTTAAACCCGAACTATAACCTTAACTAAAATTCATCTGAATATGTCTTTCCATTTGATCGTATTTCATAATATTTTACGTTAACATGATCACTCATGTATTAAAATTTAAGAAAAAAACCCTTTTCCCATTTGGACTATTTTAACTATCGAACCCTTTGAAAAGTTCTCCCTCAAAAGAATTTCATTTCTTAACGCTTTTAAGAAACTTTGCTCTAGCACTTGTTATTTCATTTTACTTTCTATTATTAAATATTTATTTTTCCTTTCATCCTACAAGCAATTGTTATGTACATACGAATTGCATTTAGATGGCCTGAATAATGGAATCGCCATCTTGTAAATTGTAAAAAGAAAAGAAAAGTAAAAAAAAAAATAAAAACAAACAAACCAGGACAAAAAATAGCAAAAGGATGGTGGATTTTTTGAGGGAACTAACAAAGAGCAACAAAACTATTCTAGTGAAACATACGAGCTTTCAAACTATTTCTTTAATTTACAAACTACAAAAACAAAACAGAAAAAAATTACAAACAAAAATAAAATGCAATTGTTGCTGTTGACGTTTATTTTGCTGTTAAAATTGCTTTAAATAAAGTTGAAGTTTTATTTTGTTTTTTTTTTATATTTTCCAACAGTAAAAATGTTGTTTGGAAAATTGTGGTCTTGCCAATAAAAAAGGGCTTGAAATCTTTGCTTTAGATAGTTCCAAGGACCAAAAAACAGATTTGAATAAGGAGTCCAACATAGACTTTTAATTCGAGAAAACACGTATAGCCGGTATGATTTATAAAGTATGTACACATAAATTCAATACTTCAGTTTGTTTCTGGCAACAAAAATCTTATTTGTGTTAACCAAAATCTTTTAAGACAACCAAATACAATTATGTGTTTTATGTACAATTTTGTTTCTGCAACTAAAAATGGCAAATTGCTTGTTCCAATAAAATTTGATTTTAGTTTTTAATCAATTAAGGTAAAACTATGTACATATGACGCTCTGTATGATTCTTTAAAACAAAATTTGGTGTTGTTTAACAATAATTAATTTTTTTATTTTTTTTTTTTTTTTGAGTCAACATAAAATATTGTGAAAGTTATTTTTGGGAATACAAAATTTATTATAAATAAGATTTCTGCATGACGTTCAAAATTCCCAAATGCGCATAGAAGCTAGCTTTCCTTAAACAGTAAATTTCAGTGTATTTATCAAATATGAAAAATTGGTAAAAATCTTATTAATAAAATATTGTTTTTTTTAGAGCAATTTAGTTGTTTTAGCTAGAAGTCTGATTTGACTGAATCCATTGTTTTAAATTACTTTAAATATTCTGTATGACCCGAAAACCCATGTTTTTCTTCCTCTGCCGAAACTTTTTGTTTCTTTTGCTCTTTAAACTACCTTTTTCCTATTTTTTTTTTTTTTTTTTTTTTTTTTTGGACAAAAAAGTACTAAAGGAGCAAAAATTGGGTTAAAATTCTTGCCATGCTTGGCTTAATCTTCACAATTATTTTGTGTTACATTTAAAATAAAGAGTAAAAGAGAAAAAACCAAATTAAATTTGTTAATTGTAAACCAAAGACACACTTGAGGCAATAAAATCACAAACAAAAAACAACAACAAAAAAGGAACTAAAATGTTATAAATATTTAGTATACACTCTTAATTGCAAAGATTTTACTTTTATTTGTTTGTTTATTTGTGAATTAAATGAATGACTTTTTTTATTGTTGTATTGTTTATATTTTATTGCCGTTGTTGTGTAAACTCTAACTCTATTTGTGCAACAAATTTTCATAAGAGTGCATGGAAATTTAGGACAAATAAAGTGAAGACAAAATGAAGAACGACCGAAATTTTAAGTTAGAACTGAAAATACTCTGAACTTAACTCCACCACTGTAAGTAATAGAATTGAAAAAAATTTAACTAGATTTTTTCAGTTTTTTTTTTAACCTAGTACTGAATTAGAACTACAACTGAACTACAATTGAACTTTATCTTTTTTTTTCATATTTCAGTAGGTTCCGCAAAACTTTAAAGCTTGTCTGCAGATATTACTAATATTCTTTTAATCATAAATAAGTAGTGTATAAGAAAATTAAATACAATTAATATATAAATAAACTAGGATTGAAATAAACTGAACTAGAACTGAATAAACAGTGGTTAAAAATTAACTATAACCTAAATAGAACTATTTATATTCCTAGAATTGATCAAAAACTGAATTAGAACTGAACTAGAACTGAACGAGAAATGAACTAGAACTGAACTAGAACTGAACTAGAATTGAACTAGAACTGAACTAGAACTGAACTAGAACTGAACTAGAACTGAACTAGAAATGAACTAGAACTTAACTAGAGCTGAACTAAAACTGAACTAAAACTCAACAAGAACTTAACTAGAACTGAACTACAACTGAACTAGAACTTTTTTTTCAATTCAATTAATTTATTATTATAACTGAACTTGAACTGAACTAGAACTGAACACAAACTGAACCAGAACTGAAATAAAATTTAATAAAGACTAAACTAGAGTTGAACTAGTAATGAACTTAAACTAAACTAGAATTGAGCTAACACTTAAATAAAACTGATCTAAAACTGAACTTTAACCTAAATCTTAATTTTCTTTTTCATTAACATTGATATTGAACAATTGACTGAAGAGATTAGAGAGAATTAATCTTAAAAAAAGCGGAGAAAAATTTTACTGTAAATCGTTGTTATAAATTTTGTAAAATATATTCGATAACTACGCATTTTCGCCCCTTTTACCCAAAAAACAACACCATTTAGGGTTAAATGCTTTCAAGCAGTTTTATTTCTTTGTTCTCAAACAGAATTACTTTTTCCTTTAAACCACATTTTTATAGCATTAATGAAATTATTTTTTTACATTTTATGCGGAAAAATAATAATAAATATGTATATACTTTTATTTTTTATTTTAAGTTTGTAAAACAAAAAAAAAATTTAAATAAAATTGAAAAAAAAACTGAAAGCTAAATTGAAAAGTGGTTACCCGAAATAGCCCCTCTGGTTGAAAAGAAAAACAAAATCGTTTGTAAATAGAGGAAATAACAGCAGTGGAGCAATAGCAACAATTACATTAAAGGCTACATTTACAACAACATAACAACACATAAAATAAACAACAAACACATAAAAACTATAATAAACACAAAAATAACCCAGTTATGGCCTGCCTGCCTGTCTTATATAAAGTTCCCATTCCGTTTTCACTAGCTTTTCGGAATTACGATGTAATTGTTATTTTTCATGTGGCGTCAGGACCCCCGTTAAAAGGGGGTAAATGAGTTGAAGTGGATGTTAATGCTTAAGCTAGCAACGTTAACAATTCATGCTATTTTACTATCCCTTTAATTTTTTTTTTTTTTATAAGACACAAACTGGATGACTTTTTCTTTAATATGTTTCCTCTTTCACTGTTTTTAAATAGCACCCAGTTGGAAAGTTTTACTAAACATGTAGTAAAATCGAGGATACATTGAACTCAGCCTGTTCTTGAACTAAAACAGAACAAGAACTTTACTAGAACAGAACTAGAACTGAGCTAGAACTGTACTAGAACTGAACTAGAATTGAACTGGAACTGAACTAGAATTGAACTGGAACTGAACTAGAACTGAACTAGGATTGAACTAGAACCGAATTAGAACTAAACTAGAACTGAACTACTTGAACTAATTAAACTATATCTGAACCTTCCAAGAACTAAAACAACTAGAATTGAACTAAACTAAATCTTAACTAGAAATGGGACTGAACTAGAACTGCACTAGAAAAAACATGCCTAAAATAAAAATAAACTAGAGCTGAGCTAAGTTGCGAGGGCGTGTGAATAAATCTGGGACTTTTCGTCGGGGCAATTTTTCAGATTTGGAACCAAGAAGTAGCCATTCGGGGATAAATCTGGACAATAGGTCAGATGAGAAAGAAATTCGGAAGCTAATTCACACGGAATTCACTTTTTTCCATTTTCTCCTCAAATCACAAGAAAATCTGGTATCAATGTCTGTTAAACGCAGTTTAAAAATTTTTACAGGAGTCAACTAGTAGATGCCTGTTAATAAAAGCAGTGTTGCCCTTTCAGAGCGTGTCAAAAAGTCACAAGCTTATTGACCCTTCGTAGTTTAACAGCAACCAAGAAGTTAAGTAGAATTTGAACTTACAACTAACTCAGGATCTGAACTGGGAACTGAATTAGAAAATGAAGAAACTGATTTAGAATAGGAACCAGAAAATTAATCTTCAACTAATTAATAAAGCGAACTAAGACTGACCTAAAATTAAGGGCAACAAGTTTTCTATTAGGTCCTTCATATTTATGCGGGCATTGTTACTTCTTTTATTATTTCATTACAAAAATTTGTAGATATTATATTTTATCTTTGTTGTTATTGTCCTTTGTTAGTGTTATTGTGTACTGGAATGTTGCAAGTATTTTCATATTTTGTTTTGCCGCTTTAACACCATCATCATCATCATCAAGTGATGTGCAAGTGTTAGCATTTTGCCGCATTTCACACGTTTTCCTTTATAACAATTTGCTCTGTTTTTTTTTTTCATACAAAACAAAAAAAAAACCCGTTCCCCTTATTAACTTCTCTCCCAAACCCTTTCAGCACTTTCCTTAATGTCATTTCAGATTTTTATCTGTTGCCAAGTAATAAGAAGGAGTATGGAAAATCATAAAAAATATTAAATATATTTTTTATGTCTTATTTTTCCTTTATTGTTATATTTTTCAATTTGCATTTTTTTTTTTTCTTTAATATGTGCGTTATGTTATTTTTTTATGTTAAAAAAGAAATGCTTTATTTTACTCCTTATTAAAGTTTTTCTTTTTTAATTTAATTATTTATTTTATCTTTTGCCAAAGTGTGTTTTTTCGAAGGGTTGGTGTGAGGGGTATAAGTATAATAAGTATTTGCAAGAATTTATTACAATTTATACAGAGAGTAGATTGGGAGCAGGCATTTGGTTACAGATTACTTTCATTGATTGCTGCCATAAAATCTGACTTTCATAAATTCCAAGTTTTTATATTTAATATTTTTTTTTTCTAAAACTTAATTTTGAATCAGCCAAATTCTTAATTAAAGATTTAAAGTCTCCTTATTTCTGTTAAGAAATTTTAAATAACTTCATTAAACTAAATATTTAGAAAAGAAGTCTAGAAAAACTTTTCATTATCAAGAAAATAATATCAAGTTTACGCCACAAAGCACAAGTATTTCATTATAGAAAAATTGACGTTTAAAAACTTAAATGAAAAAAAAAATTAAAAGTGAACAGTTTATAAATGGGCATACTGATAAGGCTTTTAAAGGCAAAAAGGAAATTCCATCCAGAAAAATGCACAATAGTGCGGTTTACACGGAGCTTATTTCTTTAAAAATAAATCCGGACCTCGTGTTACGGTCAATGCAGATCGTTACCGCATCATGATCAATGATTATTCTGTTACACTGCAGTTACACGCTCAAGTTTTTCTTTTTTAGATATCGTTAGCTAAAATGCAAAAAGGCGTAACTAACAAATATATAATTTTACAGGAGAAGCAAAAAACTTTGAAAAATGGAAACTATAAACATGTCAGAAAAACATGCATTGATAAGTCTTTCATGGAATTTTTCAAAAAATTTTTAAAGAAATCGATTTCATTATATTTTGTTAAAAAAAATGTGTAATTTCGTCACACTTGTAGTTACGTTCCTTGGTTTTTTGTCAATAAAAGCGTGATTTTTGATCGCTGAAGTGTAAAATTTTGTCAAGACATGTAATAAAAAACTTGATTTTGAATTGTTTGTTAGTTACGCCTTTTTGCATTTTAGCTAACGATTTACTGATTGTCAAAATTTCCAAAAATTGAAAGTTGAGCAATTTATTTTCAAGATGTCATCAAGAAAACAATTTATAAAGACAAACGAAAAATTTGCTCACTTACTTTGAAATCAGCTGTTTTTTTGCACGTAAATTGAAGCACTCACTGGAAAGAGAGTTTTAAATTCAAGTTCGTTTCAATTTTTAAAAGTATGTATGAGTGTATTGGTAAAAAAAGTGTAAGTGTATTAAAACTTGATAGGCAAAACTTGATCGTGTAACCCTCAAGTTAGAGGATATGAATAACATTTACCCAGAAGAGATGTGGATTCAATAGGAAGGCGCTACGTGTCATACGGTGACCACAACCATCGACTCATTGAAATCAAAATTTGGCGATAAGTTGATATCGAGAAATGGAACTGTCAATTGGTCTCACAAGGTCTCGATTATTTTCTGTGGGGCTACATAAGTAAAGGGACTGGTTTTTGCTGATAAACCAACAACAATGGACGCCTTGGAGGCAAATTTTTTTTATGTAATTCGTGACCTTCATTAGGGATACTGGAAAAAGAGGGCCAACATGAGACGTCCAGAATGCGCTTCGTAAAGAACAGTCGCGGAACCTATATACCCTAAATCATTTTTAAATTTTAATGTCAAAAAAACTGTTTTAATTAAAACTAAATTTTTTTTTTTTCAAGTCTTCCTATTTAACAAATTTCCTTTCTTAAAGTAACGCTAGAAAATAACTATTCCACATAAAAAAATTCGTCCAATCAAAACAATTTTTCTGAAGAAATTTAGGCAACTTTTTCACATAAAAATTTCATGGATTTTAGAATTTTTTATAGAAAAATTTACTTCAATATTAACAACTTTACTTTACAAAAAAAAAAAAAAAAAAAAAAGGCCAAATTTGGACATCTCTTAAATCGAAAAAACTGCTTTTCTATAAAACAATTTTGGTAAAGCGGCTCATACACTTGCAATAAAATTGTTTAAATTTACGTATTGTACAATTATATCGCTAATGTATATGTGATATTCAAAAGTGTCACAATATATTGACAACAATCAAAAGACTTTTGATTTTTATTGCACAACGAAAAGAAAGTGAAATGTGCTGGCAACATTGTACAATGTTGTTTATGTTATTCCAATAGGTTATGTTCACCTTTTTATTGAATGAATGAAACCATTGCGCGACTTATTGCATACTATAGGACAAAATGGAAATAATATGGCGAATATCATATACAATAATATTGCAAGTGTATGGGCCGCTTAACCAGACAAATTTTTTATTAAAAATAGTAAACAACTTTTCATTTTCCCTCTATTTTATATCAAAACATAATTGCTGGAATGCCGTCGTATCGAGGAAATACTTTAAATACACATGCTCTTCTACGCTTTTTATAAACATTTACTTTAACAAAAAAAAAAAACTTAAAAAAAAAAAAAAATACAAATGAAAGCGAAATTATTTTCCAATAGAAGCTGAAAAAAATCAGACTTGTACAAACACAAAGAAACAAACAGAAAAAATCTTTATTAACACATACAATCAAAAAGTACAAATGAACAAACAAAATACAACTTAAAGCTACACAATTACTAAAACAAAACACACACACAAAAAATTCGTACAAGAGCATACTTCGCATACACATCCTTCCAGAGGAGAACAATCATAAAACCAGACAATTGGGAATAGTTGAAATTGCAATGAAGTGGAAATAAAGTTGACGTAGCATGTGAGCGAGCCAAGGAACAAACAAACAAACTTACTCAAACACAACATACAAACATTACAAAACACTGCCACAATATAAACTGCCAGCCAGGCAAACACTTCTGGCATGGCAGTAGATTCTACGTCAAAACGAACCGGCAAAAATTGCCGACGAAGAAAGATGTCAGTCACATCACATCACCAAAACAAACAAGAATATCAGCAACAAAACTAAAGAGGATAAGAAAAAAATGTGTTTTGCGTTTGAATAATTCCAGAGGGTGAAAAACCGAAGGCTCTCTCCCTATTACTCTGGTTTAGGCATCACTTACACGTTTGTATGCCTGCTCCAAGATTAATGAATGGCACAATGTACCATTTTTTCCCTAGAAAAAGGAACTGGCGAAAAACGGAAACAGCAGCTGTTGAAGCCGTTGCAGCAACAAACAAACACTTAGCAAACGCAAAAAAAAAAAAAAAATGGACGACTACACCGAATCTTGTGTTTGCTATGAAGATAAAGGTGCATTAAGTTCAGCAACTTTCATAGAAAAGTCGCCCTAAATAAAGGGAATTTCTTCTAAAAAAATGTGTCATTTTCCACGAAATAGTTTTCTTAATCAAAGCAAAATATTCTACAGAAAAGGTTTGTGAATAAAAGCACCTTTTTCTAAAAAAAAAGTTACCAGCAAGAAAAAATGTAACGATCAGACTAAATTTTGTTGCAAAAAAGGCATTTGGATCAGAGAAACTTTTGATGTAAAGGATGGTCCAACTAAAATGCACGATGGTAATTGTAAATAAAACAAAAAGGTTTCAGAGAATTATCTTAATATTTCTTATTATTATAGAAGGATTTATGACAATTATGTGTGAAACAAAATATCGACCAAATGCTTGCCAGGCTTCGGTGGCATCCGTCTATCCGATGGTCCGTATTGTCAATGACTCTGAGACATTGTACCTCAACAATGTCGTTAATGTGCCGAGTTTTCTTATCCTTTAGCTCTTGAATTGTTCTTGACTTATTGAAGAAAGAAGTCCAACGGTGTAAAATCACATGATCATGACGACCAATTAATATCGCCACGACGCGTCGTGAGATAACACGGCCATTGAGTTCCTGGCGCAAAAGAGCCATTGTTTCGTTGGATGTGTGGCAAGTGGCACTACCTTGTTGGAACCATATGACGTTCAGGTCCATATCCTCAATTGCAGGCAACAAGAAGTGCGTTATCATCTCGCGACAGCAAACACCATTCACGGTAACTGCTTGACCGGCCTTATTTTCGAAGAACGAACTGGGGGAGCTTACACAGGTGTTTTCAAATTTCTTACAGACCCGGTTTGCTGAAACTTGCGCTCAATTTAATCGGTAGAACACATTAGGTCACTTATGCTGACCAAAAAAATCACGAAAAGCACGAAATGAATTTCGATTTGAACGCCCATTCTTGTAAAAGGCTTCAACAGCCTCAATTGTTATACCTCTCCATGGTTGAATTTGTCAAACAATGAATCAAAGAAATGTCATATTAAGTTTGGCAAAAAACTTGACGTTAAGGTGTGACTCACAATTAACATCTTGGATTGTAGTTGGACCACCTTTTAGAATAAATATAGAAAAGCTTTTTGAATTAAAGTTATTTAAAATCAGAACATCTTTTCTTTATGGAAAAGTTATCTGGATCAGAGAATCTTTTATTATAGAGAAGTTGTTTTAATCCATGTGTAAGAATTTTCTTGTTCAAAGAAACTTTTCTTATAGGCAAGTTATTTGGATCAGAGCAATTTAATTAATTAAAAAGAGTATCTTTGAGAAACATTTTATAGATCAGAGAAATTTTTCATTACAGAAATTCTGGATCAAAGCAATTTTTCTTATAGGGAAATTGTCTATATAAATGCATATTGTAAAACAGTTTCAAGTCACAGCAACTTTTTTTAAAGAAAAGTATCTGCATCAGAGCAATTTTTATTATAGAAAAGTTATCTAGATGGCGCTGTAAGTGTTTTTGCTACCTACTATCTTTTCTTTTTGTACCACTGTTGCAAGTCGAACATAAAAATTACCAACAATACTAGACATTAAGGGGAAATGAATGGAAAAACAAAGCAGCAAACAATGACAAGTTAAACATGCAATATGTTTGTTGGTGTTGTTTGCCTACGAAAAAAAGGCGCCTACAGCATCCGTTTACTGTTAGATAAACACAATGTCTGATGTCTTTACCTACAGCCTACAACTGCAAACTTCTGCTTACACATTGCCTTACTCTTTAGTAAACTTTTTCATGACTTGTTTGCTTTTCTGCATATCCACAGCCTCCTACTTTTTTTGCAGTTTTAGGTAAAAAGTCGTCCTTTCTTTTGTTTTGCAGATGTATGTGTGTGTTAGACTTTCTACGGGCGAAACAAAAAAGTTTTATATCAATGCCTATGTCATCTAACTTGTAAGGCTGTTATAACATAAAGTGGGTTATACTAAAAACCTCCTACATGGCAAGCTGGATGGGAAAAGTATCTCTTTAAAAAAAATAAATAAAAAGAAACTTTCCAAAAAATAAAAGAATTTTTTAGTTGATTGTAAATGCGCTAACGTCGCATAATTCAATCGAAAAAATGCCGCATTGCCAGAAATTGCACATTCATGAATGTTGATTGTGCCAAAACTTTTGTAGACAATACAATCATGTGTTTAAAGGAGCAGGGGTTCGATTTGAGTTTGTAGGGTTTTTTAGAGGTCTCTTTGTTTTATTTACTGAACGTTATGAGAATACGTTTTTCTTCCTTCAGCTCGTTCCGTTTTGTTTGCTCTTCTTGTTCCGTTTTAGAAATTTCTCGTTACAAAATAAAAAGTTAAAATGAAATCGTGCGGAAATATAATTGTTTAACGAGTATAAATAGAAATAAATTTAAATAATTTTTTGTATTCGAAAATTAATAATAGGTTATTGCCAGAAGGAAATATTTACAGATTCTGTTGATTGTGAGACAAAGACCGACAAGCAGTGTTGCCATAAGATGAAAGAGTAAAAGTGCTAAAAAAAGTGCTCAAATGTTCTACAGCTACTAAAGAAAGTGTTAGATTTATTTAATAAAACTTTTTTACTAAAAAAAAATTAAAAAAGCTCGTTAACATTTTTAATTAAAAGTTGTAATTTTTTAATTATTGAAGTTTTTGTTTACAAAAATTATATTTAAACAGAAATATTTTAATGTTTATAGAACAAATTAAGGAATCAAAGTAATTTTTGGGAATACAGAATTTTTAAGTTGTAAGACTTTGTTTGTCGTGCTTAATTCCCAATTTTTATTCTTGATAAAAACTGATCATCAGGAAACTTCATCCAAAGATTTTAGAAAAACAAATTTTATTTAACAAATAAAACTGTTAAGCGAATAAGAATTATAAGCAACAGTTTTACTTGTTACAATATCAAAGCTTAACAAATAACAATAAACAGTGAGTTTATCTTACATTCCCTACTACAATTAATTTTAGTTGTAAGCAGGGTTAAGAGAAAAAACAAAATTAAAACAAAAACATTTTGCTTTATTGTTTTCGCAAGAAAATCAAAAAATAAAGCAAGTTGTCAGTTCAGTTTTCTTAAGTCGTTCACTTGCCATGTTATTATCAAAGTAATTTTTGGGAATACAAAATTTTAAAAAAGCTAAACTACAATTTTTTTAAATTTTTGTGCTAAATCGTAGTACTCTGCTCGAACTGGCGAAAAATGTTGAGGAACATTGATTATTTCACACGAAAATGTTGTCATGTATAATTATTGTCTACCTTGCGGTTTTTCAAAACTTAACGATTTTATTAGTTACAAGTATACAACATTATTTTGCGAAGGTAAACAAAAACCATAGTTGGGGGTAGTGCACTTAATATTGATTTAAATCAA
This sequence comes from Pollenia griseotomentosa, assembly GCA_963931875.1. Taxonomy (NCBI): domain Eukaryota; kingdom Metazoa; phylum Arthropoda; class Insecta; order Diptera; family Polleniidae; genus Pollenia; species Pollenia griseotomentosa. Next base: position 19,177,152 of record OZ007562.1, read on the forward strand.
CATTGCACTCTCACTAAATAAAACTGCAAACTATAGTTTTAACTATTTTTTACCAGCTTTAGTGATGCTTGGTATTTTTTGACTGGCACTAAAAAAAATAATTGGTATTGCAAAGTTTTTCACTATCACTATCTGTGATTGAATCCATAAAAACTGCACTCAATTCAAATATGTAGTTCAAAATTTTAACTTGCAATCAAAAACATAATAAAACTAAATTTTTTAAAAAAAAAATTTTATTTTGTATGTTCATGGTTTTCTGATGATACGCATAAGCAAAGGAAATTTTTAACTAAATGAAATTCTGTCAATAAGGGAATAATTCTTGGATTTAATCATGAAAACACAAATTTTGTTTTTTAAATTGTGTGCAAAATTTTTAGTCAAATAAGTGAAGAAGAAAATATTGCAATATACTGATGATTGCTTTTTTTTAAATCAAACTATTTTTTTAGCGCAAAATGTTTTAACATTACAATCACTCATGTGAAGTGAGATTGCTAATTTTCAATTCATCACTCAACATCAACAAAATTATTGCAATCATTGTGAACTAGTGCACTACCCCCATCTATGACAAAAACCATGTGTTTCGATAAAAGTAAAACAATTTTATTTAAATAATTTTCTAAAGTAAAAAACAAAAAAATTTAGTTTAATTAATAATTTTTGCACTTTTATACATATTTCTTTTTGAACCGCTTGTTATAAATCCCAAAATAAAAAATTACAAAAAATGATTAGCTGTTGCTTAAAATTGCATGCGAAATGATATTAGCTGCACTTGTTTCGCACGCACAATAAAAATGTTGCTGGAAACATTTCGCAAGTTTTTCGTAATATTAAAAGAGTACAATTCTATCAACATTTTTTCGTTTGTATTTCAAAGAAATTTTTTTTATATGGATTTTTAAAACATTTCGCACGAAATACTGAACCAGGCTTAACTTAGAAAAAAAATCTAGATCTAGCACTAAAAGTTCTTAAATGACAAGACTTAGCTTAAACTAAAAAAGAGAGAAAAAAATAAAATTGATATCCTATAAATTAGCAAATTTTCGAGAAAAACTTGCTCTGATAGAGGCAACTTTTTCATTAAAAAGCGACATTGATTGAGAGGAATAAACTATACAAAAATTTAATTGATTGATATAATTATTCCTAAAAAGAATAGCTTTGACCGAGACAACATTTCTATAGAAACAGTTTCTTTGACTGATACAACTTCTCTGTATATACATTTGCTTCGATAGAAACAAGTTTCTGTCTGAGAAAACTTTCTAAAGAAAAATTCAATATGATTAGGACAACTTTTCTATTGAAGTATGGAACTAGTATCTCATAGAGTGTTTTAATTAATAATTGGTAATTTTACGCTCAAAAATTTAAGTCTTAAGGCTCAGTTAACCAGGAGTAACAGTAACGTTGCAAATCAGCTGCTTAATTTTGTTGTATGTAAAGCAATTAGAACGATTATAGTTAGCACTAAAATGTTATCTCTCAATCTGTAAGAAATAGATTGGTTTTACGGTTAAAGTAATTTACTGTTACTACCGGCTAACTGAACATTTACATTGCAGCATAAAATTCATAAATTGGGATAATAAACAATTAGGCAATTCACAAAGTTTTCTATTGTGTCAAATTGGTTGTATTTGACATCATTTTACGAACGCGACATGGTGGATTTTAACCATTTCCTGATTTATATATGCATTTACCAAGTGCACCTGTGTATGCAAGAATTATTTTTCAAACGCAGGCTGCAATTTGAGAGTATAACCGACTAAAACACACCCTTGACCTTGTTCAGGAGCTGGAGCTATCTAACCTCCACTGTTTATCTGATTCAAAGCATTTTTCGTACTGATAGTAACAGATCCTATGGATGATTTAAACATCGCAGCAGGTGCCCACTCCACATGGGCTCCCCTTCGAATAAAGACCATCCGTTTTTACTTGGTGTTTGTTTATAATCACAATCATCTCGAGCTCTCGGAAAGTATTCCTTCAAAGAAGGACAAGACCATCTTCCGAGTCTTCACGATTTAGAGAGCATTTCTTAGAAAACATATCTGTGGCATTTGGATAAAACATTCTAAGTAAAATTTAAAAAGTTGAAAAAAAAATGAAAAAATTTTGTAAGTTACACGAATTTTCCGTTAAAAACATTTATGTTTACGTTTTTAAAAATTTTGTATCACAAACGAAATTTTTCTTTAATTTGGTTTATTTTATAATTTGATAAAAATGATTTTTGCACCGAGTTTTTTTTTTAAAGTTTTTGCTTTCTTTTGCTTTCTTGACTTAAGATATTTTGTCAAAATGCCACAGATATTAAGGGAGACCTCTCCAAAAGCCAGACCGGTGTGCTAGGCCAGGCGGGGCTCCCGAAGCACCAGTAGTCAAAGAACCTTGTCATTTCGGATGTCTGGCGCATCCTAGCTATGCATACACCTTGTACCTTCATATTTTTTATTGAATTCATGTAGATTGTAGTCAATACTTTAAAAGTCGTTATAAGCAGTGGAAAATCATATGTCGTTAAAAAAATAAGAATTATAGACAATTTTTCTTAAAATAAAGTTGTTTTTAGCTATACAACTTTTCTGCAGAAAGAGTTGGCCTCACTAAGACAACCTTTTTTATTTTTATTTTGGTTTTAGTTTCTTATTTTTAAATTTCTTTAACATGTTAAATACTCTATTACTATGCTAAATTTTATTTAAACAATTTTGATTTAGTTTGGTTTTCTTACCATTTTTTTTTTATTTTTAAGTATCATTTCAGTTACTTTTATGACTTTATATTTTCTAACACACTCTCGCTTCTATACATTTATATGTTTGTGTGTGCAAATTGTGTTCAATCAGTTTCATTTTCATTCGATGCTATTACATTTTTTTTTTTTTGGCTTTTTTCTAATCGTCAGTTCTTTTTTAAGTTTTCTTTTAAGTATTTTGTTGGGTTCTTGAAATATCTCTTGGTTTTTTTTTTTTTTCTTTCATCTTTTTTAAGTGTTAGTTTTTCAATACTTTTTTTGAGTTCTTTAGGTTTGAAATATATAGATTTTTTTTGTAAATTTTTCTTTTATTTTTTGTCTTTTGGACACACCAAAGTGCAAAGTGTTGTAAGTTAAATGGATGCTATAATGGCGTTTTATACTGACACTTCACATCAATTTAGTTGGATATTTATCATTCAAGTTTATTTGTTAGAGAACATTGTATTTGAGAATGTTTGTGTATGTGTATTGATTTGCAAGTAATGTATTACTAAACTTGATTCAAGGGTGGAGTGAGAAGTTTTCGAAGGTGAAATATGAGAAATTTGTATTAAAAAGCAAAGTAATAAAGTAAGAGGAGTTAAAGAGCCGGGAAATGTTTTGCATTTCTATAAGAAGTATGTGAAACTTTTTTCTAATTTACCTAGAGCAAAATCTAGGAAGTTCGAATGCAAATGAATTTAAAGACAATTCACACCACCCTCGCTTAAGTGATTTGATGTCTATATAGTTTCTTTCTCCCTCCATTTTATTTTTCAACATTTTTTTTTACTTTTTTGCATCTTTAACTATTCTATTCACCAATCCGAATAGCATGCTCTGTTCCCGATAATAGATAGTATAAAAAAATAACTAAATTTTCAGTATGTGATGTATTTCAAATGTCTGTTTCTGCTGAAGCAGACGCATTGAATGGTTGGTTGGTTGGTTGTTTTTGAAATGAGCATATCAATAGAACAATTTAACTGCCATTGTTACCACTTTTTCTAGTTGATTGAATGTATATTAATACTAATGTTAACATTTCATCTTTATTTTCTATATATTATTTAGTTATTTATTTCTTTCTATCTTGCTTTTCTTCTTTTTTTTAGGTATGTACTTACTTCTTCTTTGGCATCAATAACGCAAAAATGAAATCATGTTAAAAAATAGATTAAATTACACTGGCACTTAAAGACGAAGAAAGTATAAAAGTGAGTGAGTATTAAAAAAATCTAAGGAATCAGCAATAAATTGCAATAAAATTTAAAAACTTTAACTTGCAGTATTAAATTGTTAAGACAAGTATTTGCCCAGTGGTCGAAATTCGACCATAATTATTATATTTTATGTAAATTAACCGGTTTCGAGCATTTATTTTTTTAGTCGTAGTGGATCGATTTAGCAATGGAACAACCTTCGGTCCATTTGTTTCTACTCAAGTCTGTTAATGTGTAATATAATTTTATAAGTTCAATAATACAAGAAAAAAAACCGGAAAGTACCAACTGTAAAACAAAAAAGTACCAAAAAGTCTCCTCTTATAGTTTCTCAATTACCCTGGAATCCGCATGTTGAATTTTGTTTCTAGGTTCAGTATTAATAAAAATTCAAAAGAACCAGTTAAAAAACGAAAAAGTACCAAAGAGATCCCTCTTAAAGATTCTCATTCATTTAGGACCTTGAATGTTTAATTTTATATTTATAGAAATACATATTACAATTGAAGAGCAGCAAAATTTCCAACAAATTTCGTCTTATAAATTCTCATTCGTTCAGGACATTGTATGTTTGATTTTACGTTTAAAAAAAGTACCAATTGTTGAACGAAACAGTGCCAAAAAGCTTCCTCTTACAGATTCTTTTCCCTTAGGACCATGACTTTTTAATTAAATGTTTCAAGGTCCTAATGTACTAATGGAAATTCAAGGAGTACCAGTTAGGAAACAAAAAAGTACCAAAGTTATTCCTTTTAAGGATTCTTAGTCACTTACGCTCTTAAAAGTTTAATTTTATATTTAAAAGTGCAATACTAACGGAAATTAAAAAGTACCGATTGAAGAACAAAAGGAATACTAAAAATATCCCTCTTACGAATTCTCTTTCACTCAGGACCTTGAATGTTTAATTTTATGTTTATAGGTCCAATACTACTAGCGGAAATTTATATAGTATCAAATGAAGAATAAAAAAGTACCAAAAAGCTCCCTCGTAAAGACTCTTATCTACTCAGGACATTGCAAGTTTTATTTTATGATTTTAGGTCCAATATTAACGAACATTCAAAAAGGTGCAGTTGAAAACAAAAAAAAAATACAAAGATTTTTCGTCTTATAGATTGTCATTCAATCAGGACCCGGAAAGTAAAAGAAAGAAATTTGATTTCTCGTATTTCCCCTTGTTGACACCTGTTTTTCTCTCCATTGAATTATCAAAAATTTATATGTTTAAGCGGGAGTTCATAATTAAATACGTATATATCAACAAATGGAAGATTTGCAGCCCTTAAACGTTCGAATTTCAAAAAAATTACCCAAATTTATAATTGTATTTTTTTTTTTAAGTTACGAATAAGGTATAAGCTTTATTATAATATAGTCTTTAGCTTAAAAGACAGATGGGGTGGTAGCAAAGAAACCCCGTTTACAACCCAAAAGGACCGAATTTCTAAAAAAGAACCAGACTTCTGGCTGCTTCTTTTTCTAATGAATGAATGATAAGAATTGAATTTTTTCTTGGATCTCTTATAGTTTTAAATTTTTAAGGTTACCGAATTTACCCGTTTTCACCAATTTTTACCCCCTTAGATATTTATAAAATATATATCATGCACCTCTGTACGTAAATGCCTTTTAAATGGTATATTGCTTCAAATCGGCTGACAAATATATCGGCCTTTGCCGATATATTTATAGATGTTTTGTCTTAAAGAAAATTTGCCTCAATTCAGATTACTTTTCTATAGAAAAAGTTGGTTTGTTCGGAACAAATTTTTCTATAGAAAAAGCGGAAAACATTGCTCTGATCTAGCAATTTTTCTATAGACTCTGATCCAGACAACTTTTCCATAGGAAAAGTTGCTATAGGAAAAGTTGCTCTGATCTAGATAACTTTTCTATTGGAAAAGTAACTCTGATCCACACAAATTTTCTATAGCAAAAGTAACACAACTTATCTGTAGGAAAAGTTACTCTGACCCAGGCAACTTTTCTATAGGAAAGACTGCTCTAATCCAGACAACTTGTCTATTGGAAAAGTAACTCTGATCCACACAAATTTTCTATAGCAAAAGTAACACAACTTATCTGTAGGAAAAGTTACTCTGACCCAGGTAACTTTTCTATAGGAAAGACTGCTGTAATCCAGACAACTTTTCAATAGGAAAAGTTACTCTGATCCAGACAATCTTTTTTTAAGTAAGCTGCTCTTATTAATTTAACTCTTCTATTAAGGTAGTTGTTCTTATCCATAAATTTAAAGCTTCTTAGATCAGAGTTAAAAATTAAACATTTGCACTTTTTAAACCTTAAACTTTCTAATGTTCTTAAAAGCTCTCTTTATTTTATTCATAAATTATATCAAGAAATTGCTAATATTTCACCTTTACCCCTACAAAAAAAATAAAAAAAAAATATATAAACCTCCTAATAACAATATAAGTTTAACTATATTTTATCCATTTTTATTTTGCTACTGTTATTCCAAACTATTTTTTAATAATAACCCCCCAAGTAATAATGAAAATGTCAACTGTAGAGAGTCTCGCATAGTCTCATCTAATACTAAATCCCATACAATTTTCCATATATGTAACCTATTTATGTCAAGAATACTAAACCGTAGTTGTAGTCATATTCTTGCATACGAACATGAGGAAAACCTAAAGGAAAACTTAAGACTATTTCTCATAAACTAAATGTAACTCGTAAGTATACAAAGATTTTCTAGTACGTATCGTTAAGGATGAGAGGGAAATAAGCAACAACAAAATTATGAAGGAGGTAAGATTAGGGAGGATCATAGGATTTTATATAAAAGTGTGACTAAGGTGATTATATCTTAATACGACTGAAGCTTTAAAGAATCATCATTAGGCAAAGAAAAAAAGCTGAAAATGGATTATTTTTAGATCATATGATTAAAGTTATAGTCAGACTATATAAAAACTTACGATTAAAGCTTTATATTTAGACAAACGATTAAATCTTAAAAAAAAAACTCTAATTTGGACGTTAGTGTAAGCTGCTAATTGTCTTTATTTACACCTGTAAAAGGATCAGTGAATAGTTGTAAAATTAAACCGTAATTAGATTATTATAGCAATATTTGTACTACCTATCGCACTCTACAGAGAGTCAACTCAAAATTTTAAAATTTTCAGTAGAGACAAAAACTTTTTAAAGATTTTTTAAATTTTACTATGGAAAAATCGATTTTTGTGAAAAATACAAGTGATTACAGATGATTGTCCTTTTTTCGATTGGACCGTTACTAGTAAAAAATTAACAACTGTAGTTCTTTTTGAAATTTTTTCAGGGATTATCGAAAAGTAACAAGTTTTTTGACTTGTTCCCCATTATGTGAAATTTATTCATTTATATTGTGGTGTCATTTCATAAATATAGAAACAAAACGAAATATAAGAGCAGACTAAACTTATCTTAAACAACTAAAAAGAGACAACACCAAATAAAACATCATCAAAGTAAACCTTTTTGACAAAAACACTAGCACAAATTAAAATATTTCTCTGTAGTTGAAACCAAACTGATATAAATTCAACTTATATTTTGGGGCAACTCAAAATATTTCTCTATAGTTGGCCCTGAAAAAGCTTCAACCAATTGTAGTGGGGAATGTTAGAAAAGATAAACTCACTGTTTATTGTTGTTGTTTTTGTGTAAGCTTTGATATTATTACTAGCAAAATTGATGTTTATAAATCTTATTCGCTTAACAGTTTAATTTGTATAATATCATTAGTTTTTAAAATCTTTGGATGAACTTTCCTGATGATCTGGCCTTAGCAACCAGTGAGATGCGCATAGGAATAGCTTATCCCATCAACAATAATTTTCAGTGTTTTTATTAAGAATAAAAATTGGGGAATAGTTTGTTTTGTATTCTGCATTGTTTATAGCACAGAGTTTTATTTTATCGACCATGCTTTGGAAATCGAAATCACGTGAAATTTAAATTGATGAAGATTTTCAACTGAATTTTTGTAAAAATTAACGGTGCTTTTTATGAATTAACTTTTTCGGGCTGGCAGCACTGGTTGGTAATTGTGTACAAACTACATCTGCGAAAGTGAAAAGTGTTCAGTATAGTCTGCCATTTTATCTTGGAGAAACTCACAAACGAGCAACGACTGCAAATGGTTGAAATTTATTATCAAAATTCGTGCTCTGTGAGAAATGTCCATCGTTTGTTACGAACTTTTTTTTGGTCATCATAATCGACCTAGTGAATCAACAATTCGTGCTATTATCACCAAATTTCGCACTAAATTTACTTTGGTGGACATTAAACCACCAGTAGCGACTAGTGTTAATGAGGAGAGTGAAATGTCAGTTCGTCGCAGTTCTCAAGTATTGGGCATGTGTTATGCAACCACATGCCATGATACGCGACTTTTTTTGTTCCAATTGGCTGAGCTGGACTTGGTTGCTGTGTGGTTTCAACAAGACGGTGCCACATGCCACACAGCTCGTGAAACAATGGGCATATTGAAGGATGAATTTGAGAGATGGTCCTGTGAGTTGGCCGCCAAGATCATGTGATTTGACGCCTCTTGACTATTTCTTGTGGGGTTACGTGAAGTCGTTGGTCTATGTGGACAAGCCAAACACGATTTAAGCTTTAGACTGTAACATAACACGTGTTATTCATGGAATACAGACCAAAATTCTCGAAAAAGTGGTGCAAAATTGGACCTTGCGAATGGACAATTTGAACCGGAGCCGCGGGCAACATTTACATTAAGTTATTTTTAAAAAGTAAATGGCAAACACCAATTTATCGATTCCAATAAAATTTTAAATATATGATGCAAATTTGAGTGTTTTATTAGATTTTTAAAAAAACTACGCTTAAAAAATCACCCATTAGTTTAGGTAGGGAAAGTGGTCCTCAGAGCATGCGGTATATAAAAGGAAATATTTGTATGAACTTTGAACACGGAACAGTTTTCAAAATTTGTTTGATTTAAATTTCACTGATTTCGATTACCATAAACCGACTGTCTATGTTTTGCCAATTTTCATTTTCAAACTAGCGTTTTATTTGAGGAATTGTTAATGTGGCAATACAGGCATTTAATAATAAATGGATTACGTTCAAAATCAACAAGTCGATAATAAGTGGGCCGCTTAAGAGAATGATAATGAGTGACTTGTTGTTGCTCGGTTAAGCTGTCGATCGAGCTTGTGGGCCTGGCTGTTAAACTTCAGACCTGCAATTGTTTGTAGTGTACAATATTGCAATAAAAGCTTAAAAAGAATTTGCAGTGACTATCCCTATTCCAGACATATGCGTTGTTTTTCTGTCCAAAATGCATAGAAAAACTTACTAGAGAAAATATCCTAGAAAATCCTTAGACGTCTTTTTCATAACATGACATATCTAACTACCCTACAGACTCACATACATTTATGCATATCTACAGATTTACCTCTTATTTTACAACTCTTGTTAAGGACACCAACAAGACAATATATGTATATAAAATAAAAAAAGAAATATCCTTTCTTACTTCCTTCCTACCATTAAGCTACCAACAAGTTAAAAATTTTCCTATATTCCTCTATAACATACAAATGTCGTAGGGTTTTTTTTTATTTTCTTTTATAATAAAAAGGCAAAACCTGTGAAAATTGCATAAATATTTCCATTAGAGTATGTGTGTGTTATATATTTACACATACTTGTAATTGAAGTAGGCTTTCACACGAATACACACTTACACAATCTAACTAACACATCTCTATTTATACAGTAATAATGTTGGTTGGTGTCTTTATACTAAAACTAGATTGTTATAAAAAGTCGTCAAGAAAGTCATGAAGGACCAAAAATAAAAGGAGAGTAGAAAACAAAAATCATAACATAACTTGTAATTTTTATTATAGTTTTATACTTGTATTTCGACTGGAAGAAGAGCATGAAGACACCTGACAACAACAAAAGGAAGAGAGTAAGCAACAAAAAAAGGTCAAGAAGTTAAAGTGGAAAAATGTTAGCGATAATGATGTTAAAGCAATAACAGCTCTGACGTTTTGCCACAGAGTGGCACTCCCTCAAAAAAGGATAAATAATTAAATAAGCAAAATTAAGAAATTTTAAAGATTATTCAAAAAATTTATATTTGCTAGTAAAATAAAGTTCATTTGCTGTTTTAATTAAAGGTGGATATGTAATCTCTTTAAGGGTCTGAATACAGTGATCTCTAGGTATAAATACAGATTGACCTAAAGTACATTTTTTACTAAGTTTTGGTTTGCCTTATGAAGAGAAAAAAGCTTCTTTAGTATTATAGATCATTCAAAAAAATCAAAAAGTAAAATTTATCGCCTTATCTATTATTGAAATCTCTGTCCTAATTTATTTCCTATTAAGCTTTGGTAGAGTGTTTGTCTTCCGTTAATCGTAGCTAGTCCACAGAGTCTTAGGTGGCTTACAATTACCCCGCCCCGACTCGGCAAACATATACGATTCACGCTGCATAAGTAACAGTGAGCCAATGGCAGGACTTTTAGGTCATCTAAAATTCTGTTATTCAAGAGACCAGCTTGGTTGGGGGCCTCATCTCATCTGCAATTTGTTTACCCCTGCAGTTCGTATAACCTGGCATCCTTATTAACGCTAACGTAGAATATTTCGAAATATCATTCAGCAATATCCGACAATCTGCTGTTTACCATGAAGGCTGCGCCATAAAAATGGCAGTGAGTGCAGCATGACAGTTCGTTTGGCAGCTAACGTTTTTATAAGTTCTATTGGATAAAAAAACACCCTTTACTTTATGGCGTCTAAGGGCCTTCGCCACACCCTTTTCACCTGTGGCGAAGGATATCAAAAAACAAAAAAAAAAAAAAATATATACGTAAACCAAACATTTTCTTTTACTAATTAAATCATACGCTACCCTGTAGCTTTTATTTTGTAACTTTTATAACTGGTTTATAAAAATCCATATTTTAAGATTTTTTAAAAAATTAAATTTAAACACTTAACTGAAACTTAAAAATACAATTTAAATAACTATATTTCTCCTTATAACTTAAAAATACTTTTAATATCTTTCTATAACTTCCTTTTTTAAGTCAATATTTATTCACATGAATTCATACCATACTAAACATACAAAACGTCCAAAACCCTGATCCCATATGTTTACTTATTGTCAGCCAAAGTAACAAAGCTTACGATGACATACTGTTTATTCCCCAAAGAAATTCTATTATTTTCAAAAACTTCAAATTTATAACCAGTAAAATACACACAGTGTTATCAAAAATACAAAATAAAAAATTAAAGTATCATTTCCATTGTTACCAAAACAAAAAAAAGATCAAAATAAAGGGTGTTTTTTGAGCCCGATAGCACTTACGAAATGGCAGGCTATCGAACAAATTGTCAATCTGCGCTCACTTTTTGGCAGTGCTCAGACAACTCGTTACGAATGAACGCACGTGTGAACAACGCTACCAAATTATCTAATGGACGATTTCACCAATTTATTTAAATATCAATTTATGTTTAAAATTCGTTTTTCATGTCAAATAAAAATAAAATTATATGAGTTGATATTTAAAAAGAATTGGTGAAATTGGCCATAAATTTACTTTGAAAGTCAGTTATCAATCTGCGTAACTTATAGACGACTTCGTTTTTATTATGCCGTTCATATCGATGAGACTAATTTTTGGCTTAACGGCTTTGCTAATCAACATTGCCGCCTATGCAGTGAGACCTTACGGTCTCCATTGTATACAAACAAATGTGGTTTACACTCTGGTTTCATAATCATATCTTATTTCTTCAAACATCAAGTCGGAGCTCACATTGCAGTTAAAGGAGATCGTAACAGCGCCATTATCAATTATTAATTCAATATGGATGACACTGAACCGGGTGAGATGTGGTTTCAACAGGATGGCGCTACGTCTCATACCATGACTACAACCATCGTTTTACTGAAATAAAATTTTGGCGATAAGTTGACTATTAGAAATGGACCTGTCATTTGGCCTCCAGCTTCGTAAAATTAATGTACTTTTAAATATTTTCTGTGGGGCTTCGTGAATACACTAGTTTATGCTGATTATCCAGGAAGAATTGACGGCTAGGAGTCCAACATTGTTGTGTTGTGTTTGGTTTTCAATGGTCGAAAAAGGGGCCCAAAATTAGTCGTCCATAATGGACTTCGTTAAGAACAGCAGCGGTGCCTATAAGTCGGAAAGCATTTTCGAAATCAATTATTATTCTGTTTAATAATATGGAGATGCGATTTTAACAGGATGGCGCTCTGTGTCACACAGCGACCGCAACCATCGATTGAAATCGAAATATGGCGATAAGTTGATTATAGGTGCCCCGGTAGGCTAGTTGGTAGTGAGCTTAACTATCAGTGCGGGGGTAGCGGGTTCGATTCCCGCCAGAGACTCTGGGCAAATGCAGACAAGCGCAGAGCTTTGAAAATAACAACAATTGACGCTTGGAGGCCAACATTGCTCTTGGTATTCATGACCTTTGTAAGAAAAGCTCAAAAAAGTTTCATTAAGTTGGACGTGCAGAATGCCCTTCGTTAAGAGCAGCCGCTGTGTTCATAAGTCCGAAAGGATTTTCAAAATAAATTATTTTTACATTTTCATTTTATTCGAATGTGTATTCTAAGTCAAATTACAATCCTCAAAATCTTTTACACTTTAATAGGCTTATTCCTTCAATATTTTCCAGGAATATTTTCTATGCACTATCAGAATTTTTCGTTTGTATATTTCTGTTACGAGGCTTACTTTAGCTATCTTTTGGCTAGCAATGAAGTAAATTGTAAAGAAAATTGATACAACTATTAGATACCAGCAGAATGTAATGCATTTTCTGGCCCATGAGAAATAAATTCCCAGAGTCTATAAATTATTTTTGGTTTTAGAATGTGCAATGTGCCGTTCGGCGACCGCCACCATAGTCTAATTGCACTCAAAATTTGGCCATTAGTTGATTTCAGGAAATTGACCAGTCAATTGGCTTTCAAGGTGGTGCAATTTTACTCCTTTCGATTGTTTCCTATTGAGTTACGTGCCCTAACAAATTTATTCGGATAAATCAGCAACAACCGATGCTCTGGGCCCGTCGTTGTTCGTGCTATTCCTGGCATACGCCAGAAATACTCAAAAAGTTGCTTAAAATTGGACGTCCAGAATATGCTTCTTCAAGAACAGCTTCAGTGCCTGTATGAGCCCAACAAATTTAGAAAATAATGTTATATATTAATCTTTAAGAAATATTTTTTTTTTTTTATTAAAATTTATCGGGCCTTAAAAAACACCCTTACAAACAGATAAAATGATGCAGCTGAAGAAAAATTACACAGAAACTTCACAAAAAAAAAAAAAAACGTAACAAGTAAAAATACTACTGAGAAAATAATGGAAGATATCAACCCAAACACATACAACACATAGTATCAAATAAAATCTTACCATTTCAAGTTGGAAGTTTCTTCTTTTTTCTTTGTCCTTCTTTTGAAGCCTTTTTTTCGTTAGTATGACTCATATATGTTCATTCAAGCTTTTTGTTGTGAAAGGGATAAAAAACTGACAAAGAAAGCGCAAAAGGTTAAACATACACTAGGGCTACCTGTCACATGACTTGATAACCCTGACGACAATGTTGCCAACAGTTTGTTAGCTTTAATAACAATGTAACATTGTTGTCAGAGTAGAAGGGGAAAACGAGAATGGAAAGAAAAGTAAACAGAGAAAAAAGAGGATTTGTTACATTAAATCTTGCAGGTTTCATGTGTCAAAAAGATGACAGGTTTAAGGAATACAATGATGGATAATTAATGTAGTATTATATAATATCAAACGGATATTATTTTGCTCTATCCCAACAATAACCAATTTACCAAGTTACATATATTGCAGCAAGACATTTCGTTGAACATTTCTTACTTTTTAGGGGCCAATAACTTATTGTTTTTTAAAGGGATGTCATCATTTGAACGCATTTTTTTACCTTATAGAACCTATTTGGTTAGTAGAAACACTGACAAGCAGAAACACCAAGTTCTACAAACAGCTGCTATATATGTCCTCAATTTTACTTACCCCCCGTGTATTATTTAACTGTTGGAGAAGCAAACCCTAGGGAGTAGGGATTAATTAAGGATATTTCGGCTTCCTTTCAATGTTGGAATTCGGCAAAAATCCAAAATAGACAAAACATAGCAGATCTTAATGAACTCTAGCGATCGCAGCTGACCAAAGATCTATCTGGTACCATGGAGGTCAGTATCCACCGGTAAACAGGTACTAAACTAGCTATTCGATGCGGCCTCCATTAGGGAACTTTTTTCTGGAAAAGATTTCTGTCTTTCAGGAAGATTGGCGTTGCGAAAGTTTAACTATTCTGATAATTAGTACTTCCAATGTTGCATTTCCGGCTTGACGGTTGGGATGCAACAAATAGATCCACTCCTGACGAAGGGGTAATTACGGCGAAAACGTGGTCGCTGTGGTTTAGACCCAAAGTTGCGGAAGGGAGTATCATAAAAATCCAACAAAGAGCGGATTTTTCACTATTATTAAGAGATCGGTCTAAGGGAGGACAACCCCTTCGTGCTGTTGCTTCTCAACAACTTATTTTCAAAAGCAGTGCAGGTTTAGATAGCTCCTGAACAAGGAGCGAGTGTGTTGACGGATGATGCACTCAAAATGCTACCTGTGTGTCTTGGTTGCTCTCATCCACCACTGAGAAGGCCTACGTGGCAAGTATCTATATAAATGTTTTTCACATTTATCTGACTTAAAATTTTCAGCCTTCCGTAAACTACCCTATTATACTTATTTAATACAATAACTCATTGTACTCACAATTAATACACCGAGCAATAACAACTTCATCCCGTTGTAGAGAAACAGACTCGTCTCTGGCGGGAATCGTACCGGCAATCGTCACACTAGTAGATTCGCTTCCTACCAATTACCGAGGAGCACCCATATTAAAAAATTGTTGTTGCTTTTAATTAAGATTGTCATTTTATACATTTAAATTAAAAATATCTTTAACTGACCACAGTTTCTATCGAAAAGTCATCTTCAGCCCATTTCTAGATGAAAGGGAACGTCAACATGAGAGAGAACTGGCCATCGAGACCATGCGATTTAATCCCGTTACAATATTTCGTATTTAGTAGGGTTTTCTTAAGTCGCAGGTCTATGAGAAAAAGTCATGAACCACAGCGGCCCTCAAGGCCGAGACATCGGTCAGGCGCCAGAGTCATGAAAAATTGGAGATTTAAGAGAGATTTCGGATGCGCGCTAAGAGGCGAAGCCGCGGTAGACATTTGTACGTTGTTATATTCCACACATTATGGCATCGATGGGCTTGTTACATAAAGTGTTGTTGGATAGTTTCCTTAAACGAATTAAATAAACCACTCAAAAAATTCAAAATTAAAGCACTATTCTTTGTTTTATTGCTTTCAGTTCTAAATGTTTATTTTTAAACACGTCCTTCTCTTTATTTAAATTGAAAATGAATTCATTTCACAGCAAAATTTCGTTTATAGTACAGACGTGTAATAAGGTTACATTGAAATAAATTTTTTAACCAAAATAAAATCTTTGTAGCCATCAAATCATCATTATAAATACGAAAGAATTAAAAAAAAAGATCTTTTTTCCAGCAACAATATGAATATTTCAATGGCTGTCAGTTCGTTAGCACTAAAGCTGACAAGATGGTAATCTGGAAGCAAAGGTTGTTAACACTAGCAACGAAATATGTTTGACTTCTTACACAAATTTATGTTTTTCGAATTACACCAAAACAAAACCAGAACTTACAGAGAAACTAATAACAAACAGAAACTAATAAATAGTGATAATCTAGAACTGAACTAGAACTGCACAGCGACTGATCTAGATCTTAACTAGAACTAAACTAGAATTGAATCAGAACTGAACAGAACAGAAACTAAACTTAAGAGAAACTAGAACTTAACCAGAACTTAGCTGCGACTGATCTAAACTAGAACATTTTCTTCACCACAATTCGACAATATTTTGCAAATTTGATCAGAATTTGATCAGAACTAAAAAATGTTACAATTCTTAAAATATTTTATAATTTTCTAGTGATTTAAAAAAATTATAATTTTTCCAATATTTAATAGCATTTTAAAAAACATATAATTTCTATAAAATTTGATCATTTTTACATAAATTTGATAATATTTTAAAACTTGAAATTTTTTAAAAAGAGCATTATGGTATAAACACAACTGGGACGAACGACGAACTTCGCATAGTACGACGAATTCGTCGGCAAGAATTCGTTGCGTAAATTCGTCAAATGAGACACAATAAGTGCGTGAATTCCAGGTATAAATGTGACTTGAATTTTTTTTATTTTTTAAAAATAAATACCTTGGCCGCTAGATTATATAAACATTTTCATCTTTTTTAACTAGCAATAAATTTTCTTCAAATTTGTTTGTAATTTATTTGTTTGTTAACATTTATCAAATCATAGGTTGACCATATATCAACAAAAAAAAACTATTAATTGGGTGTGTTATAGAATCCGAATCCACTCGAAAGTGGATTACTTAAGCATTTTTGGTGTTTTGCATTTCAATTTAGCAAACTCAAATTAGTTTTTAGGTTTGTTTCAAATTTTGCAATTTTTCGCGAATTTCAGCCATCTTCGCGACTTGTTACTGTAAGTTGTCTGATTCATTACAGCTTTAACGATTTATAATAAATAGTCGACTTTGCTATCATGCCGCTGTTAGCAAACTTTTGCGAATTTCCGCTAATTTAGCAATTTTTAACGAATTTTTGCCATTTCTTATAGTTTTAGAGACTTTTAATCAATTTTATGGGTTCCCAGGAAAAACTTTTTGATTCTTAGTAATAGGTGGTAGTTATTTCATACGTTACCTG
Source organism: Pollenia griseotomentosa (assembly GCA_963931875.1). Classification (NCBI taxonomy): domain Eukaryota; kingdom Metazoa; phylum Arthropoda; class Insecta; order Diptera; family Polleniidae; genus Pollenia; species Pollenia griseotomentosa. Next base: position 19,194,095 of record OZ007562.1, read on the forward strand.
GTAAGTAGTTGTCATTACAATTGCCATTATTTTGAAAACTTTAATAAGTACTTACTAGTAATGACCACAGCAACTACTTATTACTTCTATTATTTTCACTACTGAATATTTGCTTACTAATAATCAGCTCAATAAGTACTTATTACTTGTGTTGTTTTCAGTACTGAATATTTACTTACTGGTAACGCACTTAATAATTACTTATTAGGTCTATTAACTAGTGGTTTTTTGGCTTCTGGTAAGTATATTGTAAGTACTTACAATTCAACTTACTAGTAGTTAAATAATAACAAGATATTTTTTGACTTCTAGTAAGTGTATTGTAAGTACTGAATTCTGTGGACACCTCGAACAAAAATAAGTAGTTTTTCAGCCGAAAAATAAGTAGTGTTTATTTTCTCCAACATTATTTGCTAACTTACCTGGTAAGTAAAGTTTTTGCTGGGTTCTTTTGCGAAAATGAAAAACCTTTGCGAATTTTCGCTATTTTTGCAAACTTTTTTACGTTATTATCGTTTGTTTCAATTTTTGCGAATTTTAGCCATGTACGCGATATAAGCGATTTTTATCTGTAAGGGTTGTGATTCTTTACAACTTTAACGATTTTTAAAAAATATTAGACTTTGCTACTATAACGCTGATAGCAAATTTTGGCGAATTTCCGCTAATTAAGTAATTTGTACCGAATTTTTGCCATTCCTTATAGTTTTAGAAACTTTTTATTAATATTATGACTTGTTTGAAATATTAAAAACTTTCGCGAATTTTCCCCCTTTTTTGCAAATTTTAGCCAAGTTCGCAATATAAGCGATTTTTCCCTGTGATTCTTTATAGCTTTCACTATTTAGCTGCGGTTAGCTGTCCCTGTCCCAATTTGTTCGTCGTTCGTCTGCGTAAGAAATCAAAATAAACCTATCGCAGTGTTCGTTACGCAGGACGAATTTCGGTCTACGCAATGATTGTGTGTATTTTCATATACACCAATGTGTTTTTTTTTCTGGTGACGAATATTCATTGCGAATAATTCGTCGTGCGTCCTAGTTGTGTTTCTAGCATTAATCAAAAATAAAATCTGTTTTAATTAAAAATTTTATCAAGTGAATTAAATGTTGAACCAAGTAAATTAAACGTTTCTTGAAGTGAATTAAACATTTAGTTGATACTAAATACTTATTTGTTTACTGGGGTGCAAATTTTATTAATTTTTAAATTAATATCACAAATTTTTTTAATTCAAATCAATATTTATTTTTTCTGTGTACTTAAGTTTCGTGGATCCGTAAGTATTCCCTGGACACGATTAAGTAGCCTAAAGCCTACTTTACGTTACAAATGTCTGAACACGATTTTTACTTGAACTGCACTAGAACGGAAGCTAAATCTCTATCGCTAAATTTCTATAAAGTTGAATCACCGATTTTTGGCTACGAATGGAATTCTGCAACGTGCTAAATTTGACAATGCCATAAAAATTTAATTCGTCGCAATTTTAGCTTTTAATGTTATCGCAATACGTTTTTAAATTTTGTAATCTCTAAGACATTTTAGCTATCGAGATTATGCTTTAGCTAAGCGAATTACAGAATACAGATGCTGAACGCAAACTGAACAAGTACTGAACTAGAACTGAACTGAAACCTGCAGTAGATAACAAAAAATTAAATAGAAAAGGAGCTATAAACTGCACTACTTAGATCTAGAAATAGATACAGAATAGATACAGAAGTTAAAACTGCATTGGCATTTCATGTAAGCCGTATTTTTGGTTTCTAGTGTAAATCGCGTCTTAGGCTTTTAAAAGGTTTGTCATTGTTTTGAATATCATTAGTTTGTTGGTTTCTTGTACATTTGCAATTGTCTTCGAAAGGTTATCACTGTGTCACTTAAGTGACGATCTTAGTTTTTTTTTAACAACAGTGAAACTCAACATTGCGTTTTTTTTATTGCATACTGCAGTTTTTAATTCAAAAACAATATTTTTTATTTTCATGTGGTAGGCAGTGCAGAAACAGATTAAGAGAAAAAAATAGCACAAGAATATGAAGTAACTAAGAGTCAAGATTCTATAACTAAAAAGTTGTTCAGTTATCCTTCAGAAATAGGTACAATTTTAATTTTTGAATTTTTTTTGAATTTTCATTTCATTAAGGTTTTTTTTTTTAATATTGCATTCCTACTGACGAACACAACTGTTGTTAATCGCCTTTACACTTTTTTCGTATGCTTTTGCCACACAGTGCAAAAGATACCGTTTGCCAGTACCAGGGTATTGTTTAACTCTTATCGCTTGAAGCAGCATGCTTTGGTGTCTCTTCTTCTCAAAAAAAAAAAGAAAAAAGGTTATCAGTTTTATAGCATTTAGAGGTCAAGTCAACATTTTCAGTTTCCAACTGAACTGCAGCAAGCAAGAAATATTGATAAAGTCTTTGTTTAATGAAAGTTGCCTGCAACATTGCTACATTCGAAAACGTATTTGGGTATTTATGTCTCCAAGTTGCCACACAAACATTTGTTAAGTACAAAGTTTAACAAAATTGTGACTTCAGTTGGCTTCAGTGTTGGTGGGCCTTTCTGTTGAGTGACTAATCTAAAGTCAATACAAAAAGGTGGTCTAAACAGTTTGTACATTTGCTGGCCACAAAATATTGTTTATTGCAGTTGTTGTTGAAGTGTTCATATATGATGCATATTTAAGCATAACGATAATGACAGCAAAAAACCGCTGACTGTAAACAAAAAAAAATATTTGCAAAAACGCGTTTTGCATACAAAACGAGCGATTGAATGAATGCGAGACAGTGTCCAAGTATTTTATCATGATCTTTTTTTTTATTAACTACGATGGTTGTCTAAAAAGTGATTTTTGTGAATAAATTTGGCATTTTTTATAAGCCTTAAATTTTTATGTGAAAAGTAGTGACTATGTAAAAATAATAATTTTCGTAAAAAATGCATTTTTATGACACATGAGTAGAGATTTGTTTGCCTTTTTCTTTAAATTCTCCGCTCGTAGTCCAAAAATCTTAGATCCGACTACTTCAGGCTGTGCTCCATTGTAAGGACTATATTCTTGCCAACTTTCAGCTTCCTTAATTCAGCTTTTCTAATTCTCCTCTTAATACTCCGCCCACAGGACAAAAAGCAAAAATCTGGCTACGTTAGGATTTGGCTAAGGTGCATGCCAATTTTCAGCTTTCTAGCACATCAATGGGCTTCAAAAAGCTCTGAATAGACAAAAAAGAGGAACACACAAATAAGGAAATTAAATATATAGATAATTAGATTTGGACCCTACCATAACAACATTTTGTCATGACATACCGTAAGTTATTTTCGCGAATTTTCATGTTAACATAAAAAAATTTGGTAAGATGATTTTTGCAATCTTAATTATCTTACCAAATTATTTTATTTGGTACCAAATTGAAACTAAATACCAACATAATAAAATGGTTTCAGACTCGGCAAGTTACTTGCGCAGCTCTTGGTTTGTAGATGACAGCGGTAAGGTCGGGTTAGGGGAAAAAAATTAGTACAGACTTTGTTCTACTCGGCAAGTTATTTGCGCCTTAAGGGGTCTAGGCTTAGTCATTTTTAAAACATGAACCTATTCACCAAATTATATCCAAAATTGCGACCTGTACATATACAGCCAACCAGCCTGCCGGATGGACGGATGGACATGGTAAGATTGACGCAGAAAGTGACTCGGAGTCGATCGGCCAGTCTGAGACCAATATTTTTAGGGTAACGCATCATCTTTACGCCGAAAATACCATCTCTACCATTGTGGTGTGGGCATAAGCATGAATTGAAAACAACTAAATCTGAGCTTAACTTAAACTAGACTTAAACTAGAATATAATAAAAGCTGCAATATAACTTAATTAGAATATTAATTGGTTCTAAACTAAAATCAATCTAGAAAATGAAGTAGTTACTGCACTAAAAACTGAAGTAGTTTCGAAATTTGAAATCCAAACTAGAGCTGAACTGGAAACTGAATGAAAAAAAATTTAAATAAAATCTAAACTTTAAACTGAAAAGTGAACTAGAAACTGGACTAAAACTCAACAAGAACTGACCCTCGTTTTTGTTTTTTTTTTTTCTTCCTTCTATTTCGTCTACAATAATTTATGACTACAATGTAATGAATACATCAATACTATTAAAATGTGGTCAAAATTTCTTACGAATAATTTGGCATTAAATGTATGACTCATTTACTGTAACAATAATCATGAAATCAAGCAAAATGTTAATTGTTTATAATGTTGAGTGTACTTTCTGCTTAATTATCACTTAGAAATCAATGATTTTCCTCGACTGCTCTCTTAACCCCTTTAAACAATTAGAATTTTCTATTTCAACATCTGTTTTATCGTTCATGGTCTGTTGTCTTTTTCTAACGTGGAGGCGTTGATTTGTTAGAATTTGTTTTAATTTAAAAAAAATTTTTTTGTTTTAACATGAATCTTAAATTTGTATGCTGGTGATGTGTTTTAGCTTTAATTCTAAAAAAATATATATTAATTTTCAGTTTGCTGAAATGTTTGTTTCCTATCAATTTGCGGCTTGTTTTCTAAATTAAGTAAATTTATTTTGCCCAGCTCTTTGATTTTTTGTTCGTACGATCGAATTAATATTTATTAATTTAATTGAGTATGATTGATGTAGTCTGGCAGTTGGTTTTTGGTACTTTGCTCTCTACTAAATAGACAGTTTGACGTTGTTTAGAGTTTTTGTGTTTTTTCCCAGAAATTCGATACATTTTCTTTAGAGTAAACAAATTTGTTGGAACAATAATCGAAATTTAGTTGATTCATGATGACCTTTAATTGGCAGTCAATTCAGGGTATTTAGAATTCTTTAATTTTAATAAGGAAAAAAAAAAAGAAAATAGGGATGGAAGTTTTACTTCGACATTTGATGAAGAAAAATTAAAAGTCCAGCCATGGCTCACAATGCCAACCAAACAAAAAAGTCTACATTCCTTTTATTTGTTTTATATCTACCAAACGCATTTAACTGCAAATACATATAAAAGTTTTGTTGAGAGAAAAAAAAATCGTTTCACGTTCAAAAAGCAAACCTCACCTATAAAACCATAAATTTTGGTAAAATGCCAAAAATAAATTAAAACCCATGAAAACAACAAGTAACAACAACAACAACATCAACCAACGACAATAGAACAACAATAAAACCAACACTTGGAAAACAAAAACGACAATTCCAGCATAAACAAGCAACGACAAAATAACATGAATAAATTGCACTTTAAATGGCTCATTATGAGGCGCAATCTAAACGATTGAATCTTTTGCGGTCACATTAAATATGAAACTTTATAAATGCTTAAATGACGCAGCTTTTAAATGCTTTTTTAATGGTGGTAAAATTTTAGAAGCGCGATAGGGGCAACATTAGATAATTGCTTTAGCGATTTTTTTCTAACAGAAAATTTTTTGAACAAGAAAATACCACAAATGCAGCCATTGAAAAAAATGAGAGAACATTTATACAGTGAGTTTTCAAGAAACAAACTCGAATTTTTATTTAATAATTAAGAAAAGTTCAGATCTGGCTTAAGTTTTTTAAAATTCCAGTTTAAATATATATCTAGATCAGTTCTAGTTAGGTTCTGGTTCCGTTCTAGTCAAATTCTAATTTTGGTTAAGTTCTTGTAAATTTCATGTTCAGTTCTAGGCACAGTTAAGTTGTTATTCCGTTCTAGTACGGTTCAAGTTAAGTTCTAGTTCAGTTTCAGTTCATTTCTGGTTCCGTTCTAACTAAGTTCAAGTTAAGTTATAGTTATGTTCTAGTTCCATCTAAGTTCTAATTAAGTTGTAGTTCGATTTTTGTTCGCTTTAAGTTCTATTTTAGTTCATGCTTAGTTAAATTTTTTTTTATTTTTTTTGGTTTTTTTTTTTTTGAAAAAACTTTTTTGGAAAAACTCACATTTTTCACAAAAATTCAAAAAACAATACACTTTTTCGCAAAAATGCCCCTTTTGCAAAAATAAGTTTCACAAAAATTTCCTTTTATTTCACAAATTTTTTTACATATATTCACTTTTTTCACAAAAATTCACTATTCTCATTAATACTCAACTTTTTTCTAAAAATGCACTTTTTAATAAAAAAAAAATTGGTGATTTTCACAAAAATATACTTTTTCATCAAGTTTTTCGTTTTTCACAAAACTTCATTTATTTTTATAAAAATGAACTTTTTCATACAAATTTACTATTTTCACAAAATTGAATATTTGCACAAAAATACGCCAACCGTATTTGCTCGACAAATGCACCCGCAAGTAGCAATTTGTGTGTTTAATCCGACCGAAGTTATACAGCCGCCCCTTGCTTAGGAGCTGGAGCTATCTAACATCCGCTGCTTTAGAAATATCCAGAACCGCCAAAGGGCGAAATTAACCTCGCAACAAGGGTGAAAAATAAGTCTTCCTTGTAGCACTCCCTTCTGGTGGATTTGAATATAGAACATCTGCCACCGCGTGATCCCCAACGCGCACCCCAACGCGCACTTCGAAAACTCAACTTAAAAAAAAATTATTATTCTATATTAGATTTTTCATTGGTCTATAACTAGTCCATCGACCTCACTCTACTTCATCATACCAACGCAAATACCTATTTCGGCCATCTCATAAAACATGCATCTCACAAAATTAAGTACGAAGACATCCCTCCCTAAGAATGTATGCCGCCTGGGGCCTCAGAAAACAGTCAGCCCGTTGCCTTGCACACCGGGGGCTACTGACTCCCGTGGCATTAGATTTATATGAATTCTGGTCATCTTTCGGTTTAAAAACTTAAAAAGACTTGAAGCGCCCTATCATTTTTAATCTTTGTCTGATTATGCCACGGAGGATGCAACACCAAAATGTGATTCCTTAATCCCCTTGGGGGAAGGAGGGGTTTGGTACGATTGAGCTCATATATAGCAAACTAGGTTAATTAAATTATGCTAAACTAGTATCTATATATAAGATTTGTTTTGTTTTAAAAATTGCCCAGTGAACCAATTATTTCACATAGAGCCCATATATTTATATTTCTGAAATAAGGATTTTGATACAATAACGCTCGTATCATATGAACTAGAAGTAAATCGGCTTGATATAAAGTTTTTTTTTTTTGTAAGGCTCAGCACTCAGGGGATGACCCCTAGTTATGCATTGCATTGTGTTGGAACAAGAAAAATTATGGAAATGAAAGTTATAAGAAGGAGGATAGAGGCAGTAGTGCTTGTGAACTTGTTCATGTTGAAGATAAGAGGGAAGACTTCAGGAGGAGGGTAATTCCACATACGGCCAAAAAACGAATTTTCTCGGTAATTCGTTTTACGATGCACCAGCCAATCGACCACGAAAGGATGGGCTCTTGAGGAAAACTTGTTTTACGAACAAACGTACGGGTTCCTGGAACCAGATCCCTTATTTCATTAGAACACATCCCATTATAGTAACGATAAAACAAGCAAATACAAACCACATAGCGACGGTGCTCAAGGGAGTAAATATAATTGGATACCCTACTTTAAACAATGAGAACCTTCGCCCTTTCCTGCACGCGTTCGAGAAGCTCCAAAATAGACTCTGAACACCGGTCCCCACATGAGAGTTGTATTCTATTTGCGGTCGGATAAAGATGGTATAAATAGTCGGGAGAACAGATAAAGTGAAGTATTTCTTACACCGTTTAAAAAAAACGAGGAATTTGAATGCTTCTTTCGGTCCATCCGACCTCACATTGTATCTTCATGCCCAGAACATCAAGAGATTCTGATTTCTTAATAATAATACCACCTATATACTCTGGTTCGTCGTACGCTTATGCGTCAGCATGCAACATATTGGGTCATTGGTAATTTTTGTGTAAAAAGCTCAAAAAATTGTTTTTGAACCACTGTTCGATTGCAATAAAAACATAAAGCAATTGGTCAAATTGCTTCAAATTCAACAAAATAATAAAAAAAGCGTTAAAGCCAAAAATATAAGAGGAATCGTTTATGGTTCTATTTTTACAAATTCAATAATTTTTTCGATTTTCAACGAAAATCAAAACTGCTCTAGAGCTTAAGGAACTAAACGTTTTTGGTTTCAAATCTTGTCTTGTTTAACTATTTCCATTCAGTTGAAAACGTTAAGTCAAAAATGGTAATTCAAGAACAAATAAAAACAAACATATAAACTGCTGGCAATTATAAATAAACGTTTTTGTCTTTTTATTAAAAAACAATCTTTACAAAATCATCTAGAAATAAACAAAAAAAAAAAAAAAAACTAGTAAATATGGTTAAAATAGCCAAAAATGGTTAAAAATGCTTTGAACAGTAAAAGGAAACGAAAAATATGTCTTTAGGAGCAAAAGTATATATATAAATAAATACATATGTACACACATACACTTATGGAAAAAAACTTCAACACAAAAATTATGCAGTTTGACCCAAGAGCATTATTACATGAATACACTAAATATTACAGCAAATAGGGAAAATATGGAGAAATATGAGAGACGTAGAAAATTCTAATAAGAGCTTTTAAATGTCTAAGAAGAGCTTTATAAGGTCAAGCAAGTATCTTAGTTATAAAACACTGTAGTGGTTATTAACAACATGTCCATAGTCGATATTCAAGATCATGCCAATATTTTTTTCATTTCTTAATTTACACAGCTGATTTTCACTTAAACAACTGCCTTTTAAGCGAGATTCGTATCCATTTGAACTCTCCTGAGTTTAAAAAATAGCAAAACATAAACCTCGTTAAACAAAAGCATTAGTACAACAAACATTTAATTATGTGCAAAAAATATTACTTACTTGTGAGTCGTTATTGACAATAATCGATTACTATTGACAGTCAATTGATATTTTCTGAGGGGCTTTTAAGTCAACGTCGAGTAGTATTGTCCCTGTTTTAGTCGACAGGAAATTTTGCGACGACTTAAATGAAAGTTAAAGAAATTTTAAATGATATGTAAACATATTTATTGAATACGTTTAAAATAAAAAATGCAAATTTAAAAAAAGCTACGGGCACAATTTTATTGGTAAATTAAACGCGAAAAGTTTAAAAAGTCGGAAAAGTTTGCAAAAATAGCAAAAATTCGCGAACATTTTTAGTATATCAAAAAAGCCATAAAATTGATTTAAAGTCCCTTAAACTGGAATGGCGAAAATTCGGTGAAAATTGCTCAATTAACGGAAATTCGTAAAAATTTGCTAACAGCGGCTTGATAGGAAAGTCTTATATTTATCAATAAACGTTAAAGCTATAAAGAATCAGAAAACTTGCCGTAAAAATATCTCTTACCGAAAATTCACAAAAAAATTCAAAATTGGAAACAAACTCTACACTTTGCTTTAAAAAGCTAAATCGGTTAAAAAATATGTCGGAAAAAATCATAAATAGCGTTGAAAAGTGAGTGAAGAGCAAAACCAATAAAAAATAATTGGAGATGGAATATTTTCATTTTTTTTTTTTTTTTGTCAAATTTTCGATAGCTAGTCGACGTCGACACAACATTCTTATAAAATACCAAATTAACGTCGAAGTGATGTAGTCGTCGACTTGATGTGACAACAATTTAAAATGAATGTCGGCGTCGACGGCGACTTACATAATAGGGGTTAATATCTTCCGTCTTCTTTCATCTCTGGGTACTCGGCCGTGCTTAGATGCTCTATCTAATAAAGGACTAAGATATATCTCTCTTTTCAGGCTGCAGGAATGGTTTGAGGCTGCAGTGATGGGGAATAATCTGGTAAACACTGGCTTAACTCTGGTCAATGTCTCAGGATACCCCACAGGAATCTCTACGAGGACCCAAGTGAGCCATCCTCGTGTCGGCTGTCCATACAAGCTAACCTTACCACAGACAAAATACAGTCGGCAAAATATCGTTGAAACGAGAAAGCGGACGGGACTTTCGCTCCGAAAATTTTGATAACGTAGGAAGAGTATGTCCACTCGCAGAATAACTCAGTCATCAGCAGTACTCCGCTATTGCGGATAATTTTCGGTCTTTTAGGGTTGACCGTGAATCGAAAGGTGAAACGAGGTTTTTTAAAACTAAAAAAAAAACTTTTTCCATTTTCGCTTTCCTGTCCTCCCATTTTCCCTTCTTTAAAATATTCTTATTCCATATGATCACAATTGTCTAAGAAACTATTTTATAGGGTTGGGCTTTGCAAAAAAACTTTTTTGTTTTTTAATTTTTTTTTTTTTTTTTGCACAAATGCCTTATTAGCCAGTAACCAGACATGAGTACAGCTTTGTTTTCAGAGGTCTGAATCATGTTTGGCTTATTTCAGAACCTTATGGTAAGCAGTATTTGTTTTTCGACATTTGTGGGGATACTTGTCTGTCTGCTAGCTAACATTTTTAAGTATTTTACGCGTTTTCCGATATAATCTTGAGTGTTTTTTTTTTCTTTCAAACCAAAATCCACACGCTGAGTATGTTTTGTGTTCGTTTTAAATGGCCAACAAGCCAAGACAAACTGAGCCACAACCTCCTACTCACAACCAGCCAGGTAGTTATAATTTTTTTACTTTTGCTGTTGGTATGAATTTTGCCTGCTGATTGTTGATCTTTAACAGTTTAAATGTTTAAGCCGCGCTTAAGGTCTTTTTTTTTTTTTTGTTCTGTTGCAAACTGATTGTTGTCTTTACAATATGTGAGTTGGCGTTTGAAAAAGCTCTGGAAGAAAAAACAAACAATAAACAAATTTAGAAAAAAAAAATTATAGCTTGAAATAAAAATTAATACTTATGAAAATGGCAATAAGCAAATAGGAGGAGTATTATATGGAATAGACTTACAAAAATCTAAGCAAATATAAATTTAAATATTCAACATGAAGCACTTTAGTATTTTCTAAGTTACAAGTCAGCAGTTTGGAATATATAAAGTAAGCAGTTGCTAATGAAATTATGAAAACATTGTGCTCGTCTATATTGAAGAATGGTAAAGGAAGCTTCAATAATTACCTGGGACCGTTTAGTAATTAAAAGGGGTATCAAAATGCGAACCTTGATACACTTTAGAAATACCTTAATTGCAAGACAGCAGTTGGGAATGTTTAAAGTAAGCAGTTGTTAATGACATTTCAAACACATCGTCTTCATCTAATCATCTAAAATGTGAACCTGTATATACCTTAGAAATTCCTTAATCATAAGCCAGCCCTTTGGAATATATAAAGTAAGCAGTTTTTAATAAAAATTTTAACACATTGTCCTCATCTATATTAGAACATTATGTAATTAAAATGGATTTTAAAATACAAATATTGATACACTTTGGAAATTCCTTAATTACATGTCGGCAATTTGGAATGTATAAAGTAAGCAGTTGTTGTGAAAATCTTTATTAAAACCGTAAAGAAAGCTTGAACAATTTAATGAAAACATTTAGTAATTTAAATGGATATTGAAATCCAAAATTGCATAGTTACAGGTCAGCAGTTTGGAATACATAAAGTATACATAAAAAATTTAAATTTTTTATTATTCTAGTTCTTTGAAACTAGAACTGTTCTTTCCACTTTGTCTGCGTACAGACTCTAAAAGTTTTCTTTCAAAAAGGCAGAGTCGTTTTAGGCGATAGGGAAGAGAAGAATAGCATGTTCTCTTTCCGTCACACTAATAAACTCTGACTTTCTAAAAGAATACTTTAACAGTATGAACCAAGACTTGAGAACAGCCAGCAATATATAATCTATTTGAGAATTCTTACTCATCTGATATAACTTTATTAGAATTAATTCAGCAATTCCTAGACATCCGTCCTCCTTGTCCTTTCACAGGTTATAAAGAAATCCAGTTCATAGTCCCAAGAAAAACCCAAAATTTTCCACTGGGTTTTTTACTTGCTAATATTTTTCTTCAATTGCAACAATTTTATTAAGCATTAGTATTGAATAAAGACAACGGGTCTGGGTGGTTATTCAAATAATTGTCTTATCAAACATTCATACTCATACCTCTAGTTACCACCATCAGGCAGCTGAACTGCTCTATTAGTTAAAAAGCGCCAGCGAACATTTGTAATCCAACGCTTTGGTTTAGTTTTTGACTTCGATAAGATGGAAAATTATAGTTTAGAATATGTTATGGTATTTTAAATTTATGCAGTGGTCAATTTAATAAAAGTGTTTTAAGCAAAATCCACCAACGTTCGTAGGTATTTGGTCAACTTACGAAAGTATGAATCAAAATGTGCTAAAGTTTATTTGATTTTCCAATGAAATTGCTTAATATTTGAAAAGACTTATTATACAATTAGATTTAAATGCTTTTCTCAATAATCATTTAAAAGGTTTAAAAAAATGTAAATTAAAATGGGTTCTATGCAATAGAAAAATGTAATGACAATAAATGTTTCCTTAAAGCAAAAACGTATAGAGTTAGATTCAGTTAATCAATTTAATTTCAGTTATAGTTTCAGTTCTAATCAGTTTAAATTGACTGCTTTCAATTCAATGTCAGTTCTAGTCTATTACAAGTTCAGTTTGGGGTCAGTTCTAGTTTTTTCCTAGTTCAGTTCTAATTTAGTTTCAGTTTATTTTGTATTCAGTTCTGGTACAGTTCTAGTTCAGTTTTAACGCAGTTCTACTGCAGTTATAGTTCAATTCTAGCTTAGTTCTAGTTAAGTTCTAGTTTAGTTCTAGTTCAGTTCTAGTTAAGTTCTAGTTAAGATCTAGTTCAGTTCTTGTTTTTGCAATTTTTAAATATTTTTTTTTTTTGCCATTTCCCCGATAACTTTTCTTATATTAAGCCCCGTTTTCACGACTTAACGATAGCTAAATGTAGGAAGTTATCGAACATATAATGAGTTTTTAATTATCACAAGTTCCCTTTAATCTAAAAGTGAAGGATAAGCTGAAGAGAGGAACGTTCTACCTTTAACTTTTGTCGTAAGGTTTAGATTTGAGATGGCCATATTATATTCACATATTTTTTATATATGGCAACTCCAATTATACGTATATATTGTAAACAAGAATGATATAAAAAGAGATTACGCCATGCGCATGTTTTCCCGTTAGATGACGTAGCTTAACCCAAGCTAGGGTTACCTATTCTATGTATTTCCAAAATATTTAGGGCTATGTGTGTATTCTTGACTATTTTCATGAGATTGAGGTGTTTTTTTTTTATTAATTTGTTTTTTATTTTTTAACTTCAATATTTTAGTATCACTTTGTGTATCTTCTTCAGGAAAATATTTTGGTTTTGATTTTTGATACAATTTTATAAAATTGAGAACCAAAAATTGAACTGACAACTTACATATATGAAAATTAACTCCACATGATCAAAAAAAATTCTTTAACTTAAATAATGAGATTAAACCTTATACATAATGCACTGTATATAAAAAAAGAAAGAAATAAAATCAAGTAAACTAAGACAAAAACCTAATTCTATATTTTTAGTTCCTGATTTTGGCGTTTGTATGTATATTAAATGTATGCATGTATATTTGCCTTATTCACAAGAAATATTTTATGTTTAATATAGGCTTATTTGACAAATTACCTACACAGAAAAAATTATTTTTCCAATTCAAACAAAAAATTTGTAGAATCAAAACATTTTTTGTCTGAAATCGGTCCTACAAACAAATTTGCATATTCAAACAATTTATTTGCATTTCGTTTATTGAAAAAAAAACACTGATTTTTTCAAACAAATAATTTAACTGAATCAAACAAATAGTTTACTGAAAATCATAGGTATAACAAAAACAAAAAAGTTTTTTTTTGCACAAGCAATGACGCACGCGCACACAAGCAAGCACTGTAGAAGGTAAAGGCAAAGCAGAGCAGAGCGGCCGGCGCCTGGCTTTGAGACACATTTTTTTGTTGGAATAATTTATACACACAATGCTTTTTTTTCTTCTTCACTCACTGTTGCTGTATGCTTTCCTTGGCAGCAGACCGACTCGACATGTTTATCGTCATCATTTTATTGTCGTATTTGATGTATTTAACCAAACAGTTTTAAAAAATTGAATACGGGATTTTGTTTCTTATAATGTTGTTTCTGCTATTGTTTTTCTTATAGTTGCACTTTTTTAAAGCGTCCAAAAATAGACTGTGTGTGTTTTTTGTTGTTGTTTTTATATTTCACATAAAGAAGTGTTGCTTACGATCAAATAAAAAAATACAAAAAGACGACAACATTAAAGAGCGTTAAATATTTCATACAAAATTATGAAAACTTGACACCAATAACGCGTTTATTATATTTTTGAAGAGTTGTCCACATTTTTGTTGGTTAAATAAAAATCAAACAAAAATATTGATTGAATCAGTAAAAAAATTTATAGAAATTAAAAAAATTTTCAAACAAGCGTTTGTTTGAAAATAATTCGGCAATAATTTTTTCTGTGTACAGTTATCCGTCAATTAAGCTCTTAATAAACATTAAATGTTTTTTTATGAGTAAGGCCGATCCAATGTGGGTTTTAATAATTTCCGACATTCCTAACATGTACATATGTTTTTGATAATTTTCTATATTCAAATTAAAAATATTTAATTTAGTTTACACAATCTCTTGCAATTGTAATGAGAGCATTGTGGTTTTTCTTTATCTAAAGGGCATTATTTATTCATGTAGAGTCTCGAAATATTGAAGTTAAAAAATAAAAAACATATTAAAAAAAATATCTAAAACTCAAGAGTCATGAAAAATCAAAAATTAAAAACTTTTAATTATATTATTAATATTAAAGATCAATATATTCTGGATTTATTCCTAAATTTGTTCGAAACAATTTATATGTTATGTGAAACTTGGTAACCCTGCAACAAAAATCATTTTGACAATTCTCCAAAAATTAATTTATCATATTTCGTTATAGATCAAGAATATTGTGTTTCAATCTATTAAATATTGTGTAAAAAAATAATTATTATTATAATAACCGTGTGTGGAGGCTGTTTAAAAGCTTTAAGTGTAAAAAATTCTTGTTTAAAAATTTGAAGCAAATTGTAAACATGAAGTGCGCAGTGGGCAAATGCATGCGAAACGATAGAAATAAATCCAGTGAGAAATTGTGTTCAAAACTAATTTTGTGCGTGTTTTTAATATATCTTATCTTAGATGTGTCCTTTTACACTTTTCCAAAAAAACAATGAGCAACAAAGAAAGCTTTGGATAACATTTTGCAAACCGAAGGACACCATAAAGATACTTAGGGAGAGAATTTGCTCATTACATTTTAAGTCGGACGATTTTGGCAAAGAAATTTGAAATGGGTAAGTTAGAAGTATATTGGTTTGCGCAGTTCTTTATTTAATAATTGTGTACAGGATGTAGGAATAGAGCAACTTTAAAATTGAAACCGGGAGCAGTTCCGACTATACATAGATGCCACTGATATCGCTACTGAAACGGAAATAATACCATGTGAAGAGAAAGCGAAAAGAGCCAATTGTGACACAAATGAAGACAGTTCGCAACTTTACATGAACAATTTAGAAGTTGAAATGTATGTACATATCGCACTAGATCCAAAAAAGGGTATTAAATTTTCATTTAAGGTCAAAAACTGTTTGTACTTACATTCGAAAGTCCGAATACATAACAGTAATCAAATTTTTCTTGATCGTTTACAGCAAAGCTTTGCGCCAGGAGAACGAAATGCTAAAAATGCAAAAAAGCCAATCTGAGACTACTATCAAACTTTTGAATCAGAGAAAAATTTTTCTCATAAAATTATTTATGGGAAAAATTAAGAAATTGTCCCACTGTCATGTTTAAATGTCAGACTGTTTCGTGACGTCATTTGACCCACCTGCGCAGAACATTCAATTTTTGAGTTCGTGTTGTCGTAATCTTTCTTCTATCATTCTTGTATTGTAAATGTAAAAAAAGTACGTAGTTGCCAGTTCGTATTTATATTTTGGCAAAAATAATCGGTATTTTCTTTAGTATTGCCACATTTTCAAAAATGTTAACTTTATTTTATACAGAAGTTGTGAAAACGAAAAATAGTTGAAGGTACCTTTATTCCTCACTAGTGCTAAAGGTACCGTTAAATATTTCGAACTTTATAGGTAAGTCGTGAAAACGGGCCTTAGTATGTTTAAATCAAATAATTCATTCATTCCTTTATTCGTTTGTTCATTTTCATTTATTTATTAGAATTACATTTTGTAAATAAAACCGCATTTTTTGCAGCTACTTAAGCGCAGCCTGTTAAGAATAAAAAAAATTGTGGAAAAAATTATAGCAGATGGTCGAGTATCCTAACGAAAAAATGTGGACATTTGACGAACTTTCTGAAATTCGTAACCATTTGACCCTTTGTTAATACCTCACAACCAGTTGTGAATGAGTTTATACCAAGTTTTTTTCTCCCATGCGAAACTTTTTCTTATTCATCTAAGACCCCATAAAGTATGTATATTCTGGGTCCTTGAGTAATTCTTAGTCGATTTAGCCATGTCCGTCTGTCTGTCCGTATGTTAAAAACATGCTCATTTTCGAACAACTCAAAAGAAAAGAACAATATATATACTAGCTGTCAAATTTCTTCTAGTTATCCTATCGATTCCGTGGGAAAAGAGCATAGATGGGCATTTTTCAGTACCAGTACTTTTTCAGTATTTTTTTTTTTACTGATTACTGAAAAAAAAAATCAGTATTCAGTAAATTTTACTGGTTATTGAAAACAAAAATCAGTATGCAGTAAAAAGTACTGATTACTGAAAAAAAAATCAGCATTCAGTAAAAAGTACTGATTACTGAAAAAAAAATCAGTATTCAGTAAAAACTACTGATTACTGAAAAAAAAATCAGTATTCAGTAAAAAGTACTGATTACTGAAAAAAAAAAAATCAGTATTCAGTAAATTTTACTGATTTGTGTAAAAAAATGCAGTAATCAGTAAATGATTGATAGTAGATACTGTCTGCCTTAAAAATAATACATACACATTGTATGAATAGTGGCGTGTTTTCACTTTGAAAAAAAAAGTTTATTTTTTAATGTGGAGCAACCACCTTCAAAATTCAAGTACACTCTCATTAGTAAGCCTAAAACCGCAACGAATAAGGCTATTGGAATAAATTTTCGTCTGTCATAGTTTATACTGCTGTCAAGCCCAATGTCCTAGTGGGTTTAGTATTAAGATTCTTTTTGAAAAATATATTTTTTAATTATCGATTTAACTTTATACGCATAAAATGCTAAAAAAAATTGCACTCCTGTATTGAAATTTGGTCTAATTTAGCTTTTTAAATATTACCGAATTTTGTAAAGATCGGTCCATAACTTCTAACAGGTTGGAATTCACAATGGACTGCATTGGTCTCCAGGATGAAGTGTGCCCTTGGGCACATAACCCTTCTTAACCTAACTTAACAATTGGTCCAATATAAAATCCCCTCTTTCCCCCAAAAAATAAAATGTTTTATTTAAATAATGTATAATTTCGCATTTTATTAAACTTTTGGAATATAAATAGAGTTTTTGTACCGTAAAGTTTGTTTTATTAAGGCTGGTCTATAATTAAAAAACGCTATATAAGGCCCACTTCTAAAATAGTCGAATTTTCAGTGGAGGGCATCAAAGATTCGACCCAGACGAATGTGGCACTTTCAGTTGTTTCTTTTTAAATGAATTTTGTGTTTCGTTCAAAGGATTAAATGAACTATTTTATCACATTTTATCCTTCACTGTGCAAGATCCAGCATGCTCTTTCATTTGGCAATCTAGAACTCATTCGATTAATTAATTTGTGTAAATTGTTTACTTCGTATTAATTGAATTTACATTTAATTTATGTGAATTTTACGCATCGAATATTTGCAAATTATTGTTGTTGTTGTTTTATTATTAAACATGGTTTTGAAAAAAAAAAAAAATTATTAACACAGTAAAAATTTTGAAATAAAATAAAATTTAGTATTATAAGAACGTAACTAGCGGGATAATATATTGATCAAAATAATAAATGAATGCATGATATAATTTTTAAATTACAAATAAAAGCAATTTAAAAAATCAAAATCTTTTAAAAATGATATTGAGCCAGAACTAAATTCTAGCTTAAAACTAAGAAAGTGATAGTGATTTGAACTAGAATAGAACAAAACCTGAACCCTTACAACAACTGAACTACAACTGAAATTGAACTGAACTAAACTACTTAGAAGAGAACTACAACTGCACAAGAACTCTGAACTAAATTTGAACTAGAACTGAACAAGCCCCGCAATTTAAATAAGATATCAACTCGACAAGTGGTACCCCCCATAAGACGCCAATGTTAAATATCGCGTATCTTTAGAACTGTTATTGTGCGAATGTTCAAACTTGGTAGAAGTCACTATTATAGTAAACTACACATTTGAAAATAAAAATTAAGGGGTAGGCGCAAGTGGAGCAATACCACCATAGGATGTATATATTAAATATCGCGTAACTGAAGAACTATTATAGCTAGAGTCTTCAAACGTGGTTAAAGCCACTATGACGGTAAACTAAAAACTAAAACTAAACAAAACAAAAAATGTCGTGTATCATAAAGCATTGGAAAGAACGAAATGGTGAAAGTGAACCAACCGGAACAAAGAACTTTTTTATTTTGTTTCTCAAACTCATCTTGCAGTCGAAGTGTAAAACAAAACACCTTTCGAATCGCTGTGATCTCAATTCAAAATAAAACATTTTCAAAATCTTATAAAAATTCTTAAAACAATCCTTAATCAGAAATGTCTCTGATTTATGAGGAACTTCCACTTGACTTTGGCTATTTCGGCGACATTTTCGATGTTAATTCGTATACTCTACTTGCAAGTTATTACTTGCCTGTGTAAAAGCAGGGTAAACAAAAAACATCCAAAAGCTGCACAAACAAAAGTACAAAAAGAAATTGTGAAAAAATCATTAAAAAAATGTTTAAATAAAACTGCAACAATAACAAGAAATGAATAAATATTAATTAATTAAACTTGTTTATGAAGAAAGTTTATGTATGGTTCCATACCAACTTTTGAACTTTTCTACTTTTTAGATTTTTGGAGTTGTAATAGTGTAAAGCACTTACTACTACAATTGTTTTTATATACCCTTCACCACAGGTGGAAAAGGGTATATATAAGTTTGTCATTCCGTTTGTAATTTCTACAATATTGATCTTAGGCCCTGTAAAGTATATATATTTTGAGTCCTTATGAGGAGAGAAGTTGATTTAACGATATCCGTCCGTCTGTCCGTCCGTCTGTCCGTCTTACGTTTGATATGTGTTTTCCGGAGACTCCAGACATGATAGCGGCTAGGTTGTTTTACATTTATGTCACATATATTCCACCATTTCTTGCTATTGAAATTCAGCCAGATTGGTCCAACAATGGCTGAGATATGACCAAAAAACCACGACTGTCTCTAATTTTTCCAAAAAATCCCTTGTGGTTGTTGTATTTTTATTACTTTTTTCTGTATATCTGGAGAACGGCAAGAGCCAAAGTTTTCAAATTTGGTACAAACATTAAAGTTATAAATACACACCATTCCACAAAATGTGGGCGGGATTGGAGAAGTGGGCGTGGTACCTTCCATACAAAAAGTATTAAAAATTGTATAAAAACCTGAATTTTTTGACTGTTATATGACCTATGGTTACGCCTTATATATCAAAAGATCGGAAATTTAATTAATAAAAAATATTTTCTGAAAAACGCGGGAAAATCGGTTCAGATACGAAAAAGTTATGACCAAAATATTAATTTTTTTTTGGAAAATACCCATTTTCGGGAACCATAGATCTTCCCGAGTCCAAGTCTTACAACCAAAATAAATGGCAAATTTCTTCTTTAACACGTCGGTATATAAATCTTTCAAATCGGTTCAGAAATAGCAGAGTTATGACCAATATACTGAAATCCCAAAAATTACTCTTTTTTGTAATTAAGTTTGTTTTTTATACCCTTCACCGAAGGTCCTGCACCCTATAAAGTATATATATTCCGGGTCCTTATGAAAAGCGAAGTTCAAATCCGGTTGTCGTCTCACCTCACCCCCCCTTCGCATTTGTTAACATATACTAGCATAATGCCCAATATGATTTTCGTTTATTATTTCATCTATTTAACGAAATTATTTTAACAAATAGAAACTAGGAATTTTTGTGTTTTTTGCTACTTAAAAACTCGCCAAAAGAGATAAAAAATGACAACAGTGCCTTTACAAAAAGAAAACAAACACAAAACTGTGTTGAGTTGTAAACAGTAAACGGTCTATATTTCATTTTAATGATATTTAAACAGCGTTCCTTCATGGTAGGGGTGTGTTAAGTTAGAAACTGTGAGTTCCCTGGTTCGAATCTTGGTTTTTTAAAAAAAATATTTTTTTAATATTGTTATGTTCCAAAACAATTTAAAAAAAATATTTACCAGTTTTCGCTTTTTAAATTTCATTTATAATGAAGTTTTAAGTATTGTAAATATGTATGTATATGTAAAAATTATTGAGTTGCTCTGTATTCTGCTCGCACAATGGTGAAGGGTATATAAGATTCGGCACAGCCGAATATAGCACTCTTACTTGTTTTTTTTAATAATCAAAAGCAAAAAAAATAAAAAATTTAACTAGAGACAATTAAGCAAAATCAAACAAGATTAAAAAAAACACTTATATTAATGATTACATAAAGGCAATTCACAAAGCGTTCAATGTCTTCATATTGGTTGTATTTGCTTTATTTGTAGGAATGTTACATTCATACAATTATAGAAAATACAACCAATATGACATAATAGAACATAATGCAAGTTCTATCGAAAGTTATCTTATGGTTCTAAATAAGACATCACGAGCTTTAGAATCACAAAATAGCTTTCGAAAAGCTGGATTCTTAAAAAAATCTTCCGGATTTTGTTGCCAAGGATGATATTGCAACGAAAGCAAATTTAAAATAACAGTTCGGCCAATCAAATGGCGTATACCATGAAGATGACTGTATTGAATTATTAAGTTCATGTGCAGTTAGTCTGAAGACGAGATAAATTTAGAAATATCTGATTTCATAAACTCTTATGATCAGGGCAAGTTGTTTTTATGGCATATGCCATTTTTGCCATTTCTTCAATATGTAATTTCGTTTAAAAGCCATTTTTGGTTCAGCTTGCCAAGAAATTTTTAATTAAGCTTGGCGAATATGAGGCAAATTGTATTAGAAATGCTAAATGAATGTTGCAAAAATCGGAAGTAAAAAGTGACTAAGTGTACATAAAAGAGCACTTTCAATCCATCTGTTCAAGTCTCTTGAAATTTCAAACAAAAGGGCTTTCTATTATTAAAAGCTTAGACTTAATTGACAGTGCTAAGGAAAATATTAAAGATTTCAATAAAAAAGATTTTGTTGAAAAGTTAAAAAAAAATTCTTAGATCGTTATACCGGATTACAAAATTAATTAAAATAAGAAATAGTATATGTGAGTAGTCCACTTTCAAACAGCGCTAAGTTAAAAAAAATTAAAATTCTGTTTAAGCCGCCATTTTATTTTTTTTTTTTAAATGCCTCCCTATGACATTACACTGTGCAAGAAATTTACACTTTTTTTCGTGATCAGCTGGGCGTTTTAACATAATTCGGGTACGCTGAATCCAGCAGCATCATAGGCGCTGCAGTGGCCAAATTTAAGAATTTTATTAAGCCGCCATATATGTATGTATGGTTGAAATTCTTAAATTTGGCTGCTGCAGCGCCTAGGATGCTCCTAGATGGGTCAAATGTATGACCAACCCAACTTTATTTTTCATCTAAATTATTTAAGGGGGGCTCCCACACAAAATAGTCAATACAGATTAGCACATTGAGTGCCACGCCGTACGTTTCCGCACGACACCTTAGTCGTCGTGGGGTGCCACGTCGTACGTTTCCGTACGACAGTGATTTTTTTACTTAGTTTAATAAGAGCCTGTCGTTCATTTATAGACGACATTGAGTGAAATTTGTTGTGATTTTTAAATAAAGAACTCTTTACTGAACATTTTTGCAAAAGCATTCATGGGTCTAGGATGATTTTTTGAGGTTTTATAAAATGAAAAATGTATAAAATGTAAATAACACAAAAAGTGCTTGGCCTCCTGGGAAGGTTTTCGTCAAAACCGCTTGGCACTCAATGTGTTAGAAATATATTGAAGAAAAAGCCCCATTACTGCCAAGGAATCGCCGCTAGGGGGATAAAATGTATGACCGACCTCCATTAGTTTTTTGTTCTTAACATTTTCTTTAAACATACTTATATACATATATCTCCACCCCTTAGGGGGGCTCCCATACAAATATGGCCGTTTAATAAATTCCTCTGGATAGGTTAAATGTATGACCGACCCCACTTTATTTTTTATCTCAATCTAACATACCTACCAGATATCTCCATTCTTTAAGGGGGCTCCCAAACAAAATGTTCAATGCAGACTAGAAATATATTGAAAAAAAGTCCCATAAAGGCCCAGGGGTCGCCCCTAGTAAAATAAAATGTATGACTCAATTTGTTTTTTGTACTTAACATTTTCTCGAGACATACTTGTCCTTTATCACCACTTTTTAGCGGGACTCCCATACAAGTATTGCGTTTTATGAAATTCTTAAATTAATTAAAAATTTTCGACTTTTGTGAATAAAATCAAAAGTTGGTAACAGATTTTAATCATTTATGGCTTGTTTTATTTGCAGCTTTTTTTGTTTTATTGTTTATTTATTTTATTTGTCTGCAAAAAATTAGAAGTCTAGCTGCATTTTTTATGATTTTTTAAAAAACTAAAATTTCGATATTTTGATAAACAAATTAATTTTTTTTTTTATTATTATTGAAAATTATGTTTCAAAAACGACTGTTCATATTAGAAAAAAGTTTTACTTTTCTTAAAGGAAATTTTATTGCGGAATTTCGATAAACTAAACCGTTTTTGAGTTACGCGAACATATGTTGTGCAACCTCCTCCATTCTCGTAATAACGGTATATCTCGAAAACCAGAGTCAATCTAAAAATAACGGCGGGCACCACTGGATTCAGCGTACCCGAATTATGTTAAAACGCCATGTGCCCGGCTTGTCTGTTTTTTCAACTAGCATAGTGTTATTAATCTCGTACAAAACTCCGTAAGTTACGCGCAATTTCTGGTTAATTATTGAATACTCCTGCAAAACTCTCCATATGGCTTGGCATTTCAATTGTTAAACTTAGCGGTATTTGCAAGTGGACTACTCATATTTTAATGAAAGTGTGACGGATGAATTTATTGCCAACCCTTCTCCATCTGAACGACTAGCGTTCAAATATGCTTCTGTTACGTCTTGCGTTGAAGGAGTGTTTTCCATTTATTGAACTTTTTTATGCGATTATAGGAGATTATTTATTTTTGACAACATGCTATTATGCTATACAATCAAAACTTGAGGCTAAATTAGCCGGGAGTAACAGTAACGTTGCAAATCAGCTGTTTCGTTTTGTTGTATTTGAAGTAATTAGAACTGTAAGAAATAGATTGGTCTTGCTTTTTTACGGTAAGGTTTCTGTTACTCCCGGCTAACTAAGCCTTTAGTCTAGGTTTACACTATGAAAGTTTTCTTTCAGAAAGTATGACTTTATAGGTAAGAGAGGAAGAGAGCAGGTTATTTTTTCTCTCCCCTCTCACCAATAAATTCAGACTTTCTGAAAGAAAACCGTCATAGTGTGATTCCAGACTTAATAAAATAATTTTGCCAGCCGTTTTTAACCATTTTCCGTGTCATTTTAAGCTTGCCCTGCTTATGATAAAGCATTAAAACAAATTGCCCGATTGAAGAATTTCGTCAGAGAAGACTTCTCGCCAGAGAAGACTTCGTCGCATTAATACAAATTAAAAACTTTGAAAGTCATTTTAAAACTTAACAACTAAAATTGAACCGATCTAGGTAAACGTCTACTCCAAATATATTTGTTCAGCCACAGTAGACTATTCTACCATTGCTTGAATGAAATGCATCATTATAAAAAAAAATATTTCAAACAACAAATGTGTGCTTCTCTATTAAGCAAAAATCTCTCATAACCGATAAAAACACCGCTATGATAAGTGCCCTGTTATTAGAGGTTTTACTGTAAATGCTAAAAGTTTAGCCTTCATGTATAAAAGTTGCGTCACCTGTTGTAAATCCCGCAATATAAAAACTAACAAAAATAATTTAAATTTATACTCTTAATAACATTGATTTTTTTCTTGACTCGAATTTCATGATCAGCCCTCGCTTTCCAATATCCATTTACTGATTAATATGCTTTTCACATAATGAGTATGTTTGCATACAAAATTTTGCTGAATTTTTTCTATAGCTCTCTGGATAAAAACTGCCAAAATTTACTAACTGAATTTCTAATGTTTATGTATTTTATATAAAATTTATTATCATTAAAAAATTTTAAAACAAACACACACACACACTCATCCATTAGAGGACAATTTAAAAAAAATAAATTATACCCAAATAGAATTTACTTTGGCATCAAAGGATTAAATGTATGGACAGAAGAGAAAAACAAAACAAAATTATTCTCGTTTAGATAATTTTTTTAATAAAACTAGTCACATATTTAATTTAATTTCTCATTTTGAATGCAAAATACTGCCATTTTTGGGCAATTCAAATAATTTAGTTTATTTCATTTAGACAATATATTTATTCCTCTTTTATTTGCCATTGTGCTAAACCAAAAAAAAGGGGTCAAGTTTAATTAACAACATTTCGAAACAAGTTTAGAAAACAAAATTAATTTATTTCAGCCGGATGTGGAGTGGGAATTCAACATAAACTACTACTAAAAAATTAGAATAAAAAAATCCTTTAATATTTTTTACTAAAATAAATCCAGAATTTTAATATCAGCTAACATTTAATCAATTTAATTTTTTTCTTTTTCAGGTATGTGGGATTTTTTATTAAAAATATTTTTATTTAAGGGTAAGTTTTGAAAAACTAAATTATATTTTAGCTCTGCACTAGTTCCATCTGAATTTCTCATCTACATTGTAATAACTATTAATTTTTTTAACCCAAAAACAACTCAGGCCAATTTCGGATACTCATTTCTGAAGTAAAGATTATTTAAATGGGAGCGTTCTGCATTGATCAAAAGAAATGACCAATGGCCCTCTGTGTTCGATCGCCTGGTCCTTATTTAGGAGACAATAATAAATAAGACCTATGTAGTTCACCCAAATACATGCCATTACCATATCTCCATGACTATTCGGCTTTAGCGTTTATTATGCTCGTTATCCAGATGTTGTATACAGTTTAGTAAAATATTTTTTTTAATGGCCAGGCAGCGTGTCGCACATGCAAAATCATCTTTTAACTTCCCGCGGCTTTAACTCGTGTGGTACCGTATTTCCAGAATTTCCGCTTATTGCAAACTTTTAAAAATTGCTGTCTAAGTGGCTTCCAATAATTCTTTTAAATTCATTAATTTAAACATTTGGAAACTCTTTTGGCTGTTCTCGGCGGTCCTTGTATTCCAACCAATTCTAAACTGGACAAAACTATCTCGCGTAAGTTTAGAAGAACTAAATTATATTTTATCATTAATACGATACGTCATACAGGTGCTAAATTCCCAATTTTTCATATTTGATAAATACACTGAAATTTATTGTTGAGGGAAAGCTAGCTTCTATGCGCAATTCACTGGTTGCTTAGGCCAGCTCCTCAGGAAACCTTTTCCTAAGATTTTAGAAAAGCTAAAAATATTATACGAATAAAACCCTAAAGCGAATAAGAATTTTAAACACTCAAAGTCTTACTCGTAAGTAACAATATCAAAGCTTAAACAAAACACCAACAATAAACAGTGTGTTTATCTTTTCTTACATTCCCCTACAATTGGTTGGGTTCTTTCCGACTCGAATTGTAGTTGTAAGTAGGTAAAAAGAAAAAACAAAATTAAAAAACAAATTGTTTCATTCTATTGTCTTCGTAAGAAAACAAAAAAAAAAAAAATTTGCCAATTTTAGTTTTGCACTAGTTCCATATTTATTCTGTTATAGTTCAGATAAACTTCTTTTTTAGTCTAGTTGTAGTTAACTTCTAGTTGGGAAAGTATTAAAATTCCTAATTTTTTTAAATTCCGAATTTAAGAAATCCGAATCTCAAAATCCCGAACTTTATAAGCCTGAATTTTGAAATCATTAATTTTAAAAATCCGATACCAAATCCCGTAATTAGAAGCTCAAGTTAGCGAAGCCGGTGTTGGTTATAGGTACTATAGATGAGTAAATTCTTGCGCCCGGCCGAAGGCCCAACCATCGCGCTATTTTTAAAACCAAAGCTGTACATTTATTCGGAATATTAAAATTCAGGACTTTGAAATTCGGGATATTTAAATTCGAAATTTTTAAATTAGAGATTTTGGAATTATGGATTTTGGAATTGGGAGTTTTTGAATTGGGGAATTTGGAATTCGGGATTTTGAGTTTCGATCCTTTTTACCTTTTCAGTTTCAGTTTTTTTCTTCTTCAATTCTATTTCAGTGCTGGTTCAGTTCTAATTTAGTTTTAACTCAGTTCTAATTTTATCTTTCAGTACTAGTTCGGTTCAAGTTCAGTTCTTTTTCAGTTTCAGTTAATTTATGCTTAAGTTCTAATGCTAGTTCAGTTCTAACTCAACTGTACTTTAGTTTTAGCTCAGTTTTAGTTCACTTCCACTTCCACTTTAGTTTTTTTTTTTTTTACTTTAGTTCTAAATTAGTTTAAATTTAGTACTTTTTCAGTCTAAGTTAATGTCTGCTTCCGTTCTAGTTCATTTCGCATTCAGTTCTCGTTGAGTTCTGGACTCAGTTTTAAATCCGTTTAAGTTTGTTTCAGTTCATTTATTGTTTAGTTGTTATTCCGTTTCTTATCTATATAAGTTCGCAGGAAAAAGTAAAAATTAGTTTCAGTTAACAAATTTGTAATATTCATTAGGAAATTAATCAAATTTGCAGCAGTAAACAAACATTATAGTATTAATTAAACATTGAATTCACTTGATTTAACATTTAATTCACTTGACTAAATTTTTAATTAAAATTGATTTTGTTTTTGATTCATGTTTAATTGGTGAAAAATGTTGCAGAATTTTTTTCTGTTTTTTAGTTTAGCTCTTGTTCAGAATAGTTTCATTTAAGTTCATTTCTGGTAAAGTTCTAATTTTGTGGTAGTCCACTTATCCTTTAGTTTTATTCAATTCTAGTTTAGGTCTAATTCAGTTG
Source organism: Pollenia griseotomentosa (assembly GCA_963931875.1). Classification (NCBI taxonomy): domain Eukaryota; kingdom Metazoa; phylum Arthropoda; class Insecta; order Diptera; family Polleniidae; genus Pollenia; species Pollenia griseotomentosa. The sequence continues at coordinate 19,221,379 of OZ007562.1, forward strand.
TACTTTTGTTTAAGCTCAGTTCTAGTGCAGCTCTAGCTATAACTAGAGCAATTTTTTTTTTATTAAATTTTTTCAATTCCAGATAATTTTTAGTTTATATCTTTTTCATTATTAAATAATTCTTGAGCATTTTTATAAATAGTCTATTGTATTTATCAAACTTGGTAACAGAATCCTCAAGTTTCCTACTTTTCTTTATAAAAAATTTAGCTGTTTATTGTCACGTCAGACAAAAGATTTTTCTTAATTCCATTATAAATTTTTTAACTCAGAAAAACAGCAACAAAAGCTAAGAAACCCACCTTTTTCATTCAAAGCGAATTAAATAAATCTTTTTGGAAGTTATTTTGTTGCTTTATTGTTTATAGATTTGATTTGTTATTTCATTTTCCAAATTTAACACGCTATTTGTCTATTAAAAGCCAATCAAAGGAAAACCCCTAAAAAAAAACTTTAATATCAGTTTTATAAAAAAAGACTTTTTTTAGAAAATCATATTCTCGTGTATTGTTTAAAATACAACACAAAAATGCATTCGCTGGTTTGTTTTAAGAAAAACTTTGAAATTTTGTTAATATTTTTTGTCAACTTCTGCTACAGCAGCAGTAGCAGCAGTACGAGAGCATTGGAATGAATGAATGGACAAAAGTTGACAGTTTTTGTTTTTTTTTTATTTATTTTTAAAGCTGACACCAAATTGGGTTGGGCCATAAATTTATGCTTGATAATGGGTGAGTGTTTGTTGCGGTATGGTGACAAATCGATAGTGACCAGAGGCAGAGTGAAACGAAATTTAAGTGAAAGTGTGGCCTGTTAACAAGTAACTAGACGACAGACACTTTTTCTTTGAGTTGAGAAAACGATTGATTACATTTATGGGAAATGTTAATAGATTTTAAAAAAATTAATGTTAAATAATTAATCTTATTATAAAGAAAAGGTTTTTTAGAAACATAAATGGCAAAACTTATTTAAACTTTCTGTTGGAAACCGAAAGTAGTGATAATGATTTTCGTTTTCAGAGAAAACTATTGTTAATAGATTAAAAAAGTCTTTAAGATTTTTGTAAAGAAACGTAGTTATGTTTAGCATACATATGTGTTGCCAGCATTTAGTGACCAAAAATAGCTAAATTAATAAAAAGTAATAAAGGAAAAAGTGGTAATTCATTAGTTAAACTTATCGGAATTTAAGGCTTCTCTGCTACCAGATTGAAGTCTAAATGGCCATTGTATATTAAAAATCAATTAATTTTTAGGCCCAGAAAAGCTAAAGGTATTTGGCTTATCATTTATCCTCCGATAGATAGGTGGGACTTAAGGATGATATGCTATAGTTATATAGTTATTGCGTTTATCTGTCTGATGGCGTAACCCCATGCTGCATCTACATAAGCTGTCATGTGTGAACACCATGACTGTCAGGTTCATACACACACTCCTTTTTTAGGAACTGGGGTTTCAAACTGCAAAGCAGCTTATGTTGTAAAGCAACAGCTGACAGAGACATCCACCAGCAGGACAAATGTCGCCTTAGGTTACGTTGAAAAACTAATCCCTACCTTAGCAGTTTTAAGATCCCCATTGCCGCAGCTTCCACATAATCCCCGAAGGTGATTATCAATAAACGAACTAGGAGCTATCAGTTGTCAGGGTCTACTGGTTCCAGTGGTGTTTTTAAGATATTGGGTCTGCTCGGAAATGCATCACTGCGCTGCATCTGATGCGCATATGTGACTGTTGTGGTTGACGGTTGAGTGCCGAAATTGTTGGACTGCCACTTAAGTATGATAGTGAGTGTGTACCCCACTTCAAACATGTTCAGTATTAAGAATGTTTAATTAGGGTCACAATCGTTAATTTTCTTTAGATTTTCAATCACATTCGTAAATATCTCCAGGTGGGAAATTAACATTCGCATTACTGTCGATATTTCTTAAGGGCAACGAAACTGTTCTTACTGGCTTAATGACTTAAGCGTCACTCAATGTTGCTCGCTACCGGTTTTCCGGTTAACCATATGCGTTAGAATTGAAATAACTTCACTTATTTCTGGATTAGTTCGGCGTGCTATGCGTCGATAAAGGTGGGAGGAGGCTCCTGGCAAACTAAACTAAAGAAGTTTACCATTATAATTTGAAATTAAAAAATAATAAAACATTTTCAATAATTTAGCATTTAAGTATTTATTATAAATGTCCCTTTAAATTATTTATAATAGTAGCAAAAAGGCTAAAAAGTATGTAATTTTTTTTTTTTTTTTAATTTTTAATAAAAAGTATTTAAAACTTTAAGCCAATTAGACAAATAACTTGCCAGAAACAAAACAGGGTATTAAAACAAAAGGCAAATAGAAAAAACGTACATATTTGCAAGTAAAAGTGAATTACAGCTTTTTACAATAAAAAATTTGTACGTTTTTTAGCACTAATTAAATTTGTGCATGTTATAAAACACAATGAAACTGAAGGAATAAAAATCTAGCAAAAAACAAAGCACAAGCATGCCAGATTTAATTTAAGCAAAAAAATTCAAAAAGTTATTTTAAATTTCCAGATAATTTAAAAAGTTTCCTGAAAACAGCTAAAAAAAGTGTTATTAAATTTAATGATTTTAAAAATTCCAAAAAAAAAAATCCTTTTAATCTGGCATCCCTTATTGATGCATTACCCAACAAACTCGCCGCTTTATAAGCCATTTGTTGTAGTTGCAACAAATATGCAAAGTAAAAAACATAATAAATTAAAATCGAATCAAACAAACAGCTAAAAAAAACATTTGCAAAAAAAGTGTAAAAATATATTTGTACAAAAAATGTATATAAAAAAAAAAATCCTTTGTCTTTGTACTTCCCTCAATACACCCACCCTTTTCGAAAACACATTACAGTTGCAGTAAAAACATTTTTAAAATGCAAATTTTTAATTTAATTTTATTTGTATCTACAGCCATTTTTAACACCCCCTTTTCCCCCGCAAAATATTCTCTAGCATCCTGTGTAAGAGCAATTGAATAAAAAGGAAAAACAAAAAAAATGCAACAAATAGAGCCTGGCATTCCAAAAGTAGAGTGTAAATGAAATGACGCGCCAAATGTAGCCGAGAGCATATTAAAATAATATCATTGAATAAATGAATGGGCGGAAAGAGAACTGAATGAATGAGTGGCTTTTTTTCTCTTTTATATTATTCCTAAAACAAAGAAGCAAATTTTTTTGGTTTTTCTTCTTCTAATTAGATGAAAACAAAAGATATTGCAAATAAATTTGATATAAAAGTGAATTAAAATGGATTAAAATTGAACTGAAACATAAAGAGGTCTGAACTAGAACTGAAAGCAAATAAAAACTGAAAAAAAATAAAGTGGAATTGAACTAGAACTAAACTGGAACTAAACCAGAACTGAATCAAAACTGCTAAAACTGAACTGAAAAGAAGCTAGAAGTGAACTGAATTAAAATTGAACTAGAACTGTACTAGAAAACCTTAACTTAAACTGAACTAGATGTTAACTAAAACTGATCATAAGCTGGCTTTGAAGTTATTTAGAACTGCACTAGAACTGAAGATTAACTAAGTTTGATCTAAACTAGAATTGAACCAGAACTTCCCTAAAACTAAACTAAAACTAAACGAGAACTGAACTAAGTTGGAGCAAAAATAAAACTGGACTGGGCCCTATGCTCCTTATAGGATCGAGGGGAATATATATATATATATATATAGAACCTAGCTGCTTAAAAATACGTTTTTAGCGTTAATTTCCCAGCTAAATAGCTTTTAACAGGTTTTGTGTTTGGTTGCATGTTCCGTGAGTTCTTTGACTAATATTTGCTCTTATTGAATCAATTGTGTTTGGTACAGCTGTGGGTAAGATTAACATCGATACCTGCCCTGGGGTCTACTCCATGGTGAAGGTTAGCCATTGGGTGATAAACAATGCGCTTACCAACCTTCACCGATTGTGTGTGTGTGCAATCAGCACACCCATGTAATAACTTGAGGGCATAGGCCGGTAGGAGCTGGAGCTGTATAACCTAATGCAAGCAGCTACTGTTGTGTAGCAGCATCAACAGCATGTAACTCTTCTTAACTTTTCCCCAACAGGTAAGAAATGTGCCCTTTAGTGGGATTATAAATACTTTTTCGCGAATTTGGTTCGTAGACAATCACCACCACGTGATCCACGAAAGTATATTTTTAATGGAAAAGCGAAAGTTAAGCAAAGATAATCTTCCTTAAAGACCGAAAGCTTTTCCCGCAAAAAGTATACTAACGGAGGCCACAACAATAATCAGTCTAGTGACGTGCCACCAGATGGGATCTCTGGTCAGCCGCGATCGCAAGAGATCATACAGATCTTCTATGATCTGTCAATTTTTAATTTTTGATGCATCCCAGGTATTGGATGCACCTGGTTATGCCCCGCGCACATGGAGTGCTACAAATCTACAACAGAATCCATTTCATCAAAAAAAAAAAAAAATGCACCGATCGATGTGATTTTCACACTTGTGGCATCATCGGACCTTATTTCTTTAAAAATTAAGCCAAAGCTGGTGTTACGGTCAATAGAGATCATTGAGTAATGGACCTGTTAATTGGCCTCCGAGGACTTGAGATTTTGCACCTCTTGACATTTTCATGTGTGGCAACGTGCTTTAACTGGTTTATGCTGATAAGCCAGCAACAATTGCCACCTTTGAGCCCAACATTATTCGTGTTATTCGTGACATACGACCAATAAGTTGCCCGAAATTTAACGTCCAGAACGTGCTTCGTTGCTGTGCCCATATACCTTGGGCTAGTTAGCCTGAAAAATATACGTATGTATAGAAATGAAATCCTTTTTCTTACACTTCTTTTCCTTTATTCACAGAAAAAATTTTTTAGGCCAGTAAAAGAATTAATCAAAAATAAAATCAGTTTTAATTAAATATTTAATAAGGTGAATTAAACTTTTTAATCAAGTGTATAAAATGTTTAATTGACAATATTTCAATTAAAAGTTTAATTCACTTGATTAAAAGTTTAATTAACCTGATTAAATATTTTATAAAAACTGATTTTATTTTTGATTAATTCTTTTACTGGCCTAAAAAATTTTTTCTGTGTTCTGTTCATCCAACCCTGCTAGTTTAAGGCTCAGTAGCTGGGCTACCTCAAGCGGGCGGGTCCATAAGGACGAATGTTCTAGCTGAGTTGGGTTTGCACTTCTGTTGAATAGGTGTTGTATGCAGAGTAAAGGTCAGGGATGGTGCTATTGATTCTATACCTGTATGAGATTAGACGGATGCACCATCCTGATCTTAATTATGGCAATACCACTCTGGTCCGACGTGGTAGGTCATATTCTTCCTTTTCAACGGGTGGGAGACAACCTGCTAAAACTATTTATTCTCGGTAGCTATTTATGGCAATATTCACCTACTCCCGATTAATTGTGTTCAGTAGTGCTCTGCATGAGGAGGGAGCTGCAAGACCAGCCGTGGGCGGTCTTTGTCTTTTGAATGAAACATATTTATGAAAGTTTCGGCAAGCAACTGATTTGCTTAATTCTTGAAATGAAATGATGATTTGTTAGAGCGAAATTGTCACGTTTCATTCCCGAGATTTAAACTGAAAAAAATTGAAATAGAAAATACACAAACGATCGGGTGAGTCACCGTCAACCCTATCATCCCACCCTCGACAGTTCCACTCGGACTTGTTCCCGTACTGCACACTGGCTACTTTGCAATTAATGCTCGGCTATGACTCGCGGCATGGGTGAAGGTTCTTTGCAGTACAGAAAAACAAGAAGGACATTAAAGTTGAACCAGTGTTCGCGGAAACTCAACGCACTTACATCGTTTCACCACCACACACTTACCTCATGCCCTCACTGTAAATTATTCCATAATTTTAAATGCCGTATATGGTTTCAAATACATGTTCAATTTCAATTCTGATTTATTTAAATATATTTCTCTCTTTTTCTTTTCTTTTTGGTTCCAACCTAAATACAAATTTTCATTTCATACATGATTTAACTTTATAATTGTAATTGTGTAAATGGTTTGCACCTGCTTAAATTATCTGTAATTTACATTTAACTCTGCTAATGAATTGATATAAAATTACCGTAGCCTAAATTATTAATATTTAAATAAGATTTATCAAATTTGTCAATTAAGATTTGCCAAATTATGGGCCAATACCAACTGTCATTGCTTAAACTGACTTTTAATTCAAATTTGTTAATGCATTATCAAATAAACCTTCTGAGGCCACTCTTATTTTCGAAAATATACTTAAATTGTCCAAAATTTAACTTTTGGATTTATTGCTTCATTTGACAAATTTTGACTTAAGTTACTTAAACTATTTTTAAATGATCTAAAATTCAGATCCAGGTTTGTTAATTTATCATAAGAACTTTTACGTTCAGGTCACTTAAACTATTTTGAATTTGATTTTACTGTAATTTAAATTTAGGTTCGTTTACCCAACTAACGAACATGGACCCTCGGTTACATAAATTATTTCGAGTTTACAGTAGAGTTTAAGAAAACTAAGTCTATGTTCGCTCATTTGTTTGCCTACTTTAGATTTTCATTAAAATTGCACTTAAATTTAAATTATTTAAAGGTCAAATTCCGGTTTGCTAATTCATTCAATCGTTACTTAGGATTTTTTTTCGTACATTTAAAAACTATGTTTTTTTTTTTTTTTTTTTTTTTTAGTTTAAACAATCTAAACTTTAAATTTATATTAGTTAATTCCTCAAAAAATGTTAACTTTCGGATGAGTAAATTACTTTCTCTTTAATTAAAAATTGGTTATGGCAATATTGAATTTCAATTTTCATTGCTTTATTTATCTTGGCCTCTGACTGGCCAAATGGTCTTAAAATTTGAAATTTAAATCGTTCAAACGCTTTAGATTTTCACATCAGTATATTATTTATTAACCTTAGTGGCTTGTGACGTTATTTTTTTCTTAAACTTAAACTTTGTTCGGTTAACGACTTTGACGGGTGCCAATATTTTAACGTTTTGATTATTAAAAATATTTTAAATTCGATTCGGACTACTGCTTAAAATTTTGTTGGGTCAAAACAATATTTAAAATTTTTCGAATAATTATTTTTAATTTTTGTCAATTACAAGTAGATTTTAACTTATGAGGGGTAAAAAATTTTTTTTTTTATTAATTTGGATGAGTAAAAATATTCTAACTTTGATTCTAAAAATTGTTTTGTTGGAAAAATAAATTTTAAATTTTGCTGGGTATGCAAATTTTCATTCGGATAACAATTTTTTTTTTTTTTATAATTTTGTTGGGTAAAAGATTTTAGATTTAGATGGGTAAGCAAATTATTTTAAATCATATTCTATTCACTATTTTTAATATGAATAGGCTAAAGAAGATTTTATATATTGATCGGTTTAAATTTTTATTTTATTCATTATTTTTAATTTAGATGGGTGAAAGATTCTAAATGTTATTTGGATAATTATCCGAAATTCCGATAAAAATATTTTACTTGTTGATGGAAAGGACCTTTTAAATTCGATGAAAAAAAATAACATGTAAACTTGATTTGGATTGCTACTTCAGATTTTGTTGGGTCAAAAGGTATTTAAAATTTGGATGAGTGGCACTATTTCAAAATTTATTCGGTTAACTATTTTTAATTCTGTGGGGGAAAAAAAATATTTAAAATTAAATAGGTAGGCAAATTTCAATCGGACGTAGATATCATGATCTTAAATTTCAATTCCGTCCCCTGTCGAGAGTACCCAAAGTGCAATCTGGCAACCGTGCTCTTCTAAATTATTTCAAATTCAACCTTTTAATTATTGTCACTTTACAAATTTCATTTGCTTAAAATATTTTACATTAGGTTTCACATTACTACCTCTCACTTTCCTTTTATTGAATGCGTCACTTCAAAATAAAATTTCGCCAGATCAGAACGTTTTTAGTTTACATTCCAAATGCCCATAGCATTCGGATATCCCAAATCTCAATCGTTTAAACTATTCAGTTGACACCAACTGAACTACAAATGAAAACCGTAGCTACTTAATACTTATCTTACAAAACCCCGGACAGTTTTCCCCTGGGGTCTTTTGCTGATTCCTCGATAATGTGATGATTAACGTTGTTTGGCCCTTTCCTTGAGGTACGTATGAATGGTGTTGTTAGCCGGCACTAATAAACTTTTGTAGTTGGCCGGCACAGGTGAATTTTGTTGGCCGTCACAGATGAGATATGTTGTGTCTTGCTGTATAGATAATGGTGTGGTTTGTCGTTGCAAATAAAGTTGGTATATCTTGCGGCTTCTTTATGAAGTGATGCTTTACGATGTTTGTCTTGTAGCGGCTGGTTTACTACCTTTGGCCTTTCAGCGGGATTTCACGGTGTTGGGGTACAGGTGAGTTTTGTTGTTGGTGTGGTACAAAAAAAAACACTCAATGAGGCTATACCAGACGGCTTGACGTTTGCTGAAATTTTGGGAAACACCTGACTATACACTCTTACTTCTGGCTACGGCTACCCCCAGGATTCGGATAGGTATTTTCCGTTCGGTCTAGGTGGTTTCGGTTGACTCTCCCGATTTACAAACGGTGGTCCAGATAGACGTTTCCAAGACACACTGGGATCCAATCACCCCTGTGGTCTAGTACAATTGGTGGCACAAAATCTAACCATGGGCCGGTGGCAGTTTGGTACAATTAGTTAATGAACCTGCGAATGCTATCATTGAACAAAAGCAATTCCGCTTGTTCGTTGCTGTAATCTGATAAGGCCCCTGTGCGTTTTACCGCCGATGTCTTCACCAAATGTTTCTTTCACTTGGGGATTTCTTCCGCTGAAAATCTTTTTGTGCCTGTTGATCCGTCCACGTCCAGATATGAAAAGGCCGGATGTCCTCCATTTTGTCTTACATATCAATTCGCTCCACATTACATGCTTACCGGCTCAACTGCAGCCACCTTCGCTACCCATGGTTCATAATCAGGGTAGTAGTACTAGCGATTTAACATCGACTCATCCTTCTTTTAACATCTGGCAACCCAAGCTACCACACGGTCGCTGTAGACTCCAGCTGATCACTTTAAAGTTGTAATTAATGGTTCGGTGTTGAACACTTTAGCGCTTTCTTTGTTTTGTGCTTCAGTACTGCCATGTTCCCACCGAGTTGAACCGGTACAAAATTTAGGTATTTCGAAACGTAAAAACTTAATTATTTACACTATTTCGTTTAAGAATTAAATTAAGTGCCATATACATACGTACTTTAGTTATTTAAGACACAAACCACGTTTACAAGATATGACATCTGTTGTGAATAGAACCAATAGAACTTAACTGATATGGAGTAAAAACAATATTTTAATTCCTTTGAAGTTTTCTACTCCGGCAGATTTATTTTCTTTTCCTAAGTATTTTTCTTATTACTTTCTTCGTCAAGATTTACTTTGCCTAATAAATCGGTCATTATGATGCCAACCAACCAGTATTTTTAAGTTACTTTAATACCCGAATGCTTCCCCATATTAATATCTCTCCTTTTTTTTCTTTAAACTAAATGTGCTTAAGAAAACCTAAAGTTTTTCTTTATTTAAACAACTTGGTTTTTTTTTTTAACAAGTTGTTTAAGCAGAAAAATATTATTTTTTCCAGTTACTTCTTTATTTTCCAACGCGTATTTACATCTTGCAATATTATATGACAAATATATAAGTTGCACAAAGACCACGAAGCAAAAGACAGGCGACACACTGACTGACTCACTCACTGTTTAGAGAAGGTAAAATAAACAAAAAATTATTTGTAGAATAAATTGAAAATGGCATATTCAAACTTCAGCCAGCTCCTTGGCAAATACTAAGTCGTAAGAATTTACTCTTAGACGAACTAAAACAACAAGCATTTTTCAGAAGTATATTTTACTTTGAGCTGCAAATGGAAATTTGTTTCGGTTCCAGCCATTCAAATGTGTACGAAGGTGTGTTGTGGGCAAAATCAAACATATTTAAGCCACGTAGAATAAATATAATTTACCTTTTGCCGGGTATTTATCCTTAAGCCAAAGTTAAACTTGTTCTTTTACAAACGAAAATGAAAAAAAAAGAAACTTAAGTAAACTACCCTTAGCTTAAGACATAAGCAACAACTACAAGGTGGCGCAGAAGTAATCAACCTATTGGAAGTTGTTTTAAGTTTTGGAAATGGCAGCGATTAAAAACTGCAGTCAAAATAGAAAAACTGACATTTCTTCCAATTCTTCATTTGTCATTGGCAAAAAAAAAAAAACTTTTGCTTTTGCTGTTGATTCATTAAAGATAAACAGTCGCTGTCAAACCAACTCAAAAAGCGAAAAGTTGTTAACAAATTTTCGTATTTTGTTCGACAGTTTTTGGTTTCGACTGAAGTTTTTTAAACCCTGAGTAAATGTCTGTTCTGCTTTTCCGTTTGTGCACTGAAACAATTTTCTTCAGAATACCAATGAATTTCGACATAAATCCCATGAAAAATTGCATTAAAAAGGAACCTATGCAGCGCTTCGTTGGATCAATGAAACCTGTTTCATTAAAATGTATTTAATGATTTACATTTTTTAATTGACAATCAAACATATTTTTAAGGAAACTATAATTTTGTATTAATTTATGAATATAGTTATGTTTGTATATTGTTTTATATTGTTTGTATATTGTTTTGTTTAACTTGGACAAACTTTAGTTTTCACATATCCAATGAAAATTTTTAACGTAATTACGAAATCCAATGAATCGATTTTAACGAAAATACTTCATTATAACTACAAAATTCCATTTGGACAATGAAAATTTTCATTTAACCAGTGAAATTTTTTTTATGAAAACTATTCATTAAATATATGAAGCATTTTTCTTTCAGTGTGAAGTGAACAGATACAGAATGCAAATTAATATGAAATGGACCCACTATACACTTAAAGAACGCGGAATTGTTGTTTCGATTTTCTGAGGGCTGCATTTCCGGGTCGAGTAATCTATTGTTTAGGTGATTTGCACTGGCCGGCACTACTTTTTGTGAGGTTTCCAAAACTTACGAGTCTATGCCAATAAGCCAAAATTGTTGAAGTTCTGAAAGAGATTAAACGTCAGGAATGCGGTATCATATCGACGGAAGGTCTGGAAACACTTATAGAAAATGCGTCATGCTGATGTTTTTTGACATCGGCACTATGACAAGTGTCTTCGTTTTTGACCCGATGACACTTTTTATCATTATCTTAGTCTTCAGGGTTAAAAAATTAAATTTATGTCGTCATTGGAATTAACTTAATCAAAGTAAGAGAATAATTTTATTATTTACTTAACAGTTACACATATTTCTTTCCGGTCTTTGTTTGCAGGTCTTCGCCATCATTCTACTTTACAAATTTGACGTTTTTAACTAAATAATTTAACAAAATTTGACGTTTTTAACTAAATAATTTAAGCAAATAGAATATGGGAATTTTTACATTTTAAAAATGAAAATAGTAAAACACAAAATGTGGCATCGAATTGGTGTCACTTTATTCATAACATAGATGACGCATAAAATATGACAACATATTTTGATGTCCATCGTTATTGGGTTGATGCCACTTTTTGCCTCCTTGATGTCATTTGTAATAACATTGATGTCGCAATTCTGATATTAGGGCATCATCAATATGAAGGCACATTTTTCTATGAGTGAAGAGTTATCAATACTGGCGGCTTTCACTTGATCGATATTTGTTTCTACATAATAAAAATCTGGATATTTAGTTAACAAAGTCCAAAAGTTTTTCATTTATGAAAAAAAATCGAGTGATGACTTTTGCGCCACCTTGTAATTCCCTGTTATAAAAATTACAACTTCATTGAGGCAAAATCGGGCAATAGTGACAGTCATCGTTATCGTTGTTTTTGTAAATGTAATCATTTTTGTCATCAAAGTCATTTTAAGCACAAAAGTAGAAGATGCAACAGCTAAATAAACTTTTAGTTTTTTCCCTTTAACTCTTACAAAACCAACAATAGAACCACTCTTCACGGCCACTAGCACCTATTTCCTTCCAGTGCACTCATACACCATTTTAGTACTTTCACCACCCAATAATAATCCGCCCATGTATCCAACTTACTTGATAGAGAGTAGATTTCTTGGTATCCTACTCATAATCATGTTCTTGCAAGTTTGCGGATTTGTGAGTATCTGATACTCAAATTGTGTGCTTTTGCGGAATATTTGATGTCAGGTGTAATACAGTTCAGCTACAAGGATTTAATGACACAATCAAGAACTCTTAAGTCTGGCAATAGAAAGGCAAGAAAGTGGGAATTAAAGTTTTTTTTTTTGCGGAGTTCATGGAGAAATATTAAATCAAAAATTGGCCATTTTACTAAAAATTACGTGATAATCTTAAGAAAAAGAGTGCAACGTAGTTTTGTCGTCGACAAGGCAAGTTTAGTTGCGTCCAGGGTCGATTAACGAATTTACTCAAGTTAGGAGCTAAAAATGTAATTTATTATTCTTAAAATTAAATTTTCCTACAATACAAATCACATTTTGCCGGAACAATCCGAGTTTTAGACTACGTTAAACTAAGTTCAAGCTTAATCCACATCTCAAAACCCCGGCCTTAATAAACTATAGTGATCTAATAGGGGTTTCTCTAAAAACGGCAGGTTGTGTGATGATAATTTTTCGGAATTGTCTTCTCTGGATGAACGGAAACGTAGGATTTTTAGGTTCCCTGTGGCAATATAAAAGGGTGGTTTTTAAGCCCGATAGAACTTACGAAACATACACTTTTGACATTCATGACAACAACACTCTGGTAAATCATCATGAACGCTTGAACAACTCCACCAAATTATCTAAATTTACTTTGAAAATCAGTCAGGAGGAGCATTATTTGCTTAAAAGGTTTGGTAATAAACAAAACTTCCTCATATGGACTGAGACCAATCCACAACAAATCTTTCGCAAACCCCAACCATCCAGAAACATACACTAATTGGTGCGCAATGATGATCGTTAGCGCACTATAATAAATGTTTTTTTGTTTGAAAATATGAAGATAGAGTTTCAAAAGGATGGCGCTACGTGCCATGCGACGACCGCAACCAACAAATTTTTGAAATCAAAATGTTGAAATAATTGGATTTCGATAAATGGAGCTATGAAGTGGCCTATTGCATCGCGCCATTTGCACCGTTTGCTTATTTCCAAGTGAAATGATAAACCAGCTACAATTGAGGCCTTGTAGGCCAACATTGACAGCGTTATTTGTAACATACGGCCAGCAATGTTTGAAAAAGTGCACAAACATTTAACGACCAGAATATGCTACGTCTACAATAGTTGCGGTACCCGAAATAATTTTCAAAAGTTAATGCCATGTATTGATCATTTAAAAAAAATTCGTTTACCAAAATTTTATTTTTTGTGGTATTCTGTACAGTTTCAAGTTCTATCGTGCTGTCAAAAATACACTTTGGAAAGCCGAATCTCTATGCTAAAGCAAAAACTGAATACATGTATCAAAACTGAAGGCCGAGTTCCATGTACCAAGACAAAGAAGTGGTAAGGTAAGTGATAGGACTTAAGAAACGGAAGACTCGCAGCACCTGCGCCAAAATAATAAACCGAATTTTAAAACAGAAGGTTGGGAAGACCAAAGGAAGCCCTGTGCTAAAACAGAATACCAAAGTCCATGTGCCAACAGAAGGCACATAGTCGCTGTGAAAAAACAGAAGAAAACAGAAGACAGCAGGAAGCCCTGTGCCAAAACAGAAGACGAATGTCTATGTGCCAAGTAGAAGACACCTAGTACCTGTGGCAAAACATAAAACCGAATTCCCTGTGACAAAACAGAAGATTAAAGTACTTGTGTCTAAAACAGAAGACACATTGTCCCTGTAGAAAAACAGCAAGTAGCAGTCGGCATTCCTTCGTAGAAAAAGTTTCTTTCGTAGGAACTGCATCAATTTTCTACCAACCTTTCGTACTTACCGAAAGTTTAATATACACCAAATGGGAATTGTAACGTAATATAAAATACGTAATAAGCGTTCAAATAGTACTGCGCCGAGACCAGGCTGTTCAATTAATCGGGTTTTATTTATGTTTCGATTAAACGATCAATCGACATTTTGCATTTTTAACTTATTCGATTCAATGAATAAAATTTTAAAATTAATCGATTAATCGAATAATTCTAAATCCAGAAATTTTATAAATTACGAGATTTTTTCAAAAATTGTAGAAAAAATTATTACTTGAGTAAACAAACATTCTTTTATAAATAAAACCTGTCAATGTAGCTCCAAATAGTTGATTCTCTTTCGGGCACTTGGATTTTTAAAGGGACAATATAACTTTGGATATTTGGAACTTTTTACGGACATTCCATTCGCTGCTTTGCTTCTTCAAATAATTTCCTCTAGAGAATCGATCGAAGTATCTTGTTTAAAATATCTATTCATTGGAACTCTTTGTAGCCTCTTTTGATTTTGTTGGTGGATCATCTTCTTCAAGGACTATGTTATAGTCACAGTGAAAGTGGTAAATAAGCGAAGTTGTCGAAGAACATTTACGTTAATACATTTTTGGAAACCCGTTACATTAAGCTTTATTAGATTTATTCTTCGTACAATATTTTTAAACCAAAGTTATTCTAAAGAGAGAAACGCATGAACTATTTTGTTAAAAATACGGGCGTGTTCTAGAAATCGAAATGAAGTGGATTTAAAATCGGGCAAATTTTTAAAAATGACCCTGTTATGAAAGTTCATATAAATATTCTATTTTATCTACTTCATTCTTTAAGTATCTAATATTTTTGCAAGAACAAAACTTAAAACCACGAAAAACTACGGTCATTTTGTAAGCAATTGAATTTAAATTATCGTTCGATTTCGATTTCAATTTTACTTCATTTCGATTTCTAGAACATACCCGATAAATTAATATAAATCCTTGAGTTAACATACCGATTTTTCTTTTGTGAAATGAATTAATAAATTGTGTTGAAAATGTAACAAAAATATAAGCGGCTTTTTTTTAATTCCAACGGACACATACATTTGGTTTGTTTATTAGACTTAAAACTTAAAAAAAATTATACATTTAACAGAAATACTGATAATAATATAATCATTCAATTAATCGGTACGAATTCTTTGATTAATCCCTCAATCGAGATTAGCAGTTTTAAATTATTCAAACAATTAATTGTCTAAAATTGTTCGATTTATCGAACAAAAATTAATCGACTGAACACCCTAGTCGAGACTACATTTTCCGTCGTGAAATAAAATCTATTTTATTTAGAACAATTTTTCTTATGCTGTCTCATATTGACAGTTATTCTCTCAACAATGCTACCTACCAAGGCGAATTGACTAGAAGGTGGGGTCAACTCTACAACAACACTGCTTCTGTGGTCGAGTTGTCAAAAATAAAGGGTGGTTAAATTGTAAGGGCCGATGTTGAATGTGAACCACACCTAAACGCCAAGTTTTTTTCCGAATTTTATTTGACATTTCTCTATTTCAGACTTACTCAATTTGAACCATGGAGAGATACACAATCCAACAACGTGTTAAAGTTATTCAGGGTTATTATGAAAATTTTCGAAGAAAATCATCTAAAGTGATTAGTCACATTTTCACCCCAGTGGATTCGTCAATAAGCAGAATTGCCGCATTTGGGCGAATGATAATCCAAGAGTGATTGTCGAAAAACCAATGCACCCACAAAGAGTGACTGTTTGGTGCGGTTTATGGGCTGGCGGCATCATCGGGCCGTATTTTTTCCAAAATGAGGCCGGTCAGGCAGTTACTGTGAATGGTGTTCGCTATCGTGAGATGATAACGAACTTTTTATGGCCCGAATTGGAAGATATGGATGTGGACGATATGTGGTTTTAGCAGGACGGTGCCACTTGCCACACAGCTAACGAAACAATGGCTCTTTTGCGCAACAAATTCAATGGCCGTGTTATCTCACGTAATGGCGATGTCAATTGGCCGCCAAGATCATGTGATTTGACACCGTTGGACTTTTTTCTTTGGGGTTATTTGAAAGAAAAGGTGTACGTCGATAAGCCAGCAACAATTCAAGAGCTAAAGGATGAGATAATTCGGCACATTAACGGCATAGAACCTCCATTATGCCTCAGGGTCATCGAAAATTTGGACCATCGGATGGAGGTGTGCCGCCGTGGTCGCGGCGCCCATTTGTTCCATACATAATTGAGTAATACCAATATATCATAATAAAATAAAATTACAATAATTTCCTAAATAGTTTGTGTCTTATTCAAAATCAACGCCGGCCCTTGAAATTTAACCACCCTTTATTATTTACATTAAAAACTAGTTTGTATACAAACTTTGACAAGTCGACCACCGAAAAAAAAACATCATATGTTGACTTGACCCCACCTCCTAGTCAATTCGCCTTGCTACCTACCATACTTTAATTAAAAATCATACACTTTGTAAATAAAGAAAAATAAGAACAAAAGAAAAAGAACGCAATGAGAGAAAATTTTAAGTAATTTTTTATAAAGTTGAAGATTTAACTTCTATTTTTATAGAATAAGTTGGTACTTTTTAGACACTTTTTATAGAATTAGAGTCAACTGTTGATAAATTTTTTTTAAGAAACGTTTCTCATTTCTAGACGACACTAAAAAAAAATTTTAACTTTTTCTGAAACAAATTCTCTTAAATTTTAGACCACCTGCACATGAAGTCATATTAAACTTATCATTTCCTTCCAGTTGTAAATAACACGACATATCATCACCTTTTTCATTTGTCTTCATTTCAATATTTTCATAAGAATAATAATTTTTTTTCTACGTTAAAGGATTTTATTATTATAATTTTTTCAGTTCCTCCAACTTCCTTATTTTGTGTCTATATTTTACTTATATTATGATCCTTATTTATCTCAATATATGCGGCAAGTTAGTAAGTATTTCCCTATTGCATTTACATATTTAGTTAAATACACTCCGGCAACTCAAGAAAAAAGAAGCAGAAGTGCTCAACAAAATAATCAACATTTTCATCAAACGCATCACCATCATCATAATAATCTTGGGCTGACTGTTAACGCTGACAAAGTATTTCGAAATAATCATAAGAAAAAATGTTGCTGGTTGGTTGATGTGTTGCATTATTATGATTATCGTGCAACATCTAATGTACCAGTTGAAAATGCAACAGCCATCCTTTCATTTATCTATGCATCCAACCATTTATCCATTCATCTAGCATCAATGTAGGAATCATTATTGTCATCATCATCATTATTATTTGTTAAGATGATTTCCTTTTTCCTGTCTTTAGTTTTCTATATTTATTTTTTTGTATTTCCTATATGAGTATTTACATTTTTACCCAACATCTTCTTCATATTTTTCTGCTCCTTCATTCAGCATTTAAATTTTTTTTATTTAAGTTTTTTTTAGCATTGTAGTTGTTGCAGGTCCTTTACAACGCCCACTGTCAACATTTGCAATTGTCGCAAACTACTTGAGTTCTCTGTTACACATTTAAAACAAAGAATAAAGAAAAAGGACATTAAACATAGAATATTACTACTCCGGCAGTAAAGAACTGCTGCAGTAAATGTCGCATCTACCTGACTGACTCTTGTAACAGTCTGCAGGCTCTTGGTATGCAAAGTGCAACAAGGACTTCCTTAAGATGAATTTTAAGTTAAATAAAATACTTAAAGAACTGCAACAACAAGATAATTTGGATTTAAAACAAAACAAAGAAAAATCTTAAATTCCAAAATTTCAAATCAACTGACATTTTTATAGAAAAATTGCTGTTTGCCCGGCGCTGCACGGGATTTTCCAAATAAAAATAAAAAATTAAATACTGGAGAACTTTTTTAATAACTTTACCTCATCGCTATTTATCGGTTTAATATTTTATCAGGAAATATGTTTTTGTTCAGCGCCACCTATCGGGATTAAACTTAAGAGAAACCTGGCTTCAGGCTAAACTAATTTATTGTCCAAGTTTGGTGTCAATCGGTCAACGACTTTTGAGTTTTAGGAGCACAAACACGGCACAAACGTTTTTTTATATATAGATTGATTCCATGTAAATTCAAAAATTAAAATTCTGTAGTTTTTGGTGAAAAAATTTAGTTTTGGTCAAAAACAAGCGTTAAGTCTAACTGTAAAACGAAATTAGTTTTCAAAATGTAACGCTTAGCGCTATTTGCGGGGGCGGCTAAAATAAGACCTACCTGTAGACGTTGTCGGTGGTTAAGCGGTAGCAGTGCTTGCACAATTTAACATCTGCATGGATGCAATTTAAGATCCAACTTGAAAATTGTCTGCAATGCTGTTCTGAATATGCATAATTGGTCCAAACGGTGACGAGTGCAGACGGACTAATAATTTTCAACACACTGTCGCACAGCTTTCACGCTGCCTTCAGTGCGAATATTTCGAAGAGCACCACTATCAGGACGATCGATCACGGAACCACGTTCTTAAAAACGGCCATATTTTTGCTATTTCACATATTTTTGCTGCATCACCACAATCAAGAATTCAGTTATAACCAGCAAAAAGAAAAAAAAAGTTATAAATCAAAATAAAAAAATTTGAACTACCCTGTTGTTAAGAATTTTTAATCGAAGTTTAACTAAAAGACATTGGCTAACCCCCCGTTTCCACATGCAAGTACAAGTTCGAAAAACTCAATACACTCACAGTTTTTCACTAACATTCACACAATTTTTGTACTTTCATCCAATCGGCTGTTTCCTCGATTTTTCGTTGATAATACGTATACAACACTTGCAAGTAATTACTTGCATGAGGAAACGTAGGGTTAAGTTCATTAAATTGAATTTTCATTAAATTATTTTTATGAAGAAAGGAATTTCACAACATGAAAATTAATTAAAATTGTTATTGATAATCTTTCATTCTTGACCGTGGCCGGGATTCGAACCGTTTGCCGTTTTACACTCGCAGCCATCGACGACTGCCTGCGTCAAACATCAATCCTTAAACCAAATTGTATTTTAACCTTTGGTAGATCGAAGTTTGCTTTTTTGAATGATTATCCATTTTAATTGATTTTACATGTTCTTCCTTACTTCTGTTTTTTCGTACTTTAACTTGAGTCAAACTTTTAAACGTGATTTACGTTTATTATAAAAAAACCTTTTAATTTAACTCAAATTCTTTAACTAGTTTAAAGTTTTATTATAGTTTAAACAGTGATTAACAAGCTTAGCTCTTTATTTTAAGTTTTAGTTCAAGTTTAATGATATTCTAACACTTGACTGTAGTTCAAGGTTAACTATTGAACTTTTCAATATAACTAGAGTTTAAGTCACTTTAAGCCACATTTCATTGTTAAACAAAAACTTTAATTTGAAATTATTAAAGCCAGCATGATTTCAATTAAAAAACCATAAAAACTCTGTGAGGTCCCCTTGGAATACTTTTTTTCCCAAACATTTAAACGTATTGAAATTTTATATAAATAAATTAATAAAAACCCATGATTCTGTTATGAAATTTGAAAATCTAACAATGATATAAAATATGAAACCTCAAAACTGAAGATCATGTTAATGCATTTCATTAACCCATTAAAACCACTAAGCATTGGTTAACTTTAATCAAATTATAATATTTTTTATTCCTGTGTTAAGTTCCGAGATCTTTTAAAAATGACTCACTCACTTTTAGAATAAAAATTAACTTTTTTTTTATCATTTATTTCTTTTAAAAGTTTTTAAA
Source organism: Pollenia griseotomentosa (assembly GCA_963931875.1). NCBI lineage: Eukaryota > Metazoa > Arthropoda > Insecta > Diptera > Polleniidae > Pollenia > Pollenia griseotomentosa. The sequence continues at coordinate 19,241,190 of OZ007562.1, forward strand.
AACGGTCAAACAAGATTTTAATTGCCAGAGACACCATGCCTTTAATATTAGCTGATAAAACTAGAATTTTGTTTAAGAAAGAAAAAGAAAATATCAAAAATCTTATTGTTTTTTTTTTTTTTTTTGAAATAAACCTTTAACCCAAGTTTGTCATGTATAGACAAGCCAGTCATTATTGCAGTCATAAAAATCCCGCCTTTTAAAAACTCATTATTGATAGGAAAACTATAAAAGAAACTGGATTGTTTTTTCTACTTCACCACTTAAACTTTAAAAACGAAAAAAAAACACTTCAAAAAACCCATGAATATTGGTAATAAAAATTTAAATTTAAATTACTTTACTTTGACAAACTGCATATAAATAAACAATAAAAATTACTTGAAAATATAGACAGATCTGAAACTTAAATTTCTAAGCCACCAAAAACACTTTCAAAAGAAGTGATAACGACATTAGAGGAAGTGGAGCTAAAAATAGTCGTTCTCCAGCAATTGTCTAGCAGAAACTCAAAATAAAAATAAACAATTTAAATACCCTTCACACTGTAGTAAAATATGTAGAGGCGTTTGTACTAAAGTGTGTAATGAATACAATTTTGTTGCGAGTCCAATTTTTTTAGTATGTCGTTTGACCCTGACTCACTTCCACTTGAAGAAAACCTGGGTGCAAGTCTCTCCAAGTCACCAGTTTTGTCGCTTATTTTCCTACCTTTTATATACTTATATATTTGCCTTAAATACGAAACAAATTTTGTTATGAATTTATATTTTTATTTGTTTTAATAAAACAATTAAATGTTAAAAAAATCCAATTTTTAATTCGACATCTAGTTTCCAAAATACTAAAAGTGTAGACTAGATTAACTAAAATGTATAATAAATGACTAGTTCTGGTGACTTTGTGAATAGTGAAGCAGAACAGATGCACTTGTGACATTTGCTGCAGGGTTTCTTTGTCGATCATAAGAGTAGGCGAACTTTGTTAGATTGACTCAGAGAGTCACAAGCTGGTTGTATGGGTGTTTGTGTGTCCATGTAAACCTTGCATAGAATTTCTAACAATTCTGCGGATGATTTGATAAAATTTGGTAGAAAGTAGGGTGTTCAGTCGATTAATTTTTGTTCGATTAATAGAACAATTTTAGACGATTAATTATTCGAATAATTTAAAATTGCTAATTTCGATTGAAGGATTAATCGAGGAGTTTATACCGATTAATCGAATAATAATAAGATATAGTGTTTCTGTTTAATGTATATATTTTTTTAAAGTTTTAAGCAGAGGAAATTATTTGCAGAAGCATAGCAGAGGATCCGAAAAATCCAAAGTTTTGTTGACTCTTTTAAAATCTAAGCGCCCGAAAGTGAAGCAACAAGTTTATTTACTCAAGTACTAATTTTTTCTAAAATTATCGAAAAAAATCTCGTTATTTATAAAATTTTTGGTTTTAGAATTATTCGAATAATCGATTAATTTTAAAATTTTATTCGTTTAATCGAATAAGTTTAAAATGCCAAATACCGATTAATCGTTTAAGCGAACAAAAATAAAACCCGATTAAATGAACACCCTAGTAGATAGGCCTTAATTGGATCAAGAACGAATTATATTGTAAAAAGCAAACTTTTCGTTAAGTTTTTGCATATTCAGTACAAAATTAGATGTTTTTATAGATAAAAGGGTTTATAAAACTTTTTCATTCCGTTATTGATATTGCTCCTAGACCCTGTAAAGTATGAATAGTCTGGATAATTTTGAGAAGTTGAAGTCACGATGTCCGTCTGTCTGTTGAAATGAGTTTTCCGGAGACCCCAGACACAATAGAGTCTTGTTTGGTATATAAATATTTATATCACCTGTGCTACGGTACAAGTTCTCGGTAGCTATATACGTATTTGACTTCTTTAAGACTCCTAAAAATCACATCCTTTAAGCCTCCTAAAAATCACAAATCTGCATAAAAAGCTCTTCACTTAAACTGAATTTTTGAATTAAATTTTGTGGGGTCAGTAGGGTCGCAAAGTTCCATTTGGGCTCCATTTCCAAAATTAAGTTTTGTGTGAATAAATTTTTCATAAAAATCTGCAAAAAAAATCTACTTAAATAACTCTTCTTAAAACTAACACTTCGATTCGGCATAATAATTCCATAAAAAAGGGGTTTACTCACTTAAAGTGTAGCGAATTATATAGTTGGACTTGCCGTTTTTTTTTTTTTACTTGCACTAAAAAAAGAAGAAACGAAAATTAAAATAATAACAATTATATTAAAAAAAATTTCAATAACAGCTGCCACTTATTTTAAGGACTTTTACCAATTGAAAGATATATGACAAACATTGGAATCCATCCAGATCTCATACCCACTCACTCATATACTGACTCTCACATTTAACATACCGCTTAACAAGATCTTTTACATTCAATATTAGTTTACAAAGAGAGAGTATTTAAAAATCGTTGAAATATTTAGTACTTTTTGTGTTTATTTAAAAGTACTTTAATGTATAATTTTTTTTTGTGGGCGTTTGCTTTAAAAATACCGCTGCAGATAAGATTTGGTGGTAAATTAAAATGTTTGTTTGAAAAAAATTGAAATTATTTGAAGTTGTTGATTTATTTAAGACTTAATTGTATAGATTTTTTTACTTTTGATAGTCGTTTTTAAGCACAAAAATGAAATATAATTTCTCTTCAATTACCAGCGAATTTGCTACGATTTAGAATTTTCATCAAATAGTTTTGAGGAAGATTAATTTAACGAAAGTACTGGCACGAATCAATTAGTCGGACTCAATTTTAAATTTTATGAAATACTAGAATTTTGCGTTAGATGTAGGTCTGGCGATTTAATCTAACCCCAAGGAAAAGTCTAAAGCGATTTAATTGCACATAAGTGGCGACCAATCGCAAGCAATATTGCGTAAAATAACTCGTTTACCGAACTTAGTCTTCAATTACTAGATTGCTTTGTATACTGTTTGGAACGTTGTGCCATCCAGTAAAACCTACAAAACGCCCAAGTTGATAGCGTTGGGATTCTAGTGCTCTTTTGCTTAAAAAAAATAGGCCAATGACGCTGCTAGCTTAAAAAAGGCGCCAAAAGTAAAGGTTGTGCCTCGGGCATAACGTCCATCCATTTATTTTAGATATATAAAACAACTGTAGAGTTGTTATATCTCATTTTATAGCAGTATATTACTTTTAGAAAATGTATAGAATTTTAAAATATTCTTAAATGAATAAAATACTTATTATTTAAACAAAGCAGAAATGTTTTGTGTAGCCGTCCCTTAAGAAGCTAAAGAACCCCACGCATTAAATTTCTTGAATTAGAGACTTTTTGGCAATAGTAAGTGTCCCTTTTTTCCTCTTAACAGCATAGATTTACTCAAAAAATCTTATCTAATTTTATAAAATCCTGCAAACACTCCATAAAACCATCATCACTTTGTTTTTCTACACATTTCTAAAAAAAATGCAACCGAAAAACCATGAAAAATGTTGCTCTTAGACCACCAAAGCGTTATTCTTACCCTTGAATAAAACAGATACCGAGAAAAAGTACTTTGGTACTTTTGCTCGAACTTAAGCAGCGAACCCAACTAAATGCATACATATTAATCAATAAAGATTTTCCACACTTAATAAAAACGATTTCCGTCTATATTCCCTGCTTTTTTGTGGTATTGAGAATGTAACTATGACATGCTCCTGCAAATAGAGGAATGTGTGCATGCACAGAACATAAGTGTTCCTGGAAAGAAGACAGCATCACATTTTGCTACTGAAAATTTATGACGCCGCTTTTGTTATTTGTATGACTGTAACACCCGCTTACTTTTCAATAAAGAAAACAAGTCACAACAACGCCAAAAACAACAAAACAAAAACCCAGCAAATACAATAACCAATTAAGCGCCAAACCAAAACACTCATACACACCGACTGTTAGCCCGACAGAAACACACGTTAACTTGTCAATTATATTTTGTGAGTTTCTATGTCGCGATATTTGTAATAAAGTGGGTGTACTCGAGACAAGGTGTTAATCGAATTACGAGCATATGTCATATGCTCCGCTTATGCATATGTGTATGTTTATTTGAACTTAAGAGCTCAAATACTTCCATGTTCAAAATTTAAGATGTTTTTTTAATGTAGAGAACAAAGAGGAGGAAGGAAACGCAATTCGACAGTGTTTAACTGCCATGCAAGGCACACTCTGAAACTCAAACGAGGCATTAACAAATTGTACAATTTAGCATAAAGTAACCGATAAAAAAAAAAACAAAAAATTTAATAGAAGGAAAAGCTCCGCAATACCCTACATTAAGTCTAGTTCAGATCCATTGTGGTACTACATCTGAATTGGTTTGGTTTAAGTTTGGTTTTAGTTTAAAGTCAAAGTCAGAGTCATGTTCGGGTTATATTTCACATTCCATTTCTGGTTCCAGATTATTTCTAGTCGAGGTGCTGGCAAGGTTCAAGCAAGAAAGTTCAAGCTCAGCTTTAAATTTCGCTGTTAATTCAGGATCTAGTCCAGCTCTTATTCAGTTCAAGTTCAGTTTCAGGTTTACTCTTGTTCAACTTGAGTTGTAGGGTACGTTACGCGCAATTAAATGTTGAGTAACAACCAACACTGCATGAAATTAAATGAAGAGTGGAAAAAAACAAAAGAGTAAAATATGAAGAAAACAGTTTGGTAATAAAATTAACAACAACGTCAGCAAAAGCTCCACCACCACCATCAGCTGTCACGGCTGCTGCACCTTCAGCAAATAGCGGCACATATGCTCATTCTCATTCCTAACATCATCATCATCATCATTTTGGTGTTATAAAGATGTCTAAAGTGAAACGTTAGTTAAATAGAATATCATTCTGACTATACGCACGCAAACAGGCAGTCAGACCAACAACTAGAAATTCTCATACCAATATATGCGTTGTTAACTGTTTGTTGTGTGTCACTTAAAATGCCAACGACTTGCAACTGCAGCAAATATAACCAGCAGAGCTACGAGAACGCGCAACACCTTAAATATTGTTTGTATTCCCTAAAAACTCAAAATAGAAAAACAGCAAAAAAAAAATATCGGGAAGAAAAAAAGGTGCAACAACATAAATAGCGTTCTTTCCTTTAGGAGTACACATATGAAAACATTCTCGCTGCAGGCACAAAATATGGTCAATAACGAGGGTGTGATAGTTAATACTCGAATTCTAGCTTAAGAAGTTTTAGTTTATGTTCCAGATCCGTTACCGTTCAGGATCTTACTTGGGTTATAGCTTAGGTTTAAGTTTAGGAGCTAGTAAAAGTTCTAGTTATATCCTTCAACACAGGCGAGAAGAGTTTTATAACAGCTTACATTTGTAATTTCTACAGCATTGATCTTAGACTCTTTTAAACTATAAATATGTATTATGGAATTTAAAGGTAAAAAACTCTGACAAAATTTAAAATAGCTGAGTCAATCTTTATCCACCCAAAATGCTTTGCTGTTAATCTGTGACCTGCACTACTTCCTCACGCGACGCCTGCCCTAAGTGAGTCTGTCGAAACCAAGTCATTATGCTAACAACAACAGGAGGGCTTAGAGACATGGAAGTGGAAGGTTAATGCTATGCAATAAAGCAAATTTTATTAAGTTTATTTAATATTTTTGTGGTCTCATCTCTGCTAGAAGGCTCTATTTGATACCTGTTTTTTTTACTAAAATTTTTGATATATTAGTGTTTTTCTTAGTAAGTCAAAACCGAAAACATAATTTCCCCCAACATACCTTGCAAGTTTTATTCTACTTTCAAGTAAACCTGTAACGCACAGTGGGAGATTTTGAAACAAAATGGAAATAAATCAGGATTTTGTTATCGGTAAGTCCGATTCTTAGAAATATTCCAGGTGACAATTAAGGTCTTGTGTCCGAGTTAAATGTTTGGATTTGGGATCTATAAACATATCAGACGGGCCGCCATTTATTCCCAAAGTAGGAAACCTCGGGCATAAGAAAAACTAAAAACGATCCATTTTTAGTTAACAAAAGTATTTTCATTCTTTTTTGTTTTTAAAATAAATAAATTTTTAAAGAATATAGATATTATTGATATATTTCTGGAAGCTGACTCTATGCACAATATTGCTATGCAAAAAAGTTTTGAAATTTCACTAACTAGGTGCCCAAGGCTCTTCCTATTTTTTACACATTTTCACTTTATGCCACATTTTAAACCCAATTTTTATAAATATGAATTACTAGCGGATAGCCGGCGTCTGCTGCTGCGATCAACCCCTTCTATAGTCCATTTTTAAAAACATTCATAGATTATGTGTCTGTCTAAATAGGGGTCTGCCTATGTTTAAAATTTCATTAAAATCGGTCCAAAACAATCTGCTGATTTAGAAATTACCCCTATCTCCCCCTGTGGTCCTATTAAAAAAAAAAAAAATAATTAGCTAATGTATCGATATAATTACGAATACATCAATGTTTTAAATTTCATTAGAATCTGTATGATAGTTTCGAAAAGGCAGAAATCGCCCCTTCGTGGTCCTATTTAAAAAAAAAATTAGCTAATTTGTCCATATAAGTACAACATAGATCTCCACCTTTGTTTAAAAGTTCATCAACATCTGCTAGACTGTTCGAAGAAGCAGAAATTTTTAACAAAATTTATAGCCTAAAACCATCTTCACCAAGTTGCCTTTTGAAGCACATCCGTTTCAGAGTCTTTAGCGGACATTGATAAACAAATTTTTGTGTTTGTATTTGATACGTTACAAAAGTAGACTTGTCGCTGGAAATGCCCATATATAGATTAAACCAGGGCTGTGGAGTCGGAGTTGAGGTTTTTGTACCGGAGTTGGTTCCCACAAAAACTCGTGAATACGTCTCGAAAATTTTTTGGCATAAAAATTTTTCTACTATTTTCCAAAATAAAAAAATTTAAAGAGCATTTAAGTCAGAAAATAAGGACCAGTCTTCCTCACATATGTAAGTAACCACATTAAAGCTCAATGCGGCTCGTGTTAGAATTAAAGTATCGATTTGAAATTTTTACAGAATCATTTTCTTGCTCCATTTAACCTTTTAAAAAATATATTTTTTCTGTTAGGACCAGCACTCAGGGGATTACCCCTACTAATGCATTGCATTGTGTTCGAACTAAGAAAATAGGTTGTAAGAAAATAAATAAAAAATATTGCATTAAAACAAAATAATTTAAAGTCAAATAAGGACCAGTCGTATCTACATTAGCATCAAGGTTAGAGTAGGAGTTGGAGTTCGAGTCGGACTTAAACAATTTCAGCGGATAGAGTCGGAGTCATAGTAAGAACTATTTTTTGATAACTCCACAGCCCTGTATTAAACTTTATTTTGATTAAATTTTGTCTTTTAGTTAGTAAAAAAGAAAACTGATACAAACATCAAATAATTTTTTCGGATTTTTACATTAAACACTCTTATGTGCGTCCGTCAGTTTGCCTATCCGTGCATATGTTGAAACAGGTTTTGAAAAACTGCAATCAAAACCAAAAACTGTCGAACAAAAAAACGAACATTTGTGTACAACTTTTCGCTTTTTGAGTTGGTTTGACAACGATTGTTTATATTAAATGAATCAGAAGTAAAATCAACAGTTTTTATTTGGTCAATGACAAATGAAGAAGTGGAAAAATGGCAGTTTTTCTACTTTGACTGCAGTTTTGTAAATGCTGTGTTGAAATGTATTTTCCGAATGCTGCTGATATAAAGAGAACTATGTTTCACATTTATATCAAACTAGAGTATCCCTGCCTGATTTTTCGACTTTTTTTTTGGCTTTTCTTCTTCTTCCTTTTCTCGCTACCATCGCCGTGATAAGACGAAAAAAACGAAAAAAGAATCATTGAAATCGGTCAAGAAATTATCGAGTTTAAGCAGACTAATCCACAGCAATTAATGGTGCAATGTAAAATTTTCATACAAAACACAATTTTCGCTTTTTTCGATTTTTTAACCTTTTTTTTTGTGCTTTTCTGAACTGTTTTTTTCTAAACCTTCCTCGTGATTAGACGAACAAAACAAAAAAAATCATACAAATCAGTCAAGTAGTTATCGAGTTTTAGCGAGACTAAAGCTACGGTCACACTTATTAAATATTTGATCAAATAAGCGTAACCCCTTCTTTTGTTAATAGTTAGTGATATTTAAAATGGTCTTAATATTACAAAATAAACTAATTATACTACTACACATAGCAAAAAACAGTTTTTTGTAAGATGTGGTATTTTAATCAAAATAAATATTGACATTAAGCGAAATGATTTTTTAGTTTGGTTGTTGGTCCCGTTTTTTTCGTCAAATATTTGATAAGTCTGACCGTAGCTTTAGACACAGCGTTTGATTTTTATATATATAGATATAGTCCGGAATAGTTTGCTTTTAAATTCCACAAATATCTGACATATGAGAAAAAAATCACAACCTTCTCTAATTTTTACACAAAAGTCTTACTATTTTCTATGAACTTTATTTTTCAATTTTGCCTGAAATAGACCAAAGGTGTGTTCAGACCTAACAAATATTTAACGAAATAACCAAAAAAAAAACGTGAACGGTAAATTTATCAAACTTTAGATTTATTTTTATCAGTTTCTATTGATTTACTAAACTTCATTTGTAAGAAGATAATTGTATAATGTAATTCAAAAACTGTTAAATGATATTTGATCTAGCTAAACGTTTTGAAAAGGCAAATGTTTTATTAATAAAACTAGTGGTTGCGTTTAGGACGTCAAATATTTAATAGGTGTGAACATAGCTTAAGTGTAATACTAGAAGTAAAGTTTGGTAAAGGTTAAATCAGATTCGACACAGCCAAATTTGTATAGAACTCTTACTGGTTCTGATTCTAGGTCAGTTATAGTCAGTGTTGCCAATTTAACATTTTCATACGAGATCCTTTAGTCAATTCGTGTAAACTTGCAGCAATATTTGCAAAGGTCGGTACAAAGCGCCTGTAGTATGTTCATAAGCCTAGAAAACTGCGTAATTCATGTTGATTTTTCGGACGAGGCAAATCCATTACAGCTTTTATTTTATCATCAACCGTTAAGATGCCTTTGGCGGTTACACGATGTCTCAGGTATTTTACTTCCTTCTGGAACAGTAAACATTTCTTAGCCTTTAGTTTGAGTCCTGCCATCGATATACGTTTTATCACCTCTTCTATATTTTTTAGGTGTTCATCAAATGTTTTACCCATGACAATAATGTCGTCCTCACAATCCACCTTCATTCGCGCACATACTAAGGTTTCTAATTTGGGTGGCAGTTTTTCACGTTGAAATCTGCATTTAAAAGACATTTGGCATGAAAAAACTGATTTAGCATGTAGCATTTTTTCTAGCATTATTTAGTTCTTGTGATATTGTAAATATTTTTCATTTGTATAATGTTTAATACAAATATAAAAAAAACAAAAAGGAAGATTCTAACTTTGAATAAAGATTTAAAAAATGCAATGTAAACGATCATTAATGTTTCACTGAAATAAAAATCAAAAAAGGAGAAAATTCTCAAAAACTATTAAATACCTATTCATAAAAGTTTCGCAAAGATTGGGGCAAGCACCTAAAGTCAAAAGAATGGGTGAAAGAAACAGAAGCCTTAGAAAAACCCCTTTTGCAATTGTAATGCAAACGCGATATTGCCTAGAACTAGTAGCCTGGAGCAAAACGCAGAAATATGAAAGCACAAAAGTGTTACGGGCATAACTAAAAACAATCCAATCCCTTTCTAAATAATTTGTTACAATCTTCAACAGAGGCGACATTAAGTTTATTTGCTGTGCATAGTTTGATTGTACCTGTCGAGTATCTGACAAACCCTTATTAAAGACAATTTGACAGCTTGTCGTTGAACCTACACAACAATATGCAGCATATTTGAAAAAAATTATTGGCCCTTACTTTAATGAAGATCCTTCTATATTTTTCATATAAATTTTTTTAGAATTTATTTTAGCATTTATTTAGCATTTTTTAAAATTTTTTCCAACAAAATCTTGCATTTTTTCTCTAATAAGTTTTGGCAACACTGGTTATAGTTCAGGTTACAATTCAGATCTAGTTCAGTTTTAGCTCCGTTCCTGTTTGGTTCACTTCTACACTGATAGAAAAGGCGTCATAACACTGATGTATTTTGACATCAGTTTTATGACAAGTGTCTTCGTTTTTGACCCCATGACACTTTTCATCATTGTGATGTCAGCCTTAACATCACTTTACCAAATTGTCATCAGGTTCAAAAACTTAAATTATGTCATCAATGGGATGACACTTCTACATCACAGAAATGACGAATGGGAGTCAGTTTCATAAAATAATGTCATCAGTGCTATGACTAAAGCTACGGTCACACTTATTAAATATTTGATCCAATAAGCGTAACCCCTACTTTTGTTAATAGTTAGTGAGATTTAAAATGGTCTTAATATAACAAAATAAACTAATTAAACAACTAGACATAACAAAAAACAGTTTTTTGTAAGATGTGGTATTTTAATCAAAATAAATATTGATATTAAGCGAAATGATTTTTTAGTTTGGGTGTTGGTCCCGTTTTTTTTTTTTTTTGTCAAATATTTGATAAGTAAGTAACATCGGAGAAATGACTTATTGCACTCAATTTAATGACTCAAACTGAACTACGAGCTTAGTTCTGGTTCCTGCTTAGTTCTAGTTTAGTTTAGTTCAGTTCTAGTTCGATTGTAGTTCAGACCTAGTTCAGTTCTAGTGTAGTTTTAGTTCATTTCTAGCTGTTGTTGCAGTTGAGTTCTCTTTCATTTGCATTCTAGGCTCGAAATCCTTGTACTACCCTCGCATTTATTTTGCTTTCTACTTTACGCATCCAAGACCTCAAATCACGACTTTTTGGAAAGCATATGTTCGAAGATATATCTCAGAACAGAGGAGTGCGTTTGGAAAATTATTCATACTTTTAAACAAAAATGTTTAACAACAAATACTTTACAAGTACCTAAGAAACTCTTTACTATACTTGTATATTAATATATATGTATGTATGTATGAATGCATGTAGTTCTAATATGTAATACCTTGTGCATATGCATGCATCTAACATGAAGCATGTTTGGAGCGGTACATGTGTTTATCTAGATACTGGTACGTATGTATGTTTATTTTGATTAAACATGCATACGTTTGCATTCATTTAAATTTTGTTTGAGTATTTTCCAACTAAAATACTTGTTTTGGTTTTTGCTACATGAATGCAAGTATGTTCCTTCTAATAAATATGTATGTATGTCTACATGTGTGGATGTGCTATTTATGTTGCCTGTTCCCATGTGTAGTCCTTGTAAGAGTTTTTACGTTTATGTGTGTGTGTGTGTCTGTGTAACTGTGTGCGTTAAAACAAATTGAAACTCGTTAGTGTCACCAAATGTTTCAAACAATTTTGTGGGCGTTGTGGTATTTTTGGGTTACTTGACATCTGACAGTTGAAATGGAAAAAAATAAAATAAAAAATTCTAAAATAGTTAAATAACCCATTATTTAATTGTAGTTGAAATGAGCAAGAAAATAAATGAAAACTTAAAATTAATTTGAATAAAAAGAAATTAAAGTGCGAAAAATATGTCTGGGTTAAGTCATTTACAACTTTGGCCATTTTGAAGTTTGATGATAAGGAAATCGTGAATGGCAGCGGTTGGAGACAGAGAGCAAAAGGTTTATGACCCGAGACCAAAGAAACAGTTTTTTTTTTATTAAATTCTGTAAAGAATTTATAGACTTCAGCATTTTTAGCACTTCTTCTCATCGAAAGAATAACTTTCTTATACGTTTTTAGCACCCATTTTTGATACCAAAACTTAAATTGTTTGTCGTAAAACTCCCCACAGAATACACATAACACGACACTCATTTAATTAGTTTCTTCTTTAGCAGTTATAACTTGTAAAACTGTATGAGTCACAAAACTCCTACAATAATTTTATTATATTAACAACCCATAGACTATTAAGAAAAGTTTCTGTCAACGAAATAAACGACTGATGTTGTCAACAATGCAATTACCAAACACTCCGATGAAAAAAAAACGAATAACGAATAATGTTGTTCCAAACGAATGTTGTACGTTTTTCTTTTTTTTTTTACTTACTTGAAATTTCGCTTTTGAAGTGCAATTTCAAATAAAACCGTTTACCACAAGACATTGGGACCACATACATCGAGTGAGAGAGAGAAGCACACATAAAGACACCAACAGTTTCAAAAGCAACCACGAATGCTAAGCACACATGTTGTTAGAAGTAGTAAAATAAAATTGTTGAATAATGTGAGTAACATATTTTCAAAATTAGCCGAAGAAGACTTAGAGACATACTGCTTTAATTTGAAGTGGGTCATCAGATATATAATCTTGAAATGATTTGGAACTAATTTAGAACTGAGTTAGATATGAAGGGCTCGGAGCTGAAGCTAAACCAAGTCAAAAAAGAAAATTCGAAAATATTTTGAGTAGTTTAACTCTCATTAATTTCTGCAGCCATTGACTAGGGTTTATTGCCGTTGCCTTAGGAACGAAACACTTTTTGATTAAGAGCGGGTTTTTTACTTAGAGTTTAAACCAGGATCAATAGTAAGATTTGTTAATCTTATAAAAAAATTAATCTAGCCTTAATCCTCTTTGGCGTTTTTGAGTGAAAGATTAAAGCTTTTAGCATTGCCATATGAATTTACAATACTTTTATGTATAAGTATGGCAGTTTAAAACAAATGCCAAAAATTGTCATCAAATTACTGTTCTTAACGTGAAAAAGAAGAAGAAAAGGCGAGAATCTTGTATTGTGTTATATAATATTATATATTTTTAAATAAATGAAATCGAAAAAGAAGCAAAACAATCAAGCAATATTTTATCTTACGAGGTGGAATATTTAATAAAACTCTAAATTAAAAAAAAAATTTTCATTAAATAAATAAAAAAAGATTTGGACCTATTCTTATTGCCCTTGGTCTACTTATATTTGTGTTGTTTTAATTTTCAAATATTTTTAAGTCTTTTTTTTTATTTAAAAAGTTAATTTTATACAAAAGTTTAATTTTCATAAGTAATATTTCCTTTTATAAGCTGTTCGTACTTTTGAAAGTTCTGTCGCAAGCTTAAACCGCCAACTTTGGGCGTTTAAACTTGGAAACAAAATGAAATAATCGACTACCCAAAAACGATTTTCAAAGATTAGTTCTAATTTAATCGCTGATCTTTATGTCAAAAACTGGCTCTAAGTTCGTTACATAACTGGATAGAGATTATCTTTTGAGGGAGATTTTCGCACAAAATAATTTCGATTTGTTCAGCATCGACTGAAAGAATTAGAAATAAAATTGCTATCGAATCGAGAATGTACTCGATCACGACTGCCAGAATCAGGTCCCAGAACTAAAATCTAAAAAAAAACCTGAACTAGAACTAAAAACTTTACTTAAACTTGTCGCAATGGAACAAGACCTAGAAACAAAATGCTTAAATGTGCTGTAGTGTACTTAAATATTTCACCAAAATGCGTACTTTGTTATGCATCCTGGCATATAAATAGTATATTCGACGATAGATTGATAGATATTTAGAGGTTTCGCAAACACAAACCAACTCACATGATTTAAAATAGATATTCGGATGTGTGTGTGTGTGTGTGTATTCTTTGGTAAGGTATTGAAGTGACAATATGTTTGATATTGTCAGCGCCAACCAGGACAGAATACATACAATTTTCAAACACCTTATATGTAAACGTAGCCTCCCATACATTACTTGCATTTAAATGTATGTGTTAGTGTGTGTGTGTGTGTATATTTTTGATTTTTTGCCACCCAAATAGGAATAAAATTATGCAGATGCCAAAGAAGTGGCAAAAATCGTAACGAAAAGTTGTATTTTATTTTTACAAAACGGCACATTTATATATGGTCTGTGTTGGTGTGTAATAGGAACATTTATTTGAAATGTATGTGTAAGTGTTTTTTCTGTAGTTGCAAATGCTGGAACATTTAGAATTTATATTTCAACACCTTTCGATGCTTAACGCTTCATTTGCATGACAGCATTGAAACGTGATCATCAGTTTCTGTGTTATTTTTTTTAGTTTAGTTTTCCTGGTGCTACTATTGTGTCACTGGTTTTGGAGAACCTACTGTTGAGAAAATATACAACAACAACAATAACAAATTCTTAAAAAAAATCCAATGATTTTTTTTAGATTGCAGCAGATACTTTTCATATGTGTAGGATATGATAAATATGGCCTAGTAAAGGTACTTAAGCGTCAGGGGCAATATTAAGAAGGGGATGGATGGCAAGGTGACATTTCTTAATTTAAAATCTTTTATGCATTTCTTTCCTAAGCTTTTATTTCCTAGGAAAGAAAGTGTTAAAATTTTTTTTTAATTTTAAAATCAGGAAGCTCCAGACGTCCCTGCAGATTATTATTTTTTTTTTTTTCTGTTAAAAGTATTCAAGTTTCTATATACGAATGTAAATTATAAACCCAATGTTGTCAGCATTCGAACATTAAAGTGACAATTACACTGACACTTATTCCCATCACCAAAATCCAAAAAGAGTTTTATGCCTGAACATGTAGACATTTATCACAAGTTATAATAAAAATTCAAATACGTAACCCTAAAGATGAAGGAGATGGCTGAAATTGCATTTTAAAACGCTAAAAATATTACAATCTACTGCGTTTAATGCCAAAATGCATATGAACTAACATACATATGTATGGAAGTTCATATGCATATATGTACTCAAATTTGGCTACATTTATGCATTTATGTACATTTAAATGGGGGAATAAACCTTCAGATAGACATCATTGTCATGTTGGTGGCATAAAAATGAAATAACAGCACAAGAGAAAAAAAGACAGGGAAAACTTTTTAGTTATTGCAGGCCTTTGCCAAATTTCACAAAATATAAGCAAATGAAATTAATTGGGAGAGAAGTCTTGAACGGAATGGCGAATTAAAAATGGTTCTGCAGAAAGATAAGTAATAAAATTCAGAACTGGGGGCGATTTTGGGACTTTCATGTTGATTGAAAACTGAATTAGAGATTAACTTAAACTGAACCAGAACTTAAAGAAAACTAAACTGAAATGGAACTAAACAGAACTTAACTGACGTATAGAACTTCCGATGGCGATAACTGCTAAACTAGCTGTCATAGAAATGAAGTTGGTTTGCTTGGAAAGCGTTTTCTAGCTGTCAAAAGTTCTCATGCCCGTACAATTTGCATGAAGCATCCCTAATTAGAAAATCTAGGGCCAAATTACGGCATTCGATATCGATCGAAATTACAATACAATTTAAATGGGAATTTCGATCGATATCGAATGCTATATTTTGGCTCCTGTATCGGCAGTGCGTTTAATAGAGAAGTTGGCCCCTTTTGTTAATAAATAATGGTAATTTGGCTATTTTTTTGGTTTTATCTCCATTTTTTATTTCTATTATGTGAGTTTTTTTAAACAAGAAAGTTAGCACTACTGTTCGTGACACAACGTTGAGGCTTTTGTTTGGTTATGGCATTTCAGTGTAAAAGTTTAGCGGAAAAGAACGTTCCGCCTTCTGCTCTTGTTAAGGTCCTGATGTTATGGAGAAAATACGCAATACAATGGATAGATTCATGACCACTCTTTTCGATAATATTCATCCAGATCGGGCCCGTACCGCGCATACAGAAGAAGCCATCGCCGCTGTAGACGGCAGTGTGACAAAATAATTTCGATCCGACGCCGTTCTCAGCAACTCAGCCTCTGCTAGTCCAATACTTGGAAATTTTTTAGCAAAGATCTTGGCATACAATCATATAAGATGCAACTGCGGCAGGAATTAAAGCCAGCTGACCATCAATTGCGTCGTGTGGTCGGTGAATAAGCTGAGAATGAACTGGAAGTTGAACCAGATTTTTATCGTCAAATCATCTTGAAAGATTAGGCTCATGTCTGGCTTAACTGGTATCTAAACAAGTTTTTGGTGAGAGCACAATCCTCATCAGACTCCATTACATCCAAAAAAAAATCACTGCTTAATGCAGTTTACATGCCGAAGATGTCATCAGCTCATTTGTCTTTAAATCCGAAACCTGTGCCAACATTACCGTAAATGGCGAACGCTACAGGAAAGTTATTTGTGATTTTTTTTATTCCTCCTGCCATTGCAAATCATTTGGAGAAGAAACATGTGTGTGAAGATAAATTCGAAATTATAAACCCAAGACACAAACCAATGTCTCTTACATACAACGATTTGAAAGCTAACATTGCAATGTTACATACTTAACAGAGCTATGTTAACATTAAAGAAATTGCAAAAATTAAAAAATACAGCAAATTTAATAAAGTATCACTATCCCACTACATGGAATCGATGGGCAGGAAATCGATAAAATTTTTGAAGCTGTGAAATTATTTGAGAACTACCGCTACCCTCGTTCTATAGACCGTTTTCCTGCCCACCGATTCTATGTAGTGGGATAGTGGTAGTATTTCCCTGAACTCCATAGTGGCCACTTATCCCTCTTAGGAACTTAAAAGATTTGAATTTTTAATTTTTTTATAAAATTTCTTAAGTTCAGAAATTATTTGAGAACTACCGCTACCCTCGTTCGATAGACCGTTTTCCTGCCCATGGATTCCATTTAGTGGGATAGTGATATTTAATTAAATTTGCTGTATTTTTTAATTTTTACAATTTCTTAAATGTTAACATAGCTCTGTTAAGTATGTAACATTGCAATGTTAGCTTTCAAATCGTTGTATGTAAGACACATTGGTTTGTGTCTTATGTTTAAAAATTCGATTTTATCTTCACACACATAGAAGAAACAGTTCCAACAAAACGGCGCAACATGCCATACAGAGCGTAAAACCCATAACAATTGGTCATGGTCTGGCAATCGAAATCGAAGAAAATTTTCAGTTAAATTTTTTTAAAAATAACTGCAGTTTTTCATGATTTTTAGATTAATTTTAATAAATATAATTGGTACTCAATGTATGACGTACATAAAACGAAATATTTTTGTGAATCTTTATAACAGGATCGTTTTGAAAATTTCTTCGATTTCAGTTTCACACGAATTAAATTCCCAGAACACGGCTGTATGCTGAGCCAAACGTTTCTCGACTGATTTATCTCAAGAAATGGACCTGGAAATTATCCATATCGTTCGTAACACTTTTTGTGGGGAAACGCCAAATTTCTGGTCTAAGTTGATAAACCACCACGGATTGCTTATTTAGAAGCTTACATTCGACGCACTGCTGACGAAATAAGATCAGTAGTGGAATTCTCTAACTTTTAACGATTAACGTTAATTTTACTGGCACAGTTGATTGCTTACGGTAACAATACAGCAATTCAGTAACTCAATTTTAACTACTTAGTTAAAAATGTCAATCAAGTGGCATCTTTGTAAATTAATTATTATGTATATGTAACGAACACTGTCATCGAGTGCGAACTACTTCTCGTGTGGAACGACTTAAAGTACTTTCGAAACTAACAAAACCCCATTTAGGTTTTGCTAGTCAAGCGAAAATTGCAAAAATTCGAAAAATTTGCAAAAATAGCGAAAATTTTTATTATTTCAAAGAAGCCATAAAATTGATTAAAATCGCTAAAACTTTAATAAATGGCAAAAATTGCTAAGATAGGGAAAATTCGCAAAAATTTGCTAACAGCGGCATGATTGGAAAGTCTACCACTTATTTTTTGTGTGGAAAAGAAAACACTTTTAGTTATTTCCATAAGCTGCATGCATCTAAGATGTAATATGTTTAATGATTTTTATAAGTTCCCAAAAAACAAATTTTTTTAATATTATTTTTGCAAAATGTATGTAAATAACGTGAATTTTAAAAATGTTAATGTGGCTTTTATTTGCAGTATAGCAGTAAACGTTACTGTTAAAAAAGTTACTAAATAAAATTTACGTTAACTTTGCTGTTAAATATTTTTAACAATTTAAATTATAATTTCATTGGCCCATATTCATAATCAAAACAAAGTCGACTTTAAGTTAAAACCGGCTTTAAATGGATGTCAATAACATTGTTCTAAAGTGTACTTTAGAAAAAGTCGACTTTATTTTTGACTATGAATATGGGCCATTATTTTTAGTTAGGCTTGAGTTCATCAAATTTAATTTTCATTAAATTGTTTTTTTTTTACTGAAGGAAGGAATCTTACAACATGAAATTTTTATTGAAATTTATTGATAATTTTCTTGGCTGAGCTGGGGCTCGAACCTGGGTTGAATTTACATGTTTCAAGAATCACCATATTCTTTCATCAGAATTCTTTGAGTTCTAACCTCTGCACCACAGCGGTGCCTGCCAGCCAACAGTCAAACATCAATCTCTAACCAGTGGTACTGGTGGTTCGAAATTTGCTATAATTATCATTTTTCAATATGATATTACATGTTGCTTCCTTTCCTCTGTTTATTACGTGTTCTTTCCGTATGGAGTTCATCAAATTTAATTTTCATTAAATTATTTTTCTTACTGAAGGAAGGAATTTTACAACTTGAAATTTTTATTAAAATTTATTCACCCCTATCGTGAATAACAAGTGGAATTTTTGTTCCCATGAAATTTTCATTCCCCTCGAAGGGAAAAAAGCAATCGTGAATCACATGTGAAAAATTTTTCACGCTATCAGTTCCATTGAATGTAAAAAAGAAGAAAGATTAAAAAAATTAAAAATCAATGAAATTTTTGTTCAAAATATATACGTATATATATTAAAGAAAATATTTAGTATTACAGGGATAGTTTGATTACAACGCTTGTTTTTTGCAATTTTTAAATTTTATGTACATTGTAAAATATTTTCCACAATTCTGCCACCACGTCTTTCAAAGCTTCACAATTCCGCAGGCAATCGACTTGTTGTTTTGCATTTTGTTAACCAATATATTGATTTGTGCCTTATTAACGGATTTAGCCCTTAATATTCGGTTTATAGGAGGAAATTCTTACATACATGTTCTGTTCCCTAGAAAAAATAAAGTGAGAAAATCTAAGGGAAATGTGAACAAATTACGAGGGAAAAATCTTTTCACGATAAGGGGAATTATTTCATGTGAACATTTTTTCATGTTATTATTCCCATTTGAGTTACCTTTTTTTCATGGGAGTTTTTCATGATCGCAAATATGTGAAAAGGGGAATAATTACGAGAAAAAATTATTCACGATAGGGGTGATTGATAATTTCCTTGGCTGAGCTGGGGCTCGAACCTGGGTTAAATTATGTTGAAATTGAACAGAGAATCGCACTACAGGTGCTCGAAAAGTGGTTAAAAATTGAACCGACATAATATCGCTCATAAGACGCAGCGGCGGAGGCCATAAGCCAGAATTAAGTTTTAAGCATTTAATGCCATGAAAATTGTGTGCAATAAAGCCAACATATTGGACATTCCTTTAAATTTGTTTATTTTTTAAAAAAGTGTTATGTCTTTTAAAAATACTAGAACTAGAACTGAAATAGAACTAGAAATGAACTAGAGCTGAACGAGAACCGAACAAGAACTGAACTAGAACTTTTTTTGGATTTATTTATTTTTGTTTATTTATTTATTGAATTTAAAATTGGTGTATAAATTTCTTAATTAGACCCTCAAACCGTTTTAGCTTGTCTGCAGGTATTGATACATAACACGAAATTCATTGATTATTATCAAGAATAATTATAAAATTCATTAAAGAACTGAAATAGAACTAGAACTGAACTAGAACTGAACTAGAACTAGAACTGATCTAGAACTGAACTAGAACTGAACTAGAACTGAAATAGAATTGAACAAGAACTGAACTAGAACTGACATGCGACTTAACTAAAACTTAACTAGAATTGAATAAGAACTGAACTGGAAGTCCTAGTATTTTCAAAACTTTTTTGGGCCGACAGATTATCTTAAACTGGGGATGTACTTTTCATTATGTAGATTATGTAAATCGATAAATAGATACATATGCAAAGTTTAAAGGGTGAAACACGGAAACATTTCATATAATCTAACCTAATGCATGTAAAAATAATATTTCAAGTGAAAACAATTTCTATCTACAAATTGATAAAAACTTAATTTATAGAAGTAACCATAGTACAATCTTCCTTTAAAAACTCTTGGTCCTTTTGCATTTTACCAATTCATTCTTAACTTATGTAAATAGGGTCCAGCGTCGCGTAACGGGTGCTACTAGTTTATTATATAGCTCGCTTAAGAACTTAACAGCCGTTTCTCTAAAGTTAAATGCATCAGAATATTTCATCGGTTTGACATTTTTATTTTTTTAAATTTATTTATTTTTATTGAACGCCATCCCAGCTAGCATTTGGGTGATAATTTTGTGTTAATATTACCTAAATGAGCCTTCTTAGATCCCATTTGATGATTAAAAACTGATGTATCTCTTAAGAGATTAAAAGAGTTCATATGTCGTTACCTAAATTGCAAAAGGACCGCACTAACAAAAATTAGACATCGTGTTTTTCATTGATTCTGAACAACAAAAATTTGCGATTTTTTGAACAAAAAAACAAACGACCCAATATAAAGGGTGTTTTTTAAGCTAGATAGAACTTTAAATTGTAAAGAGTAACACAAAAAATTAAATTTTGATGAAATATTTTTTTTTATCGTTTCAGTCTACTCTGACAAATCATCATGAATAGACTCACGCTTGAACAACGCTGCGAAATTATCCAAATTTACTTTGAAAATCAGTCGTCGATTCGCGCAACTTATATCGCAAAATTGTGTTCAGCGATGAGGCGCATTTTTGGCTTAACGGGTTTGTTAATAAGCAAAATTGCCGCATATGGAGCGAGACCAATCCACAAGAGACCCTACAGACTCCATTACATCCAGAAAAATGCACCGTTTGGTGCGGTTTTCACGCTGGTGGCATCATCGGACCTTATTTCTTCAAAAATGAGGCCGGAGCTCGCGTTACGGTCAATGGAGATCGTTACCGCACCATGATCAATGATTTTTTGTTTGAAAATATGGATGACATTGATCCGGAGGAGATGTGGTTTCAACAGGATGGCGCTACGTGCCATACGGCGAACGCAACCATCGACTTATTGAAATCAAAATTTGGCGATAAGTTGATTTCGAGAAATGGACCTGTCAATTGGCCTCCAAGGTCGTGCGATTTGACACCTCTCGATTATTTCCTGTGGGGCTACGTGAAGTCACTGGTTTATGCTGATAAACCAGCAACAATTGACGCCTTGGAGGCCAGCATTGTTCATGTTATTCGTGACATACGGCCAGCAGTGCTCGAAAAAGTGGCCCAAAATTAGACGTCCAGAATGCGCTTCGTGAAGAACAGCCGCGGTGCCCATATGCCCGAAATCATTTTCAAATGTAAATGTCACGTATTGATCTTTCGAATAAAAAAATTTTGATTATAATTTAATTTTTTGTGTTATTTTTTACAGTTTCAAGTTCTATCGGGCTTAAAAAAACACCCTTTACAAGAGATTTAATGATTAACGCTAAAACGCCAAACTAACCGTGTGCATAATATGCACTATTGTCAATTGTACTAACGGTAGGTTTTACAGGAAAAATAGAAGAAAACTAAATTAAAAACAGTTCAAAACAATTTATCAATTTATCATTTTAACTAGTTTTTTGCTTATCCTGTACAATTTTTAAAATGTTAGATCGGCTATTTTGCGTTTAAGGCAACGATAAGATCGTCTTTATGTCAAAATAATGATTTCTTAACATTTTCAAATATCAAAAATTTCAAATATCGGGTGATTTTTTAGCTATTATCTTTTTGGCAACACTGGTTTAAACAGCTGACGCACGTTTCGTGTTTGGTTTCACTGTCAAACATCTTCAGTTTGGTTTATAATTTAACCATGAATCGTCTTACAAACGAACAACGCTTGCAAATTATTGAATTTTATTATCAAAAAATTTATCGAAAAATTGTGTTCAGCGACCAAGCTCATTTTTGGCTCAATGGGTACGTTAATAAGCAGAATTGTCGATTTTGGAGTGAAGATCAGCCAGAAGCATTGCAAGAGCTACCAATGCATCCAGAAAAAGTCACAGTTTGGTGCGGCTTATGGGCTGGTGGCATCATTGGACCGTACTTCTTCAAAGATGATGCGAATCGCAACGTAACTGGGAATGGTAAGCGCTACCGTGAGATGATATCCAACTTTTTTTTGCCCAAAATGCAAGAGCTTGACTTGCATGACATGTGGTTTTAACAAGACGGTGCCACATGTTACACAGCACGCTTAACAATGGACTTATTGAGAGGCGAGTTCCGTGAACATTTTATTTCACGTTCGGGACCGGTCAATTGGCCGCCTAGATCATGTCTATACACACATGCCCGCTTCAATTGACGCATTGGAAGACAACATTGAAGCATTTAATCATGAGATATCGGCCGAAATGTTGGAAGGAGTATTCCAAAATTGGACTAAGCGGATGGACCATTTGAGGCGCAGTCACGGTCAACATTTGCATGAAATAATCTTCAAACATTAAATTATATGGGCCGTACTATCGACTCAAATAAAGATTTCATACATTTTTCTGAATTTTATGTGTTTTTTTTTTAACTTTCCTATAGCTCTTAATTCCTATAGCTGTTAATTCTTCTTATCAAATTAAAAGAGAAAAATAGTAATTTTCTTGTCAGCCAAACAAATTTAAAGTTTGGCTAAAAAAAACCCAAATATTACTGTCAATTAATGAAAATAATTGTAAGTGCGAATGGTTTATTATTTCATTTACGAGAACCCGATAACTTTTGTTTGGTTCAAAATAAAATTTGTTCAAATAATCAAGGGGCACTTTTGTCAGAGAAAAAAAAATTCAAAACATGACAATTCAAAAATTATTTAAAATATTATTAAAAGCTACATATGAATATAATTTACGATTAAAAACTGAGGCTAAAAATACTAACTAATGGTTATAAAAACTACCAATAAAATGCTCAAAAAAGAATCAGAAAATTGCATCACGAATAATTCTTTGAGGTGATACATCGGTAGTGTAGCATTTTCTCACAACAAGAGTATAAAAAATGCTAGCTGAGATTACACATTAACAGCAGTTTTCAATCTTTTTAAGTTGGTAGCACTGAATTTAGTACAACTAAAACATGGTTGTGTTTCATAAAATCTACTTAAAACCAAATCAAAAAAGGTTGTAAGATGGTTTTAACAAAATTATTTTGTATGGTAAATCCAGGTTTTATGATTGTGTTAAAACCTGTGAAAACACTATAAGCCAAAACTTTAAAAACATTCTTTTAAATATTTCCTAAGCACTAATGAACGAACAAAAACAAACAAACTATTCTAATTTATCGATTTCTAAGTAAAAGGAATAAAATCACTAAAAACCATCATATATGGTTCTTATAATTGTCGTTTTTAACCGAAACAGTTATTATTGTTGTAACTGCTCTTAAATTTTTTGTTGTTGTTGCTACTGCCACATCCTGTGCCAAAAATTAATGCAGAAATATTTTTGTTATCTAAAGCTACGGTCACATTTATTAAATATTTGACCAAATAAGCGTAACCCCTACTTTTGTTAATAGTTGGTGAGATTTAACATGGTCTTAATATCACAAAATAAACCAATTATACTACTAGACATAGCGAAAAACTGTTTTGTGTAAGATGTGGTATTATAATCAAAATAAATATTGAAATTAAAAGAAAATGACTATTAATTTTGCTTGTTGGTCCCGTTTATTTCGTCAAATATTTGACAAGTGTGACCGTAACTTAAGTTACAGGCATATGAAGACATCCAATTATACAGTGTAATAGTGTTAAGGTTTTCTTAGTGCACTTGTAAGCACACATTTACAACATTTAAGTGCAAGTGCAATAGAAAAAAAGAGAAAGAGAGATAGAGAGAGTGAGAGTTTAAAAAGTTTTGTGGGTGAATAAAGATTTATTAGCATGTTCCGTTCAACCATCAACTAGTTCTACATTTAGTTTTAGTTATTTTCTTTGCATTGTAGATGGATTTTAAACTCAGCCAAAGAAAACAATGTCACTGAAGGGAAAACGAGACAAAAAATAAACCCGTTTAAGGAAACTAATTGTAATACTCAGTGACAGTGATTAGTTAAGACAAAGTGTTAAGCGACACGTTAAATGACCTTAAAAATTATTGAAACGTAAACATTCTAAAGTTGCAGTAAATTTGAGAGATACACGAGCTTTAAGGAAAGTTTTAAAGTTTACGTAAAGAGGTAAATAAGTTTGTTAGTTGCGAAAAAATGATTTAATAAAGATAATTAGAGGAAAATAACTGCTCCTACTATAAAAACTTTTATTTAGTTTAAGCAAATTTTTCTAAGGAAAACTCTTTCTTAATTTTTGCAAATTATCTATAGAAAACTTGCTTTCAAATTTAGCAAATTTTGTGTAGAAAACTTTCTTTTATTTTGAGCAAAATTTTTAAAAAAAACATTTATCTTACTTTGAGTAAATTTATGCAAATTTTTGTATGGAAAACTAGATCCTACTTTTGGCAAATTTTCTATAGAAAACTTGCTCACACTTTAAGAAAATTTACTTTGGAAAACATACTTTTATTTCGAGAAAATTTTCTATGAGTAACTTTCTCTTACGTAAAGCAAATTTAGAATAGAAAACTTTGTCTTAATTTGAGCAAATTTTCTATAAAAAACTGGCTTTTATTTTAAGCTAATTTTCTATAGAAAACATTCTTTTATTTTGAGCAATATTTCTATAAAAAGCTTGGTCTTGCTTTGAGAAAATTTTCTACTGAAAACTTGTTCTCACTTTTAGCCAATTTTTTATAGAAAAGTTGCTCTTATTTTAACCCTACACTTCATATTGTATCACTGGTGATACACGATTTTCTTATTTGAATAACAGTTATCTCGCTCTTGCTCTCGAAAAATATAAACTCATTTTACATTATATTGAACACATTTGCACAATAAAAAAAAAGAACCGTAATGTTATTCTCAATGGTTTTATATTGTCAACTCAGTTTTTAAAACGTCTTACAGTTTAAGTGAAAGTGTCCGGAGTACGTAGACAATAATTAGCTGCAAGTTTTGGTTTTTTACGTAAAAAGGCGTAAGTTGAACTAAATTTGTATAATAATATAATATATTTATGATTAAACAACATTTTATTACATAAATTATTCTTATTTTCTTTATAAATCACTATAAACTTCATGTATCACTGTTGATACACCATGCAGTGGTATATATTTTTGTACAATATATTCATAGTAAAAATATAAAAATTTAAACAAAAAATAATGTTTTTTTTATAATATTTAAGATTAACTACTTATATAAAACAAATGTTCCTCATATATTATAATATAAAATAATTCAAATAAAGTATTTATAGTACAAATAAATAAAGGCTCACTAAATGAAAATGAAATTCAGGCCATTATGGAAGCATGGGATGACAGTGAAGATGCATTTGATTATTTGGAATCTGAATGTGAATTTGATATCAATCCCAAAATTTTGCCACCTTTTGAATATGATAACGATTTAATTGGCATTGAAAATTTACCTGTAATAATGAGTGATGAAAGCGAACAAATTTGTGAAAATATATCATATATACCTAGTACAAGTAGTAGATTTGTTGACCCAAAAATAGCGGCGAAAGATTTCAAGAATATAAATGCAAAAATTTTATGGAAACAAATAGATTTTCCAAATAAATCCGATCAACTCGCTTTCAAAGGAAATTCAACTCTGCCAACAAGTAAGTAATGAACTATTGGAAAGTATTGTCGAACAAACTATATTATATTCATCACAAATAGATCCTGCACATCCATTTAAGATCAATAAAACGCAAATCAGTCAGTATATTGGAATGTGTGTTTTGATTTCTGTTGTTCATATATCTAATACAAAAAAAATATAGGTCACCAGTAATAGGTAACAAGCTTATTCAGGATACAATGACTGTAAATCAATTTGAAAAAATAAGAAAATTTTTTCATTTCAATGACAACACTAAAATGCTTGCTAGGGGTCATGCAGAACACGATCGATTATTTAAAATTCGACCACTTATAACATCTCTTCTAGAAAAATTTCAAAGCGTCCCATATGAACAGTGTTTGTCACTTGACGAACAGTTATGTTCGACCAAAGCTAGGAGTTATCTAAAACAATATTTGCCAGACAAACCTCACAAATGGCGTTACAAACTTTTTGTTCTAAGCGGAATTTCCGGATTTACGTATAATTTTGAAATTTATACCGGGCAGGAAAATGATCCCACAAAACGGCTATCCAATGAACCAGATCTGGGCTGTTCAGCTAACATTGTTATCAGATTATTAGGCAGTGTTCCAAAATATGAAAATTATCGTGTATATTTTGATAACTATTATACCACGTTACCATTAGTTGTAGAATTAGCAAAAATACAAATATATACCATTGGAACAGTTCGCAAAAATCGCATCCCAAATTGCAAGCTACCTACAGAAATAGAGTTGGAAAAGGAAAAACGTGGAACTATTGTAGAATATGTTGGATGTATTGATGACATTAAAATTGCAGCTGTAGTTTGGAAAGATAATAAGCTTGTCAATTTGATTTCAACGTTCACTGGAAAGGACCCAATACAAACAGCGGAACGTTTTGACAAAAATCGAAAGGAAATGATTACTTTAGAATGCCTAAATATAATCAAAGAATACAATATGTGGATAAAACTGATAGCCTTATTGGGAGGTATAAAATTAAAATAAGATCCAAAAAATGGTACGTTAGAATTTTTGTATCACTTGATAGGTGTATCTTTAGTTAATTCGTGGTTATTATACAAACGCGCTTTCGCAGAGAGAAACAAGGAGACTTTGTCGTTATTGGATTTTCGACTTGAAGTAGCTGAAAGTTTATGTAAAACTGGTACGTCTACAGCACGAAAATGTAGACCATCTAGCACAAAAATAGAAACTGCAATTGAAGCGAAACGACAGAAAACGTCTGCAACTCATTACCCAACAGCAGACGTGCGATTGGACAATTTTGCACATTGGCCAATATGGACTCATGAGAGGCAACGATGTAAAAATCCAAAATGCAACCGAATTTGTTGTGTAGAAAGGTTAGGTTAGGTTAGGTTCCATTGGCAGCCGTGATCAAGCACAGCTCACGTGGGTCCATTAATTAGTTCCCGTTGTGTTACCATGTCACACCGTCTCCCATGGGTCCTATGTTGTCTGGCTGCTAGTGTTCCCACGCAGCCATCCGGTCGATTCAGTAAAGGAGTGAATCCTGTTTACATCAACATCAGAGAGACAAGTTTTGTCCCCAAGGGCTCTTCGACCAAACATTTCGAGTCTTAGATCTCCGAAAGCCGGGCAATTACAGAGAAGATGTTCCGTTGACTCTTCCTCCTCCTCATCGCCGCAACTTCTGCAAAAGTCATTGTAAGGGAGCCCCAGCCTCTGGGCGTGCCTCCCAATGGGCCAGTGGCCAGTTATAACCGCAATCAGGTTTCTTAGATGATGTCTGGACAGCTGTAGTGCCCGACGTGTCCTTTTTTCATCTATGACGGGCCAGATTTTCCTGGTTTCCCCACAGGTAGTTTCATCGTGCCACCTCCGACTGGCGATAATATGAAACTTATGCGCTATAAGTTGCTTGCTCCTTGGGAGCGATGCACCTACATTACATGTTGAACCGTCTCGATTCAAGGTGGTGCCTGCATGCGCCAACGAATCCGCCATGCAGTTCCCCAGTATGTCCCCGTGTCCGGGGACCCAATTAAGGGTGACCAGTGAATGTCTCGCTATCTCATCCAGAGACATCCGGCATTCTCGGACAATTCTCGATGTGATGAACACATTCTCCAGGGATCTTATGGCCGCCTTGCTATCGGTAATAATGTGAATATCCCTTCCAGATATTTCACCGTACCGGATGCGTCTCGCGGCTGTGTGGATGGCCATTATCTCGGCCTGGATGACACTGCAGTGGTCCGGCAGCCTCATAGGAATGCTCCAGTTTAGCTGCTCGGAGTATATGCCAGAACCGACACCATACAGTGTTTTAGACCCGTCCGTGAAGATTTTAATCGCATTCGCGGGAATTTGTAGGTCATCATAGTGGACCACGTTATCCAAAATGCTTACCGTGAAGCCAGGATCAAAGATCGGCTCGGGTGTGACATAATCAACATCCATGTGCCAATTAATTTCGTTCAGAATATTAGCATGTCCGATATTGAAATCCCTCCATGCTCCGGTGGCCCTTAGTCTTACCGCCGCGTTCGCAGCCAGCCTTTTGGCCAAAATGTCTGGTGGTAACCAGTTTAAAATCGTAAACAATGCCTTAGAGGGGGTTGTTCTAATGGCACCTGTTACCGCTATCGCCACCATTCTCATTGTACGTTCAAACCCAGTTTGATGACTCTTCACCTTGAGTGCCGGCCACCAAACAGCTGCCCCGTAGAATAGAATGGGTTTAATGACACATTCGTATAGCCAGTATACATTCCTCGGGTTAATTCCCCAGTTAAGACCAATGGCCCTCTTGCAGCAATACAATGCAGTTGCCGCCTTATTAGTCCTGGAAATGGTGTTCATCTTCCAGTTCAGTTTGCTGTCCAATATTAGCCCCAGATACTTGGCGCTGTCAGACATTTCCAGTGAGACCCCCTTTATCCTCGGGGTATCAAATTTGGGAATTTTGTATCTCCTTGTGAAAAGTACCAGTTCCGTTTTGGCAGGATTTACATCCAGTCCACATCCCTGGCACCATTTTGTTAGGACGTCCAATGCGGACTCCATTAGTTCAGACAATAGTCTGGGATCTTTACCCAGAGCCACAACTGCAACGTCATCCGCATATGCAACCGTTCTGCAGCACGTCCTTTCCATGGCCCTGAGTAGGGTATTCATATTCAGATTCCAAAGTAATGGTGAGAGTACACCACCTTGCGGGGTGCCCCTAGTCGCAACCTTGGAGATGTTCGAGGCGCCTAAGTTGGATTCGATACGCCTGAAGTGCAAGATGCTGCTGACAAATTGAATAATCGCCGGGTCGATTTCCAAATGTCTCATTGCGTTAATAACCGATTCAGGTCTAACGTTGTTGAAAGCGCCCTCAATATCCAGGAATGCAACTAAAGCAAATTCCTTGTAGTGCAGGGATCTCTCTATGTGGCCCACCAATGAGTGAAGCGCAGTTTCAGTGGACCTTCCCTTCGTGTAGGCGTGCTGAGCCAGTGACAAGGAATTGTGTCCCAATGATGATCTAATATGCATATCCAAAATCCTCTCTAGTGTTTTCAATAGAAAGGAGGATAGACTAATCGGTCTAAAGTCTTTAGCCATAGTGTGAGATGTCTTCCCACTCTTGGGGATGAAGACGATCCTATATGTTGTCCAAGTTGATGGGACATGTGAGAGGCTCAGGCAGGCTCTAAATATTGCCAGGAGCCATGGCATCAATATTCCCAGGTTCTTTTGCAGGTCCGCTGGGATAATGCCATCCGGGCCTGGAGATTTAAAGGGATGGAAGCTTTTGACCGCCCATTCCACACGATGGCAAGTTATCGGAATATTAGAAATATCCCGAGTGCCACTAAGTGTTCCTTCCCTAGGCACATCATCAGTGCAACCTGGGAAGTGTGTATTCATCAGGACCTCAAGGGTGTCCCGACTGTTTGTGGTCCAGGATCCGTCCATCTTCCGTATATACGATGGAATAGCTGGTTTAGAGGATAAAATCTTACGTAGCCGACCAGTCTCCGAGGAGTTTTCCACATCGCTGCAGAATTTCCTCCATGACTGTCTCTTGGCCTTCCTGATAAGATTTTTGAATCCATTTACTGAGGACTTGTAATTGTTCCAAACACCATTACGCTTTGCCTCATTAAAGAGTTTCCTGCTTTCTTTGCGTTTTTCAGCAATCTCCGCATTCCACCATATGGGCTTAGCTTTGCCCTTCCTGTCGATTCTTTTACAGGATTCGTTTGTTGCCTCAATTAAGACACCAGTCAGTGACTCCACTGCGGAGTCGAGCATGGACACACTGTCTATGAGAACCGGGCACATAGGCAGCTTGTCCCCGAGTACACTCGCATAGATAGACCAATTGGTCCTTCTTCTATTCGTGTAGGGTTTAGCTGAATCAGCTCTAAAAGAAAAATTGAAATCAATATACATGTGATCAGAGAAGGAACAGTCCTTTGACACGTTCCAATCGCTAATCAAATCTGAGAACTTATCACTAATAAGCGTAATATCAAGAACCTCCCTTCTGTTAGTCACAATAAAGGTGGGCTCACTACCCCTATTAACTACTGTTAGTTCATTTTCTACTATGAAGTCCAAAAGCGACTCACCTCGTGGATTGACATCCGAGCTTCCCCAGACGGTATGATGTGCATTAACGTCAGCACATATTATTAGAGGGATGTTGCGCCTGTTGGCATGCGACATCGCCTTCCTGGTTGTGGAGTTTGGGGGATTAGCACCCTGGTCATGTGCCATGTAGCAGCTCATAAACCAAACTGTTCTGGTTTTGCCTTCTACTGCGACAGTGCAGGTGTCCTTATCGCTAAAATCAGAAAGAATGAAAGCTTTAAGGATGTTTTTGACCATTACACAGGCCCTGGTCTTACCTTGATCGGCTGCGTACAGAGTACTATAGCCGTCTAAACTGAGTCCGCAAACCCTGTCTTTATACAACAATGGTTCTTGGATGCATACAAGCTCCTCCGTGCCTGAAGCCAATCGGAGGAGAAGGGCAGCTGACGCCGCTTTAGAGTGATGAAGGTTGATTTGTGTAACCTTCATCATAGCTCATCGCTATGGACGACTGTGACGTTGGCATCCTCTGGGTCGTCGTCCGATTCCAGTAGGATGTCCTCATCGTCCGCCACTTCCATCTTGCCAAAGAAGTCACCCACAAGCCCACTGACCGATTGAGTGTCTTCATTGGCCGATGACATAGCGGAATCGTCTTCCATATGCTCCGTTGATGCTGTTGACGTGGTGGTAGTCACCGGAGCTTGAGGCTTCCCTTTGTCATCACCTTTGTAGACTCGGAGGAAGATAGTTCCAAATCCATAGAATATCTTCCCCTGTGTCTTCCGAAGTGACGGCAGAGAGTCACTGTTTATTATAACAGTGGCCTTCCTGGACTCTTCGACAGATTCAGTAACCCTCACTACTTTCCAGTCCTGTGTGGGTAGCTGGGGGTTACTGATCTGTATAATTTCCAGGATCTCCTTGGGGTCGGATGGCTCAGCGGGGATCTTGGCAATAGATCTGGGCCTTTGCGGTACATCGGCCAGAGGTATTGCCTCAATCCTAGCGCCCTGCCAAACTTCCCCCAGGGACTCCACGGCATCCTTGTACAGCAGCGCTGAACGCTCATCTGCACACGCTATCAGTTTAATGTGACCTTGATACCAGCCGGCATCTTCACATTGTGGTGGTGGTCCAGGGTTACCCCTTAAGACATTCAGGAACGCCCTACTAAGTGCGACGACAACCAGCTTCCAGTTCTTGGATGAAATGGTGCCGTCACTAGCGTTGCGGTCAATGATCGCCCAAATGAGGTGGTCTTTAGCCACATCTTTGTACGACCTGGTTTGTGGCCGTTGAGGCGTATATTTGGACCGTTTAGTCCCAGGAAGAGTGTCCTCCCCTGACCGTTGCCGTTTAGGCGCTGCTTCGGTTGGCTTCCGTTCAGGATTGCCTTCCTTGGCAGAGGGAGATTCACGTTTTAAACCCTCAATATGGGTTTTTGCCCACTGGAGAGAGGTTTTCTCCTGCTCAGTGAGTTCGCCAACCGGTTTTCCACCAAGTCGGCTAATGATTTTGTAGGCGGAGCGCCTGGTTATAAAGGCCCGTTTGGATGCATTTATGTGCCTTTGGGGTTTATTAATAACTGCCGTTGAGGCTGAGGGAGGTGCATCAGAGGGCATCGAATCTTTCTTCGTGTGCTCTCTTTGCACAGGTTTCGGCACTTGGGAAACTGGATTTCTGGCAGACTGAGTCTGTACCTTCAAGCCAGCACCCGAGGAAGGGGTTTCGACGGGTTTTTCTCCCGTCCGGACCTGGGAAGCCTTAGAGGTACCTGGTTTCGAAGAACCCTGTACCAAGCTTGGTTTACGACCGCCTGAAGGCTTAGTCGTAACGAGTTTTTGCGCACTAGTAGCTAACCGTCTAGCAGAGCCTGGCGCAACCACCTTGCTAGACGAGGTCTCAGTAGCATTCAACTTACTACAGCCTGATACCGACGCTGTAGTAGTAGGGTCTCCGGGGATTATGAAGCCCTTTGCCGGATACTTAGGGCATGAATTTTCGGACATTTCGGGGGGGGGGTGAGAATTGGGGTTGCATTTTATGCCTACCTGCCAGGCGAAAGAATACCTGCCGCTCCTCTGGAGACAGACGCAGACCATCAGCCGCTCAATATGAGAACAGACGCTGATGGATTTTATTGCGGACCGACGGCCTTCAGAAGGCCCAACATTTGACCGTAAAAGGCCAGCGGACGCATAGTCATTAGCCGCTCCAACTAGGAGAAACAGACGCTAATAGACAGGGGGGGGTAGTTCTTGGTTTGTACTCGGTTTAGACCCTTCTGGCATGGGAGGCCCTACCGGTCTTGACTAACGTCACTACCGCCAGCATGACTCTAAACGTCCTTGTACTTAAGCCCTCGCATCGCGGCAAGATGACTACCCATTCGCGAGGGGTTGTGTAGAAAAGTTTAACTAAATTTTCCTAAAAAAGAAAGAACTTTTTCTCTAAAATTTGCATTTAGTGCTAGCAAATTTTCCATAGTAAAAGTTGCTTTCAGTTCGATCAAATCTATAGAAACGTTACTTTCGCTTTTTTAATAGATAACTTGCTCTTGACTTGTTCTTATTTTAAAAAAAATTTTTTATAATTAACATGTTCTCATTTTGAGTAAATTTTTTCTAGCAGACTTGCTCCTAGTTTTAGCTAAAACCCAGAGAAAAGCTGTTTTAGAGAAAATCCTCTTAAAGTTTAAAACAACTCTTTCGTTTAAAACTGCCACTTTGTCCGTCAGAATGTTATTTAAATTTAATAGAAAAAGGGATTAGCTAACAATTAAAATATATAAAATATTTCCTGGTACTGAGATGCATGTGTGTGAGTTTATGTATACAGATATCCGAGTATTTGTATGTCCTTTATAAGCATGTGACTACCAATTAAAAGCAAACCCCACATTTTTTAGACATGCATGTGTAATTTGTAACCGTGTACAACAACCCAGATTTAGTTTTTTTCTTCAGATATTTTTTGTTGTTTTTAATATTTTCGTATTTAATTTCAACTACAAAAACTTCTAACAAACACAGCTGCAATTGCAGCAAATAGAAAAGTGGACAATTTTTACACTAATACAAGAGTATACTAAATCTAACACCGCTTGTCATGTAATAAAAGTGTAACTTAAATGAAATTGTTAGAAAAATAATTAATTTTTATAGAAAATGTTTGTCCAAATTTACTCATAGTCTGTATAAAGTTTCTAGAAAATTTGCCTAGAGATTGATCAAAATTTATTTTGGTAATCAGTTAAAGTTCGCCCAGAGTCCGGACAAAATTTCTTTAGCAAATTTACCCAGAATCTGAACAAAATTTCAGTAGAAAATTGCACAAAGTCTGGACAAAATTTCAATAGAAAATTTGCACAGAGTCTGTACTGAATTTCTTTAGAAAATTTGCGCAGAGTCTGGACGAAATTTGTTTAGAAAATTTTCCCAGAATCTCGACAACAATTTGCACAAACTTTGAAGACAATTTTTATAAAAGTTGCCAGAGAGTCTGGACAAAATTGTGTAGAATGTTTGATCAAATTTAAGAGAAAATTTATTTAAAAAAGTTTTGCCCAAAGTTCGAATTTATTTTCTTTGCTTATTTCAGTATAAAATTTGCGCAGTCTGGGCTAAATTTCTTTAGAAAATTTAACAAGAGTCTAGACTAAATTTCTCTAGAAAATTTAACCAGTGTCTGGACTGAATTTCTTTAGAAAATTTATCCAGAGTCTGCACAAAATATTTATGGAAAGTTATTGCACAATTTGCACAAACTTTAACGAAAATTTTTATAAAATACTAGCTGCTTGGTCCCGGCACCGCAATATATTTTGTGAATTTCAGCCAAATCGTGCCATAAATAAATAATATGTCGATCGGGATTAAATTTAAGAGGAACCTGGCTCCCAACTAAAATAATTAATTGTCCAAGTTTGGTGTCAATCGGTCCATCCCTTCGTGAGTTTTAGGAGTACATACACGGCACAAACGTTTTTATATATAAAGATTGCCGGCTGAACAGAATTAGTAAAGACAATTTAGATCAGATTCTAGAGAAAATTTTGATTAAAAATTTGCACAAGCTTTGATGAAAATTTCTATGGAATACGTGACCAGAGTCTGGACCAAATTTGTGTACTAAATTTTGATTTGGAAAAAAGGAACAATCTATAAAAAAAATTTAAGTCAAATTTGTGTTTTTTTTTTTGAAAAGGAAGTATCGGTTTTTCTTTCACTTCCTTTTAATTTCCAAAAATTAGCTATATGGTTTCTATTTAAAAATTTATTATTATTTTAATTTCTTTGATGAATTATCGAGGAAAAAAAACAGAGCCACCTTTTAAGGCTTTATATCCATATTGATAAAATAATGTTGCATGCAACGTATAGCGTACGTGTGGTATTGATCCAATTTCCTTAACCAAATTGCAGGTTTTTTTTCCTAAGAGAACTTTTCTTTGTTGTTATTTTCATGAACAAAAGAACGGTCAACAAAGTTTGTTCAACAACTAAATTTAATTAAGAACAAAAAATAATTTTGTTTTCAGTTTTTGTGTTGAAACAAATTTTGTCTTCTTTTGTCCACAAAAACTATGTATTTTTTAAAATTTCATTTTTTCTACAGCTATTTCTTTTGATGAATACGAAGTTTGTTTGAAACGAGACAAAAAGCTTTAAACAGAATTTAAGCCGTTACCGGACAACCTGAACAACAGATGAAATAATTGTCTTTACAGCTCAAATAACATCAGGGTATATTCTTCATTTACCCTGATGTCCTGCTGTTGCATTTAAACTTAAATATTACTACAGGTGTTTGCCAAAAGGTTGCATAAATGTAAAACAAACAAACAACGAAACTTAAACACAGAAGCTTTTAGTGCAACAGTGAGGCACTTCATTTAATAAAGACGGCATACAGGGTCAATTTTGTGTTGTATTGTATATGAATATTGCTTTTAATGTTTTAGTATGCCAAAGGGTTCCACTTCGAGGAAAGTTTTTTATTATGCGGAAATTTTAGGACAAGCAGCTAAGGGAATTTGTTTGCAAAGTTCTTAACTAAAACTTATGTTTTTGTAACATTTTATAGCACTTACTAGGGAAAAAGTTCTGATATTAGAAAATTTCTTCGGATTTGAATGAAAATTGTAATAAGATATTCCATTCGATTCTGGGAAATATTTCTAAAGAAAATTTCCTTTTTATTCTAAAAAAATTTCTTCTGATTTTGGGGAAAATTTCTGGCGATTCTAGAAAAGAAAGTTCTAAAGAAAGTTTTTTCCGATTGTAGAAAATATTTCCATTGAAAATTTCTTCCGATTTTTAGAAAAATTTCTATAGAAAATTTCTTCTTTAAGAAAATATTTTTTCCCGATTCTCAAAAATATTTCTATAGAAAATTTAAAATTTTTCTATAGAAAATTTCTTGCGATTTTAGAAAAAATTTCTAGACAAAATTTTTTTCGATTCCAGAAAATGTTTTTCGATTGTAGAAAATATTTGTATTGAAAATTCCTTCCGATTTTTAGGAAAAATTCTATTGAAAATATCTTCCGATTTAAGAAAATATTTTTATAGAAAATTTCTTTCGATTTTTAGAAAAATTTCTATAAAAAATTTTTCCCGATTCTCAAAAGTATTTCTAAGAAAATTTAAATTTTTCTAGAAAAAATTTCTTGCGATTCTAGAAAATATTTCTATAGAAATTTTCTTCCGATTTTAAGGAAAAATTCTCTAGAAAATTTCTTCCGATTTTTAGAAAATTTTCTATAGAAAATTTTACCTGATTCTCAAAAATATTTCTATAGAAAATTTTAAATTTTTTGTGATTCTAGAAAATATTTCTACAGAAAATTTCTTTCGATTCTAGAAAATGTTTCTATAGAAAGTTTTTTTCGATTGTAGAAAATATTTTTATTGCATATTTCTTCCGATTCTAGAAAATATTTCAATAGAAAATTTCTTTCGATTTGTAGGAACATTTTTATAAAAAATTTTTCCCGATTCTCAACAATATTTCTAAGAAAATTTCAAATTTTTCTTTAGAAAATTTCTTGCGATTCTAAAAAATATTTCTGTAGAAAATTTCTTTTGATTTTAAGAAAAAATTATATATTTAAGAAAATATTTTTATTGAAAATTTTTTACAGATGTTTAGGAAAATGTCTTTAAACAATTTTTCTATAGAAAATTTCTTTCGATTTTTAGGAAAAATTCTATAGAAAATTTCGTCCGATTTTAGAAAATATTTTTATTGAAATTTTCTTTTTATTCTTTTGATTTTTAGGAAAATTTCTTCCGATTTTAGATATTTTTTTTTTAAATATTTCTATTGAAAATATCTTTAAGATTTATTGTAATTTTGATTATAAGAAATATCTTAATAAATAAATAAATAAATGACCCCTATTCTGCGTTTCGATTCGGATCGAAATTTTCTCCGTTTTTGGCAACTTTGGTATTCTGTGCCCATATTCTGTAACTCCCGCGTTGAAAAACTTTTCGATTGAAATGTGAGAACTGAAACAAAAATACCATAAATTGAAACATACATGTTTATCTCACTAAACTGTTACTGTATCATTTTTGGTGTGTAATAGCTGTAACGTAAGGAAATTACTCGCCAAAAATGTTTCAGTAACAGTTAAGTGAGAAAAACATGTTTGTTTCAACTTATGGTATTTTTGTTTCATTTCTCACATTTCAATCGAAAAGTTTCTCAACGCGGGAGTTACAGAACATTGGCACAAAACACCACAGTTGCCAAAAACGGAGAAAATTTCGATCCGAATCGAAACGCAGAATAGGGGTGAATATCTTCCGAAAATGTTTCTATAAAAAATTTCTTTCGATTTTAGAAAATGTTTTCATAGAAAATTTCTTTTTAATTCTAAGAAATTCCGATTTTAATGAAAAATTCTCTAGAAAATTTCTTCCGATTTAAGAAAATATTTCTATAGAAAATTTCTTCTTATTTTTAGTAAAATTTCTATCAAAAATTTTACCTGATTCTCAAAAATATTTCTATAGAAAATTTCAAATTTGTCTATAGGGAGAAGTAAATATCTTCCGAAGATGTTTCTATAAAAAATTTCTTTCGATTTTAGAAAATGTTTTCATAAAAAATTTCTTTTTGAATCTAAGAAATACTCTAATAAAAATTTCTTCAGATTTTTAGGAAATTTTTTAAAAAAAATTTCTTCCCATTCTAGAAAATATTTATATAAAACATTTCTTTCTATTCTAGAAAATATTTCTATAGAAAATTTCTTTTGATTCCGGAAAATATTTCTATTCGGATTATTGGAAATATTTTGTAGAACATTTCTTCTAATTCTAATTTGAGGAAAACTTCTTAAAATCTTTTACTCCAACTTTGAGAAAAACTTACTCTATTTCAAAGAAAATTTTCTAAAGAAATTTAAAATCAATTGTAGAAAAATATTCTTTCAACTCTGGCAAAAAGTTCTTACGAAATTTTTTATAAAAAATTCATAAGATATAATAATTTTCGATC
This sequence comes from Pollenia griseotomentosa, assembly GCA_963931875.1. NCBI lineage: Eukaryota > Metazoa > Arthropoda > Insecta > Diptera > Polleniidae > Pollenia > Pollenia griseotomentosa. The sequence continues at coordinate 19,279,140 of OZ007562.1, forward strand.
TGCCGGGGTTTCTTCTTATTTCTTCCTATTGTCGTGGTCAGTGTTTATCTTGGTCAGTCATGTGTGGTTTATAGATACCCATTTCTTCTTACTCTCTCTTGTGCACACTTGCTTTTTAAAAATGTTGCAAATTTGAAACGTAAAATTAAGGTGAAAAAATGTTTTTGAACACAAATTATTTTGTTTGCTACCGGTATTCATTGACTCACTACTCAACTACCTTGTTGTTGTTTATTCGAGTTTCATCAATTCACAGCGTCAGTTCGTCATTGAGTTGACCAGTCAAACTTTCAATTTGTTTTGTCAATTTTACCTTCTTTATAGGTGTTTATGAGTATATGAGAGTTTTTTTTTTTTTGGTTCTCTTTTAAAGCTTCATTTAAAACAGGATATGAAATTTCAGTTCTTTTGACCCAATTTACTGTATTTTGGTTGTTGATTTTTTTCCCAATGATTTCATTTTTTCAATTTTGTTTGAGTATCAACAATTTCCTCTACTTAACCTAATGACTGACTAAAAGTTAAAACAGAAAAGGAATTGTTATGTTTGGTGCTAAAAGCAACAGGCCAGGCCGCAAGTTGAGAATCTAGACTCCCCACCACCCAAAAAAAGAGATTTTTACACCTTTAATTAGATCTTAACTTTTACTGCAATAAATATCAATCAGTTAAATTGAAAATCGATAAAATGTCTATAGCAAATTTGCACAAAGACTTCGTTGATGTTAATGGGAAGTCTTTTGATAATTCTAAAGACTCTGAACAAAATTTCTATAGGAAATTTGTCTTAAGTCTCACCATCAGTTTTAAGAAAGTTTTCTCTTAACGAAGGTATTGTAGGATATTTAAGTTCTAGCAAAAAAAGTTTCAGTTCAAAATTTACGTAGACTCTTAATAAGATTTAATTGGGAAATTGTTTAAATTCTGTGTTGAAGTGTTTAAACCAGTGTTCGAAAATAAATAGTACATTATTTAGCGTTCGGCTCACACACCCAAGAACGATATCTATTTTTTTAGTGATTGTTTAAACGAACACAACCCTTAATACCGTTCGTAATTATTTTCAGGAAAGAGCCGAACATTATATAATGTTCTGTTCTTCGTCAAAAAACACAACAATTGTAGTGATACTGTAGACAAACATTATATTTTAATGTTCTATAATGTTTCTTTGTTTACATTGATAAAAAAAATTAAAAAAACAAACAAATTTTAGCAATGACCGCTTTTGTGTGTATTGTGTATGTTTTGTTTGTGTAAAATTATTTTGCTGCATTTTTTTTGTGTTTGTAAAAAATTTTTGGTTTTTTTACCAGCCAAAAGGGACGAACATTAATGAGCCGAACCGAACACAATGAAGTTTGTGGATTTAAAAAAAAAACCGAACGGAATTAAATGTTCTCAACTTTTGTTGAGTTTGATAAAAACAGTATTATTTTTGTGCTCGAAAGATGACTAACAGGGAATCGTTATTTTTTTAAATGATTTTCTATACAAAGACTATTAGAGTTTGTGTTTTCCGCAAATCTACCGAACCGAACACTAATGAGCGATATTAAGTGTTTATTTTCGAACACTGGTTTATACTTTAAACGAATTTTTTTGGAAAATGTTATCAGACTTTGAACAAAACTTGCTCAGACTCGTGGTAAAATTGCTATAAAATTCGGAGAAAATTCGCTTTTAGAAAGTCACTTAAATCTTAATTCCCTTTTAAGGCAACTTTTTAAAAATCATTTGCAGTCATACGATGACTTTTAGTTGCATGTCTTTTATTATTTACAGTAGGACCTCGATTAGCCGTAATTCGATTAACCGGCATAAAAATAATTTTTTTGCATCGATTTAAATTTTTTTCCGAAATTTTAAACAAATTTTCGTTTTGTTTTGAACAACCAAAAAAATGTGAATAAATGATCATAGGGAAATCTATCGCAACGTACTGGAAGCATGCTCTGCTAAATTTACTTTAGGTATAATATTAATTTTAATAAAAAACCAGTTTTTTCGGTTATTGAAATATTTTTATTTCAGTTTATGACAAACAGATTCCAGTTAAAAATGAAAAATTACGTGAAGTGACCTTCCTACTGGTTCGGCAGGCTCCCAATCTTTTACCAAAATTCTCAATCACGTTTTTCAGTATACTATTGTCAATGGTTGATATCTGCTCGATTATCTTGTTTTTAAGATCTTGAACTTTTGTGGAATTAAAGCTGTACACTTGCAATTTAAAAAGACCCCACAAAAAATAATCTAAATAATCTAATCAAATCGTACGATCTTAGTGGCCAATTCACTTTTCCAATGCGAAAAATAATGCGATTTTCTAACTTTTCTTTCAAAAAATGCATTGTATCTCTTGTTGTGTGGCAAGCACCACATATTCTTTACATCTAAATCTTCAATATTTTGCCTCAAAGATCATCTCCCTGTAGCGATTGACCGATTAAACCCCAAATTTGGACACCCTTTACATTCATAAGTCTGTGCATAAAATCCTTAAATAATTTTTTATTTTATAAAAATGTATCAAGATGTAGTTTAATAAGAAGCACACAAAAAAACTACTTAGAATTGTTACTCAATTAAGCGCCAAAATCCAGAATGCTCTTGGTCCTGTGCGTTACGTAGTTTCAACCTGACTCTTCAAAATCAGTAAAAGAATAAAACGTAACAAAGAGAAAAGAAATTAGTTTAGCCACACCGTTCGTCCCCAAACAAAAAGAGACTTCAAAAAGCGACACAATAAAAGTCCTCGTATAGATTGATATTCCCAAAAAAAATCAGAAAATAAAGGCGTTTATAAGTCAGGATTTTTACCTTCGAAAGGTTTTTATGTACATCGTTTACCAATACCCACCCGGGTGTAACTGCATGTTTATAAGCGATTAGAACAAGTTTTCGTCATACAATTTTTTTTTTTAGTTTTTTTTAAAGAAAACAATTTGTTCAGTGAGTAAAAATTTCCTTTCAACCAAAGCAAATTTCAGAAAGTTATTAAAAAAACTAAATATTTTTTCTGTTAATGCATGTAAAAAGATATCAATGTTATACAATATTTTAGTTTCAGGAGATATGGGAAGGACTCGAATCCTTGCTCCGACATACTGCAAATTTTTAGTGTTTTAATCTTTTCTGAATATTAAAAAAAATACAAAATTTTGTCGTTGTGTAATAAATCCTTCTATTTAAGGCCACTCTTCATTTGAAATGACGACACTGTGTGCTGTTAACAAATTCCTTGGCTGGCTCTTTATAATGCCCAATTTACTTTTTAAACAGGAAATAGTAATTGCCCTTTCTTAATCTACATATTTCACTGATAATTTTCCAAATTAAATCATAGATCAAAGCAAAATTCTAAATTATGTAATAAATATTACACTTGCTTAAACCTGTTTGTTCCTTTTTACCTAAAATACTTATTTCAACGTTAATTTGCCCTAAATACAAATATTTACTTTAGTCTAAAAGCAAACTAAGTAAGTAAAATTGTTCTACTAATAAGTAGAGATAAACGCTTCAAACGCCTAAGCCCCTAAATAAAAACTTAAGGTACCTGTAGTTTAACTCTCATGGTTTAAAGGACACGTGTGATTGTGTGGTTAATTTGTAACAAATTGTTAATTGAAATGATAACTAACAAACAGTATTTTAGAAAAGAAAACCCGTATTTTCCAAACACTTTTTCCAAAAGAAATAACGGCCACCTTTAATACAAAACTACAGTCCCTATGTTGACATACTCCAGCAGCTGAACTCTAGTTCTTGTGATAATTTACCGCAAAAGTCTGTGTGTTTTAAAGAGAATTCATTTGTATGCTCTGATAAGGATTTCAGAACAAAATTAGACGCCACACCTAAATAAACTTATTTAATAAATTTTTCACTAAAATAGAAAAACAAAAGAAAAAAAAAGGAATTGTTTTTCAAACAAATTAAATTTGTTTTGTGGGAATTGTGTGTGTTTTTATTTGACATCTAGTTGGCAATAGTTTTCTAAAATAGAATTTTAGTTTAATCAAACAATAATTTGAAAACGAGAAAATGTTTGTTAATACTGACTGACCTGGATTACGGAATGGCACACACGTTTGCAGCATAATGCTGCATTAAAAATAGAGAAAAGTAAATTAGTTTATTTGACAAACAAATATTAAATCGAAAAAAATAGAGATAAATTAGATTCTTAGAAAAAAACAATGATCAATAATGCAGAGTTTAAGACACTTAGGGCTAAAAAATCAGAGCAAGTTAAACCCTCTTTTTGGTTTAAAATGTGTTTAAACCAACAAATCTATAAATCATTAAACATATAAACCATCTTTTAACGCATGAAATTGGCCGTTTAAACTACCAGTACAAATCATATGAATTTGCCAACATTTGTCGTAGTGCTGCCACATGTTATTTTTTTAACAACATATAATACATGGGACACTGATTTATGGTTGATGAGTTTAAACTACATATAAATTCAAGTTTAGTTCAACTAAACCAGCGTTTAAACCATCAGTGATTTATTAGGCATTAAAGTAACTTTTATATTAAATTTAAATTAAATAGTTCAGTTTAGTTTAGTTCTTTTACTTTTTTTAGTTCTTTTCTAGTTTAGTTTTACTTCAGTTCCTAATCTATTCTAGTTTAGTTTTATTTCAGTTCTAGATCAGTTTTAAGCCAGTTTTACTTCAAGTCTAGTTCAGTTTCAGTTCAATTCTAGTTCAGTTCTTTCTCAGTTCTAGTTCAATTCTAGTTATGTTTAAGTTCAGACCTTAAATTCAGTTTTTTTTTTTTTATATTTTGGCAGGAGTTCACTGAAGGAAGGAATTTTACATTGAAATAATTATTTAAAATTTTATTATTTATTTTATTATTATTTTATTTTACTCTTGGTGACCTGGGGATCGAACTCGGGTTGAATTTACGTTTCAACCTGGCCTGGCCTGCCAGCCAACAGTCAAACATGAATCTATACCCAATGGTATTGGTGGTTCGAAATTTGGTGTAATTAATTATCATTTTTCAATTTATTTACTTGTTTCTTACTTTCTTCAGTTTTTTTGTACTCTTTCTGTCAAGATTTTGTCTTGAATACCTGAGTACATTTGCTTATTATGTTTTTTGTCCAAATTTTTTTTGTACATCTTGAAGTACAAATGAAAACATATTAGGGTATTCATTTAATCGGGCTTTTGCTTTAATCGGTTAATCGCTCGATTAATTAACCGAGGTTTTAATTTAATCGGTTACTAATCGGTTAATTTTTTTATTGATCGGTTAACCGATTAATGAAGTTTTGTTTTAAATTAAGTAATTTCAATTAATAAAATGCAAAAGTTATTTATTATTGGAGTCTATTAGTAAAAAAAACAATAACATAACGAAGAAAACAATTCTTGAACTAAAACGAGCAGCCAAAAAAGTAATTCATAAAAATGAAAAACACATTTTATAATTTATACTTAATATTTGTACATACACAGAAAAAAATAATTTTCATATTTGAATACGAAAATCGCATATTTGATTACAAAAATTTTTGAATTTTCTGCGATGACGATTTTTGCGGTATTGATAAAAAAGTTTGTATGTATAATTGTTAAATTTTTAGTCAACAACCAAGTTTATTGAGTCAATAAAAAAAGTTGTTGCCCAAAATAATTTTTTTCAACAAAATGTTTACTTGATTTGTTAAAATAAATTGTTAAAAATGTTGAATAAATCAAACAAAATGTTAATCGAATCTTTATTTTTTAATGATGATGTTATAAATTTTTAATTTTTATATTTTTATAAAAACACTAAAAATTATTACGCGGGGATAATAAGTTCCTATGCGCATTTCACTGGTTGGTTAGGCCAGATCATCAGGAAACCTTTTCCAAAGACTTTGGCAAAACTAAATATATTATTCAAAAAAAAACTGTAAAACAAATGAGAATTATGAGCTATTTAAAAATGGACTAGATTTGTTAAAATACAGTCTTTACTTTGATTCAAATATTGTTTTTATTGAATATGAAGAAATATTTAATTATTTCATTACTGAATATGTTTTGTTGAGTGCTATTTTGCAAAGTGTAAATTTGATAAATCTTTTCTTTGAATCAAACAAAAAGTTTGTTGACCTAAAATTTTATTTTTAACAAACTGTGTTGTTAAAAATTTTCTTGAGATATTTTTTTCTGTGTATGTATTTATTAAAAAATAAACTGTGAGATTTTTTTATTAATTATTTCAATTGTTCAAGATCTTATAAAATAATCTTTTGGAAAAATAATTTGGTTTAAATGTTTAGGATTTAAGCGTTTCTTTTCTTTAGTTTTGATAAAACTTGACTAGGAAAAAATTCTTTCAATTATCGAAGATTGTGGAGAAATCGGAAACAACCCGAAACACAGATTCAAGAATGATAAAAACAAGATAATGCGTAATTAATGTTTACAAAATTCAACTGTTTAACATGACGTCACTTAAGCATATTATACACATGTTTATTTGCTTGTATTTCTATATTTTAGCTGTAATTATACGCTGATGTGACGTAGATGCGCAGAATATGCGCAGATAAAATCTTCCATTATGCCATTATTTTGGATAATTTTGTTAAAGATTGTTTGTGTTACAATCGTAAGTTTCTTCTATTGTCAGGTTATCATCTGACACATCCTGGCAAAGCTCATCACCGAACATTCTGCAAAAAATGTATTTCCGAACCCCTAGTTTCTCTGTTTGTACTGTATTTTAAGAATGTATTGCTCGAGGGAAATATATTGTAGGAAAATATATTTTCCAAACATATACCTTTAATATATGAGACGAAACAAATAATAAAAAACACAAAAAAATATTTTATAATACTACAAATAATTTAAAAAATTTGATACATCGGTTAATCGACTGAAATTTACCGGTTTACTCGTTAATCGAAAATTTACAATTTTAAATTCACCGATCAGTTAATCGGGTAGTAGTTAATCGGTTAACCGATTAACGGTTAACCGAATGAATACCCTAAAACATATAGAGCTTGTGCCAAGCAATTTTTTTTTTAACAATTGTGATTTTTCAGTTGAACTGTCTATTTTTTATATGAAATTTTGATATTTTGTTAGGCTTGAGTTTATCAAATTTTACTTTAATTAAATTATTTGACTGAAGGAAGGAATTTTACATTTTTTTTTTTAATTTTCTTTCGATAACGATTGAAATATGAGTATGAAGGTGACAATTTAAATCGTTATTGAGCGCTGTAATTGTCCCCTGTTCCCTTTAATTAAACCTGAAATTTTAAACTATTTAGTTCTTATAAAAATAAATTCTGTTTTTTTTTCTTTACAGGTATGTGAACACAAACATTTTTTGATATAAATAATTTCTGTGGGTAAGTTTTGCTGTAATTTTGCCGGGAATTGCCGTTTTAATGAGGTCCGCGTTTGTCTATAGTTTTCAAAAGCAATTGTTCAAGTGTACGTTGCACCATCAAATTATTTTTTTTTCTTCTACATCATCCCCGCGGGAAATTTGTGTCAATTGTTCTTAAAGTACTTATCCCGTAACCAGTGCACAAAATATTTAAAGAAAATGAAACGAATTGTTCTAAGTGAGAAGTAGACATATCACTTAACTAGTGATCTTGTGTTTAAGATGTAGTTGCTCCAGAGGTAAGGTAATTACTATAACACTAGACATGTGACTGGATTTTTTGCGGGTAGTTGCAGCTTCAATTTAGTTCTATTACTTTATAGGAAGGAGATCTATCATATTAACATGGTTCACTCGGGACAATATCTTTGACAGACATTATTTTAATCGAAATTGAAAGTTTATATTTAGGTTATTCCAGTGACCTGTTATAAAGTATCAAAAAGGTGCGAATAAACCCCCTCCTAGGGCATCGCCATGTTAAAGTGGCACGCCCTCTTCACGTAAAGTGCTTGAACTAGAACCGATCATTACCACTTTACAACTGTCACGTGATAAGTTTGGTGTTTGTTCTGTTTTCCTTAGGGATATTAGAGAATTGGAAAGAAAATAAATTCAGTTAAATGTATATTTTTATAAGACTTAGGTACATATGTCTAATATATAAATTTTGGATCCTTATGGCATTCCAAAACAAAGTTCGTCTGTCTACTACACATACTCATATAAAACCCCATTAAAAAGAAATTTGGTTTCCCTGTCTGTTGTAAATACGCTGACTTTCAAAAGAGTTAACAGAAAAAAGTTTCCTCCGAATTTATGAACAATCATTATTCATGGTAACTTTCTAGATCTAGCTTTTGATGTATAACTTACGTGTTTAAATCTTCAACGTGTACAACATCGCAAAGAATAACGTCGCTACAGGGAGGGCGAACTTCGACTAACTGACTTATATTTTGTAGCCGTTGTGATGCATCCCTAAACAATCTTGAATCAATTTATGTTGAAACCTTCCCAGATCAAGTTTTGGAATGCTTTGCAGCATTGCTCTAGAGATTCCCAATTAAATAGCAGATCGATCCGTGTAGACCCTTTCTCATACAGCATCCACAGCCTCTCCAGTGCGAACAGGTCGAGCAACAGTTCTTCTTATTTATACATAAAATGCTTGTTCTCAAAACGGGCATTGAAGTTTCTTATCCCGTTTACACTGGAAGCTGTTGCAGTATTCAAATGAATGTTGACAACATTTTCTTTGTGTGTTGTATCAATTGATCGACCGGAAATAAAATGAAATTAAACAATGTTTTTACGATAAGTATAATAGTAGTGTAAAATTTAAATAACTTGTATTGTGGTTAATTTATTGAACTGTTTGTGGTTATTAATCCAAATTTTGATATTTTAATCAGGCTAAAGTTCATTGAATTTATTTTTCATTAAATTATTTTTATGAGTAAAAGAATTTTTCAACATGAAATGATTAAACATTTATTGATATTTTTTCATTCCTGACTGAGCTGGGAATCGAACCCAGGTTTTCACGGACAGGTCGCCCTTACATGTTTCAATTGCAGCCACTCAATCTCTTCAGAGGGGTTTGCAGATTAACACTCACAGCCATTGACGACTGCTGGCTGTCAACAGTCAAACATCAATCTTTAAACCAAATTGTATTTAACCCTTTTGTAGATCGAAATTTGTTTTTTTTTAATGATTATCTATATCGTTAGCTTAAATGCAAAAAGGCGTAACTAACAAAAAATTCAAAATCGAGTTTTTGATTGATTATTGTCTTGACAAAATTTAACACTTCTACGATCAAAAATGTCGCTTTTATTAACAAAAAACAAAGGGACGTAGCTACATGAGTGTTTATTTTATAAATGCAAAATAACGTAATACCTTTTTTATTTCTAAAAAATTATAATGAAAATGGTTTTCTTTTAAAACTGTTTAAAGAATTCAATGGATGACTTATCAATGCATGTTTTCTGACATGTTTACAGTTTTCAATTTATAAAGTTTTTTGATTCTCCTGTAAAATTATATTTTTGTTAGTTACGCCTTTTTGCATTTTAGCTAACGATATTTATTTATTTACATGTTCTTTCTTACTTCTGTTTTTTCGTACTTTTTGTCAACAATTCTCAAGATTGCGATAAAATAACTGAAGCTGTAAAATTTTATTAGATTCGTCCCTAATTGGTCATTACACAGATTTAAAGCAGACTTTGTAATTTATAATCTTCACTAAAGGCAGAAAGATTATATGTTTCTCATTCCTTTTTTTATTTCTACAATATTAATCTGAGATCCTTTTAAGTACAAACCTATGGTATGTCTTTATGAGTAGCGAAAGTGATTTAACGATGTCTTTGTGTGCATTTTGAAATGGGTTTTTCAAAATCCGTAGATATATTGTGGACTAGATTGTTATATATTTATATCACATATAGTTCAGAATTTATTCTACTCACAGAAAAAATTAAAAATTGTCTCTAATCACCAAATTCATAGAATCAGCAACCCATTTGTTGATTTTGCACCTATTGCCAAAATGACTATATAGATTACTTAAAATTGTAAAAATATAAGATTGTGAATATTTTTTTTTGCCGTTTCAAACAATGTGTTGATTGATTTAATAAAATATAGCTCAGCTTTTGACAATTTCCAATAACAAATCTACAAATTTTTATTTTTTTTTTTTACACGAAAAAATCAATTAAGATTTTTTGTTATTTAATTAATTTTTAAATTCAAAATTTATTTAAAAAAAAACCAAAATGTTAATTATGTCAAAATTATATTTTAATTTTCTTTCAACAAAAAAAAAATAATTGATTCAATTATCACATTAATTAAATTCAAATACTTTTTGAACAATTTTTATAATTGATAAAATACTACTGATCATTTTTTCTCTGGAATTTGTAGACCCTTTGTCACAGGCAGAAAAAGTATATAAAAGTTTTTCATTTCGTTTGTAACCTGTAGAGCATTTATATTTTGGGTCCTCTACGTCTCTTTGTTTAAATGGGGGTTTCCGAGGAACTCTGAAAAGATAGGGACTAGGCTATTTTATATTTCCGTCACATATGTTTAGCAAAATTTTGACATTGGAATTCAGCCAGATCGGTTTATTTATGACTAAGATCTGAGTCAAAAACCATGATTGCCGCAAATTTTGGTCATAAAATCCCCTGTTGTGGTTTTTTTTTTGCTTTTGTTACACATAACAAATACATACATGATTTGCCGTCAATTCTGGACCTCTCAGTTTTCCGTAGCCTATTAGCTTGAATTGGTGAATATTTTGTTTTCATATAAACCCTTTTTGGGTTTTTGTTGCATATTTTTTAAGCAATTTTTAGATCATATTTTCAAGTTTTTACTGCATATTTAATGCGCATAAAACGATTTTAAGAGTATATTTCAGGTTGCCTTAGTTATAAAATTGTTGCATGAAAATAACTGTTAGTAAATCATATTAAATTCCTTATTATTATCTGGTTATGCTAGCTTAAGCTACTGTCAAAAAATTAACGAAAAGCCTGGCAAATGCTTAAGCAAATTATTGGCTACTTTTGGCTAGCTTTGTATGACTTTTTGAACTTAAAAAACTTTAATGCTTAGTTGCAAACATTTGTACTTTAGTAAAAATTACTTTCTTCTTATACATATATCCTTTTAATATCAATTCCTTGACAAAATTTTATTTAATGTCTGTATAATAACATATATTACCTTGAGCAAGTAAAACCATGTTTATTTTTATTAATCTTAATAGCAAATGAATACAAAACTAAAAGAGTACTAAGAAATGCAATAATGTTTTTTTTTTTATATTTTTCAATATGTACCAAGAAACAGCTGATTCCTTAAGCAAAGTACGATTAGTTTCGCTGTTTGCTAAAGCAAAAGACACTTGCCGACCTTAACGAAAGTTGCTTAAGTACATTATAGTTGTACAAATTTGATTATATATAATTCGCAAATTTGCTAAGTAAGCTTAAGAACATTATAGTTAGCCCTTAATAACACTGTGGTAGTCGTCAATTTAAACAAGCTGGGCATCCTACTGGAAAAGCTAATTCGGGTATTTCAAAGTTAGCGCTCATGTTCGTTTTAGCTGCGAGTTAAAATTCCCATACTTAAGTACTACAAAAGATATTTTTTATTACCTTTATTTATTTCCATTCAACTCTTTTAACTAAAAATTTTGGTTTTTTTTTTTTTGAAGAAAAATTTATTTTTGTTCTCAACTCTATTGAATATTTTTCTAAACTTTATTGAATATATACAAATTAACATTACTTTGGTTTTGTGAAATTTTTTATTGAAAAAAGCAAAACAAAAAAAAAATTTGCGAAAAAAAAATTGCATTAACCAAAAATAACAGTTTCTTTAAAAATTTTAACCGCGAAAACGAGCGTTTACTTTGAATTCAGCGTACTAGAATAAAATTTACCAGTAAGGTGCCCAACTGGTTACAATTTGCCACTAACACAGTGCAATCAATAGAGTTAAGCCTACTACTCTATTCAAATTTGTGAAAAATGTTGAGCAACATCTATTATTTCATACGAAAAAATGTACATGTATCAATGTTACCTATCTCGCGAGTTTGCACAATTTTGCGTTTTTATTCCTTCAAAGTATGCGACATTGTTTTTGCATATGTTAACAAAACAAAAAATTAAATAAAATAGAAATGTTTTGCATTTCTAAACAAAACACTGAAAGAAAAATGCTTCATATATTTAATGAATCATTTTCATAAAAAAATTTTCATTGGTTAAATGAAAATTTTCATTGTCTAAATGGAATTTCATAGTTATAATAAAGTCTTTTCGTTGGATATATGAAAACTTAAGTTTGTCCAAGTTAAACAAAAAATTTTAATTGGGAACATAAAAAAACAATACACAAACATAACTTTATTCATAAATTAATACAATATTATAGTTTCCTTAAAAAAAATGTTAAAAAATGTAAGATTTAATTATTTCATACATCTAATGTTATATGCCATTAAATTTATGAAATCAAAAATTTTTTTTATAAAAGCAACATATTTCAATAATTGCCTTCATAAATTTAAATTTTCATTATGGCAATAAAAATGTCATTATAGTAATGAAACAAAAACTTTCAATCCACTTTCAATAAACTTTGTTATTGTTGTTATGGACAATTTAATCTCATATTTACGCTCTTAATTGAGTAAAAAACGTAGCTTTTTTATCCAAAAACTACACTGCCCTGGTAGTAAGCTAGTCTATCAGCCCCGAGGTTGCGCGATCGATTCCCGCCAGAGACAGAAAAAAAATAAAATAAAATAAAAAAAATTAAATAAAAAAACAAAAATGAATAAAAAAAAAAAAAAATAAGAAAAAAAATTGTTTAACTTTATTGAAAGTATTCATTCATTCAATGAATAATATTCATAGATCTAATGTAATGTTTCATTAAACACATTTTAATGAAACAGGTTTCATTGATCCAACGAAGCGCTGCATTGGTTCCTTTTGAATGCAATTTTTCATGGGATTAATGTCAAAATTCATTGGAATTGCGAAGAATATTCTTTCAGTGAACAAAAGATTAAAATAAAAAATTAAATAAAATAGAAAGTGATTTTCCAAATACATTGTTGTGAAAAAAAACGGGGAAAAAATGAATCAACAATTAATTTTAACAGCTTGTGTTGCGGCACAAGAACTAGTAAAAATTATAACTTCCGCAGAAGAGCTTCTGGCTGACACTTGTTCCTCAAAAAGTCCATACCTCAGAAACGAGAAAGGGAGAGTTTTAATTTCTTTTATATCTATTAACTTATATACAGCTGTCAAAATTCCGTATAAAATAAAGACCATTTGCTTAATTTCACATTTAAAAAAAAATTTTGCCAGAAGCATTCCGTAACTTTTTCACAAATTGAACGGGGTACAACTCTATCAACATTATTTCGTAAATATTCAGTACAAGTTTTTTTCATATGCGTTTTGACAGCATTTTATGTGAAATTTGGAACAGAGTACCAGATTTTAAGGAAAAAGATCAGGAAACTAATTTTTCCGCGTAAAAAAATAACAAAAAATGGAATTCGAAAGAGTTGGACTAATTTAAACAAACCAATGATACCGAAAGTATGTATAAGAAATATTTTTTATGGTACACAAGTATTAAAAATTTTATCATCGAAAAGTGACTAGCACCATTAAATTCAGCATACTCAAATTAGCTTTACCGGTAGGTTGCCCAGCTTGTTAAGAAAAGTGTCAAATTCGTGCAAAGTGTAATTCAAGGCTTCTTTGTATAATCTGAATACATTTGAAAAAATGCAGTCATTTAAAAAAAACTGTTTTCTGAACTAAAAATCTGCAAGAGTGATTTTCACTTCAAAAAACTGCAAAAAAAGACAGATAAATCTGCACATTTGGCAAGGCTGGTAACACGCATTAGCACAAACACCTTATACCCTCTCTACTATTATGGTGAAGGAAGGGTATAAAAAGTGGTATTGAACTTTTTTTTTTTAATTGTGATTATGTTCATTAGTGGATGAGTGGTCTAAGGTGATGAATTAGACAATGTGTTTTTTGCGGTTCGGAATCAAATCCTAGATTTTTTTTTTAATTTTTTTTACTATGGCGAAGGGTATATAAGATACGTCATAGCCATATATAGCACTCTTATTTGTTTTTGAGTGAAACTAGCAATATATAAAATTTATCTGGCATGGTAGCGTTACTAACAGCAATTTTATTTCAAATTTATTTAGACGTTTTAACATTTATTCCTTTTGAAACACTGTAAATAAAATTTTTTCCTGCTTTTAAAACAAACAAAAAATTATCTATTTATCTTACTATCGATTTTAGGGGAAGAAACATTTACAGTCCTTTTTTCTTTTCTCCTTTTTTTTTGAAGCAAATTTGCAGAATCTTATAGAAATAATGAAAATGCTTTGATATCTATTGTAGTGTTTTCTTGGTTTCATATATATTTATTCCTTTTTCTTGAATGCTTTTTGCAGCTTTTTTTAAGTTAACGCACTTTTTAACCTTCAAATGTCTCTTTAAGCTACATTATTAACGCTTCAAATGCAGCCTAATCTGCACACAAGCTTCAGACCATTTTTACGCTCATGCAGAAGATTTTTTTTGCTCTCAAAAGTATCAGTAGCAGCAAAAAAAGAACAAAACGATGGCAGTGCAGTTTCCAGCATTAGAAAAATTTGAACTAAACTGTTTTTGTAATTTTTATTGATATTTGCAGATACAATTTTCAAACAAAAAGAGATACAAATTAAATTATAATGAAATAATTTTCTCAGTTTTCTCTCGCTCTGTAGCTGCCAATGCTGTAGATACATTTAACGAAACATGCGCCAAACGGAAAGAGATTGTCTGCAGATTCTTTAGGGAATATATTTACAGGTCTGCATAACTTAACGAAAGTTTTATAGAAAAAGAGCGAGGTAGAGAGAGTGTCTCTTGGTTTTGTTATGTTTTCTTCGTGTGGCTTGTTTCTCTGTTTATGTTTTGTGGAGGTTTGTTTATTGTTTTGTTTTGGTTTTTTTTTTTTAAAGAAAAGGTTTCGTTAAAAGTATCTGTGAGCTAAAAAAAAAACAGATGCAGAGAGCGAGAGAGGCATTTTTCTTTGCATGTTTCTTGGTGAGGGAGTGAGTTTTGTGTATGTTTGTAAGAGTATGAGGTTCTTATGGTTACAATTCCTGGTTTTTCCTCAGTTTTTTAGCCTTTTCGTTTAGTGTATCTTTTACTGATTGCAAAGCGCAGGACAGCAGAGTATTATTTTATTTTGTGCAGACTTTTCTTGTAGCTGCTGCTTGCTCATTACACTGTTTTCTGTGTGCAAGAGCGTGTGTATTTGAATTGAATCCATAGAATATTTTTTTACTCATTTTATACGCACTAACTTCAAGATACACAAAAATTCTTTCATTTATTCAGTCTTAAAACGTCGCTCGCTGTTTATAAATCGTATCTAACACAAGGAATGCAATACCGGCGGTCGTTTATTAATTTTTTTGTTTCAATTTTACCAATTTTCATACATTTTACACGCTCCATATAAAATAAGATTGAATAAAACCATTAAGAAAATTTTTATACATATAGAAATTTATGTTTTAGGAGCAAAAAAAAATTGTTTGGGAAAAATAAAGAAATTTTGTTAGAAATTACAAAACAATACGCGCGTTAAGTGTTTGAAGATAAAAATAAAAACAAAAAAATCTTAAAGAATTTTAAAATAAAAAGTAAAATAGAAAAAAGAAATTTTTTAAGTGAAAAAGAGGAAAACCTACAGGAAATAAAATGTTATTCTAAAAAGAAAATTAAAAAAAATTATAATTTTTTTTTTAATTAAAATTTACAGATAAATTTGAAATATAAATTGTTTAGAAAAAAAGTGTAAGCTTGTAAATATTTTTCGAAAAAGGCTATTGACCTGCCTTTGGAGAAATGGCCGAAACGGATTGGATTAAATTTAAGCTAAATTAAATACGCACTCACACACACAACTTCATAACCAATACTTTATAATTTAAAGTGTCTCCTTAAAACAAATTTAAACGACTAAAAGGATATTGATCCCGGCCTTAAGGGAAAAATTTTCAGAAAAACAAACAAATACATTTTTGTAAATTTAATAGTTTTAGGGTATTCAATTAACCCAACAAACACAAGTAAAATAAAGAAAAAAAATTCTAAATAAAATACAACTATTTAAAAAAAAAAAATTTTAAATAAAAAAAATTTTTTTAACAAAAATATTCTGAAAAATAATGCCTCTACAAAGAAAGAATTAGAAAAAACAGATACAAATCACACCTTAAACCAACTAACACCTTAAACCAACCAACACCTTAAAGCTAACGCCCCTTTTAAATTTCCGCCCCCGCTCTTTTCTTATTTATTTTTACTCTACTTTACTCTACATCGACTTTTAACTTTTCCGGTCTCAACTTTTTGGCGGGTTTCACGATCCGCTAACAAAAACCATCAAAATTAAGTTCTCAAAGCAAAATCATCATCATCATCCGGCATACCGTCACGCTGAGAATATCTACGACGGTGGCACTGATACCGACGACGACGAATGTCCTTTAGAATCATCCACCATGAATCCCTATGAATATGAAACAACACTCGATTGTCGTGATGACACTAGAGCTGTGGGTGGTGGCGGCGGCGGTGGAGGTGGTGCTAGTGTTGTTATTGCGGGGGCAGTGGGTTCAATGACACCCAGACATCCTCATGTAAATAATACAAATAGTGTGTCGCAACAAAATACACTACATCAACAGAATCAACAAAATTTACAATTACAACAACAGCAACATTTGCAACAGCAGCAGCAACAACAGCAAGGCGATTCGCAATCATCATATTATGATTATGAATATCAACATTTACCACATCGTGGCAATGAAACACAAAATCCTCCATCATCGACGTCAACAGCAGCCCGCACACATGGTAGACAAGGCAAGTTTTTGATTTAATTTTTTCTTTCTTTGTGAAATGTTTTAGACAAGTGTTAAAATTTTAAAGTGAAGCATCGGAAATTCGACAATAAGAAAAAAATGTAACCAACTTTGTTTAAGGCTGACAAAAAATTTTATTAATAAGTTCAAAATTTACTTTAGATTCAGAATTTTCAGTAAATCTTGTACGTAGGAATAAAGATTTTTATTTGAAATTAAAACCGGTTCTTAGTGGTTCCATATCGGTTAGTTGGTTTTTGCTGGAACATGTAAACATGTTCTTTAAATCGAAATCGAGTGGAATTTTATTGGAAAGAGATTTTTAGTTCAATTAAATCTTAACAAAGTATGAGACAACATTAAGCAAATATATATTTATCAATTTTGTTTGTTTTAAGTACTTTCATTAGCCAAAAATAAAAGCTATTAAAGAGCATTTGTTGAAAAACATAATTTTATAAAATTTCAAAAAAATATATTTTTGAACGAAATTTTTGCAAAATTGTTCAAACTTTTTTTTTAAATTGTCTTAATCTAAAAATATTTATACTAAGCAATTTTGTTTGTTTTACTTTTTATGAAAAGCTTATAGCTATGGCTTTACTTTCGCATGGAAAAACTTTGCCATATATAAGAAATTATAATTTTATAACATTTTAAACAAAATTTTAAATAAAAGAAAATCTTTTTTTTAATTAAGACAAACTTTGTGGCAATATTTAGAAATAAAAATACAAAGTAATTTTATTTTTTTTTTAATTACTTTTAATTGCTAAGAAGTATAACTATAAAAAAGCATTAAATAGTTATGCCATTTGTGAAAAAACATAATTTTATAACATTTTAAAAAACTGTATGCATTCTTGAACGAAGTTTTAAATTTTTTTTTTTTAAATATCTAAATCTGAAAAAATTTATACAAAACAATTTTGTTTGTTTTACTCGTTATTAAAAGCTTATAGCAATTGCTTTAATTTCGCCTAAAAAAGCTTTGCCATTTATAAGAAATTATAATTTTATAACATTTCAAACAAAAATTTTTAACGACAAATTTTTTTTTTATTGACAAACTTTGTGCCAATATTAAAAAAAAAAAAAAACACAAAGCAATTTTATTTGTTTTAACAAAATTAATTTGCTTAGAAGTAGAGCTATTTAAAAGCAATGAAGAGTAATGCCATTTACTAAAAAGCATAATTTTATAACATTTCAAAAAACTGTTTTGTTAAATGAAATTTTTTCAAACTTTTTGTTAAATATTCTTAATCAAAAAAATATATACTTAGCAATTTAGTCTGTATTACTTATTATAAAAAGCTTATTGCAATAGCCTTAATTTTATATAAAAAGTTTTGCCATTTACAAAAGGTTATAATTTTATAATATTTCAAACGAAATTTGAGTGAAACATAATTAAAAAAAAAAATAACGAAATACTTTATTTGTTTATTTCTCTTACAATATTTAACAAGATTTCTTTGTATGCGTAAGGCACATCCCTGCAAATAATAGGACTAGTCCAAACACGCGTGTAAAGTGTAGCCCACAAGGGTCTAGGACTAGTTCAAAAGTAACCCAAACGTATGGAAAAAACATGGTCTATTTAACATTACGATGTCCTAGGGCAGGACCATATAGCCCAGCTTTGGAGTACAAAGGAGTAGTCTTAAAACTACTCCATTGTATACACAAGAGGATTAGTTTCAACTTAGTTTAAAAACGAAAACATGTCGTTAAAAAACGAAGACATGTCGTCTCACTACAAACACTTTTTAACAATGAAATGGTCCATGCTTGCATTACATCGGACCAGTCCATGGAGTAGTCTTTTTAATCAAAATGGATCAGGTGGTCCAATATTATTTGCAGGGATGCAACACGCAAGTAAACATCACAAATTCTAGCAAACTCTTCGAGGTAATTTTCAAATGCTAGGAGTATAGGCAAAAATTTGTACTGCATTGAAAGGTTTTGAAAGAAACAAATACTGTCTGGAGTGTATTTCTTTGAATTCTTGTACCCTTATAACTTTATTTTAATTGTACGACAAAGAGTAACGCACAGCGTTCGTCATTATGGCTGTATGCAAACGTTTTGTGCACACATTTAATTTTTGTTGATTGTTTAACTTTTTAATACATTTATGCAGGTCTTTATTAGATAGTAATTGTTTATAACGTTTTAAGTACTTGTAAAAAGTATAATAAGATTTAACTATTCCTTAGTGGTCAGTGAAATAGTTAGTTTGAGAAATAGCTTTAAAACTTTGCAAAATCAAGGAGAGATTAACAAATTTCTCTGTTTTATGACGACAATTATAGAATAGTTTAAAATTTTCTTAAAATTATCGCTAAAGACAAGTATGTGAAAATAATGCAAGTGTTTAATGTGTCTCCAAGTAGCTTCTAAAGTAGTTAGAGATTATGTGATTTTTGACTATTAAGTAAAAAATTTCAAATATCGTTATTTGTAAAAATACAATTTTTTTTTTTAAAAGTTATAAAATATTATAAATAATGTACTGTACATTAATGGAAAGAAGATTTAAGCGCTTTCCCTGTCCACTGTTAGTAGGAAACAAAGTTGTTGGCTTGAGAGTTTTATTTCGGCTAACAAGCGGTGAATTAAAAAAATCGCAAAAAAAAATGTGTAAAGAGCTTAACATTTTATTTAATATTAACTACTTAATACTAATGAGAGGATTAGAAATAGTTTACTGTCCTTAGTTGTCAGCAAACTAGTTAGTTTGAAAAGAACTCGGAACTCTTACTCGACTTGTCATGGCTTTGCGACGGGAAGTTCAAGGGAGGACTGGTTGACGCATTGTGTTCACCCGGTATTAGAATCATCGTGAGTTCGGGCCGCAAGGCAGGTACTCACGCTATTCTAACTTGTATATAAATAACCCTTGGAACAAAATGTTATTAAATTTCTCCTAACAAAAATTATATTTAAAAATTTAATATGGCTTAACAATTTTAAGGATGTGTTTTTGATATAAATCTGATTAAACATTATCACATTTTCTTTCTAGTTTTTTTTTTTATTTTCTTCTTTCCAATAATCGTTCCTTTTGTTTTCATCAGCCTGCAAACTTTTGTTATATTTTGAATAGTTTTCTAAAATTATTATTAAACAACTTTTCTAAACTCACAAATTATAATTTACAAAAGTTTTATTTTTAATATTTCGTTAACTAAACTATAAATAGCAGATTAGCATTAAAAACTAATCAAATGTGTTTAATGAATTACGAAAATAGTATAAATAAATTTATTGGAAAAATTAAAAAAAAAAAAAAAATAAAAAAACAAAAAGACTAAACAAAATCTATAGGTTTCAAGCATTAAATTAACAACGAATTTCTAGTTTATCTTTAAATTTAATTAAATTTTAAGAGAAATTTAAAAAACTTTAGATTAAACTAAGTTTTCTTAATTTAAATGGCATTTAAAGTTTAAAATTAAGCTGCTTTTTTGCTTTAGCTTGTTTATACTTTATCTGATTTACTGATTACTGGTCAGCTAGCAAATTTTCTTAATGTTTCGTTAGTTGTTTGCGTAATTTTGTTTGATCAAATTTAAAAGTTAAGGCCTAAAGTTAAGTTTTTTTTGCTTTTAATTTAATTATTAAGTAGTCAGTTAAAAATTTCTTTGTGAACTTTACCAGTAATTGGATTCATAAGCTTTGTAATGAAAAAATTTTAAATCAAAAGTTTAAGCGAATGATTTAATGCTTTTAATTTACAGCTTTAGCTACTTTTATATCTACTGCTTTTCCGAAAAGAAGACAGTTTACCGAAGGACTTAACCTTTACGAGATTTTAAACAGTGTTTGAAAACAAACACATAATATCGCTCCTTAGTGTTCGGTTTGGTGGATTGGTGGAAATCACAAAGGCTAATAGTGTTTGTGTAGAAAATTATTAAAAAAATAGCGTTTCCCTGTTAGTCATCTTTCGAACACAAAAATAATACTGGTTTTTATCAAACTCTTCAAAAGATGAGAACATTTAATTCCGTTCGGTTTTTTTTTTTAATCCACAAACTTCATTGTGTCCAGTTCGGCTTATTAATGTTCGTCCCTTTTGACTGGTAAAAAAACAACATTTTTTAAAAGAAAACAAAAAGCCAGAAATATAATTTAACACAAACAAATATACACAATACACACACAAGCTGTTCGTGGTGCGGTCGCTGCTAAAATGTTTTGTTTGTTCATTTCTTTTTCAATGTAAAAAAAAGAAACGTTAAAATATAATGTTTGTCTACAGTATAACTACAATTGTTCTGTTTTTTAACGAAGAACAGAATAATGTTCGGCTCTTTTATGAAAATAGTTACGAACAGTATTACGAGTTGTGTTCGTCTACACAATCACTAAAAAAAAATAGATACGTTCTTGGGTGTGTGAGCCGAACGCTAAATAATGTACTGTTTATTTTCGAACACTGTTTTAAACCTTTCCATGTTAGCTATTTCAAAAATGGTTATTAAAAAATGTTTAATTTACTTAAAAATTCAAAAAAAATTAAAAAAAAAAAAAAAAACTAAAACCACTACACTGATTACTGCGATACACCCCCAGGAGCCAATAGTATTTTTTTTAGCTTTTATGAAGCTTCAGTTGCAATTTTAAGTTGGATTTTTTTTAAATTTTGTAATTTTCTTTAATATGAGATATTAATAAAAGCTTTAAGCTACCTTACTGGCCTGGCCACTGGTATACTCTTAAGAGTATAATACTTTTTAATAATAGAATTGGATGTAAAGCTTTCTTTTTGAATCCACAAGATGGGAAATTTTAAAATTTTGGACATCCATGGTTGCACAGCCGTCCGGCTTGACGGATGGACTGCAACAGATAGATAACGGATTCTTTCGGAGATCACCTGGTGGTTGTAGCTTAAACTCAAAGTGGTGGGAAGGGATATCCTGCAAATCCAAGTAAAGGGCTGATTCTTCACCACTTGTGAGAGAGTTCTGACTGAGGGAGGACCTTAGGTGTGGTTGCTCAAATTGCCATCGGCACGTGATAGTTGCTTTCACACTCAGGGCCGGTACTGCACACGCATTATTTGCCACCCCGTGGGTAAGATCCATCTCGGAGAAGACCTACGCGGCAGGTATTCATGTTTTAAGGTTGAAAACTTTATATCAAGAAGACATTTTTGAGTATCGCTGTTTGTAAAGATTTAACAAAGAAATCCCTTGCTGTTCCCTGGTAGACAATAAAGTTAGTTTTTAAGCTTTTTTATTATTTCCCAACGGAAATGTAAATATCTCAGTTTTAAAGTAAAAAATTATGAAATTAATGAATTTTATTTCTATCTTACTGAGTAGTACTGGAAAAAGTATTAGAAATATTTTTCTGTCCCTCGTTATTTTTTGCTATTGAACTCAGAGTTAAAAGCATCGCTCAAACAAAATATTTTAAAACTTACAGCCGTTCCTAAACAAATTGTCAAATTGAAGTTGGCCGCTATTGTTAATAAATAATGGCAATTTAGCTATTTTTTGTCAATCTAACGCTTTTATCTCAATTTTGTATTCTAATTGTGTGGGACCTTTACAGAACGTTGACGCTCTTGCTTAAGTATGGCATATCAGCGTAAAAGCTAAGCGGAAGAAAACGTTCCGCCTTCCACTCTTGTTTAGGTACGGTGGTTAGTGCTTAAGCTGAAGGTCCACACCATGCGTTTATGCGTCTGTCCTTTTTATGCATCTGACAAAACAGTGGAATCAGCGTAAATGTATGTAACAAGTTACACACCAAAATGCATAAAATGCATACACGTATCAACGCATCAAAGTAGGTTTAATTTCTACTTTTGTATGCGTCGCATGTGTGGCGAAATAAAGTCAGCTGTTATTGATGGCCATGGATGACAAATCATGTTTTATTTTCAATGTTATCGGTGTTGTGGTGGATTACTTTTTACTATTTTTTTGCATTAAAAAAGGTTTTTAATAAAAGAAAAAGCTTTCGTAATAAAGATTACATAAACTTTAAAGAATAAAATACATTAAAATTAATTTTTAACACAATTTTACCAAGAACAAAGTTTGTCATTCTAGTTATCGATTGCTTTTATGTTCTGAGTGTCATCTTTGTTGTGTTTATTAATTTTTTTGAACAAAAGCCATCAAGGCGAATTCAACTACAGGTGGTGTCGAAACGGCATCTGATTTTGACAGTTCGAGCTTATTTGTTTTGATTTGTTAGTGTTTTGCTAAAAATGGTTGACGTTTCGAGCTAATGGCACTAACAATGCAATGTAAAAACCCCTATGTTGTTTCTGTTGTTTTTGGATTGTTGTAGTTCCGACACCACCTGTAGTTAAATTCGCCTTGAATGCCATGAACTGGAAAGTTATTGATACCGCGAAAAATTGCGAATATTTGTATAATTAAAGCAGTTCCTCTTTGAATCCTTTTAAATAAATCGTATAAAAATGGCAATAGCACTCTCCATTTTAGTCAAAATTGTTTTTACTAATTAAAAATATTTTCTCAACAGCTCATAAAAAAAAACAATTTGTCGCATTAAACGCATTGCATGTAACTTGAATTTAGAAACGCATAAACTGCACATAAAGTATCATACGCATCTATGCATGAACGCATGGTGTGGACCTTCAGCTTAATTTACATCTTGTTTATGTATGTCGTCAAGTCTTTTAAAGAGAGAGGTATAAAGAGAATAAAAAGAGCCCCAGACTCAGCCGTACTCGTCAGTTTTTTTCTTTTCTTATGTTTTAGTATTCGTAATATTCTACATGAGTTAAAGTTAAGTAAAAGAAAAGAAAGACAAAATAATACAACTGCTTTTTTACTTGTACGCAAGTTCAAAAGAGATTAAGAAAAACTCCGATCAGCTAACCCGGAGGCGTGTGAATCAGATCATTTTGTGCAATACGGTGTGAGTTTTTAAAAATATTCTGTTGTCGCTTGGTGTATAATAAAGTAGTTAGTTAGTTAGAAAGGATTTTTTACTTGGTTTTTTGCTCTCAAGTTAAGAATTAAAACTAGAACTAACAATTATTTATTGTATTTCGTAAGCTAATGAGAGTAATAAGTTATAAGTGAAAAGATTTCTACTGTCCACTAGTAATCAGAAGTGAAGTTACCCAATAAAAAATTGTGCTTCGAGGGAAGCAGGTTTGTAAGGGAGAAATTTAAGAGTTTCGCTTACCATCTTGCTTACGAAAGACATGAATTTTATATGGCGAGTTCCCACTTTGAAGCAATACATTTTTGACACTTAAAGCGCATTATTCAGCGCATAAAAAAATTGTTGGATGTAACGATCAGCTTTATGTTTTGATACAGTTATTTTTTAGTATTCTCCCTTTCAAACCTGCTTCGTAGTAAGGGAATGCCGCAGCACTTGAAAAGTTTTTTTTTTATAAAAGTTGTTAAGAGTTCTTTCACTTACTTTACTGCATTTCTGTATGTCTTATAGCGTAGCGCATAATTGTGCGCTTATTTTTTTAAATGTACCATTAGTGCTTCGCAAAATGATAAAATTTTTTATTGTGTAGTTAGTTTAAGAAATTAATAAAAAGCATTGAACTTTTTTCTAAAAAGAAAACAAAGTCGTTAGTTTAAAGATCTTATTTGGTAGTTTTTCTTTTTGTCGTTATAAAATCCAAACTGGGAAACATTTACTCTCTCCTGGTAGATAATAATGTGGATAGTTTATAGAGTTTATGGTATTTTTAAAGTTCTGCTTAGGACTTTTGCCTTTTTTTTAAGATCCTTGAAAAACTAAAAACCAATTAATCCATTATAGACAGGGAGGCATAAATATAGTCTTACGAACCATACTAGAAAACATTCGCTACCTCCTGGTAGATAGTAAAGTAGCTAAAGTAGAATTTGTGGTCTTTTTTAAGTTCTGCTTTGGACTTTTTTATTTTTTAAGATCCTTTTAAAACTGAAGAGAAGGAGATTCAAAAGTAGTCTTTGAATTAAAACTGGAAAATATTAACTGTCTCCTGGTAAGGTAAAGTAAAGTAAAGTAAATAGTTTAAAGATTTTGTAAGCTTTTTCAAGTTTTGCTTAGGCGCATATCTTTTTTTAAGACCTTTTAAAAATTTAAGAGAGGGAGACACCAAAGTAGTCTTTTTCTTAAAGCCATACATACCATTTACTGCCTCGTGGTAGATAGTGCAGTAGCTAATTTATAACTTTTGAGGACTTGTTCTAAGTTTTGCTTAGAAATCTTGCTTTTTTAAGATTTTTTAATAACTAAAAGCGGATTAACCCATTGCAGAGAGAAAAACATAAAAAACAGTTTTGTTCGAAACAAATGGTTGAATCCGACTTAATTTTTTCTCTTGTTTTTTAATTTTTTAAAAAAAATCGCATTTCAATGTTTTATTTATTAATTTCTTCCCAATTTTTTTTTTTTTTTTGTTATTTCTAAACGGAAATCTGTTTTTATTTTTTCCTTTTCTTTTGCATTTAATTTTATTTTATTTATTTATTTTTTTTTTTTTTTTTTTTGATGATTTATATAAGTCAATAGCAAATATTTTCCCCATTTTTTTCTTTTTTCCAGGCAGGATATAAAAAATGAAATAAAAAAAGCTTTTTACCAAAGTTAAGATGAGTTCTTTTCATACATATTTTTGTTTTTTTTTTTTTTGTACTTTTTCATCTTCTGTTATACTTATTACTTCCTGACAGCTGTCAAAAATATGCTAACACCACTAAATGAAAATATGCAAAAATATGCGCTGGATTAAAGCAAAAAAAAAAAAGCGAAAACTACACGCAAATAACAAATGAAACACAAGCATTTTAAAACCAAAAAAAAAAAAAATAAAAATATATTTTTCTAAGAGTTTATGTAAATTATGAAAAATACTTAAAGGAAATTCTTTCACAAAAAATATAAGATCTCAAACAAATTGACAGTTTTTCCTTTACCGAAAATAAAAAGAAACAAAAAAAACCACTCTCAAATAAAACGGAAATTCAAATGTCAATGTGAAACATAAGAAAAGCAAAAAAACTAAAATGTAAAAAAAAAGAAAAATTATGAAAGATATTTAAAAACCAAATTGAATTTAAATTTTTTTCCAAATCAAGAAAATTTTAATTTAATAAATGAGTTTTTTCCCCGATACTAAATTAGTTCTACTGTAAAACTCTCTTTTCGCTCTCTTAGAGCCATGTGACTTGTAAACTCTTCTGACCTGATGTTGTCTTTAGGGAACTAATTTAAAAACCTTAAAGTGAAAATGTTTTTCCCAAACTGATGGAGAGTTTAAAAGGTTTCTAGGAAAAATTGTTTTTGTTTTGCATTATGAGTGTTTTTTTAATCACTTGAAATTTTTATTTTCTAGGTAGATTTTCCATTCTTTTTAGTTTGGTTTTTGTTGGGTTATTTTCCATTGTTTGTTTTAATATTTTCAATTTCGTTTTTGAAACAGATCAAATGCCTCATTTGCTTTTCAGCAGATATGTCATCATTACTGTCATGTAAACACAGGATTTTTCATAAAAAAAAATATAAAAAACCTTTAAGTGTTTAAAAATGACACACCCACACACACGCTCTTTGACGAGATTTTAAAATAATTTTTAAAGAGCCAAAGAAAATAACAAAACGGAGAAAAGAAAATTTTTAAATGTTGATTATGGTTTTAAGAAGGAATTTATAGAAATAAGGGTAAAAAAGCAATAAATATTATTTAAGAAATCTTTTAAAATACTGGTATACAAACAGGTAGTTAAATTTAACTATGGTTTGGCAACGGATACCGTTATTGGTACCGAAACCGCTAAAAATTTAATACCGGCATTAATAGCGATGCCGCAAGTCTTAAAATTAACGGATTCTTGGTAAACAATAGAATCTTAAGTCCAAAATTTCAAAAAATTTACATGCAGAAGAAACGTTTTAATAAAAAAATTACAAACTCTACTGTCTTTTGGCTTCCTTGGTAGGCTAGTTGGTAGTGATCTAGTCTATCAGTACAAGGGTTGCTGGTTTTTTCTGCCAGAGACTCTGGTATATTTCACTGCAACGAGCTGAAGGTCTAAGTTACTATTGCTTTGTAAATTAAGTTAGAATAAAATCTGTAATTGCATTTATTTGTAACTCTTAAGAAATAAAAAATACTGTCTCCTGGTGTAGATAGTTTGTTTTCATTTTATTTTATTCCTCTTGGGAGGAATCTCTTCTTGACTTGACATTTTGATTTTTTTGAATGACATGCTGATTTTGCCAATTTCTCACTGTTCGGTTGTCCTCTTCCTCTACTGCCATGAGGGTTTAATTCTACGGCATATCTTGTAATGCTTTACAGGAAAATGTGCAGTTTATAGAGGGTTTAAAAATACATCAGAAAATTTAATTTAAAAAAATCGCGATCTATATACATAATAATTTATTTGTTTTATAAAATAGAATCTAGGAATTATTTCTTTTCATAAGCTACTTTATTATATTCAGCATATCTTATTTTTCGAATTTATTCTATGAGCTAAATTTCAGTTATGTATTTTATAAAGCTTTTTTGTAAAAGTTATTAACAGTCATTCCTAAAAATTGCAGGAATAGAACTATTACAAAAATGTTTTATAAAGTACATAACTGAAATTTAGCTCATAGAATAAATTCGAAAAATAAAGAATGTTGAAAAGATTGGCATTTGAAATAAATTATAATTAAAGTTTAATTTAAGCAATTAATAAAAATTTATTTTCATAAAAATTTTTATTTACACAAAAAACTAATAGATTTTTATAAAAAAACATGAAAAAACTTCAACGCCAAAACAAAAAATTTTATTTTTCAGTTCTTAGAATGTTAAAAATTTTATGTTTATATGTTAAATCATTTAAAACTAATTGTTTACAGTTTTCTTTAAAAACTTTTCGGAAAATTGCATTTTGAAAAAATCGCCAAAATAAAAGTTTTAATTAGTGAATCTTTAGGGTTCAAAATTGTTTAAAATAAAGTTTACCAAGTTTTTTAAAAAGAACTTTTCAGAAAATTGAACTAAGAAAAAAATCGCCAAAAGAAATATTTTAATTAAGGATGCTTAAATATATATTAAGGGTTTTCATGATCTCGCTTAAAAGTCTCGCAATCTGTGCAAACTGTGCATTTTTACGCCCTCGCAAATGAACTGTCAAGAATTGTATGAGAATTCATTTACACAAACTTCGTAAATTTGCCCAACAATTTTGACCCGTAAACTTGCGCTGTTCATTTGTGCATTAATACAAACAGATTTTTTAGTTCTTGTAACGTCATTTGAATGAAAAATCCAAGTCTTTATAAATCACACACATTAAATTCCAGCAGTAATTTGAGCAAATTAGTCTTTTCGCCTTCTTTGTGCTTTTTTAAAAACAAATTTCACATATTTATCACAAACTTCAACTTTCGATTTTATATTTTTGAATTTTCTTCTTTAATTTATTTTTATATAGACGTTTCTTACAAACTGACATTAATTGTTTAAAATTACACAGAAATTAAAAAGGTTCTTCATGAAACGAATCTCGCAAGTTTGCCCATTTGCACAAATGGCAATTTTAAGCGATATCATGAAAACCCATAGTATGTTTAAAATAAAGTTTACCGATGTTTAAATAAAGTTTGCCGAGATTAAAAAAAAACTTTTCCGCGAAATTGAGTTTTGAAAAAAAAACGCCAAATAAAAAGTTTAATTAAGGAATCTTTAGGTTTAAAAATCTTAAATTTGATGCTTAAAATAAAGTTTACCGATGTTTAAATAAAGTTTGCCGAGTTTTAAAAAAAACTTTGCAGGAAATTGAACTTTGAAAAAAAAAACGCCAAAATAAACATTTTAATTGAGGAGTCTTTGGGTTCAAAAATCTTAAATTTGATGCTTAAAATAAAGTTTACCAATGTTTGAATTAAGTTTTCCGAGATTTTAAAAAACACTTGGCAGGAAATTGAACTTTGAAAAGAAAAATCGCCAAATAATAATTTTAATTAAGGAATCTTGGTGTTCAAAAAAATCTGTCTTTTCTTTTAATAAAACTTTGCAGTTTTCAAGTAGTTTTTCTTGTTAAACCTTTAACTTACAAATTTCAACAAAAGTCCTTAACTTGTTAGGTACAGAGTAATGCGATTTCTTTTAATTATATGATTCTTAAAAAAGTGTAAGCATTTTTTAAGTTGCTTGCATAAGTAAGTACTAAACATTACTTGGTAATGCGTAAAGTAAGGTTTTTTATACTCATTTTTGGTTAAGTTGGTGTTTTACTTTATAAATAATGCATTAAGCTATTTATTTGCTCCTTTGTGTATAAATTTGTGTTTTATTTATTGTTAAAATTTATAGCAATTAATTTCTAATTATATTATTCTATTCGAATCTGTTCGTCTTCCGTTAAATTTTTGTAACTGAAAAACAATGATCAGAGAGGAAAAGAGGAAATTGTTCGAAATGAAAAATTAAAACTATTTTATTTTTCATGCTTTTTTTTCAATTAACATCTTAAACTAAATTTGCAAAAAATCGTTAATAATTTAAAGAAAAATCGCCCAATTTTCCAATTCTTTTGTTTAAAAAATTTCATTCAACGAAATTTTTTTAAGTAATTATTTAAACATACACACATTTCTTTGCTATAAACAAATCATTAATGATTTCATCGGTGTGGCAAGGTCACTTAACCTCCTCCCGTAAAATGTGAAAGTATTTGAATACCCCACTTGAAAAATTATTGTTATTGTATACACTCACAGAAATGATGTGATGAACAAGTCTCATTAACTTTAAAATGTTTACATTGAGGTAGAAACAAATTTATTGTTGTTGTTTTTTTTTTTTTTTTTTTTGTAGTTTTATAATAACGAAAACAAAAAAAAGACACACACATGAAATGTGGGGCTTTTCATTCGCTATTAAACCAAAACCACAAGGGGTGTAGAAAAGTTATAACGTACTTACTTTGTGCTTCAGATAATTCCTCTTAAATTTAATTATGTATAAACAAAATATTTTATTATTTTACATTACGAGTTCTTAGATGGGGAGCTAAAAAAAACATTGCAAAAAGAAATAAAAAACAGGGAAAAACTAACAGGAAACATTAAAATATGGAAAAAAATCATAAATTATTGAAAAAATGATTTCAAATAATTATTAAAATAAGAAAATTTGTTTTTTATTGTAAACTGGACAATGAAAACTGCTGCCCCGCAATTTTAAATTCGAATAATCGAGTAAATTACTTACTAATCCGAATAATCGATTGAATTACTTATTAAATACAACTTTGTCCATAAAGTTCATTAATTATACAAATTCCTTTTTTAAGAATAATCATTTTTTGTAAACTCTTTTGAATCATTTTGTAATGAAATTTGTTTATATAACGAACACTCATTAAAAATAAGAATTTTCTGAACAAGGAACAGAAAACGAACTATGATTAAAACGAATAATAATTTTAACGTATAATAATACAAACGAAAAATAATTTAATCGATTATAAACGGAAACAAAAAAGGAGTAAAATTTTTAATAGGTAACAATTAAGTCGATTAATAATTTAGGCGAATGTTCATTCATAGATTATAAAGGGCTGCATGAACAACTTCATTCATGAACATACTGAAATGCTTATTCAC
Source organism: Pollenia griseotomentosa (assembly GCA_963931875.1). Taxonomy (NCBI): domain Eukaryota; kingdom Metazoa; phylum Arthropoda; class Insecta; order Diptera; family Polleniidae; genus Pollenia; species Pollenia griseotomentosa. The sequence continues at coordinate 19,309,720 of OZ007562.1, forward strand.
TGAAAGTCGTGTTCGAACAAAATTGTGATTACCGAACAAACTGTTGTTTTATTCATGCTGCTATGAACACATTTCGTTTCATATCGTAACATAGCGTCTTTACCTGACAATTTTTTGTCATACCAAACGTCAAACTTCATATTAAAAAAACGCTGACAAAAATTGTCGAGTTTTTTTTATATAGACTTTGACGTTTGGTATGAAAAAAAATTGTCAGTTGAAGACGCTATGTAAACACACATAGGTTGTTCAATGAAACGGGCTTTATTTCATAGTTTTCATTCTCTCTCATTTATTTTTATTAATACTCAATAGCAATGTTGCCACTTCAGTAAATTCATATAATTATTTGCATGCGTTGCCCATGTGTAATTTAAATTTTAACACATATGTAGGTAGATTAGTGTGACCGCAAGTTATATGGACAATTTTTTTTCACTTGGGAAACCCCTTAGATTGATTCGAAATTAGAAAAAAACAAAAAATATAAAATTTTAGATCGTTTGCATAGTTATTAGGCGTGCCTTGAGCCCACAAAGTTTGCTAAAAATGCTATTTTTCTCACTATGGGTGGCTTTAAGTGTTCATAACTTCAGTAATAGTTATTTTAGAGAAAAATCTTATTCACAAATATTCTAGGGCTATATCTTATGAACAATGTTGCTCTGTATTAGTTTTCTTTAACATTAATATTTAATCCAGAAAAAACCAAATTAAAAAATAACACCGGAATTTTCACATATCTTCGCATTCTTTGCCTGGTGATTACACTACGTGACAAATTTTCAACAAAGTCGTGACAAAATGAATCTGGCAACTAATCTTTATGTTAAACTTTCCCCTGAATCCGAATATGAAGACAGAATTGTCAAAAGTGGAACAGTTTTTGAGATATTCCAAAATAACCGTTATTTGTGTTTTTAAAAAAGATGATGTGACTGAAATGCAATATCTTCAAAAATTTTAAACGGACTATGTATTTCTTTCTTTTTAGTGAGAGGTTATAAAATTTCTTAAATAACCATGAGTCGTTTGTGAAGATGAGTCATTAAATGGCAGAGTTATAGTGGACAAAAGTACATAGAGCTGCAATCCTATTTGGAAATCACAAATATGACAGAATTAGGTTATATATTCAAAGCTAGATGTGATTAATTGAGTTGAATAGTACAAGGTTTCAGCAAAACAGACCCCGTATATGCTCCTTATGTAATCTAAACGAAACCGAAAACATTCTGCATTTTATAGCCAAATGCCCTATATTAGGACAAATAAGATTCCAAAACTTAAAAAAAACTATCGTAACAGAAAATGAGTTGATTCTTAATGGTAAGGACAATTTTAAATATTTATCCCGCTATATTATAAATGCGATAGGCTACAGGAAGATATTAAAAACTGAATTTAATTATTAATTTTTATGTAATATAAAACAATATTTGTAATATATATAACAACCTTTTCTGACAGACGACGTCATGTCACAGTCGTATGTTTAATTTTGATTACTTAAAATGAATTCAAAAAAAAAAAACAATTAACTAACTAACTACTAACTAGTGGACAAAACTTCAAACTTCATTAAAATTTTATGATTTTGTTCAATTTTGCTCTTTTCAAGTTATTGTTTTTTAAACCAAAAAATAAAATTTTTTTAAGTTTTATCACTTACGACATTAGCCTATTCAATTCGAACATTTGTGTCCAATAGGATCCAGATCGGTAAAAAAATTACAAGGTTACAGAAGATTAATTGAATTAACCCACTTTACGATTTGTATCAAACCAAAGAAAAACACAACAAATGCATATACAAAACTAAATTTTTAGTAAAATAAATATTAAAAATAGCTTAAAGCTATTGAATTTCTATGTGGGTAAATTTACTAAATCTTCTGTAGCTTTGTCATTTTTGTACCAATCTACATATGTCTAAAATAATCTAATGTCGCATGCAATAAAACATAAGGATTTTTAAATCATTAGATTAAAAAGAAAAACTTGAAAAGAGCAAAATTGAACAGAATCATAAAATGTTCAATGAAGCTTGAATTTTGTCCCCTATAACTCTGTCATTTCTTGACCAAACTTCTCTAGCAACCCATTCTTATTTTAGTAATTTTATAACCTCTCAATAAAAAGAAAGAAATACATAGTCCGTTCAAAATTTTTTAAGATACATATTTGCATTTCAGTCACATCATCTTTTTTAAAAACACAAATAACGGTTGTTTTGGAATATCTCAAAAACTGTTCCACTTTCGACAATTCTGACTTCATATTTAAATTCAGGGGAAAATTTTAGATAAAAATTAGCTGTTAGATTCATTTGGTCACGACTTTTTTGAAAATTTGTCACGTAGTGTAATCACCAGGCACAGAATGCGAAGATATGTGAAAATTTCGGTGTTATTTTTTGATTTAGTTTTTTCTGGATTACTACATTGTAGATATACCTATGCACATACATATATGTATAGTATACATATTTGGAATATAAACAATAAATAAAATGCAAAATATGTTTGTTTTTTTTTTGCTTGTCATTTGCATTTTTGAATAATACAAATCTTTGAAACATGGCAAGATTTAATTGTCTTGTAATGTACTGTACACGGCCCTGAAATGAAACGAACTCATAAAAAACACACACATTTTTAGGTGAAAGATGAAAAACAAAAGGAGGAGTGAGTTTATGAGAAATTTAATTGTTAGTTTTGTAAGTGTCTTAGGAGTCTGACTACGTGGTTGCTTTCCATGAAGTATTTCATGATAGCTTTGATGTGTTACTATGGTGGGAAATAAATAAATCAAAATTTCCTCTTTTGTACCAGGTAAGCTGCAAAATTCCCGCCACACAGGCTAGCAGTTCCTCTTCAGAACGGGTGTTTTCGTCAGCAAGAAATTTACTTTGCGAAAAATGTCGAACAAATTATGTTTTTACATCATAATGTTTTACATCATGATGTATATGACACTTTTTTGCCTAGAATTTATCACTTTTATTTTAACCATGAATTATATAATTTTTTAGATCTCATTATAATAATATCTGTAGATTGTTAAGCATTTTGAATTTATTAGCTATCTACTTTTTTATGTTTAAGACAAAAATATTGCCGAACATTTTTTAATGTTAGTGAATGTTTTTGAAAATAAAATTAAATATCTTTAATTTTATTGAAAATTTACATTGAAAACAAAAATAAATTTGAGTTTTTATTTCAATATTAATGTATCTCTTAAACTTGTTGCATTTACCCCTCATGGTTAATTCTATTTTTTTAACTTTCTTATGTTTTTATTTTTCTACAACTGGCAACACTGACATTTAAATCATACTGTTTTTTCATGAACTTATTCGAGATTTGTTCAATGGTTGTTCTGTTTCATGGTTGTTAATGTTCATATTCTCTTGTATAAGCAAATAAACTAATTTCATCTTATTCGTCTCTTAAATATCGAGTGTTCATTGCTTTCATTTCATTGTATTTCATCTTAGTGAATACGAATGAAGCGAACACAAAATTATAATGAAGGTTTCATGAACATCATTATTAAGTTTCATGCAGATGTTTAATAGATTAATAATTTAAACAATCATTAATTTAAACGAATAACAATTAAATCGATTAAAAATTAAAACAAATAATATTTTAAACGAATTATTGTTTTTAGAAAATAATAATTTACCTGAATAATAACTTAAACCAGTAACAGTTAAGATGAATAAAAGTTTAAACGAATAATAATTAAAGCGACTAATAATTTAAACGAATAACAATTTATTCAAAATATTCCTGTAATAAATAAAAGAATAAAAATAAAAGAAAAACACTTCTAACAGACAATAATTAAAACGAATAATAAATTGAACGAATAATTATTAAAACGAATAATAATATATCAAAGAAAAAAATACTTACGCGAGTACTAATTGTAACGGGTAACAAATAACACCAATAATAGTTTAAATTGATAATAAATTTACCGATTAATAATTTAAACTTATACAAATTTTAACGAAAAAAAAATTTAACGATTAAAAATTTAAACGAATACTAATTTTTAACGAGTAAATATTTAAACAAATAAGCGAATATTTTTTTTCAGCCTGCGAAAAATTAAATAATGTTTACGATGCAAATAATCGTCAAACAATATTTTTTATAAATAACCGAATAATCGACCAATTATTTATTCGAATTCTATTTATTTATTATTATTATTTTTTTAATATTTAATCGTTACATTTAATCGTAATATTTTTTTATAAAAACCTTAAACAATATTTAAAAACACTTAAACAATCATTTAAATTGCCAATAAACAAACTATTTCTAAATTAAACGATTAAACGATTATTCGTAATATGTTTCAAACGAATATTAAATTTTAATTTAATAAAGTTCTTGTCTTTAAACTTAAGAAAGCTTAGATATTAAAATTTATGTCAGTAAAGTATTCGATTTTGGCAAATTAATGTTGTATAAAATTGGAATTGAATAATCGAATGTTTTTTCTCTTAAATAAATGCTCAAAACAAAATTGATTTTCCTTAAGCAACTTATTGTCATATATTTTATATTCGAGTTAATATAAAAACAAGATAAAAAACAACAACAAAAACAAATGTTTTTGATAAACCGAATAATCGATTTAAAGTTTAATCGAAAAATTATGAAAGTTTAAAAAAAATATTGAAAACATACTTTCTATGCACACAAAAATTAATTTCAATAAAATTAATAACCATGATTCTTAAACCGATTAAACGATTATTCATTAAATTGCTTTACAGAATATATAATTGTGATTTAATAAAGTTTTTTTCTATAAACTTAAGAATATTTAGATACAGATATTTAGTAATCGATTACGCAAATAAATGTGTTTAATCGAATAAAATTTTAGACGAATAAAAAAAAATTTTTTTTTTTAAATGGTTAAAGCAAAGTGCCTTTACCTTAAACTACTAATTATATGCACCGAATAATCGATTAAATATTCAATCTAATCATATTTGGATTGAAAATGCAAAAAAGTTTTATGAAAAAATACTGAAAACAAATAATTAATAAACATTTTTCTAAAGCCGTTTAACCGATTATTCGTTAAAATGTTTAAACGAATACATATTTAATTTGTATTGTTTTCGTAAGAGAATTACATAATGTTAATATTTATAATTTAAAGACAGATAACCGATTATTCGATTAATATTGTAAACAAATATTCAATTGATTTTAAAAATTGTTTTTTTTTTAAATCTTTAAAAAACAAATCGGACTTTTTGTATATATTGTTAATCGAATTAATTGCTGCTAATATTAAATTCTAAACATTGGTCCTTTTACCTTCCCCCGCTCTGAATTTTAGTAATATTATATCACAATTTCCATTTTTTTCTGCTGCTTTGTTCAAAATTCAACATATTGTTATTTTACACACAAAAGGACTCAAAACAATGGCCAACAGAAAAATGGGAAAAAACATTGCAAAAAATACGTATTCTCTCTAAAAAAAAATCAGCCTTTTTTTTTTGCTGGGCCAACAACCGGCTACAAAAAAAAGGACTTGTATAACTAGTACTGCTACTGGTACTGATTGATGGGCATTAAATTACTAACACCTCATACTCACACTTACCAGCAGCAAATCTCCTTATGCTCTCACTCATTCTACTCACACTTTTAATGACAGCCAAAACACATACAAACACACAAGACACACAATACCGTTTTTCTTACAACAACTACAAAAACAACAAAAAAAAAAAGAACAGGACTTAAAAAAAATTTTAACGAAATACCAGACATTTTTGTTAAAAAATATCGTATGACTTTTAATGTCTGATATGTGAACACAACATACAATAGTTCTTGTTGTTTTGTTTTGTTATTGATGTTGTTGTTACAACACATGCATGAACAACAACCAAAAAAAAGAAAGAAAAATACCACCCTGATGTTTTAATAAAAGAGAACTCTAAACATCCTTTTTATAGATTTTTTTTCTTCTCTTAAACAAAACATTACAGAAAAAAATTAGAAAAAAGCAGCAAAAATTTTCTAAAAAAAGTATCAAAAATGCTATAAATTACTGGTATTTAGAGTTGACATAAAACATGGGTGAGCCTTAAAAAAAACATATACATAGACATTTTTTTTAAGTCACAAAATTTTTATTATCAATTATCTGAAATACTCAAATAACCCTAATTATATTTAAGTTTTGTTAAATTTTCAATTTAAGCATAAATATGTAAATAGCTCAGAAAAACTGTAGAACAATCACGAAAATTTTAAGTATATTTAAGCAAAAAGGGACACCCTTAAATGTTTAAAGACCTTTAAATCACTGAACTTATCATATTTTTGGTAAATTGTAACATAAAACTACAAAAACAAGATACATTTTGAGAATAAAGAAAAGTTTTATATAAGCAAAGGAAACCCTAAATACATATAATTAAAGTCCTTATAAAATAAAATAGGATTAAAAAAGTTTATTCAAGAAATTTTTATAGCAAATCCGTATAACAAATTTTTTACAAAGCTGATTAATTTTTTTTTTTTAATATGGGCGTAAAATTTTTGTAAATTATTTAAAATTTTGCCAAAAAAATAAATTTTTATATTGTTTTTTTTTTTTTATTTTGTAAAGGAAACTAAAATATTAAAAGATTAAGACATCAATACTTTTTATGAAAAAAAAAATCAAAAACATTAAGAAATAATTTTTTTGCAAGCGAAACCCTTAAACAAAAATAAGTTTCAATGTACAAGTTCCAAAGTTTTTTTTAATTTTGCAAAATAAAAAATAAAAAAAATTAGAATTACATCTTTTTTATTTTTTTAAGGGTGACCCTTATATTTTAAAGAAAATGGTGAAAATTTCTAAATGTATTATTGATTTTTTGCAAATTTTACAATATACATATTAATAATATTTAAAAAAAAATCAAAAACATCCACAAAATTTTTTACATTAAGAAATAATTTTTTAGCAAGGGAAACCCTTAAACAAAAATGGGGTTTAAATTACAAATAGAAAAATTTTTTTTTATTTTGCCAAAAAATAAAATTAAATCTTTTTTCTTTGTTCAAGGGAATCCCTAATATCTTAAAGAAAGTGGTGAAATCCTTAAATTTATTATTGTTTTTTTTTTTGGAAATTTTACAATAAAACTAAACAAAATTTTTTAAACTGAGAAAAAATTAGCTTATTAAAGGGTAACCCTATTATGTGAAAACAGTTTCAAAATTTACAATCTTTAAAAAAACCTTGTTTATATCAGGGCTGTGGAGTCGTTAAGAAAAAGTTATAACTCCGACTCCGACTCCTTTTGGTGAAATTTTTTAAGTACGACTCCGACTCCGACTCCGACTCCTACTCTAACCTAGCATTATTTAAGAGACTAGTTTTTTTTTTTGACTTTAAACTCTTTTTTAATTTAGTACCTGTTAAATGGTTAAATATAGCAAGAAAATGATTCTGTAAAAATTTCAAATCGATATTTTAATTCTAACGTGCCGCGCAATGAGCTTTAACCTACTAGTTACTAACATATGAGTAGGAAAGCTGCAAAATATTTTATTTGGATTTTGGAAAAAATGTTAAAAACATATACCGCCCGATTCAATAGACCAAATGAGTTAAACTTTTTTAATTCTAGTGAATTAAAGAAAAATAATGGATTTAATTTTGGAACGAACGAGTTTTGTTACGAACTTTCGAAAGAAACGAGTTTTGCTTCAATCCGTATGGGATCATTGAACTTTAGTATATTTTAAAAGTTATATTAATTTATTAAAATTATGCAAACAGTGCTAAAAAATTTAAAAATAGTTCTGTAGGGGAGAGATAAACTACACCAATTCACATCTTTTTCAAATAACGTTTTTTATACTGTTGGAATTTATAGATGTGTGAATTTCCATAAGTCCTATCTAATGTAGCTTTCGAGATAGAAAAGTTGAAAACAACACCAAGTCCAATTGGCTTAGACGTTAAGGCATCAAGTGTACTTTCTGTTGTTTACCACAATATTAATAGAGGCAAAGGACAGTCCTTTTTTGTAAATTGTGAAGTCAGGTCTTTGTTTTTTAATATACATTTTATTTATTAAGTCAAATCATTCTCAGGAAAATTTTATAAAGTTTATTAAAACATGCAGATGCGCCTTCAGTTGTTAGTTCTACAATTTATATAACACATTTTGAAGAGAAACGTGACGTAAAAAAATGTTGTTAGCCTTCTATTATTTTTGGGAAATAGTACCCCTTTTGTTGTTGGACTTGGTGCTGTTTGTCTCAAGGCATGGAACAGTACCATAGAAGGTAACGAACCCTTTATGACGTAATTTTTTATGTATATCATCGACATAAAAAAAATATGTTAGGATCATATAAAATATTCGTACAAATGAACATTTTTATAACATAAACATCATTTGCGATTATCAACATGTTTGCGCGGTCTGCTGTAAAGTTTTCAAAATGTGGCTTGATGTAGTTTATCTCCCACCTGCAGAGTTAAAAAAAAATGTGAATTTTTAAACTGCTAAATTTAAATCTTTTTCTTCAGTGTACTCGCCATTGAATTTTTCCTTTCCTAATTCAATATTATTATTGTCCAAGACCGATATTTGAAATTGCAAGTCTTTATTATCTCTCCAATTTTCCCTAAAGTGAGTAGATAAAAGTATTCTCAAATCATTTTTCCCACATTGATGGGAATTATATCTGGAACAATGTCATGTATTTTTCCGAGTTCCTTTTCCTTTTATTCTATTATAATTCACCTTGAAGGTTGGAACTTCAAATGTAGTTCACTTAATGCTTTCACCACAGGAGCTACTGCTGATTTCATGTCATATTCATGAACATGACTACAAAAATATTTGTTAATATACGATAAATAAAAAACAACATCTTTACAAATTTAATTTTTAAATTCCTTAATTCGGCTCTATTTCATTAACGATATCTTGGCGAAATTCAAATAGTGAACCCGCTGGTTTTTGTTACAGAAATTTGAGGTCACATTAAAACATAGAAAAGGACATGCTTTGATACAATCTATATAACTATTCTTATAAATTGGCAAAATAAGATGTTATCTCAATTTTTTAATTTTTGAAACTCACCTACTGATATAAAAAGTATACTGGTCCTTATTTTCTGACTTCACAATTTCAAAAAGCAGACCCTCTTATGGCCAATTCCACTAATTTATTAATATATCAATTTATGTTTAAAATTTGTTTTCTTATGTCAAATAAAAATAAAATTATAAGAAAAATTATATTTAAATATGAATTGATATTTAAAAAGAATTGGAGAAATTGGTCATTAAAATTTTTTATTTTGAAAAATATTAGAAAAATTTTAATGCAAAAAAGTCGGAGTCGGAGTCGCTAGTTTTTGTGGGTACTTCGACTCCGACTCCGACTCCGGTACAAAAACCTCAACTCCGACTCCTCAACTCCGACTCCGACTCCGACTCCACAGCCCTGGTTTATATATTAGGAAATTAAAGAAAAAATCAAATGAAAGACTTTTTAATGTGTACAATAAATATACAAAACACCAAATTATATATCAGAAGGGATAACCTTTTTTTAAATATAGTAAAAATGAATTGGTTCGTAATTATTTAAATGTAGATTGCAAAAAAACTGCAATATAATATAGGAACTTTTGCACGGGTGCTCCTTTATGACTTGCTTCTTAAACAGTCACCCGTATTTTAAGAATTATTAAAATTAATAAATTTAATAAATTATTTAATAATTTATTCATTTGATAAATTTCTCAAAAACCATTCATGTAAAAGATTTTATAAAAACTTCTGTAAAACCTTTAACATTAAGAGTCTTCATAGAAAAGCTATAATCTCCTTTTCCATTATAACATTTTTGAGAGAGTTTGCTAGCTAAAAAAGTTTAAAATGTTAAAATCTGTCAATTATAGTTGAAGTTGTAATGTAAAAAACAGATTTGAAAATTTCGAAAACGTTCTCATATGAATTCTGTGAATTATGTGTCATAAATTTTGTTTATTTAAAGATTATTTTCCGTATCTTCTGGAATATTTTTATTTTAAGGGAAACCCTTTAACTCAAAAAAAACATTTTTAACTTCAGTTACTAACAAGATTTGCTTTAAAATATCTGCTTTTATTGGAAAACTTTTGCGTTTTTTTTTAAGTTCTTAATTATTTCGTTGGGATGCATTTTTCCAAAGCCATTTTTATAGGGTTTACCCTTAACTATCATCAACGTAATGACTTTCGTTTCGTTATAGTTCTAACATGTTTCGACATTTTAAGATAAACTTATAATGATAGATGTAGAGGTTAATTTAAGGTAACAAATAGGAAAGAAAGCAGGTAGTAGAATTTTAAAATTAAAAAAGTAAAGCTAATTTAGAGGTTTTTTATAACAAAAAACTATCAAAAGTAATAAAATAATTAAAAATTTCAAAGAGTAGTTAGTTGCATTACAATGAAATTTAGAAAAGTTTTAATGTTTATTTTCTAATAAAAGAAGATTAATTTCCGAATCTTTAGCGGCATATATGCCTGATTAAATTGTCCTTACTGCGTTTTGTTTCTTAAAAACGTTTTTCTTTTAGTCAAGTAGTTTACATTGTTTTCAAGAAATTCTTTTAGTTTTGAAATGGGTTCCAGTTTTATTGATGTTTTTCTTTTTTGTTATAATGCAAATGTTTTAAGTCATTATTACAGCATCACATTCCCATTTCTTTTATTTTTTCTTTCTGCCCGCCCGCCTTTAAAAATCACAGCACCTTTTTTCATTTGTGTGTGTCCATTCATTTTACATTTTTAAACAAAAGCAACAACACTTGTTTATTTATTTAATTTAGAAAAAGACTCGTACGTGCGTTACTGATTTGAAACATTAAACAGCAGATTTTGTTTGGTTTTCAAACGCAGCCTAAGTCTGTGAAAAATTGGAGGAAAGAAAAAGTAACAAAAATTCTTATGATTCTTATAAAAGACTGATGATATATTATTTCTTTATTATTATGATATTAAGACGAGCATGTACTGTTAACTCTTTTGCAGGTTTTTATCATGGGCGGATCTAGCTTTCAATTCAGGAGGGGAGTTAACATAGGTGGAAATTTAGTCTGAACGGCCTCTTGACACAATTTATGTTTTTAGACTATCAGTACTAGACTAGCCCAGGGAGGTTCATGACCCCTATTACCGCTTAGACCCGCGCCACAATAGATTAAATAAACTGTTTATTTTTTGAGGCCGAGTCAATTTGGAATAATCTGTTTTGAAGTGAAGCGTATTCCACTGAAACCGTTCTAGATCGTTTATAACAAATATAAGTCGAACGGGACAAATTCTTAACTATAAGCCCGGTCAGGCAAAATATGCCAACCCCTATTTTATAAATAGTTTTTAACTGTTCTCACAATACGTGGCTAAGTCCCTGTTCAGACTTGGCATTTTTGTTGCAGCAATTCTTTAGTTTATTGGTGCGTTAAGTGAGAGCATTTGGGAGGGGTGCTCAGTTTCATGTGCTCTTTAGTTCAGTTTTATTTTGTAATTCTCATTTTTCAACTTGCAGTTAGTTGGCTGTAAGTGTATATTTATTTATATATAAAATATAAAAAGAAGTAGAGAAAAGACGGCATAACATATAAAAATTGCAAAACTAGAATTTCAAAATATGAAAACTGATACTATTTCAAAGCCAAATTTTTTTGTCACGATGAAATATTATGGCTAACGGCCTGGTCGCATATTTCGGGAGTTTTTAGATTAATGCTACCTTTGATTGCATTAAATAATATCGGTACAACCCTTTGATCGTCTGGCCTGATTTCAGCTGCTCTTTGAAGCTGGGAAACTTTTGGTCCTAATAAATACAGTGCATCTGCTTTGACTTTAATTAATGTAGTTCGTTTAATGACTAACTGAGAATAATAAAACAGATTTTAACCCTCCGAAATGCCATATTACTTATTAAAGACACAAACCATGTATAGAAAGTGAGTAGTAATCCGTTGTAAATCTTGCGTTTTACTGTTATATGAAGCGTATTTCTTTGAGCACAATAGAAATTAAATTAAAAAAAATGTTAATATATCAATAAATGCATGGCATTAACATTTGAAAATGATTTCGGGTATATAGGCAGCGTGGCTGTTAACGAGGTGCATTCTGGCCGTCCGATTAAGGGCCACTTTTCCAGCTTTGCTGGCCGTAGTTTACGAAGTCATCTTTGAGTTGCGCGAATCGATGATGGATTGTCAAAGTTAATTTAGATAATTTCGAAGCGTTGGTCAAGCGAATCTATCTATGATGATTATCGAGGGTGGAAAATGTTCCTAAGGAAAATAATCTAATACCAAACATGTCACGTGACTGTTCTAAAGTGGCAGAAAGCCGTTCTAGTTCTAAAACTTTATATGGAGTGGAGCTGTCACCTTAACATTGCGATATGCTATTAGGGGGTTAATTGGCACCTTTTTGGCACTTTATTACAGGTCTCTGAAATAACCTGAATGAACACATTCAATTTCTATTAAAATAATGTCTATCGCAGATATTGTCCCGAGTGAACCATGCAAGTACGATAGATCCGTTTCATACAAAGTATAATAACCAGAAAGAATTAGCCACTACCCGCACAAAATCCAGTCACACCTACTTTTGTGTCAATTACTTTTCCTCTGGAGTAACTATACTTAAAACACTTTATCACCAGTTAAGTGATATGTCTTGTTTTCACCTATCACAATTCGTTCCTTTTTTGTTATAATAATGTGTTCACAGGTCACGGGATAAGTGCTTTAAGAGCAATTGATACAAATTTCCCGCAGGGGTAGGCGCTCTATGACAGTTCGTTTGACAGCAAACCCTTTGTAAGTTTCATCGGGCTCTAAAAAACCCCTTTTATATGTTTTTGCTAAAAATAAAATTTATGTTAAAAAAATCAAATCTTAAATGACAAAAGCAATATCATATCAAAGTAAGGTTATTTTAAAAAAGTACTTGTTTATTAAATAGTACCTTTTTCCTTGAAAAACATATTTGAAACCATAAAAAAAATAAAAAAAATTTAAAACATTTTAAGGCCCGTTTTCACGACTTAACGATAGCTAAATGTAGGAAGTTATCGAACAGATTAATCTAAAAGTGAAGGAAAAGCTAAAGAGAGGAACGTTTTACCTTGAACTTTCGTCGTAAGGTTTAGATTTGATATTGCCATATTATATTCACATATTTTTTATATATGGCAACTCCAGTTATACGTATGTCCCCTTTTACAATGTGACAGACAGAAGGCAGACAGACGAAGTTTGTAGGCGAGAGAGGAAAAAAGTAAAGTGTGTCACGCATACAGCGTCGCCACCTTACCAACAAACTTCGTCTGTCTGCCTTCTGTCTGTCACTTTGTAAAAGGGGTATATATATTGTAAATGTAAATGTAAATGTATTTTTATTTTGGCAAAAATAATCGGTTATTTCTTTAGTATTGCCACATTTTCAAAAATGTTAAGTTTATTTTATACAGAAGTTGTGAAACGAGAGGGAGGTACCGTTAACTATTTCGAACTTTATTAGTAAGTCGTGAAAACGGGCCTTAGAGTCTTAAAATATTTTGTAAAGTGGAACAATTTTGACTAATAAAACCAAAAAGTTACTTCCTTTTTGTACAAACTTTAAAGCTATAAAGTATCTTTATGACGAAATGTACCTTTTTCCCTTAAATTTTATAAAAAAAAAAAAATATCCTGTTGTATACTTAAGTCTCTTAAGAGATTTTTTCAAGGATTTGCTACAAATTCTGAAATTTAGCCTTTTTCTTGTTAATGCTACATTTGTCCTTTTTAAAGCTTTAAAATAGAGATATTTCGGGAAATTATAACAATGAAAACTGACAACAAACAAAAGAAAGGAAGGTAAAACCTTAATACCTTAACAAAAGGCCAAAAACAAGTTAAATTATTGATTGTTATATATTTAAATTTTTGTGTATGTGTGTCTGTATTTTAATCTTAATAAATTTGTTTAAAAAGATTTTCATTCAACTTAAAACTCTCGACAATCTTTTTGACTTTAGAGATGAAACCTTTTCTATCGGCTTACTTTTTTTTGCTATTTAGTTAACCAGAGAAAAGGGTAGTTTTTCTTGACAGAAAAAAAAAAAAAATTAGTTATGTATAAAAAGTAAAATAAAAGTGAAAAGAGTGGTGAGCTAAACACATTTTTTTTTATTTCTTGGTTAATTTAATTTTGCCTTTTGGTGTTTTAAAATTTTATAAAAATGGCTAAAGATATAGAAGTTTATTTTCTTTTTCTGTTGACTTTCGTGAAAGTAATAACCAAAAAAAAAAAAAAACTAAATATTATACGGCTTAATTTTAAAGACCTTTTAAGGGTTTATAAGATTTTCTTAAGTATTTTTTAGTATTTAATATTTTCAGCGTTTGTTGTCGGTTAATGAAAAGTAAGTGATTTTAAATTTATCTGTGTGCCTTTTATAACATCCTTTAAAGTGGGTTTAATTAAAACTGTTCATTTTGTAAAAATTAAGCAATTATTTTAAATGCGTTAAAACTAAACAAACAAAAAAATATGAGTTTAAATTTGTTGTTTGTTTAGTTTTTTCTTAACAAAAATTTGACGTTTGAACCTCTACTACGAGAATTTGGTGCAAGTAAATTGACATCTTTTTTCATTACAACATTTTTCAAAATGTTTTTAAATAAGACAGTTTGTTTTATGAAAAACGTTAAAAAAAAATTTAAAAGTTAGAAATAAAGCAATGAAATCACACATATTTTGTGATTTTTATGTTTTTTTATAAAACTTTGTCGTTTAAAAAAGTTAAGTGTTTAATCGAATAAGTATTCCAAGAGTTAAAAATAATTTAATATATATAAATAGTTAGGGGCCACACTAAAGTTATTCCACAGCTCCAACCTTCAATGAGCTTTTTTAAGCATTTGCAGGTCTACCTTTTTAGTGCCTGTCTGGCAAACCTTTTCTTGGCCCATTCATTTACGCTCTCTTATTCCTTGGCTTACTAATTTCTGTTTAGTTGCGGTTCAAAACTTAAGCGCAAAGTAAACTATACAAATAGCTTGGAAAACAAAGACTTTAATTCTTTTAATGTTTGCAAATAAACAACACAAACATAACTCGTGCAAACATAAATTTTTCTTTTTCGGGTTTGCTTCCAATGAATGGAGCCGTTATTTGTTTATAATGAAGGAAAAATAAAAAAAAAGACTAACATAATTTGGAGTAGAGTGGTTAAAACAACCAGCTGTTTTATGGCACACCATAATTCTTAAAGAATGCGAATTTACGGCGGAAAATTATAGCATTTACTGAAATAATTACAATACGCACTAGACACCGCAAAAAGCTTGACAAATATCCATCAAGGTCTATACAAAAGGTCTGCGCAAGAAGCCAGATGTTTACTTTGTTTATACCTAAACGTTGTTTACATTTTTCTTATACATGTATATTTTTGTTTACGTTTTTGTTTTTTGGCACACAAACATGTACAGAAAACACATTTTTCCTTTTGTTTCCTCTATGGAGTAGTAAGATCTTGACAACGGCGAGGAATCTTACACAAACAAAATGCCTGTTGTTTTTTGTGTTGTTTTATTGTTGTAGAGGTAAGCAGACCTGTTGGATAGGCGTTGATATCCATCATCTCTGCCAAATATTAATTGTCGTGCTTAATTCCCAATTTTTATACTTGATAAAAACACTGAAATGTATTGTTGAAGCATAAGCTAGTTTCTATGCGCATTTCACTGGTTGCTTATGCCAGATCAGCAGGAAACATTCTCCCAAACAATAATTAGTATTGTGATTATTTTGTTGAACTATTCATGGTTTTTAATCCAAATTCCTAATAATCCAAACATTTTTGAAAAGCCAAAGATTTTAGCAAATAAAACTGCAGAGTGAATGAGAACTGCGAACACTCAAAAAGTTTAATTTGCAACGATATCAAGCTTAAATAAAATACCAACAATAAACAGTGAGTTTATCCGTGCAGTGTTTTTAACAAGAATAAAAACTGGGAATTAAACACGACAAACAAAATCTTATTAATTAAAAATTTTGTATTCCCAAAAATTATTTTTGATAATATTTTAAATATTTCTAAAAACATGCTTCAAATGCTTGTCCAAACAGCAGACCCCAAATAACAGCAAAAAACATTCTTACAAACTTAAAATGTTGAACATGTTTTCAAAGTCATTTGTGTGTTTTAATTTGCCCTAAAGGCCAGAATATCGACATGATTCCTGGCAGGCACCTGTTTATGGGGACGACCTGCAGTGCCTTTAGGTCAGTCAACGACGTAAGGAATGACGTACTTGATGTTCAAGATATATTGAACAAAAACTTAAAATCACACTACAAGACTTCGGAAAAATCGGTGCATAGGCTAGCACACCCCTCTATAAAGCTCACTTTGGGAAATCATTTAAATACGCTTGAAACCGTAACAAACATACAGCCGTACCTAAACAAGAGCGGAAAGCGTTTTCTAGCTGTCAAAAATTCTCATGCCCATACAATTTGTATGAAGCCACATAATTTATTATAAATCCGCCTAAAACTCATAAAATATTAAAAAACAATTGTGCAGGGTTATTCATTTAGCGGTTTCAAACCTCCGATCTGGCAAGGCTGTCAGCTGTTAAATTTCTGTAATTTTAAGTGTCATTCCTTTAGTTAAAGGTTTGTCATTTGCGAATTTGGATCGCTTAGAAACCAAAGAGCGTGTAAAATTAGCGAAAAAAAAAGGTTCAAACGTGACTACTTTTAGAGCTTTAAGAGGTTATTATGGTCGTCATAGTCGAGTCACTGTGCATGCAATAGGCAAGATTATTAAGAAATTTAAGGAGACTGGAAGCGTTACAGATGTGGTCAGGCCTGTGCATTATTACAATATCAAAAATATCGGAAAACCCGTTACCGTCCATTCAGAGCGCTAACCAACTTATTTTAGCCTGCAATGGAAGATTATGGACTGAACAATATGTGAATTGGACGATATATTTAGTATGGTGCCTCACAGCACGACCGATTTATTGCGTTGAAATTTCTAAGCATTATTATGACATAAAAGTTTCATCGAAGTCATAGCTTTGTGTGTTTTTTACTCAACTTTACTTTGAAACCGAAAAGTTGATAACCCATAATTATTATATTGAAATAAGATTCAGTTGAATGTCTTTTAATACTTCCGAATTTTTTGATGATCGATTCATAATTTTCCAAAAGTCCAGCTTAAAATCCCCTACTGAAAATCACTTAAATGCGCCTTACACTGAAATAAATTATTATATTTTATTTAACTTAGGTAAATTTAAGTTTTATATGACTTTTTCGCATCCGCAAAAGGGAGGTTTATTTCTTACATTTTTGATATTTTTGGATTAAATTTTAAAGTTTTAAGCTTGCTTTAAAAATTTTACTGGGAGAAAATTTGTTTGTTTTGACATTATTAGATTTTTTAGAGTGTTTTCTAAATAAAAATGTTAATTTAATGAAAATCGGTTAATAGTTATGAAAGTTATAATGGAAATAATAAGAACATTTTTTGAATAAAAAAAGTTTTTAGAATTTTATTTATAAATATAACAAAAATTTAATTAAAATTAAAACAACAAACTCTATTTCACGATTTCTTTAGTTTTATTTAAAGATAAAACTTCTTAACACTTCCTGGTCACTACAAACTTTTAACGTTTATAACTCGATTAAGCACCCAGTATATTTACATTTTTCATAGTAATGGCGCCATTTAAAGATTTTTTCCATTCTTTTTGTTCTTATTTGAAGATTAATTTCTTATTTAAAGACGAAAAAATACAAGTACGTACATATAACTAGTATATTTATATAAAAAAACTTTTTGTTTCAATCTTTATTTTCTTATCACAGGAAATTCTCTTTATACAATTTCTGTATAATGAAACAGCAAAACAAGAAATATTATTATTATTATTTTTATATACAATTTGAACCACATTTAGTTCAAATAATATCATTTTACAATTATATCCATTTTTCTATGCACCCAACAACAATGTACAAGGAAAAATAACTGAAAGAAGGAAAAATAAAAAACACTAACCACAAAAATCTAGATAAACCTAAAGACAAAAAAAAGAAAATAGGAATATAAGAAGGAAAAGAAAAAAACTAGAAAAAACAACGAAGGAAAGTAAAAGAAAATTAAGAAAACCTTTAAAACAAGTGGGAGTAAAGGAGTAGTAAAGAAAAGAAAAACACACACACACACACATTGAAATGTACAAAAAAAGAAGACACTCACAGAAAAACAGAATCATCATAAAAATGGAAATAAAATAGTAAAAATCCATAAAATTTCTATTTTTTTCGTCACAAATGGTGTTTTTGTATAATTTTTTTTATTTCTTTTTTGAGGACCAAAGCAAACATAAAATAAATGACTGGGAAGACATAAAAAAAAACAAAAAATATAAATAAATATCAAATCTCTAAAAGCAAAAATGAACATAAAATGAATGAACATGAAAATCTACTCTACTCGAGAAGATAAAAAAAAAAAAATAAAAATAAGAAAATATTAAAGAAACGAATAGTCAAGAAATAAAAATAATAAAATTTTGTAATTTTGTAAGAATATTTTCTATTGAGGATTAAATATTAAAACCGAATTGTAGAAATATTTTTGTTGGAGTTTAGAAACTGTGCTATGTCATACTAAGCAGCCTTTTCTCCAGGACTTTTTCACTTCTTAAGAAACCCGAAAGAAAAATTTGAAAGTTTTTACGATGCCGGTAATTGTAGAAATTCCTCTTTTCCTCTTTCTGCGAAGCTGGAGCTGTTGCAACTCTATTATAGAGCAGCTGCTGTTGATAAGCAATAACTCCAGTAGAGAACCACCAGCAGGACGGCCTTTCCCACTATGTCTAGAAAATCAGCCCTGATATTTTTAGCTTACCCTCCTTGCGATTTAGGTTTTAAAGCAAAGCAACCACGTGGATACCAAAGAAGCCTTATGTGCGGTTTCCACATGACAGGCGATTGATTGTGTAGTAAAATTTATATGAAAAGCACTCAAAAAACTGAGTGTTTTTATATTAATTTTACTACAAAACTAATCGCCTGTGATATGGAAACAGCACATTAATTAATAAACAGTACGGTACCGAAATCCCAGGAGCTTGCTGGTTCCATTTCCAACCCTGATCAGTTGCGATCATCTCGAAGAAGAAAACAAATAAGAAGATTCCATTTGTTACTGTAATGAGCATAGGGCCAGAAAGACTGAGTTCCGTCCTCTTTTTCTGTTGCAAGCTCCAGCTCGTTCCACGATTTGTTTATTTTTGATGCCTCTATTTTCAGCTGTCGGCGGTAAGTGTGGCGTTGACTTGGGATTTCAGTTAATTTCATTATAAGTTATGTCGAATTGTGGGCTGCGCAAAGCATGCCCGATCCAACTCCATTTCCACCTTCGTATTTCGGTTTTGATCGGGTTCTGCCCGGTTAGTGCCCAGAGTTGAGCATTGCTGGTAGCAGCTGGCCAAAAAGACAACGTATTTTTTGAAGTTGTGTTGCCAGCAGCCGAAATCAGGCATTGCCTGATCAGCGTCGTTGCCTGATTTGAAGCCCATTAGTTAAGTTTAGTTTAGTCTTTGCTTTAATTTAAGCCTTTTACTTTTAATTTTTTTAAATTTTCATGCGGTTTTTATTTATATTTTTTCAAATTTATTCCTCTTTCTTTCTCTCTTTTTCTGTTTCGTAAACAAAATAAAAAATAATAAATTTATCACTAGTTTTACAGAATATTTTAGCATTTTTCTATAAAAACAAAATAACTCGTTTTTTCGTTGAGCATTGGCAGGCTATTAATGATTTATAGCTCAATTTTACTGCAGTCATTTTTTTCTATTTGTATTCTAATGTAGGCGTTAAATCATAACCCTGCTACTATTTGAGAAACTCAAGCCCAAAATAAGCTGACAATTGTGGTCGTTACCACCCTTTTTTACTACAAAATTCTAATATAGATTTGAGAAATAAATATTGTTTACAACATTTTATTATTTTTCAAATTTTTTTTTTATTTTTTCTATATTTTCGGTTAAAGATTTGGTGACCTATATTGAAAAATGGTTTTTGGAATTGTGTTTTCTAAATAAAACCATAAAAAAAATTTATTTTTATTGCATTATTTTGTCAAAAAAAAAGAGGAAATAACTGCAACAAATAACCATTTTAATAGTTTAAAAACTCCAAAAAAAAAAAAAAACAGCATTAAAAAAGAAGGGAAAGTTTTACATTCACTAGTTCAAGTTAAAAACATGCTATTAAACTCTAGTTTTACCTAAAGCAATCTGGCTGTGAAACTGATACCTCTTTAACAAGACGCCTGAATAATTCATTTTGAACATATTTATATTCAAATCATTGAAAGTTTGAACCTGTAGAAGAAAAAAATATATGCTTCACTATACAAAGCAGAAGATTAGCGTGAAGCGGGTGTATAAAATACTTTCAAAAATTAGCAGCGGAATGACAAATACTCTCAGCAATAAGAGTGAGAATAACAAGTAAACTCAGTTGTTTAATGTGGGTTTGGGATATCGTCAGCTTATTATTGGTTTGATCTACCGACCATTTTTTAAAAAAATTGAGTTAGGTATTGGGTATATGTATTTTGAATACCCCTTTCGGAATCGAACCTCTGTTTTACAGAATTTTTTTTATCATTTCTAAAATATTTAGCATTAATTTTGCTCCATATCAACTATTTTTAAGATTATAACGTATTGTTTTGCCTACACGCCACTCTTTGGCGAATGCTGCAAATTATTAACACAAAATCGTAAAAAATAAATTTCGCTCTTGGTTTCCTCCATTGCCGTAAGAAAAGCAAGTAGTTAAAGTGTAATCAAGATAAAATTAAATCTAGAAAATAAATTTTACACTTGCTGCGCTTTATTGCCGTAAATAAAAAAAAATTAAAGCAAAAACAAAATAAAATGTCAACAAATCAATACACACAGCAGTAAGTATGCGTATGCAGCACATTAAACATAGAAAAGTAGCGTTTGCGGCACAAAACAATAATTTTCACTTTCAACAAAGTACTATTTACTTCTAAGCTCGCGCATGAACGTTTACAAAACTGTAAATTTTTCATCAAAACATATGCCTGAAGCAGTGGTGCAAATTCAAAACAATTCTATAGGGTATATTTTCGGAAAACTTAATGTAAAACTTCGTTGTCGTTTTTCTTCACTACGACTTTTTGGCATATGCACCAAACCAATAATGAGAGTACGAAATATATTGTTTTTTATTTTCTTTGGTAACATTGCAACTACAATTTTACAAAGAATTACGTCATATACGACACACAAGTAAACATCACAAATTATTTGTATGCTTCCGCTGCATACGACTCGCAATTAAACGTCTCAAGTTCTCGCAGACTGCACGAAGTAATTCTTACTATTAAAGGTAAAGGCAATAATTTGTTACTTTAATAAAAGGTTTTAAAAGAAACAGGTACTGTCTGGAGTGTATACATTTGAATTCTTTTACCATCACAACACTATTTAAATAGTGCGAACAGTAACGCAAAGCAGTTTTCATTGTGGTTGTACACAAACTTCTTGTACACATGTTTGTTTTTGTTGTATGTTTGATTTTCAAATACATTTTACATTACATTTAACTCCTTCAAATTTTAATAATTTTATTTGAAATACTGATTTAACTAATTTTATTTTCGATGTTTTTTTTTTATTTCAAAATTTTAACAGTAACTTAAAATTGCAGTATTAAAATGTTGAAAGTTTTTTGAAATTAAGAGATTTACGTTGAACCAAAATAAAAAGTATTTCTAATTGTTTTCTATTTCCATTTCATTTGCTTCAATTATATTAAAATTTTTTATTATTCTAAGTTATTTTTTCTCTTTTTAATTTTTAAAAATAAATTGTGTATTTGGATTTGTAGTTCGTATTTCCTGTAGCGATAAACAAATATATTCACAATAACGACATATTTTTATTTAAAAAAAAAATATTTTCTATTTTTTTTTTTTTGCTTCAACTAAAAAAGTATTTAAAATTTAAACTTTGATTAATTGCTAGAAATACTGCAATATATTTAAAGAATATATATCAGCATTTTTCTATTAAAAAAAACTAATGATATTTTTTGTTTCTTTTTTTGCAGGTATGTCCAAATTGATAAAAAAAAAAAAAATATCTAAAAATTGGTAAGAAATTTGGAAAACAAAGAATTTTATGGTTTAAAAAATAAATTTTAAATAATTTTATATTTTTCTGTAAAAAGAGCAATATATCCAATTAATTGCCTACGTTCAAATTAACCTAACAAATAGTCTAGCGAATATAAAAAATATACTTTACTTTACGAGACTCATATGAAGCATTGTATCGTCTGGTATCTAATTTACACTTTAGCCCATTCTTTAATTTGTGTCGTAAGCTAAAATAAAGTATACACTATAATCTTTAATATACACCATAATCTTATCAGTTGTCTACACTTAAGTCTAGTCAACAATCTACACAATAGTTTATTCGAAAGGGTAGGATAGATATATTTTTTTTTTATATTGATATTGATTTTTTATTAGAGAAGACAGTGCAGCAAGAACGGTGTCTTATATTACATTATTTCTAGTAGTTATTTTACATTATATTATACACCACAGTCTATACTATTAGACTACACAAGTATAGTGTCTTCATTATAATCTTATCCTTTGTCCTATACTATAGTCTAGCTGATAACCTATAATATATTCTTGTCAAAAATATACACTACTAAATAACACTTGGCAATTGTCTTAATTATAATCTTATATTTTGTCTACACTATATTAGAGTTGACAGTCTACACTAATAGTCAGGTTCTTAATCTATACAAAAGTTATTTTAATACCTATAGTTTACAATATGTCCCACATATTATCGGATGCGCCAGATAATTGTCGAATTGAACCACCTTCATTGTCACCAACAAACGTCTACACTAAAAAAAGAACCAATGCTCTATCCCATAGTCGAGTCAATTATCAACACAATAGTCTAGTCAATAGTCTACACTATAAGCTAGTCTATTATCTATACGATAATGTAGTTAGTTTTCTACATTTTGTTCTAGTAAACATTATACAATATAATCTAGACGGTATATACTGCACATTAAAGACAAATCGGTATTTTACTCTAAATAATCTCGTCTGTACTATAATGTAGTTGATAGTGTACACTATATTCTAGACAGCAGTATAAACAATTATCTAGTCGGTACAGTACATTATAGTATAATCGTAAGCTTACATTACAATCTTGTCGGTTCTATAATTTAGTTAATAGCTTACACTATATTATATCCAACCGAAAAACTATATAATTAAGTCGGTGCTGTACACTATTGTCTAGACGGCAGTTTATACTATAATATAGTATGTTGTCTTACTATAATGTATTTAGTAGTCTACACTAGATATATATTAGTCTTCGCCATATTCTATTCCACCGCCTACAAAATAATCTACGCGGTAGTGTACAATATCGTCTTGTCAATATAATACAACAAAATCTTTTCAACATAAATCAATATAATATACACTATAGCCTTGTCTGTTAACTGCTTTTAATATATATAGTCCCCGTACGAAAGTCACTATAGTCTTTTTTTATTAGGCATGCGGAAATCTTTCATAAGATACCCGATGCTTCTTTAGATTCAGTGCGTGAGGTTATAATTTACCTCTCCGTGTTTTCTATTTTTATAAGCTTGAATGTCCACCTTCCTTTTAAATTTCTCTCGCATCAAGATTGCCACAATCTTAATGAAATCTCAATTTCTTTCTCTCTAATTTACGTTTACCATTTGTGCTTTGTTCTTTTTTTCGTTTAAGTTCGAACAGTCGTTTAGTTTTATCCTCTAGGTTGTCAATAGGAAACATGCCCGAAATTGGGTACGCTCCTTTGTCCGAGGTTGAGCGATACGAGCTGCAGATTCATAAGGAACATACATCCCATACGGAGAAAAGACTTTCATCGGAGACACGTAAGAAATCAGCGAGCTTACAACCATGTTTAGTTTTATCCTCTTAGATTGTCCTACTACGTTTGGCATCATTCATTAAATGGCTAATCTGACCTTTGATGCTTCTAAATGTGATCCGAATTTATCATAACTTCTACACAGTACAAAATAAAAATGTTTTTCAATTAAAATTTGTTTGCAATTAATTAAAAAACTCATTAAATGTTCACCAGTAAACAAATTAATAGTATCAATCAAACGTTTAATTCACTTGATTAAACGTGTAATTAGCTTGATTAAATTTCTACTTAAAACTGATTTTATTTTTGATTTATGCTTTAATTGGTGAAAAATATGGGATAATTTTTTCTATGAAGCTACTTAAGTTATGGTTTAGAAACTAACTTATACACCCCATATTTTAACTTTATGCTCCGTTTCCGACAACTAGTCAAATGGGCAATTTTCATTTATGCTCTGCTAATTATAGTCCTGCATTCTTCATGCAAAAATGGTATGAGTTACCTCATAAGCGATAAGTTCATTTTTATTGATATAACCTGCATGACAGCGCTACGGGAAAAATATTTTCCTACTGCCAATTTATTTTGCTAAATTTTTAAATATTTCTTGGCTTTTTTAAAGTGTCTTGCAAGAATTTCCACTACCAAGATTTCTATTCCTTACAACAACTTTCCTAAAAAAAGGACCTTAACGCACATTTCTTCTTATTTTTTTTTTATGATGATGATTACTCTTTTTTTTAACTATAAATATTTTATTATTTAAGGAATGTTCTGACAACAATTTGTCATATAAAAAAAAAAGCAAAAAACCTGCCACTGCTGATGACAAACTATAAACTATAAATGCGTAGCCTGGTGTTCTGTTAAATGTGTAATTTTAATGTTATCTGTAGAGCAGAAGGGAAAAAGACAAAATTCTCTAGTTTGAGCAAAAATTTTTGTCACGTTTTAAACTCTAGAACACACAACAAACCCATCCAACATTTAAGTTCATTTGCCAGAAATGTTTTAAAGAAAAAAAGCAAGAAAAAAAATAGTACGAGAGTCTAAATCTTAAGGCAGCCAGAAATCTTTTGTAGCAGATTTCAAAACGTGTCGTTAAGGAATCTTATTTTGGGGAAAAAGATGTAAAAAAAATCATTCAAGTTTAGCAAATAAAATAAAAAACAAAATCTTAAGTTTGTTAAAGTAGGATGTTAAGAAAAAAATCTAAAGAAAATTTACCACCCCTTCCCCACTTGCCAAAAAAAAAAAAAATAACAAAAGAATTGCAGTGAAAAACTAAATAAAATATAGTTTAAAAAGAAATAAAAGAAAATTGAAAATAAAAATACAATGGTCTAAGTACTAGAATATACAAACAAATTCAATGAAAATTACTGGAGTGCATAAAACATTTATGACAAACAAACATTGCAAATAAGAAAAATACTGCAGTGTTCTTATGGTTGGTTAAAAAGATGAAAAACGATTTTCTAGAATTTTATACGCAATGCCAAGAACTTTTGAAACACTTATAACTGGTTTTACTTTGAAGATTTTAAGCTGCAGTAGTGACTGCTCGCCATCAACTAGTGACCCAACGATTACTAAGCCTAGCCTATGGACTACACTATTTTCTTGAATTTGAAATACGCTATAGTTTGCACGTTTGATAAGTTTACACAATAGACAAGTTTACACGTTAGCCAAGTTTAAACTTATCATAGGTTTGACTAGTAGATGATTTTTAACGAATTTGGTTAACTGTTGCTTGTCCTTTACTTCTTGATCTACTTAAAGATCCCATTTTTTTTGCAAAGACTAACTAGCCGACGTTCAATATTTTCATGTCTGCTGAAGATACAGCGTTACTAAAGTAATCAATCGTAAAAATTCCACCTCAGTCAAAAGTTTATTAAGGCGTTTTTTCTCAGAGCCTAAAAACGAGCATACCAGTTTGGCCTTTTAAGTTTCAAACATATTCGTCGCAGGAGGGTTGATGGTGACGTCTTGAACCTTCTCGAGTATACATATTGTTCTCTATTGAAGCCCAAATAGAGTAAAATTTGGTGAGTAACACCCGCCATTACGAATTGTGACTCCATTTGCTTGAACAAAAGTAATGGATCTGAATGCCAAAATGGTGAAGCTTTAACAGAGACTCTTGAATTTTCATGTCAGAACATGCCCGAATATGTTAAAAAAAAAAAATACAAAGGCAATGTTCATTCACAAAGTTGTTTACAGTTAATTAAATTGAAACCCCTTTAAGTCGTTTTTGATATTTTAACCCTGTAAAATCGAAATCTTTTGATTTCGAAAAGTCCTATAATTCGTAAAAAGCAGTCGGTCCCTTCGGTTACGAACTATCGGGATTCTAATTGATTGACAGCACTTGTAAACAACATCATAACGAAATAAGAAAAACCAAACCAAATGATTTGAGTAATAAAACCATTTGAATTAATAATAAAATTTGAGAAATAAAAACTTCCAACACAATTATTAAAATAAGTTGATTTTCTGTGACAAGTAGTGAATTGTGTAAGGAACTTACAAATTGCGAAATAGTGCGAAAAGCAATTCAGAAGCTATTTTGTTAGTCAAATTTATTAACGCTGGGCGGAGTCGGATTTCATTATTTTGGACTCATTTTGTTTTGACTTGTATGTGGGCGGTGGGCATGGCTGATATTAATTTAACTTGGCATGCATTTTTTTTTATTCTAAAAGTATATCTACCAAATAAGAAAGAAGTCTTTTGCTTAAATAAAAAAAATTGATTTGGATTGTATGGGAGGTGGGTGTGTCCGATTTTGATTTATTTAAATTTTTTCCTTATTTTGTCAATATAATACTCTGTGCCAACTTTTAATGATCGAGGGCCGCTCCTTATATCTGTGGTTTTCACGAATAATCGCGTAAGTCGGTTTTTACCGAAATTGAGATAATGATGTCAAAGTGCTACATTTTGCATTAGGTTTTTATAAGTATTAAGCTTTTTAGAATATAATGTAGTATTATTAATTTTTTTCTGCTAAAAACAACTTAAGTTAACTGTTTAATAAAATATTTTGCTATTATAACGATTTATGTCGACATACATAGCCAAAAATTGTAAAATTGCTGAATATGTTTCCAAATAAAAAGCATATGTGATGTTATGTTGTTATTCGTGCAAAAAATATGAAAGTATTTTTTGAAAATTTTTCTATTAATAACAACTTATATGTACATGTGCGTTTATTGTTGACTTCTTTAGTTGTAACAACAGCAGATGAGCGGTTGTTTGTAATTTTAAGTCCATACGTTGTGCTATAAGTATCAAAAACTCTGAATATGTCGCCAACTTGTGTGCTAAAAATAACAACGTAAGTCGTCATGTGTGATTAAAATGATAACATTTATTTTCACAAAAAGGAACTTATGTGGAGATATGATGTTATATTGCACACACTTAATGAGTCAATCAAACATATTAATTTTTAATCTTTTTACAGATTGTGATCCTGTGAGGATTTTTTTATGAAAACTATGTATAATACGTAGAAAGTCACTCTTAAGAGGATAGTAAAGAAAAAAGTTTAAAAAAGCATCTACAGAAGCCGCAACTGAAAAAAATAATTGTTTTTGCTCTCCTGAAAAGTTTGGTTTTATAACATACGCGATTATTCGTGAAAACCACAGATATTTTCTGCGTCGTCTTGGCGGTTTTTTTCTTTCCTCATATAATTTCCGAAATTTTTAAGCCGTAAAACTTATTGGGATTTTTCCCGCTACCACACATGATGCCTCAAGATATATTGTGCAATGTGCACAATATCTCTATATTAAATATTAAATAATCTACTTAAAGTTTACTCGATTATTTTTCACTGCTCCAACGTGTTTAATAGTGTCTGTGGATGCAATTTCTGTTCTACCTACATAGATTTGCTGACTCCAGCCATATTTTTTATATTCCTACTGGCATCATTTGCATATAACAATACTGCGAGCTTGAAGAACTGCTTCTACATCATTCGCAAACCTAACGATTTTTACTTCCGCGGGTAATTAAGGCCTTAAAAACTATGTCGTACCAAAATAATGGAACCATGACGAATTCTTAAGGCACTCCCTACCTAATATTTTCTTACACCGAGCTCTTGGCTGTCTCGTAGGAAAGAGAAATATCTGTAAAACAGTTTTAAGAAGGTAATAAAATAAAACGATGTATGCAGTGTCATCCTTTTGTAGTCTCATTTTACATATTTTATCGTTTCCCAAATCTATTTATAAATAGTTTTGCGTTTTTTTTCGGATCCCCTGGAAAAAACCGGGAAAAAAGAAAAACTTGTGGAAAAACTACAAATAAAAAATACTTTTTACGATAGTTCAAGTTCTATATTTGGCACGTAATAAAATTGAAACTTAACTAAATGTATAACCATAACTATGACTTCTTCTCTTTCCTCCAGTTTCACTTTTGAACATTAACACGAGGTACAACTACTGCTGGTATCATACGAATCATCATCATCATAAAAATCGAAGAAGAAATACAGACCAACAAAGTTATTTTTTCGTAAAACTATAACTGTAATATTTATTTGATATTATCGATTTTTTCTCTACTTCTTGGTTCCTGGTTAAAGGTTTTCAATGTGTATTTTGTTCTCGAACTTAAGGAAAACGAACAAACTCATTCCCCCCCCCTCCCCCTCCTCTCTTTTACCAAGGAAAGAAAGCATTAGCTCACACGCATTTTTGAAAAATTAATAAGAAAGGGAGGGGGAGAAAAAATACTTCTTTGAAAAGTTCTATAATTTTCTTCATTTTTTTCTTCTTTATATCTAGCAAATAAATATTTTCACGCTTTATTAAAAGTTTAAAAAAAAGTTTTTTTTTTAGTCTAACCAACAAATGTTTAAGGCCTGGTTAGTCATTAAAAAAATACAACATATAAGTGTTAAATTTTGTGGTTAATAAACAACTCAAAACACGTACTATTGGAAACAAAATTTAAAAAAAAAAAACACACACACACTACAACAACTTTTGTTAATAATTTCTTCAAGGTTTTCTAAACAGAAAAAAAGAATTATTTTATCAGAAAAATTATCACGACCAAAAAAAAGTTTATTGATTTTTAACCGAAAAGATCGTTTAAATGTTTTAAACACCAGGAGAAATTGTTATTTAGGAAAAGAAGTAAAGAAAAATTTTATACAAACAAGCTAAACATGTGTTAAGGTCTAAATTAGGCATAACGATTAAACTAGACATAGCGGGAACAGCTCTAAATGGTTTGAAAACACTTCAAAATACATATTATGAATTTAAATTTTTGCTATTAAAAATGTCTTTAAAGCAGTTAAAAAAGTTTTAAAAGCATTTTAAGCCTGAGAACAGTTTTTGTGTAAAACTAGGAACACCTTAGTTTTATAAAAAGCTGTAAGTTTGTAAAAGTATTTACTAATTTTAAACCCCAATTTTTCTATTTAACCACATATTTCTTTAAAATAGCATTTTTAAGTTAAATAAGTCTGGGAACAGTTTAAGTAAAATTTGTAATACATAGTTCGCTATTGTAAAAAAATGATGAATCAATTTTTGTATTTTTTTTTTAATAAAAAGTTGAAAATTTACACCAAAATAGCGCAAAAGTGGTTAGAAATAAACGCAGAACGAGTGGGAACAGTTTAATTTACAAAAACTTTGAAAATTTTTTAAATTTTTCTCCAAAAATTACATGATAATAGTTCTAAGTATAGGAAATTTTCAAGCGTTCAGAAAGTTATTATCATATTAAGAACCTGGGAACAGTTTTTTGTTTGTAAAACTAAAAACTGCTTAAATAAGAACTTAAATAAGAACTTTTAAAAGTTATTAAAATCTTGAATTATATCTTGAAATTCTAGTTTTTTTTAACGGTCTGAGAACAGAGTAATACATTTCGAATTTGTATAAAGAAACATTTGATTAAATTTGAAAATCAAGTTAAAATCTTTAGAGTAGATAAAATTGTTGTAAAAGTAAACCTTTATTAAATTTAAAAATTTTTATAAATACAGACAAAAAAGTTTAAGTTTTATGGCTTCAAACATTTATATCATATAAAAAGAAATAAAATAAAGCAATATTTTTTTCTATCATTTTAGGACTAGAAGAGTAGATGTGAAAGCTGATTACAGTAGTTTTGACTTAACTGCCCAAAATACATATTTTCTGTAATTATTATATAAAATCCTTGTTTACGTGCATTTTGTATACCTGCACATTTTTCATATTTTTGGGCAGCTTAAAAATATTTTTATACAAAAAAAAAGTTCACATGAAAAAATTATGGTGGCCACTGTTTCACCTTAAAATCCAATTTAAGCTGTTTATAAAAATATAAATCGCAATTATTTTGTTTTTTTTTTATAAATTGTTATGTTCTTTGTGAATTCTCATTGTTTTTGTTTAAAATTCTTGCGTTTTCGATTCCCAGAACTACAGGGGTAGTTTTTCAATACAAAAAGTGCTATTTTAGTAAAAAAGAATTCAAATTTTTAGAAGTTTATTATCATTTACAAAACTTTGGACAATGTTATTATAATTTAAAATTAAAAATACAATAAAAAACAAATTTACTCCGTTTTTAACGCTTTAAAAAAAAGTGTACAGTATTAAAATACTAAGAAAAGTGAAGTGGCTAATACTTTGTTTGATTTCTTTTTGCTTTATGGACGGTTTCTAGTCTCTTTGGCATCGATTACACCAGTCTTAAAGTTAGCTCAGTAGACAATTTTGGCTACTCTTCCTGCAGAATTTTCTTCAGAGAATGTTTGCTGATTATGTTTTTTTTTTTTAATTTGTCTGACCAAATGTTCCCAGATGTTTAGTTGAGTTTATATCGAGCGACTATTGGGATGATCCATCAGTTTTAGGAAGTATTACAAAAGCCAACCCAATCACGCTTCACTTTAGATACTGTATATTTTCCGTTGAATTTCTTATTTCTACCTTTTATCGCGTTTTTTTTTTTTTGTCCAATTTGCTTTTGTCAATTTTTGGAGCAACATATTTTTCACAGACGACAGCAAGCTTGAAGTCGGATCAAATTTGGCAAAGTAGAAATTTTACTTTTTATAACTAACATAACACTTTTTATATTGGAAAACAAGCTGTACACTTTATTTTGACGCTCACTGTAGGTTATTTGAAATAAAATTTTAATAAAATATAAATTTATGTATTAATAAAATAATTTTTGTATTCTACTTTTAAATCAAACACTTTACTTTACCTGCACTTTTGTGCAGGTAACCACAATTGTGTACCTGCACATCAAGGCAGGTAAATGCATTTAAGATAACTGCATTTTTGATTTACCTGCACAAAAATCGTGCAAAGGAGATTGTGCAGCTAAGTCAAAATTACTAAGGACCAATTAGACGCGCCAATATCATAATGCCATAGCCGTCACCGTAGAAACCAAAAATCAATTGGTTTCTATGGTTATGGCGTTATGGTAAGTTGGGTGAAAGAACTGTTATGTTACCTCTAATTGGACCTTTAAGCTTTAGTGTAACTATTCATTGACGAATATTGTGATAAAAATATTACTTATTTACGTAGAATGCCCTGGGAATAGTTGCTCAATTTCATAAAAAGCCTTAAAAACTTTAAATTTTTGTTTAAAGTTACATGAAAATTCATATTTCGAATAAGTTGGGACTATTTGTCTATAACTTTTGAACTGGATGGAGTAATTTTTTAATGGGAACAGTTTAAATTATTTACTATTATATGTTACCTTAGTCCCATAATTCTAATTTTTATCATATTATGTGTTATAAAACTACCTGAAAATGTTATATACCCTAGCATGCAAACTATAATTTGTAGTCCTAAAATATTTCAAAATAGAAAATGTTTTATATTTATACTAATTTTAACAGTTTTTCTATAGTTTTAAGACTAAGAACAGTATTTTAAAGGTGGGAACAGTTAAAAATAATTGACGTAATGTGTTAAATTAATTCTGAAATTTTAATTTTTGCCATTAAATGTGATATACAGTAACTTCTTTACATAAAATACCCTGGGAACAGTTTCAATTTTGCATATAAACTAAAAGAAAGTTACTGAAAAATATAAAGTTTATTTTTAAATAAGATCAATTGATTTAAAAAAAAATTCTTTTATAGCCCTTTTTTATTATTAAACATTAAAGAATAAAGCACTTAAAGGTACAAACGAATTGCAATACAATGTTCATATGTATGTAAATTGTATATGAAACTGAAACATAACTGAATTTGTAATACATTTATTCCCTCACTTTATTCATTCACGTTTGTATCATTTCTTTTTATTTCTTTCATTTATTATTATTTT
Source organism: Pollenia griseotomentosa (assembly GCA_963931875.1). Classification (NCBI taxonomy): domain Eukaryota; kingdom Metazoa; phylum Arthropoda; class Insecta; order Diptera; family Polleniidae; genus Pollenia; species Pollenia griseotomentosa. The sequence continues at coordinate 19,342,216 of OZ007562.1, forward strand.
TTTTTTCAATTTTCAATAGCACATTTTTAATACAACATAAAGTTTTTCCAATAACCATATTTTCTTTCATGTTTCGCTCTTTGCTGCAACATCGCCATAGCTCAAAAATTTTAGTTTGGCATAAAACGACTTAAAGTTTTAAATTTGCATACAACATAGTGGAAAAAGAAAATTTTATCTAAAAGATAAGAATGATTTATTGATTTATTTAATGAATTAGTGATATTAAGTTAAAATTGGCGATTTTGGACTTATGACATTGTTGCAGCAAATGAGCGATATTTCCTTTTGTTTTGTATTTTATTTAATTCAGTTTTTTTTAATACACAATTTTTTCTTTGCTCTCACTTCTTTTTTTATGTGTAAAACAATTTTTATAATTAAATTTCATTCATTGTCTGTGAGTATTTTTTACTGGTGTAGTTGTAGTTGTTATAACCCATAAAAAGATAAATTTTTTCACACTTCACACCCAACCATCTAAAGCCTTTTAAGGGCCTGTGAACTCCTAGTTGTGTGAGTGTATGTGTTAAATGTTTGATTTCGGATCTAGGGTAGAAAGGTTATATATGTATATAGTATACACTTGAATAAACCTTAAAGCATTTCAAGCCACATATAAAATTCAACATAAGCACTTTCAATTTCAAACCGTAAAAAAACGAAAAACTTTACTTTTATAACCGCAAAGGTAATAAATGTTACAAAATAAGAAAAAAATATAATATCAGATTTATATAAAATAAAGAGAAAGAGAGAATTATTAAGGAAAAGCTGCAAGAGATGGTGCAGGAAGTGTTAAGCGTAAAGCAAAGATGTTACAAGGTTGCAAAATATATAGAGCGAGTAAAGGCAGAAAACAGGTGGGGGGAATAGTTCTTGTTGGTTGGGTTAAAATAAGGTCAATAGGAGATTGAACTGAAATTAAGTTGGATATACTAAAAGAGAACAAATTATTAAAAGTTTAAATTAAAAAAATAAGAAAAACATATATTAAAAAAAAATGTTTATTGAACTTAACTGTTACCACTTAAGTAAAAACTCTTTTAGGTCTTAAATCTTAGAAAAAGAATTGTACTCGGAATAAATATAAATTTTTTTAATGCTTAAATATATTTGTGATATTTTTTATAGGTATATCAGAAACTATTCCTAAGAAGTTTTTTGTAACAATACTAATTTAAAAATTTTTCTTACCAATCATAGACCAAACTCTTCCCACTTTTTGGAAAACTCTTCCCAGCTTGAAAATTCTTTTATTACTCTAATAAGAGTATAAAAATAATTTTTAACAAATATTTTCCTAAATTTTAGCCGTTTTCAGGTAATATTAAATAAAATATCTTACTGTTCCCAGGCATTTTAACATAAAAGTTTTGTAAAAAACCCAAAAAGCCCTTTAAATATCAGAACTTATCTAATTTGCAATAATTTTTTCCCTTAAAATTAAATTGTTCTTGTGTTAGACATGCTCTTCCCAGACCAAAAATTCTGCAAATGATTTTGCATGCTTCAGCAGAAAATTTTGTGAAATTAATAAAAAATTTCCTTTTAAATTAAACTGTTTGTAATTAAGTTTCAATAATTTGGCATCTATTCCCAGACTTTGTTCATAAATTACATAAGTCCTAATAAAAACAATGCAAAAATTTTCTTTTAGATGCCTAACTAAAAGTTTTCTTATATAAATTAAAGTTTTTGCTTAAAATGTAATTCATTATTGTAATTCTTTGCAATTTAAACAGATATAAGGGTTTCCCTAATTAAAAGCAACATCTTGTAAAAAACAGGTGCGTATTATAAAAACTTCAACACATTTGTATTTTTACTTGTTACAAAATCATCTTTTACACTGCAAAGTTTTTAAAGTATTAAAAGCTTTTAAAACCTTTTTTTAAATTAACAAAAAATCTTAAATATTTTGTAAAAATTTTTAGTTTATATTGTAATCAAGCTTAAATAAACGAAAATGTTCAAAGCTTTCAAGCAAAAATTTTGTAAAAACCTGTTGCAAGGTTTTAATAAAAAACTTGTAAAGGCCATATATTGGATAATATAAATTGTAAGTTTAAATTTTGTTAAAGTTAAAGCTTTTTTTTAGATTTTCTTATAACTTTTTGATAATAAAGCTTAAATGTTATAAAAGTTTTGTATGTTTTAAAAGCACTTTTAAGTTTCTTTTAAATTAGATTAGAATTAGAAGACCAAAGGATCAATATGGCCCACACCATAGTCTGCACTATAGACGAGTAAACATAAATTTGTTTTATTGGGCTGGTATAAAGCTTTCGTAAGATACCCGTAAAATAACACGGAGATATGTCGAATTCTTACCGTGTAAATCTACCTCCCTCGTCTTCCAACTTCTCTGCGGAACTGTTTTTATAGATATTTCATATAAGGGCTGAAAAGCCATACTGTGTCCTGTTTACTGGTGGGAGAGATCTGCTCAGATCCTTTGCCGCTTTCAATTTTACTTCAATGCTCTTAATCATTCTACATTTGATTTCCCAGCGTTCCTTCCTGCTTAGCAAAGCATCCACATTGTTTTCTGAACTTAGTTGACTTCCAAGTATTTGTTTAACTTATTTGCGTTCCTGAATAAAGCTTGGGCAATAAAGCATAGCGTGCTCAGGGTCTTTTTCATGATTTGGGTAGTATTTTCTTTATGTATTATCTGTATCCTCTGTCTCCCGATTAAAACTGGGGCAGACGTTAGTTCACTTATGCGGTATCCTCTTCAGCCGCATTTCTAGCGTTGAGTGTACGGCTCTTTCCCCATCTTGTTTGCCATATCCTATAGATCTTTCCCTTTTAAATTTCGTTAGTTTGCATACCTTTGTCCTCTGAGTTTCTTTGTTTCCTAGAGGCGTTTGGCTTCGTCAGCCAAAATAGTAGGGCAACACATTTAGATGTTGTTATGAAAAAACTGCATACACCTAGCGCACATAGCCTATATAATGATTGTACTTTTTTTGCACCTGACCTTTGCTTTAGGGCCTCAACCCATAAAGGAGCCACGTACAGAATAACTAAACTAGCTACTGATGAAATGATAAACCGTCTATATTGATTTGGATCAGGTTTTTATTTGGCATCAGTCTCTCAAGTGTAGCTCTTACTTGTAAGCATCTGCTATACACGCACTCCATTAGTGCCCTTAAATTTAATTAACGGCTAAATCTATAGCCGACATAGTATACACCAAATCTAAACCTTTCAACACGATAGCCAAATACAGCCAAGTCTACCTTATAGGCAAGTATTTAAACTACACTATAGCCAAGTCTATACTCTCATCTAAACGCTATTTAAATCTTTTTAAAGAACATGCTTAATTAAAACTTTTATTGAAATTTCTTAAAAGTTTTCTTTTTAAAACATATTAAAAGTATTGCTATTACAAACTTTGCTGCTACTGTGGAATTTATTTTCCAAATATAGCAACACCAAGTAAATAACAAAAATCTATTCAGCAGCATTTCGTCATCACCATTCCTTCTAACACGCTTATTTCACACAAAAATCATTGAATCAAAATTGAATTTTCACTTTGAATAAATTAATATTTAAACAACCAACATAAACTTGTATTTTAGTTAAAATTCAAATAGTAGGGGTAGTAAAAGTTGTGAATTTTACACTACCTTAACATAATTTGTATGAAGCTTTTCGCTTTAAGGGGGTAAAATATTATGCAGAATTTATTTTCATAAGGTATAAAGAGGAAGTAACAGGAAAAAATCTATAAACTGGAAAAAAAAAACGTAATAAAATATTAATGAAATTCCAAACACACAGACACTCAGACTTGAAATATGTTACCTGTCGGGTGCTAAGGAGAGCTGTAAAACAAGCAGGTTAACATGAAATAGCAAAAAAAGACCCTCAAGCATTAAATAAAGATTTGAAAGTATGTAGTATGAAATAGAAAAAATAAAATCTATGGAAAAGTATTTTAAATAAAACTTTGTTACCAGGAAACCCCTACAAGTTTTGCAAAGACATATTAATTATATATTTAGCTTAAGCTAAAAAGCCATACTTTAAGCTAAAAGAACAATATTGCATAAAATTCAAAATTAGTTCTTGAAAGAAAAGTAATTTTTGTCCGTTTTTTATAAACAAAAGTACTTTAATTTTATTTTCAAACAAATGTTTGCTGGGTTGTAAGTTTTCTTTTTTGTTTGCAAAGATTGTGGAATCTTTATTATGACGATTTTATGATGTGTATTTTTTACCAGCTCGAGGTGTTTAAGCATCCTGCTTAACATTTAAGCAATGCTTAAATTTTCTTCACCTCCACATGCTTATTTTGGATTTAAAAAAACGTTTAAGACTTGAGGATTCTATTTGGATAAGGTAGTTTTCACCCTCCACACGAGTTTTAATATGAAACCTCTTGTTTAATTTTTTTTTTTTAGCTTTTTTGAAATGCCAATAAAATACCAACATTTTACAGATAAAAAAAACCCGAGCAGAACTGTTTAAAAGTAATTTTTTTTTATGAATTAATATTTAAAAAAAGCTCCAAAGGCAGTTATAAACACATATGTACTTAAATTTGTGTTAAAAAACTCCAATACAATGATTAAAGATTTTAATATTTAACTAGCACGTTAATAATGTTGTCATATAAAACAGTTATATTTTAAAGTGTTTTTCCATAATTTTCTAAAGCTTTGAAGAAATTTGTAGTTTGAACCAAAATAGTAAACACTGTTGTATCCAAAGCTTCTTTAAATTTACAAAAGCTTTAACGAAAATATTGAAAAAATTAAATATGTTAAAGCTTAACGCATAATCTTAACTTAAACGTTAAATATTAAATGATCTTTAAGAGAAAAAAAAAACGTAAGATCTTAAAAAAAACATGAAATCAATTGTAAGTAAAATTACGAAAGTTTTAGCGAAAACTTTTTAAAAGCACCCAAACATTGTTCGTAATAAAATAACCAAAAAAAAAAATATTTTTGACAAAATTTTTGTTAAAACTGTAAATAAAATTTCCAGTATTTCTTTAATTTTGTTGAACAAAAAAATCCCAATATTTTAAAAAATCTAAAACTGTTAAAAGCTTTTCGATAGTTATAGAAGATTTTACGAAAATGTATACATTTGATTTTTATAGATATTAATAGAAAGCTTTTTTATAAAAATAAAAAAAAAAGGAAAACGATTAAAATCCTAAAAAATTGTTAAAGCTTTGAAGCCATTTAATTAATTTTCCTGAAAACAAAAGAAATTTATTTATTTTCTTAATTATTATATATACAAGATGACCCGTGCGAATATTTCGCAGTGTTAGTTGTCATTTTTGTAACATAGAACTGCATTACTATTAAGCGACCCTGTATTACCACATTTGAACAAAAACATATAATCATAACAGTATTATCATGCAGTTCTATATAAAATATAATTTTTATCAATGAAAATATCATAATCATAATCATGACAACAGTATTATCATGCAGTTCTATATAAAATATAATTTTTATCAATGAAAATATTAATTTTTCAATTTCTAAATATTTTTCATCATTAGAGTTAGAAATAAGCTTTAAAATGAGATATCATTCATTAAATTTGATGCGGTGGTATGGGAGATATTTGCAACCGACAAAAAAAGTGCTTTAGAAATAATATATATGATATGTATATTATATTATTATATTTAGCAAAAAATAATGTATTCGAAAGCTTTTTGATACAAATGCTTTAAAAATATATTATAAAAAGCTTTTAAACCAATTAATTGATTTTTCTGGATTTTAAAGAAATAACTATAATTTAATGATAAACTTTCGTAAAACAATAAAAAAAAATTTAAAGCTTTTTAATACGAAAGCTTTTTAAAACCTATGCTTAAAATCTTTTAAACCATTTAATCAATTTTGCTGAAAATTTAAGATATATATATATATATATATATATATATATGGGTGTTTCTCTGGTTATGCACGCGACATTTGTACGCGTTTTATTGTGTTTGAATATTAAAAAAATAGAAGTGGATTGGAATTTTAGAATGAATTCTAGAATCGTTACATTGTTTGTGATGAGTTCTTTCTAAAAAGTATATATAAGGGTAAATTGAGCCCTGGGTACCCAAATGCCATGCAATCAAAGTTGACTTACTCACGTGACAAAAATAGAAGTGCCTTTTAGGACCGTAAGAAAAAGTGCGAAAGTAAGTGAATTGTAGGAGGTTTTTATTTCGGAAAAAATGTTTTTATAAAGGTTAGTAATGGGCCTTTATAATCATGTTTTGTTCAAAAGCAACTATGCATGGGTTGGCGAAGAAAAAAATAAATTGTAAATTACGCACGTGACATTACGCACGTGACACTTTAACATATATGTTTTTTTATTATTATCACCATGCATTTTCCCATAAATATCCTTAAATTTCCTTAACAAAAAAACTTAATACTCCTTTTACAACTGATTGTAATGGAGAGATTATGTAGAAAGAGTGTAAACATAACATATTTTTTGCATTTAAAATAAATATATAAAAATATCTTTAGAAGTAGAAAATATAGGAAAATATAAAATTTTCCAGTTTCCAGTGCAATTTCCTCAAGTAAAACAGCTGAGATATGCTATGAAACCATTCTTTTATAACAACATAGACTTTTTTTTATAATAATAAACAATAAAAGACAAAGATTATCAACATTTTATCTTTACATCCTGGTAGACCATTCTGGAGAAATGCCCATATATAAAGCTTCCTAATTATTATAAAAAATTATAAGAAACTTTTATCAAATAAATAAGCTTTTTGGGACATAAGCTTTAGAAAAATATGTGAGATGTGTAAAAGCTTTTTAAAATAATTTTAACTTAAATGTTAAATATTGAGTAATTTTTAATAGAAAATTAATAGAAACTTTAAAATGAATTTAAAACCTTTTTCAAGCTTTTAAAAAATCGCCAAAAATAAAAGTACTAAGTATTGTTTTCTTATTATTGGAAATTAGTAACGGCAACGTATTTTAAAACTATTGAACAAAGTTAAAAGCTTTTATTAGGTTTTTAGCAACAATAAATCAAAGCTCAAAAAACTTTTTTTATAATTTAATAATTGCAAATACTATAAATTAATAAAAAAAAATATAACTCTTAACTAAAAAAGCTCTATAAAGCTTAAATATCCTTCAAATGAGTTTTTTTAAACGAAATATTTAAAGCTAAGACCTTAAATGATCAAAGCTTGAACGAAGAACCAGTAAAAATTGTCTAATTTGCGGTAGAGAGTATTTAAGATTCGGCTTAGTCTAAATTTTCTTTCAAATTCAAAATTTTTACTTGAAAGCTTTTGAACTTTTAATAAGGGTTATCAGCCAATTAGTCTAGTTATTAATTATTCTTTTAAAAAACTGTTTTAAAATGTCTTCTATACATATTAAAAATTTGTCCATTTTCTTTTTTTTTATTGTATGTATTTATATCTTTCTCAGATGTCAAGTCAAAGTAATAAATTTATTATATTTGGAAATTTCAACAAGAATATGAAAGGATAAACAGCAACATAGAACCCCATCCTTTAGATGTTGTAGTTGTTGTTTTAAACTTGACATATTCCTGTTAAAACAAAAAAAAAAAAAAACAATTGGCAACACTAAAACCAACATTTACATTTCAATTGTTATAAGCAAATAAGTAGAAAAACGGGTGTATTTAAAATTTGCAGTCAAAAGTTGGGGAAGTGGAGGAAGGGGAGGCAGCTTAAAAGGGGGAGAAGACAGTTTGTTTTTTCTCTATGAGCTTTTGTTTAACACCATGTTGACACATATTAATTCTTATGCATGATGCTTTCATACATTTTTATTTTACTGCCAACAACATGAAATGAAATACATTTCAAAACGAAAAAAACGGAAAATTAAAGAAAAAGTCTGCACAGTGGAATCTCTTATGATCGGGCAGCGAAGGGATTACTAAAATGTATCCGTACAAGGGTAATGCCCTCTTTAAAAAACTTTTCTCGCTACAGCGAGACCAAAGTGTGCTTCGGAAGGAAAAGTGAGGTTAAGGATGGTGTCCGTTAAGGGAGAAAACACTGTATTAATTTTTTTGGCATTTAAACAATAAAATATTATATATTCATATACGAATTTATGTTTAACTGAAAAACACACATATATACAAACATATGTAGCAATGTATGTATTACAAGATAAATGTTTGAATATGTTAGAATACTTTTCTATAATCGGCTGTACCGAATCTTTTATACCCTCCATCAAAAATGAGGGTAGAATTTATTCAAAATATGTATAGAATTTTGACCACAGATTGGACTTATGGCCACAGGTTAACGTATTTTATAAAATATCACAGGATCGTTTTTTATTTGTTAAAACTTATTTGTAAATATGGGCCATATTTTGTGCATCGAAGTCGAGTGAAATTTAAAATGAATCAGGGTCCTGTTTAAAAAGTTCTAAAAAATCTTTCTTTTTATATATTTCGCAGTTTGAGTACCAATTATCTTTGCCAGAACTTCTCTTTGAACCAGAAATAACTTTCATAATTTTTAAATAAAATGAACTGAAAATCTCGTGCGATGGCAATTTCACCCGATTTGGATTTCCCGAACTTGGCGGTATAACTTTATTTGAGACGATTTTAAGTATTTTGAAATTAAAATTTTTAATATTAAATTAAATACATTATTTAAAACAATTTTATATTAATCGGTGACGTTTTCTGTATATAAGTGACTTTCGAAAAAGGGATTAACTATATAAGCGCTGTAGCCAGTTATAGGATAAAAAATCGGTAGTGGGTTTTATAGGATTTATGGCAAAATAAGTGTATTCGTTGAGATTTTTAAATAAAGTGCTTTCGGAGAGTGGTCTTTAGTATTTTGTGGCATAATTTCTATTTATATAATCCCAATGTGCAGAAAATGTCAATATAATACCGAAATTCCGCTACCAATTTTAAACTCTCGCCTATTTTACTACTACAATGGGTTAAAGGTCTACGTTACTGTTACTCGGAAAATATGTAATTAAATTAATTAATAATAATTAATATAACCCAGGGTATGTCAAACTTTATACATCCTCAATCAGCACTTGTGTTCTAGTGTAGGGTATACAAATTTGCTTATGTATTTGTTTAAGTAATAAAATACTTTTTATGAAAGTGGTTTACGAAAGGAACTTGACGCCATATTTGTTGACGCCTTACAGAGATTTGAAGACATTTGTTTATTAATTTTGTTGTTTTTTTTTTATTTGGTAAATGCTAAAGAAGATGTCAACTTTAAAAGAATAATAATAAGTTTGTTATTGTTTTTCTTTTTATTATTTTTCGGGAATCCACAGCAAATAAAGGAAATGTTTTAACTGTTTTTGGTACCAGTTAATTTTTTGTTTTTCAAATTATATGTGTAAAACATAACAAAACATATTTTGAATTTTTTCTTTTTTAGCTTTTTTTTTATTTCAGTTGTCTTAAAATTTTACAATCACAAAAGTAAAGGGTATTTTTTTTAAGCCGGATAGAACTTAAAATTAAAAAAAAAAAAAACTGCACGGCAAAATGTTGAAAAAGAAAAATATTGCTTTCCACTCTTCACCGATGTTTCTCAAGCTTTTTATAAAGTCTCGCATGAAGAGTTATAACATAAATTTAAACTGAATTTAGCAGCAAAGCTGTTAGGAAGATACTTAATCAATGAAAAATTTATAATTTAAGAAGGCGATTTTGCATGTCCTCAGCCAATTGAAGCTGGAGTCCAACAAAGCAGCATCCTGGCCCTTCTAATTTACTGAATATATACTTCGGACATGCCAACAAAAAACTTAACCCAACTTCAACAATACAGCTTTTCTAAGGGTACATGAACACCGTAATATTGCATCTCGTTACTTATAATAAAAGATAGTGGTTAATGAGCAAAAATGTGCCCCCCTATTAAAATCAATAATCAAATAATATCTCAATACTCGCATGTACAATTTCTCGGTGTACATCTAGATCGGCGTTTAACGTGGAAATGTCATATAGAAGCGAAAATAACTCAAATTAAACTAAAAGCAATTCAAATGAATTGTCCTATTGGAAGAAATTCTGTTCCGATTGCAAGCGTCTACTGTACAGCTCTATCTTGAAGCCAAACTGGTGCTACGGTATTCAGTTATGGGACAATGCCTTGGCCTCGAAAAGTGAACAAATTTAAAGGCGGCAAAATAAACTGTTTCGAATAATCTCAGCCGGCTTCTGTGGCCACGAAATATTGGATAAAATATATAAAGGGGCTTGAACCTCAACCAAACAAATTCTCTAGCTGGAAATATTCTAAGTGATGGGGCCATATTCGAATAGAAGAGCCTTAAACGCCTTCATAGGTGAACAGGAACCGTGACGGCGAAAATTGTCGTCCGGCACTGGCAGGACATAAAATGAACAATTACAATAATATTTGATAAGTTATTGTTAGTGAGCACGACCTTGGAGACCAATTGCAAGGTATTTTTCTCGAAATTCACTTATCTCGCCAAAATTTGATTTCAATAAGTCGATAGTTGCGTTTAGCACGAAGCGCCATCCTGTCGACACTACATCTAGCCCAGCACAATGTCATCCATATTTTTGACAAATAAAAATCATTGATCATGGTGCGATTACGATCTCCATGGACCGTAACGCTTGCTCCGTCCTTATTCTTCAAGAAATAAGGAGCAATCATACTACAAGCGTGTAAACTGCACCACACGGTGATTTTTTTTTATGTAATGGATAGTGTCTGTTGTTGTAGATTTGTCACACTCAATATGCGGCAATGTTGCTTATTCTATTATTATGTTATATATTATTATATTTTGTTATAGCAACCCCGTTAAGGCCAAAATTAGCTTCATCGAAGAGCACAATTTTTATTAAACATCGATGAATTTCAAAATAAAGTTGGATAATTGTGTAGTGTTGTTCAAGAATGAATCTATTCATGATGATTTGCTTAAGTATACATATCATAAATGTCAAAAAGTGAGCTCTGTATGACAGTTCGTTTGACATTTAACGTTCTTAGTTCTTAGCGGCTTAAAAAACACCCTCTATTAATTTGTTTGAATTCGTTATTATTTAATTGTGATTTTTTATTATCAACATATGATAAGTGATTAATCAAGTTAATTTACAATGATATACACATGTGTATCCTTATAAGTCAATAAACCATTAATAAAAGTGTTGCGTTTAATTAGGAAGTGTATGAGCAAACAAAGTGTTGCATACTTTTTCGGTTTTTGTTTAACATAACGATTTTGTTATTGTTAATGTTTGAAAATTTGTGTAGTAAATTAAAAATACGTAGCGCTCTAAGTGGTGGTCTAACAAAAAAAAAATACCTTCTAACTCATCCCTACAACATATATTGACATGTGTATTAATATGAAAAACAATAACTATTGGTTAACAAGAATGTGTACAAAATGTTTATTAATGTAAACAAATAATTTAATGGTTACACATACAGATGTAAATACATTTTAGATAATTATTATAATAATAGTTATTAAAGAAATAATTAACTTGTTTATTTTAGTAAACAGTTTGTTTTTAAAGGAAGGGCATTTAAAGGTTTTTAAAAGGAACAAAAAGGCATTGGAAATTGTAAAAATTTTGCATTATAAAGACTGTAAAGGAAAGATAAAGATCAGTTACAATTAATAAAAAAGGAATGATAAATATCAGTTGCATTTAATGAAAATCTTACGGAACCGTGTATGACGAATATCGACTTTTGACAAGAGAAGGCCCCATCTAAAGACCACTCTGGGATAACCATAACGATTAATAATATTGTATGTAGTGAAATTTGGTTCTGTTTGCCTTTTATTTTTAAAAATATATAACAATATCTGTGGGCATATCTAGCCCTTACCGAAAAAATAGCTTAAGCAACATCATTTTAAATTTTTGTTTTTTTTTATTAAATTTAATTTATTGGCAACACTTGCATCATCTCCTTACGATACCGTTACGATTTTATAGCAAAAACTATTTTAGCTTAAGCGCCAACCTTCATACAAATTTTTTCAAAATATAATAAAAAAAACGTTCTCCTGTAAAATTGTGTTTTTGTCGCTTAAGCTTTTTTGCGGTAACGGCTCGATATGGAACAGTTGCTAAAGTATAAGACGGTTTCATATTTACTACACATTTTTATTAAACATTTACTTTTACCATCTATTGAAGTTGTTAGCAAAACTATAAAAAAAAACTCAAATAAAACTTTAAGCAAACTAATAATATAGACAACAATATTTAACATAAGCTATTTTTCCATATTGGCACAGACATAATGAATGGCCTCAGCGACACCTGGACATTATGGAGGCGAGCTAGCCATATATTAACAATTTTTAATTTTTTTAATATAAATTACACTAATTTCATAAGGATCGGTCCATAACTTAGCATAGGTTCAAAATAAAGCCCACTCTTGGAAAATACCTAAAAACGCCTTAAAACTTAGACAAAAAATGTTGTTTTAGTGAAACATAAGTCCAATATATAAATATATATTCCTGCACTGAATCTTGTCACTATTTTTGAGCCAATGTAATTTTCACGCTACAAAAATAGTTTCATTTATGTATATATGTAGCGGGAAAATTACATTGGCTCAAAAATAGTGACAAGATTCACTGCAGGAATGTAAAAATTCGTTACATTTACGAAGGATTTTCTCTTAGTATTCGGCGTACTCTCGGAATAGTGTTGTATACGCCCATCGCAACGAATTTTAATACTGTGAAGTCATATCAAATGTCAAAGTCGGAGTTAAAGAATCGGAAAATTTTTCGGCATTCAAAATTTAAAAAAAAAATTTCTAATATTTTTCAAAAAAAAAATTCATCGAAATAAGCAATGCAAAATTCAAAATATCGATTTGAATAATAATTGTCTTGCTATGTTTAACCATTTTAAAAAGTTTTAAGTCGAATAAGGATCAGTCTCATATACATTTAGCATCAATGTAAGAGTAGGAGTCGGAGTCGCAGTTGGATTCGGACTTAAAAAATTTCAGCGGTTGGAGTCGGAGTTAGAACTATTTTTTACGACTCCACAGCCCTGTCCTTAACCCACCTTTTAGTGTACCGATCGACTTAGAATCACTTTTTGAATTGATATTACTATGTCGCAATTTTGGAGATAACTTTATTAAATTTAGTACATAGCTAATTGTAAGAAGGACGAAGTCTACTGAAAATGGTAAGAATCGATTATAAATTTCACATAGTCCCTATACAAGCTTCTTTCTGGAATGGAGTCTAGGTAACCATAAACCATTTTATAATGTTGGTATTAAGATCTAATTTTGTACAAACTTATTTTATTGTAATCTAAACCATCTTACCAAATTTTATTGAAATAGACCCATATTTGACCAAAGCTCTCATACAAATACTATTACCGAAACAAGCTTTTAATGCCATAACTTCGTTCAAAATGTTGGTATCAAAATTTAGTGTTTTTAGGTCCTGAATTGAACAACGGTCCTATACAAACCCCATTCCTAGAATACCTTAAAGGCAAAATAATCTCATATATATCTCATCTAAACAATATTCGGCACAAAGAACTTTTACGTGAATCTTAATTTCATAACATAATTTTGTTCTGCGGGTCCCTGTTTGCTCTTAGGCCCGAAAATTTGCTTCTAAGTTCTGGGGTGTAGGGTATAACAGACTATATTTTTTTACATGTTTATATCTTCAAGACAAGAATTTTTAATGACACCTTTTGATCTGTTTGCAATTTATGCTTGAAATTAAGAAACGTTTTTCTTTCTAATCTTTTTTTTTCTGAAATATTTTTATTAAAACAAATATTTATTTCTTATTTTAACAAATTTGTTACCAAAAAAAAATTTTTTTTTTTTTTGTGTTTGCATTTTATATTTCTTTTATTTCTGATTTTATTCTATTTTCTTTTTTGCGTTAAGAATTCATTAAATTGTCAAAATATTGACATTAACAAAATCATCAACTTGCAGCAATAAAACGACGACATCAAAAACCATTTAAACTCAATGATGCCAAAGGCATATGTTATTTTTCTTCCTCTCTCTTATTCTCTATATTTTTCTTTTATTCTATTTGTTGTTATTGTTTTTAGTCAACTACAGCAGCTACTTAAATACAAAAGTTTATGAAATATTTACATTAAAAAAATTTATTAAAGATTTACATGAAAATCTTGAAAATCTTTAAAATGTTTTGTAATTTTTTTTTTACATAAAACACAACAATATATGATGAATTTTGTACGTCAAGCAAGAAATATACATTAATGTCAAAAAGAATATCATGGCATAACAGGTTGATTTGCATGAAATAGAATGATAGCGGGAGAGAGAGTGAGAGAGGAAGAAGTAAGATTAAGAGAAAAGGACTAAAAACACAAAATTCAAGTAACAGATTGAAAATAAAAATAAAGTACTTGTATATGTAGTTGTTGTAATTGTCAGTAAGTAAATATTGACATTTGTGTTGTCATTATAACAACAATGACAACTACAACAACGAAGTTAATTTTAAGTAAAATTTATGCAGAATATTTCAAACATAAACAAAAAGACAGAGATCCTATGTGGAATAATAAGAATATAGAAAAAATGTTTTTTAATAAAATCTAAAATGAAAGAAAAAGTTTATCTTAAAGCTTTTCAACCCAGCCAGCTTGCGAATTCAAAAGACCTAAAGGAATAAATTTTTTACGAAAAAAAAGTTCATAACAAAAATGTTAAATAGTGCGTCCAGCTTGACGTTAAGACTTTATTTAGTACAATATTATTATTTTATTTTTTTTTCTTATACTTTATTTAACAACAATAACAAAAAAATTCCAATAATGGTGGTTTTTTATTCGCATTTTTTTCTTTTTGTTTTTAATAAAAAAAAGCAAGAAAGAGAAGGAAAATTTAATTCTTTTGTGAACATAAGCATGCAAAACATGCTTAAAATCAATATGGCGTCCCTTCCCTTTTCTTGGAATATTTGTACATACGAAGGCGGGTCAGTAAGTCTGTTTTTTATTATTTTTTTCTGATTAACTTTCTTTGAAAAGCCAATTTGCGTGATACTGTTCCTAAAATTACGCATACATACTTATAAATTTTCTAAGAGGGAATAAGATGCAGCATAGGGACTCCTTGTAAGCCTTATTTTTATTATTAAAGTTAAGACCATGTTTTAACAATTAAACATTGCACTGTGAGCCTTGTCATTAGAGCATGGACTTACTATTCGCTTCTTCTTTTTGAACTTGATAATATCCTCTCAGGACCTAAGAAATTTTTTTAAGACCTTGTTTAATTGCTTTTCATTGCAGCGCTAAAAGAAGCTATTGCAAGTTCTTACGGAAAAGACCTAAAAAACGCATTTACAATTACAATTAAGTGTTACAAATTTATGGAATAAACTTTTTGGTTTTCATGACTTCGCGATTTTGAAAATTAATGTAAAGAAGATCTTGTAGAAAAGAGTAAACATCAGCATTTTAAACAAGTAAGAAAGTATAGTCGGTCAAGCCCGACCATATGATACCCAGCACCACAGTACTTAAAAACACATCATGCTTATGTGTCCATATAAATATGGATTTCTCTATGCTTAAAAACTTCATTAAAATCGGTTTGAAAGTTTGTGAGAGGCAGAAATTGCCCTCTACATCCCCTTGTGGGCCTTTTTTTTGAAAAACTGTATAGCTTATGTGTCTATATAGATATGGATCTACCTATGTTTTAAATTTCATTAAAATCAATTTGAGAGGCAAAAATTGCCCCTTTCTCCCCTTGTGGTCCTATATTTTTTTAAAACTGTATAGCTTATGTGTCCATATAGATATGAATCTATCCATGTTTTAAATTTCATTAAAATCGGTTTGATAGTTTCTGAGAGGAAGAAATTTCCCCCTATCTTCCCTCGTGGTCCTACGATTTGGCCCATTTTCAATAGGCTTGGTCCTTGTGCCAATAAGAACCTATGACCCAAATTTTATCAAGTTATATCCAAAGTTGCGACCTGTACTTTGCGCACAAGGTTACATGGACAGCCATCCAGCCAGCCGGACGGACATCGTTAGTTCGACTCAGAAAGTGATTCTGAGTAGATCGGTATACTTTAAGGGGGGTAGGAACACTATTTTAAGGCGTTACACACATCAGCACAAATGCATAATACCCTCTCCACTATTGTGGTGTGGGTATAAAAAAGAGCATTTAAAGGTAAAAAGGAGCATTTAAAGGACTTCCTTAGAAGGAGACAAGTAAAGGCCTCGCTTTTTTTTTTTTTTTTGCTGGTTGTAGAAGTATGTTTTGTGTGTATGTTTTACGGTGTTGGCGGGAGCGGGAATATATTCTTTCCAACATTTATTTTGAGAGAGATTTTCGTGTAAGAAGTTTGAGGAAATTTGTTAAAAGGTATGGGAATATTACATGTGACTTTAAATTATTATATTTAAAAATCAAATTTTGTTTTATTTTCAGTTTTCAAAATTTTTGGTTTAATGGAACTTAGTAAAGGGTGTTTTCTTAAGACTAATAGAACTATAAACTGGAAAACAAACACAAAAACTTAAATCTTGATTAGGAACATTTTGATTTTAAAGAACAATAAATGGCACTAAAATTTAAAAGCGATTTCGGCAGTATGGGCATTTCAGCTCTTCTTCACAAGGCGCAATCAGGACTTCCAGGTTTAGGCCACTTTTTCAAGCGTTGATTTTTGTGTATCACTAATAACATTAAAATTAATAGCCACCAAAGCGTCAATTGTTGCTGGTTTATCAGCACAAACTAGTGACATCATGTAGTCTTAAAGGAAATAATCGAGAAATGTCCAATCCCGGGATTGGCCTCAAACAATTTCGCAGCATCAATTTAACGCCAAATTTTGATTGTAAAAAGTCGATGCTTGCGATGGCCGTATCTCTCGTCCGGATCGATGTAATCCTTCTTTGCGAACAAAAAATTATTGATCATTATGATCGTTGTTGACTGCAACGCAAGCTTCGGCTTTATTCTCAAAGAAATAAGATCTGAAGACCGCAACAAACGGTTAATTTTTTAGATGTAATGGAGTTTGTAGGGTCTGTTGTTGATTTGTCTCACTTCAAATGCGGCATTGTCAATATTTATTTCAATCTATTTTAATGCTAATATTTAACTAGCTTAGCCCGTTGCGCTTCGCTACTCCCACTAAAATAAAATTAGTAAAATTTTTTTAAAACAGAGTGAGTGCCCGGTAGGCTAGCTGGTAATGCGCTAGTCTATCAGCGCCGGGGTTGCGGGTTCGATACCCGCCAGAGACTGGTTTCTTTCTTGCAGACAAGCGTAGAGCTTCGCGGGCTTAGCTTAGGGAATTAAAGAAAAAAAGATCTCGTTTATTGATAACGCCGGCAATTCACTTTCCTATTCATTCATACGATTTGTCAAATAAAAAAATCGTGTATGATAATAAACTATGATAGTGTGACCTAAAAGTAAGATTTTGTGAAAGATTTTTTAACATAGCTTGCAAATGTTTATGAATATTTTCCTAAAATGAGTTGTATTTCCATTAACATTGATTTTGCATCTGTTTCGTCTCATTGTGTAGCATTGACAACAGATTTTGCCGACTTTTTTTTATGTCGAATGGAATTCTTTCAAATTTTTGTGTGATTGAGTCGTACGATTGTTTAGGATAGTGAATCCCGGCTTTAACAAAGCAATTTGTCGTATTGATTTTTGCGTGCTGTTTTAGTACTGCCATCTATGTATGAGTAGTCGCTTGTTGAATTTTTCTGAGCAAATTTGTTAATTTCATTTGAAAAGTGGAAATTTTAGAGAATATTTTTCAATTCAAAATAAGGTCATAAGCGAAAAGTTTTGTGGCAACACGGGTTTTATAGGACCTTTTCCTATATCAATATGTAAATTGCTTAAGATTGTATGTGTATACATACATACATATGTAAAAGTTTTTATTAAAGTATGTATTTGGTTTTGCTTCTTTGGTCTTTTTGATGGCATGTTTTGATAGATTTTTCATTTCTGATTTTTTTTTTTGTTGTTGTTGTTGTTTCTTATTCATACATTTTTAAAACACATTTCCAGCACACAATATGGATTTTACGTGTTAAATATATATATTTTTTTCTTTATTTATATGACGCACGTTTCTTCTTTCCTGATTGGGGTTTTTGTATTTGTAAATGTGTCGTGGTTGTGTTTGTATCTTTGAGTTCGTGTATCTCAGTATGTGTTAGATTCGAATGTTGCTGTTTGCGAAAGTTTAGGTCGCGTGTTTATTGTAACTTCCTTTTTTTTCTTTGTGAGAAACAGGACTAAAGGAATTGAATAAATTGTTTTTTTTTTTTTTTTGCTAATATTTTTGTCGTCTTCTTCCACGTGTTATGTCTGAGTTTTTTTTTTCGTTTGTTAAAAGCTTTAATAAACAATTTTTTTTATTGTTGTTTAAATGAGTTTGTTTTATTCCTCCTTAAAAAAAAAGTGTGCGTTATTGTGCAATTGAGTGTTTTTGTATTCATTTTTTGCAGGTGTATCCTGTTAAGAAAGTAATATTGCCTGGCAAGCAAACAATTTAACTTTAACTGAAAACAAACGGTTTTTCTTTCAATAGCTACAGAGAGAAAACGAAAACATGCACCCTCTAAAAGGAAAATAAGTATCCTTGTTGTTTACCCAGCTTTCAAATGGTTTTCTGTTCACATTTCTTCCCTTCGAAAACAATTTTTGCTTTCGCCCTAAACAGCCACTTAAAGATGTCTGCTGTATTTTAATGGAAAAACATTGTCGGGATTTTTTAGCCTTATAAGATGGCCATTCTAAATAAATTTAAATATTTAAAAAATGTTTCCTATTTCTCTTTAAATATCTAGTCTTCTTTTAAAAAATCCCTTTTTTTAAGTCCAAAGACTTTATTGTCTATTTTAACCACTTCTTTTAGTTATTCGTCTATCATAATGGTCAAATTGCTAGACCAAAAACAAAAAAATATGTTCTCTTTGCTACAATATTTGCAGAATAATAGACATAAAAACAAAACTCCCTGAAGAAATCATAAAAACTAATAAGAAAACTATAATACTTCAAAATACTTCTCATGATTTTACAGAAAAGAACAAAAAACTTTTCTTTTAAGAGTTTTTTTTTTGGATAAAAAATCACAATGATTTAGTTGAGGGAAATATTTGCTAAATCAAAAAAGAAAATATTATAAAATGAAACAGTGAAACAAACATCTTTAACATATTTGTTTATAATTTTAAAGCAAAAAGTGTCTAACAAAAAAAGAAAAGTAATTAAAAGTCACAGCAGCTTTCATAATATCAAACAAGCTTGTGAAATTTTTTTTATTAAAAAAGCCTTCAATAAAGCTTCAAAAGCATTTAAAGTTTTCGTAAGAGCTTCAAAAGCATTTAAAGATCTAACGAAAGTTGTAAATTAAGCGTTGTAAGTTTTAATTTCGTTTTTTACTAATCAGAGAATCTTAAAAGTTCAAAAGTTTTACAGAAACTGTAAATAAAGCTTAAAAGACTTTTAAAGTTTTAATTGAAACTGTAATTAAAGCTTTTTAAGTTCTAGGGAATTAATAGAAGCTTTTCTTAAAGCTTCTATTAGCTAGTGGTGAGCTAGGCTATAAGTGCCTGAATGTGGAATTGAAATCGAACGAGATTTTTATTTCAATTATATATTTACAAAATGACTGTAGTTTTTCCTGTTTTCACGAGTTGTTCTTGAAAAAATAATCGGTACTCACAGTATGAAGTACATAAAAAGGAATATTTTAATGAACTTTCTGTACAGGCTCGTTTTCAAAAAAATTTTTTTTTTTATTTTAAATCCAATTCATATTGATTTGTAGAACATGCCCGATACATATCATAATTGTAAAACCATTTTTAATTTTTAATTGTAGAAAAAAAGCTTTCATAACAATAGAGATATGTTAAAATAACTTAAAACAATTTTAAAGGTGTAAAATATCTTATAGTTTTTATTTCTCAAAAAAACCTTAAAAGATTCGATATGACTTAAAACAACTAATTATACTATATATTTAGATAAAGCTCTGTTACTTTTTAAACAGCTTCAATATTTTTAAAATGTTAGAAAAAGCTTTTAGTACAACACATAAAGCTTGGAAAAATATCATAAGAAACAAACAATTCCAAGAATAAAAACGTTAACAAAATTTTTTAAACGCTTTAAAGCAGGTTTTTTGAAATACGCGAAAACTCATCTTTGAAAGCTTTAACTTAACCTAAAGGCAAATAACTAAACTATTTAGTTTTCTACAACAATTTTTTAAAGAAAGTTTCAAAGATTTAAATATGGTTTTACAAATGAATAAAAAGCTTTAATAAATATCATTAAACACTTTAAAGGCTTAAAAGAGTTCAAAAGCTGAAAGAACCCCACATCTGATTAAGTACTTTATAAAAATAAACATTTTAGGGCTTTTTGAAATATTTTTTTTTAAACTCTCAGTAATCCATATCAAAAAGTTAAAATCAAAATCTTTCTGGAAAAAAGCTTTATTAAATGGTTTCAAGAGATGGTTTAATTTATTAATTTAAAAAGCTTTTCCAGAATTAGGGCCTTATTTATAAAAAATATTTAAATAAAAATTTGTAAAACCCGTTTTTAATATTTTAATTTGTTGAAGTCACTTTTTATCCTTTAACAGTTTTAAAAGCTCTTAAGCTTGTTTTAAAACTTTTACAAAAATAGTTTTAAATTTTCCGAAGTTATTAACAAATATAAGTTTTTGATTAGGCTTTAGTTCATTAAATTCAATTTTCATTAAATTATTTTTATGAAGAAAGGAATTTTACAACATGAAAATTAATTAAAATTGCTTATTGATAATCTTTCATTCTTGAACGTGGCCGGGATTCGAACCGCGGCCGGCAGGTTACCATGACATGTTTCGATCGCAACCACTCGATCTCCTCAGATGGATTTGCCGTTTTACACTCGCAGCCATCGACGACTGCTGACGTCAATAGTCAAACATCAATCCTTAAACCAAATTGTATTTTAACTTTTTGGTAGATCGAAATTTGCTTTTTTTTTGAATGATTATCCATTTTAATTGATTTTACATGATTTTTCTTTACTTCTTTCTGTTTTTTCGTACTTTTGTCAAGAATTCTTCTTGAAGTCCAAGGTACATTTTTTGTTTTTTCTTTTGTACTTCAAGAAGAATTCTTGACAAAAGTACGATAAAACAGAAGCATTATAAATATTAATTATAAATAATAAAAAATATATAAAAAATAAAAAAAAATTCTAAAAAGTTTTAGGCCCGTTTTTACAACTTACCGATAGCTTAAAGAAGACTTTAACCGGACTTATAAAATGTGTTCCATTATTAAAACTTTACTTTGACCTAAAGTGAGCGATAAAGTTAATTACGGTTCATCCTACCTGGTAGGTTAAAGTTAAGTTGTAATAATGGAACACTTTTTATACGGCCGATAAAATCCTACCATAAAGCTATCAGTAAGTTGTGAAAACGGGCCTAAAAATTTTACAGGTTTTATGAAAATTCCAAATTTTTTTATTGATGCTTTGAAAAATCTTAAGCGTTTTTTAAAATTGTCACAGCTATTAATATTTATGTCCTTTAAAGCTTTTGTTAAATCTATTAAAGCTTTAAATCTTCAAATGAGCTTTTATAATTTTAAAGCTTTTGTAAAAGTATTTTAAAATCTACGATTTCGAAGAGTTTTATTATTCTTTAAGCTTTTTAAAAGTTTTTTTACCCACGCTTTCACCAATGCTACCTTTAAGCTTTTGCAGCTTATCATTACAATTTTACCCATTTTACATTTAAGCTTTTGGAGCTTTACTTTATGATTTCTTTATTTATATTTTGTCAAATTATTTTTTATTATAACTACTGTTACTTTATTTGTATAACAAAAAAAAAGCTCATAACATACTTCATCATAACTTTGATCATATAAAGTTTGGACTTTTTTCAAACCTTTTTTTTTTTGCTTTGCAGCAACTTGTATACCTCCTCCTGAACTACCAGATTGCAAATATATAAACATACTATAAAAAAAAAATCTAGGTTGCCACTGATTCAATATTTACTTACAACTTTACAACTACGTTTTTGTCATAGTTTTTTGAAATTCTTTTTGTGTTAGTTCCATTTAAGTTTTGCGCAAACAAGAACTTTTCTTTCAATTTATCCACCAATTTTTTTTTTGTATTTTATTTCAGAAAATTTTTTAGTTTATTTTGTTGTTATTGTTGGGAGAAAGAAAAATATTGCTGACAGTTGTCATTTGATTGTTTTCATTTCATTTTCTATCAATAAGCTGGGAAATGAATATGAAGATTAGAGGAAAAACCATTTTGTTGGTAATAAGTTTTTTTTCTGAACAATTCTCATGTAATAAAGTTTAGTTTTGTAAGATTTTTTTTTTTCGAAAGTTTTAGATACATAAAAGTATTTTTATTTAATTTAGTTTTATTAGGTTTAAAGAAAATGAAATTGAAAAAATAGTTTGAAAGCAAAATAAAATTTTTTGATTTAGTTGTGCCTTAGTCTTTAATAAATTTTATTAAGAATGTAGAAGTTGGCTTAACACTGGAGTGCCTCTTGATTCAAAAAGAAGCAGAGGGCCTCAATAAATGTTTCAAACAAAGCTCTATTATAAGCCGCTGCTGGTTACATCAGCCGCAATGAATCAATTCCTTGGGTAAAAAAACAAAAAAAAAAAAAAAAAAAAAAATTGTCACCAGGTAAATCCGTAGAATAAGACACGTGAGGGAATAAGTCGTAGCCTAATTTAGGAATGCTTAATGAGCACATGAAATTAATTTTTTTTTTTATTTTCTCCTTAAATCACAATCCCAAAATAGCAGGCTAATTAATTGCTGTTAAACACAATCTAAATAAAGCAATAAGGGTGATGCCGCTGCGACACATCGCTTGCGACTCGTGTTTGGTGGACCAAGTTTAAAGAAGCGGGGTAGTAAAAGTCTCACGTAATAAGAATTTAAGTAACAAAAAAGTTCTTATGTAAACGCGCCCGGATTTAAGTAGGGACTTCAAACAAGCTCGTACGCATTGTCTCAGCGTCATCACCCTTAATGTAAATCGGCTGCTTATTAAAGTTTTGAAGGGATTCAGCTGACAGATACCTGTTGCCCGTTCAATTAGTAGGCAGGAAATTAAAAAGTTACGAACTTTTTGACCCGCCCTCGTAGTTCTTAACTGGTCTTGCCGAGCACTATTATGATGCAATATTCTGGCTGTTTGTCTAGTCGCACATTCCGGGCGTTTTTCGGTCAATGTTCGCTTCAAGCGAAATACTTATGTTAGATACAAGTACCCTGTGAACGTCTGGTACGATTTCAGCGACTTATAGTATATGGGACCCTTCAAAATACAGAGCATAACTTTGGTGCAATGTTTATTCGGCCTGGGCGTTGGTTCAACTGGTTAACCGGGCTTCAAACAAGATTTCTTACGTTCCCGTAGTCCCAACGAATTTATTTAAATTGACAGTATGATGATTATCTGCAAAAGCGCATTGTATTTATGGGCATTTAAGCAGCATTACGGATACGCATAATCGTCCTTCAACTTCTCTTCAACTTGTACAGAATCCAATTTTCTTTACTCTTGACTAAATACTACTGTATTTAGAATATTACACAAGTCTCACGTATTTTGACGAAGATGCATCTCTGATGTAAATATTGTCATTTAATGTTTAGAAAAACAATAACAAGTTATCATGAAAGGGTTGTATTTTCCTCAAAATACATAAGACTTGTGTGATAGTGTAAAGTACTCTTTACAATAAGATCTCTCTGTGTTGGTCATAGTGGGTGCAGGTTCTTTAATAAGGGCCGACCCAGCCTTCAGTTTAAGGCGGGGGGCTAGCATGGTGGAAGCCCGGTTGGGACAGCCTCCAAACCAAAGTTATGATTGTGAAATACCAGTGATCGTCTAGCCCAGGGGAAGTCATAAACACCCCTCCACCAACCTGAATCCTGGCTTACTATTCCATGTTTTATTTTCGAGGTTTTTTTGACTAACCTGGGCGGTCTTCGCGTGTCGGATAAAACTCTGCAGTTCTGAGTTCCACAAAGCATCTCTCGTATTAAGCAATCGATGGAACATATTCAGAATATACTTGAGTAAGGCATCAGTGTACTTCAGCTACCCTTTTTTCTCGGAATTTCAACAAAAGGATATGGTTAAATCGTCTAAGTGTTGCTTAAAGAACCAGAATATATACACTTAAAAAATGCAACTCTGTTTTCAACATTTCCCTCTAATACTTGTAGTTTTTCCCTAAATTCAATAAAAATTTCCTTAACAAATATATTGATATCAATTTCCTTCTTGCTTGCCCCAATTCTTTATTTTTCACTAAAAAAAAACTATTGTACGTTTTATGTAAAAATATGTTTAGCCCTTCAAAAACATTGAAGTGACTACCACAACTTGTTGGAGGTTATTAAAAAAAAAAAAAAAAAACCAAAAAAAAAGTGGTCTGGCAAAAACCTTTAATGTCACTTTGTCACGAAATCTTAAGAATTTTACCTCAAGAATTATGTTGTTTTTACAAAACAAATAAAAATAAGAAGAAACTAAAAATTGCTAAATTTCCTTTTCAAATTTTTTAACCAAAAAAATGGTCTATTTTTTTCTTTTTTTTTTTTTAATGGGCTCTTGCATGTCGGAACGGAAGTTGTTGGCAATGCAAGAAATGTTTTCTTTGTTGTTTTTTTTTCTAACAAGTCAATTAGTCAGGATTTTGTTAAGTAAATAGTTGGGAAAAATGAAAATGAAACTTTTAAAAGGAATGTTGTGAGAAGGTCCTTTCACTCAACTATGACGAAACTTAAATACCTTTTATTAGGAGTCAGCAAAATTTTATTTCAAATGTTAGGACATGGCTTTCTGCTGGAGCCTTTAGGTAATTATGGAAAAATATTATAATATTTTACAGATTAATTCTGTATTATCTGAAACCAGTAGCTCGTTTCTGTATTTCTCGCATCGTAAAATTTCTTTGAATGCGAAAACAGACACATCAAATTCTGTTTATACTGGAATATTTCCAGTACTTAAGTGTCAAATAAAAGCGAAACGTCAACAAAAGAAATAAATATAATAAAAACAGGGCTGCCAGATTTGACGAGTTATCGTCATCTTGACGATTTTTTGTTCCGATATTAACAAAGTGACGTTTTGATGATTTTTTCTAAAAAAGTGACGAAAGCAAAAACAAAATCAAAAATATTTTATAATTTAATGAAATTGTTGGCGTTGCGTTTTACACTATAAGCCCCTTAGTCTTCGAAATAAGATAATTGTAAATATTTTTTTATGTTTGTTTATTAGAAAAAAAGATATCTTTAGAAACAAGGCTGCTTAAATTTTTATATTTATCCCTATTGTAAAAATTGTCCTCGAAATTGTTTGTTTCTGCCCTAAAAAATGTATCGGCAAAAGCAAAATGTCGAGGGAAAGTAATGGACCGACTTGGCTTATTTTGAACATTTAATACTTCTTATATACATATACAAAATATGATTGATATTTGATATTCTTATCTTATATGTACACTTTTGTGCCAAAACCATTATTCCGGCAAGAAAGAAATTTGTTTGTCTCCCAGTAAAAACTTTTTCAAAATGGATAGCTTCTTTCACTTGTTATTAAGTAGCTTTCTTCCATAAGAACTTCGAATTAAGATAAAAAAAAAAATGACTTACTTTTGAGTTTGTTCTTTTTGGCACAACCCTTGTAAAATTCATTAGTTTTTCAGTAGAATTGTATGTAGTGCTTTTATGTGTTTCTGATTACTTAACATATTATTTAGTAGGCGAAGATTTTACTGGGTCTTTAACCCGTTTATTTATGAACCGATTTTTTTAATTTTAACTACAAGGTATTCTACTTAGTCTATTTTAGGTAAAAAAGAAAAAGATTATAGGAATAGGTAAATTAAAGATTTATATCTCAATTATTAAATAATAATTATTAAATACCCATGAACTTTAACTATGTTTTTGTTTGATTATTTTTTAATAAAAGTCGAAAAAAATTTGTTTAAAATTGATTTTAAATTGCACGATTTTTAAAACAAAAAAGACGATCTTTTCTATTTTTTTCTCAGGAAATTGACGATTTTGACACAAATTTATTTGGCAGCACTGATTAAAACCAAAACAAGAAAAGGCTAACAAAAATTTAAACTAACAAAATATAACAATTGTTTTTTGTTTATTTTCATCATATAAATTATGCATTTATCATTTATATTCCTTCTATTTTTTATTTATTTAAAAAAAATAGTATATAAACATATTTTAAATTCAAAATATCTACATTTTCTTTTTCTCGCCACCAATTTAAAATGTGACTTATTTTGACAGTTCTTGAAAGAAACTTTTCGCAAAATATTGTTATAGAAACACTTTTTCTCGCATCCTTCCAATAATTGCTGGAAAATTATTTAAATGACAGATAATTCTCGCAAAAAAAAAAGATACAGAAACACTTGTGTGAGAAAAACCATTTTTTGTTTCATTTCACACTATTTTTGTTGCAATTCACACGTTTAATGTGAAGAGTTTTACGATGTGAGATATACAGAAACGGGCTACAGTTTGCGACTATTTTTCTTAATCGAAAAGATCTCATTCGACTTGCCTTTGATATTTATATAGTATGGAAGTTTTTTACCAAAACTTTTATTTATCAAAAAAAAAAAATTATAACTGACGAATAATGTTACTGAAATGTATTGTTCCGATGCGCATTTCACTGTTCGCTTAGGCCAGATCATCCGGAAACCTTTCCACAAAGACTTTGGAAGGAAGCTAAAGATATTTTACAAATAAAACTGTAAAGCGAATGAGAATTACAAACACACAATTTGTATTTGCACCGATATTAAAGCTTAGACAAAACACCAACAATAAAAATAGTGAGTTTATCTTTTCTTTCATTCCCCCACAATTGGTTAGTTCTTTTTTATTGGGATAGTTTGATTAATCTTTAGAAAATCAATGTTTTCGCTAAAAATTTTAATTAAGGTTTACTAATCATATTTTTTTTTTATTTCCAGGTACGTTAAAATTTAACAAATTAAATTGATTTGCTATTCAAGTAAGTTTTTAATATTTTTTAAATTGTTAACAGGTATTAAAATTTTAACAACTTTTTATTAATCCGGAATCTAATCAATCTTAACAAGTTTTGTTTAATTTTTTTTTTTTTTTTGTTTTAGTAAATCTCAAATGTTATTGAACTATTAATTGAAATATCTAAGAAAAAAAAGATATAAATTATATAAAATGTGTAAGAAATAGTTTAAGTAACTTAGCAAACATTTTGAAAGAAAAATCATTAAAATATAACAACAACTAGTTCCTGAAATGTTTTTAAACCGTTTTTTTTTTTCATAAAAATTTATAAAAATCTGTTTTTAAAAAATGTAATTTATTGAATTTGAAGATCAAACTAAAGCCTTTTAAAGATTTTTTAAGATATGACCTTTGACCTCGATTTAAATTTTTGCAAAAATTTAGAAAAAAAAGAATTTATTAACACAACTGAAATGGTAATATATTAATTTCGACGATCAAATTATCGCCTTTTGAAGTTTTTTTTAGATAAGACCTTTGACTTTTACTATTTTTTTTTTAAGATCTGGGTTTTTCGTTCCAAAACTTAATAAATAAACAAATAATAAGACTTTAATTTTAATCTATTGAATTTGAAGATCAATTTACTGCCTTTTAACGATTTTTTAAATACATATGTATGTATGACCTTTGCCCTTGATTTGAATTCTTGATAAAAATCTGGATTTTTCTTTAAAACCTTAAATGGGCATTTCCATTTTGACGTGTCGTGATATTTGTACCACAAAAAGTAAAAAAATTAAATGAAGAAGTGAAATTTGTAAAAATGGTTTTTATTATGGGCATTTCCGTCAAAAGGTCCACCGTGACCGAAAATTTAAAAGTTATTAAAAGCTTATTATTTTACGATATTGTTATAGAGAAATATTTAGATTTTACTAATTTTATAAATTTACCCATAATTTTGTTCACTTAGATAAACAATCAGACTGCAAAGTTGTGCAAACGTAATTTCTTATTTGTGAGAATGTTTTATTGCATGTTTTCTTTAATATTATCTTCCTTAAAAGAGGTGATATTTGATGAAAATTTTTCCCAAAAAATCTTCTAACATGGTCTGAAATCTAAGGAAGAGTTCGAAGAGAAATATGTTATTCGGATTAACGGTAAATTTTTATTTTTTTTTTTTATCATTATTCAGTTAAATTATTATGGAAAAAATGTCACGTTCGAAATGTCACGTATCGAACCAGATTTTGGCTTAAACAAAAAAAAATACAGAAAATTTTATGAATAAAACCAAAGACATTTAACTGTTACATTGCTACGTAAAATTCTGAACGTAGTTTGACTAGAAATTGTGCCAGGTTTCGCTGAATTACGCCTTTTTATACATGGCCACAAAAACTACTTCAATTTTTTCACGTTCGAACCGCTACTTTTTTTGCCATTATCTTTGACCTTTAATCGCGCCCTCCATAAACTTTCGCATAGATAATAGTGCTTTCTTAGTGCTATAATTTAAGGGTTGAAAAAACGTAAAAATATTTGTTGCTTAAAATGTTATTGCATTTTTGATGCGTACGACTGTCACGTTCAACACTTTGGAATTACCCATGTACAAAGTAATGAAGTAGCACTATATTCATAAAAAAATTACTACAATCGAAACTTAGGATTTGCAGATATAAACAAAAATATGCGCTGGCGTGACATTAAAAAAACGGAAGTGGATTTTGAATTGCATTACAAAACTGAATAAGACTGCGAATTGAGCAAGACGTTTTGTATAAAACCTTTTTTAGTAAACTTTGGACTTATATAGATTTATTTTTCAAGCTATCAAATTTAAAAATCTTTGCTCGTTTTAAGGTACATATGGGCATTTTCAGCGAAAAGTCTACTTTTTTTAATTTAACTCCAGAATGCAAATAAGGTTGTATTTTAGGACCATGTTGTTCAACCGTTATCCCTTTTGTGACTTAGTGTAGAGCTAGTTGCGCTTACATATACATATACAATTTTTTGAGAAACAATTTAAATTATTTCTGGATTTACGTAACAAAAAGGAGACTTTTCTCTGGAACTGCACAAATAAACAAATAAATAATAAAAAAATATAATCAAAGGTTTTCTTGGGAGTCAAACAATTTTGTTAATAAGATTTACAGCCCAATTATGAATACAAATTCCCCGGGAGTTTTTTTCCCTTTTCCCATTTTTACAATTGAATTTACATAGGAAAAATGGGAGAAGGGAGAAGGGAGAAAACTCCCGGGAAATTTTTATTTATAATTGGGCTGTTAGTGTTAATTTGCTAAATTCCCAATTCTTAAGCTTCGTATGGACGATGGTCGGATCTTACAACGTTGTCATTTTTCTTTCAATGGTGCCATTGTCAGATGCATTAATTGAACACATCTTCCAAATGAAAATAGCTTACAATGTACACACAGTTGAACGACATTTTTAGTCAATTTTAATGACAACATTGTAAGATCTGATCACCGTCTGTACGAAGCTTTACTACTGATAAACTGAAATTTAAACTATGCGCATTTCACTGGTTGCTTAGGCCCGATCATCAGGAAACTTCATCCAAAGATTTTAGAAAAGCTAAAGATTTTTGGAAATCAAATTAAAGCGTTGTGAAGTTGTTCAAATATGACCTTTGACCTTGATTTGAATTCTTGCCTAATATCTGGATTATCATTTAAAAACTTAAATGAGCAATGAAACGTCACAATTTAAGAAGTAATTTATTAAATTTGACAATCAAGTTAGAGCCTTTTGAAGTTTTTTTTTATTATGACCTTTATTAAACTTTTTTTTAAATTTGGGGTTTTTCATCAAAAAACTTAAATAAACAATTCAAAAAAAAGCAAAAATTGTAATTTCTTAACTTTGAAGACCAAATTGGAATCTTTAATATTTAACCTTTGACCTTAATATAAATTTTTGCTTAAATCAAAAAAGTTTTAATTGAAAACTTAATCTTTGTTGTATTTATTGCAAACGTTGGCTTAAAAAAGAGTATTTTTAGAAGAAAAAAATTGTTTTTTTTAAAACTTATCTTCTTCATTATTAAATTTTAAAAATTTTTTTGGAATTGATTAAAAAATTTGACTCTTGACCTTTATTTTCTAAAGCTTTTCTGTAGTTAACTGTTCGAATTAAAATGTTTTCTGGGTTTCAAATATTTAACGTTATTAATCAACCATTTTTTTCCTAAAAAACAAACCAGTTTGTAATTATTTATAACATTTTCTAAGATACTTATTTAAACTTATTTTTTATGGTTTTATTAATAAAAAAAAATAACCTAAAAACTATAAAAACAACTATAAAAAAAATACAAACTACAAATATTTCCAGCTAAACATTTGCATTATAATTAAAAAAAAGCAAAGAAGAAACATAAAAAAAATTTTAAAGCTTAAAAATTAGATGATCATGATCAATAAATAGCACTGTCAAATACTCATTAATCATAAACGCAACACTTTCAATATTAACAAGTAAAAGTGCTACATTGGACTGTGCCGAATCGTATTTACCCTTCACCATTGTATTGAAAGGCCAATTGGAAACTAGTTGTTAAAGGCGATATCATTCCAAAATCCTTGTTCCTGGACCATATTAGTTTGGGCGCGAGATAAAAAAACTGTATTTAATTGCCTGTAGCTCCCATATAAATCGTATTCCCCAAAGTTACTTAAGTTTATAAAACGTCAGTGTGTATTAAATCGTAACTTTTTTTCATTTTCAAAACTTTGGTAAAATTTTCAAAATTTTTTTAAAATGATCAAAATTTTTATAAACTCTTTTAATTTTTAATTGGCTGTAAAACTTTTTAGTATGTATTTTCTTTTTATAATTTTTTTGTTTATTTTTATAAAAAATTTTTTTATACTTTTAGGAGACATTTTTAATTTATTCATCATTAATTAACATCATTTTTAAAATAAAAAAAATTGAAATACATATATTTTGAAAAAAATTTACACATTTTCACATCATTTATCATTTGACACAACAACATTGAAAATAACTTAATTTTTAACAAAAAGATCTCCAAACAAAATGAAACAAAATCATTAAATCAAAAAAATACAAAAGAGGGAATAAAAAAACAGATGCTTTTGAAAAACACAAACAATATGACATTAACAGCTTTTTTTTTAATTTTTATTAAAATTTGGAAAAATAATTCTTTGGGGTTTTGAGCGGCAAAAGATCACAAGAGATAGATTTGCGAATTGATTTGTAAGAATCACAGAGTCTACAGCACAACCAAGCCCACACAAAATTAATGAGAGAACAAAAAAACAAAAGAAATATATTGTTAATTTTGAAAAACATTGTACAAGGTGGCACAAAAGTTATCGCCCGATGTTCTTTGACTGTCATTATTTTTAATAAGAAAAAAACTTTAGCTTTGCTTTTAGATTAAGTTTATTTGATGTTTAAGCTGTTTTTTTTTTAAGCCGCCACCACCGCCAATTGCCCCCACTGGGCAACACCTTTTGGTGTTTGGCATCCTCTGTGTTATAATCATGTGTATGCATATCTGTGATCCGACAAAGAATCAAACAGACCTCCTGAAGTCTTCGTGATTTCTTGGGACAGAAAGCTCACCAGAGATCCTATCTATATCGTACAAGGGGAGTCAGTAACCCGCGGTGAGCAAGGCTCCGATCTGACTATTGGTTTGGGCCCCCCGTTAGTATGCTTCATGCCAGAAATACTTTCTGTCTTTCAGGATGATTGTCTTTGCGGAATTTTTACACTTCACATAGAAGGTGGCATTTCATTAAGTTGTTCTTCGTCCGATTGGATACTGCCTTTTTCGAGGCATGAACTCACAAAAGGGTTCAGCGAAGGGCAGATTTTTTGACAGGGAGATATTTTTGAGGGTCACGTAATGGTTGGGATAAACCCATATCACAGACAGAGTTGTCATGAATCGTCAGGAGAGCTATCCACTTATGGAGGGCACTAGCTGCGAGAAAAATTCATCCTGTTGCTATTCGAACAGATGCTGACGAGGTTAGATAGCTTCAGCAAGGGGCGGGTGTATAATTTTTATCGGACTGCACACTCAAACTGCTACCTCGGTGTGTGAATGTTAGCCGAGCATACAACGGGCGGTTAGTAAATGCATTTTTTGTCACTTAGTGGCTAGGAGTCACCATGAGATTAGGTGATATGACAGGTGCTCATGGCAATCATTTGCCATTGGCAAAAATTATAGCATACTTCGATTGATTGATGACTTTTATTCAACCTTGTATATAGAGTATTACAAGTAAGATTTTTGTGGCGAACTTTTCCAGTTCCTGGGGAGAGCGGCATAGAATTTTGAATTTCCCAGGATCCTAAAAATGAAACCCTAAAGAAAAATAACAAGATCATTTTATAATTGAGCACCTAACTAGGCTAAATGGTAGTAATCTAGTCTATTAGTGAGAGAGTTGTGGGTTCGATTCCTACCACAGACTCTAATCCGTTTTACGGCATCGTGCTGAAGATCTACGTTATTACATATTACTTTAGCGACTTAAGTTAGAATATTATTTGTATTTTTATATTTATTTCGCAGAAATACCGCTTTATATTTTCTCTTACATTTCTAGGCTTAAAAAACGCACGCATTTATTTTTATTTTTTTATTTTTCGAATATTAATCGTGCGGGTGTTATAACTTTAATTAATTTTAAATCTAATTTAAACAAAGGCTTGGACTTTTTTTGCTAACAAACATAAAACAATGAAATCTTTACAAATTACATGTGCTCATTAAATTTTCCAAGTCTTTTTTGTGGTACCGATTATTATTTTAAGGCTGGGTTTAAACATAATCTTTAAACAAAGACCTCAAATAATACAACTAATTTTTTTTTTTTAATTAATGATATGTTTTTTGTTATACTGTCATTGACGAAAACAAAATAAAAAAACTCAATTCTCAAAATAGAAATACATAAAAATTTCACAATTGAACTCATCATAATAATTGTCTAAGAGTTTGTTTCAAGTATTTGCGTCATGCCTCATAAACGCACAGCGTTAGACAGAGCCACACAACAGCTTAATACAAAAATATAAATTTTTGCTCAGCATGTGTTGAATTTGTGTTACAATTAGTTCAAAGTTTCAAAAAACAGATAAACAGAAAATTATTTCACTAATTCACAATAAGTTTAGAAAGTGCCGAATCTTTGATACCCTTCACCATAGAGCAGTGAGAAGAGAGAAGAAACAATTTTAAAATAAAGCAGAAATGTTCTTTAAAAATACCTGTGGACCTGGGGAGTTATAGCAACAAATTAATTATTTTTTTTACTTACACATTTTAAAGTTAGATTTTTTATTTTGACAGCTGAGTTAGATTTTTGTATAACTTGTTGTTCCAGTCGTGTTCTAAAGCCTTCACTAGAAGGTTACGAATAGAGTAAAAACTCTCTCAAAACAGAGCTAAACATTTCTCTTCATAATTTCCGTACGTGTGAAGTTGCAACAACAAAGTAAAAACCTTTCTTACTAATACAATTATAGAGTTAGATTTTTTTGACAGCTGACAGCCGTACCTAAACAACTGCGTAAGGCTGAAGACCATACCTAAGCAAGACCATCAACGTTGTGTCACGAACAGTAGTGTTAATCTTCTTGTTTAACAAAACTCACATAACAGAAATAAAAAGTTGAGATAAAACCGCTAGATTGACCAAAAATAGCTAAATTGACATTATTTATTAACAATAGCGGCCAACTTAAATTTTAAACGGGCTATCAAAATCGATTTTTTTTAATTGCAGAGTGTTAACGTCTCGCTATTTGGTGTATAGTATGGACATGATAATTTTTGACAGCTAGAAACGCGTGCCGCTTTTGTTTATTTACGGCTGTGAGTTAGCTTCTTTTCTCTCTGTATCTCCCTATCTCCTTTTTTGCTATTCTCGTCGCTTTCTGTGTGAGCTACCTTACTAAGAGCGGCAAGCGTTTTTTGTATGTCAAACCTTCTCATTTGCATACAATTTATACGAAACAAACCTTTAGAATGCGAATTAGACACCACCCGGATGGAAAATTTTAATTGACAGATCGATATGTCGATTTGTTTTATTAAAATTGTATTTGAAATAGAATTCTCATGTTTAAAAAAACGCTTGCCGCTCTTATTTAGGTAGCTCAGTACGTCCTTTACCTAGAATTAAGATTTGCCAGTAATGGACTTTGTATGCGATCTGCAATAAATTATTTAAAGTCATATAAAACTTAACTGGACCTCATTTTACCAAATTATCATTATTGGTTTTGTCTTTAGGAGTATTAAAGTGACTAACGGGAGGTGACGTTATATTGGAGCTTTGGTAAATTCTGGAGCCGATTATCACAAAATTGGATAGTGTTAATCCTAGTCAGAGGTTCCAGAACTAAATTTAAACAAATTTTACTACAACATCATTAGTTTTTTAGAGTTTTAAAGGTATTTTCCTAAGAGTGTACTTGGTAAATTATGGACCTTTCATTACTTAATCCAAGTAGTGCAATTTTTAGAAAAATGAAATTAAATTGAAACCAATTTTAACACAAGCTCATTATATTTGACGACGTATTCAAGTATTTCCTGAAAGTGGCCTAAATATAGCCCTTAATCTAAGGTCAATTATGGAACAATCATCATACAGTTTAGCAGTGCAATTGCTAGGCTTATGAAACTAACGTAGAACAAATTTCACCTCAATATAATAATTTTTCACATTTTAAAAGTTTCGCGATAGTGACCATTATATAGAACCGTTGATTACCAAATTTAAGTAGTGCGATTTCTAAAACTACAAAACTAAATTAAAATAAATTTTACCACAATATAATTTTTCGGTGGTGTTTCAGACGTATTTAAGTGTTTTCCGAGAAAGGTGTCTACATTGAACTGCTTGGCAAACAGGGGCGCTCACCCTCCATTCATAGGTCCTGAGCCTTTATTCGGCGTCCCTTTTGGTAACATTAGGGGGACGTTACAAAAATGGTCCGAACGTAAATTTATTCACACATGGACATCCACTGCTGGATTAAGACAGTCCAAGAAATTTGTGACACGGTCCCGTGACAGGTAAGCTATTTCTACTTGAGAAGGCGGAACTTAGACTGCTTGTTGGACTATTTACGGGGCACTGTGGTTTTAGATACCATCACCATTTTTCGGATATTCGTAGCCTGAACCTGACACGGTGAGATACATGGGCTGCACAAAAGATCCTCTGGGTCGTGGTGCTTCTGGCCTTCAACACACATACATATATGGGGCATATGGTTAATTATGGACCGATCTTCTTCAAATTTGGGAGTGTGATTTACATTCAGCTAAATAAAACAAATTTGTGCCAATTTTAGTGACAATCCGTATATTTACCCATAAATTTTAGTTAGTTTTTGGTATTTTGTCGCGTTAATTTAATAAATCAACACTTTTGTGATTAAGCGCCCACTTTATTGGGCGGGTCATATTTTTTTAGAGAAACAATATCATATCATTAGAATTTAATAAAAATATATATAAAACTGATTCAAAATTGTGCCAATAGAAAAGAAATTGAATTTTTTTTTTTAGGTGGATGGTTCTCATTTGTGGCCCTGATTTTTTACTGTGTAAACGGATTAGATATAAAAAGTTTTTAGAATGGTAATACCCGTAATGTCTAATATCTATGGTTTTCTAACCTCATTAATTTATTTAACACCACCGATTTTCGATAGTTAATTCACGCAGGCAAAATTAACGTTGAAATTACCACAATAGTGTGTTACCAGATAGGTAAATATATTGAACTGTTAGGTACGAACACGAATAGTTCGTAGATATTGCGGGCATAAGTCCACATTTATGTTCATGATTTTTTACTGTGTAAACAGAATTGAAATATAATTTGTTCGGGATGGTTGGTCCATATTTGTGGCCATGGTTTCTCTTCTACTTAAGAGATTCTGCTGGATTTCACTCTCTGCGTACTGCTTAGAGGAACTAGAAGATACTGAACGCTAAAAGGGTTCCTCTCCGTTGATTCTTTATGGTTTGCTTAACTTAGAACTACTTAAGGACTTTATAGATTTTATAAGGTATTGAAGGAATAATCCCGGGCCTTACACACGGAATAGCAGGGTGAAGGAGGGAAAAGGTATAACGTGTTTATTTATGTTTCTATTTTAGTAAAAAAAAAAAACTAACCGGAAATATAATTTAAATTTAATTAAAAGCTTATCTGGCTCCCATTTCCTTACGCATATGACTCATATTTATGATATAAACAATTTTTTTTTTTTAATTTAATCAATTAAACATTTTAATGAAAAGAAATTTCCATTTCCAAAACCGCAAATTAAATGAACACAACACAACAGCAAACATACTTAATGATGTCCATATATTCCTGTCGTATTCAAATTTAAAGTTTTTTTCTCCTCTCTTTTTGCATTTTCCATAGTTTTATTGAATTGACTGAAAAATCATTATTAAATTACTGCCTCTCTCTTAGTACAAAAAAAAAAATATATGACAAAAACAACAAGAAAAACACAAATTTTCCCACATTAAACATGTTGGAACTTACAATAAAGCCGGGAGAAGCATTATCATAAATTTTAATTATAAACAGCATTATGAACTTGCAGACTTGTACATACATATATCGACATTCATATTACATCCATAGATGTATCTAGTATCTGAGAGTATGCTGCAAATAAATTGAAAACATTTTTCCATATGCAGATAACACATACAATTTATTAACACTATATACAGGGTGGCCAAAACAAGACCTACCAATATAGTTAATGGTTGGCTTGCGGTAGCAGATGACTCTCTGCAATGTTGTTCTGGAAAAGCCCAATTAGTCGAAACGGCGACGAGTTGAGACAGAGGGATAATTTATAAAAATCTGCCGCACAACTTCCATGTTGCCTTCAGTGCGAATATTTTGATTATCGCCTTTTCCCGGACGGTAAATCTCTAAACCCCTTAAAAGCAGCCGACCAATTTCCCAATCATGAAGTCTGTGGAAGTTGATTTTAAAATTATGGCGATACTTTCGCTGCGTCATAACAATTGCTTGTTGCCAAGCATACCAAAATGTATTAATTTTAACTCTTTGTTGTGTACTATCTAGGTTAGGTTTGGTTTAATGGGCAGCCAACACGAGGACGGCTCGCTTGGCTCCTTATAGCGGTTCCTTTGTGGTACCCTGAGACAGTGGCCAGAGTCAACCCAGTGATTACAAGATTATTTTCCAGACATCACTGCAGCCTCGAATCTCTTCAATTTCCTGCAAAAAAAAAAAGAGATCGGCCTTAGTCCTGCATACACAGAAAAAATGTTCACCAAAATTTTTTCAATTAATTCAATAATGCTGTTTTAAAAAAATTTTTTAATTGTTTCAATTAATTTGCCTTAATTGAAAACAAAAATTATAATGTTTGTGTGTATATTTGCAAATATGAAAACATACACACAAACTTCAAAAGTCTCAAACAATTTTTTAATTGTTTCAATTAACTGTGTTGATTGAAAAAAAATATTTTGATTTGTGTTTACTTTTTATGTAGCCTCTTTTACTGGTGGTCATATTTCAATTAAACCTATTGATTGAAACTGAACAGCAAGAAAAGCTCAAACTTACAAATGCGTTAATTGATATGATCAATTTGTTTGCAGGCGGAAAATCAGTAAAGAACTTAATTAATAGTACAAATTTCTAACAAATACGTTAATTGAAGTTGGTTTTTTATTTTTTCTGTGTAAGATAAAGCATCCAAATATGGCAATTCTGATCTCCCAAAATACCTCATCCTAATGACCCCGAGATCTGGCCATTGGCAGAGAAAAGAAAACACCGTTTCCTCCTCCTTCTCAGCATGACAACTTCTGCAGTAACCTAGGCCCATCCTAATCGTATGGGCGCTTTAAAAAAGTAGCCCGTTACGGCCGAAATCACAGTCCTAATCTCATTCTTACCAAACCCAAGTAGCAGATGGTTTTTCTCCGCGTTATAGACAGTCCATAGGGTTCTGGCCATAAAGCAGGTATTCTCACGCTGCCATTCATCCTGAGCCCCCTCCTGAACGATTCACGTGTGAGAAGTGTTCTAAAACGAGCCATCGAATTGTCAATTAGGCAGTCTACGAATATGCTGTATGCTTTCATTATAAATTTCGAAGAACTTAGATATAACCTGCAAAATAAAAAAACAATTATATCGAGCCCTTACCGCAAAAATAGCTTAAGCGACATCATTTTAAATTTTCGTTTTTTTTTAATAAATAAATTGATTGCCAACACTTGCATCATCTACAATGTCATAGTCACATAAGGTACCGTTACGATTTCATAAAAATAAACAATTTTAGCTTAAGCGCCAACCTTTATACAAAATTTTTATGAAATTTTTTTTCTGTAAAAGTGTGTGTTTTGTCGCTTAAGCTTTTTTTGAGTTAAGAGCTCGATATTATGAAATAAAAAAGTTATGCGCGTTTAACATTAGTAGGTCGTATTTGGGTCACCCTGTAGATATAAACAGGTCAAATGTTTAAAACAAATTATAGCAACAAAGAAACTAAAAAAATTTTAAATTTTCCAACATTTTCATTTTCTTCTATTCCCCAAGAAAACAAAATTGCTTAGTAAATTCCTTCTTAAAATAAAAAAAAAAAACAATAAATAAAGAAAAACAGGTTGTATTAGTTTAACCTGAACCTTTAAAATTTTCGAAATTGTTTTCCTCTACACTGCACCAAAGCAATATGAAACTTTAACTCTCGACATCCTTAAATTTTTCTTCATTTTAAGAGTTTCATCAGCATCAATTTGTTTGTTAAAATCGATTTAAGAAAGGTGGGATATCGCAGGGAGGGCAGAGAAATAGTGAAAAATGTGAAACAAACTAAATGCTTGTATATGGCTTTTGGCAGTTTTAAGCATGATATCCCATAATACTTTTAACACACACACACACTAAGAAAACATCTACATGGATACACATAGTACAATACAAAAACACATACCCACTAGAGGTTAAACTGAGTTGAAAGAGTTGCCAAGTTGGGAAATGATAAAAAAAAAGTTTTTTTTAAGGTTCGTTTTTATTTTTATTCAATTGTTAGGGCGTATGATTACAGAATAAATAAATAGATTTGTGGTCAGTTTAGAATGGGAAATTATTTTAAAAAGTAAGTTTTGAAAGCAAACATTTTGATATAGAAAGGCGATTTTTTTTTAGGTGAGTTTTTAGTCATTAACTCGGCCGTTTGATTACAGAATGAACAAAAAAAAATTATAATAAGTGGTCGGTTCAGACAGAGCATTTTTTTTTAATTAAGATTAGTTTTTATTTTTATTTAATAGCTTGACAATTTGATTACAAAATAAAATATAAAAGAAATATTAATAAGATTTGTGGTCAGTTTAAAATGAGTAAATGTTCTTAAACAGAAATTTATTTCAAAAAAGATTTTATAACATATGTCCTGGAAATGTCAGGCTATGATCACATTTAAAATCAGACGAGAGGCAGCTAAAAATATATTTTGAAAACTTAGAAACTAAAGAAGTAGTATTTTTAGTTTTTTTTTTTTTTTATTTTTTTTTTTTTTTTAAGGTTAGTTTTTCTATTTTTATCCAAAAACTCTACAGAATTAAAAATAAATAATCAATAATAAAATTTGAAATCGGGTTTGAATAAGTAATAATTTTAAACAGAAATTTATTGTGAATTTTTTGTTATAAATTAAAAAATCTCCACAACATAAAATTGTTTCAAAATTTCCTAAACACTTTAAAAAAAAATTATTCATTGCTGAAGTTAAAGCTCTTTTTTCTTTATTTTTGATTTTTTTGAGGTTCAATATAAAATTTTGGCTTTCAATTTCAAATAGATTGGAACTGGATTCGCAAGGATTTTATATTTAAGATTGTTTTTTATATCTAAATTGAAATTTTAAAGGAGAAGGAGAAGGTTATGTTGAATTTGTACCCCTAAAATATTTTATATTATCAATAGTATTGTGGTTATTTTGTTGAACTGTTCGTGGTTTTTAAATCCAAATTTAGATATTATAATTAGGCTAAAGTTCATGAAATTTAATTTTCATTAAATTGTTTTTATGAAGAAAGGAATTTTAAAACATGAAATTAATTAAAATTTATTGATAATTTTTCATTCTTTACTGAAGCTGGGCTTGAACCCAGGCGTTTTTACGGACAGGTTACCCTTACATGTTTTAATCGCAACCACTCGATTTCTGCAGAGGGGTTTGCCGTTTAACACTTACTCATTATTATTATTCGTGACTTGAATTTAAGACTGTTACTTTAAAAGATTTTTATTTCATAACTATGCTCCAAGGTTTTTAAATAATGATACTTTGAATGTTTTTTTTTTTTTTTTTTTTTTTTGAAAATTCTTAAACATGGCTACTCTTTTTCCTCAAAACTTAGTTGCCATTAGTCCCAATTTTTTTTCAAAGACTTTTGGTTACTCATATGTGTACAATTACAAAACACAACATAGATAAACGTTCCTTAAAAAGCAACAACATGAAGAAAAACGCGAGGGGTTGTCAAGGGGAAGGGAGGGATGATAAGTATCAAAACAAAGTATTATTTTTTTTGTTTGTTTTTTTTGTTTGACTTTTTACTGCTGTTGTAGTTTTGCAAAAAGGTCAATCAAGAACATGCATACAAGACACACTCGACATACATTTTATATACAGCATTACAAAAACAAAACTAACAACAGCACCAATTGTTTGATGCTGTTGTTGAGGTTGTTGTTTGTTGCTAATGTTTTTTAGCTTTAACAACAACCTACATACTCAACTCATACTCGTGTTGTACTAAAAAAACATTAACAAATGCATCATCATCATCCTCACGCTCAACTGCAGCATCGTCATCATGATCATCGTCATCCGCAGCAGCATTAACATTTTATGTTTAATAGTTGAAAGAACAACATTATACCCACCACATTAAGCTTTTGTTGCAGCAACGAAATCGTTATTGAAGTTGTTGTTAAATGCATATAAAGAAAATGTGAATGAAAAACCTAACATAATTTCTCTACATGATGTTTTTAATGTTTAACAACCATGTAGTGATGATAATAATGCAATTGTTTTTTTTTTTTCTATTCAAAATACCAAATTCTTTTTTTTAAATAAAGGCGAATGCTGTTTATTGTAGTATTAAAGAAAAATGTTGTTGAAAAATTT
This sequence comes from Pollenia griseotomentosa, assembly GCA_963931875.1. Taxonomy (NCBI): domain Eukaryota; kingdom Metazoa; phylum Arthropoda; class Insecta; order Diptera; family Polleniidae; genus Pollenia; species Pollenia griseotomentosa. Next base: position 19,383,659 of record OZ007562.1, read on the forward strand.
ATCTTTTTACCGGCGAGAAAAGGTGTCAAGATGGAAATTGAATTAGAAAAAAACATTAGAATTCAAAAAAGACATTTGGCTGTTACTTTTTTATTAGCTAAAATACATAAGTCATATTGCACTTCTTGGGAATTCCTGGTAAATATTTGGAAAATTTTAAAATAAGACCCATTAACACTTTAATTAAATTTAATTATTCCTTAATGTTTAATGAATTCAAGTTTATAAATATTTTACTTTTGCCATCTTGCTGGCAATATATAAAATCTGGCGCCAGAAGATCTGCTCATTTCGATGCAAAAAGGGTTGCGCTTCACATCAAAATTCTTACACCAGTAATGAATGATTCGATGTAAAACTTATTTTTTATGTCATTTGAGCAGCATGTCGGACATGAAAAATAGTCTTTCGATGTCACCCAACTTCAACTCGTGTGGTATATATTTCTCTTGCTTGAGTGGCTCCTAGTGATTTTGCCGGGACGCCTTGAGTTTTACAACAATCTTCATGAAGTTATGCTTTCAATTCATTATCTCTAAGCTTTTTTGGCTAACCTTGGTATCACGAAGAACGAAGAAACGGAATAAACATTTGTTTCTTTTTTTATTTTTCAAATTAATGAATTAAAGCTTTCTTGTCACAAAATTCGATATTTTTGAACAAGTTGTGTACACTATTTCGTGAGAGTTAGCATATGCTTTTTCCTCCTCAAAATCTCATACACAGAAAAATTATCCACAATTTTTACCAATTAAAGCATTAATCAAAAATAAAATCAGTTTTAACTAAAAATTGAATCAAGTGAATTAAACGTTTAATCAAGTAAATTAAACGTTAAATCTAGTTAATTAAACGTTTAATTGATACTACTTGATTGCATTGATTAACTGGTGCAAATTTAATTAATTTTTTAATTAATATAACAAATTTTTTAATTGAAAATAATTTTTAGTTTTTTCTATGTAAGTTATGAAAGACACTTACCATTTGCAAGAAACCGCCATCTGTTGTTAATAACGCATTCTTAAATTATACATCTAATATACGTACAACCTACAAAACCGTTTTTAAACATAAATTTAAAGAAACTTAAACAAGATGCAGCATGTTTAAATTTTATAATATATGATCAAAAAAAAAAAAAATCCTAGCCACTATAGATTGCCAAATACTTAACTTAACTCGGCATTGGCAGGCCAATAGAAACAGCAGCAGTACTGTCTTAAGAAGTTTCTTGATCTTAAAACCACAACTCCTTTAACTGGAGGAGGAGGAGAAGTAGAAAGGAAAATTTGAAAAAAAAGACTTCCAGCAAAAACATATTGCAATTTTGGTTAGATGAAAAATTTGCTGGAAAAACTCATAATAGGAAAAAGAAAAACTCCTTGGTGGTTTTTCTAGCATTGTTTAGTTAAAGAGTTTAACACACACACACACACACTCACAAATTTACCACAAGGCTCTCTGAAGACTAATTCTAAATAAACATTTATTACGTTGAAAGAAGCTCAAAATATACAAGCATATATTGCATATGCAAGCTTAGTTTTATATGATGCCTTAGAAGCTTTTTGGCTAAAAATAAATTTATAATTTTCTTGTTGTAGTTGTTTTATTTTATTTTTAAAACTATTATGGCTTGCACTTTTGGTCTTTTGGTTTTATAAATATTTTTTATTCTCTCTTCATTTCGCTAACATGCTTAGGAATTATGGTTAGAGGTCATTGTTAGAAACTGATGAACTTTGAAAGATGATGATGGGTAAGAGTTTAAAAGTGGAAAATGTTAAAGATTTTTATAAGCGATTTCAATAAAATTTATTAGAAATTCTTTATCTAAATTCTTTATCAAAAGCCACTGGAAACGAAATATAACAAAAAGTTTTTAAAAACCAATTAAAATTTAACCTTAACCAAAGAGTACTTTTTAAGCCTTAAAGTACTTAATTCTTCAATTTCTGGTAACACAAATTTCATATTTTTTTAACAAATCAACTTTTCCTGAACAAACATTCCAATTGCGATCTGAGGACCAGCTCGACGCTTTGAACTTGGGCGATATGTGAAATCAGCCAGATGGCGCAACTCGCAATATACCATAGGATACAGATGTGAAAAAGATTAAATGAGCAACTGCCATTTGGTTTAATTTTATGATGGATCTTAACTACTGGGTGACAAACTCGCGGCAACATCACGCCTCTCACACTCGAGGCCCGTTTCACAACTTACCGATAACTAAAGGTAGAATTTTATGGGCTGTATAAAAAGTGTTCCATTATTAAAACTTTACTTTTACCTTACGTTAAAGAAACCTTATCCTACATGGCAGGTTAAAGTCAAGTTCTAATAATGGAACACTTTTTATACGGCCAATAAAATCCTAACTTTAGCTATCGTTAAGTTGTAAAAACGGGCCTTAGACTTTTTTCTTTGGGGTTACATTAAATCACTCGTACAAGCCAACTACATAAGAAAAACTATAGGCCAAAATGGAACACACAATTTCTGCTATTTTGGCTGCTTTGGCTGCTTTGTGCACTTATAATCACTTGCTGAATCGATCTTACGACATCCGTCCATACGTCTGGCAGTCCAAAGTATAAGGCACAATTTTAGAGATTTCATGAAGTTTGGTACTTATGGAGGGCTCAGAGCTAAACCGAACCAAGTCATAAAATATATTACATACTCGTATATGTATTTCAAAACTTGTGCGAAATTCGATTGAGTTTTAAACTCTCGTTTCTAAGGTAACCGTAATAAACCAAAGTAAATGGCTCCGGAAATTATTGGGATTTGACTTACGCAAACTGCCCAAATTCTATCACAAATAGTAATTTGTGGGTAAGAACTCGTCAGACACCGATTAATGAGGAAATAAAGCGGTGCACATTGTCCTGATTGGGACACCCTACGAAAATTGCCAGATAATATTACAAAGCAAGGAATAGAATGGACGCCCATCAAAAATCTGGCGCAGATTTGTGGCGGAGGGTGGTGTATACTGGAGTAAAATAAAATGTATTGCTACAAACAAACACAGACGGAAGATATTTGTTGAGCCCTACGCTGCTTAAAGGAACAACTGGACTGTATATGTAGGTATATATGTCGATATGTTCTAGTTCGAAATTGACTATAAGTGCCATATAAACACCCTCCCAAAATCACTTTAAGTCGAAAAAATATCATATTGATGTATATATCTAGATTAAATTTGCTACAATGGAGTCTGTTTTGAATTTAAACCTCAAACTTTAATTTTGTTTCCATTATTACCCATGGAACTTAAATGAGAAATTATCTGTAATTACCGTGGTGTAGGGTTGAGCGCCTACACTCTCTTACTTCTTCAGTATTAGTTTTAGTACCGTTTTTATTGGTATTTCGTTACATTTCATAATGAGTCAATTAATTGTTTGGTTACAAACCGAATATTGTAACATTTTTCTAATCAATTTTTGCAAAAACGATTTAATTTTTTTTTACCAAAATTGGACTTCAAACAACTTGAAGGCGCTTTTTAACGCATTGGGGTATATTTAAGCAATTTTCCTGTTTTTTATGGTATTAAAAAGCAAACAATTTTCTTTGTTTTTTTTTTTAAATTTACAACAATCTATTTAACTTTTAAGCTTTTATATACGAGGGCGGCTCAATAAGTCCGTGACTCTTTTTATAAAACACAGGGTTTTGGATAAAACATCATTTTAGTTTTGAACGTATTTTTCTTTGGACTGTTTAGAGCTTTGTCCAACGTTTCTTCAATTTTTGTTTCCCTTCCAAAGAATAAGATTTGTCGAAGTATTAAAATATATATATATCGAGCCCTAACCGCGAAAAAAACGTAAGCGACATAATTTTCAAGTTTCGTTTATTGACAACACTTGCATCACGATTTTATAGCAAGAACAATTTTATTTTAAGTTTCTTGCTTAAAATAGCGAGATACTCTGCTATTAATAGCTGTCAACTAGAGACTAAATAATGCAGATAATTTATATTTTAGCTGGAGTCAACTGACAGATAGTTGCCTGTTAACAATAGCAGTGTCACAGTTAAGGGGTCAAATAAACTGAACAAGCAGTTTGACAACGACAATAAGATGTTTGTGTGAATATCAAAAACAGTGCTCGAAAATAAACACTAAATATCGCTCCTTAGTGTTCGGTTCGGTAGATTTTTGGAAAACACAAAAGCTAACAGTGATTGTAAAGAAAATCATTAAAAAAATAAAATAATAACAGAAAAATAATTTTATACAAACAAACACAATACACACCACATTGTTCATTTCTTTATCAATGTAAAAAAATAAACATTAGAGAACATTAAAATATAATGTTTGTCTACAGTACACTGAAAGAAAAATTCTTTATATATTTAATGAATCATTTTCATAAAAAAATTTTCATTGATTAAATGAACATTTTCATTGTCTAAATGGAATTTCATAGTTATAATGAAGTCTTTTCGTTAAAATCGCTTCATTGGATTTCGTAATTACGTTACAAATTTTCATTGGATATATGAAAACTTAAGTTTGTCCAAGTTAAACAAAAAATTTTATTTGGGAACATAAAAATACAATACACAAACATAACTATATTCATAAATTAATACAAAATTAAAAAAATTTTTAATTGTTAATTAAAAAATGTAAGATTTAATTATTTCATACATCTAATGTTATATGCCATTAAATTTATGAAATCAAAAATTTTTTTATAAAAGCAACATATTTCAATAATTGCCTTCATAAATGTAAATTTTCATTATGACAATAAAAATGTCATTATAGTAATGAAACAAAAACTTTCAATCCATTTTCATTCAACTTTGTTATTGTTGTTATGGACAGTTTAATCTCATATTTACGCTCTTAATTGAGTAAAAAACGTAGTTTTTTTATACAAAAACTACACTGCCCCGGTAGGCTAGCTGGTAGTGAGCTAGTCTATCAACAACGAGGTTGCGCGATCGATTCCCACCAGAGACAGAACCAAAATAAAAAAAATAAATAAAAAAACAGAAATAAATAAAAAAATTAAATATGAAAAAAAAATGATTACTTTATTGAAAGTATTCATCCAATGAATATTATTCATAGATCTAATGTAATGTTTCATTAAATACATTTTAATGAAACAGGTTTTATTGATCCAATCAAGCGCTGCATAGGTTCCATTTTAATGCAATTTTTCATGGGATTAATGTCAAAATTCATTGGTATTGCGAAGAAAATTCTTTCAGTGTATGACTACAATTGTTCTGTTTTTTAACGAAGAACATAACATTATATAATATTCGGCTCTTTCTTGAAAATAGTTACGAACGGTATTAATGTTAAATTACGCCAAATAATGTTCTGTTTATTTTCGAACACTGATTAAAATATAATATTTATAATATTTACACAGACATGCTTCATAATTTTTTCATATGTCTGTTCGTGTGGTTTATTCAGCTCCTACGAGCTTGGAAACTCATACAGTCACAGACTTATTGATCCGCCCTCGTAACATAACAAACATTAAAAACAAAACTAGACAACAAATTTATATCTAAAGATTAATTTTTCTAGCTATAAAGGTATTTGGTACTTTTTTTTTTTTTTTTTGTTATAAACGAAAACCGAATATGGTAGACAACATAAATGCACCAAAAACTCCATATAAATTGTTGTTTTATATTGTGGCAGTTGGAAGTAAAAAAAAATAGCGACAATCATTCTGTAAAAGGGTAAAATATCCCAACAGGCATAACTTTGCAAAAAAAAAAAATTGGACATTTTTGTACTCTTTTCTACTTGCCACAATTGCCCAGAAAAGGTTCTAAATGTTGCAAACTACAATATCGATCTTTGAATTAAATTTACAATTACTTTGTTAGCTTTTTTATTTTTATTTGTATTCTGCTCTTTCTATTACGTTTCCAATACCTTTAAGATCGTTTATTGTTAAATTGTTAAGAAAACTAGAAAGAAAAAATTCAAACAAAATTGCTTGTAGAGGCAGTTAAAAAATACAAAAAAAAATAGCAGAATTGTGGGTTTGTGTAGGCCTTATAAATTGCCAAATGCATCATGCTGCAAGTACGTGCAGTAATTTGTATGATGTGATTGTATGGGTACAAAAGATTGCAGTAGAGAAAAATTATACAGAGAATTAATAGACTAATTTAGCTACAAATAAAGAAAAGGTAAATATAAATGGTTATTCGCAATGTTACACATACATATTTTTAAAAAGGAAATCGCTTTGCCATCTTTAAAACAAAGTTTTGCATTGCCAGTTATTCGAATATCGCATTGCCAAAATATTTATTGTTTTAATCGGCGTTGGTCTTGCGAAAATTATTTTATAACAATAAAAAATATTAAGTTAAAAAAAATAGAAACTGGGAATTATTTCCTTTCGTAGGTAACTTTATATTATATTCAACATTTTTTATTTTTCGAATTTATTCTATGAGTTAAATTTCAGTTATGTATTTTATAAAGCTTTATAAAATACATAACTGAAATTTAACTCATAGAATAAATTCGAAAAATAAAAAATGTTATAAAGCTTTATAAAATACATAACTGAAATTTAACTCATAGAATAAATTCGAAAAATAAAAAATGTTAAAGAAAATATGTATTTCACCTTTTGCTTTGACAACTTTTGTAAAAAATAGCTTTTATTTCTGGCGTTATGGGGCAATTCACACTAATTTGAAAACTTGTTGAACCAACTAATAACCATTTAAAAAAAAAAACAACTAACAACCATTTTAAACAAGAAGTAGATTTGTGAAATGAAAAAACTCGCTTTGCCAACTATTAAAAAGTTTCACATTGCCAATAATAAATGTTTAGCATTATGTACCAATTATTGCAAATTCATCATCGTTTCAGTAGATCTTACACATATTTTACAAACAATTGCTTTGCCAAATATTTAGTATTGCCAACTATTGAAAAAAGAAACTTCATTGTTTATGGAGTTTTTTATCTACTGAAGCATTGCTTAAAAAATTTTAGAAATTATCTTTATTTTAGCTAATTTAAATAAAACACTTGAGTTCTGCCTTGCCAACTAATGTAAAAAATGGCTTTCATATATCCCATTAGGGGGAATACAAAGCAATTTGAAGATTCCATTAGATCAAATTGACTACTATTTAAAAAAAAAGTAGATTTGAATAAAGTAATTTACAGAAAATCGCTTTGCCAACCTTTTAAGAGGTTTACATTGCCAGTAATAAAAGTTTAGCATTATCAACTACTAAAAAATATTAATCACTTTAGTAGGATTGTAACAGATATTTTACAAAAAATCGCTATGCTTACTATTAAAGTATTTTACATTGCCAACTATTGCAAAAAATAATCATTTTTAGTCTGCTGAAGTATTGTTTATAATTTTTTTTTTAGCAACTATATATTTTCATTTTAGCTAATTTGAATTTGAAAAATATTTAACTTTTTGACTTGCCAACTATTGTTAAAAATTGCTTTTATTTCAGTCATTATTAGGCATACAAGCCAATTTGAAAATTTATAGACCAAACAAACCGTCATTTCAAAAAAGGTAGATTTGTACTTTGCAGAGAATCGCTTTGCAAACCATTAATACGTTTTTGCAATGCTAACTATTGCATTTTGCATACATAGTTTGAGGACTAATAAGTCTTCTTTATAATAGCTAACTTGAACACAATATTTAAATGTTCGCCTTGCCAACTATTGTAAAAAGTAGCTCTTGTTTCAGTCATTGTTAGTCGTATGAGCAATTTTGTGTTTAAATTTTTTCTAACTTGGAAAAATAATTGATATAAGCTCTATCATTTGTTTGAATTTTGCTTAGGAGAGTGCACAGTGGGTTTGAAGATTTTCTTACGTTTCGCTAAGCAATTGGATGTTCTTCAGCTTTAGTAAAGCCAAACTTTCGTTCCGCAAATGATGCTTTGTTAATGCATGTTTAACCTCCACAATATGTACCATTGAAGTTATTTAAGACACAAACCATGTCTAGCAGAGATGCCATCTGCTGGGAATACAGCATTTTTAAGTTATTTATTTCAATATTTTTTGTTTAATTTTAAATTTTTTAAATTTCTTTTATTTCTTTCCACTATTCAGAGCCTTTTGCCAACTTTAAAATATTTTATGTGTCCAGCTAAGGAAAATCAATAGTAGTATTGAGGGCTGCTGTTTATTTATTTCATGGCATTTCAGTTCAGTATTTATTCTTAACTTGGCAACAACATACAGAGAAAACGTCGTTAAAAGAAAGAAACTCTTATTTTTCAAGTCTTGTAGTGACGTTTTGTTAGGCCAGGCCATTATGTTTAGGTTTTTGTTGTTGCTAATCAATTTGTTTTATATTTTCTTGCCAACATTATGGGACTATGAGGAGCTCAAGTAACTATGTATGTATGTATGCGAGTATTGTATTGGTACTATCTATAACTCTTGCGTTGTATACCACGATGAGTTTAATATTGTTTGCAATTGCTTTTCTGTGGTTTATCAACGCTTTATTACGTTGACGTTTTGTCAATTTGATTGCTTTTGATTTTTAAAGCTTTTCGATCGTTTGGTCGATTGAATGTGCCACAAAAACAAAAAAAACCTCCAGCTAGCCTACAAGAACAACGACATTGACGGCGACAACGACGACTACAACAACAAAAGCCATAATACATTGTAACCATTAAAACAACAAAAAAAAAAGGCAACACGACCAACCGACCGACCGACCAACCATCCATCTATCCAACCAGCCAGCCACAGTATTCATTGGGTTGAAGTTAAACGTCCATATACTTGTACGTTTTTTAAACGTGAATGAGTTTGAGCTGTATTGGCAACTGGACAGCCTGGATATCAGTTGATTGTTCAATTTTTTTTCGCTTCTCCATCATTTGCCCGTAACCAGTTTTGCTGTTTTTGGTTTGAAATATATATTTTTTTTTTTTCTTAATTTCAATGTATTTCCAATACTGGGCAAAAGGATCGATTGTATTGTTATTAATGTCGAAGAAGAGTTATAAAAAAACAACAAATATTTTATTATAAATTGTATGAATTGTTTGTTGTTCAATGAAAATTATTTTATTAAACAATGCGAGTAAAAACAGTGTTTTCAGTTTCAGTGTAACTGGCCAATCTTAAAAACCTTGAAATTTTATATTTCTCTCTGATTGTTTTCTTTTTTTTTTTTTTTTAGTTAAATTAACAATAATATTTCAATAAAATTCCATTTATTTTCCCTTTTTAATAACAATTTTATGATTTAAAAAAAAAAATAACAACAAAAAAAAAAACGAAAACGAAACTGAAAAGAAATCAATATTTTAAATTAAATTCAAAGGAATTTAAAATAATTAATAATTTGTTTTAACAAACACAAGAAAATTAAAGCAACAATTTAAGTTAGGTTAGGTTTTAATGGGCAGCTGAATCGAGAAGGTCTCACTTGGATCCTACAATGATCCCTTTGTGATATTTTGAGGCGATGTCTAGTGTTAGAACTAGATTACTCTAAATCGGACTCCGGTAAAACTTTTGTCGCTAATCACCAAATTCATAGAATCAAGCAAACAATTTGTTGATTTTGCACCTATTTCCAAAATGATTATATAGATTACTAACTTAAAATTGTAAAAATTTCAAATTGTGAATATTTTTTTATATTTTTTTTTTTTTGTTTCAATAAATGATATTTTTAATTTTAATTAAAAAAAATGATGAAAAAATAACTTTGCCGTTTCAAACAATAAGGGAAATCACGATGGGTAGTGCAAAGTGTGCAAACGATGCAAATGCGTGCAAAAATACACACATTTGCACAACACAACAACAAAATGTACGTATTTGCAATTTGCTCTTTTTTACTTCGTTTGCACTAAAAAAAACCATGAGCAAAATTAGTAGTGCATATTTGCTCTGTTGCAAACAAATATAAACAATAACGTTTGACATATTAAGCGCCATATTGGTTTTAAGAAAACATATAAATTGAACATTTTCGTGGATTTTAATATAAAAAAGATAAAAAAGAAAACAATTATTTTAATATGCTTTCGTATAATTAAAAACAAATGCAGATTTTTTCAGTGCTGCCAGAAGTTTTTTGTGTTGCCAGAATAATTTTTTAGAAAAATTACACATTTGCACAAAAAATTAAAGTGGAATGCTCACGATCAATCATAACTTGCACAGCAAATTTACAAATTGCAAATTTGCACAAAGACCATCGTGATTACCCTTAATGCTTAATTGATTTTTTAAATATAGCGCAGGTTTTGACAGTTCCCAACAACAATTCTACAAGTTTAAATTACTTTATTTTAAACAATCAAAGCAATTAAGAAATTTTGTTTTTTTTATTTATATTTTAATTATAAATGTATTTCAAAACAACTAAAATGTTAATAAAATCAAAATTATATTTGTAATTTTCTTTCAAGAAAAAAAATAATTGAATCAATTATTAAATTAATTAACTTGAAATACTTTTTAAACAATTTTTTTGATAAATAAAAACTTCTTGATAATTTAATTTTATATTTTTAAAATTTCCATAACAAAAAATAATAAACAATTTACAAATTTTCATTTTACTTAAAAAATCTCAAAATAAAAATAAAATAGTTTTCAAAAGCTCTTCTATTATTTTAACATTAATTCACTTGAACATTTTTCTAAAAATTCTCACAAATTTCAAACTCTTTTCTAATTAATAATTTTCTTTGTTTAATAAAACAACAAAAATAACAATTATCTACAATTGTTTTGTTACTATGAAGATTTGTTCATTTCATCATTAAAACAAAAAAAAAACAAATGTTTAAATCAAACATCATTTTGTTAAAGAGTTTAAAGAACATAAAATTAAAAAAAAATAAAAATATTTTTAAAAATTTGTGTAGGTTGATCAATTGTTTCGGAATAACGCCTTTTGTAAAATCATTATTGAAAGAAAAAATAAAAAAAATTATGAAAATAAAAAAACAAAAAATTATTACTGGTAGTATTTAAAAATTATTACAAATACGAGAAGAATCTGAAGAAAAGAAAAAAAAAACTACAAAAACATAAATGATTGATCATTACAGATGATAATGACAGGGCATTAAAGTAGAAAGACAGACTCTTTAATACTTAGACAGTCTAAAGCAAGTGTGTTTATAAAAGCGAAACATCAGAAGATTTTAATTTTTTTTTTTTTTTCTTTTCGTAAATATAAACAAAAATTTTCATTTGTTGTATTTCAAATAGGGGATCTTTTTCTGTTCTCAAAGTTAGTTGGTTCCCCACATAAACAAAAAGAATTTGTAAACTGTCAGAATTTAAGATTTATGAATATTTTTGAAATTTTTTTTAATTTGGTATCTGTTTTTTGTTTTAGTACATTTGACAGTGACAGCTGTTGCAAATTTTGTGTTTTTTGTTTCTCGTTTTGCAAATTTTTTTTTATATTTACCCCCTTTTTCTTGATAATAAGAATGATTTTTAATTTATTAGCTTTAAATATATTTAATTAAGTAAGAAATTTTCGATCGGCTTTTTTTTAGTGTAAATGTGTTAAATGTCAATAAACGTAAAATGACAGATTATTTAAAAATGTTTACCAAAATTTTAAATGTAATTTTATATGGATAAATCTGAATACGGAAATTAATTTATAAGTTTCAAAATTTGACAGCTGTCAAATGAGTTTCATGATTTTATTGATAATTTTAATGGTTTAATTTAAAAATAAGGAAGACTTTGTGATAAAACATTTGTTCTTTTAAATCTTAAAATTTATAATGCTTGAGTAGTAATTTTAATTAAGTTATAATTCAATATGAGTTTAGTTCGTGTTCAGTTTAAAATCAGTTTTGGTTTGGTTCTAATTCAGGTTTAGTTCAATTTAACTTCAGTTCTACTTTAATAATAGTTCAGTTCTATTTCGGATCTTTTTCAGTTCGAGTTTAGTTTGACTTTATATTTTTATTTCAATCCAGCTTCGACCCATACTTGCTGCTTTTGCCTCCACTGACCTTCTTCACGTGTTCTGCGGTTCCTTCCAGTGCCTGCCTGGTAATGTCATCTCTTGGATTTTTTAAGGTATGGCCTCTCCGTTTCCATTTACGCTCTCTTATTGCTGGGATTACTGGTTTCTGTTTTGTTGCGCTCCATATCGCTGCATTTGAGATCACTACATTGGGCCAGAATATTTTCATGATTCTTTGTAGACTCCTGTTTATAAATACCTGCAGAGCCTACGTTCCATGTTTCGCAACCGTATAGAATGACTGACTTAACATTCGAGTTAAAAATTCGCCGTTTCGTCTGCTTAAAATGAAGTGAGACCGTCACATATTCACTCTTATCGTCTTTGGCGAATTTAAAATACAACCACGATAAGGGTGATTATCTAATACTCCCTTGATTCGGTGCAGTAAAACATCTTTGCACCCACCGTTGTCGTTTGTGACGCCGCCAAGATACATGAGGGATACGAAGACCTTAACTACTTTTCCATTGATATATTAAACCTTCGTAAGGCTTTAATTTAGGAAATATAAAATTCTTTACAGAACTAATTATGCATGGAATTTAAGAACGGAGTATTAGGCACGTTGTAGCCGGAGCTTTTAAATCAGATTCGAAGGTTCTCTTATGCATGGGTGTAATACCAGGTCACTATATGATTGGCAAATGGCAGTGATATAGATACTGAGGACTTAGAGATTTGAGCACACTTTGTCTCACTGTCCTATGTTGTAAAGCAGCAGGCAGAAATCGCTAGAGAGTCCATTCTTAGGCAAGTTCTCACGGTTCACTTTTGAAAAAATCCAATGGTTCTTAAAGGGCATAGCAATAGTCTTACTTTTTGATAGGAGTCGCAATGGGCCTAAACTTTCTTTGGCTGTATGGTGTAAAATGTTAAATTTACTGTAACTCAGGGAACATAAAGTTAGTACAATTGTACTTTTTTCAGTACTATTAGCATTGCAAAAGTACTGAAGTACTCCAACGACATAATTAGTACAATTTAAAAATTGCATATGGTCATTTCCACAGAATGGTTCACCAGGATGAAAAAATAAAATGTTGATAATCATGCAACCGTATTCATAAAAACTTATTGATGATTAATTCACCGTTTTTAAGCAAAAATTGCTAAAGTTGTATTCATAAACGAAAAATAGTCTATTGAACCTTTAATAAACCATTCATAAAGTAAGAAAATTTATTGTTGGATTTGCCCTTTAAACCAAAAATAAAATGACATTTTGATAAGTGTTTGTTGCATTTTACGATATTATTTTTGTGAAATATGTTAAAAATTATGACAAAAATGTTTTATTTATTAATATGGACATGTTAAATACATTTTACTATTTTTTTTTTTTTTATTTTAGACAACCAACTTAAAGTTATATTGATAATTATTTAAAAAAAAAAAAAATTATATGATTTAAATGAATATGTTCAGAGGCAAATGCAGATATTATCTGTAATTATTTATTAAATTATTGGCAACTAGTTGTTTTTTTTTTGTTTTAAACAACAAATTATTGTTCAAAAATATAAAAAAAAAATAAAATAAGCAAATCATAATAATAGTGATGTTAATAAAAAGTTTGTTTACTTTTTATTCGAATACCTTCTTATCGTATATTTAAAAATGGTTCAAACAAAAGTTTTAATGGTAGCTTTCGGCAACATTTTGTTCAGAAACTTAAATAAAATGTAGTTTTATTTGATAAGAATAATTTTTAAGGTCTACAATTAAAAAAAAATTATAAAAAAAAATTTAAATATAGAATATAATGTGAACCGAATAGAAGTTTCATGCATCACTAACAATAAAATGGCAGCCAAATATTAAGAAAATTGCCATACTTAAACACAAAATCGCTACAAACAGTTAATAGTAAAAAAGCTGTTAATGTACGTTTATGAATACAAATTTTTATAAGGGGTTTAGAAGACAAAAAGCGTTTAATAGTTATTACATACTATAAGCTTAAAATAAGAACTTTTTATGAATATGGCTAATAATCCTTTTTTGTTTATTATTATAAAAAAAAGTCGTATGTTGTTATAAAAGAATGGTTTCATAGCATGTCTCAGCTGTTTTACTTGAGGAAATTGCACTGGAAACTGGAAAATTTTATATTTTTTTATATTTTCTACTTCTAAAGACATTTTTATATACTTATTTGACATTCAAAAAATATGTTATATTTACACTCCTTCTTCAAAATCTCTCCATTAAATACTGGATGGAGACGTACATTAATACACTTTAAAAATAAATTAATCAGTTTTGAATATTAAGTTCCATTACGCAGATTTTTACATTTCACTACTGTCAGCCAAAGTTGACTTCTATTTTGCGTACGTTCGTGACCACATGTTTTTAACTATCATTATGAAAGCTTTTGCACTAAATATAGAGCTACCCAAATGCTATCGAATCGCAAAAAAAATGCTAGGAAAAGTTTTGTTTTCTATATTATTTGTACATCAAAAGCGTACTACGAACGTACGTTCATGATCCCAGGAAATGCCCATATGATTAAGTATTTTTCATAAAATTTTTTATTAACTGCGTCTTAGATTTAAATGAAAAAAAAAAATCAATCAGCTAGTAATTTTTAAGCATTTTTATTTATCTAAATTTTCTTGAAGGTTTTGAAATTTTTAGACCACAACTGTTATAAATTTAGCGTTAGTTGTGTTCTAATGTTGAATTAAGTCAGTTAACGCGTATGGCTTTTACAATAAAAAAAACGTACATACACACATAAAAAGTAGTACAAGATTCACAATTATTCAAAACAAAAACAGCACAAAAAAAACCAATTTTATCGATAATTTGAGCTTCTTATTTTTCAAAGATTTTTCTTATGCTTAGTTTAAGCCTTTATGATACTTGCTATTTTTTGTATTGGATTTTTTTAGGATTGACTGAATGAAACAACAAATGCGAGAGAGAACAAGAAATACAATATGTAAACAAACCCTTTTTTCTGATTGACATTTCTCATGTATATTTTTTCTTTGACTAAAACAAAAAAAAAAAAAAAAAAATAGTAAAAGCTTGGGCAGATGAAAATATTTTGTTTTTGATAAATGAAATGAAGCAGGTGCCCTTCATATGGGATTCTAAATCATAAATTTTCAATTAAAGAATATACCCCGATGTAATTCGTAATATTTTTCATTATTTGCATTAAATTTTGTTGTATTAAAAAAAATTGTTTGTGAAACCAAAATAAAATGTAAACAAAACTAACAATATTGCCCACTTTTTGTTCCCACAAAAACAGGTCAAAAAAAGCTAAAAATCGCAAAAAGAAGTTAAAAACCGCTACTTTCGATCAAAAACTAAAAAAATTACCAACAGTGCTAACATTAAATCTGGAAATGTCAATTTTAAGTTAAAAATTTTTGTACTTTTTTTGACAGTCTTAGATTATTTATCGATAACACACGTATATTTGTTTGACATTTCAAGATTTTTTATGATATAATCATACTCTTTACACTTAGCCAGTTTTCCTATGCAAATATATTTGGACTATTCTCCAATATAGAAAAAATACAAAAAATAGCAAGTATCATAACACCTTTAATAATGCCATTATTAGCCACGATATATATATATACTTTGTTAACAGTTGAAATTTATTTTCACAGCAGTAGCGAAAGCAAGAGTTTACTTTTTGAACATAAAACTGAAACTTCAAAGCAACAGCATAAAAATTCAAACTTTTGCTTTTCTGCGTCAGTTTTTTACGTCTAAATTCCTTATTATTTACTTTATTTTTCTGTTTGTTAATTGATAAATATAAATGTAGAGTACAAGTGAATTTTAACATATTTGTTTATATTTTAAAAATTAAAATGTTTTTTTTTTTTTTTTTTTGGGGGGGGGGGGGGTTAGTTCAGTTTGGGTCAAAAAAGTAAAATTTTTTACTGAATTTAGTATAATTTTGAAAATGTCATTTATCATCCCTGCTGTAACTTCTGTTTCCTACCTTGTCTGGTTATACTCTACATTCTTTAAAATTTCTGATTTTTCTATTCTCCTACTTAAATTTTTTTTGTTAATGTTAATAAGCAAATTTATTTTCATCCCTAACAACTCCTTTGCTCCAACCTCTTCTTCCTGCTGGCTAAAAATTCAAACCTTCTTCAGCTATTGAATTCGTATGCCCGCTTCTATACCCTACAATACTTTCCACAAATAACAACATTTACAAAATGATTTATGTTGAATGTCATTAACTAAAACTAAATCTACCCCTAACTCGCTCACACTTTCTACACTTCAAAAGCAGTTTGTTATATTTCAACAGAAATCCCTTTAAAAAAAAAATAAACAAATGATATTGTGCTTTTGTTTCTAAGTTTCTTTCCTACTTTTTGCCCTTTTAAAGCTTGTTTTTTTTTTTTTTTTTTTTTGAAAATTATTAGGCGGCGTCAACATGTAGATGATGGCAACGCCAAAACAAAACCCCAAGAAAAATGACCTCCAACAAACTTTTCTGCTAAATAAATGTTAAAGATGACATGGAAATTTTTCTTATTTAAATAAAATTCGCGTGTTTTTATGTTTTTAATAACTCAACTCATCCTCTCGAAAAACCCTCACGACTCCTTCCAGTCCAAGAATTTTAAAGCAAAAAAAGAGACACTGAGAAAAAATTATGTTTTGACATTTGTAATAGATTACATGTTGTTCTTTAAAGAAAACATTTCCAATGTGTTTTTTTTTTTTTTTTTTGTTCTGGCGTCTTTTGTGTATGTTTCTCATTGCTTTATTTTCGCTGGTTTGGAAACGATTTTTTTCGTCCTCGCGCCATCAGTTTTTTTTATGGACTCAATATTGAAAGTGTATGAATGTTGGCATTTGTTGAGCCATGTAATTGTAATTCATCATGTTGGTATGAAAAGTTTTTGTGCTATCCAACTCCGTTTGCGAGTGTTTGTGGAAATATTTCATATATATATATTTTTTTTAACGTAAAAATTAATGGCATTTGTTTGTTTTATTTAACAAAAAACAGATGTAACTTTTTCAAAAATAAACAAATTTTTCTTAAAACATATTTTTAATCACTTTCAGTGAATCTGCTTTAGATTTAAGTTGATTGTTTTTCAGCGTTTGCTCGGTTTTAATTTGTATTAACCCCTAGTTTTGCACAGTACCCATGTTCTGTAAATTTAGTGAGAACTTCTCGCATCGAAAAGATGTAAAACAAAATATTCCATCGTTTCTCAAAAAGTGAGAAAAAAGTGTGTCTGTAACTCATGTCGAAAACTATCTAATATCTTTTGATATTGTTATAACATTGCTCTTGAAGCCAATGTGGTGTTACTGCAGACATTGAGATCGTCAGTAACACATATCGTTGACGGCGACCAAAATTTACTAAAATTGAAGACGGCGGCGAAAACACAACCGTCGGCTATACCAAATGATGTAAAGTGCGACTTTAATGTTTGTTGTTTGCAAACGAGCTTTGAAAAAATTCGTATATTTTATAAAAATGTTAAAAGCAAAATAATTAAACAATGGAAAAATGTGCCAAGAACAAAATGTTATAAATATTATTCTTGGCATTTTGCATTTTTAATTGTTTTTTAGTGTTAAAATTTTTTCTCGCTCCATTTTTATTCGTGAGTTTTTTGACAGTTCAAAGCGGGAACTTTTCTCACAAAAATTTTATAGACACACTTTTTCTGTAAATTGGCGAGTAATTTCCTTACGTGACAGCTAGAACTCGCCAAAAAAGTTACAGACACAGTTAAATGAGAAAAACAACTGTTTTCAATCGATAAGTTTCTCGACGCGAGAGCTACAGAACATGTGCACAGGTCTAGTTCAAGTTTAGATCTAGTTTAGTTCCCGGTCAGTATTAGTTCAGTCCTAGTATAGTGCTAGGTAATTTCCTGTTCAGTTTTAATTCAGTTCTAGCACAGTTCTAGTTCAGTTTTAGTTAAGTTCTTTTTCAGTCTTAGTTTATTTTAAGTTTAGCACTAAATAAGTTCTGGTTCAGTTCTAGTATAGTATTAGTTCCGTTCTAGCTTAGTCACTGGGTACTGTAGTCTTGGATACCATCAGTTTATATTAGGAAATGCCATTACCAAACAATTCCGATTCTGCGACATCGACGCTGAGGCATCTAAAGTTCAGTTTTGCAACTGTTACGCCTTAGGAACTCATAGGCAGAAGCATCTTGGGGATAGATCCAATCGAATCTTATGTTCTTTCACCTAACAGAATAATTGGCTGCATTTGTAGCCTAGATCTCTCACGTTTATTCAACTATGTATCAACGTTTTTAACGGCGTGGGTTATATGCTTTAGTCTGGTATCTAGTTTAGTTCTAGCTTAGTTCAGCTCTAGGTTAGTTCTATGTCACTATTAGTTTAGTTCTAGTTCAGTTCAAGTTTAATTCTGGTGTTTTTATTCATTACAAAAAATTCTTAAATTTAAACAAATAAAAGAAAAACAATTTAAAATTATCTTCAACAAAAAAAAAACCTTTATTTATTTTCAAGCCTCTAGCTTCCATGCAACTGCAATCGGTGCCACAAAACAGTCCAAGAAAGCGGCAATTTTACAAACAGAAAAAAATATTAAACTGTGGTCATCTGAAGTTTCCAGTGTTCATTAGTTTGTTTGTGTTAAATTGTCAGACATACAAAAAAGAAATAAATTTTATATATTTTTTTGTTTTTCTTTTAAGTTGCAGTTCTTGTAACGTTTCCAAAACGCCCAAGGCAGTGCAGTAAGTGTGCTTTGCAGATAGTTTGGTATACGGCCTTTTTATTTTATCTCCTTTTGAAGACAAGTGTTTGGTTTTAATTTTATGTTTGAGAATCTTTTGTAGTTAAATTTTTACAGGTTAATTTTTAATGTACAGCCAGTAGCAAGAATTTGGTTTTTTGTTTAGTTTTTCTTTTTAAGAAACTTGAAAGTTTTGTTTGTAAGAAGACCTTAAGGGAGTTGAGATGAACAAAAAATATGTTACAAAGTTGTTATATAAGAGTTTTAAAAAAATATTTATTTATTTTTTAAAAATAACAAAACTTTTTGAGAATGTAATTTTTCTAAAGAAATCAAATTTAATTGCAATATTTATTTAACTCTAGAAAGCTTAAAGGCTTATTTACGCATTTCTCCTAATTTGCAGAAAAATATTTTTTAAATAAAAAGATTTTAAAGCTTTAATAAGTTATAAATAAGTAAATGCTTAATCGCTGGTTTAGTTGAACTAAACTTAAATTTATGTATAGTTTAGGTTAAAATATAATAGTGTAGCAGGATTGAGATAAATGTTGTCAAATTATGTTATGGTCTGTATTGGTAGTGTAAACGCCCAATTTTATACCTTTAATATGTTTGCTGTTTTAAACAAAAAAGAGAGTTAAGCTTGCACTGAGTTATTTATTATCCCTGAGAAAGATACATTTTGTATTATAAAGCAAGATTTTATATTATTGAAAAATTTGTCTAGCCAATTTGTCGAGCATTGCTGGTCGTATGGCCCGAATAAGACGAACAATAATGGCCTCCTTGGCGACAATTGTGTCTGTTTTACCAACATGAACCAGTAACTTCTTATAACCCCATGGAAAATAATCAAATCACACGACCTTGAAGCCAATTGACAAGTTCATTTCTCGAAATCAACTTAACGCCAAGTTTTGTTTTTAATAAGTCGTTGATTGCGCCATACCAAATCTCGGCCGGAGTAAGGTCATCCATATTTTTAAGCTAAAAACTCAGTGATCATAGTGCGGTTACGATCTCCATTGACGGTAACGCCAGCTCTAGATTCGTTGTTGAAAAACCCAAGTTCAATGATGCCACCGCACCACACGGTGCATTTTTTTCAATTTTTGTGAATTGGTCTCTCCGAATGCAAAATTTTTGTTAATTAAAACCCCGTTACCAAAAATGAGCCTCGTCGCATCAATGAATAATTTTCAAAGTTAATTTGGATGATTTGGCAGCGTTGTTCAAGCGTGAATCTATTCATGATGATTTACCAGAGTTTTTGGTTATAAATGTTAAAAAGTGATCGAAGTATGACAGCTCATTTGACAGCTTACCCTATCGTAAGTTTTAGCCGCCTTAAAAAGACACCGTTTACAATTGATTTGAGAGTAATAGAAATATACTTGGAACATTTTTAATACAGCTTTACAGTACCATTTTGTGAAATTTTTAATTTAAAGATTATTGTATGGTATTTGAAACTAATATTTTTTTTTTATTTATTTATTTTTTTTTAATGTTCAAGGTTATTTACTGCCAGTTTAACGATTTCGAACGTCAACGTTCGCATAGAAATTTACATTTAAGACAAAACCAAAATTCTAAAATTTATTTTTGTTTTACATATAATTTTCTATGCGAACGTTATCGTTCGATATCGATGAACAGGCTGTTAATGTTCATTTAAGTTATTCTTATATGCTGACGAAGGCCGTAGCGGGCCAGAAAATGCATTACATTCTGCTGGTGTCTAATACTTGTAAATTTTTCTGTACATACAATATACTTCATTGCTATCCAGAGGATAGCTAAGGTAAAATGTAACAAGAAACTACAATATAATAGTCTGGTATTGTATAAAAGTCATTCCTAAAAATTTACGGAACAGAACTATTAAAGGGTGTTTTTTTAAGCTAGATTGAACTTTAAATTGTAAAAAGTAACACAAAAAATTAAATTTTGATGAAATATTTTTTTATCGTTTCAGTATACTCTGACAAATCATCATGAATAGACTCACGCTTGAACAACGCTACGAAATTATCCAAATTTACTTTGAAAATCAGTCGTCGATTCGCGCAACTTATATCGCAAAATTGTGTTCAGCGATGAGGCGCATTTTTGGCTTAACGGGTTTGTTAATAAGCAAAATTGCCGCATATGGAGCGAGACCAATCCACAAGAGACCCTACAGACTCCATTACATCCAGAAAAATGCACCGTTTGGTGCGGTTTTCACGCTGGTGGCATCATTATTTCTTTAAAAATGAGGCCGGAGCTCGCGTTACGGTCAATGGAGATCGTTACCGCACCATGATCAATGATTTTTTGTTTGAAAATATGGATGACATTGATCCGGAGGAGATGTGGTTTCAACAGGATGGCGCTACGTGCCATACGGCGAACGCAACCATCGACTTATTGAAATCAAAATTTGGCGATAAGTTGATTTCGAGAAATGGACCTGTCAATTGGCCTCCAAGGTCGTGCGATTTGACACCTCTCGATTATTTCCTGTGAGGCTACGTGAAGTCACTGGTTTATGCTGATAAACCAGCAACAATTGACGCCTTGGAGGCCAGCATTGTTCGTGTTATTCGTGGCATACGGCCAGCAGTGCTCGAAAAAGTGGCCCAAAATTGGACGTCCAGAATGCGCTTCGTCAAGAACAGCCGCGGTGCCCATATGCCCGAAATCATTTTCAAATGTTAATGTCACGTATTGATCTTTCGAATAAAAAAAAATTTTGATTACAATTTAATTTTTTGTGTTATTTTTTACAATTTCAAGTTCTATCGGGCTTAAAAAAACACCCTTTACAAAAAAAAGCTTTATAAAATACATAACTGATATTTAGCTCATAGAATAAATTCGTAATTGTTTAATTAAATTAATTTTAAACAATTCTTTAGATTGTTTTGTTTAAGAATTTTGTTTGTTTTTAATAAATTGTTTTAAAAAAATTATATTGTGGCACTTTTTTTTTTTTTTTTTTTTTTGTTAAATTACTTAACTTTTCTGATGTTTGATGTACTTGATTTTATTATTTTTATCTCTGAATTATTAATTGAAGTGCTGAGCTTTTAAATCTGTCGAGATTATTAAAATTTAAGAAAAAAAAAATTAAAAATTTTGCAAACCAAAAATTTTTTTTTTTTCAAAAAAAAAAACCCATTCCAAAATTTAGATTTTCTTTTAATACTAAAAGCGAAATAAACCTCTTACTGACTTAAATACTTAACTTTATATTTTTTGTTAACAGTATTTATTGTTGACCTTTTTTTGTTTTTGTGGTTTTAAGTTGGTTTAGCTTGAGGTCATTTATTACAAATTTATAATTTATAAATATATAAAAAAAACTATTTCGATTTTAATTTCCAATATTTTTATTTATGTAATTTTTAAAAACACACACAATTTATATTAACCACTAGCTGGCCGCCCCGGCTTCGCTCGGTAGCTGATTACTAAGGATCGATGGAACCGTTTACTGATTTTAGGTAAATCATCGTCCTAATCGGTCCAGCCGTTCTCAAGTTATGCGCTTAATAGAAAAAGTGGGCGTAAAATTAGGTGTGGTAAATTTAAAAAAAAAAAACTTAAAATGGATTAATACTTGAAAGAAAAATTAGTCAAATCGATGGAGCCGTTTTCTGATTTTAGGTAAATCGAAAAAAGTGGGCGTAAAAGTAGGCGGGGCAAAATCTTCTTTCCGTACAAACCTAAGTTGGACCATGGCGATCATTTTAAAGAAAAAATCGTCAAGCCGTCCTCAAGTTATGCGATTAGCAACACACAACATTTCATTTTTATTATATAGATTTTATTTCACTATAGGTGGAAGGGTTTTACAGATAAACCGCTTAGAAATTAAATTTTTTTATTTCCAATTAGTTGAAAACACAAATACATAAAAATATGATTTATCTGACAAATTTGCTAATACAATTTTTTGCTTAATCTATCTTTTCATGTGTGTTTTTCTGTTTTTGCTATTTTATTATTATTATTTGAAACAAATATACAGGCATCTGTCATTATGAGTCTTAATCCTTTAAATCTCTAACAACGTAGCAGTGGCTGTCAATTGAAAAACCACTTCTTTAAGCTAATCCTTTTTTTTACAACAACAAACTCAATACAAATACATATTTAAAATGTAAAAAGAAAAAATTTTTTTTTTCCTCTTTTCAATTTAAAAAAAAAACATCAATTGTAATTATCCCCCTTTAAAACATTTCAACACGCACACAGACAGTTTCTATAAAATTTTTGACACCTCATAAATGACAGTTGAAAAAGCAGGGTTGCAAATGTACATACATTTAAGTACATGACAAAGAAATAAATGACACATATTTTCCATAATCCCAGCATTAAAGAAAAAACTCATACTTTTTCTTTTATACCTCTTTTTTTTTGATACATGATAATAATGCTAAACAAAAAACATTTTTTTTTTTTTTATTTTATCCGGATACAAAGAAATTTATTAAAATTTTGGCTTTTTGACCACATGCCGTATTTAATTATAAATAAAATGTGTTTATATGACATTAACAAAAACTAGTTGTTTATAGATTTAAAAAAAATAAAAATATTTAACAGATTATTATTTTATTAAAAGAACATCACCCCCAAACATAACCCAAAATTGAAAAACCAAACCACATTTTTCATTATTATATTTTAGTGTTGTTATTATTCCAACACCCTTGTTGCATTTCGTTGCTACATACATATATAAAATTTGTGACAGCAGTTATAATTAATTACAATTCTAGCATAAAAGTCACAATTAAATGCAGTTTGACGCCATATTGGCAAGAACTAACCCAACATAGTAATAATGCAATTAAGCTACTACACTGAAAAGAAAAATCAATCCATCCATTCTTAAATAAAAAGAAAGTGAGATTAATTTTAACCTTAGCACTAAGCCCAGAGATGTAGAGAGAATTTTAAATATTTTTTCTTAGCCGTTACATATTTTATTCTAACTTTTGTTGTATTCCGCCCTTAGAAGACACCAGAAGATATGGGTTTCCTCCTCATTCTAATACTTTGAGAATTTTATGTATATAACTAAATAATTTGAACAAATAAAATATGGGAATTTTTGCTTCTTATTTTACTTTTTAAACGTGAAAATAATGTATGTTTCTCTTCTAATAGTGTTGTTGTTGTTTCTACCAAAAACAAGCAAATCGTTGTTTACTTTCTTTTGTAGTGTTGTTGTTGTTGCAACAACAAATTTTTGGAAACACACGCGTATGTACGACCATTATTTACTGAAATATATCCCGATTTGGATTGTTTTTTGTACTTGAATTTTTAGATACGAGTCCCGTATTAAAAGTAAGCAGAAAAAACTTAAATTTAGTACCTATGAGTTTTTTTTTTCTGTGTACGTTAAATATTTTAACATGTGTAGGATTAATGGCGAAAGCAATAGTTGTTTACCAAAACACAACTGACATTTACAAATACAGGTCACAGCCCTAGCAAAAAGTCATTGCATCTCTTTTTTTTGGCAAGAAAATATCCCATCTTTATTTTTAACATACACAGAAAACGCTAATTTACCTTTTTTTCTTATGTAATTTTATATTCTCCTTTCCGTTATCTCTTTCCAAATCACTCTCCCAACTGCTAGTCCTTCGGAAATTTATGGCGTTGACATATAAATTCATTTTTATGATTATTGCTAAAAATGTAATTTCTTCATTTCAAGCAAAAAAGGAAAAACAAAATTGTAATAAAAACTAAATAATAAATTTTTATTGCCTTCGATTGACAATTGTTAATGGTTTTACGAGTAAACACTGATACCGTTACTTTGGTAAAGCCAGTTAGTATAATAGAGAGAGGGAGAGATAGAGTGAAAGAGCAACCATTAGAAAATCACTTATTTATTAGCGAGAGCTCCATAAAGTAGTCAACAGGAGTAAACTGCAGAAGGGGGTAGTTTGTTATTATATCTTAAACATTAAATGAGCCGTAATGTGTCAAAAAAAATATATAATAGTAAAAAAAACAACAACATGTTGACAGCTTTAGTGTCTTCAAAATTTTTTGTAAAAATAAAAGTAGTAATTATAAAATCATTTAAGTAATAATGGGAAAAAATAATTTTAGTCTTTAAGAAATACTAGGAAGAAAAATTTTAAATAACTAGAATCTAGAACTGAACTAGAACTTTTTTATATACTCGAATATTTATTGACTGAATCTGTCTTTTGTAGGCTTAATAGTAGTAGTAAAAATCTTAAAACTTAAAATAATAATTAGTCCAAATCACTAAAATCATTAACGATTAGACGGTCCTCTACCTAGCGGGGTCCGCTCTTCGAAGCCTTGTTCGCGTTTGAAGTTTGTAAAGGTGCCTTTTAACGGGTTTCGATAGTTTTCCAGTTTAATAATATATTTTACAAGGTCTTTACGAAATTCTTTTTTTTCCAGTGGAATAATCTCTAAATCATAATCCCGGTCAAATAAGGTTTATGAAATCATTTTTCTATGAAAATTTGTTTTATAAACCTTTTATAAACCTGTTTTATTTTTTATAAATAAGGTGGTTATAATTTCTTAAACAGAAATTTTGTAAAATAAAAAAATTACACTGACTTTTGTTAATTTTAACTTGAATTTAAATTCAATATGCGTCTCAGTATCGCCAATATTTCTTTTTGAGTATCAGTATCGTATCGGCAAAAGGCGTATCGTTACATCCCTACTTTAACCCTAGAAAGATAATCTGCGTAAATTTTTAGCACGCACTTTCGAAATATTGCTATATCTTTTTATTAAGCTTGAATAAGTTGCTGTGCACTTCAGACATTTCATATATAAACATTTTTTAAATTTCGTATTTGTATTTTTAAAAATGTAAAAATAAAATTCATATAAGTTTTTTCTTAATTAATCAATTAATACAACCATATAGCAGGTTAAAATAATGCGTTATTTTTACGTATGAATATCTTTAACGTTTGTCATGATATGATTATCTTTTTAGGGTTAAGGAACCTTTTGAAAGAAATTTTACTTAAATCTTACACCTGCAATCATTTGAAGAACTGATCCTAATTTGCGAAATATTTTTAAACTAATTTTTATAACTTTTTTTAAATTTTTTTTTTTTAATATAAATATGTAAATTTTAAACATTTTTAACTAATATATTTTTCATTCTTTTTTTCTTTTTAGGTATGTTAAAATATAATTTGCCAAATATTAGAGTAAGTAAAAAAAGAGAAAAAAAATGAAGACATATTTAAAAAAAGTTTTTAAAAGTTAAGATTTTATTTAAACAAATTTTAAAAATTGGCATTTAAACTCATTAAAATAATATTCCAATTTAGCAGAATTTATTGTGCGCAAACGGTAGAACTGTAAAGAGTTCTGATGATGGGAATACGCTTATTCTTGAAACATGTAAATTCGACCCGAGTTCGAGCCGGTGTTCAGTCAAGAATAAAAATCGCAAAAAAAAATTTTTTTTTTTAATTTATTTCATGTTGTAAAATTCCTTTCTTCATAAAAATAATTTCATGAAAATTAAATTTGATAACCTTAAGACTAATTTAAAAAATATCAAAATTTTCAATTAAAAACCATCAGTTCAACAAACTCACAATTGTTATGAATTCCTTTTCTAAAATTTTTTTACATTTACCTAACGTATCCAGCTAAATTTTAAATATTTTTCATTTAAAGCCTTTTTCAGTTTTTTATAATTTTCCCTCTTTTTATTCTTTAAAAAAAAAAGTAATTTTAAATTGTTTTATAAACAACAGAAGTTTTAATTAAACTTACCTTTATGTTCTTAGAAAATAAACCAGATTTTTTTCAAATTACCTTTAAAATTACAACAATAAACGACGTTTTGATAAGAAAACAATGCTCGTTTTAATGAATAGTATATCCAAACAAGAAATACTCCCTCTCGCTGTCTTTTTGCTCTACAGTTTACAGATATACGCAATATAATTTACTAGCATGTGTAAAGCTAGCTGACGGTCTCCCTAACAAACCAAAAGGGTGAAAATAACAAACAAATGTAGCAATTATAGTAAAGAATTAAAGGAGAGTAGATTCAAATAATATAAAATACAATTTAAAAAAAAAAACAATTATTGAAACTAATTTAAACGCAAAAGAAGTGTTAAACCATTAATTTATTATAAAACAATAAACACATTTAAAATTATTAATTAGGGAAGGTGTTATTTTAATACATTTAATAATTATTTCAATAAAAATATTTTCGAAATATTTTAAAGAATTTTAATTATATTAAACAATTTTTTTTTCTGTTTTTTTATCTGTTTTGCAATGTTTAATAAATAATTACAAATTCTTTTAACGTTTTATAATTTTCAATAAAAAAAAATTTTTTTTTTTTATTTTGCATTATAGTTTTTGTTGCTGTGTTTAATTTTAACCTTCATTAAACATATCCATCATAATGATTGTCATTTGTTGACTGTTTTAATGGAAAAAAAAGAAAATTTATTTAATAATGAAAAAAAAATTATTTTTTGCGTTTTTAATTTTCTATATTTAGTTGGCGTTAAGGCTTTAGTTTCAGTTAAAGCTATAAAAACTGCATACTTAAAGTCTTGAACCTAGGAAAAAAGTTGAAAATAGAAATAAACAAAAATGAAATAATTTAAAATGCCCGACACGCAATTTCTTTATGTAAAAGCGGCGACTCCAGCCATAAAAATGTTGTGCGTTATGCATATGGTATAAGAAAAGCTTTTTTTTTAAGTAAAAAGATCTAAGAAAAATCTAATAAAATAAAACATGACAGTTATTTTTTTTTCTTTCTTCTAAATACAATTTACTGAGATTTAAGTTAGTTTAACCAATAAAACTTAAGATTTAAGTTAAATTAAAATGGTTAAGTTAACAAAAAATTTTAATGGAACATACTAAAAAAAATGTTCATATTGTTTTATGAACAAAAAAAAAAGGAATTACTTAGAAAGTTTTAAAAGAACTTCTTAACCTTTGACAAGAGAAACGCATGAAACCTATATTAAATATCGTGAATTTGATTTTTTGTCCCGCTAACCTATTTTTGTTTAAATAGAAGGAAACTGAATTTGAACTAAACTAGAAATATACTAGAACTAAAGCAAAACTGAACTAG
Source organism: Pollenia griseotomentosa (assembly GCA_963931875.1). Lineage (NCBI taxonomy): Eukaryota > Metazoa > Arthropoda > Insecta > Diptera > Polleniidae > Pollenia > Pollenia griseotomentosa. Next base: position 19,411,610 of record OZ007562.1, read on the forward strand.
AAATGAAGTAGAACTATTTTAGGCAAACAAGAACTAAATAAACTCAAACTGAACTAAAATTTAACTAGAACTCAAACGTTAAGGTTCAAAAATTATGGCAAAATGTTGACACAGAATAAATTCCACTGGGAACAAATTACATACGTCAGTTTTACTTATTTCTCCTTTGGAGGCCTTTGAAGTAGAGGGCGTGGAATAAAGTCAGGGGTAGGTGGAAGGTCATACTGACTAACAGTCTCAACAAATAATAAACAAAGCAGTCGAAACACCCAGTTTAATGATGAGGATTTACCGCAATAAATAATAAAGTGGGGTTGGTCATACCTTTGACCTCTCAAGGAGCATCCTACAGCGCGTATCATACAAATATGGCGGTTTAATAAAATTCTTTAATTTTTCCGCTGTAGCGCGTAGGATGCTCCTAGATGGGTCAAATGTATGACCAACCCCACTTTATTATTTTTTGCGAAATTTCGGTTTTTTTATAGTAATTTCAATAAATTAAATCGTTTTTGAGTGCTGCGAATATATGCACTGCAACCTCCTACATTTGCGAAACAACGGTATATCTTGAAAACAAGAGCTTATTTAAAAAAACCACTGGATTCAGCGTGCGTAGGTTAAAATGCCAGGTGTCCGGCTTGTCTGCTTTTTGCAACTAGAACAGTTTACTTATTGCTCAAAATTACAATATTAAAATTCTATTTTAAGATTATTTTTTAAAGGTTGCGAAAAAAAAATCATATCTTAAAAAATAAAAAAAAAAAACACCTCCTTCAAAATTTTAGGATTTTTAAAGAACAGTTTGAGGTATTATATAAAAAAATCAGCCAAATAAAAATATATGCTTTTGAATTAGTCAGTTTTTAAACTTTTATATTTTGCATATTACATTTTAAAAAAAAATATGGTTTGTAGCCCCAAGTATGCTCTTTAAAATGACATCATCTTCGTATGTAGAGTAGTTTTCGAAATATTGAAGAAATAATCTCAACACCTTCGGCTAATGACATTATGAATATGGCATAACTTTTGAAAAAAAAATTTTTAATTTTTTTTCGTTCATATATGTTTCTAATAGGATAAAAGGAACCTTCTCACCAAATTTCCTTAAAATCGAAAGGGGTAGGGTCCAACTCTTGGTCGATTTGACATGGAATTAGCCATAGGTAAGCTGTACCATCTCAAAAGCCCTTCTAAAACTTTGTACGTCTAGCTTTAAATATATTCACTTTTATGACTGACACCTCTTAAAGTGGACCCCTTTTTGCATTTTCACATACATGTTAGATTAAACCAGGTCGATGCCAATAAAAAACAATCTAATTTCAGTCACTCCCGCTCTAGAATGAAAGATATATCATTGAAGTTTTTAGGAGTGTAAATATTTTTTTTTTTTTTGTTTTAAGCAACTGGAGTTCTTTCACAATAATTAGAAGAAGAAAAACCCAATAAATCCGCAGTTTTTTCTTTTATTTTTTATATATAAGCTGGGATCTCATTTTAGACAAGCCATCAATTAAATTGGCCCGATCTCACACTGAAATTTTTGAAACTCAATGTATATGTCGAAGGTACTCCGTTTATGGAGGGAACACTCAAAAAACATTTAAAATATTTCCAAAACATTTAACGAAGCAAATATTGTTAAATTTGGAACTTAAATAACTGAAGTTGATGGTCCGTCGCATTATAATATTTTTACTTTTAGAAGACTTATGGTGTATTCTTTTCTAAAAAATAATAATTGTGTAATATATTTATCAGGTTACACGCACTTTTACAAAGTTATACATTTTTCTAAATTACAATGGAACAAAATAATATCTACTTTTTACACTCCACGCTAATGTGTATTAAGCGTGTTAAATATTGAATGCAAGGTTTATACTTTTAAGCGAAATTCACCACGGTCGTAGCAATTTTCAACATTAAATTTTCTTTGAATTCCAATCAGCGTTAACAGCACTGATATTCAATAATTAAATTCAGCTGTCAATTATTATTAAAAAAAAGTCAAACGAAAAACAAAATGATTTTTTATCCGTCACAATATAACCATAAATCACAATGTAACACAAATTTTACGCAAACACAAGAAAAAAGTTAATAAGAAAAATATTTGCTTGCATAAAAAAGTACTTAACGCAGATGCAAAAAAGGGTATTATCTCACACTCAATTATAACTGGGGGTAAGAAATGGAACAAATTTGCCATTTTTTTATGCAACATGTTTAGAAAGGAAAACGACAACTTCTCACAATTTTGCATATATTTTTAGAATAGAACAAAAATCCGCGCGATACATGGAACATTTTGGTCAGAAAAGAAAACACCAATAATAAAAAATACTTGCACTCGAAATTTCTCAATTTTCAATTTTAACCACAGCATGCAAAATTTGTAAAATTTATTCGACTTTGGCCGTTTACTGCCAATAAAGTAAGTTACTCAAAGCAGTAATTTTAGCAGTTAGTGCTTTAGAATTTTATTTAATTTGATCCAATACCAAACATGACTGTGAAGAATAAAGTTCAGCTTTTGAATTAATCTTCAAACACAACGAAGGACAGGAGTTAGCGGACATACCTTTGTTACAACCAAAGCTTCTCAGTATTGCTGGCTAATTGTACTACTTTTCATTTAATCAATAACACTCAATACATTTTATTTGGGTACTACTTAATAAAGGGTGTTTTTTTTGGAGTGATACAACTTTTAGTTGGCATCACTGCTTTATTTGACCACCCATTTAACAGCTGATAGCACTATGCAACAAATGGGAAGTTTCTTTTTTACCTGAATACCCACTATATTTATTGGATCCGCTGTAGTCACCTAACTGCAAAAAACATAATTTTTTAAAATTCTATGGCAAGGTTTTTTTTAAAAAATTTTTTTTTTTAAATTTGAGATTTTTGAAGAGGCTGCTGCTCCATACATCTTATCGTAACTTTGGAACGACGTACCCGATTTTGTTATGCAATCCGTCAAAATATTTTAAATTACGCCAGATTTAAGTTTATTTAATATCATTTTTTAATTTAGCCATTATTTTTGAGGTTATTGAGGCCGAAGTGGCAAAAAAAATATTTTTTTGTTTTTTTATAAAATTTTTGAAATCAAAAAATTCATTAAAAATTGAAATCAACAAATATTTACCAGTTTTAGTACTTAAGCTCAAAGCTGCATGTATTAGAAGTAAAATAAATTTTATTTCTTGAAAATCCATGCACAAATTCCTATTTTATTCCTGATAAACTGAAAGTACCTAGTTTTGACTTTTTTTATCGCAAATTTGTGTGAGCTAAAAATCTCAAAGTTTTACCTTTTTATTACACAATATTTTTTTAATCCTTTACTTTAATTATTTTTTCATAAAGCTGCATATAATAGAAATAAAAAAAAATTTTTTCATGAAAATCCATGGATAAATTCGTTTTTTATTCCCGATAAACTGCAAGTACTTCATTTTAACATTTTTTATCGCAAACTTGTGTATAGCAACATGTTTAAAATATGTTTGCAACATGTTGCACCACCCAAATTGTGATAAAAAAAATGTCAAAACTAGGTACTTGGTTTTCCAGATTGCGGCTTCTACGCGCCAGCCGTGGCGGCCACATGGCCGAAATCATATTTAAACATGAATGTCATAAAATAAAGACCGTTTCATTGATATCAAAAATATATTACTATGTTTTATTATGATTTAAACTTGTATCACTCTATAAAAAACACCCTTTACTACTAAAAACTCTCAATGGTATTTTTTAAGCAGCGTTATACGACCAGAAATCATACTGATCGGTTCATAACTTACTACAGGCCCCATATATAAAATCATACTATTATACTTAAATGTGATCCGTCATAGTTTCATGAAACTAGAAATTTCGTGAAGATTGATGCATAATTTACCATATGCCTCATATAAAGTCAATTCTTGAAAAACATTTTAGTCGTTTTAGAGTTTTTCGAGAATTGGCTTTTTATAAAGCGTTATAGGCTTTGTACACCGATTAACATCTACCATCAAAGATGTGGAAAATGTGAAACACTCGTTTACATTGCTCACAACTACCATCATACAAAAATGTCACCATTTTTGAAAAAAAAAAATAATTTTTAACAAAAATAACTTTTATTCTACAAAAGTGCCAAAATTTAAAAAAGAAAAGACAAAAATGTTTTTAAAGTTCAATTTGTTTAAAAATATAAAAAAATACTAAACAAAAAACACTGCAAAAATAGATATCTTGACAAATGGCAACGCCGCTTTCAAAACAAACGTCTTTTTGTTAGTGATGCCACACTAATAACAGAACTGATTGCCACTTTTTTAATGATGACACTAAAATAATCGAAAGATGAAAAATGAAATAAAACGAGATATAAACAGCTTGTAAAAATGTTGATTTTTGGTCGTTTTTCCAATAGGAAGATGTTAGCATCTTCGCAAATTGATGGTAGATTTTAAATGTTGATCAGCTTAAAAAACCTATAACGAGTAATGCTCTTATAGTAAACTTTGGTTCAATTAAGTTCTTTTTAATACTAGAAATCACTCTACCAAATTTCGTGATGATAGGTCCATAATTTTCCATAAGTCCAACTCCTCCTTAAAATTACTTCAATTAGCCGAAAGCCGAAAAGAATCATGATATTTTATTTATATTAGGACCAATTAAGTTTCATCTGAACAGATCTAAAAAAAAATAGAAGTTACTTTGAACTAATCTAAAACTAAACTTACCCAAACCCAAATTAACTGAAATTTCGGATCTTCTTTTAAGACTAGCACCAACTTAATTAAGCAACAATAACAATTTGATGTTAAATAAATCCTTTTGCATTTCCCCATTTGATATCATCCTTTTCTATATTGTTGTAGTCGCTTAATTTTCGTAAATATTAAAAAAAACCTTTAAATATGTTCCCTTTTAATACAAATTTCTTTTGCAATTTATTTAAATTAATGCGTAGGAATTTTCATTTAAATTCTTGTTATTTCTTTTCTTATACATTTCATTTTATTTTCCTTTTATGTCATTATATAGTAAATTATAGTCATTTTAAATAGCTTGACTATTAATAAATGCGATTTCTTCCTTCTTTCTCTATGTGTATGTCTGTATATGCTACAAAACAAATTTAAACAGATTTTCAAATCACCATATCCATAACTCTTCTCGCACAACACTGCCGTAGTCATTGTCTGCTTTTCCTTGAAAAAAAAAAACCAGAAAAAAAAGTGAGCGACGATAATAGTAACTATTTGGTATACCAGGCAGAAAACAAAAGATACTTTGGTATGGAAAAAAGTCTAGGAAAAAAACTATAAAATATATTAAAAGAATGTAACACTTTGGCTTTTTTGCAATCAATGATTAAGAAGTGTTAGCAACTTAGAGGTTTTGCAAATAAATAAATATTTAAGGTTTAAAAAAGAATTTAATTAAAAGAAGTGAGATTGCTATATTTGCCTATACCGATGCTTTTCTACCGTACACAGTGGTGCGATAAGAATAAAAAGATATGCAAATACCGTTCTTTAGATACAAATATATATGTATTGTGCCATGCCCACTTTCCCAATCGCGCCCATATTCTGTCGGATGTTGTGTATTGTTAACCAAATTGCTTGTACCTTTTCCAAATATACAGAACTCTGTAATGGCTTTGTGCGAGACAAAGTTTTAAAAAATCGCCAAAAATAATGGCTTCAAAAAAAATTTCAAAATTTTTTTAAATCAAACTTAAACGAAATTCTATGCCTTTTCATTTAAATTTTATTAAAATGCCTAAAAATATTCTAGTTAAGAAAGTAAGTAAATTGAAACATTTACTAAATTTTAAAAATGTTCAACATAAATTGCCAAACAAAAAAAATAAATAAATAATAACTGCAATAAGAAAATCTTTTGAAATATCGTTGTTTTCTATGTTTCCCCTTAAAAATGATTCAAAAATTTCAAAAAAACTTAAAAACAGCCATCAAATTTTTAAATTTTTAAAAATATGGCCAAAAATAATATTACTATAATCAAAAAAGTTAAATAGGAAATAACACATTGAAGAAATGTAAAAAAAAATTTTAATTACTTTAAAAAAATCGCCAAAAATAAACGCTTGAATGAAATCATCTAAAATTTCTTTTATTTTAAACTGTTTTCTATGATTTTCCATAAATAAGAAAAATTAAAACAAAAAAAATTTTAATTAAAATTGTCTAAAATTCATTTTAAATTAAACTGTTTTCTAAGATTTTCAATAAATAACAAAAAAAATATTCGAATAAAATAATATTCAAACTAAGAAAAAAATCGCCTAAGGTAAACGCTTACATGGAATTATATAAAACATTTTTATTTGAAACTGTTTTCTATGATTTTTTAACAAAAAATAAATATATTAAGAATAATAATTGGTATTGTGGTTATTTTGTTGAACTATTTATGGTTTTTAATCCAAATTTTTAATATTTTTAATTAGGCTTAAGTTCATTAAATTTAATTTTCATTAAATTATTTTTATGAAGAAAGGAATTTTACAACATGAAAATTAATTAAAATTGTTCTTGATAATCTTTCATTCTTGACCGTGGCCGGGGCTCGAACCCAGGCCGGCAGGTTACCATGACATGTTTCGATCGCAACCACTCGATCTCCTCAGATGGATTTGCCGTTTTACACTCGCAGCCATCGACGGCTGCTGACGTCAATAGTCAAACATCAATCCTTAAACCAAATTGTATTTTAACCTTTGGTAGATCGAAGTTTGCTTTTTTTTGAATGATTATCTATTTTAATTGATTTTACATGTTTTTCTCCTTACTTCTGTTTTTTCTGTACTTGGACTTCTGTACTTTGGACTTCAAGAAGAATTCTTGACAAAAGTACGAAAAAACAGAAGTAAGGAGAAAAACATGTAAAATCAATTAAAATAGATAATCATTCAAAAAAAAAGCAAACTTCGATCTACCAAAGGTTAAAATACAATTTGGTTTAAGGATTGATGTTTGACTATTGACGTCAGCAGCCGTCGATGGCTGCGAGTGTAAAACGGCAAATCCATCTGAGGAGATCGAGTGGTTGCGATCGAAACATGTCATGGTAACCTGCCGGCCTGGGTTCGAGCCCCGGCCACGGTCAAGAATGAAAGATTATCAAGAACAATTTTAATTAATTTACATGTTGTAAAATTCCTTTCTTCATAAAAATAATTTAATGAAAATTAAATTTAATGAACTTAAGCCTAATTAAAAATATTAAAAATTTGGATTAAAAACCATAAATAGTTCAACAAAATAACCACAATACCAATTATTGTTAAAGCTAAGGCACGAGCTCTATGTGTTCATTTGTCCTTCAAGTTGTGCTGAAAAAGGTCAACAGGAAAAAGAAAGACAAAAGGAAAAAACAAAAAAAAAAAAAAATGTACTTTGGACTTCAAGAAGAATTCGTGACAAAAGTACGAAAAAACAGAAGTAAGGAGAAAAACATGTAAAATAAATTAAAATAGATAATCATTCAAAAAAAAAGCAAACTTCGATCTACCAAAGGTTAAAATACAATTTGGTTTAAGGATTGATGTTTGACTATTGACGTCAGCAGCCGTCGATGGCTGCGAGTGTAAAACGGCAAATCCATCTGAGGAGATCGAGTGGTTGCGATCGAAACATGTCATGGTAACCTGCCGGCCTGGGTTCGAGCCCCGGCCACGGTCAAGAATGAAAGATTATCAAGAACAATTTTAATTAATTTTCATGTTGTAAAATTCCTTTCTTCATAAAAATAATTTAATGAAAATTAAATTTAATGAACTTAAGCCTAATTAAAAATATTAAAAAAAAAATATATTAAGAATATTGAAATTAATAATAAAAATTGCGAAAAATAAACGCTTTTATTAATTTAAAAAGCTTGACTTCTTTAATTTTAAACTGTTTTCTATCATTTTTTATAAACACCAAAATTAAATTAAAAAAACGCTGTAACGAATTTATATAAATTCTTTTATATATAAAAGGTATTTTGTTCGACCTTTAATATTTCAAATATTACTAAATTCTCGAGCTTAAGGTCTTTTTGTTATAAAAAACTTTTAACGTTTATTTAAAAACCAATATTTCGGCACTTCCTTGAGTGCCTTCTTCAGGGTTTTTTTCTTAATTTATAAATTTTTAACAAATTATAACAAATTTAACAATAACTGACAAATTAAAAAATTTTTAATTCAAAAACAAAAAAATATTTTTCAAATCAAACTTGATCTATTACAATATAAATAAATTTTTAACTTCCGTTTCTATTTTTATAAATTAAGTGTCTATAATTTTGTGCTACATTTTCAGTGTCTGACTTAAAATTAAATCTTGAAATTGTCGGAACCTTTATAATTTGTAACATTTCTAACATAAATCTACGTTTATAATTATTTTCTGTGTTTAAAACAGTTGTATTTTCAAAATCTGGATAATGATTTAGATTAGCACAATGAGTTGATAAAGCTGTTTTTTGTGATATATTTCTATATTTTTGATCTGATTTATGTCCTGCTATCCTAGTTTTCAGTTTATTTTTTGTTGTACCTATATATACCTTATTACACTGTCCACTAACATTACCCTTACATGGTATTTTATAAACAATATTTGACATATCCATCTTCTTTATTTTGTCTTTCATTTTAGTAAATAGTTTACCTACTGTGTTAAAAGACTTATGAGCTATTTTGTATATTTTGCTATCATATATATTTGATTTTTCTAATCTTTCTGAAAATTTAGGTATATATGTTACCGACTTATAAATCCTTTGTTCTGTAATACTATTTTGGTTATTTATTCAACAATTATTATGTTGTATTAATAAATCTGTTATTAATTGTTTAGGAAAACTGTTATCAGTTAAAATACCTGAAATCTTCCTTTTATTATCTCTATGAAATTCTGAATCACTTATTTAAAGAACTCTTTCTATAAAATTTTTAGCTGTATTAATAATTATTCTCTTTGGATGTTTCGAGAAATAATTAGTAATTCTACCAGAAGATGTTGGTTTTTGATACCAATCTATTAATACCCTATTTCCTCTTCTAATTATCAAAGTGTCCAAATATTGGTTTTTAAATAAACGTTAAAAGTTTTTTATAACAAAAAGACCTTAAGCTCGAGAATTTAGTAATATTTTTAAATTCTTTTATTTTAAACAGTTTTCTATAACTTTCAATAAATAATAAAAAATCAAAAATATTCAAAAAAAATAAACGCCACAAATAAACGCTTTGCTAAAATTTTCTCTTTTCTTTTGTAATTTTAAACTGAAGGTGTAGTGTAGTAAAATGTGTGTAAAATTCGCCAAAAATAAACGCTTTAAAATATTTTTTTTTTTATTTAGAACTCAAAGTGTAGTGTAGTGTAGTTTTTAAAACGTTAAAAAAAATAAAATTTTAAATTAAAAAACATCGCCGAAAATAAACGCTTTTATAAAATTATCTAAAACATCATTTATTTTCAAACTATTTTCTATAATTTGCCTTAAAAAATATGTTAAAATATAGGTGCCGCGATAGTCTAGTTGGTGGTGAGATAGTCTATCAGTATGAGGATTGCGCGTTTGATTCCCGCCAGAGACTTTGATCTGTTTCACTACAACGGACTGAAGTCTTAAGTTACTTTTGCTCGGTTAATTAAGTTAGAATTTGTTATTGTATTTGTTAATCTTTATAAATAAAAAATATTCAATATTAAGAAAATTTAAACTTCTAATATAAATTTTTCAAAATTTTAAATTTGCCAACAATTTTATCAAAATTTTATATTTTCTAACTTCTGTTTGATCAAATGAAGATTTTTTTTACTAAATATGTATAACAGTTTGGCTGACTTCCAAAACGTACTAATACAAAGTTCGTACACAATTTTACTACTGTATTTTAACAATGTACATGTACAAAGTACCGAAACAATGCAACTATGTGTTTTGTTTATTAAAACGTTTTGAAATGAAAGTGATGCAATGCATAATACTTGTAAAATAAATCTGTATTGCTTGCAAATTAAATGTTAAATGTCACAAAGCATCAACTTTAAAACCGATGCTCTGATTGCTTTTTTGATGCGTTACTAATACTTAGCAGTGACGTTTTGGAAGGGTTTGCATTGTATATATATTGTACTGCGGCGTTATGAAACATTATACTTTGTTCTAATACAAAGCAATTGACGTTTTGGAAGTCAGCTTTTTATTTAACATTAACCCATTTCTTTTTTTCGAACCCAAAATATGTATACCCAATTCCTTAGTTGCCATATTTTGCTAACATTTACTTAAGTAAGCATCACTGCTCTTCGCTTACTACTCTTAAAGCAACACTGTTATTTACACCAAATATATAAAAGTGTCATCTCTGCCTCCTCTCGCAATACAGTATCACAGTGCTATTGTTGTTGTAATATGGCGGTGTGCTAATGCAATTTTCCACTTAAACTGTCGCCATCTATAGTGTGTAGAAGTTTTCATATTATAATAATTTACAACAAATATTTTAGACGTGAAGAAAGACAAAAACAAATTGTGCCATATAAATATTAATAAAAAGAAAAAATAAATGCCAAAAGAAATAAAGAAATGTGTAGATTGAAAAGAAAAATCAACAGGAAATTCAATGGAGGAGTATGAATTATGATAATAACAAAGAAATATTTTAAAATTTATTAAAGGAAAAGATTAGTAAACTTAAAGGGGATATAAGCAATTGAAAAGGTAACTTTGCAAAACAAATTTATCAAAATTTTTTCTTAAAGTTTTCATTTAATTAACAAATTTTAAGGGTTTTTTTTTAAATACTTATGTATGTAATAGTTTTAAGCAAAAATATGCCAAGATCTGAAAAACAAATTGAAATTTAAAAGTTGAGATTTGCAAAATAAATTAAAAAAATATATATATTAAGCCATGTCACAGAGTACAATTCCGTTTGGAATTGAAGAAAACATATTTGTTTATTGATAGAAAGTATTTTTTGAGAGTTTTTGGCCTTTCAGATAGAAAACTCTCATTCCGTGCAAAAAAACAAAAATGGTTTCATTCCGAAAAATTGTTTCGTCATTTTCTGAAGTACCAAATTACGGAATGAATTCCTATTCCGAACGGAATTGTACTCTGTGACATGACTGATTATAAGAGAATTTAGCGAACCTTTCGCTAGATATTTGCAAACTACAAAGAAAATGACAATTGCTATAAATGTTTGCCATTTTAAAATGCAGTATTAATCGCTTAAATGTATACCGCTTATAAGCATTTATCGATTTATCATGCAGCTTTCGTTGAGGAGCACCAAAAGGCGTGAAAAATTTTAAATGCAAGTAAGCGATAAACAATTTTATGAACAACACGTATTGACGGCCAAGACCGTTTATGTGATACCCTCCACCGCAGTAATTACAGACAAATTATCGAGAGTGCACCATATTTGGGAGCCAAAACACTTGATTGTCCCTGGCGGGATAAACTACTTCACCCCATAACCTTTCTTCAATTTAAGGTATGCCGCACAAACGACATACGAGAATGGGCTGTCTGTTGAGATACCTAGGAAAGGAAGCAGAGCAGAGGTTTCTTTAAAGAGGTGTGCAGCACAAAGGGCATACGGGAATGGGCTATCTATTGAGATGCCTTTTCTTGAACCGAGCCTTAGGGTCTGTACTGACGGTTCAAGGAATGGCAGTTATGGTGGCGGAGGTTTCTTAATTCATTTCCTTTTGCCTGCCGGCTACTGGCTAAGGTATTATCGCATATCGATGAAAATATTATATATATGAACATATTTACTGATAACAAAGCTGCAATCGCTTTCCAAGCGGATGTCTATACGACATCTAGCTTAACTGCAGAATGTCAGGTGTCTTTAAATGAGATTGCGAAGATTTCGAAACTAACGCTAATGTGGATACCATGGCATGCGAATTGCCGGGATAACCAGATAGCAGATACGCTTACCAAACGAGGTGATCATCTGGATGACAGATTCACTGATAATTTTTTTTTTGGCTTTCCAATGGGTCCCTGTAAGTTTCTGATCAAGCGCGAGTGTTGTAGACTTGCACAGTTAAGGTGTACTCACGAATCCACCTGCTCCCTATCCAGGACATTGTGACCTGACTATGACGAATGGAGAACCAGCTCTCTACTTGGGTTCAATAGGCACCCGATTAGAACAGTGGTCACAGTGATAAATGGGTACTAGTCGGTGGGGACTGATGAGAGGAGAATGGGTCTAGATTTCAATGTTTACTGCAGAAGTTATCATGATAAGGAGGAAGAGAAAACTGTGCTTGATTTTCTGTGTCAGTGTTCTGGAATTCAGGATATTAGGGAGCGATACCTTGAAAAACAGGTGTTTTTCTGTTTGAATGATCTATCTTAGATAGAACTAAGGTTGCTTCTTCGCTTCATTAGGAAGAAGAATTCGTAGAATTCTGCAGTGACGCCTATTGTGTAACTGTTTTGAAGGATGGGCGCTGGGACAAAGAGACCACGGAAGGCCCAAGGATGGGCACTGGGACAAAGAGACCACGGAAGGCCCAAGTGAGCTGTCTCTCGATTGTTGCCCGACGAACCTTTAAAACGCAGACAGTCCAACCCGCATTAATTACACTGTGAAACAAAAAAAAAAAAAAACAGCCTTAATACTTGCAACGCGAAATGAAACTAGAGTATTTGTGGAGCAAATCTGCCAAAGGGTTTTAAAAAGTTAGCTCGGGTTCCTAAAATATCGGCCCCTAAAGTTTTTGAATTTTTTGAAAAGGAGTTTGGTATAAGTCAAAAAAAAAATATACTAAGGCCCGTTTTCACGACTTACCTTTAAAGTTCGATATAGTTAACGCTACCTTTAGCACTAGTGAGGAATAAAGTTACCTTCAACTATTTTTCGTTTTCACAACTTCTGTATAAAATAAACTTAACATTTTTAAAAAAGTGGCAATACTAAAGAAAATACCGATTATTTTTGCCAAAATAAAAATACGAGCTGTCAACTACGTACTTTTTTTACATTTACAAAATATACGTATAATTGGAGTTGCCATTTATAAAAAATATGTGAATATAATATGGCAATCTCAAATCTAAACCTTACGACTAAAGTTAAAGGTAGAACGTTCCTCTCTTTAGCTTATTCTTCACTTTAAGGTTAAAGAGAACTTGTGATAATTAAAAACTCATTATCTGTTCGATAACTTCCTACATTTAGCTATCGTTAAGTCGTGAAAACGGGCCTAAATGTACTTCTGAGGTAAAATAATATTTCATATGTCTTCAGTAGAATTGTATGGCGATTCTTTGCTTAGAATATATTATCCCTCTAGCACTAATTTTTTCCTTTTTTTACTTCCACACAAAAGATACCTAAACGGCACTTTAGAGGGTTAAAATGTTCTAAGAATATTTTCTGCATCAAATTTTACTAGGGTCTTCTAAGACCAAAAAATCGTGCAATGTATGTAAAACGGATTTTCGATCAATTCAAAAATTTCAAGGCCCGGATTTTCGAAAATCCGTTTTACATAGATTGCACGATTTTTTGTTCTTAGAAGACCCGAGTAAAATTTGATGCATACAATATTCGTCGAACTTTTTAACCCTCTAAAGTGGCGTTTTAGCATACTTTTGTGTAAAAGTTCAAAAAATTCAAAAACTTTAGGAGCCGATATTTCGGAAACCCGAGCTAACTTTTTAAAACTCTTTGGCAGGTTTGCTCTACCGATAGTCTTTTTTTATTTCGCGTTGCAAGTATTGAGGCTGGCGGCGATGACCCGAATTTTGTTGCACTGTGTTATTAACATCTTTTCATTATTTTTATCTTAAATGTCCTTAAAAAAACCACAAAATTTATAGTTTTCTTTGTTTTAACAAAAAATGATATTAAAACTAACCAAATGGATTGTAATGAATGTCAAATCTGTTTAAACAACTGACTATCAAAAAAAAATATTTTTTTTCTTCTACTTTGACTTTTCAATATACTAAAAGTGTCCAGAGTCTATAACTATATTTTTTTTCTACTAAAAGGCTTAGTATATTTTTTTATTCCAATGTCTTTTAAAAGAAAAGTTAACTTCTTTTCAATTTCAACAATGACTGACTATAAATTTGATGGGACTATGGAAAAAAATTAAAAAAAAAAATATTAGAAAAAAAATAAAAAAAAAACGGTAAAAAATTCACAATTCACAAAGTTTCCCAAGCTAAACAATATAAATTTTTTTTGCCTACGGAAACCCATAGTTCAAAAATGTATGCAACAAAGTTCTTATTAGACATTGATATAATCATACAACAAGCCTTTCTAGTACGTTGTGAATCAAAAACGAAAAAAAAAACATACATGTAGGCGAACAGAGGAGAAACCCAAGTACACAAAACTAAAAATTCAACTAAACCTCCTGCTTTCTGGCTTAATGTGGCTAAAAAGGTGCTTGGTACGCATAGATGTTTCAGCAACATATGAGTTGTAATTTTTTCCCTCCCAACAATTCCTTAATAATGTTTGCAGCTCTTTTTTTACTCCATGTCAGCTTTGTTTAGTCGTTTGTAGTCTTTGCTTGTATGCCTATAGAAATGCCATAATAATACAATTTTATTTAAAATTGCAAAAAAAAAACATTTTTTATGTCTTCTACTCCTACTCCATGTACCAAGCCAACTCTCCTTTAAGCTTTATCTTTGTAAACAACAACAAAAAAAAAACAATACAGGATCCCATACACGCAATCGCATTTTTTCCACTAGGTTTAGATTGTTTAGCAGAGAATAAGAACCACCAAATTTCCCCCTACACACGTTTTTTTCTATATTATATGGAATATGAAAAACTAAATACCCGATAGGTTTAGTGACTTGCTATCTAAAACGATATAAAAGACATTTTTTGTCCAAAGGCATCTTATATATTACCAATAATCAAGCAAGTAAGTAGTCTACTTATTTTTGATGTTAAAGTGTTTGAATGCCTCAATACCCGATAGCTCTAGCTATTCAGAAATTTGTAAGCAACTAGTTAAACAAAGCTACATGAAATACCAAGAGTAAATGTAGTATAAACATACATTACATTACATTTTACATTAAACGAAATATACTAATATTTTATATTAAGCTACTTAGTAGCCAAGCCAAAATAGAAAATTGACTTCCTTAGTACATATTTCCAATTCAGAACGACTTAGAAAGATAATAAGAATCGTTTTAAATAAGTTCGTAATCAGCTCTCTTAAAGAAGCTTTTATCAACTAAACCAAAGGCTTCTTTAGTATTTCCAATTAATAGCTACTAAGAAAGTAATAAGTAACCTTTTAGAATTAGTTAGTGCTTAGATTAGATACTTAACAAATCCATTAAAATAAACAGTTCTCTTTAAATAGCTAATCATATATATAGCTACTTAGTAGCCAAACTAAAGAAAACAATCGACCTCATTAGTTTTTCCAATTCAGAACGTCAAAGAAGGTAAATAAGTTTCCTTCTAAAATAAATTCTCGTGAAAATTGCTTATTAAATCCATGGAAATAAACAGACCTCTTTAAGTAGCTAGACATTTATATAGCTACTTAGCAACTAAACCAAATCAGACAATCCAATTCAAAACGAACAAGTAAGTTAGTTTTCTTTTAAAATGAGTTTGTGTTAAAATTACTTATCAAATCCATGAAAAAATAGATCTCTTGAAGTAGCTAATCATATAAATAGCTACCAAGACGCAACACCAATGATGAAAATTTACAACTTTATTATTTCTAAATTAGAACGACTAGGGAATTTAATTTACTTCCTTTTTAAATAAGTTCCTGTTAAAATGGCTTACCAAATCCATTAAATTAAACAGTTCTCTTAAGGTAGCTAATCATACCTGTGGCATTTTGACAAAACATCTTAAGTCAAAGTTGAAATAAAAGTTATTAATCATACGAATTTTTTTTTCAAAAAACATTTTTGTTTACGTTTTTAAAATTTTGTATTATAAACGAATTTTTTCTGTAATTTTGGATTATTTTTTTATTAAATAAAAATGTTTTTTTACCGACTTTTTTTTAAAAACTTTTTTGCTATCTTATTTCGACTTAAGATGTTTTGTCAAAATGCCAAAGATATATGTAGCTACATGTTTAGTAGAACACCAAAGCAGACATTCGACTTCTTTTTTATTTCCAATTCAAAACGACGAAGAAACTTAATTTGTTTCCTTTTAAAATGAGTTCGTCTTAAAATGGCTTCTGAAATCCATGAAAATTAACAAATCTCTGGAAGTAGCTATTCATATATGTAACTTTTTCGAAGTTAAACCAAAGAGACAATTTACTTCTTTAATATTTTTTTCAATTCAAAACACCTGAGAAATTTATTTTTTTTCCTTCTTAAATAAAATAAACAGTTCTCTAAACGTAGCTTTTTATATATAAAACTACTTAGCTACTTAAACAAAGTAGTCAATTTTATATTAAGCACATCTAAATTAGAACGATAGGTCTTACAGGAAGGCATTGTTAAATAGTTATCTTTAAGGATAAATTTTTTTTTATAAATATCTGATAAAAAATGTCGCTATTTGGTAGCCATTTCAAAAAAGATAATTGACAACACCAAACACCAAAATTTTTTCAAAGTTTGGAAAGTAAACTGAGATTTTTTTTAAATAATTTCCAGTTATAAAAGCTTATCAAACATGAAACTACCTAGTAGCCTGTAAATAAACTAAATATCTTCTATGGTCTTAAGGGACTTTGTATATATTTACATAATAGAGCTACAAATACAGGTATTTTGCTAATTCATATAAAGTTTCTTTTAAGAAAAGTTTTTGTTGAAATACAACATAGCTATTTGGTAGCCAGTAATTGCACTAAATATCTAGTTTAACTACTGTGTTATAAAGATTTTAGAACATTTCTAATTTAAAGCTATGAATACAGAACCATTTTAACCCTCTTAACTGGTTTCCTTTTAGTATAAGTTTCTGCTTCAAAATATGTGTCTATTTGGTAACCAAGCCAAAGAAGACTTATATGAAATATCCAAATTTGGGAACTGACAAAGATTTTTTGCAGGCTTTTTAAAGAAAACTGATTTCTTTCTGTGGCTATTTTTGATTATAATTAATGGCTTGTCAAATACTGAGATACTTGGTAGCTTATATATGTACTAAAAAACTTAAGATACTTTTTAAGTAATTACAATTAAGAAGTTCTAATTTAAATTTTTTCTTAACTCATGTAAAGACTGTTAGCTTAATTTAAAGAAAAGCTTTTGTTGAAATACCTAATTATCTATTTGGTAGCCCATAATTGCATAAAATATCTAGTATAACCAATGGCTTGTAAGCATTCTTAAACATTTTTAATTCTTAACAGTAGTTAAAGAATTTTTTATAGTCTTTTAAGTGCTTTAAAAAACTTGTTTACTAAAATATCCATTTATGTAAGTTTTTAGCTATTTTGTAGCAAAAGATACATAAATCTATAATGGCCCAACTAGGTATTTAAACTACAGATTTTGTTAAAGTTTATAGAGAGCTACTTTGTTAACTTCTTTAAAAAAAAATTGTTTTGGCATAATATCTATTTATATATATGTAAGTCAGTAGCTAGCAATAGTAGCTATAAACATCTATTATATATTTTAGAGTTAAAAATAAGTTTCTATATTTTATTCTCAAAGAGGTCTCTATTAAAATCTCTGAGCAAATACATACTTAGCTATTTGGTAGCTAATAACAGCATTAAATATCAAGTAAATAGTCAAATAGGGCTTTTAAAACATTGTAAATTCTTCCCGCAACAAGTTTTTTTTTTCATTTGATTAATATATAGTCTTTTATAAACATATGGTTGCTGTATTTTAGTAATATTATTTGCTTATTAGCAGAAGCATACTGGCTACTTTAGAATTCCTAATTCGTAATTACTTCTTAAATTAATGGAGTTATTTTATTCTTGTTAAAAAATCTATTCCAATATGTATGTAGCTAGTTGGTAGTTAAAAGTAGTTGAAACTAATAAGGCTACTTTGGCATTAAAAATTTTAACGTCAAATGTAGAGATGTTTTTTTAAATTAACTTGGTTTTCTTTTAGAATCAGCTAGTGATATTCATTTTGGTAGCCACTATAAGCCTAAAGTTGCTAATAAATATGTATATTATAAATATTATAAGCAAACTTCAGAACTTCTGGGTATCTAAATTTTAGTTTCTCCATTCGTTTAAGAGTATAACATACGTGAAATATTTTGTGGGATATAGATTTTTTTTAGATGAAGAAAAAGTTTGCCTAAAGCTAAATTTTTAGCTGAACCCATATAATCAAGTTATGGCAAAAAAAAACTGATTAAGAAACAAAAACATCATATAATAACTAAAATAATTTCTAAACTAAGTGGAAAATAGGAAAAACTACAATCAGTTGCAGTTTAAATTTTAAATAAATTTTGCCGAAGATTAAAATGTTAAGCCTATACAGAATAACATGGCTATAAGAACACAAGCGGGATAGAGCGTAAATTCCGTTAGAAACGTAGTTCACTATATAAATATTAAAAAAGGTTAGGTTAGGTTGAAATGGCACTCCAGACGCTATGCAAGCCAACCTACTGGTGGTTTGTTTTCAATAAAAAGAGTCTGTTTAATGCAAATTTGTTCAAATTTCCCTTTTAAAAAAATATTTTTTATAAAAATTTACAGGTATTTTAAAATTTATTTTTTGCAAACTAAACTGAAATGAAATTCCGATAAACGTTTAGAAAACTTTTCTTTTTTATGAAAATTTTAATTTATTAATTCTCTAAAGTTTTTAAACTTTTTTTAAGAATTATTAAGTTAAAATTTCCCTAAAAAGAAAAATAAAAATTGTTTATTCTTTCCCTGTTTTATAATGCAAGCGATTTTATTTGTCACCGGTTAATTGCTTTAAATTAATTATTTATTTAAGCCATTAAAAAATTAACAGCAACAAAAATTCAACGATGCGTGCACTTTGGGAAAACATAACCAGAAAAAAAAACGTTTAAAAATATCCAGCGAAAAAAAGACGCAATTAATATAACGCAAACAAGCCTTAGCAAACCAAATAAATAAATTAAAAAAACATCACGACTTTTGCACTAACAGCAACAACAAGTCCAACAAGAATAACCACATCAACAAAATTGTCTTTGAGAAAAACAAACCCACAAGAATTTGCTAAAGTATCATCTACTACGAGGACTCCTTTATTATTCCCTTCACCACAGGTGGAAAGGGTAAATATAAGTTTGTCATTCCGTTTGAAATTTCTACAATATTATTGTTAGACCCTATAAAGTACAGAAATTCTGGGTCCTTATGAGTAACGAATTTAACAATTTCCTTCTATCTGTGTGTATGTTGAAATGTGTTTTCTGAAGACCCCAGAAATGATGGGGACTAGGTTGTTATATATTTATGTCACATATACGAAGTTAAAGATTGCTATTGAAATTAAGGCAGATTGAACTAGAAATCACTGAGATATAAGCAAAAAACTACGACTGTCATTAATTTTTACCAAAAAAATCCCGTCTTGTTTTTTTAATATCTTAAGAACGGAAGTAGCCATGGTTTTCAAATTAGGTACAAGCATCTCGGTTATCAATATACGAAGTCTCTAACAAAAATGGACGTGGCACCTTCCACACAAAGACAGAATAGATTTCTGCGTATCCGGAGAATGGCAAGAGCCAAAGGTTCTATATTACCTAATATAAGCATCTTGGTTATCAATACATATTTAACATTAACAATAAATATTGTTAACATCCGACCATTAGAGAAGTGGGCGAGGAACAAAATGGATATATTTATATCTAAAGTTATTTACTACACATAACTGAGTTATCAATCAAATGGGAGTAGCATTTTACAATAAAATAAAAAATAGATTTCCATATATCTGGAGAATCATAGCAGTAAAAGTTTTCAAAACTTGTACAAAAAGCTTTGATGTGTATGCTTGATAACTGCCAAACAGTGGGGGGATTGGAAAAGTGAGCGTGGCACAAAATAGATTTATTTATATTTAAAGAACTATACAAGAAAAAATGTCCAAATTTAGTACACATAGTTGAGTTATCAATACGCAACCTTTTTTCCTGGGAGTGGCATCTCCCAATCAAATAAAAAATTGATTTCTGTATATCTGGAGGATCATAGCAGTATAATTTTCAAATTAAGTACAAATAGCTTTGATGTAAATGCTTGACATCTTCCTAAAAGTGGGCGGGATTGGAGAAGTGGTCGTGGCACAATAGATATTTCTTGATATCTGGCGTACGATAGGAGAAAATTTTTCCAAATTTCGTACACATAGCTGGGTTGTTCTGTTTGATAATGTATGTTAGCGGGTGATTGGTCTAAGACGCTGCTTTGCGTTATCTGAACTTTATAAAAGATTCGGCACAGCCGATTATATCACGTTTACTTGTTATTCTTGTTGTTTTCTTTTAATATGTACTTAAAACCCAAATAAACACTGAAGCTGTTGTTGTTTTCATTACTTTATTTTTGTTTTTATGTAGTATTTGACAAAGAGTTTTTGTCCAAGCCAACAAAGAAAACTACACAACAACAAAATACATGTTAGAAGGAAATAAAAACAACAACAAGAAAAACTCTCTCATACAAGCAAAACAAAAAATGGCGTGCAGATTTGAGAATCCTCCCAGCGGGAAAACTCAGAAGACGTTCTTACTTCAGGCCTTATTAAAGCCTTTAAAAAATTGTTTTGTTTCCATTACCATTCATATCTAACTGCTAAAAAAGAATGTCTCGGCTCTTTCGTCTAAAATATACCATTCCACATTCCCTTCTATGAGAAGGGCGAAGAGAAGAAGTAACATTTTTTGTTTTGATTTTTTTGCACAAGCAAACAAATTATTTGTTTCTGATCCCGTTGCCATTCTTATGTATCTGCGAAAGAAGCGAGAGCGGAAGACCAGCCCTACAGTGACAACGTGTATACAAAAGATATGAGTATACATCCAAAACATAGTTGGGGGTAGTGCACTAAATATTGATTTAAATCAGCATTGCACTATCACTAAATAAAACTGCAAAGAAATTAGTTTGCACTCTTTTTTACCAGCTTTAGTGATGATTGTTATTTTTTAACTACCACTAAAAAATTTTGAGTGATATTGCAAATTTTTTCACTATCACTAAACGCTGATTTGAATGCAAAAATCTGCACTCAAATCAAATAGTGCAAAATTCGGACATGCAATCAAAAAAGCTGCATACAAATATTGTCTCACTAAAATTTAAAAAATGTAACTTTGTATGTGCATGTTTTTTGATTTCTTTTGAGGATATACATAAGTAAAAAACATTTAACAAAATGATATTTTGTCAATAACGGTAAAATTATTGGCTTTATTCATGAAAAAACAAGTTTTTAATTTTAAAATTAGTGCAACAATTTAAGTTGCACTCAAATGAGTGAAGAAAAAAAAGTTGCAATCAGCTGATGATTGCTTTATTTTAAATCAAACTACTTTTTTTTGAGTGCAAAATTTTTTTACTTCACTATAACTCATGTTTAGTGAGGCTGCAAATTTTCAATTCATCACTCAACATCAACAAAATGATTGCAATATTTTTGCACTATCACTAAGTGTGAGTTGAAACTGCAATATGAATGCACTACCCCCATCTATGATCCAAAAGAAGGAGTACAGAGGCCTTCTAGAAGGCATCCGTGCTCCTTCTTTTTCCCGTTGGGCTAGCCAGAGAGTGGATGAGGGTACGAGTATGTGTGTGTGAGTTTGTTTTTATTTAGAATGCGTGGAAGTTAAACATGATGTTGTTGTTGTTATTGTTGCTGTTGCAATGTATTTTTATAAACAGAGAAATTAAAGATTTTATTCTTTATTTACACTGTGCTTGTTTAAAAGATTTTAATTGAATTTTTTTGGTTTGAACAGCTTAATGGTGCTTTGCTAAAGAATAGATTTATTTAATCAGAGTTTTTCAAAATGTTTAAAAAGTTTGTTTGTTGTTTTTTAATGTGTTTAAAAAAATTAAGGTATTTATTTGCGTGCTCTTGTGGCACGCATATGCCGACAGTGATGATTTTTTTCCAAATGAATTTTTAATGCAGCTTGTATAGTTTGTTTTTATTACAAAATAAAATTTTTTTGATAAAAAACTCAGAGCTCAATTTAAGTTCACTGCAAAAAGAGAAATTATTTCCGTAAGAATTTTACACAATTTTAACCAAAATAGTTAAACCACAATCATCATTTTGGTATGTGGGTGGGTGCAGCAATTTTTTTTTTTTTGTTGACAAAAAAAAAAGAAAACTCATATGTTTTACTCATGTTGCAACTTGCAACATACCAAAAGATACTTGTACGAAATCATCATAAAGAAACAACCAAAAAAACCTCACCTTCATTTTAATCCTAAATCCAAAAAAAAAAAAAAAAAAATTGTTTCTAGTCATCTTGCATTTTACATCATCGTCATCATCTTGCTAGAGTCTTTCTAGCCTTGAGTCTTTTAAACTTGCATGCAAGTTTGCCACCTTTTAGGTTTTCGTACTTAATAATTTAGTTAAGTTTTTCTGCATTTTGTGTTTTTTTTTATATTCATTGTTTATGCGTAGGTGTTTTTCTTCTTCTGATGTATGAAATTGTGTTGCAAGGCTTTAGTTAAGGTTTTGTTGCATGTGGGAATGGCAACATTTTTAAGCAAAATGTATTTAAAGTTTTTTTTTTTTTTTGTACTGCGTTTTTTTAAAAATATTGCGTGCTAATCTTTTAAATTTTCTTGCTTGTATTGTTTTAATTAAAAAAATAAAATAAATAATGATTTCAAAAACAGCCGTAACTTATCTTGAAAAAGACTTTTTAGAGTGTAAATTTTTTTCTGCTTAAATGATTTATAATGACATTTTACGTTGCAAGTTTTTTTTAATGATATGATTTATATTTTCAAATAATATTTAAAGGGAAAAATATACTGAATAATCTATGGGAAAAGGGAAAAGCAAGAATTACTTTTTGCTTTGTCATATACAGTGCGAGCTGGATTTTTGCAACCTTAAAAAATTATATGCCTTTTGGCATTAATGTAAAGTTGCAATGCTTAACCATTGTTTACTTGATGCCACCCCAATTTTAAGAAAAAAATCTTTATATTGTTTACTTAAACAAAAATTATTAGACTTTACCTAAAATAAAATCTTATAAAGTAAAATATAACAAAATAAAAAAACTTCAAATGCCTATAAAAAAACTTTGCTTTGACACCACTTTAGCCGATTCTTATGTTAAATGACGTTCTTCACTTTCAAGAGAACCTCGGTTTTTTGTATAACAATTTTCGATAATTTTAAAGTTTTTTAAAGTATTGCATCTTGCTATTAGGGGTTGTGAAAATTTAGGTCGCACTGTATGTAGCCATGCTATCTTGCTATCGGGGGTTGTGAAAATCGAGGTCGCACTGTATGTAGTAAATAAACTAAACAAATTATTAAACTAACTAAAAAAAAGTTTGAAATTTTGTAGCCTTATTGTTTAACAAATACTCAATTTCATCTAGTTATCTTAACTTCTAGAAGGAAAATAATTCAACAATTTTATTATTTTTAGTACAGGGTGTTGCATAATAAGCTAAATATATGGTTAAAGCTCTTTACAACTTTTTAATTCAAACTTTTTAACTATTATCTCTACCATATAGAATATTGTTGGAAATTTTGTTTGATTAGCTTTGAAACGCGATATAATATCAGCGGTGACCATTTCCTGCTTCGCACATACATACGTGCTTTTTTTAGCATATTTTTCATAACTTTTCTTAAAATATCGAGTGTTGTGGTAATGATTTCATTTCCAATGCTGGTCTTTAGTTGGGAGATTATTCTGAGCTTATAATGATTAATTCCTTTATTTAAAAATTACAACTTTAATGTTGGGAGAATTCCAACTAATTGCAGTGGGGAATGTAAGAAATTATATTGTCGGTATTTTGTTTAAGCTTTGCTATCGTTGCAAATAATACTTTTTGATTGATTCTCATTCAATTTGCAGTTTTATTTTGCTAATATCTTTGGCTTTTCTAAAATTTTTTGAGAGAATGTTTTCTGATGATCTGGCCCAAGCAACCAGTGAAATGCGCATAGAAACTAGCTTATCCCACACCAATAAATTTCAGAGTTTTTATCAAGAATAAAAATTGGGAATTAAGCACGACAAACAAAATCTTATGAATTAAAATTTTGCATTATTCCCAAAAATAACTTTGATAACTTAATTAACAAGTCAACCTAAATAAGAAGGGCAAGCTGTTTAAAAGTATTAACATTTTTGAGTTGCATAAAAATGCTACCAAGCAAACCCCTTAACAACGTTAGGAGTTTTGAAAATACGACTTGTAAGTTCGTTATTGCAGATTATTTTATTGAAATGATATGGATAAGATCATAACTTCAAGTTTAAAAAAGGCTGTCAATTTTTCTTAGGTTGACCTATAACTATCTATAGTTTTTAAATAAAACTAATAAAATCTCACAGAAATGCTCATACATCGTTTGCAAAAAAAAAATTAAAAGGTGTCTTTTTTATAAAATTTTTCTTCTTAGATATGACTACCTTCGATTTTAATGATATTTTTTAATGTCCTTTAAATGAAAAATCTTCAATAAAAAATGCTTATCTTGATTCTGCTGTCTGTCGTAAACTGCCTCAAGTATATTTAATATGCCACATTAGCAATACAATTAAAATCATTATAATTATCTACGAATCTTCTTTTTCTGTTCCTGTTTCTTTTTTTTTTTTTCTTTGTTTCTTTTGCCTTTTTTTTATATTTTTTTAAGGCATTTGGTTGGCTAGTTCAAAGACTTTAATAAGGCAGTAAAGGTTTCCTCACATGTCCAGGTATAATGATGGACATAAACTATGTAACTTTACGCCTGGTTATACAAGTTGTAGTGTCTTAACAAAAACAGTATTAAATAACCTCTTGGAATCGTCATAGGAGATAGTTTTTGCTTAACATTTACTCATGTTAACAAGTGCTATGACAAGATGTTTTTTTAAGTTTTTCGTTTTTTTTTTTATTTTTTGCTAATTCTAAAAACCAAATGATAAGTTGGCCTTTATATAAGGCTGGTTGCAGACACAAAAAAAAAACTAGTAAAAGGTCTATAGTCGGCTATGCCGAACTTTATATACCCTTTACCGTGGTAATATAAAGGCCATTGTGCCCTGGCTCACTTGGTGTGGGCGCTAGGTGAAGTAATAGATCGATTTCGCAGATCTTTTCATAACAAAAAAAAAATCTCCTATGTTTATAGAAAAAATCTAAGCTCATGTTACTCAGCCTACACTTATAGAAAAGACGTTCTAACGCTGATGTATTTTGACATCAGTACTATGGCAAGTGTCTTTGTTTTTGACTCCATGATACACAGAAAAAAATAATTTTCATATTTGAATACGAAAATCACATATTTGATTACAAAAATTTTTGAATTTTCTGCGATGACGATTTTTGCGGTATTGATAAAAAAGGTTGTATGTATAATTGTTAAATTTTTAGTCAATAAAAAAAGTTGTTGCCCAAAATAATTTTTTTCAACAAAATGTTTACTTGATTTGTTAAAATAAATTGTTGAAAATGTTGAATAAATCAAACAAAATGTAAATCGAAACTTTATTTTTTTATTTATTAATGATGATGTCATAAATTTTCAATTTTTATATTTTTATAAAAACACTAAAATTTATTATGCGGGGATAAGTAAGTTCCTATGCGCATTTCACTGGTTGCTTAGGCCAGATCATCAGGAAACCTTTTCCAAAGACTTTGGCAAAACTTAATATATTATTCAAATAAAACTGTAAAACAATTGAGAATTATGAGCTATTTAATAATGGACAAGAGTTGTTAAAATAATGTCTTTACTTTGATTCAAATATTTTTTTATTGAATATGAAGAATAATTTAATTATTTCAATATTAAATATGTTTTATTGAGTGCTATTTTGCAAAGTGTAAATTTGATAAATTTTTTTTTTAATCAAACAAAAAGTTTGTTGAAATAAAATTTTATTTTTAACAAACTGTGTTGTTAAAAATTTTTTTGGGATATTTTTTTCTGTGTACTAACTCCATTGTAATGACAAACTGTCATTAAGTTTAGTCATTTGGATTGACTTAAGTTTAAGTGAGATAATTTTATCAATAACTTACCCGATACACATGTTTAGTTCACTTTGGTTGTATTCCGCCGTTTGTTTACGGAAGAATTCTCAATTATAAGACACCAGCAGCATCGGTCATGCTGGGTTTTGTAATCTTGGTGAGCGTTGGTGCATGCGGCGAGACACAGATTTGGAGTGCTTAATGGTTGACAAGCCGACAAGTGGAATATAATTTTTTTTTGTTGTCATTCCGTTTGTAGAATATTGATCTTAGACCCTATAAAATATATATACAAGCCTGTCACAGAAATCAATTCCGCTCAAAAGTGATTTCGTTTTTTTGGAGCTACAAAATACTAAATCGCTTCCACTTTCGATTGGCATTGATTCTGTGGCAGACTTTTATATATATCTTATAGGGTCTCAGATCATAATTCTACAAACGGCATGACGAACTTAATGACAACAACAATTTTTTATTCCATTTGTAGTGAAGGTTATTAAAAACGCTACTGCTCTTAAATGATGAGTTGCTGATATTCTATATGTGGCAGTATACTGTCATAAAAATCAATTATTATTAAAGCTTAACGTTTTTTTTTTTATTATTTTTCTTCTTCTTTAGTATCTTTGTTTTGTTCACGAACCATTTTCTTAAGAATGGAAAAAAATCAAACATTTTAGGTGTCTCTAGACGATATTGAAACTTGCCTTGCCTGACTGCTGCTTTAATACCCAACCAAATGACATTATGTCAATAATTTATTTATTTATTGTTGTTGCATCGTTATGTCCTTTATGCCACAAAACGCCAATACACAATGCAACAACTTTAGATTCACAGAATCGCAATACGAAATCAAAATCGATTTGTTTTAAACAGAAAATTTCTCAAGTTTTACTAGCAACACGTAGCAAACGTGGTGTAAAGCAACATTCAGCTTCCAGCTTTAGTCAAAAACGAACTCATAGAACGAAGAACCCCTTAAAATTCATGTTGTTGTTGTATCGTCTCATATAACTAATGCAACTTTTATATGACACATGTTCTATGGCAATTGTACATGTGTAATGGCATGTATTCTCCGGAGTATGTTGAACAATTTTTTGTAAATTGTATAATTTTTCTTGTGTTTTGTAAAAGTTCTCTACCCTTTCCTTGATTTTCTAGCAAAAAAAAAAGACAAAAATAAACTTCATGTTCATTTATTTTATATTTGTTTTTTTTTTTTTCTTTTGTTGCAAGCAGATTGTTATTTAACAATTTGTTAAGATGACGCTTATTTTGTTGCAGATGGACGAAAAAAAATTTATATATTTTTTTTTTTTTTTTTTAAAATTATAAGAAATATGTGATTGGTTTTTTCTCCTCTGGCCTGCATGACAATTTGTTCACTTGATTGTTTACAATCATCATCATCATAAATAAAAAAAAGAAAAAATATTGGAATTCTTATAAACAATAATTGATTTCGATAATTATTTTTTTTTTAACAAATCAATTTTATTTAATACAAAAAAAAGAAAAATTCTTTAAGAAATCAACATTAATCATATCAGGCTTTCGGTCTCTCTTCAGGAAAAAACACAAAATTTTTTAAAATTGGGTTTTTCTATCTTACTTTTGTTATTTCAAAACTTTTTATGAAATGGTAAATCATAGTAAGCACTTTCAATTGGCAACAAAAAAGGTTTTGCTAAATTTGCTCACAGACTTTATTTTTTAGCGATGTTTATAATATTTTAAAAGATTTTGTTATTCGTGCTTAATTCCCAGTTTTTATTCTTGATAAAAACACTTGAAATTAATTGTTGATGGGATAAGCTATTCCTATGGTCATCAGGAAACTTCATTCATAAAGATTTTAGAAAAACTAAAGATATTAAACCAAATAAAACTGTTAAGCGTATAAGAATCATAAGCAACAGTTCTACTTGTAACAAAATCAAAGTTTAAACAAAAACATCAACAATTAACAGTGAGTTTATCTCCTCTTACATTCCCCACTACAATTGATTGGAATTCTTCCAACATTAATTGTAGTTGTAAGTAAATTTTATTAATATTTTACATTTTTTTCAACACATTATTTATTACAAATCATAGAAAACAGGTTTCAAATAAGCATTTAGGGTTTTTCAGTAAAGCGTTTAGTTTTTGCGATTTTTGTCAAACCTTAGTTATCGATATCGAAAGATATCATGCGGCTAAAAGCACCCGATATAAATTAAAATTAGTTGAATTTTTTTTAATTTAAAATAAAAGAAATTTTAAAAGTTTTCATTGAAGAGTTTATTTTTGACGATTTTTTACAACTTTATAATCTGTTTAAATTTTAAGTGTTTTTTTTTTCCTAAAAAAACTAATTTGAATTTTATTCTTTATCCTTAAAATTAATTACAACTGTTTTGTTTTCTAAAATTTTTTCCTCAACCTCAACCGTCTGTAGGTCCTTCCTGTCTTCTCTTTTATACAAGTATGTATATTTTTTGATAAATCTTTTGTTTGTTAACAAAAAAACTGTTCCTTCTATGCAAATTAAATGCAAATTTTGTTCGTTATTTTTATTAATAATTTCTAGCTAAACAACCACAAAACAATAATAAATAAAAAAAGAAATATAAATGAATTTTTTTTCTCAAATATTTCAAAAGTTAAACTTAAACTACAATAAAGATCATTCAATAGCCAACAACAAACCTTAAATGGAGAATAAAAAGAAGAAGACTAACTACCCATATAAAATCTAACAAAAACAAGACTTTTTTTTCTATGTTTTCTAAAAAAGAAAATCCATTTAGATGTAAGAAAAAAATGCATCAAACGACAATCACTTTACATTAAAAAAAAAAAAAAACGTAAGAATAAAAGATAGAAAGAAATGAAAATGGAAGAGAAAAATTCTATAGAAATATAAAATCAGATAAAACTATAAAAGTCTGGTGACTAAATAGGTAAGCAAACGAATTCCTAAAGACTGTTTAAGCTATAGTCACACTTTACAAATATTTTAAATCCTACACGTAACCACTATTTCTATCGAACATTTGTTGGATTTCACGCAACGTCTGCTAGATTAAACACAAATTTGACCATCATTTTTTTCTGTTTTAATAAATTTAACTGAAGCCAAAAATTTGTTGGTTGAAAAATTTAGTGGTCACGTTTTTTTCGCCAAACATTTGTTAAGTTTGTGAACATACATTTGCGCACACTAATGCAAAAATGATGTTGATAGCAGAGCCCAAAAATATTGGACCGTTAAACTTATGTCGACTGAGAACAGTGAGAAAGAGTATAAAATATGGACATTCCCACAGAAAGGTCTACTTTTTGTAATGTAACGCCAGTAAGCAAAAAGAATTGTTTCGCAAAAAAGTTTTATATGTATTATTTGCTTTTTGTTTTTGGTGCTAAGCGCAACTAGCTCTACAGTTAGTAAAAAGATGGAAAACATTTGAACATAATTGGCCTTAAATACAAGCTTATTTGCTTGCTGACATTAAGTAATAAAAAGTAGACTTTTCGGTGGAAATGCCCATATGGAGTTTTTTCGGATTTATGGCCAAAGATGGGGGATTTCTTATCGCTGGCTTAATACCTGTCGGTTTTACTCATACAAAATTTTTAATTTTAAACAATAGCTTAACCTTTTATTTTTGTTAATATTAGTGTTCGAAAATAAACATTAAATATCGTTCCTTAGTGTTCGGATCGTACCACGTACGTATCCAACTCAACAAAAAGATGAGAACATTTAATTGGGCTCTGTTTTTTTTAAACCACAAACTTCGTAGTGTTTGGTTCACCACATTAATGTTCGTTCGTTTCAGTTCGGTTCAGTTATCACCCTTTTGCCTGGTAAAGAAAACCAAAAATTTTTTACAAAAACAAAAAACAAAAAAGCCAGCAAAAAAATTGTGCACAAACTGAACATGTACATAATACACACACAAACTATTTGTGCACATTTTTTGAGTCCTCATTCCTTTATTAATGCAAAAAAGAAACACTATAGAACATTAAAATATAATGTATGTCTACAGAAACACTACAATTGTTCTGTTTTATAACCAAGAGCAGAACACTATATAATGTTCTTTACTCTTTTGAAAATAGTTACGAACAGTATTAAAGGTTGTGTTCTAATACACAAACACTAAAAAAATAGATAGCGTTTCTTTTAGTATTTGAGCCGTACGCTAAATATTGTTCTGTTTATTTTCGAACACTGTTAAAGTTTGTTTTTTTAACAGATTTTTTAAAGTTTGCGTTTCATTTGTCCCGCTTTTCTTTCCTTTTTATAAAAAGTCAAAGTTATTACTTATTTAAGTTATAGAAAATATTTTTACTTTTCATAGCTGTTAATGCGAGATTGTGTTACGTTTTGTAGTTTTGGCGATTTGTTAATGATGGTGTTAAATTTGTAAACAAAGTTAATTTTTTTATATTGTTTTGCTGCCAACTTTTGGTAATACAAAAAACTCGGTGTTATTAATTAACCAAATTGGTGACAATTATTTTGTCCTTCACTCTTTTTTATATGACGATATTCTGTTGAGTTTTGTATTTTTGGCGATTTTTTAAAGGTTGTTTCACATCTTTTTTCTAATTTGTTTCTTTTTTGTTGTCCCCTTTTAGTAATATATTAAAATTCGTAGTAAATTATTAACATAATTTAAGACAATGTTTTTTAAGCCCTTTTTAATTATTTATATGAAGCAGTTCTGTTACGTTTTGTATTTTTGACAATTTTTTAAGTTTTGTATTATTTAAAAAAAAAAATTCCCCCTTACCTTTTTTGTTGCTCCCTTTTGATAATATATTAAAATTCGGAGTTTATTATTAACCTTATTTTAGACAATGCTTAAGCCCTTCATTGTTGTGAATATGAAGTACTTCTCTTACGTTTTGTAATTTTGGCGATTTTTTAAATTTTGTGTTAATTTAAAAAAAATGTTTCCTCTTATTCTTTCCTTTATTGTTTCCAACTTTTGGCAAAAGTCGGAGTTTTTTATTAACCTAAATTTAGACAATGCTTAAGCCCTTTATTGGTGTTAATATGAAGCAATTCTGTTGTTTTGTATTTTTGGCGATTTATTAGTTTGTATTAATTTAAAATTGTTGGTTACTTATTAAAAGTCGGAGTAATTTTTAATCTAGTTTTAGACAATTTAAGCCCTTTGTTTTTGTTAATATGAAGCAATTCTGTTACGTTTTATATTTTTGGCGATTTTTTAAAGTTTGTATTAATTTAAAAAAAAAATACTTCCCCCTTTTCTTTCATTTTTTGTTGCCTCCTTTTGGTAATATATAAAATGCCGGGGTTATTAATTATTCTAATTATAGAATATACGTCAGCCTTTGATGGTTAGTACGAGGAAATTCTGTTAAGTATTGTACTTTTGGCGATTTTTGAAAATGTATGCAAAATTTCTAAAAAAAAGATTAGTTTTTGTTGGTATTTTGAAATGTTTTTGTTTAGAGTTGTATTTTAGCGATTTTTTAAATAGAAGAACTAATCGAAAAATTTGAATTTTTACTTGGAATTTTTTTTTTCATTATTTCAATTTGTTTGATTTCTTTTATCCCCTTTTCAGGCCTTCTACTGTATTCTTTCTATTATGCTCTCTTAGAACTCCTTCCAACAATTTGACATGCTTAGAAATTATCTAAAAACATTTACCTCTTTTTTCCTATAATAAATTTTAAAATAAAAAAAAAAAAAAACTTTAAAACTCTTTTTAAAATAAGCAACAGAACCCTCTCCATGCTTTTTTCTAATTTTTTTTTATTAAAATCATACAACATCTGAGTATTTGTAAGTTTTTGTTAAAAAAAAAATCTTTTATATGGTTTTATGGCCATATACAATCGATTTTTTCTTTATGGACACTACAGATAATGATTAAAATAATGAAGTTTGATACGAAATTGAAGCCGGAGAGCTGACAACAATGCCAGTCTACCAAAAAAACAGGCAACAATATTTTAGATAATGATGGTTTGATAGGGAAAACTCTAAAGCAACTCTTTCCTAACTTTGTTGCTATTTTCAAAAGGATGAGTGTTTTTTTTTTAATGGAAAATGGGAAATTCAATGGCAAAAGGTCAATTTAAGAAAATGATTATACATTTCAGATAAAGTAGAAATATTGAAAAGAAAAAGAAGCAAATTAAAAACAAAAAATCTTTTAAAAATTAAACGAAAATAAAAATGTTTGCTTAATTTAATAAAACTTCTCTTCTTTTTTTTTTTTTTTTTTTTTTTTTTTTTTTTTTTTTTTTTTTTTTTTTTGTTACAAAGTACTGATAATAAACCAAAAAATAAAATAACTTTTCATTATTTTTATTCCCACAAAAATCTAATTTGAAACTTTTTTCTTTTGTCTCTTTTCAGGTATGTTAATTTTTCCCCTCTCTGCCCCAAACCCTACATGTGGGCAAATATCTAACAAAAAGCTTTTTCCTAAGCTTAACAAACTAACAAGAGGGTAACAATGGCAGTGATGCCGTAATGGCATGATATGAAATGTAGTGAAAAGTTTGTAGAAAAAAAAGTATGGAAATTCTATAGAAATAACAAACATTCGACATATATGTTTGGAAAACATACAAATTTAGTAAAATTTTTCCCAATGTGTGTGTGTTTTTTAAATAACTTTTTTTATACAAATTAAGTAAGAAAGTTTAGTCGGTCAAGCCCAACCAATTTGGAAAACATTATAGGCAGTTATGGGCTTGTCAAAACAATATTATGTGATGAGGTTTGGTGTTAAACCAAAACTAAGTCTTCAACTTTAAGCAAAAATTCAAAAGGCCTTTATTAAATTATCGGAAGTAACTTTAAATTCTCTCTCATTGTGTTATTTATTTTTTATTTTCTTTTTGTTTTTAATTTTTTAGTTTACAAAATGTATTAATAAAAGTATGGCAGCATCGTTTAAAGTATGAGGAGCAGTGTTGCCAATGACGAATTCGGAAGTTACACATGACTGTGTACAAAATTACACATTTGAAGCAATGTTTTGAAACTTACCCAAAACTGCAAACTTAGGGTTTACAATTGGGGTATTCACAAGGTGTGCTATCATGTTATATTGTCATAATTTTCTAACATTTTACAATGGTTTAAAAATATTGTTGATGTTTTGTAAACAAAAAGTGTCTTCAGTTAATAGAACTTTGCTTGCTGTGTTTATTATGCTGTCGTAATTAATCAGAAGAGACCTGCATTGAGCTGATTTAAATTCAAAATAGCACACTAAATTAAGAGGGGTTGTTCACAACGGTCGTATTTGTTCATGTTATTATTTTAAGACACATGAATTTATGATACTGTGAATCCCCCAAATATATTTTCTATTTTATTTCATAAAAATGTTGTATGAAGGTTGTCACTTAAGCTAAAATTGTTTGTGTTTGTGCTATAAAATCATAACGGTAACTTATGTGGCCATGACATTTTTGAAAAGGGTGCAAGTGTTGCCAATAAATTTATTTATTAAAAAAAACTAAAATTCAAAATGATGGCGCTTAAGCTATTTTTGCGGTAAGGGCTCGATATGTTCTCCAGCTAGTATAAAATCTGATTTTGGGTTTATAGATAGGAAAAGCTCTTTCTTGAGAGCTTACAATATCCAGTATTGGCGTAAGTGTATACCCCAAATAAGTATATATATCTAGATTCTAGATATCTACAACTGTATGAGATATTTCATCTCAAAGTGATTTTAGCGAGGATTTTTGTACAACCCCTATGACCCTGATTGTCCTACCAACATGACGAGGTCTATTACAAAAGTTATCTTTGCCAAATTTTATATCAATAACAAAAAATTATAAAACAGTTTAGCAGGAAAGGTATTTTTATACTATACTTTTAAATATGGACCGATTCTAAGCAAATTTAGTTAGATGATTTAGGTTGCAATAAAATATCTGTGCCAAATTTAATCTAACTAGATAATAAGATTGCTTATAGCCGCAAAGACTCTTTCCCCCAAAACAAGTTTGTATAGCGGCTATGTAAAATTATAGACCAATTCTCATAATTTTTCAAAAAAAATGTCTACTTGTACTTTACACCCAGGCTACAACTGACAACAAATGGTTAACATTAACACTAACATCATGTTAGTGTTAAGCCTACAGTACACGGAATGTAAAAAGCCACAGTCGTATGTGGTTCTGACGTCATTTTGTCGTCATCACACATCACGAACTTGCTATTGTGGCTTTGTAGTGACGTCAAAATTACGTCAGAAGCACATGCGCATGTGGCTTTTAACATTCCGTGTACTGTAGGCTTTAGGTATAGCCTCCTCATGTTAGTGTTTTGTTTGTGTTTTAACAGCGTTGTTAAGCAATCTGTCTTGAAAGCTATTTTATAACATAACTTGACGTTTAAGTTTGACAGACAGCTTTTTTTTTGTTGCTTTTTATTAACTTTTTTATACAACTTGTCAATAATACGCGCGTGGCTGATAAATAATTAAAATTAAAGCGCAAAATAAAGTGCAAAATAAGTTTTCCGAAAATAAATTCATTTTAAAAGCAAATTGGTGAAAAAAACTTGTTAAAGGTATGAATATAACACACAACATGTCTTTAGCTTGTTTTTAAACTTATGTTGTAAGATATTTACGTGTTCTCCACCTAAAACACAATGGCAATTTGACGAAGTTATTCTGCCGGCGTTATTGCTTGTGACATCAAAAATTGCACGTGTGGCCGTAGGGTTACGCACAAGGTTAACATGGTCAGTCCACCTGCCAACGTGATGAACAGACAACGTTAGATCAATTCAGACGGTTATTCTAAGTCGATCACTATATTATTTCTATGTGTTACACATATAAGCACAGATATTTTGGGATTTACGTGAGTTCCTGCCTAGCCTCACGGTGCTATCAGCACTGGTGGATAGCAATGGGTTTGCCAATGTCCCACAGGTAGTAATTTTGAGCATTTAGTCCGGCAGATATATACACTCGCCCCTTGCTTAGAAGCTGGAGCTATCAAACCTCTATTGTTAAAAGGCAAGCAGTTTCTGTTGATTAGCAAGAGCTCCTAGGTGGGAAATCCGTCTTTAAAGCTTAGTTTTTAAGATCTTCCTCCACGATTTTGGGTATACCCTACAATGCACGAAGGACCCTCACAAATAATCTGTCCATGACCAAAGCCTAAGGAGGTATTGCTTCCAAATCTGGTTCCGGATAATGGCTGATAAGGGGTATTGGCTTCACGTTTTTACTCGGGGGATGTAACATCAAACAGGGGAATATTCTATGGATGTATTCCTACATACCCTCGGGGGACACACATCAGTACTAACGCGTTCTACACTTCCCAGCTATAGTGGAATGGGGCATAAAAGTTACAATTTTAACTATGTAGTTAGAATGTTTTATTCGGCTGTGCTGAATGTTTGATGCTCTTCCAGGTAAAGATAATGGAAAGAAGCAAAAAAAACATAAATCTTGTTGGGAAAAGGGCTTACGTTTTGTTTTATAACTTTAATCCCATTGAACAGATTTTCCTGAATTTTACTCCGAACCTGCTTAAGGGAATTAGTAAGAAATAATTATTGCCACCAAAATAGTTATATTTTGCGTTTGGCTTACACGATTAAATAACTTAACGATCCAGAATAAATACTACATGGGGCATAGATAAATTCTTCTTGGTATTACACACAGAATGACAAAATTAATATACCCTCTTTAACCACTTGTGGTGGATGGTTTAAAAAGTGCTTGCTTACCATTTGTTGGTTTATTCTCAGGTCCTTAATGTGGCTTTTTACATACAAAAAACCCACTTTGATGAGTTTTTTTCTCTGAGTGTATACCAACATCATTTTAATGATTGTTGTTGTTGTTATGTATTCATAAGCTTTAAAGGTTTTTTTTCACATAAGCTGTAATTTTTTTTTTATTGCTTTCAGAATAATATTTTGTTTTTATGCTGGAAAATTTTTCTATTCTATTAAATAAAAAAACACTCCAACAAATAAAAACTAAAAAAAAAACAACTTGGAAATGCTTTTTCAAGTGGCTGAGTGCTGAAGTATAGAAATGTTTTGCAAAGAGTTTTTTTTTTGTAAAATAATTAAATTTAGTTATAAATTTGTTTTTTTTTTTGTTTAAATACAGATAAATTACAAAATTAAAATAAGAAAATCTAAATAAAAAAAAAAAATATTAAATCACGTTTTATCACAAAAACATTTTAAAGCAACAAATTCCCAAAAGCTTTAAGAATTTTTAAATTGCTACGAAATTAGATAATAAAAAAAATAAGGTATTGAGGAGAAAGAATACAGAAATTATACTCTTCAAATGAAAAAGTTTTAAAAATATTTAAAATTTAAAAATATGCGTTCTACCGAAGTCTAGTGCTTTAAATGCTACAATTACTACCAATTTCCGTGATATATCTTTAAAGAAATATTCTGTAGCAGCAGCAATAAAATTAAATTCGAAATGGAGCGATAATAATAAGTGTTAAACGTTTAATTTGTATCACTTTTTGAAAATTACACTAAAAAAAGAAAACCGTAATATTTTTTTTTTTCGTTATAATTTTTGTTTTATTTTCAGTAAATTTAAAAATTTTTAAAAATTACTAAGCAATAATAGTAGAAAATACTTTCAGCTTTTAGTAATTAAAATATTATTAAATTTTTAGCGATTTTTTAACCCTGAAATATTTCAAGACTTTTTTTTATTTTTGTCTACCTTTTTTTAAAGAAATAAAGATTTTTTTTCCCAATTATTTAAACAAAAAATCTATAAAACAGCTTTGGCTTGAATTAGAACAAAATTTGATCATTTTCGTTGCAGAGTTTAATTATGGTGATTTTTTAAACTTATAAAAACGCAACATTTTTAAATTTGGTTTTTTATCTTTCTCAATGTAAAATTTAAAAAAAAAACTTTAATCTAAAAGAAAGAACCTTAAGTATGAAATCCGATATAATTTAACGATTTGTATTAAAGCGTATATTTTTGACGATTTTTTCAAAAATTAAAAAATATCTAAATTTTTTTGAACCTTTGGGTTTGGGATGTTTAACATTGAATAACAAAAATGTTATTAAGTTTATTTAGTAATGCTAACCCTAAAATTCTACCTTTTTATTTATTTAAGCCTTTTTTCATATAAAAAAATATCAATGGAAGCACAGCCGCGAAAAACGTTGTAAGTCACAAAATAATTCTTTTTCAGCAAAGCAAAAAAACGTTTTTAAAAGGCAGGGTAACCTTTTTTTAATTATTTTTTAGATTATCAAAATTAATGATAATAAAAACTTGTATGGAAAATATTAAGGAACTTGAATTAAAGACAACATGCAAATTTATAGTTTATAACTTTTTTTAATGGAAAAACGTTTCATATCCACAATCGCGATGTCATTTAAAACGTTTTTCCACTACGCAAGTGGCTTTTAAAAAAACGTTATTCCAATTTGCAAAACCATTTGATTGTATCATTTTTTTAGTAACTTACAATGTTCTTTCACCGGCTGACTCTTTCTATTGCATTTTGAAGAGGTTAAGGTGCATAATTTTGGGTGATATGATAATTTGCAAAAAAACATATTTTGCAAAAAGTGGCTTTTACAACGCTATCAATTACTCTTATAGACTTTTGTTTAAATTTCTTTAAGTTATTTTTTTTAAATTTTATAACATCTAAGAACTTTTTTTGTATTGTTTTTCTTTGATTTTAAGCGCCGTCTTGTTTTTAAGTACCTTATAAGTTAAATATTAATCTTTGGATAATTTACATTTGAAAGCACCAACTTAACAACACTTAAGTAGTAATTTTCCTAGTTTATTGTTGCATTATTAGTTTTCAACATTATAAAGTTATTTTTATAAAAACAAAGGAGAACTTTAACGTCATTAACTACCAGCCACTGTGGGCTGGAGTTTGTTTTAGCGTTTTTCTTTCCTTTTTTTTTTTTTTTGTTTTACATTAAATCATTTTGTCACGCATTTTAAGGCGGAAATCCTATTTTAAGCGAAAAACAAAAAAATATAAGAAATACATAAACAAAAATGTTTACTAAAAACAACAAAACGAACCCTGCCGGCTTGTTGTTGTTATTGTTGGGACACCCAACAAAACCTAGGAAGAAAAGTCAACCATCCATCCAGCCAAACCAAAGCAAACCGACCAACCAAAGAGCCATCTATGGCTAGAAAAACTGCACCTACTGCACAAATGTTGTTAAATTAACCACGTTAAAAACTGTTTTAAGTTTTTTACAAATATGGCAGCCCTTCTAAGGGACCACCCTTTCTGTCGCACAGTATAAAAAAGAATAAACTTTACTTTTTTTACAACATCGGCAGCAGTGGCAGTAGCAAAAAAAAAAAAACTGAACGCAGTTCAAATAAACATAAATACAGGTGTTGTTGCTTGCAAGGTGGTCCAGTGTCAGCAGTAGTTGATTTTTTATGGGTGTTTTTCAATATTTTTTCTTTTACTACGGAAAACTTAAGAAGATATTTTTCAGTTTTATTAAAAAAAAAAACAAAGAAAAAGCAATTTTTATGCAAATATTTATTTTAGTAAGTAAAAGTTAAAAATAGGATAAACATTTATATAGTTTTTGGCGCTTTTTATTTCCTAGCTATAGTAAATTTTTATATTTTCAAAAAGAAAATTACCAACATATTAAACAAACACTTTCAGTTGTAAATAAAATATAACTTGGCTAATTTTATTAAAGTTTAAATTTTTTAAATGCCAATTAAAAAGCTAAATTTGTTGGCAAAATCTTCTTGTTATTTTTTTCTAAAAATTTTTTATTTTTAATCCAAATTTTTAATAATTTTAATTAGGCTTAAGTTCATTAAATTGAAATTTCATTAAATTATTTTTATGAAGAAAGGAATTTTATAACATGAAAATCAATTAAAATTGTTATTGATAATCTTTCATTATTGACCGTGGCCGGGGCTCGAACCCGGGCCGTCAGGTTACCATGACATGTTTCGATCGCAACCACTCGATCTCCTCAGATGGATTTGCCGTTTTACACTCGCAGCCATCGACGACTGCTGACGTCAATAGTCAAACATCAATCCTTAAACCAAATTGTATTTTAACCTTTGGTAGATCGAAGTTTGCTTTTTTGAATGATTATCCATTTTAATTGATTTCACATGTTCTTCCCTACTTCTGTTTTTTCGTACTTTTGTCAAGAATTTTTCTTGAAGTCTAAAGTACATTTTTTGTTTTTTCATTTTTTGTCTTTCTTTTTCTTGTTAACCTTTTTCAGTACAACTTGAAAGACAAATGAATACATAGAGCTCGTGCCTTAGCTTTAACAATATGGCTGCGAGTGTAAAACGGCAAATCCATCTGAGGAGATCGAGTGGTTGCGATCGAAACATGTCATGGTAACCTGCCGGCCCGGGTTCGAGCCCCGGCCACGGTCAATAATGAAAGATTATCAATAACAATTTTAATTGATTTTCATGTTGTAAAATTCCTTTCTTCATAAAAATAATTTAATGAAAATTAAATTTAATGAACTTAAGCCTAATTAAAATTATTAAAAATTTGGATTAAAAACCATAAATAGTTCAACAAAATAACCACAATACTAATTTTTTATTTTTAAATACAAAACAATAGCTAATGGATTTTATAATTACGATGTTTCATTTTAGCTTCAATCATTCGAGCGTTTATTTTTGGTGATTTTTCAAAAATTTACTAATATGTAGTAAATTTTTTACTTTTTAGCTTCTATAAATATCTAAATATAAACGATTTCCTATTGCTTCTTAAAAAACACCATTAACATTAAAAGCAAATAAAATCTGCCTTATTTCGTTAAAGCATTTATTTTTGACGATTTCTTAAACAAAAAATATACGTATATTTGAAAAAAAAAAAAAAAATACTTTAATATTGAGTTATCGTTTTTACTTTAAAACTTCCTTTAATATCCAAATATAATAAACATGTTCCTGCATCTAAAAGAAAACATTTTCAGCTTTTAAAGAAAATAAAATTTGTAAATTTTGTTAAAGTGTTTATTTTTGGTGATTTTTTTTTAAATATACTTACGAAAAAATTACAAAAACTTTTAGAAAACTATTTTATTTTAAAATTTATTAAATAAAAGAAATTTCACTTTTTGTATGAAATAACAATTTTGTATTCAAAATAGTTATTTATATAAAAAACTTTATATGAAAAAAACTAAAATTAATGAAATAGAAAGCTTTTCTTTAAAAAAACCTTTTAAAATAATTGTTTACCTCATGTAGATATGATGTAAATTATTTTTAAAAACCAGTTTCTTAAGAAATATACTAAGAACAAGTTACAAAAATAAGTTTATCTCCAAAAATTTTTAAAACAAGTGTTTACCTTGTGTCAATAATTATGTAAACAATTTAAAAAATAGCATATTTCTTTAGGAACATAGAATAAGTTAGTTGTCAAATTGTTTTTTTTTTAAGAATTCTTTAAAACCATTTTTTACCTTGTATCAACAATTATGAATGCCATGTACAAGAAGCGGATTTTGTAAGAAATATATAATAATTCAGTTAAAAACAGATCTTTTTTAAAAAAAAATTATATTATTGTTTACGTTTTGTAAACACTTATGTAAACTATGGAAAAATAGCAAATTCCTCAAGAAATATGTATTAAATTAACAGAACAAAAATAATTGTTAACCTTGTGTAAACGATTATGTAAACTATGTAAAAATAGTAAATTTCCTAAGAAATATATAATAATTTAGCTGAAAAGGAAGTTTTAAAAAAAAATTCTTCAAACAATTCTTCTGCTTTGGTCAACAATTATGTAAACTTTATTAAAATAGTAAAAGTCTTTAAAAATATTTTGTTAAAAACTCGTCAAAACAATTGTTTACATTGGTCAACAGTTATGTAAACTTTGAAAAAATTGCAGATTTCTATAAAAATATAGTTTTTTAAAAAAAAATTGTTAAATACAATTATTTACGTTGTCACAACAATTATGTAAACTATGTAATAAATAAAAATTTTATTAAAAACATATAAAAAATAAGTTGATAAACTATTTATTTAAAAAACTCTTTAAAAAATTTTTACCCTTTGTCAACAATTGTGTAATCAATGTAAAGAGACTGCAAATAATAAAGTTTAGAAG
The DNA here is from genome assembly GCA_963931875.1 of Pollenia griseotomentosa. Classification (NCBI taxonomy): domain Eukaryota; kingdom Metazoa; phylum Arthropoda; class Insecta; order Diptera; family Polleniidae; genus Pollenia; species Pollenia griseotomentosa. The sequence goes on from OZ007562.1 coordinate 19,453,009, forward strand.
ACTATGACGTTTTTAGCAAACCATTCACTGATGAAAGAAAAGTATATATAATTTTGACATTCCGTTTACAATTTCTACAAAATTGAACCTAGACTCTATAAATTATATATATTCTGGATCCTTTTGAGAAGAGAAGTTCAATTCAGGATGTCCATCCGTCTGTCTGCGTATCCGTTGAAATGGGTTTTCCGAAGACCCCAGGTATGATGGGTAGTCGGTAGTTATAAAATTATGTCATATATAGTCCGCAATTATTTGCTATTGACGTTCAGCCTGAGGTCCACAACTGGCTAAGATATGAGCAAAAAACCACGACTGCCTTTAATTTTACACATAAATCCCTTGTTATTGTTGTTTCTGTACTTATCGCACTAGGGAAAGATTCGGCATGGCCGAATATAGCTCTTCTAACACGTTTCCTAAAAAAAAATAGCTTATTTTTTTTCTTTAATTCTTTTTGTCATTCCATTCTTTGCTGTAAAAATATTTGCTAGAGCTTAAAAGCTTGTTTAAGATATTTTTTTTTTCTTTTAAGCTCATTTAAAAATATATATAAATACAATCCCTGCTGGTCGGCAAAAAAAATTGTATGTGCCTGAAATGTAAATATGTATATCGAGGCTCTGTTTAACAAATGCAATTTTCTTTTTTTTTAAGTTTTGGGGATTTTACTATGGCATTTTTACGGTGATAAGGGGGATGCATTTTACGTGTTTTTGTTGTCTTATTTAAATTGTAGTTTTATAATAAACTGCATTCAATGTATATTTTTAAGTACATTCACCTACATTTTTTTTATTTGTTCATATAGTATACAAATATAAAATGAAAATAAAGAAAAGAAAAGTTTTAGGTGGGTTTGGGGTTGGGGGATGAAATGGATGTTTAAGAAAAACTTAACTGGATTCTTGTTGATATAAACAAATAAGCAAGTGAGAGATTCTGAGTTTTAAGCTCGTAAGTGTAAATATGTAGAATGTTGTGAAAGGAGAAAAAATATTGTCGCTGTATAAACCATCACCAACAGTTGTTACAAAAACTTATGCTGATGCTGTTGCCTCTACACTATACCACCATTTTTGCTAGTATTTGAAAATGGTTGCAAGTTTAAATAAATTGTAGCCGTTTGTATGGTTCACAAAAAAAATTATTAAAAAAAACTGCTGCAGTTTATGGCAGTTTTTTTTTTTGTTGTTGTCTTTCTTTCTTTCTTCCTAAAGCTTAAGTGGTGTAATGGAGATGCAAGTACGACTATAAGCACTTTGAATGTACAAAATCTTTTTTCTCTCTCTTTCTCTCTGTATAAACAAAAATTGCCACTATGCGTTGTTTCTACTGCTGTGGACCAAAATATGTTTTAAATAAAAGTTTACATTATATTTAACCAAGAATATTTCTTTTTATTTTTTCAAAATTTGTATGAAAATAAACAACGAAAACACTTAAACTACTACCACAGTTCGTTCGCTTTTTCCTTGAAAGGGAGTTCTTTTTTTTACTTCAGAAAAAAAAATAGTAGAAAAACTCTCTTTCTATTCAATAACGGAAGTTAAATTGTAAGAGTTAAAGGAATAGTAGTGGTGTTGGCAGTAGTGGCTCTATAAAGTCTGGTTAATGTTTAACTATTTAAATGTCAGTCAGTCAGTCATATAATATAAAATTTCCAGGACCACTTATACATATATAAACAATAAAAAGGAGTTATAAAGCAAAAACAAAACAAAATCATGCCAATGACATTTACAGACAGTCTGTATATTAATACAGGATGTATAATCTTATTTTAACTAACAATTTTACATATAGAAAAATATTTAAAAAAAATTTAAGTAGTTTTCTTTAGGGGCAGGGCTTAAGGAAAATTTTTCTCAAACTACGCAAAACTTATTAAAAATACTAAAATCAAAAAAAAATAATTCGAAAAGCTGTCTATTTCTGATGTGTATTAATTATTTAAAATCACTAAAAATTAAACCTGATCAAAATTGGTAATTAGAATATAAAAAGATTTTTTTTATTAATAATTAAACGAAATTTAAAAACTTTAAAACCTAATAGAGTTAAAAAAATGCAAAAACCGTTCAATAAAAAATCGCCAAAATTAAACGCTTACATGAAACTTTTTTTAAATCTGATAAGAATATTATTTGAAGATGTGGCTTTTCGTTATATTTTAACAAATTTAAAAAAATTCAAATTCCATTAAGTAAGAAGTAATATTAGTCAGGGTTTTAATAACTGCACTCGAAACCAAAAACTGTCGAACAAAAAACGAAAATTTGTGTTCAACTTTTCGCTTTTTGAGTTGTTTTGACAGCGACTGCTTACATTTAATGAATCAGAAGTAAAAGCAGCAGTTTTTTTTTTTTGGCCAATGGCAACTGAAGATGTGAAAGAAATGGCATTTACACCCGCTGTGCCAATTTGGGATCACTTAACTTTTTGCAACTTACGACAAAGTTTTTGACATTATTCAATATATGTTTACCTTATTGATAAACTAAAATTTCAGAAGTTTCTATAACATCAAAAAAAATTTTTTTAAAAAAATTTTTTTTTTTAAAGTGACCGTAGTGCCAATTTGGTTACACCTCTTTATTTCCAAAAAAAAAAAAAAAAATTTTTTTTGTTTATATGTAATGAATTAAATAATAAAATAAACAATATTTTATTTTTTGTCCGGTAGTTTTTGTTTGGGCTTAAATGGGTTAACTGCAGTTTTGTAAACTTGATTTAGTTCAATAGAATTACTTCAGAAATTTTTTAAATGAGTTTTTGCAAAATTTTAATGATTTATTAACTCTTAAACAAAAAAAATAAAACCCGATTTTTTTTTTTTTTTTTTTTTTTTTTTTTTTTTTTTTTTTTTTTTTTTTTTTTTTGTGAAAAATACAGTGAATTTCCTAATGAAAACTGAATAACATTTGGTGAAATATGACTGGAATTGGTTGTTATTGCTTAAAAGAATTAAGAATTAAAATTAGAAATAAAAAAAAAATGTTTTTTATTCGAAATATAAAAAATCGCCAAACCAGCACAAAATTTGGTCAAAATGTTACTGGGAATTTTTTTTATTTATACTAAAAAAAAACTTTACAAAAATTGGCAAGTTTTATAAAATGAGAAATAATACAAAAATATTTTTTTTTTAAATACAAATTTAAGAAATCGCCAAAATCTGCATAAAATTTGGTGAATATATTATCGGAATCGTTTTATGTTTACTAAAAACAAAATCTTGCAAACATTTTAAAGTTCTGTTAAATTAGAACAAAAATAAAAAAAAAATTGTTTTCACAAATAAATGCAAATTCTTAAAAAGATCGCCAAAAATTAAAAGCTAAAACGAAACTGATTTAGATTTGCTTGAAATATTATTTAAAATCTTCTTAATTTAAAGTTGGAAATAAAATAAGAAAAAATTATTTTTTTTTAAAAAAATTACCGTGAATTGAAAAAAAAATCGCCAAAAAGAAAATCTACAATAGAATTTTTTTTATTTATAATAAAAAGAATTTTGGTAAAATTGTATGTAAAAAATAATATAAGAAACATAATTTGTTTCCTTGTTTTCTTCTTTTTTAAAATAATCTAAAAAATCGCAAAAATAAGCACTAAAACGAAACGTTAAACGATCTGCTAATAATATTATTTAAAGTGTTTTAATTGTTTAACAAAGAATTGATATAAAATTTTATAAATTCATAAAGAAACAATTATTAAATTAAATTATTAAAAAAAACGCCAAAAGTAAAAGCTTTAAAGAAACTTGAACAAATTGATATAACATAATGTCGTTTTTACTTAGAATTAAACATATTTTGCTAAAATTTAAAAATGTTGTTTTATTAGAAAAAAAAGAAATTTCAAAAAAGCGTCCAAACTAAACGTACGATCTCTTGCGATTGTGGCTAACTGGCTATTGGTTAAGGCCTAAGAAAGTATGTTTCTTACAGGAAATGCTTTTTGTCTTTTGGTAAGATTGTTTTTGCTGGACTCTCGCTTTCCGGCTGAAAGAGAAATCTAAAAATCCCACTTAAAGGCAAATTTTTACCACTTGCGGGAGAGTTAGGCCTGAGGGAGGATCGTTCTTAGGGGCAGTTGCTACACAACAGATATTGCTAGCATTTTTCCAAAAGCAACGGAGGTTAGACAGCTTCAGCTTCCGAACAAGGGGTGAGCAGGTTGCTCTTACACTCCGGGGGCGGTTGGCAAAGACCTCTTTTTGATGGTTGTTAAGATCCCCCATTAGATAAGCCCATATTGACAAATGTGCTCATGTAGATCCACATCTATCCTGCATTGGTGAGAAGATGTCACTGTAATGGAGTGCAGTTTGAAATTTGTTAGGAGTTCGTATTGGTTCTGTGGTTGAAGTTCTGTGAAGTGGAATTTCATGGTATCACAATGGATCTTTTTCTCTACGCAGATGAAATAATTTTGGTGCTTGTTTTTGGCATTTATTGAAGTTGGAGAGAAAAAAAAAATCAAAAATTTGTAATTTTTAAATAGTTTAAACTTTTAAAAATCGTTAGAAATATACGCTTAAGGAAAACTTTGCGATTTTTTTCATGATTATTAGTGAAAGAGTTTTCTATTCATAGATAAAAAGTTTTTGTTATAATTCTTAAATTTTTTAAAGTTATGTCATAACAACCTTAAGTTATTAAATAAACAATTTGATTTTTTATTTATTTATTTGAAAAAGTTAGTAGTTATTTTACAAATTGTTTAATATATCTTTTTTAATCTCTATTGTTCAATTAAAAATTTACATAAAGTTAATTTATTTTTTTTTAATACTGGAATTATAATAAATTAATTTATTTTTCTTTGAAATAAAATATCGAATTTCCTTTTTTTTATTTTTTTGCTTCTATAAAATATTAATAATCCAATTAATGTTTAAAAAAATTTAGTTTTTATTTAAATTAATTTTAAAATATAATAATTTAAAAAAAAAAAAATATTTTATTTTTTTTTTAAATATATAAATTTTGTTTACATTTAAAATTAACCGACTTTAAGCTAAGTAATTTTTTTACAACTGTCGACCTGTTTCTTTCATTAAACAAACCTTGTCGACCCACTGGCTCTGAGTTGCATTGTTGTCAAACAAAAACTTAAACGACAACAGCAACAACAAAATGTATTTCTTTTATTTAAACAATTACTTTTTTATTGTTGCTGCACTATCCCTTTATGCAACAACATTTATGCACTTCAAAAAACTTTTGTTTTCTTATATATTTTTTTTTTATAAAAAAAAGCTTCAAAAAAAGCTACGAGGCATTTTGTTGTCGTAGCAACCAACAATAGTTTTTGTTAAAATGCTTCTATGGTTTAATGGTGACCATTTGCCCCCAACTTGGCCTGAACTCAACTGCTGGCTGACTGACTGGCTGGCTGGTTAACTGTCTGAGTACCTCCGTTATATACTTTTGTTTTTAGTTTTCCAAAAATTATGCTATTGTTTAGAATTTTAAAATAATTTTTTTTTTTTTTTTTTTTTTTTGTTTTCCTCTAAAGAATTCCAAAGACAAAAGCTTCCACTTGTGGGGTTTATTTTACTATTTTCTTTATATTTAAAGTATTTAATACATGTTTGTGTGTTTATTAAAAAAATAAATGCAGCATAAAAAGGGGCAAGTATTTAAACATGAAAAAAAACTAAAACTGTGCCACATTTATATTATATTATATATTTTTTTTTTTTTTAGTCTTAGTGGCAAGTAATGGCAATAATTTGGTCCATTGTTTGTCGAAATCACAAAAGAAATAACTTAATAATAGACTCAAGTGGTCAATAAACTGTGGAGAGGAAAGAAAATAAATTATATTTTTAGAGAAAGAAAATACTAAGCAACCGGACTTGTAGAAAAGATGAAAGAACTTAAAAATATAGAATAGAATATTTAAAAAAAAAATTGTCTAAAATAAACCGTTTCATTACAATGAAAACAAACTTTCGAGACAATAAGACTAAAATTTAAAACCAAGGCGAATTCATATATCAGGTGGCGGCAATTCTATAATAATATAAAAACAACAAAGTTTTGTTATTGTTGCTCTTTTGCAACTTTTGAGATTTCCTTCTTTGAGAATGACCACAAAAGTAGCTCAGCAGCAGTGTTGCCAGTGAAATTTTGAGAACGATACATTTTAGTTTCCAAAAAGATACACTTATTCCCAAAAAGATACATTTTGAAAAAAATTTTAAAATCCATTTTTAACGTTTAACATTTATTAACATAACATTTTTATTTCATATTTAATGAATATTGTAAAGAAAATTATATCACATAAATTAATTTTTATATTTATTTAATTTTTAAAAAAAACAGTAAGCAAACTTTCTTTGGATGCTATCAATATAAATTAATTTTGGTAAAAATTAATATACGAGTTAAGGCGTTTATACTAAGGCGATTATATCAAAAAGTTCATAAAAATTTCCTGAAAATAAAAAAGATGTTCATATTTCCTCAAAACAACTTTGCAACTAGTAATCATCAATTTAGGTGGATCGTATGTTGAAATATCCTTAATTTTTTCTTTCACAATTATTAAAGCTGTTATTGTATTAGTATTTATTCGGTTACGATGATCAGTCTTAATAAGTTTTAGTTGGCCAAAAATTCTCTCCACACACACACAAACAAACTACTTTTTTCAAATTTTTATACATCGGCTCATTAACGACATTTTTTAAGTTAAACACTTTTTCCCAATACTCATCAGCGGCCATGTCACTGTTAAAACAAAGTTTAATATTTTATTTCTGTGCATTTTGCGTACAAATTCAAAAGATACGAAAAATTGTCAGGATTATAACTACATGGTACCTGAAGTCATCAAAATATACGAAAAATGTAGCTCTAGTTAGGAATTAGAACAAGAGCTATTTAATTTTCTTATAGCCAGCGTTGCCATAATTTTTTTAAAAAAATGCATATTTAGAAAAAAAAACTGATTTTTTACTTAAAAAAAAAACTGGACATAAGAAAAGCCAAAAATGTATAAAAGATTGGTCTTACAAAAATGAACGATGTTAATGTAAATAAAACAAAAATTTTAAGAAAACTCTCTTAACATTTTTTATTATTTTAGAAGGATCTACATATTACAATAATGTGTGAAACAAAATATCCGACAGTCTATATTTTCAATGACTCTGAAACATAATTGGGGTTCGTTAATGTGCCGAATTATCTCATCCTTTAGCTCTTAAATTGTTCTTGGCTTATTGACGTAAACTTTTTCTTATAAATATCCCCAAAGAAAGAAGTCTAACGGTGTCAAATCACATGATCGTGACAAATTAACATCACCACGATGTGAGATAACACGGCCATTGAATTTCTCGCGCAAAAGAGCCATTTTTTTGTTTACTGTGTGGCACATATCGTCCAGGTCCATATCCTTAATTTCTGACCACAAGAAGTTCGTCATCATCATGCGATAGCAAACACCATTCACGGTAATTGCTTGGCCGACCTCATTTTCAAAGACGCCACCAGTCCATAAACCGCACCAAGCAGGTGTTTTTACATTTCCTACAGACCCGGTTTGCTGAAATTTGCACATAATAATAAAAAAGATTAAGATAATTCTCTAAAAACTTTTTGTTTTATTTACAATTAACATCGTCCATTTTGGTTGGACCACCTTTAGATAAACTTGTTCTCAAAGCGAATTCACTTTTCAGGTAGTTTATTTAAAAAATTTTTACCCCAAAATAAATTAAAATTACGACTCTTTCGAACTTAAAATGATTCATTGTAAAAGAGGCAAGAAACTTTAAACAGAACTTGCTCCTTCTTTTCCGTTCTTTCAAGAAGTACTGATTTCAGTATTTTTTACATGTCAGTCTTGTCTGCTTTTCCCTTTTTTATTAAGACCATTTTTTTAAAGGTTAATTGAAGATTTAATACGTTACTTCACCCTTAATATCCATCATTAACACCAAAAGCTGTCAAATATTCTTTTGTTCTCATCTTAAATTTAAAAAGCGAAAATATGTTTATCTACCAAAAAAAAACCGACCCTATTTAAGTACTTCATCATTTTTGTAAATCAAACTGACAGTTATGGCAAAAAAAAATCTTTTGTTGTAATAGATATTAGAGATTACTTTGCACAATGGTCCAAAGCAATAAAAAGAATGGAAATATTAACATGTGTCTTTTACATTCATAGGAAATGATGAATGAGCTGTTTGTAGTAGAATAGAATTTACTTAAACTTTTTTGTTTTGTAATTTGTAAAAAAAAATCAAGTTTTTTTCAATAATAAAAAAAAAGTTATTTTCCTTAATTTAAATATTGTGTTTTTCGAATTAGAATGCTTTTAATAAGTTACACATGTCATTTTAGTTTCTTTTCTTAGTGATATTTCCAAAAAAAAGGGGGAACTTTAAGGTCTACTTTAAATTACTCATAATTGCTGAAAGTTCATAGTTTCCATTAATAATTTTTAATTAAATAAACTTAGAAAAACGCTTTTAACGATGAACTTAAACAGAATAAAAAAATCTGAAAAAATAAAGCAGCAAAACAAATTTTTCGATTTAATTCTTTTCAAACCCCTCGTAAATCGTATATGAAGTTATAAAAACTAAAAATAAAACAAAAAACTGTTTAGAATTAGACACTTAAGTAACGCCCCATGGATATTAGTTCCATATGCATTTCATTTATTTTTCAAGAGTTAAAACACTTTAAACTTGTGTAAAGTTAATTTAAAAAAAACACATACACACACACAATTTCCTCTACATATTTCTTTTCTAAAGAAAATTTAAATAAATTTGTAATTAATTATTTTGTTTTCTAAAGTAGCTTAAATAATAAATTATAATTAACAAAATAGCGAAAACAAAAGCCTATTTTTAAAGATTTATTTTATATTTTAAACTTCACACTATAAAAATAGTTAAAATCAAGGTTTTTTAAGACAAATTCCAGTATTGATAATAATCTGGGCCACTAAGGAAGTCATATTTCCCATTCCAAGTGTTGGCCTTAAAACTAAATACGATTCTATTCGGAAATTATTAACGGTTCATTAGCCATGATTTCATTAAAGTTTAAGACTTAAAATTATCCCCATATTAAGATCTCATTACGATTTCTTTCTAATTTTTCCATCAAAATAAACTTCTAAGCAAGGGCGGATCAAGCCTTCAGTTCCGCGGAAGACACAAAGTGGAAATTCCGTATGGGCGGCCCCCAAACCTTATTAATGTTTTAACATACCAGTACTTGACTCACCCAGGGGTAATAATCCTCCACCCTGGATCGGCGCTTGCTTCTGGCCCTTTACGTAAGTTCTTAAAATTAACAATTTTTTTGTTCTTTATTAATTCAAGTTGCGAAGCACAACTTTAAACTAAACAACGAATTAAATTTCATTTCGGTCAATTGTGGTCTTCAAACTTAACCACGATTTAATTCAATAATTTAATTCTCTAAATAAATCAATATATCTATCTAATTTTGTCTTTAAAAGAATCAATTATTGCTTCTTAAGTTCCTTAAAAAAGAACAATAATTTCGTTTAAATTTCGATCAACTATGAGCCCCAAATTTGAATAAGATTTCGATCAAATATTTCCCTTAAAATTAAGATTAATTTCGAATAAAATGAGTGCCTTACAATAAATCACAAATTATATTTTAACCCGGGGGAAAAAAAAATTTTTGCCGAACGTAGGGGTTATCTTTTTACATTTTTCGTTATATCTTAGCCATTTAGAGTCCGAACTATGTATGGTATATCAATGTATTTGACTCAAGAAGCCCAATGTTAACCTTAAGTATCTCGTTATAATATTTATCCACAAGATCTCTGTTCGTAGAAGAGAGAAGCTCAATGTTAAACTTAAGTATCTCGTTATAATATTTATCCACAAGATCTCTGTTCGTAGAAGAGAGAAGCCCAATGTTAAACTTAAGTATCTCGTTATAATATTTATCCACAAGATCTCTGTTCGAACCACCCTAATGTCAAAAAATTAAAGCTCACAAGAAACAATTAAACGTTTGCTAAGGAAGTAATTTGATAATTCTAGAAGAAACAAATTTAGATTTAATTAGAAAATTAAAGCTCGCAAAAAATCCTTCTAGTTTTGCTAAGGATGTATTTCTATAATTCCTGCAGAACAGTCGGCAGTTTGGGAGTTTATCAGAGGCGGTGCAAGCCATATATATGTAAATTATTAAAATCTGTCTACAACTTTTAATTTTATTCACAAAACTTGAAACATTTTAATTAAACTATAGAATTTCATAAAACGCCATATTGGAGACCCCTAAGAGGTGGGGATAACTGGCAAGTATGTTTTGAGAAAATGTTAAGGACAAAAAACTAATTGAGGTCGGTCATGCATTTTATATCCTTTAGTGGCGACTTCTGGGCAGTTATGGGTCTTTTTATTCAATATATTTCTAGTCTGCATTAAAAACTATGTATGGAGCCCCCTTAAGAAATGGAGATAGCGGGTAGGTATGTTAGAAACAAATGATGAAGATGATAAACAATGTGGGGTTGCTCATACATTTGAACCGCCTAGGAGGATCCTAGTCAAAGTTAAGAATTATTAAACCGCCATATTTGTATGGTTAAAATTCTTTTATTTAGCCCATTCAGCGGGCAGGATGCTCCCAGAAGCGTCAAATGTGTAACTAACCCCACTTTATTTTTCATCTTCATCATTTGTTTCTTTGAAATAAACAACGATTACGATCGAACTTGGGTCTCAAAATATATAACGATTTCGATCTAACTTAGGTACTAAAATAAACATCAGGTAAAAAATGAAATGCGACTATGGCTTTAAAAGAAATATATATTTCGATTTAATATTGTCTTTTAAAACAAAGCACAATTTCGTTGAAGCGTGCGCTTGGAATTGTACTAATACTTCAATCGAAAAAAGTCTTAAAAGAATAAATATAAATATAAGTCCCTCAATATAAACCATGATTTCTGCTAAATTTGGGCCTTAAAATTTATAAAATGAAAGCCTTAACAATAATAACGATATTGTTAAATTTTGGTTTAAAGTTAAGAATGATTTTAATTAAATGATTTCCGGCAAATGTGGGCCTTAAAATCAACAACGACTTCGATCATAATTCGGTCCCAAAATAAAGTAATATTTCGATTAAATGTTGACCTTAAAGCAAATCTAAATTATGTCTTAAAATGAACAGCAGTTTCGATCTTATGTTTATCTAAAAAGCAAGCCCGGATTTAAGGGGAGGATCATGACCCTCCCATTAGCTAGTCGAGCACTGGCATTCTAAAATCATAAATTTTCTATGGAGGCTTTCCCGAATGAATTCCCACTATTCCCTCTCCCTGATTTTTATCGTATTAGGGCCGTAAAATAGAAAGAATGTAAACCATGACTAGTTGGCTAGTCTAGCACGGATATTCTAAAATGATAAATTGGCTTTGGTGGCTGTCCCGAATTAATTTCCAATATTCCACCCCTTCCCCACCCCCTTCTGAACTGATGGTTTGGATTCGCATTTGCTGAATAGCTGAGGGATTCGATCCGTGGCTGCCGAAAGGAAATACAGTTTTAATCTAATTAGGGCCCTAAAAAAAATGTGAACCTTGAATATCCATTTTCCATTTTCATATCTTAACTTTCAAATAAACCATCAATCCAATCTAATATGAGACTTTAAAGAAGAACGATTATGATAGACTTTTTGAAATGAACAATGATTTATATTCGATGTGGTCTTAAAAAACGAATTTCCATAAAATGTCGTCTTAAAAAATTTTTTCATAAAATGTTTTCCTTAAAATTAACCGCGATTTCGATTGTTTTAAAGGCCAAAGAATAAACCACTCTGGTGATACAATTTGGGCATAAGAGGGTTATAAAACTTTATTATTTTTTCGGCTGCAAAAGCAATAACAACTGTAATCGAAATAAAGCATTATTTAGGCCTCAATTGCGCCTAACTATGGGTCTTAAAATAAATTACGATTGCTATTAAATTTGGATATCAAACGGAACTACAATTGGGTTAAAATATGGGCTTTAAAACAAACCACAATTGTAATAAAATAAACTATGAAATAGGCTTTATAAAAATTTAACGGTTGCCTTGAAATTTGAGCCAACAAAACTAACCAGTACCCATGTTCTGTAACTTTAGTGAGAACTTCTCGCATCGAAAAGATGTGAAACAAAATATTCCATCGTTTCTCGAAAAGTGAGAAAAAAGTGTGTCTGTAACTTATGTCGAAAACTATCAAAGGATATTACGTCGTTACGTTATAAAAGTCATAACATTGCACTCGAAGCCGATGTGACATTGCAGACGTTGAGGACGCCAGTCACACATATAGTTAACGGCGACCAAAATTTACTAAAATTGAAAAATTTTCAACGACGGCGGCGAAAATACAACCGTCGGCCATGCCAAATAATGTAAAGTGCGACTTTAATGTTTGTTGTTTGTAAACGAGCTTTGAAAAAATTCGTATATTTTATAAAAATGGTAAAAGAAAATAATTAAACAATAAAAAAGGGCCAAGAACATAATTTTATTATTATTATTCTTTGCAATTTGCATTTTTAGTTGTTTTTTAGTGTTAAAATTTTTTTCTCGCCCCATTTTTATTCGTGAGTTTTTTTGACAGTCCAAAGCGGGAACTTTTCTCACCAAAATGTTACATACACACTTTTTCTGTAAATTGGCGACTAATTTCCTTGCGTGACAGCTTGTACTCGCCAAAAAAAGTTACAGACACAGTTTAGTGAGAAAAACAGCTGTTTGTTTCAATATACGGCATTTTTGTTCTATTTCACACATTTCAATCGAAAAGTTTCTCGACACGAGAGTTACAGAACATGGGAACAGGGTTTGAATCAAGTTTAAGCCTGGACCATTACCAAATTTGATCAAATTGGGCGCTTAAAAGTTAATACAAAAATAAACCGTTCTTGCAATTTCATTTAGGTCTTAAATTAACCCCAATGTTAGGCTTAAGATGAACAAAAATTGCGAATGTTTGTTAATAAATTCATGTTGGTGAAATATTTTTAATACTAAAAGTTCTTCTACTTAAGGAACTATAACTGTTAGAATTTGCAATGCAAACAACTCTCTAATCCAGTATTATAATTTCCTAAGTATAACATTTATATTTAAAATTATTCGATTAATTCTTCTAGTTCTTTCCTAAACAAAAATAATATATCCCCCCCGACCACCCCTAAACCAAAGCCCTATTCACCCTGACTGCTTAATTAAAATCTTAAATCGAAAAAAAAATCATAAACGCTTTGAATTTGACATTGTTCTGATCACTACACTTCAGCACGTTTGTTTGTTCGCCATCATGCTGAGTGAATGGTACAATTCTGTCTTCAAAAGATTATCAAGATGTTTATTTGCAAATGCGAAAAAAAACTAAATCTAGCCCCTTTAGAAATCATTTTCAATCTCTAAACATATTTTCTTTGTAATAAAAAAACAAGAATACAACAGAAAAATATTTTAATAAAAGCTTTAACAAATACTCGTACTAAATAAAAATAATTTTTACTATGAAATCTAAATCAGCAAAGTGAATAAAATAAAAATATGTAAAGGAAAAAAATATTTTTAGTCAAGAAAACTATCATGGAATTTTTAATGAAAACTAATTTGCATGTAAACACACACAATAATAGAAATTCTAGAGAATTTTGCTATTAAATGCAAATTTTATACAAATAAACTGAGTTTAAAAATAAATTAGTTTAGAGGGGGGAAGATGTGTTTTATTAAACCTTGATCACAGAATAAAGTAAAAATTGATTGCAATTAAAAAATTTGTAATATTAATTAAAAAGTTAACTAAATTTGCGGCAGAAATAAATATAGTAGAATCAATTAAATAATTTTTGATATTAACAACATTTTCTGCAGTCATGTTGTTGATATACGTACGCGTTTAATTCACTTGATTAAATTTGTAATTACAATTGATTTTAATTTTGATTAATGGCTTAATTGTAAAAATAAATTGGAGAGAATTTCTTCCGGGATTAAAACAAAAAAAAGTTCTTAAATAAAGCTTTAGTCAGGTTTAGGAAAGCTTTAATAGCAGCTTTAAGCTTTTTTCTTTCAAGTCAAACATTTCTTGAAAACAATTCGAATTCAAATAAAAATTTTGTGATTTCTTAAGAAAAATGCAGCTTAATGCTCCTTCCTCTGAAGTTTAACTTTAGATTATTAAAAAAAAAAATCTTTTAACCAAAATTCAACTAAAAATAGACTGAAACCAGTGATTTTAAGTAAAAGCTTAACTTAACCTTGTTTAAATCAGATTTTAAAGAAGTCTTAACTTTTCTCTCTCCCTCTCTCTCTCTCTCTCTCTCTTAGTTTAAAGTAAATTAGATAAGGACAAGAATGTTAAGGCCAAAGAGACTGAAGCCAAAATTTTAATTAAACCTTGTTTTAACCAAATTTAAAAAAGTTCAGTTAAAGTTTTCTTATAATAATTCTAACAAAAGTTGCTTGCTTTTATTTTAAATAATGCAAGTTTGAAAAAGCTTTAGTTTCTTACAGCTGCTTAAACCACCTTTGTTTTAAGTTTATCTTAAACATGATGAAAACAAAAGATTTTTAACTTAACGTTGTTTAAATCAGATTTAAAAGAACTTAAAATAATTTTTTTTTAACTTTAAACTAAATAAGATTAGGGCAGCAATGTTAAGGCCAAAGAGACTTAAAGTCGAAATTTTATTTAAACCACTATAATTTTCTTTCGTTTAGCTTAAGCCAAAAGAGCGAATTTAAATAAAGAGAGAGAAAAAGAAAATCTTTCTTTTTTTAAACTTAATATGTATTGTCAATTGTAAAATACTTTGTGTACAAAATTTATCATTAAACGGAAATACAATAATTTCTTTAGCTTCCTTACTATTTTAGAAATTCTTAAATTAAATTATTTATTATACAATAAAATTCCGATGAAATTGAACTTTTTTTTTTTAATAAACAACAACAAACCTCGATAAGCTTTAAACACTCTTTAAAAGAAATATCAAGTATTTAAAAATTTCAATTGAAGAAAAACGAAAATTTCTTTATTTTTTATTATAAAAGTGATAAAAATTTAATAAACAAAACAGAAACGAACTTTAAACAAAACATTGATTAAATTAAAAACAAAAATTAAGTAAAGGGTGTTTTTTTTTAAGGCCGATAGAACTTGAATTGTAAAGAATAACAAACAAATTAATTTTTAATTAAAAAACTTGTTTAACTCTGTAAGACCAAAACATGGCTTTACATTAGAAAATGATTGCAGGCATATGGGCACCGCGGCGGTTACATTTTGGACCAGTGTTTTGAGCACTGCTAGCCTAAGGCATAAATTGTTGCTGGCTTATCAGCATAAACGAGTGAGCCCTACAAAATACAATCAAAAGTGTCAAATCATAAGACTTAAAGGCCAATTGACTGATCCATAACTCCATAATTTCAAGTGGCCAACTGCGGCTGTAATCACATCTCGCCCGAATTAATGTCATCTTTATTTTTTTCAATAAAAGTCATTGATCATGGTACGGTAGCGATCTTTTTGGACCGTTACCCGAACTCCGGCTTAATTTTTGAAGAAATAAGGTCTGATAATGTTTTTATTGCAACCTTAACCGTTCAGCGTAATCGCTGCACACACTTTTGCGTTTTAAAGAAAATTTTATTATATTTTGGTAGCGATGTCCAAGTGTGCATTCTGCGATCGATTATAAATTTTCTCACCCGATCCTACGTTCGTAGATATAAAACTCTCAAGATAGCAAAATTGGTTGACATCTTCTATTTCGCTGGCACCAATTACAAATAAATCCCGGAAACTAGCATTTATACGTAAATTTTTTCCCCCATATTCATTAAAAATATTTTTTATTCATAAGGTAAAGGTTTATTAAACAAATTTTCATAGAAAATTCATTTCATAAGCCTGTTATAAACCTGAAATATTTTTTATGAATATGGGGGTTTGTCTTAAATTATTGAGGGTCGAAAGGCGGGCACTTCCAAAAAAAAAAGCTAAAAATGTTCTCTTTTCTTTAGAAAGGTCTTAAATTTTCTTTCTAAATGCAAAAATTTCTTATATTACAAAATTTAAATCAAATTTTATTACCAATTAACAATTTTATTATGTTACAAATAAATTTATATTTTTTATAATTTAATTTACAAAATTAGTTTTCAACACATTTTCTTTAAAAAAAATTGCTTTCACAAGGTGTATTTTTATTTTCAATTCGTATTATTTTCAAACTTTTCTTTTCTCGAAAAAAAAACCTAAAATTTAATTTTTAATAGTTTGTAACAAATTTAATGTAAAACTTTGATTTTTACAACTTTAAAAGAATGTTTTGGGTAATAAAAATGAAAATAAATTACAAATGCCTTTAAGGTCATTAAAATAAAATACAAAAAAAAATTTTGTTTTTTTTTTTTTTTTAATTTAATTTTTGTGTTAAGAAACAAAGAAAAAGAAAAAAGACACGAAACCATGTCTTTTAATTTAATTTTCAATATAACATTTCAACACTTTGCACTTTGATTTTATGGAAAAGAAGAATTTTAAATAAATTTTGTCGTTTTAACAACTAATTTTAAATGTGTGGATATAATAAGAAATTTAAAGCACACACACACACAAGTTTGGAATTGATAATTATTTTCAAACTTTTTTAAATTCCCTGCTAAAGTTAAAAAGAAGATTATGTTAAATGAATATTAAAAACATTTGTAACGGTAAAAAATGTTGCTCTCTCTGTGCTTCTCTTGCTCTTTCCTTTATGCACTGTGGGTTGATTGCTGTTTGTTTGTTTGTTTGTTTTCTTTTGTCTGCATACATGCATCAAATTCAAAATGACATTTTAATTTTTCCACAATTTGTGTTAGTGTCCTATTATTGTCTTGTTGCTTTTCTTCTTGACGTTTCACGTTTCGTTTTAGTAGTTTTTATTTTTTTGTTTTTGGTAAAGCAAACATAAAACCCAATTTCACTAATGACAAATGACAGCTGAACTTTAACACATGCACTCTGCCTTAAAACAAAAACATAAAAAAAAGAGAAGTGAAGTGAAGAAAAGATAGTAAAGGGTAAAAGAAATGCCAAATGCAGAAAAAATATCAATGACTTTTCTTTAATTAAAAAAAAAAATTCTAAACACACTAGCTTTTTAACACTAAAAAATTCCTTTAAATTTTCAAAAACACAGGTAGGTACATATTTCAGAATGAAAAAAGAACGAACTTTTTTCCTTAACATTTTGCGCTTTTCTTTTATGAAAGCAAAAATCAAAATGATTACAAAATGTTCATGTGTGTTCTAGTTTTTCGAAAAGCATTAATTAAAAAAACTCTCGCTTTATTCAACCCTTTTTCATTTTCTTAAGAAAAATTCTTTTACTTTTTCTTCTTTAATTGCTTAAAATGTGCATGCACCCCATTACAAGGTAAAAAGGGGGCCAGTAAAGGGATAAAGTTTGAAAAAAAACTATAACATAAAATATAAACTAAAAAATTAGAAATTAGAAATTATTTTAGAAAATAGAGGAAATTTTATGGGCAGTCATGGACCCGGCAAAACTAAGTTATGTTTAGAGGTTAAGATTTATATAAGAGTTCTTTGTGGCGAATATTTTCTAGATATCAACATCTTTATGAGATTTGTTTGTCTTAAAAAGATTTTATAGAGGGAGTTTATATGGGACATATGGCCAGTTCTGGACCGACCAGTACAAAATTTATATGCATTAGTAGCTATTAGCATTTTTATCTATTTTCGGGAGTAGTATTGCTTAGGAGCTATAGTCATTTACGGTTGGCAATAAAATATTTTGGGACCAAATTAAATCGTTTTACCAAGATATTTCTATACTTTATGGATACGAACACTCTATTCCGAAAAGAAGTTTGTATAGGCGCCATGTGAAATTATAGACTGATTCTTAACATTTTCAATAGGCGTCTGCCAAATGGGAATTGATGTGTTTGTACCAAATTTCTTTAAATTATCTTTGAAATTGCTACATACACTATGCACAAAAAGTTAGATGGACAGACAACCAGTCATCTAGTCGGACGGACGGACACCTTTAGATCGACTCAGAATGTAAATCTGAGTAGATCGGTCTAGATTCTAGAACCAACATTTGTATGTGTTAGACACATCAGCACAAACGCATAATACCCTTTCATCTATTTAAGTGTGGTTAAAAATAATTATTTTAAAATCTCCCGCAAAAATTTTCCTCTCAAGAATAATTGCTGGTTTTTTTTTGTGTCAACATTTTGAATCGTTTAATTTTCTAACCTAAATAAATAAATCTAAACAAATTTATCTTTTATTGTTTCACATAAATTTGCAACAATTTGATTTGGATATTTATTAGTTATTTCTATCGTTATTTATTCAGCAAATTTTCTAACATCAATTGCTTGAATGAGTGGTTGCTGTTACGAGTAGTTGCTTGATTGTCATTGACTTTATTGACATTTTCAAAATGACATTTTTCAGTTTGAAAGCTTAATTTAGATTTATTTTTATTAAAACAAATCAAAAAAAAAATAACAAAAACAAAACACAAAACTCTTTTAATACAAAACACAATTTAAATAATTTATATTAAAAAGTTTTAAAACAAGCATCCATGAAGTTTGTTCAGAAAAATATGTCTCAAGGTTATAAAAACGATAACGATGTTTTATATTTAAATAAAATATTTAATAAAATTTAATAAAAAAATAATATTTTTTGTTCCAAAGCTGATTAAAAAAATTAGTCATAGTTTGTGTGTTAAATTTTTCTTTAAAACAATAGAATCTTTAGAAATAATTTGTGTTAATATTTGAAAAATAGTTTTATTAAGTACATTTTTTTTCTAAAAAGAGCGGAAGCTTTGATAAGTTAAGATGATTGAAGGCTTTAGAACTAATTCATCATAAGGGCACATTTAGTTTACAAAGTGATTTCCTTGAGTAAGAATACATAAAATTGCACAATTAAAGAAATTGCAAAAGTTTTGGAAAAGAAATTTTAATATTTCTATAAAAAATGCAAACTAAAAAAGGTATTTAATGTAAATGTAGCATAAATTTAAATGTAGCATAAATTAACTTTTTTAACAAGCGATTACTCAAGTACCCATGCCGTTTTATCTAAGAATTATAACTCCTAACTTATGCGAATGCAATTGTAGTTTTTTAAAGACAAAAAATACTTTCATTTAGCCAAAAAGAAAGATAGAACCAAAAAGATTAAATAACATCTTTTTGGTTACTTAAGTAACCATTTTTAAAGTAACCAATTAACCAACATTATTTATACAAATTAAATTATGGCCCTGAATTTGTAAAACGCAAACGCAACGCGAATAACTATATTGAAAGCAAAAACAAAATCGAAAATATTTCATAATTTTGTTGTTGTTTTCTAAAGAAATCCCTACAAGAAGTGAATGAGCGAGTAGTCACTTTTTTCACGTTGGTGTTAAGAAAATGATAGAAAGAAATGACAGAAAACTTGATTTCGGTCATTTCATTCTATCATTTTCTTAACACCAACGTGAAAAAAGTGACAACTCGCTCATTCTCTTCTTGTAGGGATGTTTATTGAATTTTTAAATTTTAAACGCTGCATATCTTGTGGCGTTGATAATTTTAAAACGCAATATGTATTTCTGTAGAAAGCAACAACAAAATTTTGACAAATTTTTGACATTGTTTTTGCTTTCAATGTTATTTTTGGCATTGCGTTGCGTTTTACAAATTTAGGGCCTAAAGCAAATCATAATAACTTTCATTAAAAACTTTCGAGTTCTTTTAGAATTTTATAAAACATTAACGTTTACCCGTTTGTTAATCGTTAAAAACCCGACTAAATGCAACAAAACTATCGAGTTCTTTTATAATTTTGTATAACACTAACGGTAACATTTGTTAATAATTAAAAAACCGACTTGATGCAACATTATTTTGTTTTAATTTTATTTTGTTTGAAACAGTTTCCCTTAGTTTTATTCAGAATCTTCTTTAGCAACAAACTGGTACCTCAAGGAGACCGTTATTTTTTTAAGTAACCACTAGATTTAAAGAAAAAACTAAGGACAATAATAAAATGTTAACGTATTAAAACATTTTGCTCAAAAACTTTTTAATTCTTTTAAAATTTTAGAAAACGCACACGGGTACCAGTTTAGTTTCTTTTTTTTCGTTTGTCTCCTATTTATCAGATTTCTTTGTCTTAGGGTGTGTGTGAAACGGTAGCAAAGTTCTATGGTGAAATGAAATTTGTTTGTGGTATAAAATGTTCATATTTGTGCTGTGTGAAATTGTAACATTATTGACAACGTAAAATTTTGACATAAAGAAAAAAACAATTACTAGTAGTTTTGTGAAAATGAATAAATTAATCAAGTTTTTACCAATAATCATTTCAATTCTGTTGGAATTGAGATCGTCCCAACTACTTGATGAATTCGTTCTTTTATATTAACAATTTTTAAAAAAGTGTGGGCAAAAAAGCTTTTACATGTGTAAATACTTACATGTTGTATAATTCTTTTTAATTTTTTCGCCGCTGGTCCTGCTTCCATATTATTTTTTATTTTGTTTAAACAAATTTGATGAAAAAAAATTATTTTGTGGTTGTCAAAAATTTCTACACTAATGTCAAAATTTATACTAGCCCCCAGGGCTAGTGAAATTTTATTCACCTCAATAGTGTCAGAATTTTACTTCCATGAGTACTTTGCTACTGTTTCACACACACCCTTAATATAATAATAATTATAATATCATAATACTCAAGTAATCGTAATTTTTTTCTTAAGTAACCGTTAAAAAAAATTTTAGTAACCACTATGTTTTACAAAAAAAAAAAAAAAGCAAATTGCATCATTGACATTTTAAAATATTAAAGCAAGTTTAACCAAAACTTTTTTAGTTCTCTTACCCAAAATTTCACCAAGTTAAGTTATAATTAACTATCAGTTATAGCTGTCAAAACATACTGTTAACTGGAAGTTAAAGTAATAGTTAGTTTTAACTGAACTTGGTGAAATTGGGGGTTAATGTTTTAGAAAACTCACACGGGTACCCGTAAGTCACAAGTAAAAAAATTCCAACAAAATGGAAATTATTTTTTAAAAATTTGTCTCCTTTTAATCAGATTTTTTTTCTGTTTTAAAGTAAATTTTTCCTTTAATATCATAACGAATACTCAAGTAATCGCAAATGTTCTTAAGTAACCATTGAAAATTATATAAGTTACCACTATATTTTTTAAAAAAAATTAATAACATTTAAAAATGTTTTAACAAACTTAATGCAAAACTATTTAGTTATCTTAGATATTTAAAAAATCCCAAACGAGTAATCGTAAATAATTCCAAAAAACCCGAACTAAACAAAAAAAAATCTTGGAAAATTATTCTTTTATAAATAAGTTTTTCTTGTTTTTAAGCAAACATTTATTTAATAGAATAATGATTACTAAAGTTATCGCTTCATTTCTAAAGTAACCCTTACATTTTTTTATTTTAGCCAATTACGAGACCTATTAACTTATATTAAATAAACTTAAACAATTGTATCTTTTATTGACTTACATGTATGATTATCCGTTATTCAAGTTACCTGTAACGCAAGAAAGTTTGTTATTACTTATCTTTTTCTAGGGTTGTAAATATTTAAAGATTTTAAATTTTTTTTTTTTATTTTATGAATTTTCATAGATTTTTAAAAACGAGTACATTTAAAAATTACAGGTACGGTTAACTGTTTCTCCATTAATCGATTATGCGGGTAAATTTATGGTTTTTTACTTTTTCGTAAATACTTAAAGGCTTTTGATTTTGTCGTTAATTTTCTTTTATATTTTATTGATTTTTAAACACAAATACTGGTTACCGAAGTAGACAATAACATTCATGGGTCAAATACGAATGGCAACTGAACTAAAGTTAAATTGCCAGCAGCGAAATCAAGCAACGCCGCAAATATTAAAACATAAAATAAGAAAATTGAATATTTTAACATGTGCGTCGTTGCTTATTGTCGCTGCTGGCAACTCAACTTCAGTTGTGTTGCCATCCGTAATCGACCCATTCAAATGACAATGTAATAAACATTTATATTACATTTAAATAATAAAGTTACAAGATTTGATTCTTTTTTTAATTTAATATTTTAGCACTTGAACTACAATTTTAAATACCGGTTACTCAAGATAAACCTTTAACATTTAAGGCAGGAGATGGATTATTTTTATTATTAAATATTATGTTTGTTGTCATGAAATTAATTCAAATTATGTAATTCCATAAAAACATCACATACAAAAATTCGGTTACTTATTTTCAAAGTAACCACAATTATAATTTTAATAAAAACCCAGTTGTTTTTTATAATTTTTATAACGCTTGAAGACAGAAAGAAGATGAAGTATAGTTAACTTGTTGGAATTTTAGTAACCATTATCTGGTTATACTACAATTATTTCGAATAACCGTTTAAAGAAATTTGACGTTTTTATTTCAATTTCAGTTCATATGTGCTATCAATATAAAAGAGTTATTTATTTATATAATTTTATCAATATAAAAGAGTTATTTATATTGATAACACAACAACAAACATATTTGATTTATATTTATAATGGCGAGTACCAATTGTTTGATAATTGTATTAAAGTAAATTTTGTTTTTTTTTTTTAAATTGTTTATTATTCCTTAATATTTGTAAAAATGTTCGGAAAGTATAAATTATAATAGCTTATCGAGTACCCATTATTCGGTTAATCAAATTGTAATTTTTTTTTATTTTCTTTAAATTCTTTCGTATTTTTAAAATAAAAAAAAAAACATTTAATACAAAAAAAATTGGAATTAATTAAAATTTTTGTAACGAGTACCCATTATTAAGGTAATCATACTGTAACAAATTACTTATGGTGTTTTCTTTTCTACAAAAAAATGTGACATTTTATTCAAGAAAATGCAATTTGGTGTCTATTTCTTAAAAATTTTGCTCCCGAAAAGGATGAGTTTTTTAAAATAAGAAAAGCCACCCTTTTCGGGAGCAAAATTTTTAAGAAACAGACACCAAATTGCATTTTTTAAAAATATTTTTTTGCAGAAAAGAAAACACCATTAGTTGCATTTCTTTTTTATTTTTACAATATAAAATAGTTAAAATGCATAAAAAACTCAATTATTTTCGAATTTTTATAACGAGTACCAATTACCTACCCGAGTTACCATTTATTCAAAATTTCTGCTGATTTTTGATTGGAAAGTTTTTTATTTTTAAATTTATGTTTTTTTTTAAGTTTTTTGTTATTACAAGTGTTTACCATTTAACAAACCGGCTCGACCAAAAACGAAATTAATTCTTAATAAATATTTTTTTAGGCTTCTGAGTAAATATTCGTCGTATCACTTAACATGCAACAACAAATATGTGCACATATTTTTTCTTGTTCAAAAATGTTTATTGTTGATGTGTTCTGTTAATACCCTCCCCTCTTAAAAACACATTCATAATAAATGCATTTTTAACAAAGTTTTCTTGTGTATATTGTCAAGAAAGAAAAAAAATTTAAGTAACAGACAAATACCCCATGAAAATGTTTATGGAAAGACAATTGTGTCATCATAAGAAAAATGTTTTTCTTTGGCTGATACATTTTTCTTAAGCATATTTTTATTGTTGTTGGTTTTGTCATTGTTATATTATTTTTGGGCTTTGGAATTTTTTTTTTTTTTTTTTTTTGTTATTTTGTGTTAAATGTTTACGTTTGACATTTTAAATGCCATTGTTTTGTTAAAGTTTTCGGAAGTTTTCTACATTGAATTGATCGTAAGAGTTATACGAGTATAATTATGTGGCATCACGTTATATGGGAGAGGTTTTTAAAAAAAAAAAAAGATCACGGAGATCAATAACTTGAATTTATGAGATTTTTAATAGGTTTTACGTTTTTTAGTGAAGGGGAGAT
Source organism: Pollenia griseotomentosa (assembly GCA_963931875.1). Classification (NCBI taxonomy): domain Eukaryota; kingdom Metazoa; phylum Arthropoda; class Insecta; order Diptera; family Polleniidae; genus Pollenia; species Pollenia griseotomentosa. The sequence continues at coordinate 19,477,051 of OZ007562.1, forward strand.
TTAGTTTTTTGGAATGAAGTGTTAATCTTTTTAAGTTTTTTTTCTAAAGCTTAAAAGTAAAAAGTTAAAAATATTGTATTAACAGCGGTTTTCTATTATTCTGAATTCAGTCGAGACTTTAATCCCAAAAAATGTCTTATATTTCGACTAAAATCTCTATTATACTCTCGACTAAATCATTTTTATTAGTCTCGCCCAAGGCGAATTAAGTTATACAGTGGCAGCAACAATACAAAAACAACAAAGGTTTATTATTGCATTTATTACGGCTCGAGCTGTGAACGATTTCTAAAGAAAACACTGTAAAACCAAATCAAATTGTTTCGAATTGTCAAGGCATTTCGCTGGCACCTGTTGAGACAAATCTCTATTATAGTCTTGATTGCAATCTCTATAGTAGTCTCGACAAAAATTTCTATTAGTCTCAACAATAGTCTCTATTATAGTTTCGACTATAATCTATACGATAGTTTCGACTTTAATCTCCGACTAAAGTCACTAAAAGAACCTTGACTTTAACGTATAAACACAAGGGACAATTGGAGAAATTCGCGGTAGCACGACATCACAATTAATGCGAAAAAATAGTTTATAATGTTTACAAAAGTGGAATTTATAAAAATATTTTTTTTTTAAAGTGAGATTAAGACATAAGCAATTGAATACGATAAAAGAAATATTAATAAAAATCATAAAACAATCCCAGTAAAAAATGTGCCCAAAAAGCAAGTCTTTACAAAGAAAATCCCTTACAAATCTGCTGATGGGATGCATGATTTTTCAAAGGGGGGATTCCCTGTTCGGAGGACTACATTCTGTTGAATATAAGCGCTTTTTTAACAAATGAAAAATTCAATTACCAAATTTACCGAGAAGGGCTCATTGATATTTGTCTTGTAATTGACTTTCGTTGGCATGCGTTTGTATGTGTGTAGAATATTTGTTAATTGGTTCGCTTTAAAACCTTCGCCTTCAGCTTTTTGTATAATTTTGTTCACTAGCATTCACTGCAGCATAACAGCTCTTTGATTAGACTCTAATCATGCGTTTTTTTCTCTTAAGCGCTACGAATTTTTGTTACTAGTATATAATTTAATTAAAAAAGTGGTTATTCGAATTAAAAATATGCTATAAATACAAAATAAAACAATTATTAAGGTAAATAGTAACTTTAATTACCAATATTGGAAAGAAAAATGGTCACTTTACCACAATTTAGTCGTCGTGCGTCGTCGTCAGAAATAGAAATAAATCAATTGCAGAGTTCGTTATGCACGATGTACGGCCGACACCCTAATAATGTGCATTGTCATATACACAAATATGTATGTTTTATATCTGACGACGAATATTCGTTGCTAAAAAATCGTCGTGCGTCACAATAATGCTTAAAGCAATACTCTCTTCTACACTAGTGTACAACAGTAGTGTACAATATACAGTTCAAAAACCATTTTAGTTAATATGTTTAAATAACTCGAGTGAATATTGTCAAAACTTCTACTTCAAATTAAATCTTGCAAGTGTTTAAATTTCCGTAAAGTTCAACATGAAATAAAAAACTTAACATTTTTTCCCCTATAATCAAAAGTCATTAATCATTTTGATTGTTTTTGTTTTAATGCTTAAGAACACAGCACACATTTATTATACTACTTTGCATAGACTCTGGGCTTAACATTTCGCAAAAATAAAAAATTTAAAAAAAAATCTAAGAATAAAGTTCATGTTTAAAAACTCTAACCTCAAATCAATAAAGTACTTAATTTACCACTGTAGACACATTACCAAGAATATTAAACATTTCTTTCTATCCTGCCACTCACTCACTAACTCTTTTTCCTTGTTTTTCACATAGTTTTTGCCATATAATCAAAAATACACTTGGAGAAAAATGAAATGAAATGAATTTAATTAAAAGCCTAAAGGTTGGCAATAGTTTGTTGTAAGCTAAAAAAATTAAGTGTTAAAGAGAATTAGAATTAAAGAGAAGGAAAATCGTGGCATTTTTATTTTAAAAATCGTTTTAAATTCAAAATTCTTTACTTCACTAGACACTTAAATGTAAATTTGCATTGGAAAAACTCAATATTAAACCAATGCAACAACAACAGGCAAAGCAATAGCCCTGCAGATAACGAGACTAGTCCATACATGCATGTAAACAGTAGTCCATAAAGGAGTAGGAGTACTACAAAACTACTCCAAATATATGGGTAAAAGGTGGTCCATTTAACATTACGATGTCCTAGGAGGGGACCATATAACCCACCGAAGTAGTCCCTTAACTACTCCATGGAGTACTAAAGTGGGTTAGTTTTAAAAGTACTCCATGTCATTACAGTATGGAGTACACCAAAGCGGTAGTTTAAGCATTTTTCATTTCTTACTAATCGCCTTTTATGGCGTGCCCTGTAGTCTATTATTGCTATTATTAAATATATTTACTTGGTATTTTTAATTTGTTTACCTTTTTTTCACAAATTTCACAAACTTTCACTTTTAAATAAACAATTAATAATGGACACCATCAGGGCTACCAATGTGTAATACTGTAAACAATAGAAAAGTATACATCATGTAGTTGTTGGCAGCACTGGTCCATATTACAGTAGATTGGACCATGTTGCAAGTAGTCCATTTAAGCCACAATGAACCACGTAACCCAATATTATCTGTAGGGAGCAAACAACTGTTTTTGGAGGCCACCTTCTAAATAAATACACTTTTTTATGATATTTTTTCGGATTTAGTAGTGCTACCATACTTTTATCTTAATTAAATAAGACTTTTTAAACAAAACTCAAAAAATCAATCTGTATTTAAACACGATTTAAGTTTATATGAAAATTAACTTAATATTGAATTAAATATTATCCTGAAAATTGGGCTTAAGAGTTTTAAGCAAAAACATATATTTTAAGCGAAACTACTTTTGTAAGTCTGCTTTCACACGTTTCATCTTTTGATGCTCAACTCTTATGTTTTTAGGTGAGAGAAGAAAGAAGAAAGGGGCTTGGTACGGAGATGCCTGCACTCGGTCAGTACGCTTTGTGTTTTTATTCGTTGGTATATTCACAACGGTGGCGGCATGTAATTATTTCTTTTTTTTTTCTCTTTGATTCGCTGTAATAAAATTTTTGTTATTTTGAACAGAAAAAGTTGAAACCGATTGCTGCGTGTGATATTATTGACATCTTTAAAAGGGAATTGAAAAGAAGTTGAGCATTAAAAGATGAAACGTGTAAATTTAGACTAACATAGAAACAGGGTTGTCAGATTTTTTGAGCTCTATCGCCAAACCGTATGTCAGAAATCGCCATGCGTCAATTTTGTTCAGTTTTCGTAACATTTTTTTTTTTTTTTAATTAAAGTTTGCATACAAAAAAAGCTAGTACAATATTTCAGTCAAAAACTGAGAAAAAATACAAAAATTTCGCCGAAGTAAATTTTTAGTTTCTGCTATTTAAAAAAAAAAAAATTACATAAAATAAAGATCATATATTCAGTTAAAAAAAAAAAAAAAAACTAAAATTAAGTATACAAGTCTATATGATCGTACACTTCAGCCTCATCGATTTAATTACTGGTGTTTTGACCTGCATTTATACTATTAGAAATAAATAGTGACCGAATATTAAATTCACTTAAAATGATAACAAAAATCATGTGAAAAAAGTTGCCAGATTTTTTTTAAATTAGTAATGTTAACAAAAAATGCCAAACTGTTGAAAAAATCGCTGAAATAATATAAATGGTAAAAATAGCCAAGTAAATCGCCAGTCATGTCAAAAATCGCCAAAAAAAAATTGATAGTTGCCAAATTGAAAATCCCACCGCCAAACACGTTTCAAAATCGTCACGTTTGACAGCCCTGCATAGAAGAATGACTAGAACAAAAACTCTCACATATATTGAAATATTTAAGTAGTTCAAGTGAGAATAAAGATCAGTGTTAGCCGTGTTGCCTAAAGGCTTTTATTGTTATACTAAATTTGTAAAAAATTCATCAAAAATGGGTTAAAAAGAAAATAAAATCAATTAACCAACGGTGACGGGTATGCAGAGCTCCTGGTGTCCACTACAGATTTTATATTTATATTAATAAAAATATAAAAACATCAAAAAATGGCATGGAATGCAACAAGCAACAAAGGATAATCCATCCTTCCTGTGAGTAAGCTCAAGCAGACCGACATGTTTTTCCTATATTTGAGCACATGTAGGTGCGAGATTGAAAAAGAAAAGCATGGTGTAGTAGTTTTGGCGATCTCTTACAACTACAAAGTAAACAACTTCTTTCTAATACAATCAGAAGGTTAAGTTTTCTTGACCACTGCCCAGAGGAAAAAATGCAGACACTTCTACTTTTCAGGTCTTTAAGAAGCTATAAAAAAACACATACTTAATGAATTTTTCTTCTTAGAAAAGGTATTTAAGAGTGTCCTTTTTAAAATATTTTACACATTATAATCTTTACTCCAAGACAGGAACTGTCAAAATCGTCCTTTTAGTAGTTGAATGGGAAAGTGTAGAAATTAATTCTCAAATTTTTAGAAAAATACTCAACATCAACAGTTATGAATTTACTCACTTCGTATTATAAGCAACAGCAGTTCTTCTGAGATAGCCATATTCTTATGGCGATTTCTATTCTGAGAAAAAACTGCTACAGTATATGCATGTAACACTTTTTCATGTTACCTATAATCACTCGAAGTGTTACATGTTGTACAACTTCAATCGAACAGAATTAGCTGCCTTTGTTTACAACTATTACACTTTTATTATTAATGTAGTTCATTAGCGATTTTTAAAACTATTCGACTATTTGCTGCACACTTACTTTACGGTTTGGAAACAGACATTGACATCACTTATTGCTTGAACAAATTTAAAACGATAATAAATATATAGAATTTTCCACCAAAATAAAAAAACGATTTAATTCAAAATGGAGTATGCCGTCAAAGAATATTTAGATGTAGAATTCTTTTGACAAAACTTTTAAAATATTATGACAAACAAAATAAAATATTGGTTGTACAAACAAAGTAGTAAGTACCAAAGTTGTAAAACAGGGCAGTATGAACCCTTAAGTAAAAGTAAGGGTAAAACATATAATATGTTTTGCATGTTTTTCATCAACATTTTCACAAAAGAACTTCAAAATTTTTCCCACAGTTGTATTTTTTGTACAAACGAACACAAAATGTAGAACATGTAACATTAATGCAACATTTTTCTCAGAAAAAAAATCGCCATTAATTATTCTTAGAAAACCTTTAAGAAGTTTTCAAAGTGGATGCGAGAAGGAAAGACCTTGATATCCAATGACATGTCGTGTATATTGGAAATATAGTTGAAATACGGCTGACAAGTTTTATGGTTGCAAAAAATACCCTTAAAACCCCTCTTTATTACATACTTCTTTCTTCGGGTGGTAGAGTTTGGTTTTTTCTCGCCTTCTTTCTGTTCTAGTCAATTGTCTCTAATATTTAATGGAAAAAAGCAAAAAATAAAAGAATTGTGTCTAAAACTTGGGTGTTTATTTTATGGGGAAAGAGAGAAAGAGAGCAAATGGGAATGAGTGTTATTTATAGGATCCCTAAAATATGAAATAAATATCAGGTTAAATAGGATTAAAAATGAGAAATAGAGACTTAAAACAAACTTTTGTGCAACAGATTTAAAATAAATTTTTAAAAGCATTTCTTTAACCAAAGTTTAACAATTTACCATAAAATCATCAAACTCTAAACTAATATTAATATTATTTTTTATTTCTTTGCAGGTATGTTTTTTCCATTAACGAAACAGTGGTAAATATGTTAAAACTTTAAAATATTTCGCTATAACGTGCTAAATTCCCAATTTTTATTTTTGATAAATACACTAAAATTTATTGTTGAGGAAAAGCTAGTTTCTATGCGCATTTTACTAGTTGATTAGGCCAGATCAACAGCAAACCTTTTTCCAAAGAAATTGAAAAAGTAAAAGATATTATACAAATAAAACTGTAATGTAAAACGAATGAGAATTACTAACGTTTTTTAATTTAAATTAATTTTTTTTTTTAATTAAATTACCAATTATCTGCCAAATTGTCTCAGTGCTTTTCTTTTCCTCTTCCTTTTTTAATGAAAGAACCCCTTAAACTTTTGGTTTCCTTTCCTCTTTAAATGAAATATTTTAACTCCTTTTTCCCACCGATTGCTTCTCAATTCATAGTTATAGTTGTTATTTCACAATTTCAGTTTTTTTTATTTTTTTGGTGTTTGTGCTGCCATGTAGAATATATAAAATGGTTGTATTGCTAGAAAAGTGTGTGTTAAAAAACTGATAAGTTAAATTTAACGATATGTAAATGAAGCTCAAAATTCAGACACTTTACTAACACATACAACCATCTAACAACTACAAAAACTAACTAACTGTAGCAACAACTAAAACAAAAACTAAATTTATTTAACTTCAATTTGTTGCTGTTGCATCTTCGACTTGTTGTAGTTGGAGTAGAGTGAAATAAAAAACCCATAAAAGTTTCCTTGCGATAAATGAAAAGCAGAACGGAAGTTTTAAGGAAAAAGTTTAAAATTTTTATAAAAGCAGCAACTACAACTACAAGTACAACAACAACTCGAACGTATGAGTTTAAATGAAAAACTCTGGCAAAAACCAACCGTACATGTCAGTTAGTTTTTCAACAATGATTAATAATGGCTGGCCCTTAACTTTTCTACTGCTACTTTTTTGTGTATTCGAAGTATTTTTTCAATCTTTTACTCAAAACTTTTTCTAAAAAAAAAAAAACAAAAAGGGTAAGGCCATTTTAAGCCAAAAAAAAAACAAATATCCTTAAGCTAAAACAAAAAATACTATTGAACTTTTGTAGATTTTCCTTTAGACATTTATCTATTTTTTAAGGTTGAATTTTTGCTATTTTTTTTTCCCTTCCAAAATCATTTTTGCAAAATTTGCTTTTAATTGATCCATGTGAGCTGGAGTAGAGTAAAAACTCTTAACACTTTGCTAAAATGGTATTATCAAATGTCCACAAATTAAAAGTTGCTTTTTTTACGGAAACTCCTCGTCTGTGTAGAGGTTTTTCCTGCATATTTTGTTAAACTTATGCAAAATGGATTTGTAGTAGAGAGTTGTATGTGTGGGGGAAAAAAGTTTTAGAAAATTACCAAAAAAAAACCCCGTTAATTTGTAAAAGATTAAAGTTTTAAATATTTTTTTTTTTGTTTTTTTTGAATAAATTAACATTTTATTTGTTTAAAGTTTATCTTGGAAAAACATAAATTAAATAAGAATTTTAAAAATAAGAGATTTTAAAGAATATTTTCTAAATTAATTTACTTGATTAATAGAAAAGCAATGAGAACAAAAATTTAAGGCTTTCTTGCAAGGGATTGAAAGACATTCAATAGTATAAGAAGCCTCGAATATAATCCAAATATATGTTCCCATTGATCTTTTAAGTAGCATAGGGCCTCGAGTATAGTCTATGCATGTAATTGAAATGTTTTTTCGATATGGTCAACCTCAACAAAACTATTTTCAAACATATTAAGGTTACTGTAAACAAATTGTTGTCACCGGCAACAAAAGTATTTTTTTTTTTTTAGAAACAATTTTAAAACATTTGGTTACCAGCTATTATATTATTGTCATTGGCAACCATATTATTCTTAAATAAGTCCTTTATCAAGAAACCACAATCAAATAATAACAATAATATGTTTGCCACTCATAACAGTATGGCTTTAAGTTTAAAATAACGTTTTTCTTTTTCCCAAGAGCAACATTTTTTGGTTGGTAATCATACTATGGGGTCTTTTTAAGAGGCCTTCAACTTTTTTGGAAAATAAAGCATAACAAATTCAAAGGAATAAAACACATTTTTTTTTTTCTCTCAGATTTCATTGCCTCCGCGACGGCGCCTTATGAACGCCATCCTGTCGATCCAATTTTGTACTTTTTGAGGATACCAAGTCTTTATGTCAATAGTAAGTCGGAAGTTGGCTTGTTGGTTTATCAGCATAGACCAGAGATTTAACGTCTTGTTGGAACCATTTCGCCACCAAATTATTTGCAATGAAATTAGGAATAAAACAATCTCGAATCAAAGTTATTTTCGGGAATACATAATTTTTCATTAATAAGATTTTGTTGTTGTGCTAAATTCCCAATTTTCATTCTTGAAAAACAGGTTTGTTAAACAAATTATCATAGAAAATCCGTTTCATAAACCTTTTATAAAGCTGTTATATTTTTTATAACTAAGGCCGTTATATACTATAATATTGGCTAATTACATAATATTATTTTTTTAAAGTTGAATTTTTAAAAACCATTTCATCCAATTTATATACGAGTAATTATTCCAATTTTCAACACATTTCACAAAAATCTCGTTAGACAAATTTATTTTGTCATTAAAATTTCATTAACATTTTGATGAAAGAGTTCAAAAATCTTTATAAATACATTTCTAAGACATTCATTATAAAAGAAAACAAAAGACACCATCTCAAAAAACACTCCCTAATAGCAGGTCATTTTGGTTTTTTGTATTTCCAAAATTATAGCAGACAAACTGCTCGCTCAAATATTTAACTGACAATGATGACAACTCTTATAAAATAATAATTTATTAGCAATAAATTTGAAAGGTAATTAAGTTTGGGAAAAAATTTGTAGTGTTAAGTTTGTGTTTTTTATCGTACTTTTCTCTTAAAAAAAATTTAATTACTTTATTAAAACAAAAAGTAAACAAAAAAGTAACTTTGATTTTATCGTAAAAAAACACGTTTGGGCATGATGAAACATGTTTTAAAATAAAATGTTATTAAAATACATCATGTAAAAGAGTTAAGGAAACAACTAGACCTTGAAATACGCAGAATTTAAAAAATTCCCTAGGAGCTTTTTTCCTCTTCCCATTTTTACACTGAAATTTAAATAGGGAAAATTGAAGGAGGAAAAAAAACTCCCAGGGAATATTTATTTATTATTTGGGTTGTATATTTAATCAGTTACCACCCCAAAGAAAGTTTAATTAAAAATTTAAGAAAATTAAAAAAATGTTTGTTGTATTAAAATCAAGGCGAATTCATACCGCATCAGAGAGAGATTTATGTGTGCTTTCGCTTTTTATACCCACACCACAATAGAGGAGGCGGTTGTATGCGTATGTGCTGATGTTTGTTACGCCTTAAAATATTGGTCCTAGACCCACCTTTTAGTATACCGATCGACTCAGAATTTCATTTTGAGTCGATCAAACGATGTCCGTCCGCCCGTCCGGCTGTCTAGCTGTCCATTGTACAATATTAAATCACTTAAGGAAATTTGGTACATACGAAGTCTGTTGATATAATTATAAGAACCGGTTCATAATTTCAATCTTAAACTACTTAGGAGAAATTGAAAGAATTTGAGACCGATTGTTTTTTTTTTTTCTTTTGAGTCTTTCGAAAGTGAGCGTATTTTCAACAGACGGACTGGCAGCCTATGGTGAAATATGGACCGATCAAATTCAGTTGTATGATTCCCCGTCACATAAAACGAATTTGTGCAAAACTTAATGAGAATCGGTGCATTCTGCCACCAATTTGTGTTAGTTTTTCTAACAAAAAATATCAATTTTTTAGGGAGGTTGTTTAACATTTGGGCTAACAACTCTTTTCCAACTAAGCAGATTGTACTTGATTTTAATCGTAAACGACTTAGGAGAATGAGAAAGATTGACACCAGAACTCAAAAAATTTTCTTTTGAGTCTTTTAAAAATTATTGTGTTTTTAGACGGACAGACAGACGGACAAGGTTAACCGACTTAGAATTATTCCAGGACCCACCATATATGAACTTAATGGGGTCTGAGATGAATATTAAAAGTTTCATAGGGTATGACAAGCTTAGGATACCCTCATTCACCTACTAGTGGTGGAAGGTATAAAAATGGGAGAAGAAAAAAGTTTTTTTCTTTTTAAACTCCCGGGGAATATTTATTTTTTATTTGGCTTGAACATTTATTTAATCAGTAAATGGCACAAGAAAAGAGTTAAAAAACATTCAGAATTTTCGTCGTCTTGAAATTTGGTTAATTAAACTCTTTCTTAAAAGTTATTTCACCTTCATGCTGTCTGCCGATTACCTTCGGCCTTTCTAATTGTGCTGAGCTATTAATCCGTACAACAAGACCTTAGTGTTAAAAAAGGGTTTAAGTGTTTTAAATAGCGTGACTAGCAAGTTTTTTTTTTTTTTTTTTTTTTGCTTTTTTATAAAATGTTAAAGAATGTTTTAAACTGAAAAAGATTAAAGTTTTTCAGGTTTTTATAGGAAAAAAAAAACTGTTTACACAAAGAAATACCGAGAGTATTTAAGTAGCAAAATGTTTTTGGGGAAAATATTGTAGGCGTTTTATATGCCGCCTTCAAATCACTAAACCAAGTTACATTTCCATTTCATTTCGTTCTACTCAAAGACATATTAAAAATCAAAAAATGAAGCTAATTACCTAAATATGACTAGAAGTTTATTGTTTTACAAAGTTTAAACATGTAATTTAAAAAAAAATTGTAATAATGTTGAAGAAATTCAAGGAGTGTTTTTTTTTTCTTAAAAAAAAATAATAAAAATAAACTTTTACCGCACCCAAAATTTTCCTTCCCTATTACGCTGCTATTGTTTTCTTTCCATCATAATGTTTTTGTTTAATGGTCACTTTGCTTTTTTGACATTTCGTTAAAATGCTAAAGTCAATTGTGATATGTGTTTTTGTAATGCAATACCGTTTTTAAAATGTCTTTTTATTCTTTCAACATTTCATATCATAGTGGTTGGTAACGCTCCGTTGAATTTAATTTAACTTAGAAAAGGTAACGACCGTGTAAATTTTAACTATTATAAACATACATACTTTGTTGTTTCTTTAGTTTGTATAGGTAGGGATTAAAATAGATAAGACGAATCAAACAAGTGTAATTAGTTGGTTGTTAGCAATTTTTGACATGAAATATATTTGAAATATGTAGTTAGTCAACAAAAAAAAATTTATTGTACCACAAATAATGTATGCCTTAATGACATTTAAAATTGGTTAAAGGAATTTTAATTTAAATATAGATTAAATAATAGCTTTTGGAATAGTCGGAACTATAAAGCAACTAGAATTTATTCGTAACCAAAATAAGACTACTAAAGTCTTATCATAATTTGTATGTTTTTTGGTGTTTTTAAACGAGAATAAGATCTTAAAATTCGCTTATATGCATGTGCAGTGCTTATAGAAAAACTCGCCTAATTTCATCAGCATCATGAACAGAAATTCTTTTACTTGCAGCGGATATAAGTCTGGATTCACAATATGTAAGTTTTTTCAGCAAAACTGAGTCAATCGGTGCGAGAGGAAGAAATCATGATATACTTCTCTCTCCTCTTACCATTATTTTCCGATTTTCTGAAAGCAAACTTTCATAGTGTGAACGCAGACTGAATAAAAGATCAAAATTAAGCACATTTAGTTTTGACCGGGGCTGTGGAGTCGGATTTGAGGTTTTTGTACCGGAGTCGGAGTCGAAGTATCCACAAAAACTTGCGTTCCCGACTCCAGTTTTACTACTTTGCATATGTAAATAGCTATACTAAAGCTTAATGCGGCACGTGTTAGAATTAAAATATCGATTTTAGATTTTACAGAATCATTGTCTTACAATATTTAACCATTAAAAAAGAGTTTAAATCCAAATAAGTATTAGTCTCATATACATTTAGCGGCAAGATTATAGTAGGAGTCGGAGTCGGAGTTAGAACTATGTTTTGACTACTCCACAGCCCTGGTTTGGACAATTTCGTTTTATTTACAATTGCAAAAGTTAGGATACATATAAGCGTCAAATCCCTTTTACCTTTCGTGTAGGGTATAAAAAGGTGCAGCTAAAGCACGTCAACTGCTCTCCAAAACTTTTTTTAAATGTTCCATTAACTTCAATTGACAAAATATGATTCGTGTGGTGCAGAAGTAGTGATTTTGACTCGAAAAGTAACGACTGTCCAGGTCAGCCAAAAAAGTTTAAAAATTGTAAATTGGCGCCGTTACTCCATTAGGATTTTTGTCATATTCAAGAGGAACTCAATTTTCGTTTTTTTTAATAAATGAATTAATGGGCAACACTTGCATTATCTTCTAAAATATTATGTTCACATAAGGAACCGTTGCGATTTTAAAGCAAAAAAAAATTTTTCGTAAGCGACAACCTTCATACAAAATTTATACGAAATAAAATAAAAAAAAAACCTTCTTCTTTAAAATTTTGTTTTTGTTCGATTTAAAACAAAAAAAAAATAGGTACCACACAAGTTAAAACCGAAAGACGTTTTAGCACTTCCGAAGTGCTATTTAAACGCCATAAAACAAAGCAACTTTTTCATTGCATCTTTATTGGCAATGAAAAATGAATCCATTAGGACAGCGCGAAATCGTATTTAAGGCCAGACCAACCATATTCAGAAAGCTAATGCTGGGTATATGGTAGTAACAGAAGGGTCACATCTATAATGATCTGCTGAAGTCGATCACAGGAGACCTGTACCAATTTCCAATTTTTTATGAATATTTAACAAACAAAAATTTCGAAATAAAAAATTATTTTTTATTGCCAAAAAAAATTATGATTCTAAAACAACAGCGCATATTAGAAAAAAGTTAACATTACTTAAGGAAATTTTATTGCGGAATTCCGGATTTTTTTTTTGTTTAATTTCAATAAACCAAACCGTTTTTGAGTTACGCGAATACATATATGCTATGCAACCTCCTCCATCTTCGAAATAACGGTATATCTTGAAAACAAGCGCTTACCTAAAACAGCCAGTACCATTGTATTCAGCGTACCCGAATAAGGCTAAAATGCCAGGTGCCCAGGCTTGTCTGAAGAAAAGTGTCAAATTCTAGCACAGTGTTATATATTGGACGTCAGTACTAATTTTGTAAAGCATGCCTTGTGACACTCTTATGCAATAGAGGGTTAATAATTCGTATTCTTTATTACAACTTATATTTCTCTGTTGCCCTTAACCAGTTTATTATTGCCCTAAAAAACGTTTTTTAACTCCAATAAAAATCTTTAAGTTTTCGTTTATTTTGTTTTTTATGAGTTTTCTCAAGGGTTGTAAAACGACCTTCTTTGGTTTTCATTTTTTTCTTCCACAAAAATCCCCTCGAAACGAACATTTCTTTAACGCTTGACTTCAAGCCGTGTTTATCTTTGAAACATAAAATTTTCAATATTTTATAACTTAACATCCGGCATTGTTTTGTTTTACACTCGTTTATAAAATATTTATAGGTTAATTAGAAAGAAACAAGTCATAAAACTTTCTTGGTTTAACTGTTAAGTCTGTAAATTAAGCAATTGGTTTAAGTAATAAAATTATCCAGCTGATTTTATTTTACTTTTCAAATGTTAATTATAAATTAATTAAATGAAGACTATCACTTGATAACACATCTATAAAAAATCAATTTATTTAATTAAACATTTATCAAAAAAAAAAAAAACTATTTTAAGCTGGCATGTCTTATAAATAATATATTAAAAAATCAACACTCCCTTAAAATATTTTCTTATTTTAGTTCGGTAATATAATTTTTTTTATTAAAAAAATAGAACTTTTTTAATGGCCCTTGGGTTATAAAAAATAATAGTTAGCGGGGTTTTATGACTAATAAATCAATCAAGAGAAAAACCAAAGCATAAGCTTTTTTAGGGCATTTCAATTTAAACAAATTTAAAGTCTATAGTTTAGGCGTAAGAAAAATACTATATTTTTACAACATTTAAGAAAATCAATATTGTGTTAATGGATTTGAAAGATTATTTAAAAATAAAAATTAAAAGCATTTTTTTAAAAAATTTTAGAGAAATCGAATTTCTAATTAGTTTTCATTAAAAGTTTGAAAATTCTAGTTTTTTTTTTTTTAATTGTATGTTAAAGGACACTTAAGTAATAAACTTTATTGTTACTTTTTTAATACTTTTTACTTTTTCGACCATATAATACCCTACACCATAGTATTTAAAAACACATTTTCGAAAGTCTCCCTATTTAAAACTTAAGAGCAATCATGGACCCTATAAAACAAAATCATCGTTTAAGGTTGAGAACCTTATATAAGTCCTTTGTACTGAATATTATCTCGATATCTACATCCAAATGGGATTTTTCTGTCTTGAAATTTCTGTTCCTTCAAAAACACAACTCATGTTAATAGTCAATAACCAACGCACACCCAGAAACCATCAACGCACTTGGATTACCTCCACCTTTCATCTGCTTTCGAATTCAGAGTCTTACCTGGCTCAAAACCAGTCCCTCAACCCTACTCTCTACTAGCAGACTACCAATCCTAATCATACCAACGCAAAACTTATTTTGGCTATCACACAAAATTTGCCATTGGGGGAAAATCAGCTTTTCATGTGGAAATCTCCCTTCTCGCGGTCTTGGGTATAAACCCGCATAACCACCGCCACCCGCAGAACCACCGAAAGCACTTCCGATACACCGTTTATCTTAAAGTTCGTAAGCTCAACCTTTTTAAAGTACTAATTACCCAAAAGATTAAGTCTTTACGCAAAATACAATCATCCTGAAAGACAGGAAGCAATTCCCGTAAGAAGCATACTAACGGAGGTCTTAACCCATAATCAGACCGGTGCCGTGTCTCCGGCTAGTAGCTCCCGTGGCACCAGATAGAAAGAATCTCTGTTGAGCCTTCGGCGTCAAGAAATCACGAAGACTTCAGGAAGCCTGTCATTTTAAATCTTTGTCGGATCCCAGGAATGCAAGCACCTGAATTACGCCACAGATTTTCAATGTCCAACTTAAAGACATCGACACAACAGAAACTGTCATGCTCCCCTAGTCCATCTACACAGAAAAAAATATAAATTGATTTCAAATACAAAGTTTACGATTTTATTAAAAAAAAAATTAATTAAATTTGCACCAGTAAACAAATTAATAATATCAATTAAACGTTTAATTGATTTGATTAAAAGTTTAATTCATTTGATTAAACATTTAATTCACTTGATTAAATTTTTATTTAAAACTGATTTCAAATTAATGCTTTAATGGCTGAACAATTTTGGAGAATTTTTTCTGTGTACCATATCTCTTTAAGAAAGATCTCCATGGCATTACGACTATAAAACAGAAAAGAAAACTCTCCGGATATCTTTCAGCGGTTTCTAAATGTATATTCCTGTTGCCTGGGGGTTTAGTCTATTTAAAATCCTTTTGGATTTATGGCATGAACCAGTAGATGTAACATCAAGAAGTTAGAATCCTCTTGATGCTTAACTACGTCCAATGGGGGATGCAGTACATCATTCAGGGGAACCAAGCAAGACAATGTAGCTCTTTTTGTCGTCCATTCGATAGAAAAGTTTAGATAGACGACAATGTTGCCTACTTTGTCGTCAAACATATATTTTTTTTTGTGTGCTCTATCAGAATTCATTGTTATTTTGGGAAAACTTCGAAACAGTGTAATTAAGTAATGTTTTATTTTGGAAAAAAGTTCGAATTTGTCTGTACAGTGTTATTTAATTATATAACTCTGTCACGTTGAGCAGGATTTCAAAAAATAAAAAATTCAATTTCATAAAGTTTGATAAGGAACACCGAACAAGATGTTGTTGCTCATATTGCCCTACTCTAAATTGCTGTCTAGAAAACCTTACCGATAGGGGACAACTCGTGATAGATAAAAAGGGGGAAACAAAGTTTCGTTTTGATCTTTCAAAATGCCGACACAGGTATATTTTTTTTTGTCTCCTCTACCAATTTTTATTGTTAAAACCCCATTATTTTGGCAAAAGTTCAAAAATGTTGTACAGTATAATTAAATAATGTATTATGGCAAATATGTTATTATAATACTCTCTCTATCTTGTTGAGCAGAATTTTTATAAATAAAAAAAAACTTTAAAAATGTAATTTCCTAAATTGTAATAGGGGGCACCAAACAAGACGTTGTTGCTTATACTGTCGTACTCTAAATTGTTTTCTACAAAACCTTAAAGATAGGGGACAAGTCGTGCATTCATCACCGACGACGATGTCGTCAATGAAAGTCTGCAAAAGTAAAAAGATTTGAGAAAAAAAAGATTTGAGAAAACGAATTTTCACGTTTATTGAAAAAAAATTAAAGCATTTCTTTTATGTTTTTAAAAGAATTGCGGACTTTCCATGATTTTGTTAAATTTTTGTTTTTGTTTTTTTAACTGTTTTTTTAACTGACCCTAAAATGTTACATATCTTGTAATGAACTAATAAATTTTATGATTAACCCTTTTTGTTACTGGTATGTATTTCAAATTATAACCATACCAAATTAATTTAATGCACAAAAAAGATAAACAAAATATTAGGTTACTTCAAAAAAACCACAATACTAACCCAATCAGTATACAAGCTGGATTTTTTTTCCAAAAACCACCACCATTTAATGGTCTTAAACTTCACAAAAGTTATCATTATGATCGTTAATAATTATTTAAAACCAAAAAATAAATATTAGAGCACATAATTGTGCCCTAGTAAGATGACCACTTTTCAAGAAAGTATATTTCAAGAGGGGGAATAAAGAAACCTAAGCACTTAGTGACAACAAAATTTTTTTATACAAATTTAAGTTTATCTGTAAAAAAAAAACTTGCGCCTTATTAAACAAAATATCAGATTACATTTAAACTTATTTGTGTTGATTTCATTATCATCATCATCATCATCATCATCATTATTATCACTATCATCGTTCTCGTATTATTGTCATGGCTGTCAAAACTTGTTTACAAATACTTTTTATTCCTTAGTGCTTTTTTTAAATTCTTTTCTAAGGATTTAAATAATTTTCTTTTTATTTTATGATTTCCATATCAATTTCAATGATATCTGGTAAAAAAAAATGCGTAAAGTAATTAAAAGTAGGAAAAAAAGCTTTAAAAAAAGTTTTTTTTCTGGGTGGTCTTAAATTGCCGTTTTTAATTAAAAGATCCTTGAAAAACATAGAAGAAATTTATCTTAAATCTGTAAAATATGCCAACATTATAAAGAAAGTAATTCAAAAAACAAATTTTTTTGAATTAAGTTAAAAAGAAAAATGTAACAAAACGTTAAAAAAAAAATGTTTAATTTTTATTTATTGGTATAATGTGCCATCAACCAACCATCTCTGGCAAATATATGGCCAAAATTCATTATTTTTTTATTTCATGATTTAAATGAAGTCTTTCTTAGAAGTTTTGCATTTAATTTTTTCAATTACCAAAAATTATCTGTAGGTGCGTTAAAAAATAATATATCAACTATTTTATTTTTAATTTTGTAAGAAATGTGGTGCTCCATCTCCGGCAAAGTACGTCAAACTAACAGGCAGTCGTGGCATGTTGCCTAATCTCAGCTTTTTCTTGACCGATCTGGCTAAATTTGAATAACAATCTATAGCGGCCTATATGTGGTATAAATATATAACAGTTTATTGTTCACCATATCACCGGTTTTCGGAAAACCTTTTTCAACAGGCACACGGACATCGTTATACCGTGTTAAGATATGCAGCTTAATTGAGTTTTACGCAATAAATGACATTATTGAGCTCAATTATTTATATGAAATTACAATTTAGTTATTGCTCAATTAATAATAAAATGTTATAAATATTTAGCAAAACTAAAATGCGACCCTGTCACAAGTGTGTTTAATGAGCAAAACACAACTAACAAAACAAAGTGTTTTGACATTTGGCAAATTAAATTACAACAAAACAAAGGGGTATCCATTAGGTCTGCACAAAACCAGATTTATTCCTTAAAGATGTCAAAAGTTGTTTACATTTTGCTTATACATGTACATTTTTGTTTACGTTGAATGTTGTATGTAGTAGTAATTTAAATTGAGTTACAGTGCAGCCACACGATCGAGATTTTCTTGATAGTCAAAATTAACAAAAATTGAAAGTTGCGACGTAGGCTGCATTCAATTTTTGAGCAATTTACATTCAAGATGTCATAAAGAAAACAATTTATAAGGGCAAACGAAAAATTTGCTCACTAACCTTGAAATCAGCTGTTTTCTTGAACGTAAATTGAAGCACTCTCTGGAAAGAGAATTTTAAAGGCAAGTTCGTTTCAATTTTTAAAAGTATGAGTGTATTGGTAGAAAAGTGTGAGAGTATTAAAACTTGATAGGCAAAGCTTGATCGTGTAACCCTCAAGTTAGGTCAATTGTGTATATGTGAACAGAATAAAAATTATGTCAATTTACCGAATATTGACTCAATTAAAAAGTTATATCTGAACACGGTATTAAATCAACTTTGCTGCCTAAAAAAATTTATATTTTATACGTTCTATTAAAAGTATTTTAGAATTTACAAACGGAATTTATAAATTTGTCATTTCTTTAGTTTTTAACATGTGGAGAGGGGCATAATAAGTCGATATTAATTAAAGGTTTGTTTTGGGAATACATTTGTGAGCTTTGTATCGATAAATATACATTTTGTAAAGATCATATTAAGAGTTTTTGATATGGCTATGATCTGTCTAAATAAAGTCACTTAAAAATGATTTAAGCGGCAAGAAGTGGCAGTTGAATACTTAATTTTGATACTTCAGAAAAATAGGTGTAATTTACACTTAACCTCTAATAGCCCTTCCTAATTTAATTTTCTAAGCCTTTTGATCGACTATTTCTGGCAAGGAACTAAACAGATTTTAAGTTAGAATTGATAATAACTCTTAAAAACATTGGTGTCCAGCACATATCACAATTGTGGAAATGAATTCACACACTTTATTCACTAATACTAATATAAAGCAATACAATCACAATTTATGGACATCACTGCTTTAAAATAATTTAAACATGCAAAAATTATGAAAAGATTAATTTATATTGCCTAGTATTAGGCTTTATATTATCTTCTTTATATGTATTTCTACTTTTAGTTTCTTTATGTATCGTGTTTAAGTTTTATCTTACCAGAGTACATATCGCTCATTTGCTGCAAGACCGGCATAACTCAAAAAAATCAATTTCGAGATAAACGCGTTTAAAGTATTTCCTTTGCTCTAATCACTTAGAAAAAATAACGATAGTTCTGCATCACTAACTCCAAAATTGTGTTTTTTGATTTATGCCGGTCTTGCAGCAAATGAGCGATATGCTTAATTTTAGGCATCATAAAATTTCGTCTAATAAAGGTTTTTACTTTAGTTTTTTATTGTAGCAGCATTTTGAAAACTTTTTGTTTTGCATAGCATATTGTTAGGCTTAAAATTATTGCTGTACTTTAAATTTTAAATAATTGCTGTTAAAAAAGAAATTAAATTATAGCAAAAAAAAAAAAAAAATAAATAAATACTAAAGATTAATTATGCACTTTGCTTAACTCTTTGGTATATCGCTCTGCTCCCAGTTTTTGTTTTTTTATTACTCTTTCTCTTACTCAGTCTCTCTCTCTGTCTTCCCTTTTGCCACAATATTTAAAGCTGAGTAGCAGGGTTGTCAGACGTGGCGATTTCTCGCCAAACGTGGCGATTTTCAAAATTGTTTGGCAACCTAATTTTTGATTTGGCGACTTTTTGGCGATTTAAAAAAATAGTTGGCGATTTTGTTGGCTATTTTTGATGAGCCATGAATTTGTTTTGAAATTTGTTATATTCAATAAGAAGAAAAACTATTACTTTTATTCTAGTATTTTTATATATGAAATTTGAGGCATTCATATGTATGGTCAGTATTTGTAAGTATGTATGTTCAAATGGCTGATGAAGATAATAAAAATCTTCGAGAAAATTGTTTTTCGTTTTTAACAGTGCTCTTGAAAGTATCAATAAATATAAATTCTTAAAACATGAATATATTTACAGTCTATGAACATTTTTCCATTATATCGACGCCTTTGCTCGAAATTATCGTATGTTACAAAAACCAAATTTTACAGGACAGTCATATTTCTACTTTTCTCTGCTTTCGCTTGCAATATCAAAATAAAAATATACAATCAATTTTTGGAGCAACGAAGTGGAATTCGCCTACAATATTTTGTCAGGTGACGTCTCTTTGAATGTAGAACAAGATTGCAGCAAAAACTCAGTTTCAAAAAATTGGCATATACGCAAAGCGTTGTTAAAGATTTTTATGAATCCTAACGTACCTTTTGATGTTTACGAAACACACTCGAAAAAATTAGCGTTTGTTAATTGTAAAGAAAGTTTTAATGATGATATTTCATCTAATTTATAAAGGTTTAGCCTAAAATTTTATAGATACATGGATACGACAGGTTCGTACCATTTAAAGGAACTTGCTTTGGCTGTACTTTATATGCTGGTAATCAAACAAGTTTTGCCTGTGTTGAAATTATGAACTTCACAAAAACTCGCCTTCGAAGTAGAATGCATTACGAACTTCTAGACGCGTTATTACGAGGTTTAAATTATATGAATGTAAATAGTACATGTTGCACTTCTTTTGTAACCTTATTGAATAAATGAAATTCTCTCACAATGTGATCCAAAAAAGAAGACAAATTGTGAGTCATGTCAGTGAAGCGTTTTAGATAACTGCAACTTATAAACAAATGTATATCCAAAATTTGTTTGATACTAACTGCAAAAATTCTTTTTATGCTGCTTAAACTACTATAAACTATTTTATAGTATACATTGTACCTCTTTTGTGTTCACTAACTATTTTTACTGTGTTCTGAATAAATATTAAACCTAACATATATTATTGCGACTTTTTTAAAATTTTTGGCGTATTGTCAAAAACTGAAAAACAAAGGCTTTGGCGATTTTGTCGACTTTTGACATTGAATTTGGCGAAAAAGGTCAAAATCAATCTGACAACCCTGCTGAGTAGCAGGCTTGATTTAATTAAATAAATTGCATTTTAAAATAATTGCTTTTTATTAGTGTATGAGTACTTGTATCGTTGTGTTTGTGAGCAAATAAAATTACGTTAAAAAACTACAATATTTTTTTATTATTATTCTTAATTTTTTTTTTTTTTTTAATTCATATTTTTTTAAAAAGTTTGTATGCAAATATTTAAATATGGCTGTTTGTATGATTTGTTTAAGTGTTTGGTAGTTGTACGAGAATAAACAGTGAAATTTCTTAAGGCCGGACCCCAAAGGGATCATTTAAATGTTTTTGAACAAGGGGAATGTCCTTTGAAAAGAACTTAATGTTTTCGTTTAGAACGCTGCTGAGACCAGCGAACAGTGTCTGTCGAAAGCGGAGTTTCCGTTTAAGGAAATTGTCCGTTAAGGGAGATTATACTGTTTATAAAAATGATTTCATATGCCTGTAAGTGCAAGATAGAACAAAAAAAATTATATGAAAAAAATGTTCCCATAGAGCACAGGAAGAAGTTGTGAAGTATTTTATCATGAGAAAACAACAAAAATCAATAGTACTTAAGGCTTCTTTTACTCCGGTTGGCTCCAAGTCTTATATCCTTTTTTTATTTCACTTTTTGTTTTCAAGTAAAAACGGCTCGACTCAATTCAAACTCTTGATGTGTTGGCTGGCAAAATAAAAAGTTTTTTCTTTATCACAATAAAAAAAAAGAATTTATTTATAAGAGAGTTATTGAATTGTAAAAGAAGTTGTAGTAATAATAAAGCTTTAAAGCATATTTATTGCCTTTTGTAGATAAAACAATTACTGGGCAAATAAAAATCCTAAAAAATTAACTCTCCTAGAATTTAGTTAAAAAAATTTCTTTTGTGTTTCTTTACTTAAAATTAAGAATTTTTCAAAAGAAATACTTAAAGTAGTTTTTTTTAACAACTACTGGAAAACTATTTTCGAACTAGAACAAATTTTGCCTTTTGTTAAAAAAAAAATTGTAAATTCAAGTGGATTTTAGATGGAATCAAACAAAAAGCTTAAGTTAAAAGTTAAATTCCCAAAGAGCTTTCAAGAGGAAAATAATTGTAAACAAGTGGGAGAAAACAAATGAATAATTTTAAATATTATGCAAAATTGCAAGAAAATTTCTAAAATTAAAGCTAAAACTTTCTAACGCTGTGGCTTGCATTGCCCGACAAGGCGATCGATAATGCAAGCGAGCGATAAAATACATATCGTCAGCTCATTATTGGTTTGGCGCATATGCTACAAAGACGTAGTGTAGAAAAATGACAATGAAGTAGGTTTACATGAATTTTCACTATTTTCAATATTTTCACCACTGTTTCTGGCATACATATCTTTTGAAGAAAGATTTAGACTGTTGTAAACGTTCATTAACGAACTTTAAACTTAATAGTATTTTATTGAAAAGGAAAATTATTGTTTCGTGCCGCATACGCTACTCTTTTAGATTTATTTTTAAAAGGAAGCTTTTTTATGCTGCATACGTACACTTATATTCTGTGTATTGAGCTGTGAAATTTATTTTGCTTCTTTTTTTCTAATGGTAATGAAGAAAAGCAAGAGTGAAATTAATTGTGTATAAGGAATTTGCAACATTCGACAAACAGCAAAACAATACTTAAAAAACATTAAAATAGTTGATATGGAGCCAAATTTAAGCTTAATATCTCAGAAACAGTAAAAAACTTCATGAAACAGGTTTTGGATTTAAAAAGGCAGTATTCAAAATTAATAAACCACATACCAAACTCAATTTTTTTTTTAAATGGTCGGTAGGTCAAACCAATAATGAGCTGACGAGAAGTATGTTATTATTAAAAAAAATAATTTAATACAAAAATGTGTTCAAAAAAGATATTTTGTGTGCAATGTAAAACAGCTTTTAATTCGAAAAAATTCACGCTTAAAGCCTAGTACTCTGTTCAAATTTGTGAAAAATGTTGAGCAACATTAATTATTTCGCACGAAAATTTTGACATGTATCAATGTAACCTATTATGAGAGTTTGTACATTTTGACGTTTTTATTCCTGTAAAGTATGCAACATTGTTATGTGTATGTAAACAAACCCCACATGTATTTTATAAAAATTATTTTTTTTAATAAAAAATAAAGTAAATATAGATAAAAAACGGTTACCGGTTGTGTTGTTTGAATTTTTTATTTTTAAATTAAGAATCAGTTTATACTTTTTTGCCTTTCCTTAAAATTCCAGGTGAAATAAGTGCAGCTTACATTGTTTCGCAGTTGTGAAAAAATGTTGCCAGAAACATTTCGGAACTTTTTCACAAAATGAACAGAGTACAACTCTATCAACATTATTTCATAGATATTCCGCACAAGTTTTTTTCATATGCGTTTTGACAGCATTTCACGTGAAATGTTGAACAGAGTACCAGGCTTAAGGCAAGAAACCATTTTACATGCAAAAATAGTACTTTTAAAATATTTATTTATTAAATCTTCATATAGCAAAATATGAACTAACACAATATCTGCTTTTTGTGTACGAAAAATTGCTTTTAAAGAATGTAACTGCATTTAATTGCTTTTTGTTCAAAAATAGTTATTTTTATGCAAACAAGTACCATTTCATGTAAAAAAAAGTACTTTTTATGCAAGAAACTAACTTTTTTCAAAAAAGTCTCTGATTTTTATGTACGAAAAATTGCCTTTTAAGCAAAATAAAAAAGCTTTTATGCTAAAAAGTACCTTTATGTAAAAAAACTCATACTTTAAAGTTTAAACGTGCATTTGAATGAAACAAAGTACTTTTTATACAATAAACTCTTTTTTATTACAGAGAGTTATTACTATGCAAAAAAGTACTTTTAGGCAAAACTAAACTTTTTATGTTAAAAAACAAGTTAATTTGATGTTTTTTTTTTGGTAAAAACTTCAACTTTTACTTTACGAAAAGTTTTTTTTTACAAAAAAATACCTTTCATACATAAACTAACTTGTATAATATTTACAAGGTCATCAATATTTTGCAAGCATACATGCTTCTTTTATAAAAAGAAGTTTACTTTGCATATAAAGGTATTGTTTTGTTATTTTAGAAAAAAAAAATATGACAAAGGCACATTTTATGAAAACAAAATGAATTTTTATACGCAAAAGTCATTTTGTGCACATAAGCCCTTTATTTGCAAAAAAAAATGGGACTTTTTTTAAATATAAAATACGTTTTGTGCAAAAGAGTTACCTTTTATAAAAACTTTTCACGCAGTAAGAAACACAACCTGTGTTTCGCCGAAATAAGTTTTTCTTTAAGCAAAAAACGCTTTAAGAAAAAGTGCTTTTTAGGAAAAACACAACTTTTTATATATAATTCTGTATTTTTTCGAATGGGGCAAATTACAGTATTCGATATCGATCGAAATTCCAATACAATTTGAATCAAGGCCTGTCACAGAAATCAAATCCGATCGAAAGTTGCTTCTCCAATAAACGAAAATTTAATTTAAAGAAGCTAAAGCGAATTCGATCGGAATGTGTGACGTTTTAAATTTTCATTAATTTTAAATTTTTATATGGTTTAAATTTTTTTATTAAAACTATAATATCCTTTTCCTTGACTACAATGCAACAAAACATTTAATTTTTTTTTCTATTCGAGGTGTTTGCTTATTAAGTTTTAAGCAAAATTCTACAGTTTTTGTTTTATAGAATTCTTTAACAAATGCGGCTAAACAATAACGGCATAACAAACAAACAACAAAAAATACAGAAAATTTAAAAAAAAAAAAACTTGTTTCTCTCGTTAGATGGTTTTAGCTTGAATGGGTTTCATGGCTGAAATAGTTTAGTTGTTGAAAATTACTAAGCCAACACATAAACAAAACAAGCAAATACATACATATAACAACACACATACACTTACAAACGTTTAAATTATAAAAATAATACTGCAAAAAAAATACAGTACGTACTCATTCGCACCAGTTTGTTCAGCCCAAAAGCATGCCACAAAATATTAATTAAAATGCTGCATAATTTTAGCATGCTTATGCTATACCACAAAATTTTTAAACTTTATGCAAATGGTTCGTAATAAAAACAAAAACAACGACAAAAGCAACAATAGCTACAACTAAAGCAATAGCAAATAAAACTAGCATTAACAACAGCAACAAAAACAACAACAATAACATCTAGCAGGAGTTCAATCACCAAAGAGTTTTAAAATTAAAACAACTGCCAAGAGGAGTGACTGGCAAACTGAAGAGAAAAAAAAGAGAGAGAGTTAGAACAGAGCGTAAAACAGAGGATGAATAAAGAAGACATTTAAATATTGCCAAGTAGATAAAACTTTTGTAAGTGTGGCTGTGTGTGTGCTAGTGTGTATATGTGTGATAATAGCATATTTTTCTTTGCAATATTTGTTGTTGGCTCTTGTTTTTATTATGCGAGAGAAACTGAAAATCTAAACTAGCTAATGCTGTAAAGTATTCAAATTCAAACTTTAATTTTACTTACACGACCATAGATACACACGCTCACACTTACACATTTGCTATGCCAAATGATGTGTTTTAGAAGTAGAAAATTGCATAGTTTTTGTAGTATACTTTTTGGCTGAGTTTTCTGTGTTTGTGTGGTAGTGTTTTGTTATCTACACATGCAAATTGTAGAATAAACATTTATTTATAGTTTAAAAACAAAAACACAACACAAAAATAATGAAAAACAAGTAAAAATTCTAAAAACAAACTACAAATAAAAGCAACAACTAGAAAAGAATAATTGTTAAACACAGTGCCACGAAAAAAATTTTTAAGTGAAAACAGTATAACGAAACCAAATTTTGATAAAACGAAAACAACTTATTTTATTAACCCTGTAAGTTGCTTTTCTGACAATATCATCTATAAATTTTCTTCGATCATGGCCCATACACCTTGAATTAAGCCTTCTGATTTAAATATGGACTGGTGAATGCCAACAACCTGTTGCTGTAAATTGCCCTGGGCCATAATAAGCAAAGAATTTTCCATAAGCATTTGTTTATGAACACTTGCTTGCTCTGGATATCTCTTGATTCAGCGTTCCATGATACTCATCCATACAATAAAACAGATTTTATGTTGGAGTTTAGAGCTTAAGCTCCAGAATTTTAAAGATCTTATTCGTCTTAGGATTTCGTTTTTGAATCTACCCTGCTACGAGTACACCTCCTCTATTGCATATATCGTTTTCTGTGTTTAGTGCATTTATACGAAAAATATTGATCTCTTCGATGTTTAACTTCAAATCTACAGGGGATGCTTGGTTGGCGTACCAGCAAAATGATCGGAATAGAGGTAGATGTGGTCGGCACAGTCAAGATATTTTAGTTTGTCTTAAATGCCCATTGCTATTTACATCACTTGATCCAAAACTCAGTTAACTCTGTGGATAATTTTTCGTCCTAAAGCTTTGATTTAACAATTGTAAACCTCCGAATTAAAATCTCTAACTCAACGACCCTTTCCTTAACCCAAAGTTTCAGCAAAATTCCATAATAGTTTAAAATTTTCATTAAATTTTGTCGATTTTTTCCCTATTGTGTTTTTCTTCTTTTATATTTTAACGCCAAAGAGTGTTTCTAAATTGCCAGAGAAAGACAGTAGGCGGGAAGGAGTTTATAACTAGTAAATGTGTATGTTAGTATGCGTGTGTTAATATGTGTTTGTGTGTGTCTGAATTTGTGCAAGTGTATCTATGTGTAAAATATCTATAGCTGAAGGCATTTGTAACAGCTGGGTTTCATATTTAAACAAGTTATTTCTTTTTTTTTAGAAATATTACAAAATGCAATGTGGTCGTTAATGTTTTTTTTTTTATTGTTACACTTTTACACCAAAATAAATAGAAAATTTTGTTATTTAATATTTAATAAAAATAATTTGACCTAATTTCCAACAAATTTCAAACAAACAAAGTCAAACGAACTGTTTGCATTTACAAAAAAAAAAAAAAAAAATTAATAAAAATTTTATAGAAATTTTACAAAAAATTTTTAAATTAATTAAATATTTGATTTATATTAAGTAAATTTTCATAGAAAAAGTATAAAATTTGTTATGCAAAAACTAAAATTTATTTCCAAAAGTAAAAAAATTAAATCTCACAGTTATTAACTTTTAAAGGATAATTGAGTGTTCGGTTTTTTTAATAAGACAAACATACTTTCAAAAAAAAAAACAACAGAAAAAACTTTATAAAAATATTTACAAATTGCCAGTAATATTTCAAATATTTGTGTTTTGTAGTTGTTTCAAACAACTTTTTAGTTTTGCTATAAATCATAACTAGGTCATTCTGCATAAAAATAAAAAATAGTGCTCCTAAAAGTAGGCTATGAAATTAAAAACATTAGACTAAAATTTAATAAAAAAAAATCTAAAACATTTTATAACCTATATTTAAACTAGTCTTTAAAATAAAAAATTTTATAACAATTTCATAAAGTTAAATCTTTAACCCAAAATTCTGATTTAAAACTTTAACCCCGCACTTGGTCATACAATATACTTAATAATTTTAATAAATTAAAAAGAAATAAATAAAAAAATGCACAAAAATAAACAACTAAATTAAAAAATAGAACTCGACACCTCAAAATATACCTGAAATAAAAACATGACCCCAAAAGTAGACAACGAAGAACTGATTGAATTACCTTTTTTTAAATTATCAAATAAAGAAAAACTAGCCAAAAAAAATTCAATAGAACGCTTTCAGCTTGACTCCAAAAAATAAACAAGAAATATAAGCATGAACTTAACAGTAGGCAACAAAATACTAATCAAATTGATATTTTCACTAATTAAATTGATTTCGTAACAAAATATAAACTAAGTACCTAAATTAAACCAAAAGCAATTCAAGTAAAATGGCTCATTGGAAGAAAATCTGCCCACAGTCTGGATTTACAACTTTATTGTAAAGTCATTCTGGAGCTATGGTATTTACTTACGGGACACTGTTTCGCCCTCTAATACAGGGAAAATACAACGGCACCAAGCAAAATTCTTCGAATCTTTCCAGTAGCTCTCTGGGATGTTAAAAGCTCGAACATTCAACAAGATTTTAATGGGCCATCAGTAAAACCTAGGATCATAAAGTTAAAAGGTTGAATTGCATTCAAAATTATTTGTTTGAAATATTTTAAATGATGGCGGCCACACCCGTTTAAGGAGGAGAAATATCCGATATGAAGATTGTGATTGGTAGGACGTCAACTTAAGAATTAGAATAAGATTTAATTTATTGTTTTTAGTTAATATTTTAATATGAAGATTCAGTAGTTAAATAGGAAAAAAGTATTGACCCAAAACGTTGCTAAACAAGTATTGACCCAAAACTATGCTAAAAAAAAAACAAACAAAAATTTAAAAAAAAAAATCATCATGTTAGTTGTACTTGCTCCCAAAAGGAGGTAACAATATTTATAGTTAATACTTTTTTCAAAAATTTTAAAAAAAAATTTCAACATGCTTTTAAAACCTTATTTTTATCTTAAAACTAGCTGTTTATCCCCGGCGCTGCTCGGGATTTTATAAATAAAAATAAAAAATTAAATACTGTAGAATTTTTTTAATAACTTGACCCCAGCGCTATCTACCATGAATAAAAAAATTAAAACATAAACGACAACAGCGCCACCTATCGGGAGTTTTTTTATTAATCATCAGTGAAAGTAGGCCTTTCCAACGCATGTACTCCTTTAAAAATCGGTTGAGTGGTTCTCGAGTTATAAAATCACGAACATAAGACAACTTTTTTTTATATAAATATATACATATAAGCACATAATGGCTTTTGAAAAAAGCATGCTACAAACTTTTATAATCTTAAGAATATTCAATAAATTGGGCTAAAATAGAATGTTTCCTTTAAAACAACAGGTTCTAGGTCGTATAAATTTAAACTCTCTTTTCATTTGAGACTATAAACCTTTATTAAATGCTCTTGAAACTATGCTAAAAAAAACCAGTCTATATTTTTGAAGGAGTCACCCAAAAGCGCGCTATCGCATAAATTTAAAATTATTTTTAATTTGAGATTATAAAGCTAAAAAAATAAGTTTATGTTTAAGAAGAAATTTTAGTTAATTATACAAAAGCGTCCAAAAGTAGGCAACAATTGTTAACTTACGTAAACTTTAAAAAAAGCCCCCAAAAGCATGCAGTTAAACAAAATTTGTTGCAAAACGCCTAAAATGATGACTAAGAAGGTTAACAAAACACAAAAAGCAAAACATATAATTTAAATTAAAAAAAAAAAAATTAACACTTGCCCTTAAAAGTGGGCTTCAAATTTCAAAGTTTTAAAAACACTATGTTTTTCGTATAAAAAAAGGTTTAACTAAAAATATTTTCGCTCTTAAATTTAGTGTTACAATGTACAATATAAAAAGTAAAAAAGTCCCTAAAAGTACTTACAAGTACTTTGCATTTGCGAATAAAAAGCTTTATTATATGCACCTAAAAATATGCTAAAATAAAAGAAAGTTTATAAGGTTTTATAAGAAACTTTAGTAAATTATAGAAATATGTCCAAAAGTAGTCAGCAAATATTGACTTATGTAAAATTTCAGAAAGCCCCTGAAATAATGCAATTTGATGTAACATAATTTGTTGGAAAAAAGTTTCTTAAAAATTTCACTAAGATATTAAACAAGTAACGAAAAGTTGACTACATATAAAAGAAAATATATAAATTTTAAGCTTTCCCCTAAACGTATGCTTAAGACTTAAGTATTTTTAAATAAATCGGTAATTTAAGTTGAAAAATTTTGTTTTTTAATTAAAAAATTAAATACACATTTTCAAACTAAAAAGTACTTGCCTTTTTAATTATGCTCTTTAACGTTATAGCCTTCTTTTAGGCAATTAATTTTAAATATTCCCTTTTTAAGTTTCCATGGACATTTAAAAGTTATCAAAAATAAATTTTTATATATTCTTTAGTGTGTTAAATGAAATTGAGTATTTTTTCTAATTCTATTTTTGTTCTAATGCAAACAAAACTTGTAGCCTACTTTTAGGATTTTTTTTTAATTAAATTTTTTTTTCTTAATTACATCAAATTTCCCCTTATCAAATTTCTTTTTGCTGCTCACTCATTATACTTAAATTTCATGGTGAAATTTCTTTTTTCTTCTTCAACAAAATAAAAAAAGATGAAAATGTTATTTCCTTAGCAGCCAGTTTGTTTGTTGGTTAAATGTTTATTTACAAAATTAATTACCGTAAATATTTTTTTTTTTTTTCATATAAAAATATTTCCTTTTTTATAAGAAAATAAAATTGCCTGGTATTTTAGTGACTGCAAGTGTGTTGGACGTTTTTTCGCCAGCTAATGTTTGCAATTTCACGCATGTCAGGAACAGAGCAAAAAATATATAAATTGTTTAAATAAATTTTAAGTAGTTAAAGAATTTTTAGGTTTTTTTTATGTTGTTTTTTATTTTGTAAGAAATTAATGTAAGTTTCGATCAAATCATGTTAAAGATATAGAAAACTTGAAATTTTTTATAAAAAAAAAAAAATAGTAAATTCCAAAATTGTTTTAAGTTGAATAAATAAAAAAGAAGGGAAAACGATTGTTATAGAAAAGGTCCTACCCTTTCCTAATTTGTTATCAGAAAATATCTGATGAAACTGCAAGTTAATTTACAGTGGTTCAACGAGCACATTAAGCAAAAGGTGTTTTATTAAGCCAAATATAACTTGAAGTTGTAAAAAATATTAAAAAACTAATTTTTTTTTTTTAAGAAAGATTCAAATATAGCAAACATATGGGCATATGGGCAGCGCAACTGCTCTTAACAAAGTACATTCTCGACGTCCAACTAAGGCACCATTTTAGAGCATTGCTGGCCGTAAGTCACCAATAACACGAACAATGTTTGGCTCTAATGCGTCACTTGTTGCTGGCTTATCAGCATTAACCATTGACTTCACGTAACCCCACAGGCAGTAATAGAGAGATGTCATTTCGCAGGACCATGAAGACCAATTGACAGGTTCATTTCCGGAAACCAAATTATCGCTAAGCTTTGGCTTCAATAAGTCAATCACCATATGGAACGTAGCGTTCTCCTGTTAAAACTACATCTCGCCCGGACTAATGTCATCAACATTTTTAAATAAAAATCATTGATGATGGTGCGATAATTGACCGTAATTCAAGCTCTGGCTTCATTGTTGAAGAATAAGGTCTAATGATGACACGAAAAGATAAAATTAAACAACATAAATTGCTGTTATATAAGACCACATGGCCCAAAAACAACAAACGAAAATTTTTTGTGTTGTTTTGACAGCGACTGTTTACATTTAATGAATTAGAAGTTAAAAAAAAAGAAGTAAGAGGTATCTATTATCGCGGGACACTGTCTTATAGGTAGACATGCACGAGAGCCTGACACTATGATCATTGTCGCAACTACGTTGGCAAAATGAGGAGGAGGTCGTAGGACACCTCCTCTGTCATTGTCCTATGCTGATGAAAAAGCGACTGGCTGAATTCGGATCTGCCACCCTTGACGGACTTGATAGTACCTCTGGCGTTGACCTGGAGTGTATTTTGAGCTGCATTAGACGTTCGGGTTGTTTCTACGGCAGGGGTTATGTTCAGTAAAACTCCATGAAATCACAATGGATCATTGGTTATAAGTTTGTCAGTTGAGTACTGACTGCGATGTCAACCTAAACTAAACTATATATATAATCTTAAATTGAACATAGGGTAGGCCCTTTACAGCCCCAGAGTTGACGGATGGTTCTTGAACAAAACAAACATCTAGGAGGCTGGTGATTAACCTACAACGTAGCAGATCAGATGCTGCCTTGGCATAGTGTAGATTCTCCTAAGGGCACACAAGGACTGCAGACAGAAATTTTAGAGCAGGACTTTAGCTTTTATATAATGCTCTTAGTAACCTTAGTGACTTAACTCCAAGGCTAATTAGAGCGTTGCAAGACTGAGCACTTTTCAAAGCAAATTTATTAACAATTTCTCAACAAAGACTGTTTTAAATTCGTTTAAGTTTCCTTTTTATAGAACATTTTATTTTTGTTTAAGAATTTTAGCTTAATGCTTTTTTAATAAAGTTTTGTATCTCAATTTCAATGTACACGTTTGCCAAACATATAAAAACAAAAACTGTCAATAGGTACGAGAAAAAAGACCAAAAGACTAAAGAAATTTTATGCAAAAAGAAAAAAGAAACACTTAAAGTTTTTTCTAGGTCATAAAATTTCATGTTGTTGGTTAAATTCTTGATTTTTATTAAATTACAAAACGAAAAATGTGTCTTGTGTCTTCTAATGCCTTAAAAAATATACAAAAAAAAAATCAGGTATATAAAACTTAATGAAGTGTAAAGTTAAGTTGAGACGAAATTTGTTTTCTTAGGAAAATCATTAAAGTTGAATTTTCTCAATCAATTTAAAAACGAATTTAAAAACAAAAAATTTTTTAAAGATTTTTCAAAACTTTGCAGACTTTTGACTTATTCTAAAACGTTTTTTCTATAACATATTTAAAGTAGTAAAAATAAAACTTTCCTTTATAAAGCATATTTAAAGGAGTATGTATATTTAGACTTTTTTTGTAGCATATTTTAAGGACTTCATCAATATCTTTACCAGTTTTTTTTAAGAACTCAGTTTAACCCTTTGACTTTTGTTATTTTCTTTTCGGAAATTTGTTTGATTGTTTCTTAAACTCTAACATAAAGTGAAAAACCAATAACTTTTTTTTTTCTTAAAACTTGTTTTATTATGGCTGCCGGTGGGTATCTATAAAAAGGGAGAAATAGCAAAAAAATTAAAACACTTTTGTTTTGCTGTTTTAAAAGGTGATTGAGTTTTATTTTCAAAATAACTTTTTTCTTTTCATGTTCACAACAAAAAATTACAAAAAATTCCTAGACTTGAAAAAAAGAAAGCAAAATATACCTTAAAGTAGGCTGCAGAAAAGTTGAGAAAAAAATGTGTTAAGCCAAAAAGAAAAAAACTTGTTAAAAAAGTCTAAAAGTCATTGATAATGTTTTTTCTATTTCTTCTCCTTTTTTTTATGTACAAACTGTCTAAAACTTAGACATTAATTTGATTTTTTTTATTTTCTAATACAAAAGCCTAAAAGAAGACTTTGTTTTTTTTTTCGTTTTTAATAGAAAATAAAAATGTAGGAGACAATCAATTTTAGAGCAAAAAAAAGGTTTAAAGAATTTTTAAGTAAACGAAAATTTTTTTTTAGAAAATGATTGATGTAAGAAAGAAAATATTCTAGAATATTTTTTAATAAAAAATTTACTTAACCCTTGTACGGTATGATGTTAAGGACTTTAAATTAACAATGCCTTAATATTTGTAGATACAGGTATCTCTATTTCTTAAAACAATGTAGTTAAGATATAGAAGGGTCATAAAATTTATGTTTTTGATGTTAAGGAAAATGGAATTTTCCAGCGTTTTAGAAACCAAAAATGTACGATTGTGGATATTTCGCTTTACCAAGTTAAATAATATACCTAAAAGAAGTGGTCAAAATCATCGATAGAATAGATAGTTTTATTGTCTGAAACAATACATTATAATTTAAAAATTGGCATTTGTTTTTGAATAATTTAGGTCTTTAAGTAATTTAGAAGGCTCCTTGCAATAACTCCCAGGTGCAATAAGTCCCAGTGCAATAACTCCCAATGAATTAAATCCCAAAATAAATGAAATAAGTCCCAAACTGGAAAAAAGAAATAAATCCCAAAAAAAAATGAAATAATTTTCAAGTCTTAAATGAAACAAACAAAGACATCAATGAAATAACTTCCAAAAACAGCCCATCGAAAAGAAATGAAATAAGACCCAAAAAGAATGAAACAACTTCCAAAGAAATTTATTATACATATATGTATTCGTTTTACTTGAATATTTACATATTTAAGAAATTGCAAATAATTGAAAATTAAATAACTCCCACAAAAAATGAAATAACACCGAAGCTCAAAATAAAATGAAATAACTCCCACGTTTATTTTTTCGGGGACTTATTTCGTTTGGACTTTATTGCATTATGAAATAACTCCCAGGCAAAAAATTAAATAACTTCCAAAAAAATGAAATAAAACCGAGAGAGCTGGGAGCTATTTCATAATGAAATTACTCCCACATTTGTATGAAAAATTGTTGGGTCTAATTTCATTTTTTTCTTGGGACTTATTGCACCTGGGAGTTATTGCACGGAGCCATTTAGGAGGGTTGTTAGGACGGATCCACTCTTCAGTTCAGTGGGGAAGGGGGCCACTTATTAGAAATTCAGTAGAGGCAGCCTCAAACCCAATTAATAGTTTGAGAGTACCAGTACTTGTTAACCCTGGAACAAGAACAAGACCACTATAATTTTGACATTTTTTCAAAAATGTTATAGATTTAGCCGTATTATGCAGGAAACTGTCAAGCCTTTTAATGAGTTGTATTTTTTTGCAATTTCTGTTTAGTGCAGGAAACCTTTACTATTTAAAAAATTAGGAGGTTTTTTTCTAGTTTTCTGATGAGTTAAAAAAGTACACTTGACGGATTTCTGAAATAAACGGTTCATTTGTGTTCTGTTAAGGCTAATGATTAAAAATCAATTGTAAATATGTTTTTATTAAAACATACAATTGTCACTGAAACTCTATAGAACTAGCACTTGCAGGGTTTAGAAAACAGTTTTTTATAAATACAAACTCAAGTTTTCCGAGGATGAGCAACTTATACAGCCTTTTAGGTTTTTGTAGTAAAAAAAAATTCTATATTTTAGTTCAATAAAAGTTTTCTTGTTTTAATAAAAAATTCAATTATCTTATTCAAAATTTTCTTATTTTCTAACTAATATCTTGAACTTTTCTCCCTCTTTCTTTACAGGTATGTTCAAAATTGATCTCTTTTCTTTTACAAAATTAGTTTGGTAAGTTTTTTTGAATAACCAAATAGTTTATTCTCCACGGGGTACAATTTAAAGACTTATGGTGCTTTCTTTTCTACAAAAAATGTGACATTTTATTTTAAAAAAATGCAATTTGGCGTCTGTTTCCTAAAAATTTTGCTCCCGAAAAGGATGAGTTTTTTAGAATAAAACAAGCCACCCTCTTCGGGAGCAAAATTTTTAAGAAACAGACACCAAATTGCATTTTTTTAAATAAAATGTCACATTTTTTTGTAGAAAAGAAAACACCATTAAACTATCGTTGCTTTTTTTACAGTAATTTCGGGCCTGTTCGAAATTCTTCAATGCACCTTATCTGATGCGCAGCGCGTTCGTAAAAGCTCACTGCAAATATCAGATGTTTGAAAATACATGACAAAAGCAGATGATGCGATTACGGATGCCGACTGAACTGAAGTTGAACTGCCAGCAGTGAAATCAAGCAACGCTGCTCATGTTAAAACATAAAATAAAAAAAAAATTATATTTGAACATGACCGTCGTTGCCTAATTTCTCTACTGGCAACTCAACTTTAGTTGTGTTGCTATCACACACGCATCAAATAAAAATGGCTGAAGCCTATTGTGTTCAAAATTATAACCAAACCAGCATCGGCTTAAGAGGATTTGCATGAGCATCGCAAGATGCATTTTTGAACAGGCCCATAATAGCTTAGAAATCTATGGATAGATTTAAGAGTTTTCTTGTGACTAGAACTTTAATTAAAAAAAAAAACAAGTAGAAAAGGTTTAGTAGATCAAACCTGACACCCCAGTACTTACCAACGAATTTTCGATAGTGGCCCTCTCCCAAAAAATTATGTTATAAGCTTAATTTCTGTGTAAGAGTTCTTTGTACCGAATATTTTCTAAGGCCTTAATTATATAAAACGCAACGCAACGCAAAAGAATTACATTGAAAGCAAAAACAAAGTCATAAATAATTTGTAATTTTGTTGTTGCTTTCTACAGAAATTCATGTACCGTTTTAAAATTTTCAACGCCACAAGTTATGAAGCGTTTGAAATTTTAAAAGGCAATGTTAAATAAACATCTTAAAGTTTAACAAATATTGTACAAAGTGGGATAAGAATAATCGATTTTTTTATGCTTTGGTTTTGGTATTTATCTCTAATTGAACAGCTTAAAACAAGAGCCATTTTAGCACGTATTTTTAGCAAATATCCTTTAAGACTTACTTAACAGGTCACAATTTATTAAGCAAAAAAAAAAAAAAATACTAAAAGCTTCATTTATTTCCTATACAAAAATTTTCACTAGCCGAAAACCGGAAGTAAAAGGTAATAACTGTAAAAGAGTCCTTGCTCCTTAAAGTAAATGTCTCTTTGAATATAATCATAAAACTTATTAGTTTTACATTATTTACCCTTAACAATATTTGTCATCAGCAAAATTTCTTTTCAAACTGGCAATTTTTTCAAACTTTCTGTCATAACAAATGAGGTGTTGTTAAGTCTGTCTGTATTTCCAGGGAGTGCCGCCTTTTTTTTTTTTTTTTTTTTTTTTTTTTTTTTTTTGTTATCCTAATTGTAGCATATTATAAGAGTTTCTTTTCTTTCATTATTATATATTGTTGAGTTATTTATTTACCAGAGAACCAACGTTATGAAATGGTCAATCAATGCAGATTTACAGGGGCAGAAGTCTTTTGCAGCTTAAAGTATTGAAAAGGACCAAATTTCTTACAACAATCCTACAATTTTCTTTAACGTGTAAGACAGGGTAGGGAATTTTTGTTACTTGTTTTTTCACACCGTTTGTCATCAAACAAATCAGGTTGTGATTGACACACTTCCTTTGGTAAGATCAAAAGAAAATTTATTTAAAAAAAAGGAAGGGAGGAAAAAATCAGAAGTAATTGTTCTTATTTACGAAAAAGAAAATAGAAATAGAAATTTACAAAAAATAGAAGTATAAAGCTACTTCTTGTAAAAAAGGCCAGGAATTACTTGTGATGGATGCAATCAATAAAAAAAATCTTTCTCTGTTTTTTTTTAACGGTTTTTAGGAAAAAGTACATTTTTATAGAAACGAAAAATGTACTATTTTTTATAAAAGCAATTTGATGAAAATAATTTTAAATAAAAAATACGGATTTGTAAAAAGGAAGAGGACAATTATTCTTTAGAAAGTAACAAAAAGTTTTTCTTCAAAAGTTAAGTTTTTGTAAAAAGGAAAAGTACTACTTCCTCAAGAATTAAGTACAAAAAGAACTTCAATTCTTAGAACCAAAGGCCCTCGAGTGTGGGAGGCACCATCACATGCAGGCAGCAATTTGATTAAATAATCCTGCTAGTGTATACACTCGCCTCTTGTTTAGAAGCTGGAGCTCAGGCCTAACACTCCCACAACTGGTGAAAAATGAGCCCTCCAGTGGGATGTTTAGGGCACCCGTTTCTGTGACAACCCCGAAAGTATCCTGTCAGCGGACAGTTGAAAATTCTTCAAAGATAATCTCCCTGAAAGACATTAAGCATTTCCCGCAAGAAGCATACAAACAGAGTCCTCAACCAATCGTCAATCCGGAGCCGTGTCACCGGGGGCAACTGATTTCCGTGGTGCCAGATGGGACCTCTGGTCAGCCGTAATCGCAAGAGATAATTAAGATCTCCTGTTTTCTGTAAATATTGGATTTTGCACGAATCCCAGGTATTGCCTGATCCCAATTATGCCCAGGAGGATGTTCACTACACCCTGGGGAGGAGGGACATTTTAATACACGTTGACGTGTTATACACGTTAGACTTTTAGGAAGTGGAATTTATTTATACTATATGAGCAACTATGAGTCTCAAATATCGCGCGTATATAAACATTTTCTAAATATACCCTCATCCACCTCTTGCGGTAGTCAATGGTAAAAAAGATACTGTTTTCCACAAAATTTCTTAAAACTACCAATCATTACTCATATGATTTGCTCATTCTCACATTTATTTTAAAACTCCAAATCTAGTGATTTATTTTACTTTTAACCTTGATATTTAAAAAAAATAATATTTCTGATACATCTATGGAGCTACAAGTAATATTTTAAACTCATTATGACTTCAGTTATTCGAAGTAAACGCCTCCTATTTGGTTTTTTCTGGTTTCTTTCTACTTTATTCGAAGTTTTTTTTAAAGAGGCAGACAATAACACGATTTTCATAAATAATATTTTTGTAGCATATGAATAGCTTTTTGTTATGACATTACCCTACGACTTCGGCACACCAACCAACCAGCCATCTAGCCGAATTTCCAAAATGCCAACAAGAATAAATTAGCCTCGAACAATACACATAAATGGACAAAAATAACTTTTAAAAATAAAATAAAAAGAAACAGCCTTCATTAGCAAAACGAAACCGAAAAAATGTACAAGGGTAATAATGCAAATTTCCTATTTTTGTATTTTTAACTCACAAATATATAAAACGAGCTACTAAAGTAGCAAATTTTTTTTGTTTAAGGAAAGGAACTATTAAAAGAAATGAGTCAAAAGATAATTTAGAGGCCTACGTTTAGATGTGTGGTATAAGGGGCAGGAGTGTAGCAGGAGGAAAGCGGGGAGTTTGTAGCATATACACATTATTTAACTAAAAATAAAAACCCCCACGCGGAAATCAACAAAGAATTAATGAATGCTGTTTTATGCAAACCAGCGGAGAGAACAAAAATTAACCTGCATATAAAACATTTCAAGTATCAAGAAAAGGGGACTTCTTTGGGTAACTCATGCCTTTTTTCTTTTTTTTTTAATTGAGCACCCTAACACATGAGCTGAGGGTGTACAATGTTGGAGAGGAGGTTTGCGATTACTCTAATTTAACAAAGACTGTAAAATCCTTATTTGTATTTTAAGGGTTTTAAAGCTTAAATAACATTTGGTGCTTTTTTGGTTAAATAAGTAGCTTTTTCTGTATTTGTTCCTAAAAACGGCCTATGAAGTTAAAAGTTTGTAAGTACTTTACATTAACCAGACTGTATGTTTTTCGCTTGAGTTTTCATATATTTTAAGCTTAAATGCCATTTGTACTTTTTTAGTTTTTTAAAGGACTTTTTTATATCAGGGAAAGTTTGACCTTGTTTGAAAACTGTAGATTCTTTAAATTGAATGAGCTGAAATAATATTACGTAAATTTTTTTTTTTGGTAACATTTCCCTTATTTATAAAATATAAAAACTTCAAAGACTTTTTAAATTTAGATAGAATTAAAAAAAGTATATTATTGTGTAAATAATGCCTTTAAAAGGGTTCATGACAGTTTCTGTTGTCAAGATATTCGCTCCTCGAACATGGAAAATATTTGGAGGGCGATCAGGTGTAGGCATATATAGGAAGCGGCAGACATCCAAAATTACAGGGCTCTTAAAGGTTTCGGATTTTTTAAGTCCGGGGTACTCAGCAGAGTACCCTATTGTCATCCGGCACTACGGATGACACTTCGGTACTGGTCTTACTATTGGCAGATGCCTCCGTATGCTTCTTTCAAGAAATGTTTCCTATCTGAGGAAGATTGTCTTGCGGAAGCCTTGCTCTTTTTTAAAGGGATACTTTCGGAGCTCACGTAAATCGCAGGAAGGGACTCATTCACACGAAAGGCTATTTTTCACGCTTGTGGGAAAGTTCGGCCTATGAAGATCCCTAGATGCTGTTGCAATTCAACAGAAGCTGCTCGATAAACAATAGCAGTGGAGGTTAAATAGCTGCGACTCCTAAACAAGGGGAGAGTACAAACCTCGAAATGCGACCAATGTGTGAAAATTATCCTAACACAAGCGTTAGCATTTGTTAAGTGCCTTTATTAAATCACCATGTGGTTGAGGTCCACCATGAGATAGTTCTTATGACAGGTGCGCATATAAATCGTAAACGCAACACCCATGGCGTACTGCAACATCAATCGTAAAATTTTTTGATGTTTTGCCCTTGTATAATATTTTGTTTTCGTCATTAGTGTAGAGAAGTTCGATTATGTCTATTATTGTTTCTGCGCTCCACCTACTGTATCTTGCTATTGTGTCGAACGCTCTTTCTCTCTTAAATGAGGTAAGAAAATGAAAATTAATAAAATTGAAAATTAATAAAGACATTTCTCTTTTACCTCTATTAAACTAGTTTCTCCAAATAAGTACTTTTGTTATAAAAAAGTACCATTTTCATTAAGGTACCTTTTTCCAAAAAGGTATTTTTCTCGAAAAATATGTTTCTTAAAAAAAGTGTTATTTTATAAGATATAGTTTCAAAATCGTTTTAGGGCACTTCTTTTGCCTGCACAAATCAATTTTTGTTTGTTTTCTTTTTCTCCATTCACTTTACTTGCATGCCACAGAAGCCATTAAGGAACGTGCTACTATGGTTCGTTCATAGGAGTCTGCCTTCTTAGGCAGCCTTTAGCTTTCAAACTCAAACTCTTATTGTTAAAGATAATTTTTCAATACGACTTGAGGTCAGTTTAAACAATTTTTTTTCTTATCTTGCTCAATTACTATACAAAAGAGTTAAACTGCAACAAAATTGTGTTTGAGGTATTTTTTTTTTTTTTTTTTTTTGTTATGGAAAATGTATTCCATGATTAACAATGATGATTTCTTTTAAACCCAAGTAAATAACTTTTATTATAATGTATTTCTTGTCTGCTGGTTACGTATAAAGAATTAAATGTTTTTTTTTTATACAACAACAAAATAAAACCCAAATTGTGCAACTCTGGCGCTTCTTTAATGCCTTTTGTTGAATTTTACGTGTATTTTTTTTTTTTTTTTTTT
Organism: Pollenia griseotomentosa; assembly: GCA_963931875.1. Taxonomy (NCBI): domain Eukaryota; kingdom Metazoa; phylum Arthropoda; class Insecta; order Diptera; family Polleniidae; genus Pollenia; species Pollenia griseotomentosa. The sequence continues at coordinate 19,517,767 of OZ007562.1, forward strand.
TTTTTTTGTTAGAAAAAGAAAAGAGAGCTTGAAAAATTAAGCCTTCATTTGCTGGCATATTTTGTGGTTTCCAGAGCTGGATACAAAGCAAATAAGCTGAATTATAAAAAAAAATAAAAAATTAAATAAAATTTGTCTACAGACAGTTTGCAGCCAAACGCAAATCGGCTTTAACTTTGTGGCTTCTACTTTCTAAGCAGTATTTAAAATACACTAATGCGACAAGGAACTTCATTACTGATATTAGTAAAGAAAAATTTTTATTTGATATGACGAAACATATAATGAAATGTTTTAAGAGAAGATAAACATTTTATAATTAAGTTTAAGGTTAATATTGAAGTTATTTATTTATGCAACAGAACAAGTTTTGAATATTTTGATTTTTTTTTTTTCTTTTTTGAAAATGTTCATTTAATTTTAATAATATGGGGCTCTGAGTAATTTTAAGTATTCCCAATCTACTAAGCAATTTGGTTTTAAAATCCAACAAAATCGGTTGAGTAACAAAAAAACGGTTTGTACCGAAATGAAGATGAACCTCCACTGTTCCCTTACTATTTACTAAACAAAACAGATACGTATTTTTGCAAAATATTAATATTCTAGTTAAAGAAAATGTTTGAACCTCCCACTTAGTTAAGCGATAAATCATAAATTTTTATTATTTTATTTAATGAGTCTGCGCATCAAGCTAACAAAAAATGGGCAAAACATTAGATGCATGGGCCATCGTTAGCTAGGACCTTTTCTCATCTTTCTGGTAAAATATAATTCATTGCCAAAACATATGCAAATTGTTTTAAGTCAAAAAGCTATAAAACAAGTTAATATTACAGTCCTTGTTTATAAGGGAAACTTTTGCCAATAAGAGCGTTCTGCATCGATCAAAACGAATGGTGGTTAGACAGGACATGTTTTCGTTTATAAGGCGAAATTAAGGCTGAACCCACATCAACAAAAGACAAAACGTTTTTTTTGCCTTATATGACAACCCAGGTAGTTAGTTTTTATATGACGACCCACACCAAACTAAACAACCGCAAGCCCGTCTTTTTGACTTACTGCGACAAAACACTGGTTGCAGAAAGTACATGTGGCTTGAAACAACATACCCACACAGAGTAAGACAAAACGAAAGCGTATTATATCACACTCAATTATAACTGGTGGTAAGAAATGGAACACATTGCCATTTGTTTTTGCAACATATTTAGAAAGCAAAACGACAACTTCTCACATTTTTGCATAGTTTTTTAGAATAGAACAAAAACTCGCGCGAATTGTAGCATACATGGAACATTATTGGCAAAAAAGAAAACATTGTAGCATTGCTATCTTATTACCGGTCGTCCTCAAAGACAAAATTTTGATGCAACGTTTTGTTGATGCCGAAAAATGTTAAAAGATTCGTCGAAAATGTTTATAGTTTCTATATTTTGCATAAATTTTATTATATTTCTTAGTAAAAGCTATCTGGGTTTCAACACAGCCGAATAAATTACTTATTAATGTTTACATTAACTTTTAACACATTTGAACTTTGCCAAGAAATTTCCTTTAGCAAAATCTCCTCTGAGAATTAATTTCACATAACACAAAACCAATTAAAATTGCATTCACTTTTCATAAATATAATTAAAAATTCACTTTCAAACCTGCCACACACAGCAATGAAAATAGTTTATTTATTTATTTTTTTTTTTTCTTCATAATATCTGACCTAATTTGAAATGTCAAAAGCAAAGCTTTTCATGTTGTCGCACAAAGTTTTCCCCAGTGGGAAAAAGCTTTTATGTAAAATCGCTGAAAATCAGTGTTGAAACTTAAAACGTAGATGACATTTTTTCGTTTTATTTTTTTAATTTATTGCTGTTAATTTATGAAACGAAATCTTGATATTTGTTTTAGCTGCATGTTAAAAACGTCATGAAGTTAACCACAAAGTTAATTTTAATTTATGGTGTGTGAAATATTTTTTAAATGAAAATGACGAAAAAAGTTTTGAGTCAAAGTTATTAAAACAAAAAAATTCTATTATATTTCGCATTTTTTCCATTAAATTTAGTTAAAAAAGTCTCACTTAAAAACATCAAAAATGTTATAGTACATAAAAGCTTTTGTCTAAAAAAAATTTAAAGCTTTTCTGAACTAAACTCTTGTTTCAAAAAGGTTTAAAAGCTTTATTTTATAAAATATTCAATATTCTTAGGAAAACGTTTGACTTCTCCTAAAAGTTGCTACATATTATGCAAAAAAAAGCTATTCTCATTAACGATTTCAAATAAAACAAACTTTTTTATGCTTTCTTTTTAGCCGTGTTGCAAAAACCCTTAATAGAAAATTTAAATTAATTTTATTAAGTTTTCTTTATTGTTTAGCTTTCCTAAAATTCGCTTTTATTGAAAAATCTGTTTAATGTTAACATTAAGATTTTCACATTAAGCTTAAAATATACTGTAATTGAAAAAGCTTTTTAAGGAATAATATTTTTAAAAGTTTTGGCATTTCAAAAATCAAAACTTCAATGTTTTTTTTCAATACCAAGTTAAATCGAAAAGATTTTAATGTAAAAGCTGTTTATTACATTATAAACAATAAATCACTTTATACCTTTTTTTGAAAAGTTAATATAACACTTAAAAGCTTTCCTAAAATTTTATGGTATTTTAAAAAGTCTTTTATATTAGTTTTTTTAAGCTCTCTAATAGATTTCTGTATTTACGTTTTTGTTATACTCTTTTAGGTAAAGATTCAAGCTTTCTTTTAATTTTACTATATTAAAAAAAGGTTTTTAGCTTAAATTCTTTTTAAAGCCATTTATAACACTCTAGTTATATCTCATTTTTTTAGATTTTTGTTGAAATAAACAAGTTTAGCTTAAAAGCTTTATTTAGGACAAAAAACTTTTAAACATTTTACCTGTTGCTTAAATTTTTAAAGCTGTTTCAACATGCTCATAAGCTTTAAAAGTTTATTTCTTAAAAAAAAATATATTTTAGACAAAAAATTTATATTTTTTTAAAAAACTTTTTCTGAACTTGCTTCTCAAAAAGATTTAAAAGCTTTTTTAAATAAACTATCTGACTTAATTGAAAAATCTTTTATAGCTTATTTAAAAAAAAAATGATTTCTTTTATTTGTATGTAAAATTTTTATACAGTTGCATTCCATTTTCATATTTCTTAACAACTTTGTTAATATTTTAAAATTTTATTTTTTTTTTATTTTGATAATTTAAACAGCTTTTAAAGCTTAAAAACCATTTTTTTAAATTTTAATTCTAATTTTCTTAGATTTTTGTTTAATCTAACAACATCTTACACCAGTTGTAGTGTTGTTTTATTGAAGTATTTGGCCTTTTTAATTCAATTAATCACTTATTTAAAAATTCATTTCCCCTTAGTCCAACCAAGAACTGATTGAACTACAAAACACAAAAGCCATAAGTTCTCTCTTACTCTTTCATTTTCCTGCAGTCCTTAGATTTAGCAGCGCAAAAAATGTGCTTATTCTTTTTTAAGAAAAATTTAAAACAAAACTAAATTAAAAATACTTCAAATTCTTATTTATTTCAACACAATACATTAGTGGTCATATCCTGCTCTAGACTCTGTACCAAACCAATCTTAAAAGCCAATTCATTATGTATATGAAATCAACTCTACACAAAATCAACATTCAAATACACATCTTACATACCAACGTCCTTCCCTTTTACCTTTAATCAACAACAAATTCATTTAAACTTAATTTTGTTGATAATTAATTACTTAAAGAAGATGAAAAAAAGGAAAAAAATTGTTGGAGAGTAAGAAAAAATAACAACCTATAAGATTAAAATGTAAAGATTAAAATGAAAAGGTAAATTGTAAGAAGGAGTAGAGTTTGAAGGAAGAAAACTTGAACTGCAGTTGTGAAAAATGTTTCTTAAAAAAAAACATCTGGTCCATAAAAAAAATTCATTTAGATATTCAAACATGAATTTTTAAGTGCAAATTCGTGGGACAAATAAGTTTTTGTTGTATTTATATGAATAAATTTTATGTTAACTAATAAGGTTTGCACATTTTTCTCTGATTTTTGCAGATTTAGATTTTATATGAAAATTCGAACTTAATTTCGAAAGTTCGAAACTTAATAAAAACATTACTTCTAAGAGATTTTTAGTTAAATTTTAAGATTTCTTAAGTAAAGACATATTTTCGAGACTTACCCCCAACTGCACAAAGTTCAGTTATAATTAACTATCAGTAATAGCTGTAAAACATATTGTTAAAAGAATAAAAATTGGGAATTAAGCACGACAAACAAAATCTGATAATAGTGAGTATAAACTGTACTTGTTGAAATTGCGGGTTAGTTGCATAATTTAAAATTTTCTTCGTACATTCGAACTCATTTGGAAAATGAAAAATTGTTTTTTTGTATTTTTGTTAAATTTTTACGATTTTTATTAAAATTTTTGGAGTTTTATTACATACCTATGTAAGTTTTCTTAAGTTCTAGTTAATTAAATACGCAATTTTCGAAAATTCAAAATTTATTTTGGACAATCTAAAACTACAATTTTAATTATACTCAAATGTTTTCTTCTTAAAGTTTGATGATCTCGCCTATATATTACTAAATTCCAACTTTATTTCGAAATTTATAAATTTATTTTGAAATTTTTAAAAATTGCAATTTTAATGATTTGATGTTAAATTTTTACTAATATTAGGATTCTATTTGGAATATGCAATTATTATAAAAAAAGATTACAATTTGAATGCTCTTATTTCAAATATTTTCGATTTTTGCAGCCTAAGGTGCCTATTATGAACTAAATTTGATTTTTGACAGCAGTCGAATTAGCTGATCGAACGAATTTTCATTGGGTATTATGGCGCGCATTCGATAAAAATTTACTATTGTGATTTTGTTAATTCACAGTAGTACATTTTGGATCAACTGTCACTTAAAATAAAAAAATTTTTGTTTACAAATTTAAAAAATAAAAATAAAGTGAAACGTGACAACGGCGGAATTATGGTTGTTTTCAAATAATTTAACTTCAGTGGGGTTTCATCCCACTTTTTTACATGCGCAACTTTGCTGCAAATCATTTGGTCCAAAAAGAATTTTGTTCCATAAGGAATGTGAGCGTTTCCAATTGCGGTTTACGACGTTGGACTTGCATAAAATGAACAAAACTGATTAAGAATACGGTATTTGGTATACGGACATAAAAAAATTACAAATACAGTGCACTCGGGAAAACGTCAACGCTCGTTTACGTCAACATCCCAAAACGTCAACCCTTTCTTTTTTACATTGCCTACTCTAAAACGTCAACCCAACCACAAAGCTCTAAAACGTCAACTCTGAATAAACAAAATTTTGAATTTAGCAACAGTTAAAATACACATATTTGTACACATACATACACACTTATTTTATAAAATAATATCAGAAATTGGGGATTCCCCTTATAAGTAGAGTAGAAAAGACCTTACAAGTTGTAAGTTACAACTGTATTGTCTTTTTATTTATGTTCAGTTGCTTTTTTGTTCTTGTAAGTATCACATTAACAAAATGAGCTCAAAACAACCGAAATTGCTTAATCTACAAGAAAAGGCAAATATTTTGGACTTATTGTACCCTTTACAAGTGCGGTAACTTTAGCGAAGCAATATGTTGTAACAAAGTCAACCATTAGCAAGATAAGATTTTCTTTAAATTCATATGTGTGCATGTAAAATTAAAAAAATATGATCTCATTTAAAAATGTATTCTTTTGGTTCTAATTGTCTTCTATGGTTCTAGTCAGGTTGAATGACTTTTGTTTCCTTTTTGAATTTGTTTATGTTTGGTTTTAGTTTATAATCAATAAAAACCTTTAAAAGCACATTATCGTTATGTTTTTTATTTAAAAATTTTACATTCGTAAACGTCAACAATTTGTTAAACGTCAACACCCGCGGTTTGAATTAGTTGACGTTTTCCCGAGTGCACTGTAGTTACATTTATTTTCGTTGAAATATTCGATGCACAACGAAATTTTCGACAGTGCTGCCATAACACCAAATTAACATTCGATAGTCGATGTTCGATAGATAGCGAAAATCGTTTATCGAATGTAACTCATAATAGGGGCCTTAGTTTTAAAACATAATGCGAACATTTCTTAGTCAAATTTTTATGCATGTTGTATTTGGTTTATGTTTCAAAATTCGAACTTGATTTATGTAAATATAAAGATAAAATATAAAAATAATAATATAAAAATATAAAATCGCTTAAAAAAATTAATATTTAAATTTTTTAAAAAAATTTTATTTATTTTGTATTAAATTCAATAATTTTGTTTGGCTGTAGGAAATATCGCCCAAAGAAAAATGGCCCAAAAACAAAAATGAAAAATCGCCCAAAAAAATTGCATGTAAAATTGGGCCTGATTTCATATGAAAAATGGCCCAAAATTTTTGGGCTATTTTTCGTTATTGTTGGATGATTTTTCGTTTTTGAAATTGGGTGATTTTTCATAATGAAAAAAAAATGAAAAAAAAATTGTTATATGAAAAATAGCCCATTTTTTTTGGACCATTTTTGCAGGCACAAACTTTGGCGGAGGGCTTAAATGAGTATTACTGTCCATACTGCCGAACAGCTGTTGAAGGCACAATGCAAATTTTTACATAAAACTTATATTTGTATATAACTAAATTTATATGAATAATAAACACTTTTTTGCAAATTGAGTAATTTTCAATTTTTTTTTTTTTTTTTTGGGAAAAAATTCGTTTCTGCTTTTTGGGTCATTTTTCATTTTCTTTTTGGGCCCTTTTTCGTTTTTTTTTGGGCAAAATTTCGTATTTACCTTTTTGGGTCATTTTTCATGTTTGGTTGGGCGATTCTTCGTTTGGGCGATTTTTCATTTTTTTTTTTTGGGCCATTTTTCTTTGGGCGATATTTCCTACAGCCATTTTGTTTATGTTAAGAAACTCGAACTTTATAAAAAAAAAACTCGTAATTCTTTAGAAAATTAAATTTTAAAGTGTTTAAAGTGTAAGGAATTCGAAATTCTTTTAAATTTGTTTTATAAATCATTTTTATCTTTTTTGAACCAAATTTTTATAGATTTCATATTAAATTATGCAATTTTGTTGATATTTTAAAATTCGAAAATTTCAAATTCTTTTAAAAACTTAATTTTAAAACGTAAGCCAAATTTTGTAGGTTTCGTTATGAAATTTGAATATATTTTGTTTTGGAATTTTGTAATTTTTTTGATATATGAGTTTTTACTAAATTTCGAAAATTCGAAATTTTTTAAAAACTATAATGAAACATTTTTCAATTTCATTTTTGCTTTTCTTTCTTTTTACTCGTTTTTTTACGAAACTTTGTTGATTTTAACCTTATTTTTACATATTTTAATGTTCGAATTTTTATTTTTAAAATTTGGGAATTTATTAAAAAAACAAATATATTAATTTAATTTATGCTAATTTTTTTTCTTTACATGTTTGAAATATTTTATATTAAATTCAATTTTTACCTTGTCATTAAATTGGAAATTATTTATTGAATTTTTTTTATTCATTTTTAACTTGTTTAAATGTCATTTTTCATATTAACAATGTTTGCTGTCAATTTATTTTAAAATTTATATTTATGTTTGTTTATTTGATAATCATTTTCTGTTTAACTATTTTCCACTTTGGTGACTTTATTTATATTTCTTATTTTTTCCTCTCTCGTTTCGCTGGTTGCTATTTTCATTTTCATGTGACAAGTTTTTAAAATGTTTACTTCTATACATATTATAAATTAATTTATAATTTACATACATAAATTAGTGTATGATTAAATGTGACAAACACCCATTCACACACCACAACCACCCAGTGTTTTGTGATTTCCCCAAAGTAATTTGAGATCTTGTATACATGTTTAATGTTTTACACACACAAAAAGGTAAACATGTATAAATCTTATTAACACTTTCTATAAATTAAAAAAGAAATTTATTTATATAATTTTCAAATTCTCTCAAATTAGTTAAGAGTTTTCGTAATGTTATAAAGCAAAAAAAAAAAAAAAATTTTATAAATTGTCTATGAATTCATTAAATATTATGAAATTTTTTCGTTATTCAACTATCTCTGGGTATTTTAAAAATTATTGAACAAGAGTAACATTTGGGAAAGTGAAAGTTATTGACAAACAGTTTGATTTTTACTTCTATTTAGTGTTTTCGAGAATTGCCTAGGAAGTTGATTTTCTCTTCTAGGAATCAATATTCCAAATAATTTTCTTAACATCTGGCAATTTTAGGAAAATTTTTCCGCCCATTTCTGCCAAAAAAGTAAAGAAGTATTACTTAAAGAAGATTATTGTCGAACTCGAAAAAAAAAATCGAAAGTCATTGGCGCCCAGCCTTAGCGGCTCATTCTTACACAGTCCCACCAAAACATTTTTACAGCCTGTTCGTCGATTTCGAACGCTGACGTTCGCATAGAAAATTACATTTAAAATAAAAACAAAAACAAATTGTCGAATTTTGTTTTTGTTTTAAATATAATTTTCTATGCGAACGTTAACGTTCGAAATCGACAAACAGGCTGTTAATTAATATACTCCTATTTAAGGAAATTGAATTCAAATTAAATTTTATCTTCAAAAAAATATAATTTTGAAAATGTTTGACAAATACGAGGTTTCCAAAAAGTTGTCACCGGATGTGTTTTGACTGTAAAAACGCTGCTTTGGAATTGTGTTTATATGATGTCTGAATTTATTTTTTTCATTAAGTAGAAAAAATAATGTCGGCAAAGTGGCCGCAACCAGAATTGACGGCCACACGGGTGAAATTTCTGGTATTTTCCATTACTCTTGCCAACACTTCCGGCGATAGGTTCTCGCATTCCTGACGGCAATCCTCTTTGAGGACTTCAAGAGTCTCAGGCTTGCTGACATAAAGTCGTGACTTCAAAAAAAATTCAGGCGATCTTGTCGGACTTTTGTTGCTCAAAATCGGGATATAAATTTTCATTTCCGAGGATTCTGAAAATTCCGGCTCTAAAACAAATTACAAGATCATTTCATTATTGGGTTCCTAAGTAGACTAGCATCTTCCAAAAGGATGACGCCCCACCTTGTATATTATTGCAATGGTTTTTTTTTTGTTTTTTTCTTTCTAGTTAATTAAATTACATATTAATTTCTAATATTTTTCTGATAAAAGTTGTTAAATCTTTTTGACAAGTTATATTTTCAGTATTAAGCTTAAAGAGAAAACCCAACTGAGAAGTTTTATTTTCAGTATTTTGCTCAACGAGAGAAAGAAAAAACTGGCACAGCCATGGGAAAATTGTTTTTGACATTTACTAATGATTGTTGGTTAAGGCCTCATAATAATATTCTTTTTCGGTAATAAAAAACTATTATTGTAAACCTTAATATAATGCCTACTAATGAAATGTCAGCTTAAGTCATAACTCATTCTAGAACTTGAGGTTTTTTTTATGAAATTTTGCTTAAAGGAAAAATAGAGCAGGAATATTAGCTAAAAGCAGAAGTGAAAAAAAAGAAAGTGGTTGATATAAATGTTTTTGATGGTATTATTTATTTAAATAGAAAAAGCTAAACAATCAACTAAATACAAAGTGACATGGCAAGATTTATAGAGAATTATATACTTTTCATTCATTCTAGTCAATGCTTTGCCAGCTAAATGTGTTTGTAGTGAATGGTGGGAAAATTTGACAGCTTTTGTATGTAGCAAATAATTGATAAGTTAAAGCTGTATTAGTAAAATAGGCAGCTGCTATATTATTTTATACATAGAGTTTTATGTTTTTAGGTCAGAAATTATGATACTTTTTAGTTATAACTATGTATTTAATCTAGGCCAAGTTTAGGATAGGCAAAAATTACTTACATATTAAGGGTATTCACAAAGGAAATTTTTGTATTTTCTTTTAAGGAAGCTTTGGTACTTCATATCTATTTATTAGTAGCATATGGTAGAAATGTAAATTTCGCAGCTATTGTTAGCTAATTTTAAGGCGCTATAGCAATTGCTACAATATCTTGTAAATAAAAAAATTCAAATTTTTGTTATTATAAATAGTATTTTGTGAATGCTTTTATGCAATTTTTGTAACTGTGTAGCTATTTTGATTTTAAAAATATTACTACTTTATGGCTATTGAATTTTATAGAAAATTTTAGTTATTTAAATTAATTCTTTTTGCTATGTAGCAATTTGTAGTAAATTTTGCAACTCTAATGGCCATTTTTCTCATTAGGCGATTATCTTTTTTCGCAACGAAAAACTGCACATTAAAGAAATTTGGTTTTCTCAATGTCTCATTTGCTTCTATTTTTTCGCAATGCTAACCGGCACTCATCTGCCAATTATTAATTTTTCTTTTATTTGACGTACAGATAAATTCAATCAGCTGACACCCAACTTTTACATGTATTTTGAGTGGTATTGCCAACTCAAACCAATATTTTTTGTCGGTATATTGAGAAACCCAAAATCGTTAACGGACAGTTTATCGGTGCAATAAATTTATGTTGACATTAAGTAACAGACAGTTTGTCGCTATATTGAGAAAATTGCCATAAGGCTAATTATAGTAATTTTTGCCTACTTTTAGCTAATTTTACGATTATATAGCTTTTAAAAGCAATTTTTTGTTTTTTGAGGAGCACATTTTGCAACTTAAAGACTATTTTTAGAAAATGTCACGACTTGTAATTAATTTTTTTTAATCTTGCTATTCTTACCTTTACGATTCTATGGCTTTTTAAAGCAATTTGTTTTTGCTATTCAGCAATTCGTGGTACATTTTGCAACTGTAAGGCTTCTAATAGCAGATTTCTCTAATGTAGTTACTTTTTAAATAATGTCACGATCAGTAATAAATTTTTAACGCTATTTATAATTGACTTGAAAGCTCTAAATAGCTATTTTTCTAAAGGTTTAATGAATAAAAAGGAAATTCTGCAGGTATATATAGCAAATTTTGCAACCTTTTTAGTCCTTAATAGACAGTTTTCTGGCTGTATGAGAGCTTATAGAAAGTTTTACCTCCATACAGTAAATGTCACGGATACTTATAGAATATATTTGTTAGTGTATAGCTATTTAAAAAAAAATGGTTTAGATTATACGACAATTCGCAGAAGAGTTATCTGGCTAAATGGCTGAAAAATTAAGGTATGTATATAGTAAATTCCGCAGCTACTTGTGGACTATATTTGTTTATGTGTAGCTATTTATAAAACAATATTTCAGTTCGCAAAACAATTATTGGTTGGTCATTTAGTAAAATTTGCAGGTAAAATTTTGCAGTTTTATAAAGCCGGGTATCCATGTAGGCTAGCTGGTAATGAGCTAGTCTATCAGTGCGGGAGTTGCGGGTTCGATTTCCGCCAAAGACTCTGGTTTTTTTTAATAAAACGATCAAATACTAAATGTAAAAAAAATAAAATAATTCTTCGCATATTACATTATTGATTTTCATAGAAATGGGACGTGGAAAGCATTGTACACCTGCAAAACGTGCTTTTATAAAAAAAATGGTTTCTGAGCATGAATCATATTCTGAACTAAGAAACTTGATTGGATTCTCCAATTAAATGATTGTGAATGCAATAAATTTTACTCAAAAGTCGGAAACACGTGGTCGCAAGAAAGTTTTGCCAACATAAATGGTAAAGCGTTTGGTCAGTCAATGCAAAAAGAGCCCGTTAATGCCAGCTACAGAGCTACAAAGGAGCTAAATGTGACCGCAAGTGTTGAAACTATTCGACGGAGGTTGCGAGATAACAACGTGAATGCTTGTAGTCCCCGAAAAGTGCACCTGCTCTCACGTAAGCATGTTGCAAAACGTTTGGAGTTTGCTAGAACTTATTCGGAATTACCAACTGATACGTGGAGCAATGTTATTTGGACAGATGAATTCAAGCTTGTTTTATTTGGAGTCAAAGGATCGCGTTCTTACGTCAGAAAACCCCCTAACGCTGAATTCAATCCAAAATTCACAACGAAAACCGTTAAACATGATGGTTCAAGCATTATGGTATCGGGGTGCTTTTCCTACCATATATTCAATCAGAACAATCATGGATAAGAAACTATACATTAATATCCTCCAGGAAGTAATGCTACCATATGTTTGTAAGGAAATTCCGCTTCGTTGGGTGTTTCAGCAAGACAATCACCCGAAGCATACCAGCAAACTTGCCAAAAAGTGGTTTCAGGACAATAAAATAAACGTTATGGAAGGCCAGCTCAGTCCCTAGATCTAAATCCAATCGAGAACTTATGGACAGATATAAAGCAGGGAGTATCCCAAATACAACTAAAAAGTGTGCAAAAATGCTTTTATTTAGATTTATAGAAAATATCTTAAATAAGTGGCAATTTTCAAAAAAAAACTTTGGAAATACATGAAATGTTAGCACACATTCTGGGAATCCCTTTAATATATTTTTGTCTAAAAATTTTCTAAAATTAAAAGATTGATAACCATTATTCCAGATCTATTTTATAGGGTTACTCTAAAATGTCGTATTTACAAATGATTGATGAAATAAATACAAAACTTCTAGACCAGTTAACTAATCCAACCAACCACCCACCATCCATCTAACCCATCATCTCATCTCAAAGTAATCAACCGTCATTTAAGCAAACTCTACTATTATACAGTTAAATATCACTTAATGTCTGTTAATGTCATTTACAACAGCTATTCTTCCCAAAAAAAAAAACCAGAGAATATTTTTGTAAGTACTTCAAATTTGTTTCTTTGTTGAATGCTGGGTAAAAGAAATTAAAGCTTTTATTCTTAGAATACACCACACCAACCACCCCCCCTTCATCCTGTTTTATCTACTTTATCCCAAACATTAAGTACCCAAAAAACCCCTTTGTAATAATAATTATAGAGACAAAAACAAATAAAAATATGGCAATTTTTTTTTTCGAAAATAATGATGATTAATTACCAGCAAGACAAGCAAAATGGAAAATTGTTATTAAACTTAAGTTAAAAAAAATGTTAGAGAGAACTTTAAGAAAATTTGGTATCCAAAAAAATAAGTTTTTCTTTATAAACTTACTAAAAACTAATTTAAGCTTAAAATAAAAAAAAAGTTTTGAGGTTGTAAGCCGGTCTAAAAATTAAAAAAAAACAAACAAATATAAAAGCATTCAAACATTAAATCAAAAGATTTCTCATAGAGTTCTGTATAATTTGTTTAAATCCTAAAGCTAAGATCCCACTATTTGCTCAAATAGCACAATCTGTGACGATTTTTATCGTGCTATATCGGCGCATATTTAAAAACATTGCACAATTAATTCTTGGGTGGTCCCATTATCGTCGCACATTGTGACAATTTTTTTCGGTTCATATCGGCCAAAACTCAGTTGCGACAATAATCGGCACAATGCGGTCACACTATCGTGCTATTTGGGCAAATCAAATCATATGTTTTTGTTTATTTGCTTGTTGGCAGACATAATTTTACTTTAGAAATTCGCAAAATTCTCCGACTGAATATTCCATTATGTTTCCTAACAATTTTAAATAATATATTAATATAAAATAAAAATGTGTTCAATTTTATTCAAACTTACTGCACTTGTTCTTTTTTTGTACTTGTTGTTTTTGTAAATAGATGTTTACAAACCAGGGATGGCAACATCGATACAACTGCAATGTTTTGGTTAAAGCGAATTGTTTTCTTTCATTTAACAGTACAAATGTGCTATTGAAAGTTTTAATACATAAATAATAGATAAAACAAATATAATTTTGATACAATTAAGCTCAAAAAAGTAACATTTTAGTAGCCAGTTGGTTCAATTTAAAAATTTCGTTTTGCCATTACTTGTATCGGCGCTGATTGGCGACTGTGATCGGCACACAAGTGGCCGATAAAAATCGGCACAATTTCGGCAAAGATTGTCGCATATTACAAAATTTTGACCGTTCACACTATCGGCACATGAAATACGTCATAAATTGGTACATTGCGCCGATAGTGGGATCTTAGCTTAAGACTGTAAATCCTCTGGTTTTAATTTTACAACAGTTTTGAAAAAAATGCTTAAACTAAAAAAAAAACATTTAAAAAAATTTATCAAAAATTAATTGAAATACATATTTCTTCAAGGAACTTTTATTCTAAACATTTCTTATAGAGTTTGGTGTAATTTGTTTCAATATTCAGATTCTTATCCCTGTGTTTTATATTTTATAACAGTTTGGAAAAAAAAAGCTAAAAGTTATAAAAAAAAGTATACCCTCATTCCCCACTTATGGTTTAGGGTATAAAAAGAAAAGAGAATTAACTTATCTAACCGAATGGAAAATAAAAGACAAGTTAAAAGCAGTAGAAGATAGAAGTGCTCATTAGCCCTCGTCCTAAACAAGTTGCTTATGCTTAAACTAATGATGTCTTGCAGTGTGCACCCTAAACATCTGGTAGATTGTTATAGATATAACTTTCTAGACATCTAGCTCTGTTTTCCCCTTAACCTCTTGCAATGGTAGATAATGCGCTCAATGGTCTCAAGTTCATCTACTGCTTTGCACAATCGGTAGAATCTGGGATGCCACTATTTTAATTGAACAGGACATTATTAATATACCTGTAATAACACCGTTTTTGTTGTAAAATTATAATTGAAATTTTACTAACATTGATTTCTCATACTGTGTTATTATTATTTTCTAACTGTCAGTTCAACAATTTCAAACGTTCGTATTGAAATTTGTATGGAAAATAGGTTTTTCATAGAAATTTTCTTAACGTTCGACATTGTTAAGCAAACAATTAAATATTTAAATTTTAATTAGTATTGTGGTTTTTTTGTCGAACTATTTATGGTTTTAATCCAAATTTTTAATATTTTTAATTTTTAATTTTTAAAAATTTCTTCAAAAATTTCTTCAAAAATTTCTGGGAGCACCAGGAGAACAGAATTAAACAGCAGGTGTTTTTTTTTGAATAACTTTCTTTTTCAAAGGCTTATAACTTTAGAAATAGCAAAGGTATTTTGACGAAACCAGCTATGGACGATCGAGCGGGAGCTCAGCTTTTCACTCATTTGCTTTTTCCGCCCACTGCCACGCCTACTTTTTAAAAAGTTAATGCTTATGATTTAATCGCTTAAAACTTTTTACGTTTTTGAGCCAAAGGATTTTTTCTTTTTCCGGATTATTGCCCATTTCGTATTCTACCATCCTGAAAAGTTTCATTGGAATATCTGCAACCGTGGTGAAGATTTTAAGCAAAAACGAAAAAAGTTTCCTAACGTGTGACCTATACAAAAACGCTCCCGAGCATAGCATTCAAATTGCTATAACTCAAAAACTACCGTGAATTACTAAATGAAATTTGTGGCTCTGGATAGGTCAAGGCTTTAGCTTAGAACCATTGATGATAAATGCCGCCCATTGCCACGCATATTACAACTCATATTAAATCATAAACTGTAACTTTTTAAAAAGTAGGCGTGGCAGTGGGCGGAAAAAAGCAAATGAGTGAAAAGTTGAGCTCCCGCTCGATCGTCCATAGCTGGTTTCGTCAAAATACCTTTGCTAGTTCTAAAGTTATAAGCCTTTGAAAAAGAAAGTTATTCAAAAAAACACCTGCTGTTTAATTCTGTTCTCCTGGTGCTCCCAGAAATTTTTGAAGAAATTTTTGAAGAAATTTTTAAATTAATTTTTCGAGTTTTTGATGTCACGAAACTATTTTGGTTTTAAGATGATATCTCTGGCCGGAGAAGCTGTATCAAAATAAAATTTCGTGGAGAGATAAAAGAAGAGACACTCTTTCATTTCGCAAGCAGAAAATTTTACTCGCTTTGAGTTTATAGATTCTGTAAGCGTTTAAATCATAATTGAGCATATTAAGAAATGTAGGCGTGGCAATGGGCGGCATTTATCATCAATGGTTCTAAGCTAAAGCCTTGACCTATCCAGAGCCACAAATTTCATTCAGTAATCCACGGTAGTTTTTGAGTTATAGCAATTTGAATGCTATGCTCGGGAGCGTTTTTGTATAGGTCACACGTTAGGAAACTTTTTTCGATTTAGCTTAAAATCTTCACCACGGTTGCAGATATTCCAATGAAACTTTTCAGGTTGGTAGAATACGAAATGGGCAATAATCCGGAAAAAGAAAGAATCCTTTGGCTCAAAAGCGTAAAAAGTTGTAAGCGATTAAATCATAAACTGTAACTTTTTAAAAAGTAGGCGTGGCAGTGGGCGGAAAAAAGCAAATGAGTGAAAAGCGGAGCTCCCGCTCGATCGTCCATAGCTGGTTTCGTCAAAATACCTTTGCTAGTTCTAAAGTTATAAGCCTTTGAAAAAGAAAGTTATTCAAAAAAACACCTGCTGTTTAATTCTGTTCTCCTGGTGCTCCCAGAAATTTTTGAAGAAATTTTTGAAGAAATTTTTAAATTAATTTTTCGAGTTTTTGATGTCACGAAACTATTTTGGTTTTAAGATGATATCTCTGGCCGGAGAAGCTGTATCAAAATAAAATTTCGTGGAGAGATAAAAGAAGAGACACTCTTTCATTTCGCAAGCAGAAAATTTTACTCGCTTTGAGTTTATAGATTCTGTAAGCGTTTAAATCATAATTGAGCATATTAAGAAATGTAGGCGTGGCAATGGGCGGCATTTATCATCAATGGTTCTAAGCTAAAGCCTTGACCTATCCAGAGCCACAAATTTCATTCAGTAATCCACGGTAGTTTTTGAGTTATAGCAATTTGAATGCTATGCTCGGGAGCGTTTTTGTATAGGTCACACGTTAGGAAACTTTTTTCGATTTAGCTTAAAATCTTCACCACGGTTGCAGATATTCCAATGAAACTTTTCAGGTTGGTAGAATACGAAATGGGCAATAATCCGGAAAAAGAAAGAATCCTTTGGCTCAAAAGCGTAAAAAGTTGTAAGCGATTAAATCATAAACTGTAACTTTTTAAAAAGTAGGCGTGGCAGTGGGCGGAAAAAAGCAAATGAGTGAAAAGCGGAGCTCCCGCTCGATCGTCCATAGCTGGTTTCGTCAAAATACCTTTGCTAGTTCTAAAGTTATAAGCCTTTGAAAAAGAAAGTTATTCAAAAAAACACCTGCTGTTTAATTCTGTTCTCCTGGTGCTCCCAGAAATTTTTGAAGAAATTTTTGAAGAAATTTTTAAATTAATTTTTCGAGTTTTTGATGTCACGAAACTATTTTGGTTTTAAGATGATATCTCTGGCCGGAGAAGCTGTATCAAAATAAAATTTCGTGGAGAGATAAAAGAAGAGACACTCTTTCATTTCGCAAGCAGAAAATTTTACTCGCTTTGAGTTTATAGATTCTGTAAGCGTTTAAATCATAATTGAGCATATTAAGAAATGTAGGCGTGGCAATGGGCGGCATTTATCATCAATGGTTCTAAGCTAAAGCCTTGTCCTATCCAGAGCCACAAATTTCATTCAGTAATCCACGGTAGTTTTTGAGTTATAGCAATTTGAATGCTATGCTCGGGAGCGTTTTTGTATAGGTCACACGTTAGGAAACTTTTTTCGATTTAGCTTAAAATCTTCACCACGGTTGCAGATATTCCAATGAAACTTTTCAGGTTGGTAGAATACGAAATGGGCAATAATCCGGAAAAAGAAAGAATCCTTTGGCTCAAAAGCGTAAAAAGTTGTAAGCGATTAAATCATAAACTGTAACTTTTTAAAAAGTAGGCGTGGCAGTGGGCGGAAAAAAGCAAATGAGTGAAAAGCGGAGCTCCCGCTCGATCGTCCATAGCTGGTTTCGTCAAAATACCTTTGCTAGTTCTAAAGTTATAAGCCTTTGAAAAAGAAAGTTATTCAAAAAAACACCTGCTGTTTAATTCTGTTCTCCTGGTGCTCCCAGAAATTTTTGAAGAAATTTTTGAAGAAATTTTTAAATTAATTTTTCGAGTTTTTGATGTCACGAAACTATTTTGGTTTTAAGATGATATCTCTGGCCGGAGAAGCTGTATCAAAATAAAATTTCGTGGAGAGATAAAAGAAGAGACACTCTTTCATTTCGTAAGCAGAAAATTTTACTCGCTTTGAGTTTATAGATTCTGTAAGCGTTTAAATCATAATTGAGCATATTAAGAAATGTAGGCGTGGCAATGGGCGGCATTTATCATCAATGGTTCTAAGCTAAAGCCTTGACCTATCCAGAGCCACAAATTTCATTCAGTAATCCACGGTAGTTTTTGAGTTATAGCAATTTGAATGCTATGCTCGGGAGCGTTTTTGTATAGGTCACACGTTAGGAAACTTTTTTCGATTTAGCTTAAAATCTTCACCACGGTTGCAGATATTCCAATGAAACTTTTCAGGTTGGTAGAATACGAAATGGGCAATAATCCGGAAAAAGAAAGAATCCTTTGGCTCAAAAGCGTAAAAAGTTGTAAGCGATTAAATCATAAACTGTAACTTTTTAAAAAGTAGGCGTGGCAGTGGGCGGAAAAAAGCAAATGAGTGAAAAGCGGAGCTCCCGCTCGATCGTCCATAGCTGGTTTCGTCAAAATACCTTTGCTAGTTCTAAAGTTATAAGCCTTTGAAAAAGAAAGTTATTCAAAAAAACACCTGCTGTTTAATTCTGTTCTCCTGGTGCTCCCAGAAATTTTTGAAGAAATTTTTAAATGAATTTTTCGAGTTTTTGATGTCACGAAACTATTTTGGTTTTAAGATGATATCTCTGGCCGGAGAAGCTGTATCAGAATAAAATTTCGTGGAGAGATAAAAGAAGAGACACTCTTTCATTTCGCAAGCAGAAAATTTTACTCGCTTTGAGTTTATAGATTCTGTAAGCGTTTAAATCATAATTAAGCATATTAAGAAATGTAGGCGTGGCAATGGGCGGCATTTATCATCAATGGTTATAAGCTAAAGCCTTGACCTATCCAGAGCCACAAATTTCATTCAGTAATCCACGGTAGTTTTTGAGTTATAGCAATTTGAATGCTATGCTCGGGAGCGTTTTTGTATAGGTCACACGTTAGGAAACTTTTTTCGATTTAGCTTAAAATCTTCACCACGGTTGCAGATATTCCAATGAAACTTTTCAGGTTGGTAGAATACGAAATGGGCAATAATCCGGAAAAAAGAAAAAATCCTTTGGCTCAAAAGCGTAAAAAGTTGTAAGCGATTAAATCATAAACTGTAACTTTTTAAAAAGTAGGCGTGGCAGTGGGCGGAAAAAAAGCAAATGAGTGAAAAGTTGAGCTCCCGCTCGATCGTCCATAGCTGGTTTCGTCAAAATACCTTTGCTAGTTCTAAAGTTATAAGCCTTTGAAAAAGAAAGTTATTCAAAAAAACACCTGCTGTTTAATTCTGTTCTCCTGGTGCTCCCAGAAATTTTTGAAGAAATTTTTAAATGAATTTTTCGAGTTTTTTATGTCACGAAACTATTTTGGTTTTAAGATGATATCTCTGACCGGAGAAGCTGTATCAAAATAAAATTTCGTGGAGAGATAAAAGAAGAGACACTCTTTCATTTCGCAAGCAGAAAATTTTACTCGCTTTGAGTTTATAGATTCTGTAAGCGTTTAAATCATAATTGAGCATATTAAGAAATGTAGGCGTGGCAATGGGCGGCATTTATCATCAATGGTTCTAAGCTAAAGCCTTGACCTATCCAGAGCCACAAATTTCATTCAGTAATCCACGGTAGTTTTTGAGTTATAGCAATTTGAATGCTATGCTCGGGAGCGTTTTTGTATAGGTCACACGTTAGGAAACTTTTTTCGATTTAGCTTAAAATCTTCACCACGGTTGCAGATATTCCAATGAAACTTTTCAGGTTGGTAGAATACGAAATGGGCAATAATCCGGAAAAAGAAAGAATCCTTTGGCTCAAAAGCGTAAAAAGTTGTAAGCGATTAAATCATAAACTGTAACTTTTTAAAAAGTAGGCGTGGCAGTGGGCGGAAAAAAGCAAATGAGTGAAAAGCGGAGCTCCCGCTCGATCGTCCATAGCTGGTTTCGTCAAAATACCTTTGCTAGTTCTAAAGTTATAAGCCTTTGAAAAAGAAAGTTATTCAAAAAAACACCTGCTGTTTAATTCTGTTCTCCTGGTGCTCCCAGAAATTTTTGAAGAAATTTTTAAATGAATTTTTCGAGTTTTTGATGTCACGAAACTATTTTGGTTTTAAGATGATATCTCTGGCCGGAGAAGCTGTATCAGAATAAAATTTCGTGGAGAGATAAAAGAAGAGACACTCTTTCATTTCGCAAGCAGAAAATTTTACTCGCTTTGAGTTTATAGATTCTGTAAGCGTTTAAATCATAATTAAGCATATTAAGAAATGTAGGCGTGGCAATGGGCGGCATTTATCATCAATGGTTATAAGCTAAAGCCTTGACCTATCCAGAGCCACAAATTTCATTCAGTAATCCACGGTAGTTTTTGAGTTATAGCAATTTGAATGCTATGCTCGGGAGCGTTTTTGTATAGGTCACACGTTAGGAAACTTTTTTCGATTTAGCTTAAAATCTTCACCACGGTTGCAGATATTCCAATGAAACTTTTCAGGTTGGTAGAATACGAAATGGGCAATAATCCGGAAAAAAGAAAAAATCCTTTGGCTCAAAAGCGTAAAAAGTTGTAAGCGATTAAATCATAAACTGTAACTTTTTAAAAAGTAGGCGTGGCAGTGGGCGGAAAAAAAGCAAATGAGTGAAAAGTTGAGCTCCCGCTCGATCGTCCATAGCTGGTTTCGTCAAAATACCTTTGCTAGTTCTAAAGTTATAAGCCTTTGAAAAAGAAAGTTATTCAAAAAAACACCTGCTGTTTAATTCTGTTCTCCTGGTGCTCCCAGAAATTTTTGAAGAAATTTTTAAATGAATTTTTCGAGTTTTTTATGTCACGAAACTATTTTGGTTTTAAGATGATATCTCTGACCGGAGAAGCTGTATCAAAATAAAATTTCGTGGAGAGATAAAAGAAGAGACACTCTTTCATTTCGCAAGCAGAAAATTTTACTCGCTTTGAGTTTATAGATTCTGTAAGCGTTTAAATCATAATTGAGCATATTAAGAAATGTAGGCGTGGCAATGGGCGGCATTTATCATCAATGGTTCTAAGCTAAAGCCTTGACCTATCCAGAGCCACAAATTTCATTCAGTAATCCACGGTAGTTTTTGAGTTATAGCAATTTGAATGCTATGCTCGGGAGCGTTTTTGTATAGGTCACACGTTAGGAAACTTTTTTTCGATTTAGCTTAAAATCTTCACCACGGTTGCAGATATTCCAATGAAACTTTTCAGGTTGGTAGAATACGAAATGGGCAATAATCCGGAAAAAGAAAGAATCCTTTGGCTCAAAAGCGTAAAAAGTTGTAAGCGATTAAATCATAAACTGTAACTTTTTAAAAAGTAGGCGTGGCAGTGGGCGGAAAAAAGCAAATGAGTGAAAAGCGGAGCTCCCGCTCGATCGTCCATAGCTGGTTTCGTCAAAATACCTTTGCTAGTTCTAAAGTTATAAGCCTTTGAAAAAGAAAGTTATTCAAAAAAACACCTGCTGTTTAATTCTGTTCTCCTGGTGCTCCCAGAAATTTTTGAAGAAATTTTTAAATGAATTTTTCGAGTTTTTTATGTCACGAAACTATTTTGGTTTTAAGATGATATCTCTGACCGGAGAAGCTGTATCAAAATAAAATTTCGTGGAGAGATAAAAGAAGAGACACTCTTTCATTTCGCAAGCAGAAAATTTTACTCGCTTTGAGTTTATAGATTCTGTAAGCGTTTAAATCATAATTGAGCATATTAAGAAATGTAGGCGTGGCAATGGGCGGCATTTATCATCAATGGTTCTAAGCTAAAGCCTTGACCTATCCAGAGCCACAAATTTCATTCAGTAATCCACGGTAGTTTTTGAGTTATAGCAATTTGAATGCTATGCTCGGGAGCGTTTTTGTATAGGTCACACGTTAGGAAACTTTTTTCGATTTAGCTTAAAATCTTCACCACGGTTGCAGATATTCCAATGAAACTTTTCAGGTTGGTAGAATACGAAATGGGCAATAATCCGGAAAAAGAAAAAATCCTTTGGCTCCAAAGCGTAAAAAGTTGTAAGCGATTAAATCATAAACTGTAACTTTTTAAAAAGTAGGCGTGGCAGTGGGCGGAAAAAAAGCAAATGAGTGAAAAGTTGAGCTCCCGCTCGATCGTCCATAGCTGGTTTCGTCAAAATACCTTTGCTAGTTCTAAAGTTATAAGCCTTTGAAAAAGAAAGTTATTCAAAAAAACACCTGCTGTTTAATTCTGTTCTCCTGGTGCTCCCAGAAATTTTTGAAGAAATTTTTAAATGAATTTTTCGAGTTTTTTATGTCACGAAACTATTTTGGTTTTAAGATGATATCTCTGACCGGAGAAGCTGTATCAAAATAAAATTTCGTGGAGAGATAAAAGAAGAGACACTCTTTCATTTCGCAAGCAGAAAATTTTACTCGCTTTGAGTTTATAGATTCTGTAAGCGTTTAAATCATAATTGAGCATATTAAGAAATGTAGGCGTGGCAATGGGCGGCATTTATCATCAATGGTTCTAAGCTAAAGCCTTGACCTATCCAGAGCCACAAATTTCATTCAGTAATCCACGGTAGTTTTTGAGTTATAGCAATTTGAATGCTATGCTCGGGAGCGTTTTTGTATAGGTCACACGTTAGGAAACTTTTTTCGATTTAGCTTAAAATCTTCACCACGGTTGCAGATATTCCAATGAAACTTTTCAGGTTGGTAGAATACGAAATGGGCAATAATCCGGAAAAAGAAAGAATCCTTTGGCTCAAAAGCGTAAAAAGTTGTAAGCGATTAAATCATAAACTGTAACTTTTTAAAAAGTAGGCGTGGCAGTGGGCGGAAAAAAGCAAATGAGTGAAAAGCGGAGCTCCCGCTCGATCGTCCATAGCTGGTTTCGTCAAAATACCTTTGCTAGTTCTAAAGTTATAAGCCTTTGAAAAAGAAAGTTATTCAAAAAAACACCTGCTGTTTAATTCTGTTCTCCTGGTGCTCCCAGAAATTTTTGAAGAAATTTTTAAATGAATTTTTCGAGTTTTTTATGTCACGAAACTATTTTGGTTTTAAGATGATATCTCTGACCGGAGAAGCTGTATCAAAATAAAATTTCGTGGAGAGATAAAAGAAGAGACACTCTTTCATTTCGCAAGCAGAAAATTTTACTCGCTTTGAGTTTATAGATTCTGTAAGCGTTTAAATCATAATTGAGCATATTAAGAAATGTAGGCGTGGCAATGGGCGGCATTTATCATCAATGGTTCTAAGCTAAAGCCTTGACCTATCCAGAGCCACAAATTTCATTCAGTAATCCACGGTAGTTTTTGAGTTATAGCAATTTGAATGCTATGCTCGGGAGCGTTTTTGTATAGGTCACACGTTAGGAAACTTTTTTCGATTTAGCTTAAAATCTTCACCACGGTTGCAGATATTCCAATGAAACTTTTCAGGTTGGTAGAATACGAAATGGGCAATAATCCGGAAAAAGAAAAAATCCTTTGGCTCAAAAGCGTAAAAAGTTGTAAGCGATTAAATCATAAACTGTAACTTTTTAAAAAGTAGGCGTGGCAGTGGGCGGAAAAAAAGCAAATGAGTGAAAAGCGGAGCTCCCGCTCGATCGTCCATAGCTGGTTTCGTCAAAATACCTTTGCTAGTTCTAAAGTTATAAGCCTTTGAAAAAGAAAGTTATTCAAAAAAACACCTGCTGTTTAATTCTGTTCTCCTGGTGCTCCCAGAAATTTTTGAAGAAATTTTTAAATGAATTTTTCGAGTTTTTTATGTCACGAAACTATTTTGGTTTTAAGATGATATCTCTGACCGGAGAAGCTGTATCAAAATAAAATTTCGTGGAGAGATAAAAGAAGAGACACTCTTTCATTTCGCAAGCAGAAAATTTTACTCGCTTTGAGTTTATAGATTCTGTAAGCGTTTAAATCATAATTGAGCATATTAAGAAATGTAGGCGTGGCAATGGGCGGCATTTATCATCAATGGTTCTAAGCTAAAGCCTTGACCTATCCAGAGGCACAAATTTCATTCAGTAATCCACGGTAGTTTTTGAGTTATAGCAATTTGAATGCTATGCTCGGGAGCGTTTTTGTATAGGTCACACGTTAGGAAACTTTTTTCGATTTAGCTTAAAATCTTCACCACGGTTGCAGATATTCCAATGAAACTTTTCAGGTTGGTAGAATACGAAATGGGCAATAATCCGGAAAAAGAAAAAATCCTTTGGCTCAAAAGCGTAAAAAGTTGTAAGCGATTAAATCATAAACTGTAACTTTTTAAAAAGTAGGCGTGGCAGTGGGCGGAAAAAAAGCAAATGAGTGAAAAGTTGAGCTCCCGCTCGATCGTCCATAGCTGGTTTCGTCAAAATACCTTTGCTAGTTCTAAAGTTATAAGCCTTTGAAAAAGAAAGTTATTCAAAAAAACACCTGCTGTTTAATTCTGTTCTCCTGGTGCTCCCAGAAATTTTTGAAGAAATTTTTAAATGAATTTTTCGAGTTTTTTATGTCACGAAACTATTTTGGTTTTAAGATGATATCTCTGACCGGAGAAGCTGTATCAAAATAAAATTTCGTGGAGAGATAAAAGAAGAGACACTCTTTCATTTCGCAAGCAGAAAATTTTACTCGCTTTGAGTTTATAGATTCTGTAAGCGTTTAAATCATAATTGAGCATATTAAGAAATGTAGGCGTGGCAATGGGCGGCATTTATCATCAATGGTTCTAAGCTAAAGCCTTGACCTATCCAGAGCCACAAATTTCATTCAGTAATCCACGGTAGTTTTTGAGTTATAGCAATTTGAATGCTATGCTCGGGAGCGTTTTTGTATAGGTCACACGTTAGGAAACTTTTTTCGATTTAGCTTAAAATCTTCACCACGGTTGCAGATATTCCAATGAAACTTTTCAGGTTGGTAGAATACGAAATGGGCAATAATCCGGAAAAAGAAAGAATCCTTTGGCTCAAAAGCGTAAAAAGTTGTAAGCGATTAAATCATAAACTGTAACTTTTTAAAAAGTAGGCGTGGCAGTGGGCGGAAAAAAGCAAATGAGTGAAAAGCGGAGCTCCCGCTCGATCGTCCATAGCTGGTTTCGTCAAAATACCTTTGCTAGTTCTAAAGTTATAAGCCTTTGAAAAAGAAAGTTATTCAAAAAAACACCTGCTGTTTAATTCTGTTCTCCTGGTGCTCCCAGAAATTTTTGAAGAAATTTTTAAATGAATTTTTCGAGTTTTTTATGTCACGAAACTATTTTGGTTTTAAGATGATATCTCTGACCGGAGAAGCTGTATCAAAATAAAATTTCGTGGAGAGATAAAAGAAGAGACACTCTTTCATTTCGCAAGCAGAAAATTTTACTCGCTTTGAGTTTATAGATTCTGTAAGCGTTTAAATCATAATTGAGCATATTAAGAAATGTAGGCGTGGCAATGGGCGGCATTTATCATCAATGGTTCTAAGCTAAAGCCTTGACCTATCCAGAGCCACAAATTTCATTCAGTAATCCACGGTAGTTTTTGAGTTATAGCAATTTGAATGCTATGCTCGGGAGCGTTTTTGTATAGGTCACACGTTAGGAAACTTTTTTCGATTTAGCTTAAAATCTTCACCACGGTTGCAGATATTCCAATGAAACTTTTCAGGTTGGTAGAATACGAAATGGGCAATAATCCGGAAAAAGAAAGAATCCTTTGGCTCAAAAGCGTAAAAAGTTGTAAGCGATTAAATCATAAACTGTAACTTTTTAAAAAGTAGGCGTGGCAGTGGGCGGAAAAAAGCAAATGAGTGAAAAGCGGAGCTCCCGCTCGATCGTCCATAGCTGGTTTCGTCAAAATACCTTTGCTAGTTCTAAAGTTATAAGCCTTTGAAAAAGAAAGTTATTCAAAAAAACACCTGCTGTTTAATTCTGTTCTCCTGGTGCTCCCAGAAATTTTTGAAGAAATTTTTAAATGAATTTTTCGAGTTTTTGATGTCACGAAACTATTTTGGTTTTAAGATGATATCTCTGGCCGGAGAAGCTGTATCAAAATAAAATTTCGTGGAGAGATAAAAGAAGAGACACTCTTTCATTTCGCAAGCAGAAAATTTTACTCGCTTTGAGTTTATAGATTCTGTAAGCGTTTAAATCATAATTGAGCATATTAAGAAATGTAGGCGTGGCAATGGGCGGCATTTATCATCAATGGTTCTAAGCTAAAGCCTTGACCTATCCAGAGCCACAAATTTCATTCAGTAATCCACGGTAGTTTTTGAGTTATAGCAATTTGAATGCTATGCTCGGGAGCGTTTTTGTATAGGTCACACGTTAGGAAACTTTTTTCGTTTTAGCTTAAAATCTTCACCACGGTTGCAGATATTCCAATGAAACTTTTCAGGTTGGTAGAATACGAAATGGGCAATAATCCGGAAAAAGAAAAAATCCTTTGGCTCAAAAGCGTAAAAAGTTGTAAGCGATTAAATCATAAACTGTAACTTTTTAAAAAGTAGGCGTGGCAGTGGGCGGAAAAAAGCAAATGAGTAAAAAGTTGAGCTCCCGCTCGATCGTCCATAGCTGGTTTCGTCAAAATACCTTTGCTAGTTCTAAAGTTATAAGCCTTTGAAAAAGAAAGTTATTCAAAAAAACACCTGCTGTTTAATTCTGTTCTCCTGGTGCTCCCAGAAATTTTTGAAGAAATTTTTGAAGAAATTTTTAAATTAATTTTTCGAGTTTTTGATGTCACGAAACTATTTTGGTTTTAAGATGATATCTCTGGCCGGAGAAGCTGTATCAAAATAAAATTTCGTGGAGAGATAAAAGAAGAGACACTCTTTCATTTCGCAAGCACAAAATTTTACTCGCTTTGAGTTTATAGATTCTGTAAGCGTTTAAATCATAATTGAGCATATTAAGAAATGTAGGCGTGGCAATGGGCGGCATTTATCATCAATGGTTCTAAGCTAAAGCCTTGACCTATCCAGAGCCACAAATTTCATTCAGTAATCCACGGTAGTTTTTGAGTTATAGCAATTTGAATGCTATGCTCGGGAGCGTTTTTGTATAGGTCACACGTTAGGAAACTTTTTTCGATTTAGCTTAAAATCTTCACCACGGTTGCAGATATTCCAATGAAACTTTTCAGGTTGGTAGAATACGAAATGGGCAATAATCCGGAAAAAGAAAAAATCCTTTGGCTCAAAAGCGTAAAAAGTTGTAAGCGATTAAATCATAAACTGTAACTTTTTAAAAAGTAGGCGTGGCAGTGGGCGGAAAAAAGCAAATGAGTAAAAAGTTGAGCTCCCGCTCGATCGTCCATAGCTGGTTTCGTCAAAATACCTTTGCTAGTTCTAAAGTTATAAGCCTTTGAAAAAGAAAGTTATTCAAAAAAACACCTGCTGTTTAATTCTGTTCTCCTGGTGCTCCCAGAAATTTTTGAAGAAATTTTTAAATGAATTTTTCGAGTTTTTGATGTCACGAAACTATTTTGGTTTTAAGATGATATCTCTGGCCGGAGAAGCTGTATCAAAATAAAATTTCGTGGAGAGATAAAAGAAGAGACACTCTTTCATTTCGCAAGCAGAAAATTTTACTCGCTTTGAGTTTATAGATTCTGTAAGCGTTTAAATCATAATTAAGCATATTAAGAAATGTAGGCGTGGCAATGGGCGGCATTTATCATCAATGGTTCTAAGCTAAAGCCTTGACCTATCCAGAGCCACAAATTTCATTCAGTAATCCACGGTAGTTTTTGAGTTATAGCAATTTGAATGCTATGCTCGGGAGCGTTTTTGTATAGGTCACACGTTAGGAAACTTTTTTCGTTTTAGCTTAAAATCTTCACCACGGTTGCAGATATTCCAATGAAACTTTTCAGGTTGGTAGAATACGAAATGGGCAATAATCCGGAAAAAGAAAAAATCCTTTGGCTCAAAAGCGTAAAAAGTTGTAAGCGATTAAATCATAAACTGTAACTTTTTAAAAAGTAGGCGTGGCAGTGGGCGGAAAAAAGCAAATGAGTAAAAAGTTGAGCTCCCGCTCGATCGTCCATAGCTGGTTTCGTCAAAATACCTTTGCTAGTTCTAAAGTTATAAGCCTTTGAAAAAGAAAGTTATTCAAAAAAACACCTGCTGTTTAATTCTGTTCTCCTGGTGCTCCCAGAAATTTTTGAAGAAATTTTTGAAGAAATTTTTAAATTAATTTTTCGAGTTTTTGATGTCACGAAACTATTTTGGTTTTAAGATGATATCTCTGGCCGGAGAAGCTGTATCAAAATAAAATTTCGTGGAGAGATAAAAGAAGAGACACTCTTTCATTTCGCAAGCACAAAATTTTACTCGCTTTGAGTTTATAGATTCTGTAAGCGTTTAAATCATAATTGAGCATATTAAGAAATGTAGGCGTGGCAATGGGCGGCATTTATCATCAATGGTTCTAAGCTAAAGCCTTGACCTATCCAGAGCCACAAATTTCATTCAGTAATCCACGGTAGTTTTTGAGTTATAGCAATTTGAATGCTATGCTCGGGAGCGTTTTTGTATAGGTCACACGTTAGGAAACTTTTTTCGATTTAGCTTAAAATCTTCACCACGGTTGCAGATATTCCAATGAAACTTTTCAGGTTGGTAGAATACGAAATGGGCAATAATCCGGAAAAAGAAAAAATCCTTTGGCTCAAAAGCGTAAAAAGTTGTAAGCGATTAAATCATAAACTGTAACTTTTTAAAAAGTAGGCGTGGCAGTGGGCGGAAAAAAGCAAATGAGTAAAAAGTTGAGCTCCCGCTCGATCGTCCATAGCTGGTTTCGTCAAAATACCTTTGCTAGTTCTAAAGTTATAAGCCTTTGAAAAAGAAAGTTATTCAAAAAAACACCTGCTGTTTAATTCTGTTCTCCTGGTGCTCCCAGAAATTTTTGAAGAAATTTTTGAAGAAATTTTTAAATGAATTTTTCGAGTTTTTGATGTCACGAAACTATTTTGGTTTTAAGATGATATCTCTGGCCGGAGAAGCTGTATCAAAATAAAATTTCGTGGAGAGATAAAAGAAGAGACACTCTTTCATTTCGCAAGCAGAAAATTTTACTCGCTTTGAGTTTATAGATTCTGTAAGCGTTTAAATCATAATTAAGCATATTAAGAAATGTAGGCGTGGCAATGGGCGGCATTTATCATCAATGGTTCTAAGCTAAAGCCTTGACCTATCCAGAGCCACAAATTTCATTCAGTAATCCACGGTAGTTTTTGAGTTATAGCAATTTGAATGCTATGCTCGGGAGCGTTTTTGTATAGGTCACACGTTAGGAAACTTTTTTCGATTTAGCTTATAATCTTCACCACGGTTGCAGATATTCCAATGAAACTTTTCAGGTTGGTAGAATACGAAATGGGCAATAATCCGGAAAAAGAAAAAATCCTTTGGCTCAAAAGCGTAAAAAGTTGTAAGCGATTAAATCATAAACTGTAACTTTTTAAAAAGTAGGCGTGGCAGTGGGCGGAAAAAAAGCAAATGAGTGAAAAGTTGAGCTCCCGCTCGATCGTCCATAGCTGGTTTCGTCAAAATACCTTTGCTAGTTCTAAAGTTATAAGCCTTTGAAAAAGAAAGTTATTCAAAAAAACACCTGCTGTTTAATTCTGTTCTCCTGGTGCTCCCAGAAATTTTTGAAGAAATTTTTGAAGAAATTTTTAAATTAATTTTTCGAGTTTTTGATGTCACGAAACTATTTTGGTTTTAAGATGATATCTCTGGCCGGAGAAGCTGTATCAAAATAAAATTTCGTGGAGAGATAAAAGAAGAGACACTCTTTCATTTCGCAAGCAGAAAATTTTACTCGCTTTGAGTTTATAGATTCTGTAAGCGTTTAAATCATAATTGAGCATATTAAGAAATGTAGGCATGGCAATGGGCGGCATTTATCATCAATGGTTCTAAGCTAAAGCCTTGACCTATCCAGAGCCACAAATTTCATTCAGTAATCCACGGTAGTTTTTGAGTTATAGCAATTTGAATGCTATGCTCGGGAGCGTTTTTGTATAGGTCACACGTTAGGAAACTTTTTTCGTTTTAGCTTAAAATCTTCACCACGGTTGCAGATATTCCAATGAAACTTTTCAGGTTGGTAGAATACGAAATGGGCAATAATCCGGAAAAAGAAAAAATCCTTTGGCTCAAAAGCGTAAAAAGTTGTAAGCGATTAAATCATAAACTGTAACTTTTTAAAAAGTAGGCGTGGCAGTGGGCGGAAAAAAGCAAATGAGTGAAAAGTTGAGCTCCCGCTCGATCGTCCATAGCTGGTTTCGTCAAAATACCTTTGCTAGTTCTAAAGTTATAAGCCTTTGAAAAAGAAAGTTATTCAAAAAAACACCTGCTGTTTAATTCTGTTCTCCTGGTGCTCCCAGAAATTTTTGAAGAAATTTTTAAATGCATTTTTCGAGTTTTTGATGTCACGAAACTATTTTGGTTTTAAGATGATATCTCTGGCCGGAGAAGCTGTATCAAAATAAAATTTCGTGGAGAGATAAAAGAAGAGACACTCTTTCATTTCGCAAGCAGAAAATTTTACTCGCTTTGAGTTTATAGATTCTGTAAGCGTTTAAATCATAATTGAGCATATTAAGAAATGTAGGCGTGGCAATGGGCGGCATTTATCATCAATGGTTCTAAGCTAAAGCCTTGACCTATCCAGAGCCATAAATTTCATTCAGTAATCCACGGTAATTTTTGAGTTATAGCAATTTGAATGCTATGCTCGGGAGCGGTTTTGTATAGGTCACACGTAAGGAAACTTTTTTCGTTTTAGCTTAAAATCTTCACCACGGTTGCAGATATTCCAATGAAACTTTTCAGGTTGGTAGAATACGAAATGGGCAATAATCCGGAAAAAGAAAAAATCCTTTGGCTCAAAAGCGTAAAAAGTTGTAAGCGATTAAATCATAAACTGTAACTTTTTAAAAAGTAGGCGTGGCAGTGGGCGGAAAAAAGCAAATGAGTAAAAAGTTGAGCTCCCGCTCGATCGTCCATAGCTGGTTTCGTCAAAATACCTTTGCTAGTTCTAAAGTTATAAGCCTTTGAAAAAGAAAGTTATTCAAAAAAACACCTGCTGTTTAATTCTGTTCTCCTGGTGCTCCCAGAAATTTTTGAAGAAATTTTTAAATGCATTTTTCGAGTTTTTGATGTCACGAAACTATTTTGGTTTTAAGATGATATCTCTGGCCGGAGAAGCTGTATCAAAATAAAATTTCGTGGAGAGATAAAAGAAGAGACACTCTTTCATTTCGCAAGCAGAAAATTTTACTCGCTTTGAGTTTATAGATTCTGTAAGCGTTTAAATCATATTTGAGCATATTAAGATATGTAGGCGTGGCAATGGGCGGCATTTATCATCAATGGTTCTAAGCTAAAGCCTTGACCTATCCAGAGCCACAAATTTCATTCAGTAATCCACGGTAGTTTTTGAGTTATAGCAATTTGAATGCTATGCTCGGGAGCGTTTTTGTATAGGTCACACGTTAGGAAACTTTTTTCGTTTTAGCTTAAAATCTTCACCACGGTTGCAGATATTCCAATGAAACTTTTCAGGTTTTTAGAATACGAAATGGGCAATAATCCGGAAGAAGAAAAAATCCTTTGGCTCAAAAGCGTAAAAAGTTGTAAGCGATTAAATCATAAACTGTAACTTTTTAAAAAGTAGGCGTGGCAGTGGGCGGAAAAAAGCAAATGAGTGAAAAGCTGAGCTCCCGCTCGATCGTCCATAGCTGGTTTCGTCAAAATACCTTTGCTAGTTCTAAAGTTATAAGCCTTTGAAAAAGAAAGTTATTCAAAAAAACACCTGCTGTTTAATTATGTTCTCCTGGTGCTCCCAGAAATTTTTGAAGAAATTTTTAAATGAATTTTTCGAGTTTTTGATGTCACGAAACTATTTTGGTTTTAAGATGATATCTCTGGCCGGAGAAGCTGTATCAAAATAAAATTTCGTGGAGAGATAAAAGAAGAGACACTCTTTCATTTCGCAAGCAGAAAATTTTACTCGCTTTGAGTTTATAGATTCTGTAAGCGTTTAAATCATAATTGAGCATATTAAGAAATGTAGGCGTGGCAATGGGCGGCATTTATCATCAATGGTTCTAAGCTAAAGCCTTGACCTATCCAGAGCCACAAATTTCATTCAGTAATCCACGGTAGTTTTTGAGTTATAGCAATTTGAATGCTATGCTCGGGAGCGTTTTTGTATAGGTCACACGTTAGGAAACTTTTTTCGTTTTAGCTTAAAATCTTCACCACGGTTGCAGATATTCCAATGAAACTTTTCAGGTTGGTAGAATACGAAATGGGCAATAATCCGGAAAAAGAAAAAATCCTTTGGCTCAAAAGCGTAAAAAGTTGTAAGCGATTAAATCATAAACTGTAACTTTTTAAAAAGTAGGCGTGGCAGTGGGCGGAAAAAAGCAAATGAGTGAAAAGCTGAGCTCACGCTCGATCGTCCATAGCTGGTTTCGTCAAAATACCTTTACTAGTTCTATAGTTATAAGCCTTTGAAAAAGAAAGTTATTCAAAAAAACACCTGCTGTTTAATTCTGTTCTCCTGGTGCTCCCAGAAATTTTTGAAGAAATTTTTGAAGAAATTTTTAAATTAATTTTTCGAGTTTTTGATGTCACGAAACTATTTTGGTTTTAAGATGATATCTCTGGCCGGAGAAGCTGTATCAAAATAAAATTTCGTGGAGAGATAAAAGAAGAGACACTCTTTCATTTCGCAAGCAGAAAATTTTACTCGCTTTGAGTTTATAGATTCTGTAAGCGTTTAAATCATAATTGAGCATATTAAGAAATGTAGGCGTGGCAATGGGCGGCATTTATCATCAATGGTTCTAAGCTAAAGCCTTGACCTATCCAGAGCCACAAATTTCATTCAGTAATCCACGGTAGTTTTTGAGTTATAGCAATTTGAATGCTATGCTCGGGAGCGTTTTTGTATAGGTCACACGTTAGGAAACTTTTTTCGTTTTAGCTTAAAATCTTCACCACGGTTGCAGATATTCCAATGAAACTTTTCAGGTTGGTAGAATACGAAATGGGCAATAATCCGGAAAAAGAAAAAATCCTTTGGCTCAAAAGCGTAAAAAGTTGTAAGCGATTAAATCATAAACTGTAACTTTTTAAAAAGTAGGCGTGGCAGTGGGCGGAAAAAAGCAAATGAGTAAAAAGTTGAGCTCCCGCTCGATCGTCCATAGCTGGTTTCGTCAAAATACCTTTGCTAGTTCTAAAGTTATAAGCCTTTGAAAAAGAAAGTTATTCAAAAAAAACACCTGCTGTTTAATTCTGTTCTCCTGGTGCTCCCAGAAATTTTTGAAGAAATTTTTAAATTAAATTTTCGAGTTTTTGATGTCACGAAACTATTTTGGTTTTAAGATGATATCTCTGGCCGGAGAAGCTGTATCAAAATAAAATTTCGTGGAGAGATAAAAGAAGAGACACTCTTTCATTTCGCAAGCAGAAAATTTTACTCGCTTTGAGTTTATAGATTCTGTAAGCGTTTAAATCATAATTGAGCATATTAAGAAATGTAGGCGTGGCAATGGGCGGCATTTATCATCAATGGTTCTAAGCTAAAGCCTTGACCTATCCAGAGCCACAAATTTCATTCAGTAATCCACGGTAGTTTTTGAGTTATAGCAATTTGAATGCTATGCTCGGGAGCGTTTTTGTATAGGTCACACGTTAGGAAACTTTTTTCGTTTTAGCTTAAAATCTTCACCACGGTTGCAGATATTCCAATGAAACTTTTCAGGTTGGTAGAATACGAAATGGGCAATAATCCGGAAAAAGAAAAAATCCTTTGGCTCAAAAGCGTAAAAAGTTGTAAGCGATTAAATCATAAACTGTAACTTTTTAAAAAGTAGGCGTGGCAGTGGGCGGAAAAAAGCAAATGAGTAAAAAGTTGAGCTCCCGCTCGATCGTCCATAGCTGGTTTCGTCAAAATACCTTTGCTAGTTCTAAAGTTATAAGCCTTTGAAAAAGAAAGTTATTCAAAAAAAACACCTGCTGTTTAATTCTGTTCTCCTGGTGCTCCCAGAAATTTTTGAAGAAATTTTTAAATTAAATTTTCGAGTTTTTGATGTCACGAAACTATTTTGGTTTTAAGATGATATCTCTGGCCGGAGAAGCTGTATCAAAATAAAATTTCGTGGAGAGATAAAAGAAGAGACACTCTTTCATTTCGCAAGCAGAAAATTTTACTCGCTTTGAGTTTATAGATTCTGTAAGCGTTTAAATCATAATTGAGCATATTAAGAAATGTAGGCGTGGCAATGGGCGGCATTTATCATCAATGGTTCTAAGCTAAAGCCTTGACCTATCCAGAGCCACAAATTTCATTCAGTAATCCACGGTAGTTTTTGAGTTATAGCAATTTGAATGCTATGCTCGGGAGCGTTTTTGTATAGGTCACACGTTAGGAAACTTTTTTCGTTTTAGCTTAAAATCTTCACCACGGTTGCAGATATTCCAATGAAACTTTTCAGGTTGGTAGAATACGAAATGGGCAATAATCCGGAAAAAGAAAAAATCCTTTGGCTCAAAAGCGTAAAAAGTTGTAAGCGATTAAATCATAAACTGTAACTTTTTAAAAAGTAGGCGTGGCAGTGGGCGGAAAAAAGCAAATGAGTGAAAAGCTGAGCTCACGCTCGATCGTCCATAGCTGGTTTCGTCAAAATACCTTTACTAGTTCTAAAGTTATAAGCCTTTGAAAAAGAAAGTTATTCAAAAAAACACCTGCTGTTTAATTCTGTTCTCCTGGTGCTCCCAGAAATTTTTGAAGAAATTTTTAAATTAATTTTTCGAGTTTTTGATGTCACGAAACTATTTTGGTTTTAAGATGATATCTCTGGCCGGAGAAGCTGTATCAAAATAAAATTTCGTGGAGAGATAAAAGAAGAGACACTCTTTCATTTCGCAAGCAGAAAATTTTACTCGCTTTGAGTTTATAGATTCTGTAAGCGTTTAAATCATAATTGAGCATATTAAGAAATGTAGGCGTGGCAATGGGCGGCATTTATCATCAATGGTTCTAAGCTAAAGCCTTGACCTATCCAGAGCCACAAATTTCATTCAGTAATCCACGGTAGTTTTTGAGTTATAGCAATTTGAATGCTATGCTCGGGAGCGTTTTTGTATAGGTCACACGTTAGGAAACTTTTTTCGTTTTAGCTTAAAATCTTCACCACGGTTGCAGATATTCCAATGAAACTTTTCAGGTTGGTAGAATACGAAATGGGCAATAATCCGGAAAAAGAAAGAATCCTTTGGCTCAAAAGCGTAAAAAGTTGTAAGCGATTAAATCATAAACTGTAACTTTTTAAAAAGTAGGCGTGGCAGTGGGCGGAAAAAAGCAAATGAGTGAAAAGCGGAGCTCCCGCTCGATCGTCCATAGCTGGTTTCGTCAAAATACCTTTGCTAGTTCTAAAGTTATAAGCCTTTGAAAAAGAAAGTTATTCAAAAAAACACCTGCTGTTTAATTCTGTTCTCCTGGTGCTCCCAGAAATTTTTGAAGAAATTTTTGAAGAAATTTTTAAATTAATTTTTCGAGTTTTTGATGTCACGAAACTATTTTGGTTTTAAGATGATATCTCTGGCCGGAGAAGCTGTATCAAAATAAAATTTCGTAAAGAGATAAAAGAAGAGACACTCTTTCATTTCGCAAGCAGGTGTTTTTTTGAATAACTTTCTTTTTCAAAGGCTTATAACTTTAGAACTAGCAAAGGTATTTTGACGAAACCAGCTATGGACGATCGAGCGGGAGCTCCGCTTTTCACTCATTTGCTTTTTTCCGCCCACTGCCACGCCTACTTTTTAAAAAGTTACAGTTTATGATTTAATCGCTTACAACTTTTTACGCTTTTGAGCCAAAGGATTCTTTCTTTTTCCGGATTATTGCCCATTTCGTATTCTACCAACCTGAAAAGTTTCATTGGAATATCTGCAACCGTGGTGAAGATTTTAAGCTAAATCGAAAAAAGTTTCCTAACGTGTGACCTATACAAAAACGCTCCCGAGCATAGCATTCAAATTGCTATAACTCAAAAACTACCGTGGATTACTGAATGAAATTTGTGGCTCTGGATAGGTCAAGGCTTTAGCTTAGAACCATTGATGATAAATGCCGCCCATTGCCACGCCTACATTTCTTAATATGCTCAATTATGATTTAAACGCTTACAGAATCTATAAACTCAAAGCGAGTAAAATTTTCTGCTTGCGAAATGAAAGAGTGTCTCTTCTTTTATCTCTCCACAAAATTTTATTTTGATACAGCTTCTCCGGCCAGAGATATCATCTTAAAACCAAAATAGTTTCGTGACATCAAAAACTCGAAAAATTAATTTAAAAATTTCTTCAAAAATTTCTTCAAAAATTTCTGGGAGCACCAGGAGAACAGAATTAAACAGCAGGTGTTTTTTGAATAACTTTCTTTTTCAAAGGCTTATAACTTTAGAACTAGCAAAGGTATTTTGACGAAACCAGCTATGGACGATCGAGCGGGAGCTCAACTTTTTACTCATTTGCTTTTTTCCGCCCACTGCCACGCCTACTTTTTAAAAAGTTACAGTTTATGATTTAATCGCTTACAACTTTTTACGCTTTTGAGCCAAAGGATTTTTTCTTTTTCCGGATTATTGCCCATTTCGTATTCTACCAACCTGAAAAGTTTCATTGTAATATCTGCAACCGTGGTGAAGATTTTAAGCTAAATCGAAAAAAGTTTCCTAACGTGTGACCTATACAAAAACGCTCCCGAGCATAGCATTCAAATTGCTATAACTCAAAAACTACCGTGGATTACTGAATGAAATTTGTGGCTCTGGATAGGTCAAGGCTTTAGCTTAGAACCATTGATGATAAATGCCGCCCATTGCCACGCCTACATTTCTTAATATGCTCAATTATGATTTAAACGCTTACAGAATCTATAAACTCAAAGCGAGTAAAATTTTCTGCTTGCGAAATGAAAGAGTGTCTCTTCTTTTATCTCTCCACGAAATTTTATTTTGATACAGCTTCTCCGGTCAGAGATATCATCTTAAAACCAAAATAGTTTCGTGACATAAAAAACTCGAAAAATTCATTTAAAAATTTCTTCAAAAATTTCTGGGAGCACCAGGAGAACAGAATTAAACAGCAGGTGTTTTTTTGAATAACTTTCTTTTTCAAAGGCTTATAACTTTAGAACTAGCAAAGGTATTTTGACGAAACCAGCTATGGACGATCGAGCGGGAGCTCAACTTTTCACTCATTTGCTTTTTTTCCGCCCACTGCCACGCCTACTTTTTAAAAAGTTACAGTTTATGATTTAATCGCTTACAACTTTTTACGCTTTTGAGCCAAAGGATTTTTTCTTTTTCCGGATTATTGCCCATTTCGTATTCTACCAACCTGAAAAGTTTCATTGGAATATCTGCAACCGTGGTGAAGATTTTAAGCTAAAACGAAAAAAGTTTCCTAACGTGTGACCTATACAAAAACGCTCCCGAGCATAGCATTCAAATTGCTATAACTCAAAAACTACCGTGGATTACTGAATGAAATTTGTGGCTCTGGATAGGTCAAGGCTTTAGCTTAGAACCATTGATGATAAATGCCGCCCATTGCCACGCCTACATTTCTTAATATGCTCAATTATGATTTAAACGCTTACAGAATCTATAAACTCAAAGCGAGTAAAATTTTCTGCTTGCAAAATGAAAGAGTGTCTCTTCTTTTATCTCTCCACGAAATTTTATTTTGATACAGCTTCTCCGGCCAGAGATATCATCTTAAAACCAAAATAGTTTCGTGACATCAAAAACTCGAAAAATTAATTTAAAAATTTCTTCAAAAATTTCTTTAAAAATTTCTGGGAGCACCAGGAGAACAGAATTAAACAGCAGGTGTTTTTTTGAATAACTTTCTTTTTCAAAGGCTTATAACTTTAGAACTAGCAAAGGTATTTTGACGATACCAGCTATGGACGATCGAGCGGGAGCTCAACTTTTCACTCATTTGCTTTTTTTCCGCCCACTGCCACGCCTACTTTTTAAAAAGTTACAGTTTATGATTTAATCGCTTACAACTTTTTACGCTTTTGAGCCAAAGGATTTTTTCTTTTTCCGGATTATTGCCCATTTCGTATTCTACCAACCTGAAAAGTTTCATTGGAATATCTGCAACCGTGGTGAAGATTTTAAGCTAAAACGAAAAAAGTTTCCTAACGTGTGACCTATACAAAAACGCTCCCGAGCATAGCATTCAAATTGCTATAACTCA
This sequence comes from Pollenia griseotomentosa, assembly GCA_963931875.1. Classification (NCBI taxonomy): domain Eukaryota; kingdom Metazoa; phylum Arthropoda; class Insecta; order Diptera; family Polleniidae; genus Pollenia; species Pollenia griseotomentosa. Next base: position 19,556,114 of record OZ007562.1, read on the forward strand.
AAAACTACCGTGGATTACTGAATGAAATTTGTGGCTCTGGATAGGTCAAGGCTTTAGCTTAGAACCATTGATGATAAATGCCACCGACTGCCACGCCTACATTTTGTATAATTCTCAATTACGATTTAAACGCTTAGAGAATTTATAAACTCAAAGCAAGTAAAACTTTCTGCTTGCGAAATGAAGGAGTATCTCTTCTATCTCTGTAATACTGGTGGAGAAATTTAACTAAAACAAATCAAATTTTTACACATTCCACCAAAAACAAAACCAGAGCATATAATTTTAGTCGTAATTTCACGGAAAATAAACCATGTATGGGTATTTGTCATGAAACAAAGCATACTGGACAGCGGATTTAAATTTTAAAAATATTATTATCCTGCACATCAACGTCACAGAAGTAAGTGAGCGCAAACCCCGTCACACAAACACTTGTATGTGGTATGCTGATTTGTGGTATACATTTAAATATCTTTGCATGTGTATAAAGTTAACGCACATGCGCAATACATTATCTTGTATTTTTTGTTTCGTGGGTACTTGTAGCACTAGATCGGCTAAGACTGAGTTTTAGAGTGGTGATTATTTATACAATGCTTTACCTTTTGTTACGCTTATTTACAGTAAATTTTTTTTATTGGGCTTTAAATACTTACGGATTTCAATTAAGTATATTTATAAAAACATAAATACATTTTTTTTAGTAGAAAAAATACACGAATTTTTTTTAATGAAATAAGAATTTTATTTGCTTTAAATTTGATTTAAGGATTTGACTTTATGATTACAACTGTTTACATTTTATTAAAATGTTTGTTATATTGTTGATATTTTCATTACATTACTTTATTAACTAGATTTTTTGATACGATAATGGGGTTAATCGCTTTTATTTTTTGGAAAGCAGATCATTTGATTCAGAGGTTTAGAATCGAACATTTTTGATTCCATAAATTTCTTACTCGAAACCTGAAATAAAAAAATAAAATAAAAAATACAATGAGAAGTTCATAATAGCAATTATTTGATTAATGAATAAAAAAACATATAAATAAAGTTAAGTTAAAGAGAATAACTTAAAAGTGGCAGGTATCAATACAAATATTTATTTTGTAATTAAAATCACTTTATAAGTTTGCAGCTTGCGTTCCATTCCATGCAAAATAACAGGTATCGAAATTGTTGTGACTAGTGTCTGTATTTTTTTAATACGACTTTTTTAAAATTTCCATCATATCAATCAAATCAAGGGTTTAATTACTATCAATATTCTGCATAAATTAACTTAGCATTTTTATTAAACAGGCATTTTTTTCATCATTCTAATCTCTTTCAATTTCCAAATGTAAAACCGGTGCGAAATTCTTCTGTCTTTTATTATTTTCTAATCCAAAAATTTTAATTTTACAGATTAAGGTACACTAAACGTAAGTACGCATGCGCTCAGCTGATTTGTATTTTATATATAAGCTTAGTTTCTCTAAATGTCAAAATTCCATATAAAAAACTTGACAGCCATAACAACTTTTTGGATGCATTTACCCAATAAATGTTTCTTGTTGCAGATATATGTAGCTTTTTTCCCAAAGAAATAGAAAACAACGTTCTTAATTAACTTTAGATAGGCTGAGTTCCAGTCTACAATGCAACTTTTCATTGAAAATACCCTTGCAAACCTTGCATATCGAGCCCTAACCGGGAACAGGACAGTTTTATTTTATTTCATATATATTTCATATAAATTACGTTACAAACGTAACGATACATAAGGTAACCATGACATCTTAGTATATGATGCAAGTGTTGCCAACAAAGTCATTTATTAAAAAAAACAAAACGAAAATTTAAAATGATGTCACTTACATTATTTTCGCGGCTAGGGCTCGATATGTTTTAAATCTAGCATAAGTGATTTATTTTGTTCTTCAGGGGGGGGGGGGGGGGGAATTTCCTTTCCCTAAATTATAAAAATATGTTTTGTTTATTTCGATAATAAAAGAATTCCCAATATTAATATATTTTGTACAAAAATTTTGTGCAAAATTTTTTGAAATTCCAGCACGGATTTGAAGAGCCTTCAACGGATATTGATTATGACGTTGATGTGTCAATTGATGCGAAGGCACTGTCGTCAATAGTTCTTAAAGCTTTGACAAATTTTGGTATTGACCTAAAACATTGTGTAGAAGTTGGAAAAGATTGATGTCCTCTGATGTCAGCAAAAAATGGATCTGTTAAAAAGTTCTGGAGACCGCGACAAATGCGAAACAACACCTTGCTATTCCCATAAATCAAACAACTCAATTTCTAAAAGCAATAAAGTGCCATTTATACAAAAAGTTGAATCATTTGTTAAAGAAACGATAAAAATTTTTAAATATAACACTAGGTAACAAATGTTCAACAAACTCGTGACCAAATGAATCTGACAACTAATCTTTATTTAAAATGTTCCGCTGAATCTGAATATGAAGTCAGAATTGTCAAAAGTAAAACAGTTTTTGAGATATTATTTGAGATAGTTTTAAAAAAAAGTTGATGCGACTGAAATGCAAATATCTTCAAAAATGTTAAACGGATTATTAATCTTTTTTTATTGAAAGATAAAAAAAATGACTAAAATAACCATGGGTCGTTTGTGAAGTTAAGTAAGGAAATGATGGAGTTACAAGGGACAAAAGTTCAAGCTTCAATTTTATGACTTTGTTCAATTTTGCTCTTTTCAAGTTATTTTTTTAAACCAATGATTTAAAAATCCTAATGTTTTTTTGCATGCGCCATTAGATTATTTTAATATGAACATTCTGCGCCCAACAATACATAGATTGGTACAAAAATGACGAAGCTACAGAAGATTTAGTAAATTAAGCCACATAGAAATTCAATCGTTTTCAGCTATTTTTAATATTTATTGTTCCTAAAAATTTAGCTTTGTTATTTATTTGTTGTGTTTTTCTTTGATTTGATACAAATCGAAAAGTGGGTTAATTCAATTAATCATCTGTGACTTTGTCATTTTTGCACCGATCTGAATCTATAGGGCACAAAATGTTCGTATTGAAATAGGCTAACGTCGTAAGTGATAAAAACTGAAATTGTTTGGTTTAAAAAAATAACTTGAAAAGAGCAAAATTGCAAAAAATCATCAAATTTATAATGAAGTTTGAAATTTTTTCCACTATAAATCTGCCATTTATTGACTCATCTTCACAAACAACACATGCTTATTTTAGAAATTTTATAACCTTGCAATAAAAAGAAAGAAATGCAAAGTCCGCTTAAAATTTTAAGATATTTGCATTTCAGTCACATCATCTTCATCTTTTTAAAAACACAAATAACGGTTATTTTGGAATATCCCAAAAACTGTTCTATTTTTGACAATTCTGACTTCATATTCGGACTCAGCGGACCATTTTACAATTTTACATTAGCTGTCAGAAACTGTCACATAGTGTTATTATACCAAGCGAAACGCAGTTTTAGCAAAGTATTTGGGAGCCAAACTCTCTACATTATGCGAGACAAGATGGGTGGACCGCCATGACTCAATTTTACACTTTGCAATAAGTTTACATCATATGGTAGAAGCTTTGGAAGAAATATCTGAGTGGAAAGGTAGTGATACTCCATCAAAAGCCTTATATTAAGGAACTCACTTTGGAATTCATTTGCGGAATAAACATATGAAGTGTGATACTTATTATAACACAGCCGCTTAATATTATTTTACAAAAGCATGATATAGATCTTCAAAAAGGATTAAGCCTTATCAAAACGTTAATCATGTGCCTTAAAGAGAAAAGGAATAAAGCCGAAGAACTATTTAAAGCGATTTTTGAAAAAAGTTTAAGTTATTTGCGTTCAAATCGAGCTTCCAATCGAAAAGACAAGATTTGAACGAAATAATTACATTCAAAATGTTGAAGATTACTACCGAGTTGTAGGTTACATTTATCCTATTGAATTTATTTTAGAAGATCTCAAAACACCTTTCCCAATAGATATCCTAAATTTTTTGAACATACCTAAACTTCTACCCCAAAGTCGAATCAAGTCATATACAGATACAAAACTTTTAAAACCACAACTAGCTGATGTGCTGATTATGTTTGATAAAAGAGATAAACACCTACTAACATCTTAACTTGAGCCTGAACTGTTGCATTGGCAACAAACATGGAAAATATCTAAAAATCTACCAGATAACGTTGCAGATGCTTTAATAAACTGTGATAAAGATATCTAACCAAATCTAAGAAAAATATTTCATATTTTCGTTTCAATGCTCGTCAGTAATGCTACGAGACAGAGGTAAATTCCAACCCTTCGTCGTATAAAAACATGGCCCAGACAGAAGATAGACTGTACTATCTAGATTTGCCTCACAAGGAAATCATAAATTGCTTATTTAAAAAGATTAGTTTATTTTAATTTATATTGAATATTTTATTTAACCTTATTGTTGAGTTTTTTTTTAACATATTGTTTTTAATAAACTTTTAAAAATGAATTTTTTACCTTTTTGTATCATAAAAAATTCCCCCCGCCCCCTCCCCTAAGGTTCAAGCTGGATCCACGCCTGGCTACAGTAGTAGTAGTTTTGTGTTAATGCACTTTTGACTTAACTGCACATAATTAAAAATTTTAGTCATTATTCTTTAAAATCCCATACAAATTTCTTTTTTATGTGCAGGTAAGATAAATGCCCAAAATTTTTGGCATTTTAAAATTATTTGTATACCATAAATCAAAGTTAGTTGCACTTTGACTTAACGGCTTATAATACATATTTTTTTGTAATAATTCTTTAAAATACTTGCTTACGTGCATTTTTTATATCTGCATATTTATCATATTTTTGGGCATCTTTAAAATATTTTCATGAAATATGGTCGCCACGTTTTCATATAAATATTCAATTTTATGAAATTTTAATAAAATATCAATTTATTAATAAAAACGTTTTTATTCTTCTTTACTACTTTAGCTGCACTTTTATGCAGGTAACTACAATTGTGTAACTGCACATTAAAGCAGGAAAATGCATTTAAGATAACAGCATTTTTGATTTATCTGCACAAAAATCGTGCAAAGGAGATAGTGCCGCTAAGTTAAAAATACTGTATTCGAAATTGAAATTCGCAAAAATAAATTGTGACGCTCCTACCTATTGGACAACCTACATTTAATTGCTGTAACTTTACATGTATAGAAGTTTGATAAAAATGTTGACATCTTGCTGTAGACTTCTTTTCTTGAAGTTTTCTTTCTCTTAAAAAGATGTAGGCCTACTTAGAATTTCTAAATTTGTGTAATTCAACCAGCTCTTTCATTATTTACTATGAGCATGTATCAAACAAACAAAAGTGTGTTTTCTAACATACTGTAGGGTATATAATAAGTTAAATAATAATTATTTTTATTATCAAAAGTAATTTTTGGGAATACAAAATTTTAATTTAAAAGATGTTGTTATTCGTGCAGTTCTACTTGTAACAATATCAAAGTTTAAACAAAAGCATCAACAATAAACAGAGAGTTTATCTCTCCTTACATTCCCCACTACAATTGATTGGAATTCTTTAGAGTTTATCTCCTGGGGAATGTAAGGAGAGATAAACTCCCTGTTTATTGTTGATGTTTTTGTTTGTTTAAACGTTGATATTGTTACAAGTAGAACTGTTGCTTATGATTCTTATACGCTTAACAGTTTTATTTGGTTTAATATCTTTAGTTTTTCTAAAATCTTTATGGATGAAGTTTCCTGATGATCTGGCCTAAGCAACCAGTGAAATGCGCATAGGAATAGCTTATCCCATTAACAATAAATTTCAAGTGTTTTCATCAAGAGTAAAAATAATTATTTATTACTTATTTAATTTTCGACTTGTTCTTAGCAAGCCCTTTTATTTGATGCCCATATTGCAGAAATGCATTAAAACATAACTAGTCCGCCATGTTGTGTGTGTCCCCCAGAGTGACGACTTTATTTTTCGAGTTATTCTTAGCAAGCCGTTTTATTTGATACCCATATTGTAGAAGTGCATTAAAAATAACTAGTCCGGCATATTGGACTAATAATAATTATAATAATTCGTGCTTGGAAGAGGTCCGTCAAGGGAGATTGTAATTTGTTAACAAATTTTCTGTGGTTATTTATTGTCACTTATTTTAATTAAAATAACTGTTTTTTTTTACACATTTTTTTAAAGAGTCCAATTAGAAAAAAATTTCTCGTTTTTAAATAAATTAAAATAATAACAATGAAAATTGACCACATGCCATTAATTATTCCGGCTCATGCAGGTGATTGTTATTATTTGATATAAAATAAAAAAACAAAAAACAAATAATTTAAAAATTTTTAATTGTCATAACAAAGTGGTTAAAAAAAGGTGCTAAAAAATTTTAAATATTAAAGAGTAATTTTAAAGAATTTGAATTGTATAATTAGCAAAAAGTTATTATTAAATTTAAAATGGATTTGAACCTGAAGAGAAGAATCTATTTATTATAATTAATTTTTTTTTTTTTTAATTTTTCCAAACTGTAGTGCGAAATGTAAGAAAAGATAAAAATTCACTGTTAATTGTTAATATTTTTTTTTTAAGTTTTAATATCGTTGCAAATAAAATTTGAAAGTATGTTATTCTCATTCACTCTACAGTTTTATTTGCATATCTTATATCTTTATATTTTCTAAAGTTTTTCGGTAAAAGTTTCCTGATAATCTGGCCCCAGCAACAAGTGAAATGCGCATAGGGACTAGCTTTTCCTCCAATATTAAATTTTCTGTATATTTATCAAAAATGAAAATTGGAAATTAAGCACAACAAACAAATTAAAAATTATATTTTCCTAAAAATGACTTTGTAGTTTTTTAGTATTTTAAAAATTAGTTTAAAATTTGAATAATTCGAATTTCTCTCATTAAGAGTTTTAAAATGTTTTCTTTAAAACCCATTATTTCTTTTTTTTATCACGTTTCATTGGAATTTCTAAAAAATAAAAATTATTTCTTACCAAAATAAGTGCCGGTTCACACACGTCAAGTTTGACTCGTCAAGTCTTGTGGTTTAAGGAGAGAGGGAAAAATAAATGGCATTGACACAAAAATTTGTCATAGAAAGCCGTCGTGAAATTAAATCTATTTTTTATTTTGAGAACATTTTTTCTAATGCTCTCACATATAGATACTTATTCTCCCAAAGAATACAAAATTAAAACATAAATAAGAGAGAATTTGAAGCTACTGACGCCGATTGTTCTGTCAAAATTATTTTGCTTGAAATAGTAACCTTTTTTCTTAACGATAAAGGCAGCAAACAAAAAAAGTACTCTTGAGGGGAAAACTGGGTAAAATATCATCTTATTTTTTGTAGAAAAATTCTTTAAAAATTATTTTGCGCAAACTTAAAGCCTTTGTTCTTTAGCCCAAAGGCAGCAAGCAAATGATGTTCATTAAAGCATCAAAATAGGGTAAAAATTCGTACTTTTGGTACTTTTTGCTAAAAATAATATTTTCAAGATAATTGTTCCCAAACTTCAAACCAATTGTTCTTTAACATAAAGGCAGCAAACAAATAAAGTACATTTAATGTGCAAAAAAGGGTTAAAATTCGCACTTTTGTAAACATAATTTTGGACAATAATTTGAGAAAACTTTAAACCTTTAAAAAAATGGCAGCAAACAAGTAAAGTATGTATATTTAAGGGAAAACACAGGGTAAAAATTGGTACTTTTTTACCCGTTATTTTTTTCCAAATAATTCTTCTCGAACTTGAAAAAGCATATTTGACTAATGGCCGATTTTACTAATTTATTTATATTTAAATTTATGTTTATAATTCGCTTTTCATGTCAAATAAAAATAAAATTATATGAAAATTACATTTAAATAGAATTGGTGAAATTGGCCATAAGTAAAATTTCCGTAAATCTTTTATTGTAAAAACCCTTTTTTAAATGTTGCTATAATTATCACGTGAACGTAGTCACGGGTAAAATCTAGTAACTTTATATTTATAATTATTTTTAAAATTATGATTTTAATATTATCTTTTAGTTTGGCTAAAAATTAAAATAAGTAATTAACATTCTTATAGTGTAACGTGACGTTACAAACTTACCCTACACTTACATTTGATGTTACCATTTTAATCCTAACTTTATGAAGTATGAGTAATCCAACACTTTGAATACCCTTAATATTTTACTTAACACTATGAATACCCTTACTATTTACTAAAATAACTTTTTCATCCTATAATTCTCATTTAGTTTGTTTTATTTTTGAATAAATAGACTTAATTTTGCTCGAATAAAAGAGAGTAGATATTGCCATTAACCCCAGTATTTACTCTTGGAGCTTCCGAATTCTTCTAGTGTCCGAAGTATTTAATTATAAACCGTAGTCAATCGAACGCCACGGCCTTCGAATTCTCGTGGTGTCCGAAGAAGTTCGTCGAACGCCAAGGCTTCCGAATTCTCTTGGTGTCCGAAGTATTTACGAAGTAGTTAGCCGAACGCCACGGCCTTCGAATTCTCGTGGTGTCCGAAGTAGTTCGCCGAACGCCAAGGCTTCCGAATTCTCTTGGTGTCCGAAGTATTTACGAAGTACTTAGCCGAACGCCACAGCCTCCGAATTCTCGTGTTGTTAGAAGTATTTAGCCCAGTATTTAATACAAACCGTATTTAACCGAACCTGATTAACCCGAACCGTATTTAGCCGATTTGAAGCACCCGTAGCTTGCCCACACATACTAATTAAACCCCTTTGCTTACCGAAGTTTTTACCAGATAAGATGCTGGGCTACAACCTAAACCCCGCACAAACTGCATCCGCCGTCCAGCTCCGTAAACGTCACCCGACCGGTCGTTCCCGTATTCATCAATCCCCAGAGGATCATCGTAGTTATAAGTACATCCCGTGTTTCATTTCAAAGGCAGCAGACCTTCGAATTGACCCTGGACAGACTGAGTCATACCTCAGCTGGGAAATTAAACTGCGTTACAATAGGCGCGAAATTTTTTCAACGATTTTTTATTTTTTTCTGGGATTTAAAATTTGTTAAAATATGATTCACGGCTTATTTCACCAAGTTCAGTTTAAACTAACTTTTACTTTAACTTCCAGTTAAAAAAATATTTTTTTACAGTTATAATGTTTTAATGTTTCTTCTACTTTTTTCATTTCTTACAAATTTCTTTTTCCATCACATTTTATTTCCAAAAATTCGCTAAGTCTTTAAGCCAAATTATTAAGCTAAATAACTTAGTTTGCACAATCTATCATAATACTTAATAATTCTATATAACATTTCGTTTCTAGTTAAACTCTAATCAATTTTCAATTACTTATGTAAAACTCACTTAAGTAACGAAAATAATATACTCATGAAAAAAAAAGAAAAACTTTCTTAACGAAAAACATGAAAATTCAGTGCAAATACAGGGGTTTTGTAATGTACTAATACAGAAACATCACAGAGGTGCAGAGGGTTAAATAAAATCAAATAAATGTCATGTTTATTAAACTTATAAGAAACTCAGACAACCAATTCAACTTACACTTACACATATGGCAGCAAATCCACTCATACACATACCGAGAAGGAAAAACGACTTACAAATAAATAGAAAATTAATTTCCAACAATTTCCTTTTACAAGATTTTAACAAGCTACATGCACACAAACATACAAGCTAAAGCTGGTACTCATAACGAAATCAATTATATCTGTAGAATGAAAAAAAGTATCAAACAAAAATGTTCCCAATATACATGGCAAGTGTATGTTCAAATGTATGTACATATGTCTATATGTTATAGCGCATTTATGTCTTTGTATTTGTTGGTATAAATGTGGGGCAGTAGAAAGTCATAAAAGTCGCTTAACTTAATACCAATGTAATAGAATTGATAATAATATCCTTACACATCCAATATAAACTTCATTTTCAGATATATACATACACATATAAACGAAACCAATCAACAAATACAAACAAACACATACACTTTTCCACAAATATACTATACACATATATCTTATTCATTTAAAAAAACTCACGCAATTTATTTGAAGGTTTTCTTTTTTACATTCCACTTTCTTCAGTTTTTCTTTAGTGTTTTTTTTTTTGGAAAATACGATATTTATTTATATATTTCGGACAATTGTCAATTTGATTGTGTGTTTATTGTTAAGTTATAACAACAACGGAATAAAAAAAATCCATTCCTTTAAAGGACCCCTTTAGTCTAACTGAAACGGAAAACGGAAAGCCATTCCTCCTCCCCCTCCCTCAACAAAACTCATTCCTTCCAAGAAATTTTTTAAGTTCTTTCTGTAGATATTGCATGATTATAAATATACACATAATTCATATTGATTTTGGGTGTTTTTTTTTTTTTTTTGGTTGGAAAAAAAAACAAACTTTAAATAAGACCGAATTTTAGAAACCCCTTATATTATACTTTAATAATAAGGGAAAGCTCTTAGTTTTTTTTAGAAAACAACCCCTATTTCAGGCACAATTCTGTTTTGTGTCCAGTCATGATAGAGTCCACTGTAGTGTTTAAGCAATTAAGTATATAGAATCTAAAAATGAACTATCGGAAACGTTTGGAATACAGATCCATATAAATATATATATGTATATATATGTTACTTATTTATTTAGTAACGAAGTTACTACCGATGCGTCCCACTTAAGCTCAGCTGTATTATGCAGTGTAACTGCTCTTCGGCCTAGAGGCGTATTGGCAGCCCCCACACTAGAATAGCGCTCTTATTAGTCATTCCTCCTAATCACAAAATGATTTCAGAGACTTTAACAATTTGACATAACTCACACCAATACCTAGGGAAAAAGTTTCCAAAAAGTTTACATTAAGGCCTTAATTGTGTAAAACGCAAACGCAATGCCAAAAATTAAATTGAAAGCAAGAACAGAATCAAAAATATTTCATAGTTTTGTTGTCGTTTTCTGGTGGTGATTAACATTTATTATATAAATTTTCACATTAAATCGAATGTAGAATACACATCAAATTACAATTTAAAAAGCTTTTATAGTTTAATAGTCTTATTCTTTCAATATTTTCCAGGAATATTTTCTATACACTATCAGAATTTTTATTTGTATATTTCTATTACGAGGCTAACTTTAGCTATCCTTTGGCTAGCAATGAAGTAAATTGCATAGAAAATTTATTTATAAGACTATTAAAGTATAAAAGCCTAATAAATTGTAATCTGACTTAGAATACACATTCGATTTAATACGAAAACTTATACAAATTAAATTTACTTCATTTATAAAAGTATTTTGTTTTCCAAGTAAAAATTAAAAAAACCAGGATTCTGACATTGTCCTTTTAAAAAATAAAATTAAAGTTCAAATCTAAAAATCTTTTCAAATCTGAGTTTTCATTAATAAAATATCTTAATTCAAATATTAAAGTTGTTTCTGAATAACAGTTTGAAAAATTTCATCTTTCCACTAATTGTAACATATTTTATAATAGATCTTTTTAAAAAACTTAAGTTCCTTCAATTCTGCAAAAAATTGTTGAAATTTTTAATTTAAAATAAATTTATTTGTGTTATAAGGAAAATCAGGCTTTTAATCGATTAGAACAGATTTTATAACTTATTTTATAACACATATACTAAAGCCGAAAAAAAAAATTCTTTATACCTAAATTAAAAAAATTTCTGAAAATTTACTTAGGAATTAAATAAAATTATTTTAAATAAATTTTAATTTAACGAGTAAAATTTTCTATTTCCAAAAGTCATTTAGGGTTAAAAACAATTTATAACACATTTCCATAAAAACAGTAGTGCATGCAGTAGGGCGCTCTTGAAAATAAAAACCTATATCCAAAACATCTTTTACCAATACTGTCATGAGTATTCTAAACAAAAACAACAAAAATTATTATCTCTTTTTCAAGTTATTTTTTTCCGCAAAATAGCGTAAATAGAAAACACAAATTTAGAATTAAAAATATTTTTTGTTGAAAGCAGCAGCAGTAACATCATCAACATGAAGGACAAAAAATAAAAAAAAATAAGGAAAAGAATGATGGTCCTTTAAGACGACTGGTTTCCAAATGCATATGTGTGTGTGTGTGAATGTGTGTCGTTTTAGCTGGTTGTTGTTATTGTCAACACCATGCTCATCATCTTCATGAGCAGCGATGTCCTTAATAAATGTGTTTGTTATGGAGGGCGTTCAATCTACGCCACCATATGTTTTTTTTTATTTTTCTTGCAAAAGCTTAAGTTACAAATAACAGCTAGTAACTCTAGCACACACACACACACACACACACAAACATACTCTATTTCTCTACTACTAACACACAGACAAAAAATAAAGAATTTAATAAATATGAGAAAATAAATTCCTTAAAAATACCAAAATAATGTGCGTTATACCAAATTCTCCAATATTCCATATACTTTCAGCCATACACGCATTCACACGTACATATGTAATGGGTGATTTTTTAAGAGCTATAGGAAAGTTTAAAAAAAAATACATAAAATTCAGAAAAATGCATGAAATCTTTATTTGAATCGATAGTACGGTCCATATAGTTTAATGTTTGAAGATTATTTCATGCAAATGTTGACCGTGACTGCGCCTCAAATGGTCCATCCGCTTAGTCCAATTTTGGCATACTCTTTCCAACATTTGGGCCGGTATCTCATGAATAAATGCTTTAATGTTGTCTTCCAATAAGTCAATTGAAGCGGGCATGTGTGTATAGACATGATCTTTAACATAGCCCCACAAAAATAGTCTAAAGGCGTTAAATCGCGCGATCTAGGCTGCCAATTGACCGGTCCCGAACGTGAAATAAAATGTTCACCGAACTCGCCTCTCAATAAGTCCATTGTTAAGCGTGCTGTGTGGCATGTGGCACCGTCTTGTTGTCATGCAAGTCAAGCTCTTGCATTTTGGGCAAAAAAAAGTTGGATATCATCTCACGGTAGCGCTCACCATTCACAGTTACGTTACGATTCGCATCATCTTTGAAGAAGTACGCTCCACTGATGCCACCAGCCCATAAACCGCACCAAACTGTGACTTTTTCTGGATGCATTGGCAGCTCTTGCAATGCTTCTGGCTGATCTTCACTCTAAAATCGACAATTCTGCTTATTAACGTACCCATTGAGCCAAAAATGAGCTTCGTCGCTGAACACAATATTTCGATAAAAAAGTGGATCGCATTTTGATAATAAAATTCAATAATTTGAAAGCGTTGTTCGTTTGTAAGACGATTCATGGTTAAATTATAGACCAAACTGAAGATGTTTGACAGTGAAACAAAACACGAAACGTGCGTCAGCTTTTTAAACCAGTATTGCCAAAAAGATAATAGCTAAAAAATCACCCGATATGTGTAAGCTCCTGTATGAGTATCTACATACAAACACATTTAAAGCAGTAGAGTTGTATTGATAGCTTTATATAACTTTCTTATTTATGATAAAAAATGTGTTTTCTTCTTCTTCTTTTTCCCTTTAAGTATTAGGAAAGTGATAGAGAATAAGTGGGGGCAGGCGTAAGGATTTGGTACGGAATAGAATAAAATATTTATTGATTATTTGTTAACAATTTAAAGATTTTTCTAAGGAATTACAATCTATTTTCAGATGCTTAATTTTTAGAAAATTAACAAAATGTAGTATATTTTAGGGTTCATTTAAGTTTCTTAAAATATGCAAAGAACATTTTTAGTGTCAAATTGTTTATACTGCCCTCCTAAGTAATAATAAATAAAAAATAATATTTTTTTAATTTGCTTATATCAGTTTATTTTAGATAGATATATTGGTATCTCCCAAAATATTGATGAACTTAAAAACTGAAGTATACTTTTAGGTGCGTTTTAACAAAAACTCTATATAGTTAACCAAAAATTTAACAGTTCTGGCCTAATTTAATTTTTTTCCTTTTTTTTCATTGCTTAACTTCAATTATGAACACCTAAAATACTGCCCTTTTTTTATTCAGTTCTTTTTTTATTTCCTGTTAATAACCATTATTTATTGCCAATTTTTCCATTTTGTTTTTAGCTGCTTTAACTTCCTTTTTCCAACAGTTTTCTTTTTTTTATTTTAGTTTTGGTAATAAAACAGAATTAACTATAGTGTCTCTATTAATATCCTGGTTACGTGTAACGACCCTTTTAATGTGCTTTACAATTTTTTCTGCAATACAATTTTTTTCTAATTTTTTGCCCCAGTTTTTACTAAAGGCTTAAGCAAATAACAACTGAGAATTTTTATTTTAAAAATAGCTAAAGTTTTTAAGCCTTTTGCCCCTTATAGTAGACTGTGCCAACAATAAAAAAAAAAAATTCTGCTAAACGTATAAGTTTGTGTTAATAGAGTTATTTGTCTATTTTTTTTTTTTTTTAATTTTATGGCTTTTCATAGAAAATTTTTTATGGTCATTAAGGTAAACGTTGGCTGAAATGCATTCCTTTTTTTTAGTTATTTTAAGCAAATAAGTGAACTTAGTTTAATTGCTATTGTAAAGTACAAAAGTAATTAAACTGAAAAAAGTTTATAAGTTTAAATTATTTAAATGTCCTGTAATCTTTCTTGAAATAAAAAGATATAGTATATTTTGGTTTCTAATTTAATCGTAAAATTTTTTTTTTAATTTTAATAGTAAAATTTTTTTTTTTTTTAATTTTAATCGTAAAATTTTTTTTATCATAAATATCTATTTATGGTATAGGTCTACCCTTAAAACATGCTGCTCTGCTTTAAGCAAATGTGTTTACAAGATTCTCTGTTGATGTTAGGTTTTCTTTCGTTTTTTTTTCAACAGCTTTTTGTTGTTTTTTTTTTTTTATTTAACTTGAAACTTTTTTTGTTATTATGATTTTTTCTCTCTTTTCATTTTAACAGAACAGAACAGAAATTCTTTAGGGAAAAAAGTCCGTCAAAAATATTTTTTTTTTCCAGAACAAAAACAAAAACAAAACAAAAGCTACAAACGTAACAACACTTAAAATGTTAAAAAACAAATTGTATATTTAAAAATAAGAAAAGTTACAGAATAAAGCAACCAAGTTTAACAAGTTTTCATACTTTATGAGTCTCCAAAGAGTAGTAAAAAACAAAAATTTGAAAAAGAAATGTTTATGCCAAGACCTCTTAAGTAGTGCCTACAATCGCTGGCCAAAAATTTTTATTAAAATAAAAAAAAAAAAAAATATTAAAACAAATCCGTATATCCTGGCCGTTTATACGGGGTTATTTCAAAAAAACACGTTATGAAGAAAGAAAAAATTTTCATTAAACCTTGACCAAAAGCATTGTAGTAAAAAAATCATAAAAAAGAATTTCAAGTACAAAAGCTTGTAAGTAGAAAAAGTTTTACTTAATAATGACTTAAAGATTTTTTTTAGTTCTAGAAAAGAAATTTACAAGCTAAATTTGACTGGCCACCAAGGAAACAGAAAGAAAATAAAAAAATCTAAAAAATTAATAAAAAATTAAAAAAAAAAATCCTTAATACCCTTCACCGCCAGTTCGAATATTTCAGGAGTGGACTTTAGAAGGGATTTATAAATTATAAGCCAATATTTATAAAATATTAACTCATTACATAACCGATCTTTACGATATTTGACTGAGTGATTTCTGATCCTTTACTGAAGTATTTTCCGAGAGCAAGCTTTATATGGTGCCTATGGTAAATTTTGTACCGATCTTCATCAAATTTAGTAGTATGATTGCCAGTAACATAAAACGAATTTGTGAAAAATTCAATGAGAATCGGTGCATTCTGTCACCTAGTAATGTTAGTTTTTGTAACCAAAATATCCTTTTTTTAGGGAGATTGTTCCACATTTGTGTTCACGACTCTTTTCCTACTAAAACGATTGTGCTGGATTTCAATCCCAAACTGCTTAGCACTAGAAAAAATTTGACACCAATACTGTTATTTTCTGTTGTCTTTCGAAAGTTAGCGTGTTTTCAATTGACTGACAGACAGACAGACGGACTTGGGTAAATCGACTTAGAAGTATTCAAGGACCCAAAATATGTATATACATACACTTAATGGGGTCTTAGATGAACATTAAAAAAGTTTCACACCGAATAACAAACTTAGTATACCCTCATTTACCACTAGTGGTAGACGGCATGATAAGAATTTAACCAAAAAGTGTTGCCTAGATTAGGGTTTTGAAAATTCTGCAGTAGTCATTTTAACGTAGGTTCATCCTCATCGCATGGGTCCATATCAACCAGTGACCTGAAATGACCGATATTACCGTCCTAATATGGTACCTACTGAGCCCAAATAGCACGCGAGTTTTCCCCGAATTAAAGCCAGACCATAAGGTCCTGACGAACGAAAAGGTCTTCTCACCCTTCCTGTGTTCCTGAGCCTTCCAATACGAATCACGTTTAATGCGAGTTCTACAGCGATCCATCAAAGTGCCAAGAACATGTCGTTTAAGAGACAACCTTGTATGGCCAGGCCGTCTGTAATTTGGTTTCCCAGGCATCCACTGTGCCCTGGCACCCATGCCAGCATTATGCCATTCCACAGTTAACTGTTATATCGTGAAGAAACTAGCCAGAACTGTAATGGCAGCTTTGCTGTTCATAAATATGCATCTCTCGATATAGAAAGGTTGGGAACCCACCACTGCCTCTAATTTTTTCCATAAATCCCTTGTTGTTTTTTTTATTTTGTTTTTCTGAATATCTAGAGAACGGCAAGAACCAAAACATTAAATCTTGGTTATCAATAAACATCATCCAAAAAGATAAAGGCGGGATTGGAGAAGTAGGCAGGCATGGCACTTCTCATACAAAGGCATTTTAGATTTCTTAATATCGGGTGTTTTTTTCAGTGGTATAGAACTTCGAATTGAAATAAAACACAAGAAAATCGTTTTAATGACCATCAATTTGGCTTTATTGGAAGGATAATTTTATGCCATTAATGTTTAAATATGATTTTAGGCATGTGGCCGCCGCCGCTGGCTCGAATAA
The DNA here is from genome assembly GCA_963931875.1 of Pollenia griseotomentosa. Classification (NCBI taxonomy): domain Eukaryota; kingdom Metazoa; phylum Arthropoda; class Insecta; order Diptera; family Polleniidae; genus Pollenia; species Pollenia griseotomentosa. Next base: position 19,573,168 of record OZ007562.1, read on the forward strand.
AGCCAATTCTACAGGTCCAATTTTCAACCACTTTTTCGAGCATATGGGGCCATATGTCGGCAATAACGCCACGAATGTTGGCTTCCAATTCCCCTAACGTTTCTGGTTTGTTGGCGTAGACGAGCGACTTCACATATCCCCAAAGAAAATAATCCAATGGTGTCAAATCACACGATCTTGGTGGCCAATTGACAGGTCCATTCCGAGAAATTATGCGCTCATCGAATGTTTCCTTCAATAAATCGATTGTGGCGTGCGCTGTGTGGCATGTAGCGCCGTCTTGTTGGAACCACAACTCATCCACATTCATGCCATCCAATTCGGGAACAAAATAGTCGGTTATCATGGCTCTATACCGGTCTCCATTAACGGTAACTGCCTCTCCAGCATTATTTCGGAAGAAGTATGGCCCAATGACTCCACCAGCCCATAGAGCACACCAAACAGTCAGTTTTTGTGGATGTAATGGCGTCTCAAGGGTCTCATGTGGATTCTCTTCACTCCAAATGCGGCAATTTAGCTTGTTGACGTAGCCATTCAACCAAAAATGAGCCTCATCACTGAACAAAATTTTGCGATGAAAATCAGCATCGAGATCAATCTCATTTTCGGCCCATACACCAAAATCACGACGCATTGCATGGTCTCGCGGCTTTAATTCTTGGACAAGCTGGATCTTGTAAGGTCGCAAGCCAAGATCTTTGCGCAAAATCTTCCATAAAGTTGATGGACAAAGCTCCAATTGCTGTGCACGGTGGCGAATCGATTCATTCGGGTCCTCTTCAACATTTTGCTCTACAGCGGCAATTGTTTCTTCGGTGAGCACTGTTCGACGTCTCTGCGGATGCGTATTATCACATAGAGTAAACGTAGTGCGAAAACGATCCATGGTTAACCGAATTAATTGCTCTGATGGACGATTATGTCGACCATAAAATGGACGGAGCTTGCGGTAAACTTCGCGAACTGAACCGTTATTTTCGAAATAAATTTGCACGATTTGCAAGCGTTGTTCTTTTTTCAACCTGTTCATGATGAAATGGCAAACCAAACTGAACATAAATGACATTAGAGTTGCCAGATTTGACCACAAAATGCCAGTTTTATCTCTATTCGGAAAACAAGCCTGTAAAAAAAACAACCGATACGTGGAGAACGGCATGAGCCAAAGTTTCCAAATTAGGTAGAAGAATCTTGGTTAACAATAAACAGCATCCGATTAAATATATAGGCGGCATTGCAGGAATGGGAGTAGCTGAAAATATATTGTTTTAAATCTAAAGAATGGTAAGAGAAAAATTGTCAAAATTTGGTACACATAGCTTAGTTATAAATACATAATCTCTATAAAAAGCGCGGGATTGGAGAAGTGGGCGTGGCAAAAATTGATTTACTTTTATCTAAAGAACGGTAAGAGGAAAATTGTTAAAATTTGCTACACATAGCTGGGTTAACAATACAAAAAATCCTTAAAAATAATTTGGTGTTATTGGATAAGTGGTCGTGGCAAAAATTGATTTACTTATATTTAAAGAGCGGTAGGACGAAAATTGTCAAAATTTGCTACACATAGCTGAGTTAACATAACAAAAAATCCTTTAAAATAAGTTGGTGTTATTGGATAAGTGGGCGTAGCAGCTCCCATACAAATACAAAAACGATCAGTAACAGTAAAAGGCAGCAAAGCGCAGCGGGTTTTTATTTATACAACTTTCTTTTTCTACCGCACTATGGTAAAGAGTATATAAGATTGGTCATAGCCGAATATAGCACTCTAACTTGTTTTTATTCATTATTTTCTTATCATTCTCAAAACCTATCTTCTGCGCTTTAAAATTTTTTACACAAAAATGCTGTAAAAATATTCTTATCAAACACAATATAAATTTCAGCAATCAAGCTAAAAAAATAAAGTCAAAAAACTCCTAAAAGTTTGCTTTTCAACAAAAAAAGAAACAACATATTTAAAGAAAAAAATTGAGTTTACCTAAACTCTTACATACCTTTACAATATTATTTATGATATTAACTTAACTATTTAGTATGCAGAAGGAATACTGTTCCTCTGAAAAAGACTATAACCTTAAAAACAAAACAAGAAACATACAAGTATGGAAAAAAAGTCAGCACAGTTTTGTTGCCTTTTCACTTACCTGTAAGTGCAAAAAATGAAGAAAATAAAGACAGAAATTAAAAAAAAAATTCTACACAACAATAAAGTTAAACATGACATTCACCTTTTTTTATTTGCCTCAGCATCGGATCTCTCACTCGAAATATTTTACTCTTTATAAACAGAGTGAATGAACAAAAACCAAACACGTGACTTGAATACAAATGATGACCATGAATTTGAAAGAGAAAGAAAAAATTTTTTACATAAATTTTACCACAAATCAAAAATCTAATAAAATACCAAATACAATTGTAGTGATAAAGTTTCCGTTTTTTTTTTTCAAATTGCTAAAACTAACACATACTTTAAGGGAGCAAAACCAGGGACTTATTTAGCATGCAGGTGTGTACATGACGGAACGTGTGTAAACGTGGTTTATATAAAGGTTGACGACGGTTTGTTTAGCATTAATAAATTTTAGTTAGAAAAATATAGAAAAAGTATAAAAGTTTAGAAATGTAATTTGTTAGGATATATTTAAATATATAATACCTGCTTTTAGGCGTAAGAAAGTTTTTACCTAAAACATTAAACAAAGTATGTATAAAGAAATATTTTAAAAATTAACAATTCTTAAAAACTTAAGTCAATCTTTAGAAATGCTCTATTAGAAAACGTTTTTATTTATAAAAAATATAAAGTCTACTTTAAGGCAAAATTTAAAGTGTTTGTTAAAAACTACACTTTTTTTAAAGAAAAGTCTATTTAAATGAAAAAACAGTTTGTTAATATAGAATAGTGTCCTCTTTAACGTATTACAAATTTTCAATATTTTTGTTTTATTTTAATTTATATAAAAAATGTTCTTTGATTAAAAATAAAGTCAATCTAAAGACTTTTTTTAAATTTCTCTAAAAGAAAACTAATTTGTAGACCAAAAATATGAAATAAAAAAAAATAAATTGAAATAACTTTTTCTTAAAAACTATTAATTAAAACCACAACTTTTACTTAAAAAAGCAACAAAAAAATTAAGCCTTCTTTAAGGCATAATACAAATTTCAAATAAACTTTTATAATGACAAGATTTAATTTTCAATATACATATATATTAAAAAACAAAAGTATATCTTTATTAATAATAAAAGCGTTGACGAGTATTTTAATTTTTTTTTTTTCAGAATCCCTAAAGGAAAATCAGTAATTTACAAAAATACTTTGGCCTATTTTAAGGCGTAAAAGCTTTTCTTTTTTCAAAATGAATATTTTAACACAATTATTCAGGTCTTTCACAGAAATCAATTCCGATCGTAAGTGATTTCGTTTTATGTGAAGCAAGGAAATGATTTCTGTGACAGGCCTGATTATATTTTATTATATAATAGCTTAACCCAGTGCGCTTCGCTACCCGCATTTCAGTAAAATAAGTAAAATTGTTTTAATACATTGTGTATTGCTAACGAATGAATTTGTGCCAAATTTATTCCTACTGTTCTTCTTCTCCAAATACTAAAACATTTATATTATGGTTGTATGTGAGGTTCCACGCTCACTTTTCCAATTTAGCCCACTTTTTGACAGATTTGTTTTGTGTTGATATATAAACTATTTGTTTCAAATTTGGAAATTTTTAATGTAACCATTCTTCAGATATACGGCAATTTATATTCAGCTCAATTATGAATACAAATTCCCCGGAAGTTTTCTCCTATTCCCATTGTTACAATTGAATTTACATTTACGTGCCGCCGCCAATTGCATATTGTATTGTTCTTTTTTTTTTTTTTTTTTTTTTTTTGTATAAACGAAAATAACTTTAATGATAAATTTGTAGGTGCTCGTGCAAAAAAACTGAACTGGCAAATTTTTTTATTTTATTTTTGGTTTCTAGCGAAAACAATAAAATGAAGCAATTTGTTTTTTACTTTGTTTTTTCTTTTCCCACTTACATCGACATTTCGAATCGGGAAAAACACAACTAATTGTAGAAGGGAAAGTAAGAAAATATTAACTCACTCTTATTTGCTAATCGTTGCAAAGAAGTGAGTGTTCGTAATTCTCATTCGCTTTACAGTTTTATTTGTATAATATATATATATATTTTCCAAAATCTTTGCGAAAAGGTTTTCTGATGACATGGCCTAAGCAACCAGTGAAATTCGCATAGGAACTAGCTTATCCCCAACTCTAAATTTCAGTGCATTTATCAAGAATAAAAATTTAGAATTTAGCAAACAACGAAATCATGTTAATAAATATCGACTTGTTTTTTTCTTTTGAGTCTTTGAGTGAAGATGAGCGTGATTTCAACAGACGGACAGACAGATGGACATGGCTAAATCGACTTAGAATTACTCAAGGACCCAGAATTTATGCACTTAATGGGATCTTAGATAAATATTAAAAAAGTTTCCTCACTAGTTGTGGAGGGTATAAAAAAACTGTAACTATTCTAGGTAGATCGGTTCAGTAGTTAAGGAGTATATATTCACAAACATGTTCTTATAAAAATATGGACAAACCACTTTAAAGTTTTAAAAGGATTTGCATTGTACGAAATTAACATTTGAGGCCTACTTTTAGTTTTTAAAAAATTTCCTAAATGTTTCTTTAGAAATTATTAAAATTCTTAAAGCGTCCTTAATACAGAAATCACAGTTTTAAATTTTCTGAGAAAGTGTTACATTTAATAAATTCGTTTTTCTAAATAGCCCATAAAAAAAATTTTAACTAAAGTCATTAAAATTGTCACTTTTACACAACAAAAAAACTTAATAATTACCAACTTTCTTGTTTAACAAAGCCCTTTTTGTTCCCTTTAAACGTTTAGCCTTAAAATATGCTCTATATAATAAACGTAAAATAAAAAAGTTCAATTTAAATGGTCTAAAATAAAGCTTTATAATGGTCAATTTTTTATACTTTATTTTCATCTATAAATCCTTTTAATCTTTAAAAAGCAATAAAGGAAAATACAAAATATTGTCGAGAAGAAACAAAAACTACAAAGCACATAAATAAATTTTTTTTAAATCACCCTAAAGTAGGCTACAAACAAATTAACCTTTTTTTTACAACTTTACGAAAAGGAACTCACTCTTATATAATGTTAAAAAAGAAAATCCTCTTTATTGCAGCAACCAAACAAAAGTATAACGAAAATAACAACAACAAGTACATATCTGTAAAATAGTAACCTAATAGTAAACTTGGCCTTCTTTATTGCATGTTTAAATGTAGATGTATTTCGAACATACAAGTAAAACTCCCTAGAAGTAGACTACACAATGTTTAATTGTCTAAGACAAGTGAAAGCTTTAAAAAACAAAAGCATACATTAGCAATACATTTTCCCTTTTATTATTTTTTTTTTTTTGATCATTTTGACTTCCTTAACAGCCTTAAAATATGCTTTTCTACATTGTCATTTTTAATGTCTTTTTTTAGTTGTCTTGACTTTTTCTTTCTTACTCTTTTCCTCTTGATACTATAGTGGCCATTAGCTTGCTTCAAAACAATAAATTTACAAATGCTGTTGAAATTTTTTTACAGTTATTGCTGATGATGTTGTATTTGTTTTCATATATGTATGTATGTGTGTATGTATCTATGTCACCGTAAAATAAGACAAGACAAAGTATGCTATAAAAATAGTTAAATAAAAAATATAAATTAAACGAACAACATGAATATAAATGGGAGAGAAAAACAATGTAGAAGAAAAATGTCAAGTACCTTTTTAAAAATTTCTTTATTATTTGCAGTTTTAAATATTACCCCTCCCCCCTCCCACTGTTTCTGTATAATTCTAAAAATTACCCAGAAGTTTTGATAGTCACTGATATTCGAAAGAAAAAGGTGTACCTACCTTTTCTTCAGCCAGCCTGATTTTAGAATTACAGAGGTATCTTTTTAATATAGGAAAAATCTCAACTGATTCTAACATTAATTACCAGGAAATGTTTTAAGTAAACAAGCTATTGTTACTTAGACCAGTTACTAGGTACATAATCTATGAAGTGTGAACTTTTTGAAAAAAGCTACACTTTTGTAAAAATAACTTAACTCTTATTGAAAAGTTGTATTCCCAGCAATGACCCTAAGTAGTGAATAAAAATCAGCAGTTGAGTGTTAATCACCCGACCTATTGGGTTATTTTTGCTCATTTTCTTCCATACAAAGTTGTTGTGGCTAAATAAATATGCACCTACTAACTAACTAACACACATATGAGAATAACAAATGTGTTAGTTAGCTTGTTAGTATTGGTGTATATTGTTAACATGCATTTAGAGTACAAACTAAAGAAGGTTAAGTATACTTGACACTTTGTGTTTAAAGTTAAAATTTATGACAAAAGGTTACGTTAAAATAAGCTCTTACTCGATAATAAGATGAAAATAATAATAAAAAATAATACGAGTTCTCGAAGGAAGAAAAGAAAAAACAAACAGAACTAGATGATGAAACTATAACAAAGTATCAAGTTATAAGAACAAAAGGTGTTAGAAAATAATAATAAAAAAATATTGGTGCTAAAATGTTAAAAGATAATGAAAAACATATATTCAGAATGAAATTATTAACAGAATGTTGTTGAAAAAAACCCAGAAAGAAATGAATAAATAGAAAAAAAGTTTTTTATAGAAAAGTATAATCGATAATAACACAAGTAAGGAAGTAAAAGTTGTCAATCATGGACTCGCCAAAACAAAATTATATTAAGATTAGAATCATATTTCTTTTTGCCGAATAACTTATATGTATATATGTATGTACATCCATCTGGATTCTACAGTTTGCACTAATATTTTTTATGAGATTCCTTAATTTTTTTGGGTTCAAGTCCCATAAACGAAAGTGGAAGAAATGTCATTAACAGAAATCCGCAGGCCAACCGTAGAAGATTTGACGCATTCATGAACATACCTTGAGGCGCCAAAACGACATCGAAACAATAAACATAAGCAGAAATTGGAGCTAATAAAAATTCCTTGCTCAAGATAACTTGTTTGTTAAGGGCCTATGATGCTTTTAGAAAAGACGACAAGAAGTTTGTATGCGGGCTTTGTGAAATTATAGACAGAATTTATAATAGGATTCACCCTTGTGACAATTGTACCATTATATACAAGAGCTTATGTACCATATTTCATTAAAAATTCTTTAAAATTGCAACCAGTACTTTGTGCAGAAAGTTTATATGGAGAGACGACCAACCAGCCAGACGGACGGACAACGCTAGTTCGATTAAAAAAGGGATTCTAAGGCGATCGATATACTAAAAGGTGGGCCTAGAGGCAATATTTTTATGTGTTACACACATAAGTTCGAACGTAAAATAGCCTCTTTACAACCCAAGGAAACAATTTTTCAGTGTGGTCCACCTCCAACGAAACTATTTTTAACGAAAACTTTTGAACAATATATGTTTTATATAATAATATTACCGTCTGTGGCATCACAAGGTGTAATTAGTCCTGTATTAGGTAGCCACAACCACATTATGGTGGCCTGCGAACACTTATACGATGCCAAGCCATTAGCTAATTAAGAGTTGAAACGTCAAACGAATGAAAAGCACACAAACAAAGTCGGCCTTTTCGCATTTAAAAAATAATGACAAAGACGTGCTTTTGCTATTTAGTAGAGCTACCATACTTTTATCTTAATTTAAGAGGGGTTTAGACCTAATACTAACTATTATTGTTTGAAAATTTTTATAAAACAATAAAAACTTATCATGACAAAATACGTATGACTTGTGTGATCGTGTAAACTACCCTTCAATAAGATCAATCAAGTTGTACTTTAAATATAAAACTGTATTAAAATATGAGTTAAATTTTATTAAAAATTAACTAAATACGTATTTAAATACGAAGTCAAAAATTGGCCATTAAGTAAGTGTCCATGGTATACAAAAATGCCCTTCACAAAAAACTTTTCTTTTAAAAAAAAAAAATTTTTTTTGCGAAAATTGTTCAAGGGTTTTCTTTTTTCAAGTTTCCTTTAAATGTAATATATTTTTATTATTGATATATGTAAAAAGTCAACACTCATCTACCCTGAACTTTAAATACATTTAATTTAAAAGAAGCTGTCAAATTGACAGCAACTCTTCTCGTTCTCTTTTGGAGAAAAAATTTTAAAAAAATATATATATACAAACACTGTCAGAGTAAATGAAAACAACACAAAAGCAATAACAAAATTAAATTGCAGCAACAGCACTTTCACACAAACACACACACACATGCTTGCATCGACATTGTGTAACAAATATAAAGAATAATAAAAAAAAGTAAAGCATACTTTTTTTTGTATAAATGGTTTGTAACAAGCATTTGCTGTCAATTTCAAGTAAAATGTCAATATTTGGCGACCAATACATCAGCAATATATACATTCACTGGCAAAACTTCAAACAGTAACCAATAGCAAAAATTCATCAACTTTTTTACATACATATGAACAAAGTAATACATGTGAGTGAGTGTTTGTATGTAAGTTGCAGATTTCATTTACAATAATGAAAAGCCAATATTTAGTGCTACAGAAAATCAAACATTCTACTCTGCCAGCAATAACAAATATTAATTCACAACACACACACATACACACAGACCCACAAATATGTAAGAGAGTGGCAAGGAAGCAAAAAAAAAAAGAGAAAGAGAGAGAGTGAACAAAAATTATTGCTATTAAGCGAAAATTTTTAGAATTTTTGTTAAGGCTTGTCCTGCTGCTAAATATATGGCTTAGATTGTTTGTTGCCTGTTTGATTTTTACTGATTGCAACAAATTTGTTGCTACATTGTTTCTTTTCATGTGCAACAGTGTGAATGTTTCGTAAATATTACTTTGCTTATTTTATAAAGCATACATTTAGGGTTACAAAAATTTTTGATAGTTACGAGTTCTAGGAAGAAAAAATACGATATAAATTAAAATGGTATTTTGGTTAAATGTTTAGGTTGGCTTTGAAAAGCATGTCACCTGTCAGTAGGAAAACAAAGAACAGTGGGGTGGAAAAGGAAAGTTGAAAGAAAATAGAAAAATTTATATAAAGAAAGTATTAAAATATTGAAGCCTGATGCCAAATTATGGCATTCGATATCGATCGAAATTACATTAATAATTTTAATGGAAATTGCGATGGATATCTATTCTTGTAGTTTGGGCCCTGGTTTCAAAAGTTAAGTTTACTGCGCCCTGTATCTCAAAACTACAAGTTACAAACCTACAAGTAAAATATATTTGAAACTTGTAAAATGTGTTTTACTTGTAGATTTGCAACTTGTAGTTTTAAGAAACATGGCCCAGGTAGCCATTTTTTAACCCAAAACAATGTTATAGTGAAGTTACATGTTCGCACCACTGTTTGCCTTTAAAGTTCTTTTTCATATTCATATTTATAAGTTTCTTACTTACAAATTTCTCATTTAGTTTTCTACATAACATTTTATGTTTATCAAAAATGTTTAAACCTTTAAAAAATTGGTTTAAAACTTCACTTAAAATTAAACAAAAAATGAAAAAACCCAATCACTAATTTCTAGTTTAAAAACATTTTCTTGCTAAACTAAACTAATTTAACGCTTTATTTATTTTGTTAATTTGAAATTGCTGCTAATGTTGCAGCAGTTTAGTTTAGTAAACGAAATTACTAAACAGAAAGAACAAAAAAAAAACACATAGAAAAATCGGTTTAGTAGCAAACTAAGCAAAAAAAAAACGCCTAAAACTAGGTCATGTTAGAAAACTTAGTCTCACACTTCATAACTGCCTTTAGTGTTTACAAAATCATACAAATTAGTATTAATTTTAAGTCGCTTAATACTTAAAAACTAAAGGTTGAACGTTAACAAAAAATTTAATTTCAAATAGAAATCAGCTTAAAATCTTCCAGGAAAGTTTCTTTATAATTAAGTGAAATGAAAATGCATTTTTTATAACAGAAATTTCATAACTCTCAAAATTAATTGCATACTTTTGGGCAGATGCTTAAAAGTGTTAGAAACATTAAGAGTAGAAAAGAGAAAAAGAAAGAAAGGTTATTTTAAAAAAACTGAAAGTTCACATTATAATTGATAAGAAAAGGCAAAGCATACCTTAAGGGGCAAGTGGTAAAAATATAATTCAAATTTTACATCTTCTAATGACTAAAGTATTATGGAAATAATACAGATTAAATTAGAACACATTACAATTAAAAGCATACTCTTAAGGAGAAAGTCATAAATTAAATTTTGAGATTTTACATTAAATTTTTTCCAATTTTAAAAAATTTAAGTTGAGAACAGACTCTCGAGAGGAGAAGCTGTAGGTTTCAAAAAGAATAAAAGGCAATTTAAAGAATTAAAAAAAAAATTGAATAGTCATAATAAAAAACAAGATAAAAATATAAGCATTTCATTTTGAAATTTGTTACAAATCATATCTTAAGATTTTGAACTAAAGTATTTAAAATTTAGAACAAGCATACTTAATTTACTTATTCATGACCCCTGAAAATATTTCTAATTGCCTTACAGCTTGGCACGTATTTTCTAATTCTTCTGAAGTTGCGTTTCCTGTATGTAGTTTCGTAGTTTTGTTAAAACTAAAAATTCTTCGAGTAAGCGATGGATTAACATTTTTCTTTAAAAGAACTTCCCCTATTACAGCCCATTGCGCAGTGTCAAAAGCTTTCTCAAGATTGATAAAGCATGTACGAATTTTTCTCCTATATATATGAAAATGAGAACTACTGTAGAACAAAAATACCAACAGAAAAAAAAATACTTTTAGGGGTTTCAAAATCAGCACTTGTGAACCAGAAAAAAAACATATTAAAAAAAAACAACAAACCAAAAAACAATGTAAAGCATTCTTTCAGGAACTTCCAAATGTTCGGAAAATACTTTAATGCCTGTGTTCATAATTATTTTTTAAATTTAATAAAGGTTTAAAGAACAAATTTTTACTACGAAAATTAGCTTAATATACGTTTGTTAAATTAAATAATCATTTATGAATATGGTTTTAATCTTTATATAAATCTTTGAATAAAATTATAAAGAAAAATTAAAAACAAGAAAATGTTAGCATACTTTTAGGACTTTAAAAGGTTTGCAAAACTATTGTATGTTTTAAGAGCTAGAAATAAATAAATGCTTTACAAACAAAAATATATTTATATTTAAAGCAAAATTAAAGCAAATTTTAAGCCATTTTAAATTTTTCCAGAAATTAAAAATTTCTTTTAAGGGATAAAAAATTTGCTTTAGGGAAATAATTTCTCAAACAAGTGGAACTCTAAGGCATACGTTAAGGAGCTTACGAATTAATAAAATTGAAATCTGCCCATGCAGATTAGAAAATAAAAACTTTGTGTTTTCTGCTTAAAAAAAAACACTTAAAATCAAATTAAATTCTTTCAAGTGTTATAAATTTATTTAATCCCCTTTAGCTAAAAATTCTCTTCTACACGTTACATAATAAACACTCTAAAAGCAATAAACACTTATTATTTATCTCTTTTAAAAGTGTTAATTTCATATTAATTTTTACATACCTTTAGGCGCTACAAAATTAAATATTTAAAATTTTCTATTAAAAGCTAATGGAATAGAAAGTTCAAGGTTTATTTGTTTTTTTGTTTATTATTGTTTTTTTTTCATTTTTTTTTGTGTTACAAAAAATGTGTTAAAGTTAAATAAGATTTTTTAATAATTAATTACAAAATTAAGGTATAGTAAACAAAAATAAAAGAATGTCGAAGCATACTTTTAGGTGTTATACAAAAAAACTTTATATTTTTTCGGAAAGGAAACAAATTTTTATGTTTCGAGAACACAAACAAAAGAATATTAAAAAAAAAAAAAAGATAAAAATGTTTTAAAAGGTTCATATTTTATGTCTTTTGTTAAAAATAAATATTAGCGGAGTTTAGTATTTGGTGCAAATGATCATTCAGAAAAGCAAATGCAAAAAATCTTAGCTTGTCTGTTAAATCTAACAACAAAATTCACAGAGTTTCTATTTAATTTCATAAAAGAGCTACGATTTTCTGTATTTGGTCTTTCGAATCATAAGTCAAAAATTTAGGCTTAATATCGCTAATGCATAGCAAATCAATCTTACGAAGATATTGTAAACTTAACTTTTGATAGAAGAATAAAATCTTCTTTTTCTATTATGTTGTATGGAAATTTTAAACTTTGGAAATAATATTTTTAAGATATGACGATGTTGCAGCAAATAAACGATATATAGATTTAAAGTAAGCAATATTAATTCGTCATTTTTTTTCTCCTCTCCTTAGTTAATATAATTAGTTTATTTAAATTAAAAATATTTTCGTTCTAAAAAAATATTTAGCTGCCTACTTTTGTTCTGCTTAAAAAATTCTATTTATATATTCTGTTACTTTTCTAAAATATTTTACAGTCGTAGTTCATAAAAATTTTAAAGTTAACTTTCTACTTTGAGACTAAATAATTTTTCCTTTTAAATTTGTAAAGTTTAAAAAGAATAAAAAAAATACAATTTACAAAATGTATTGCCTATTTTAAGGATTTTTTCTTTTGAAAATGTTTAATTTTAGTTATAATGTTTTTTATGAATTTTTAATTTTTATTATTTATATTTTTCTACTATTTTTTTTCTTATATTTCCTTTTCTTTCTGAAAAAAATTGGGTTAGCTTAAAAATTTTTAAAAACCCATTGCCTACTTTAAGGCTTTTTTAAATATTCATTTATTTTTTTTTTTTTAATTTAAGTTAAGTTTTCTTTAGATTCTTTCTTTCTTAATTTTCTAATCAAAATTCATTGTACCATAAAATTTTAATACGCGTTTTTTTTCGTTTTCTTCAATATTTAATCCGCTTTATTGCATTAAAATCCAAATGGAAAAAAGTCTTAATTAGACAATTTAAATACTTAAATCGAAAGTTGAAAACAAAAGCACACAGCCAAACAACGAAAAATGTGAGTTAAATTGTTCGTTGTTTTTTTCAACAAATTGAAGTTCTGTTCTTTGTTTTCTATTCTCTAATTTTAACGTTGCCTTACAGCTTTAACCGCATGTATTAATCTTTTTCTCTATTTTTCATATTACTCTAACTCCTGTACAGCATCATTATCATCATCGCCATCGTCGTCACCAGCTTCACTATCCACAACCACAACAGCCACAGCAGTTTCTTTTACATTTTAGCCTGGATTTTTATATAAATTTTTTTTATTTTGCATTTTCAAAATAAAATTTTTTAACATAAACTTCCCTTCAGCCATTAAAATGCTAAAAACACTAATCCTTGCCGAAGGCATTTCACTCTGACGCTGTTTATTGCTGTATCCTCGCCTTCTAACCCCCTTGTTTTTCTGTCATTTCGCTTTATGAAGGTTGTATTTAAATGTTTAATACTTTGGGTGCTGTAGTAGTTGGTTGAGAGCCTGTGTGTATGCTTTGCTTTTCGGAAATTGTTTTTTGTTATTGTACTCTTTTGCGTAAATTTTTGTAGTGTCATATTTTCTGCGGATTAAATATTATTTTCCACCTCGTTGCATATAGTTAGGCTGTTTTGATTTGTTTATTTGTTTGTTTGTGTAGCTAACAAATGAAAATTGTATTTGCGTTTGTTTTTGGCTGTATATTATAAAACTTTTAAAGTTTTAAATATTTTTTTTGTGGATTATTTAACAAAACTAAAAGTTAAGAGGTTCTGGGAAAGTTGTAATAGGTTTAATTTTTAGTTTATGTATTTGCTGAAAATCTTTTGTATCATAATGTATACTCTAGATTTTCTTGTGGATTAAAGTGTTTTTATTCTTTAAAGCAAATAACTATTCAAATGGTTGAATTAAAAAAGCCAAAGTTGTTGAGAGATCAGGACGACCTGGGGTATGCCTCGTCCTACTTGCTTAGAACTAACGATGTTTTCAAGATTTGCTCTTCTTTATTTCTGTTCTTGATTTCGACATCGAAACTAACCAGCTTTTAAATGTACTCTTCGGAATTCAGGTTAATTGGAGCTTAACCAATTATATACTGTTTGAATGTGAGAGATATTCCTATTGTTCTTGCAATCGAGTGTTGAGCTGTTTCTATAGAGCGACGTGTTGACTTCGTCAAAGTCACTGAGTCTTTGGAACTTTTTGAGTTAAAAGGATGAACGACTATTCGAACGAAAGAAATTTGCATTCTAATGAGTTCTAGTCGTTGCCTAATGCAACCAGAGAAAAAACATGTTTAAATATAGTCACCTCCAACAGAACTTGTTTTAAAGAAAATGCCAACCACATTATGTGGTTTTCATGGGCAACCGCGTATGTCTTTAAATAAAATTTTTCAGTAGAGCCGAAAAAACATTCTAGATCAAACTATGGGCTAAGTATAGCACTTTTTGAACTTTGTTATTACGTTAAAAAATCGGTATTGATCCATCTTTTTTTAAAAATTTTTAGAAACATGTAAAGAGCGTTTAAAATTAAGCAATTTGGCATCAACATCTCAAAATCGAAAAAAAATAGACATACGCGGTTGCCCATGAAAACCACAAAAATAAGTCCTCCATCACCGTTTTAAAATTTTCAAATTTTAAAAGGCAAGTTGAATTTCTGTAGAAAGCAACAACAAAATGTATGACTTTGTTTTTGCTTTCAATGTCATTATTTGGCGTTGCGTTTTACATAATTAGGGCCTTAGTTTCTCTCCATTCAAGTCATCTAAGCTTGCAAAGCGTACAGAAGATATAATTTTTGGAACACCTTTGGCAAAATATCATCAGGGGAGAGACAATGTTATACTATTACTTCTGAATAGGGTCCATTTTTCTTTACCGTTATCAGTGATAACAAGTGATTCTGCTGAGGATTCAGAGCATTCATGCCTGGACATCGACTGTGTCTAACCAAGGCCTTGGTAGTGTTTATGAATTCGGAGAAACTTCTTTGTGAGTTGCTTTTTGCGACCGCGATAGCTTTCTTATAAGCTTTTACTTTTTGGCGGCAAAAAAAAGTTGCCTTAGAGAAGTTTTAAAAATTTTGTTTTCTTTATTTAAATACATATATATGTTCTTTGAAAATATACGTAAGAGATTTCCCTTTCGAAATTGTGGGCCATACTATTTATATTACGAACACATTTCATTCCTTAAAATATGCTGTATATTTTGTTATTGTATAATTTTCTTAGTTTTTTTTTTTTTTTTTGTTTTTTTCTTAACTTTGGCTTATTTGTGTTTTCCCGGTTATTAAATTTTATTTGTTCTTTTCGTAGATTTACTTTAATAAATTTTATAGGCCGTGTTATTAAATGGTTTGTTTATAAGATTAAATCATTTTGTAGTCGAGTAACTGGGAAATACTTGCCATTTACAGTTAAAAGCACAAAAAAGTGCTTAAGTTTTTTTTTATAATAATTTTTTTTCCTTTTGTCTCTCTACGAATGAAAATAACAATAGATATTTACACATGAATGTTCTGATGTTAGGGGTAAAAGCAGGGAACGCCTCTAATATACAAACTGGGGACGAAGCCAAAAGGCAAATGAAATAGAAACGAGTAACACAATTTTGTTGAGCTGAACGTGTAAGTTTTAAAACAAAGTAGAAATTATGGTAAGACTGTTTCAAAACTGTTTTGTTTGCAGCGTTTCTCTGTGTGCCTTTCTGTGTTTTTATTTCCAAGCAAAGATATTTGACCATTTTTCGTTAGAAAATTACATTTTTGATAGGCGAAAATACAACAGTTATAGAAATGATAAGCTACTTATCTAACAAAACTGTAATTTTTTTTGCAAGCCAAAAAGAAAAAATGTCAATAATGGTAGTAAAAAAAAAAAGAAAAAGCGTAGTAAAGCAAAGAAGAAATAAGAAAATCAAAAGAACAAAACAAAAAAAATTAAAATCTACTACATAGACTACTTGCGAAAGCTAAGGTAGCTAGAAGACTATTGTACACAGAAAAAAATAAAAATTGATATCAATTAAAAAATTTGTGATATTAATTAAAAAATTAATTAAATTTGCACCAGTAAACAAATTAATAGTATCAATTAAACTAGTTAATAGTATTAATTAAACGTTTAATTCACTTGATTGAATGTTTAATTCAGTTGATAAAAATTTTAATTAAAACTGATTATATTTTTGATTAATGCTTTAATTGGTGAAAAATGTGGGAGAATTTTTTCTGTGTATCTTTTCGAAAATACTAAAGTGATTGGCGTAAAGAAACATTAAAAAAAAAGAAAGAGAAGACAAACAAATTAACAAATATTTTTAGCGAAAATACCATATCAAATGTCAACAGTCTATAAAATAGACTACCTGAGAGGGCTGAAGTAGCTAGGAGTTTTCTTAAGTGCTACAAATATGAACTATGTTAAAGGCATATTCTCGAATTTACTAAAGTCGCTGTAAAGTTAAGAAATACTTTTTTAATTCTATGAATGATGAATTACCTCTAGTATAGATTACTGGGGAAGCACAAAGTAGCTAATGAATTTGAAATCATCCTTTTGAGTTCTTAAAAGACTACTGCTTGGTAATTATAATTAACCCTAAATAGCAACAGAGCTAAAGAAGTTACTTAAAATTTTTAAAAATCTAATTTAAGAATTAAGTGACTCTTGGATAGATTTCTATGGTTAGCTAAAATAGCAAATAGTATTCTTTGGCCTAGCTCTAAAGCTAAAGCGAAATACAGTGAAGTCTTAATAGTTTTTATCAAGCAATGTATTCTTTAAAATACGTGGAACGCAAAAACATGTTCACTGACTCTAACACCTATCACAAGTGGGCTAACTGTGCTAGTTGAAAAAACTGACAAGCGGGGCACTTGGCGTTTTAACCTAATCCGGGTAGGGTGAATCCAGTGGTGCTAAATGTTTTTTTATATTATGTCCTGTGGTTCCTAGTAGGAACAAAGGGCCGCAGGAGGTTGCACTACATTAGTTTATTGAATAACCCTACGTTTCCACATGCAAGTAATTACTTGCAAGTAGTGTAAACGTATTATCAACGAAAAATCGAGGAACCAGCCGATTCAAAAATTTTTTGAATGTTAGTGAAAACCTGTGAGTGTATTGAGTTATTGGAACTTGCACTTGCATGTGGCAACGGGGGGTAAACAAAAATTCCGCAATAAAATTACCTTTAAATTGATAAAAAAAAAAAATGAAAAATGCAGCTATGCTTCTAACTTTTTCTACACGTATAGAATTATTTTTATATTCTTCATAAATATTGAATGAGTTATATTCTTCATATATATACTGAAGAAAAGGTCCCATAACTGCCTAAGAGTCGCCCCTAGGGAAATAAAATGTATGACCGACCTCCATTAGTTTTTTGTCTATCACATGTGGGATTGGTCATACATTTGAAACATTTAGGGTCATCCTAGGCACTGCAGGGGCCAAATTTAAGAATTTTATTAAACCGCCATATTTTTATGGAATCCCCTAATGGATAGTAATAAGGGGCAAGTATGTTTTGAGGATGACCCTAAATGGTTCAAATGTATTACCAATCCCACTTTATTTTTCATCCCCATAATTTGTTTCTAACATCCCTACCACTATCTGAATTTCTTAAGAGGGCTCAAATAGAAAATTTTAATATATTGAAGAAAAAGTCCTATTACTGCTTAGAAGTCGCCCCTAAGAGGATAAAATATATGGCCGACTCTATTAGTTTTTCGTCCTAAACATTTTTTCAAAACATACTTGCCCTTTATCTCTACCTCTTAGGGGCGTTCCCATACATATGTGGCGTTTTATGAAATTCTTAATTAAAATTTTTCAGTTTTTGTGAATAAAATCAAAAGTTGTAGGTAGACAGATTTTAGTCATTTGATCATTAATAAGGTACTTTTTCTATGTCGTACTAATCATATATTTGAAATAAAAGTACTACACATAATGAATTTCATAATTATCCATAGATTATGATAAAGTAGCTAATTAACCCTTTAACTTGACATTTACCCCCGTATTCATAAGCGATTATTAAATTTAACAAACGTTTATTAAATCAAATTTTCATACAAAATTTGTTTTATAAACCTTTTTTAGATTTATTAGATGAGATCTTTGAAAATTCAATCGACTTTCTAAATATCTACGTAACTGTATAATACCCACTTAAGGCAACAAATTATTCGCTTATTTTTGCTTTTACAAAAATCAAACACTTTTGATTATATAAAATGTTTTTTGAGATCTTTTAAAAACTTTTCCGACTGCCTCTACATGTTGGTAAACTCATGAGTTTAACATAATTTCATTAGGAAACATTTCGGAATAAAGTGGTTTTCTTTTAAATCTTTTCAAATGAATATTTCATATTGTTATTTTATTCTTTCTATATCTATATCTTTCATTATTATTATAGTTCATTTGTTACTTTTATGGAAATGAATTGCAAACTTGATTTGTTTAGCCCTAGAATGCATTACCGGGTACATGTGAGCGTACACTAGCGACTTTAAGCGTTTGCACAATGCAGCTAGTAAGTTACTAGTAAGGTTATGGACTGGTTTTTTACTAGTTGTTAGGCTTCGAAAAATGAGGAAGATGATAACATTTCAGCTGCGCAACTTTGTAAGTGCCGTTTGCTGTAGAACCAATGTTGGTAAAAAAAATCGATTTAATATGTTCGCTGTTGGAACAACAACAACTTCACAAGAGTAGATAAACAAACAATTTACTAATCTGTTGTAGAACAACACTACATAAAGAAAAGCGTACATTTTTAGTTGGCTTAAAGTTGACAAATTATTTTCATGTTTAAAAAATAAATAAAGAGAAGGAAAATTCCCATATTATTTTTGTTAAAATTATTTAATTTAATACATCAAATTTACAATGTAGAATAATGACGAAAACCTTATCGGGGTATTCTGCTAGTTTCTTTAATTTCTGTAAACAAAGGGTAATTCAACAAAAGTGAAACATGGGTGTAACACGAAAATAAATTATAATATTCTCTCTCTCTGCTTCCAGGGGTAAGTGCATCGAATTATTCTAAAAAAATACATACACTAAAAATAATAAATATGAAAAAAATATTGATGGGTATTGTCAAAATAAGTTTTGTCCTTATTAGTACTTCAACTATAACTTTAACTTTAAAAAAAAGTTTTAAACTACTTTAGAAATGCATTAAAATTTGTTTATAACAACCCAACGTTAAATACGATAGTTTGATACATAAAAAATAATAAGTGTAACTAGTCTAGAGTCAAAACTAACCAGTATATTTCTAGCTAAATACTAGTTGCTTTGTCTGCAGGGTAGCTACAAACTTTTTTTTATTGTTTTTGTTCAAATTAAGAAACTTTGTATTTTCGTTCTTTGTATTTTCTTTTTGTATGTATGTAAGGATTTGTTTGTTAATGTAAATTTCATTTGTATTAACTTGTTTAGCTTACGAATTATTTACTTTATTTTGTAACTTTGTTAAATACAAATTATACACTTTGACTCTTTTTTAGTACACCCCTTCTCTTGTGTTCATTTCTTGTTCTATCTTCATCACTGTTATCATCAAAACTTAGTAAAACCATAGAAAGTTTATTGAAATTAAGTCGGATTTTGTTAAAATAACAAATAACTGAAATATGTATACACAAAATAGCAAGCATACTTTTAGGTATGAATAACTATTTTAAGGAAATCCTTAAAAATTTATAAAATATTTTAAGAATTTAGCTAGGAAATATTGTTTGAACAATAAAAAAAGGAAATTTTTAAAGTATTATTTTATTTTTATTTTTTTAGGCTTCCTTCTCGAAGGAGTTACGCCCTCGGCACCACCAGATGTACCACCTAGAAATCCCACAATGAGCCGCATGAATAATGGTCGTTTAGTAGCTGCCAATCCAAATGATTTGGGTGTCGATTTTGAGCCCTCATGTTTGGTGCGTACACCATCGGGCAACGTTTACATTCCCAGCGGTAATTTAAGTAAGTACCACAACTACATTATTTTTTGCTTTAAAATTATAAGTTCTATATAAAAACTACAACATTTAAGCCATTTTTATAACAGAACTTAAAGTTTAGTGCCAAAATTTTTAAAACAAAAAGTTACTTTATAACCCGCCAACTGCTAGTTTTAAAAAAAAATTTGTGATTGTGCCAACATATCTTTTTTACTCAGAGATAATTTTGAATATTTGCCATTTAGCAAAAAAAAATAATAATAATGTATGAGTGTTTGTTTATTTAGCTTTATTTCTAAACAATTTACGTGATTTAGTTTTTTTTTTATATTTCGAGCAATTTACATTGAATTTTTTATATCTTTATAGTATATTTGCCTTAAAGTATGCTTTTGTCATGCAAAATAAATTTAGTGTTAGTTTAGGGTTTTTTTTAAATTTTTTTTTTCTAACTAAATATATTTATTTTATGTTAGATTTAGTTTTAAATTTTTTTCTATGCATATTTTGTAAAAAAAAAAACAAAAAACTATCGTAAATAATTTAAATAACAAATAGAAATGTTTCATGCATACTTTTAGGCAAAATGTTTTATTAAATATTTAAAAGAGAAACTGACAAAAGCAGAGGAATAAGAGATATATTTTTTTTAAATATTTAAGCTAAATTTTTTTATTTTCTTAATAATAAAATTATGTTTTTTTTAAAAAGCCAATAAACTAAAGTCTAGTTTAAGGCTAAATAAGGTTAATTTTTATAACAAATTTGATAGTAAAACTTAACACTATATACATATTTAATTTTAAAATAAATTAAACAAAAAATAGTAGTAAGCGACATTCATTAAGCGACAATAAATATTGCACAAAATTTAAATCGAACTTTAAGACTATTTCGATTTTTTTTTTAACGATTTTCAAACCCACACCACTTTTGGGCTTACGTTATCTATCTCTCTTGTTAATAAAAATAAAGTAGACTACACCTTGTCAACTGTTAGGAGCAAGCATTCCTTTCTTTTTTTTTCTTTTTTTAAACATTAAAGTACAATTTATTATCAAAAACCAAAATTGATTTAATCATTATTTCATGTTAAACTGTTATCAGAAACTTAAAGTATAATTTTAGGAGTCTTTTTAATTGATATAGAATTAAATGTTTTTTAAAACATTATTAGGCTATGTAAAACTTAATATAAAACCTAAAGTCTACTTTCAGGTTAAATTTTGTTTTAGCCATTTCTTCTTGTTTCCTCCTCTGCTAAATTGTTATATTTTAAAACAATTTTTTTTTATAATAATTTACAAATTTGCACATGCTTTATTTCTACACTTGCCTCAATATACTGTAATTTACACAATTTATACATGTAGAAAAATAATTTTTGGTATTTTGTGGCAAATATTCTTTTTTTTTTTTTTTTTGCATACAAGTTTATGGTAATATATGCGCATATATTTCAGCTTAAAGAGTTTTTAATCAAATGAAAAAATATTTTTTTATAAACTTTAAAATAATACACATTCAAAACTTTATTTTACTTTGTCATGGCACAAAAAAAAATAATATGAACAAATAAAGTTAAAAACAGACAAAAAAAATATCATTTTTTTTATTCGAACACAAATTGCTATAAAAATTTGTGCTTAATTTTACGTTAGTATTTGTTTCAATTCTTTTCAAAATATTTATGCATTCTATAAAATTTTTTATATTAAATAAAAAATCAACAACGAAACAAAAATAAATAAATATGTAGTTTTATATATACAAATAAATATTTTGTTTATCGCCAGAAAAAAAAATTATGAAATATTTTTTGGGTTGGGGGAAAAAATTCCGACTAAATGCTCATTTGCTGAAGCTGTTAGTGGTGTTTTTTTTATGTGATGAAAGCTAAAAGTTAAAAAATCAATTTAAAAATAAACAAGAATTTTGTAAAAAATTCACACCGGGAATCATTTTTTGTTTAAAGTCAAACTAGTGTTTGAATATTATTTAACCGGAAAAATAGGAGTGCAGGTCAACAAGTCCGTGACTTTTTTGAATTCCCCGCCTCTCAACTGTCTTTCAATAGGCATCTTACATTTAACTCCTGTCAACATTTTAATAAACTGTGTCATTTAGTCTTTGTTTGACCGCTATTGATAGCAGACAACCGCGTGATTTGAGCAGACATTCAAATCTATGCGCGTTAACTCTGGAAATACTATCCCCAAAACCCTTAAAAACATGCCCACTCGACTTCAACTGTGCCGGTAGGTAGTAACTGTATCTAGTGGATCGGAAGCAGAAATTGCTAACCGACTGAATGGTCAGATGGGTAAGCATTCGAAGCCCTAAAGAATGTATTGAAACCATCGAAGATACAACGAAACACCAAAATTCAAATATGCAATACGAGTATAAATACCGTTCTTCTATATATTTAGATGCGAAACATAAAATTCCTCTACAAGAGTTATTGGTAAAATACAAGCATTCCTCAACAGATCTTTGGCGAATAATGCGAATTCACTGGCCAACCAAAATAATATCGAACCGAGTACTATACGAAAGATGTTAGGAAATTCCTATGTGTACCGAAATCTAAAGCGGGAAGTGACGATGGGTATGGCATACATTAGGGACCCGGAAGGAAATTTTGCCAAAGGCCTACAATGAAATCCACAAGGCAGCCGCCGCAGAGGAAGACCAGCCCAAACATGGATACGAAAAGTTAAAGACGAACTTAGCAAGGCTCAAATAACGTGGATCGCAGTAAAACATTAAGCATTAAGTCGAAGTAATTGGAAGAACTTTGTTGTGGCCCTGTTTTCAACAGATGAACTTAAAAGATAATAATAATTCAGAGTTCAATGGCAAAAATCCCTGAACTAGACTACGAATTGCTTCCTAATTCGCCCTATTGCCGAATTTAAGCCCGGGTGACTATTCCTCCTTTTCAAAAACTGAATAAAAGGCTTGGCGGAAAAAGATTTGATTCCCAACGATGAAATCATCTTATAAACCAATACCTATTTTAATGACCTGGCCATCTTATTTTTTGGAAGGAATAGAAACAAGTAAGAGCGCTATATTCGGCTATGCAAAATCATTTATACACTTCACCATGTTGCGATAATAACAGAAAGTTTAATAAATACCGTATTTTAGATTCAAATAAAAATATTTTGTGCAACGTCCAATTCTCTAATCCCGCCCACATTTTTTTTTTGGATGTTGTCTATTGATAACCAAGATGCATGTAACTAATATGGAAATTTGGTTGTTGCCGTTCTCCAAATATTAGGAGATCTATAATGTCTAGTATGGAAATAAACACGCCCACTTCTCCAATTCCGCCCATTTTATAGAGGTTGTTAATGGATAACTAAGATGTTTGCACCAAATTCCGTTCTCCAGATATACACCAAAAAAAAAAGAGATTTGTGATTAAATGAAAGGAGGCCTTTTTTTTCATATCTCAATCATTTGTGAACGGATCGGGCTGAATTTCAATAGCAAACTTTTTAGGATTATACCTATGTAATGTAAATAAAAAAAAAACATATTTAACAGAGTGTAGAATGTAGTTAACAGAGGTGTGGGACGTATTTAACTGACGAATTTATCTATACACCCTTTATATATGACAACTTAGTCCCCAAAACTTTTTTTTGTATCTGGGGTCTTTGGAAAACCTATGTCAACGGACAGACGGACACCGTTAAATCAACTTTGCTTCCCCATAAGGACCCCGAATATATTCAGTTGATTAGGTCTATATCAATATTATAGAAATTACAAGTGGAATGACAAACTTATAACTACCCTTCCACATGTTTTGAAAAGTAAACAATTTAGAGAAACGTTACACAAAGAGTATAGAGCTTAAAGCAGACTTGGTTAAAATATGAATTGATTTTTTATAAAAACACCCGTGTTTTATACAAAAATTTATGGACTTATATTTATTAACCCGCCCTCGTATTTTATTTACCCTTTTTCATTAAAAAAATTTTAATTAAAAAAAAACTAAAGCTTATTAATATTCCCCTTTTAATATTAACTTTATTAATATGTTTCACATCCCTTTTCCTTTTCTTAACACCTTAATGTATGCTTTAGTTTAGTTTATTTTAATTTAATATTGTTTTAAGCATAAAAAAAACTTTGTCTCTTAAAATAAGATTTTATATTAAGTAAATATATTCACACATTTTATTATATAAATTTTAGTAGTTTCTTAGCTAAATTATGTTTAAATTCTTCCCCCATATTTCAAAGTTTTCTGTTACAGCTCACGTTTATTTAATGAAATATTTGTTTAGTTCATTATTTTGTGTTACATTTTTTCCTTAAGGCTTTTTGTTTCTTATTAACTTTACAACTATAACATTTTCTTATTTTAAATAAACCTCCTTAAGTTATGCTACAAAAATTGTTTTCCATTTTTTTTTTTTTTTTTTTTTTTTTTGTTATTTTACTAAAGAAAGGTGTACAGCTTAAAATAAAATGATGTTTACCTGAAAAAAAAGGAAAAAAAATAATTTTTAAATCAATTTTGATAAGTTGGAAAATTTAAAGAATTGGATAATAATTAAAGCATGAAAATAGGCTTTTATATTTTTAGAAATTTTAAGATTCCAGGTCAAATTGAATTGATACATTTTTGAGGATTTATAAACATGCTACAATGATTAGACTAAAACTCTATAATTTTTCTGTTTAAATTTAATCCTTAAATTAAGAAAACTTTTCACTATACCCAGAGCCCTTAAACTAAAGTCCCCAAGTTTTTTGATAGGGTGAAACATTTGGGGATCATCCTGGATAAAAAGAGTAACAAGAGTAGTTTGTGCCTGCCAAATAGTTTTTGGAAAAACGAGGGGGATTGAAACCCCGTATGATATACTCGTCACTTAGTACGATTATAAGGCCAATTTGGACCTATGCTGCCTAAGGGTGGTGGACAAGAGTTAAACAGAGCAAAGCTAATGTTTTACTGGATAAAGTTTAGCGCCTTATCTGTGACGCGATCACGGGCGCTATGAAAACCTGCCGCACTTTAGATCAAGGAGATAATCTTCCTTCGATGCATATAAATGTAAAGGAGAAGGACTGCAGAAAAGGTATCAGTATACCGCACGTTGCAGTGTTTAAGGCAGGTGACTTGTTTGAAGGGCATATCCGAATTTTAAAAACTGTTTAAAATTATCCTTCTCTTTCAGTTACTCATTATACACTGCCATGTCTGGTAATAGTTGGACATTTCAATATCCTTATTCCTGACAGCCAACAATGGGCAGAAAAATCTTGGTGACAAAAGATTGCGGACCAGGTGTTCGAAACCGACTAATGGTGATACTGGGGTCGACATTTTTGTGCAAAATTTTCAAAACCTATCGATGTTCCAGGCCTTAATTTATGGCATCCTTAAGGGAGAAACTCAAGAGGTTTAAGGTTATTGGTATATCAGATAGTCAGGCGGCACTTTGAACCGCTATCCTCTCTTGAGTTGAGTTCGAAGGTTGTTATGTACAACGTGGTGGTCTGAACCACTGGATGATATACAGTGCGTTTACCCACGGCCCCCGTGTGTAACACAACACACACTGCTAGCAATTTGAGTATATAACTCGGCAGAGTTTTGTCACTCGTCGTTTGTTTAGGAGCTATAGCTATCTTACCTCTGCTGCATTTCAGCAATCTTACCTCTGCTGCATTTCAGCAAGCAATCAGCATATACTGTTTAGCAACAGTACCTAGGAAGATCCGCCATTCCTATAGGCAGGGAAAAATCTGCCTTTGACTGTGACTTTTTAGGATCTAGGGCTTGGGACTTTGGGTTCAAACCACAATCACTACGTGATCCCCATAAGGGGCTCAACCGATTGTCAGCTAAGACAGGATAGGATCTCTGGTCAGCCGCGATCTTAAGAGATCGGTCAATTTTGATCTATGCCGAGTTCAAGGAATTGACTGCAGCTGACTTCCCCGTTTGATGAAACACCAAAAGGTCAAATATCCCTAAAATGTTTTCCTATACACCCCCTGATAGAGGTAATTGCCTGTATTAAATCTTTGAATGATCTAGGGAACCATGAGGGCCATGTAGGCAAAGAAAGGGTTGATTTTCTGGTAATTAGATGTCCTGCACCCTTTTTCTGTATCACTGGTAACGTTAGGGAGACGATAAGATGAAAAAATTAATAATAATTAATAAAATTGCACTTTAAGGCATTTCTGGCCTCGAAGAAAGCTTTTAAAATATTTAGTTTGAATATGGTAATTGTCCGAATAGTTTTATTTTACAGTCAAAAGTTCATTGCCCCTTCTTATTTATGAAACACATTATACAAGACCCTAAATAAGGCTACGAAATCTTTAAAAACTATTATTTTTTTATATTTCTTTTTCTAAACATTATGCAAAAAGTTTAATTATTTTATTATTTTTTTATTAAATTAAAAAATATCCTATAAAGTTTTTTTTTATAAAATCACAAAATGCAACGTAAAGAAATTAAAAATTATAAAAGACCTCTAAACAATGTTTACCTTGTTTGGCGTTGTTACGGTTTTTTCTTCTTTTTTTTTTCTACATGCAATAAGAAAATAATTCTGCATATATAATTAAAATTACATTGCATATGTTAAGGCGTTTTATATGGCAAAGCATGCATCATGTATAATTATGCACACATTCGTTTACATTCATACACATTAACCGGGCTTTTGTGCATTACTGCTTTCATTTTTCATTCTTTACATTTAATTTTTCTATGCTGATGAATTTCTTTCATGCTGGCAGTTTTTTCTTTTCTAAGTTCTTTTTGAATAATACTCGGTAATGTTTGTAGGAATGTTGCTGTATTTTTTTTTCATAATGAAAATGTTAATTAAAATAATGTATTACTGCAGCTAGACTTTGTTATACAATAACACAAATACATATGTATGTATGCCATTTATATACATACTTATAGAGAAACTACCCTTTCATACCATAAAGAAGAAAGAAAAAAAACATTTTGTCTATGTCTTGTAGATTTTTACTGCGATAAGTGTGTGTGTGTGTGTGTGTGTTGGTGATTCTATGTGTGTTTATGTTATATGCCTGAATACCAGCTTAACTGTATGTGTCATTTATGCTTTGACGCCATTTTTATATTTACCGTAAGTCTAGTTTGCATATAGCAAATACACACACACACACATGAAAACTTTTATTTAAAATAAAAAAAACGGAAATTTTTTATCCATTATTTTTTTCTCTTATACTCTTCATTTTTGCAAACAAGATTTTCATTACAAATGTAAAATGTTGCTGCTATATTTTCCCTTGCATACCTTAACATAAATATTCGTAGGTAATATACACGGGTGATTCAAAAAGTCTTTACTAACAAACTCAGTTAAAGTTAAATTCCTCGTTTAGTATTTATAATTTATTACTAGTTTAGTTCTAGTACATTTTCAGTTCAGCTCAAGATCAGTTCTGGTTTAGATCTAGTTCTGTTCTAGTACTTCTCTAGTTCAGTTCTACTTCAGTTCTACTTCTACTTCAGAGAAAAAACTTTTTTTAGATATGGTCAGTTCTAGTCCAGTTCAACACTTAAAGAAAACACAATTTTCAATACTGCAGCCACCAATAAAACTATGTTTAACGAACATTTTTAAACAAATTATGGTTATTTTAACCATATTATTGTCAGCGGGAACCATATTAGAGTTAAATTAGTCCTCAATCAAGAAGCCACAACCATAATATAGTTGACTCTAAACATTTTATGGTTAAATACAACAATAATTTTTTTACCACTTATAATTGTTTGAAATTAACAAAAGTATTATCCATGGTTGAAAAACAACAATGTTTTTATGAGTGTTTAACACATTTTTGTTATTACTAAATGCTAGTTTACACGGTAATACAATGTTTTACGACATTCCATTATTAATTATATAGAATGAGACAAATCTAATCATGTAAAAGCTAAATGTATTGAGTAAGAGGGAATACGAATACAAAATCTGACAAGCGGTCGGAAAACGTTTTTTTTTTTTTTTAAACCATTTTAAAAACTTATTTATTTTCATCACACCAGAGGTGTATTTTAACAGAGTATATTGAAGGTGGTAGGATTTTTATACAATTAGAAAAACAACTAAAATCAACTCAGGAAATTTTCATGTTGTTTTTGTAAAATGTTACCATCTGCTTTTTTTTGTTATTATTTTCGGTTTTACTTACACCATCCGTGTAAACATGAAATATACTTACAAGAAACTTTTGTTTTTTTTTTCTTTTAACACGGAGAGAATTTAATATTATTTTTAATCTACAAAGTCGTAATACATTGTATTACCGTGTAAACTAGCCTTAACCATAACATGTTCAGATGCAAACCATAATTTGGTTGTGGATTCTTGATTAAGGACTAATTGAACCATAATATGGTTGCCGGTGGCAATAACATGGTTTAATTAACCACAACATGTTTTGAAATTTTGCATAACAATTGCTTTGTTGGAGGTGACCGTCTTGAAAATTGTGTTTTCTCTGCGTGAAGTTGTTTTAGTTCTAGTTCAGTTCTACTTCAGTTTTAGCTCAGTTCTAGTTTAGTTCTATTCTAGTTCAGCTCTTGTTTTGTTCTAGCTCAGTCCTAGTTTAGTTCTAGTCATATTCTAATTCTTTTCTACTTCAGTTTTATTTCAGTTATGTTTGAATTCTAATTAAGTTCAATTTAAGTTCAATCCTAGTGTATTTTTAGCTCAGCTCTATTTCAATATAAACTTGGTTTTAGTTGAGCTGCTTTCTTCAGTTGTCTTAATCGCCCCTCGTATATATAGGTAACGTAAAATTTATCGTTGTTTTCATTATTCCAGCAGTAAATATAATGAAAATAATCAGAGTAGAACGAAAAAAATACTCAAATAAAGATGAAAATGAGTATGATTATGATTATGTTGATGACTTCCGTTTTTTTTTTTTAAGGCTTAAAGGAGGAAACATTTATTCATTTAATTCAGTCATAACTCTTTTCCAAGTTAAAATATTTACAAATATAAAATACTGTATGTATACAACACAAAAAAAAAAAAACATAAAATTTGCATTTTCTTGCAAATGGCTACGAAAAACCTAAACCGGTCTTCTATAAAATAAAGAAATTCATATAACACTTTATATTTGTTAATGATTTTTCATAATTATGAACTTGAAATAGCAAAAAGCATAAAAGTTATTTTTATAACATATGTACATGCAATTATAAATAATATTAAGTCTTAAGCATTTTGCTAAGAATAAACAAATTTTAATTATGTATGTGTCTTTTGTTTCTTTGCAAAAGTATGAGCAGAGACCCCAAGTAAGCAAATGAATTTGCATGTTATCAAAACAATTCTAAAGAATTTAATCATTAAAATCTTAAAATAAAAGAGAATTTCTTTAAGCAAATAAATTTCCAAAGTTGTAATTAAAATATAAATATTAAAATGTAAATACCATTTACCATTTTTTAAATATTTGTATTTGTCATACAACTATTTGTAATTATGTTTGTAAAATTTAGTTTTAACTACGAATGGTACCTGTTATATTTGTTTTGGAATCAATGCCTGCACTGTAAATTTTAAGATTTATTCTTGTTGTGCAGGCCGCGTATAAAATAATAATAAATAAATATAAAAAATAAAAAAGATTTTCGAAGTATACTAGAAACTGAAAGCAACTAGATTTAATATTAAGCTAAGATTGTAGAATGCTAAGTTAATTTATAATATAGATTCTATAATCCTAAGACATAAAGTTTAGCAACTCATCAAAGTATGCTTTAATATTGTAGAACATTATTGCTCCTTAAAGTAAGCATATTTTTAGTATAGAACTATACTCTATAACCAGTCTTAAATTTAAGCCCTATTTTCTTTTAACCTTTAAATCGTATTTTTAATTCTTCATGCAATTAGTACCTAGTACTTTGTATTGATAACTCATTAAATTTTGTAGAATTAACAATATTCTTTCGCATTTCTATACTTCTACTTAAAATATAATTTTGTTATAAGAACATTAGAATCAAGCAACACAATTATATTCTACTATACTTTATTTGTATGTATATTTAAATTTATCTTTACAAACATATATCGCATACTAAACTTAAACAGTCACAACTCAAAAATGTTCAGAAGAGGCAAAAAACTGGCTCCAAAAACGTTTTGGAAATTTTTTAATCAAATTAAGTTTCACAAATATAGAAGAAGACAGCGACGCAAACATAATGTTCGTGGTAGATCGAAAAAATAAGCGATTTTGATAAAATTTGAGCTGTGACTGTTTATGATTGAGTGAGCGATATGTATGTAAATGTATATTTAAATCATTTTAGTATTCTGTTTAATGTTGCTATAACCTAGACATTTGTTTTTTTTTATCATTATTTAAATAGAGGAAAACTAAAACACTAAACGAATTAACACAAAACAATTATAGAATTATAAGGAAAGCCTCCAGCCTAAAAGTATGATATTTAATATGGAACATAAAGTAGACTTTAAATTCGTATTTTTATTTTTATTAAGGCTGGGTTTCTGAGATCTCAGTTAACCAAGGTTTAGTTAGTCTGAAAACAGAGTTGTGCCGCCATTATCAAGTTCGTATAAAAAACTTTGACGAAACAGCTTAGTTCTGTGGTTTTCACGAATAATCGCGTAAGTCGGTTTTTACCGAAATTGAGATAATGATGTCAAAGTGCTACATTTTGCATTAGGTTTTTATAAGTATTAAGCTTTTTAGAATATAATGTAGTATTATTAATTTTTTTCTGCTAAAAACAACTTAAGTTACCTGTTTAATAAAATATTTTGCTATTATAACGATTTATGTCGACATACATCGCCAAAAATTGTAAAATTGCTGAATATGTTTCCAAATAAAAAGCATATGTGATGTTATGTTGTTATTCGTGCAAAAAATATGAAAGTATTTTTTGAAAATTTTTCTATTAATAACAACTTATATGTACATGTGCGTTTATTGTTGACTTCTTTAGTTGCAACAACAGTAGATGAGCGGTTGTTTGTAATTTTAAGTCCATACGATGTGCTATAAGTATCAAAAACTCTGAATATGTCGCCAACTTGTGTGCTAAAAATAACAACGTAAGTCGTCATGTGTGATTAAAATGATAACATTTATTTTCACAAAAAAGAACTTATGTGGAGATATGATGTTATATTGCACACACTTAATGAGTCAATCAAACATATGCATTTTTAATCCTTTTACAGATTGTGATCCTGTAAAGATTTTTTCATGAAAACTATGTATAATACGTAGAAAGTCACTGTTAAGAGGATAATAAAGAAAAAAGTTTAAAAAAGCATCTACAGAAGCCGCAATTGAAAAAAATAATTGTTTTTGCTCTCTTGAAAAGTTTGGTTTTATAACTTAAGCGATTATTCGTGAAAACCACAGAGTTTTGCTTAAAATGTTGATCTTTAATAAAATAATAAAAAAATCACATCCGAGTTTCAGGAATTTTTTCGGCGAAATGTGATTTTTTTATTATTTTATTAAAGATCAACATTTTAAGCAAAACTAAGCTGTTCCGTCACACTAAGTTTAAACTTAATTAACTTAAAAACCCGGCCTCAATGTGTGATCATTGCCAAAAATATCTTCAAGGAACAAACATTTGCATTGAAGAGTTTAATCCAATCCTAGTTAGTTCATCTTTATTCTCCCCACTATATTACAAAATTCATGGCTGCTGGCTAATACAACGCTTAACATGCTTTCTTAGGAATCACGACTTATAGCACCAGAGAGTCGGTCGTATTTTGTTTAATTCAGTTTCTAAAATGAATATAAATGTGATTGCGAGTGGCCAATCAACCTATTGGCCTACTGATGACCAAAAAATTTCAGAAGTCATCGACTTTGGTATTTTTAAAAACATCCCCTTATAAACAACCAATGTCCTTAAAATTATCTTCCAAACTCCACACCCACAATTGTTACTTTGATAAACCCGATTAGACTTGTATCTCTATCTGTTTACTTTGCGACGTCAAGCACACAGATAAATTGGTTAAAATATAAATGATATCTTAATAAACATTGCGCAGGAAGTTCACCGCCTAGTACACCGGAGTATGTGGATCTCTTCATTGGTTATTTTGACAGTCATCTTAAACTAGGTGCACAATATTCCAGAAAAAGCCCCAGCCGCACACTGGGAAATAAGGCCAGTCTAGCAGTGAAAAAGTCATATATTCTAAACGAATATCATAACAAACTTAGTAAATTTTAATTTTAAATACCCGGATTTGTCGGCTTTAATGCTGCGTTTAAATTTTTTTTTTAATTCAAAAAATTTTTTTAAATTTCTGCCGCTCGATTGACCTTTTTACCGCTGTGAGAAAACTCAAATATAATAAAATATATTCTGCAGACATCGAACAGCTGTTAATTTAAGAATTTATTAGATCAGTTCTAATTCTGTTCTAATTCAGTTCTAGTTCAGTTCTAGTGTAGTTCTACATAGTTGAGTTCTAGTTTAGTTCTACATAGTTCAGTTCTAATTCAGTTATAGTTGTGTCTTAGTTCAGTTCCAGTTCTAGTTCAGTTTTAGTTCAGTTCTAGTTCAGTTCTAGTTCGGTTTTTGTTGTACATAGTTCAGTTATAGATCTGTTCTAGATCTGTTTTAGTTCAGTTGAAGTTCAATTCTAGTTTACTTGAAGAATTTCCTGTTATTAAATTTTAGTTTTCTAATTTTGAATTATCCCCACTGTATACGAGTATTTGTTCGTCTTCTCAGTCTTACTTTTCAATTAATAGCCTTAATGACATTTAATTTAAAATTAATGTTAGCTGACAAATTATGTCACAATTCCTTTAATCACCCCTATCGTGAATAAAAATTTCTTGGGAGTTTTTTCCCTTTTTCCATTTTCCCTATGTTAATTCAATTGTAAAAATGGGAAAAGGGAAAAAACTCCCAAGGAAATTTTATTCGCGATAGGGGTGAATATCTTTAAGTAATTCATAGTTGTGTTAGATGTTTTTTTTTTTTAATTTCCACTGCCTATCTTAAGGCTTTGGGGTTTTTTTGTTATTCTACTTTATCATTTTAGTTTCATTAGTTTTACTTTGTAATAAAATGTAAAAAAAAAGATTTTGTATGTACATGTACAAAAAATAAAGAAAACCCAAACAGCTGTCAAGTACAATGTTTGTCAATTAGCAGCCTAAAACTGATACTACTTTAAGGCTTCTACAAAACTAAAATGAAGAAAATTTCAACAAACAGTGGAATAGTTTAGGTGGCTTTCAGGAATTTTAACAAATTAAAAGGAACATTTAAAGCATTTGGGTAATGTCTTTTGTATTTTTTTATTAAAAATTTAATATAAGTCCCTGAACATTTAATAAACAAGATTTAATAACTGAATTATTTAAAATTATTTCTAAGTAATAAAAACTAACCACTAACAACTTAATATTAATTTGTATTATTATAATGGTTTTTTTTTTGTTTTCCATATTTCTATTATCATTAATATAATTCAAAATAAAAAAAAAGAATCCTATATTTTCCCATCAATTTTGCAAATGTTGAACTATAGTTTAAATTTAGGAGTTTTTAAATTATGAGGTTCAACGAAAAAATTTTTTTTATAATTAGTTAGTGTTATGTGGTCCACTTAGTTTAGCAAAAACACATTAAATTTAACACAAATCACACAGAGAATATTGTACAAAATGTATTTTAATTTTAATTATTATTATTTTTTTCCCCTTAACTAAGTGTTTAGATATAAATAAACTTTTGTTTTCGTGTACGTTGGTATTTTTATGGCGAAATTTAAAATTTTAATTACAACATTTCCAAATGAAATTGTTGCAGTTGTAGTAAATTTTCAAAATTTAACAGCTGTGGAAGTGACAAACTTTTGCATAAGAGCCATTTTATTTATTAATGCAATAATATGGAATCGATAAAATGTGTGTGTGTCCTTTTTTTGTATGTAAATGTTGTGCAAATGCTTTTAAATAATTGAGTAAAGAGAAATTTTACAATAATTACTCGGGCAGAAAGGAAAGAGTGAAAAAAAAGAAACGTCACAATTAATTTTGAATAATATTTACAAGGTCTTAAAGTAGGCTACGGAAATTAATTAATTCCCAGCCTGAAAATACGCAGTGAAATTTGTGTACAAATTACATTTGTAATTCAGACAAATGAAATTGTTAATAATAAGATAAATATTAATTTAAAAGACAACTACAAGTAACTTAAAATTTGATTACTTTAGTTGTTTTGATATTTTGTTTAAATTTATTTTTCCTAAAAAAAAAATCCTAGCCCATTTCTTTCAACGCTTTAAAGTATGCTTTAATTTTTTTAGCCTTGCTTTCTCTTCTGTAAATTTCATTTTGATTATTTTCAAACATTTAAAATGTTTGTAACTTTAAATTGTTCTATTCCCATTTGAGCCGTCCTAAATTTTTTTTCTCTCATTTTTTTGCGTTAAATGTTGCTAAACTATATTTCAAACTTTTATCTAAATATTTGCTTTTGAAACAAAGCAGCCAATTGTAATATTAACATACATTTTGCCATATTTGCATATGAGTGGTGGCACACACATAAATACGCACACAAAAACAAATGTTTTGTTGCATACACAAACATCTAAAATATTGTTTCCCTCAGGAGTTTATGTAAAACAATAAAGTAGAGAAATAAAAAGAAAATAATACAAAAAACAAAATGTATGTAGATTTTTGAAAAATATTTTTACAAAAAAAAACATTTTTAAAGCATACTATTAGGATTAAAAAACCCAGATATTTTTGTGAAAACTCTAAAAAATATGCTTATATGTAGAAATAAATGTTTATTTTTTTGAAGGAACTCCACTGACAGCAGTTTAATAAAATATATCAAAAAAAAGTGAAGTCTACTTAAAGATCATTTAAAATTGTCTAGTTTTAGGGGAAAAATAAGCTTTATGTTGTTAAATAATATTTTGGTTGAAACATTTTAATTAAAACAATTAAAATTTTCAACGAAAATGCTACAACTGCGGCTTTTAAAGTTGTTTGCTTAATATTTTTGTTTAAAACATACTTTAAGGGTGAATCGAAAATTGTAAAAATTTCTAATTCGCTATGAAATTAAAATTTTGTTAAATTACATAAGTTAAGCTCTAGTTCAATTAAAGGTTTCTTTTTCATATTGCTTGTTAAGCTTTTTATAACATAAGGTTTTTTACTCTATATATTTTTTTTACTAAGCTAAAACCTTAAAGACTTTTAAGATTTTAACTTTCAAACTCGACTTTAGACATAAAATTTAAAAGATAAAAACATAAGTCTATTTTTAGGATGGCAAGCTTTAATATCTATCTTGGCACCTAACAAGCTTCATATTCACGTTTCTTTAAAAAAATACACAAAGACTTCTGAATTTCCAAACTTTTAGACTTTAGCAATAAATTTTTATATCAAAACTCTTATGTACTTTTTTTATTAAGGCATACTTTTGGCTGCTTTATTTTTAATATGTTTTTGCTCTCTTGCTCAACTTTAAGGCAACCTATTTTCTTTGCCAAATTTATTAATAATTTACAATTCCATATTTTTCAGTACCAGAAAGAGTAGATCCTTTACAAATTTTATATTTTCTTGTGTCTTTATTTTCTGTTCAGAATTTTTGTGTTTTCATTGTTTTTTTTTTTTTTTTTTTCTTTTTTGTACTGTATACACACAATACATTGCATATTATGCGCATAATTTATAAAGTGTGACACATATGTTGGATATTCTTCATCAGTTTCAACAATAACAGCTACATCTTGTAAAGTAAAACAAAGTAGAGAGGAAAACTTTAAGATTTTGATTCAGATTTTAACAGAATTTTAAAATACTTTTGTATATAAAAGAAAAGTTAAATTTAAAGCATACTTTTAGGCTAAAAGTTCAAATTTCAAAATGAAATTAATAGAAGGAAATTTTAACGATTTTTTTTTTAATATAAAGCATATTTTAGGACCTTAATAATAAATTTTTTAAAATTTTTATTAAACAATTTTAAAGATGTTTTAAAAAGTTGCACCTTCTTTTAAGTTGTCTCAAAAAAAGTTTATATTTTGCGATTCGATTAAATATTATATATACATATATATAATAGTTATATATTTGGGAATTTATTTCTTAAAAATAATATCTTCTAAATTGAAGTCTACGCGTTCACAGACAGCATTCATTAAGTCGAACGGTAAAATTGTTCAATTATTCCTAACGCCGACATCGCTGTCCAGGCAATTGCTTCTGGTGAACGAAGCATTCAGCTAAAAAATTTAAGCTTTCTTTTAAGACATCCAGTATATATAACAAATTTTAAAAAAGTATTCCTTAACAACTCTATACAAACATAATTTTATGGCAATGTATTTATTGAAGTTCGTTTAAATGGCTAGTGATTAGAAGTAAAACCCATTACAAGTTATTTTTAAGTATTTTAGTTCCTTATTTAATTTAAGCAAAACGTTCTTTTTTTTAATTCTAATTCTTTTATTTTCTTTCTCTTCCGGGAGCGAAACTGCTTTTGACTAAAAATAATTACTTTACTATTATACAAAATCATTAAATTTTTCTTTAGCAAACTCTTAAGCCCCATAAACAACAATTTTCACTTGCCAAATTTTGTGTTAGTTATTTTATAAAACAATTTTTATTTTGTCTTATTTCCATGAATCTATCATAATTTTCTATTAAGTTATTAAAAAAAAATTCCCTTACTGCTTCTACGCTCTACCTAAAAGTATGCTTTATATATTTTCTTTATGCACATCTTTTCATATTATGTATTTACTAAACCTTAAGAAGCAAATGCATTAAATTGTAACTTCTTGAAGTGCAATTTCAACCCTTCATTTCTGCATACATTTATGAGTGAATGAGTGAGTATTCCCAAAACCATTTAACTAATTGAAATGAATTTGATGTTTTTGTAGATTTGAAAGAAGGAAAAACATTGTGCTTTAAGTTGTATGTAAACAATTTAGTTAAAATGAAACTTGTTCTGATAATAAAAAAAAAACTTTAAAGCTTGAAGTACATGAAAGATTTTATATAATTTTGGACAATTTTTATTAAGTTATAAATTGATTAAAAGCACAGAGTGATAAAGTTTATACGAAAGAAATGAAAGGAGCCTACTTTTAGTTGTTGGGTCTTTTTTAAATGGATCTTTGACCTGGTATATTGAAACCCACACAAAAATGTTGTATACATTTAGGGCTGTACTTAAAATTAACTTTTTGAAAAAAGAGCATAGTTTAAAGCAAATATCTTTTAAAGATACTGAGTTTTAATTTAATAAAATATATTTAAATTTTTTAAATTTGCAATACATAATTTAATTTTTTTTTATTTTTACTTATTTTTTGTTAATGTTGCCTACTTTTAAAGGTATTTAGTTTTTTTTTTATTGCAGTAAACTATATTTAATTTATTTTAAATGGCAAATAAAAACTATTTCTTGAAGTTTTCTAAAACACTAACTGATGCATATTTAAGAGATCGATTTTTACAGTTTTTAAGAAAATTAAAAATTTCGTGTAAGTTTTTTTAACTTTAATAATTTTCTGTATAAGATTTTTATAAAAATGCTGCCTAGTTTTAGAAGTAACAAAAAATAACGTAACACAAGAAAAGTAATGTTCACTTTTGGAAAAAATATACATACATATTAGGTTAGGTAAGGTAGAAAGGATGGTGCATAGAAAATCTTACACCCTCACCCAGAGACCAGTATGATCCATTGCGACGCCTTAGGAAATAAAAGAAGACTTAGATGTAAAAAGAAGTAGATAAAGAGTGAAGGTATAACAAATAGTGGAAGAAAATATCGGACCATAAAGAAAAACAAAGCTTTTAATGCTAGGGCATGTCCATTAGAAATCCCGTCAGATTCTCGAGCCCACAAAAAAACTTTGTATATATTTTTTACTATCATAATGGGTTTGGGTTGTCAAACAAAAAATGTTCATTTAATTTAATTGAAATCTGGGGGAGAAAACAATTGAAAAAAATCTTTGCCTGCTTTTAGGAGGAAAAGCTTTTAATTTTCTTTAAAGAAATCAAATATGATTTATAAGCACTTGTAAAACATAAAATTAAATAGTTTAAAATTAAAAAGTTTAATAATAAGACATATTTTAAGTATTGTACAAATCTATTGCCTGCTTTTAGGGGAAAACTTTTTAATTTGATTTAAAGAAATCAAATCAAATATGTTCTATAACCACTTGTTTAACACATTAATGAATAACTAAAATTATTAAAAAATAAGGCATACTTAAGGAATTTGACAAATTTTATTAGAAAATTTTGTTCAACAAGTTGATTTTGTACTAATTTTTAACAATAATTTATGTGCGTTTGTAACTTTTCGTTGTAAACTTTCTTAATATTAAAAATTTTGTCAATATTGACAGCAATACAACTTAAAGGTTTATTGCTCCAAAAAATAGGCTTAAATACAAACGTCTCTTTTATAAATTTCATATATTTTCAGAGAATTTTACTTCCTTTTTCTAGTTTTATTTTTTTTTTTTTTTTTTTCAACTCATTATCAGCAAAATTACTCAAAACTATTTGCTAGGTTTTACTCTAATACAGCTTTTTTTCTTATGAAATGCATTTACTATTATTTACCCAACATCTAGAGACACAAAACAATAAACTATTGACCTCATTTGCTTAATATAGGAACCATACAAAGAATATTATAAAAAATATTGTAATAAATTTTTTCGAAAAATAGTTCATTTTTTTAGACTATAAATTTTCTAATTTATACAGACCTAAAAGTATGCTATAGACAGGATTTGTAGCAATAAATTATAAAAATGTCTATTTAATAACGATTTATGGTAAAATGAATAATAAAGTATATATTTCAGATAAAAACAATAAATAAATTAAAAATTTAGTCAGTCATTTATTAGTTTTTCTTTTTGTGTTAGATATTTGAAAGCTGAATTTAAATATTCAAACATTTGTCATTTGTTAAAAAAAATGTTAAAAGAGAATTGTTAGAAATAAACTAAAAATCCCTTAAGCAATTTATTTAATCTAAAACCCCCAAAGTAATGAATACATTTTTTTTTTTTTTTTGCCAGATATAAGATAAGAATAAACTCAATGACAACTGTCAAAATGTTTAACAAAATCATTAACAAAATTTAAGCTAAGGATTTATTACGAAATATTTAACCAAGATTTCATATTCTTAGACTTTTTGTAAATTTGCTAGAAATTATATTTAAATTTTTTGATTTATTAACTTCTTTTAAAATTATTTACCTTTTTGTTAAATTTCTAAAAATATATTAATCTTTTTATTTTTTACTTTTTTACACTCCTTTAAGTATGCTATGTTAAATGTTATCTTTATAAAAACAAAAGTATGCTTTACATATGTCATCTTTTTACATACAATAAAGGTTTTCCTCTTTTACTTTTTGTTGCCAAAATAGTTTGTTTTATACATTTTCTTGTTTTATTTTATTTTCCCTTTTTTTTTTGTTGTTGCTCATATGTGCTGTGTCTAATGCAGCATATCTTAAGATAAACTTTATGTGCCCCCTACGTTTAAAACACTTATATTCTAGATGTATAGCATAACATTAGGCTAAAGCAAAACAATATTTTGTAAAAGCTTTAACAACAAAAACAAGCATACAATAATGTGACTGTCTGTCTATACAGAATTTTTGCCACAATACCAAGACACGTTTTCTTGCTGGCTGCTCGCTCCTCTTCAATGAAACGTGCCAACCAACAACAATCTCAATCTCAGTAACCATAACACAAGTTCGTCTAGTTCTTTTTTCTTTTCCAGCTCTTCCATTTTTGTCTTCTTTCAACATCTTTAACATTTTTTTTTTACTCTTATTTGCTTAAGAACCCTATACTCCATTAGTGTGAGAATACATACGTTTTGTCTAATGTTTTGCCTTCTTTTAGGCATTGACAAGTTGGTGTGTTATTTCTTATTCTCTATAAATTAATATGGCAAAAAAAAGATGTATTCTTTTTTATGACTGTCATGGTGATTTATGTTTTGATGAATTTTTTCTTTAATACTCACAAAGATTTTTGTCTGCTTAAATTTTTTTATTCTTAGTTTTATTAATAAACAGATTTGCTACATTTCTTACTGATTTCTTTTTTCATAGCAGCAAAAAAACACAATTTTTTTAATGTGTTTCGTTTTATCCACAATCTAGATGTGTTATATGCGTAGAATCAAAATGTTTCTACATAACCCATGGCATAGTTTAGGGCTGACATAAAAAATGTTTTAACTTCTTGTTATGTAGTTTATCAATAGAAAAAATTATATAAATTATTATAAATTTATGTCATATTTTTCGGTTCATATTTTATATTTAAAATTGTTGGAGAATCTTATATTCAAAATGTAAAGCATACTTTTTGGGAATCCAAAACCTTTTTACTTTAAATAAAAATATTAATGGAATCAAATAATTTTGAAGAAAAAAAGTGTAAAGCACATTTTTAGGCTTCAAATTCTTTACTCATTATAAACGTAAAGCATAATTTCAGGTGTAATTAACTTTTTTCGAAAAAAAAGCTAAAAATATTTACTTGATTGCTTATTTTTGTGTTTTAACGTGTAGAGCCTACTGATAGGCTTCTTTTCTCTCGAATTTTTATAATCTTCTTTGATTTTCAAATTTATTTTATTAAAAAATTTACCTTTCTATACGATTGCTTGATCTTTTGGGAATAACCATTAAACCAGCATAAAAATTATATTTCGAATAAACATTTTAATCTTTTTTTTAAGGGAGGGGAGGATAAAATTCCTTAACAATTTATTAAATATCTTAAAGTATTTACATAAAGCAAATTAACCCTTTGTATTTATTCTTAATCTACCCTTCCCTCCCCTCTCCAAAAACCGACTCAGTTAAACAATCATTTTTACCCTCTTTTTCACTTGATTTTGTTTTCAAATTGATGAAAGTTTTGTTCAGCATCTTTCTTTTTTGTTTTCATTACTTTATTTGTTCATCATCAACATCACAACCAGCTTAATCATCAACAACAGGACAGCTATAGCAACATCAATGTAAACAAAGTCATTGTAATCTGCGGTATGGAAAACAAAAAAAAACACGCCTGCACAGATGGATGGAGAAGTAAATGATGAAACAAGATATAAGAAACGAAAATAAAAAATACAAAAAAAAAATAGCGAAAGAAAGTAAACTCTTGCTTAACTTATTAACACTTATCTTATCACCAGGGAAGGGTGGAGTAGAAGGGGTGGCATAACGAAAGCAAAATAGTCAGATATATAGATGTTTTTATAAATGGCAATAGAAATCGATATTAAAAGCAATTTGCAGAAAAGGAACGAAAAATTTTCA
Organism: Pollenia griseotomentosa; assembly: GCA_963931875.1. Taxonomy (NCBI): domain Eukaryota; kingdom Metazoa; phylum Arthropoda; class Insecta; order Diptera; family Polleniidae; genus Pollenia; species Pollenia griseotomentosa. The sequence goes on from OZ007562.1 coordinate 19,614,692, forward strand.
ATTTTTAAAATCGTGGTTAAGTTGAAATTGGAAAAATACAAAAAAACAAAAAAAAGTTAGAAATACAGTGAAACCTCCAAAAACTAGCCATATTTTGCTGATCCAAGCTGTTTATTATGTTTTCCATACAAGATATATTCCCATTACCGGAAGCGGACACTAAATTTAAAAAAAAATGTTCCAAGTATTTCTCATTTTTTCTCCTTAAATGCTTAAGGGGAAGAGATACAGCAGGACTAACCCGATGTGAACAAAACCGTGATAATGAAAATTTTAGTATTTGAATGAGATTTGATTAATTTTTGTTAATTCATATTTAATAAAAAAAACATAAAAAAAATGTCTCATAAACGGAAGAAAGCGATGAAATACACCAACAAGAGTTGTATTTTATATGTAGTTCTTCTATTTGTAACTGTGTTAATGCCAATTAAATTGGTTATTCCCCTGTTAACATATAGGTACATACATATATATTTTATTTGAAAAGCAACACATCAAAAACATTGAAAGTCTTTTTAAACTCAACAGCTTAAATTTAACCGATCTTAAAAAACTTCTCCTCTAAATAAATTTTTTCAGCCACAGTAGACTAGTCTACCATTGCTTAAATGAAAAGTTTTATTATAAAACAAAATATTTTAAATATTAAATATGTACCCATGCCAAACAAAAGCAACGCGACGGTGAGTAACCGGTTACTGAAGGTTTCACTGTACTTGCATGAAACAGAAGAGTTTTAGTGGTAAATTGCACCTACTCAAAAATTTACTCTTTTAGCTTTGACGTACGATTCGTTTATTCACTCGCAACTAACTTAACAACAATAAAACCCAATTTGGAGAAATCAAGAAAAAAAAATCATTTTTTTTTAACAAAAATACCCTTCTCTTGCAGAGCACAACAGCTAACAATCATTGCAATGTTGTTGGGTATACCAACAAAAACAAAAACAACAACAACCCAACATATCAAGAAGTACAAGAAAAAAGAAATCAAGTACCAAATTTTAGTATTTTGTACTCTTCTTTATTATCCTTAGGGACTTCAACAAAATATTCAACTTATTGTAATTGCAGAGGTGGGGTGTATTGTACGTTTAAGAAACGAGAATATTTTTGTTTCATATAAGAACAAAAAGTTTCTTTAATAATTTTGCTTGCGATTTGCCCTTTAAAATCGGTAAAATTTTTATTGTTCTTGTTGGTATTTTGCGTATAAACTTGTAGTTTCGGTTCCTGTTCGGTTGATTTTTTGATTTTCTATACACCTGGGAATCGTATTTACACAGGAATGAAGAATAAATAAGTGTTTTAGGTTGTAGTGGTGTTGTGTATCCCGCAACCAGTTAAAATTGCCAAGATGGTTGTTTAACGTCAAGGAAATAAATTGTCTGTGCGTGCAGTAATTGGAAATTACATTTGATTGTAATTGTATATTCACAAATGTGTGTAAGTGTGTGTCTGTGCGTGTTTGTGTATCCATATTTGTATAGATGATTTGTATTTTAATAGCAATGCACGCACATTTGTATGTGTACAATACAAACACACCTAAAAGTATACTGGATTTAATAACTTGCTTTAAATTGGTTTATTACATTTTTTTTTTTTTTTTTTGAACAACAAACAATCCTTAAATTACTAAATAAAATTACCAAAAAGAAATCAATAACTATTAAAAAAAAAATTCAAATATACAAACTTTGAAAAGAAATTTTATGTATTTGAGTTTATAGAAAAAATGAATGCAAAATCTTAGCAGACTTTTAGAAATATTATTTCTCTTCAAAAAAATTTTTCGACTTAAATAATTTGTAAAGAAATGTTTTATTTTGCAACGTTACTTTAGCAGAAACTGATAATATTTCAGCTGATCCTTATGTAAAATAACCTCCTAAATTCCAATAGGAGGGGATTAAGAATTTCTCCGAAACTTTTCATCTTCCTTCAGAGAATTTCTTACCATCGTAGATTCAACATCTTCGTATTTTAATTGTCTAGATTGAGTAAAACAGTTAAAGTTTTTCTTTTTGCTCCTATTTTCAAAGGTAAAGTCTGATCATTGCTTTAATGTTAAAATAGGCCACGCGAGATTTTAAAAAATTTTAAAATTATAAAATTATTGAAAATGTTTGTATTCCCAAAAATTACTTTGATAATTATTGAAAATGTTTAAAAAAAAAACTAAGGCGTTAGGGGGTCAAAGGTCCTATTCGGTATCGGAAGGTAATTTTACATAACACTCAGCTGAAATATGGTTAGAGCTCCAAAAAATTAAATTTTGTTTTCTTAAGTCATATAATTTTTTTCTCAAAAAAAAATTTCAGCTTTAACCGAAGTGCAAAAATTTGAACAAACCGGATCTGTAGTACACCTCGTAAGGCAGAAAATATTGCTGCTGTTCGCGATAATGTGGCTGAAGAGTCGTTCACCTCAACTCGTCGTCGTGCCCAACAATTGACCTTGTTGTCCTAATGTCGCGATATGTTAACAGTTGAAGCTTAAAAATATAAATTTATTTAAATGCACAATTAAACAGCGCAAGCTTACGAGCCAAAATTGTTAGACAAATTTAAGATAATTATGTAAACGAAGTTTCATAGCATTTTTGACAGTTCATTTGCGAGTTTGCATAGATTGCGGGAGTTTAAAGCGATATCATGAAAACCCTTACTAAAAGAAAGAAGCGTTAGTTTTTACAATTTCCCTAAACAAACAAATACTTTATTCCAAACCTTTAATTAAGAAATTTATTTCTTACGTTATTCTAATTCTTTAAAATAAAATATCCCAAAAATATGCTACATATTAAAACAATCATCAACTTTCAATAACTCCAATTTTTCCTAACTTCATTTCTCATTTAATAAAATTCCATTATCCTCTCCCCCTCCCATTTTGTATCTGCACCTTCTATTTTCAACATTCTAAGTCACCCTAGAAAATACCAAATTATCATACTTTCTGTCACGCTAACGCCTAAAAGTCTAATTGCAGCCAACAAAAAATTCAATTATGCACACCATCTCACACTTCACACTCTTCAGCCAGCTGGAATAGACCTTTTAATATTAAAATGTTTATTAATAAAATTACACTATTAGGCGAACAAATTTTTCGACTGTTCAACAATAATGAAATACAGAAATTTTGTAAATTTCTCGAAGAGAAAGCAAAAATAAAAACAAACTAAAAAAAAATATAACGGTGAAGAGAATTCCAAAGATATTCGCTTGGAATGTTTGAGGTTTGGGGTAGCACGGGAAAAGCGTATGGAAAAACAAAAGATGAAATGTTGAAATTTAATTATAAACTTGTAGTGAAAATTTGTTATAATCAAAAATGTCAGGGATGTCAATAAAATTTTAAGGGCACACTTTTAGGGCGAGTGCGAAATAAAATTAAGGAATGAAAGAGAGGAAGAAGGCAAACGAAGAAATTAAGAGTTAAAATTTTTCGGGGACTTTTATGGACATGGTTTATTTTTAATACTTGAAATTTTTTATTAACTAAAAAAGTCTTAGGGCAAATGGAGAGAGGCAAAATTTTTCTAATTGTTTTTTTTCAATTCAAGTGACAATTTATACATAAAAAGACTTAGGAAATATTCAGCCATGTCATAGGGTACAATTCCGTTCGGGAACAAAATTCATTCCGTATTTTGGTGCTTCAGAAAATGACGAAAAAATTTATCGGAATAAAACCCTTTTTGTTTTCATAAACGGAAACTATCAAAATACACTTTCTATCAATAAAGAAATATGTTTTCGAACGGAATTGTACTGTGACATGGTGGATAAAAGAGTTTTGTACTTCACCTAAGGGAGTTCTTTGTGGCCCTAAGGTCAATATTGGAACAATGAGAATAAATATATAAGGGAGATCTTAGAGGAGTATGTGGTGAAACTATGCTGTGTACCGGATCACTGCAACACCGGCAACAATATGGCCGATGATTTGCCAAGACTGGTCAGTCAGGCCTCCACTGGACTCCTAATAGGGCCTGGATAAATAGAACGGACTGCAGAGTATGATAGACTTTATGGCCGGTGCTGTGGAAGACCGATTCTAGTTCACAATTGAGCAGGATGGAACTATGTACTGTTATTGCATGCAGTGACCCTGACTCGTCGAATTTATGTAGGTTATGCATGGACACAGACGAGATAGAGACAGTTGAAGACATTCTGTGTCACTGTCCTAGGTTACAGAACAGCAAGCTGAAATGGCTGGGTAGTAAGTTCAGGGGCGAATTCAGAGATGACTCAGGTTGTAGGCCCTAGAATCTGATGGGATTGCTTATGGGTATGATCTGGATGTATAACAAGCAGCTGGGAACTGTGCCTATGTAGGCCTTATGTGCTGAATAGGGTTGTTTTTCTCTCGTCTGATGATAGTTTCCATTATTTCTTGTGATTTTCCTTTTTTTCTTCTATTTTCCTAAATTTTTAAATTCTAAATATTTCTTTTGCTTTTAAGGAAATTAAACAATAATTTTTAATGAAAATTGTTTATACGCAAAGTATATTTAGCCAATTTTAAATCTTATGGAAAACAATATTATATTTTTGCGCCTTTACTTCCACTTTCTTATTTCAAATAAATTTTTTTAGTTTTTTTTAATAAGCAATTGGGTTGTTCACGAAAGTCGGATTATCGGTTCTATGGGAATGTAGTTATATTGACAGCAACAAAATATATTTAAAAAAAATTTTAATAAATGTATTTTGTTGTTGTGAATATAACTAGATAGTAACCATATAACCTGATAACCAGCCTTTCGTGAATAACCCAAATACATAAGTAAATTTTCTTAAATTCTTTATTTTATTTTTATAGCATTAAACACTGTAAAGTCCTTTTACTCCTAGAAACATCTTTCTTATATAAATATTTTTTTAGAAGAATAGATGTGTGTGTGTGTGTGATTGTTTTTTAAACCTTTATTTTTTGGCTTGTTTTATAATTTATTTTTATAATTTTTTAGGCAAATAAATTATGTATTTTATTATTTACCCTTAAAAATAAAAAGCAAAGTATCTAAAATTGAAAGTTTTGTTTAGAGTATTAATATAAAAAAGAACATATGAAAGCCTATAAAAATTCTAGGGTATTTATGCATACAGGAAAAAATAAAAACCTATTTTAAGGGGTGTTAAATTAAGTTACAAAGTAACAGAAAACATCAATGATTTATTCTTTTCCAGAAAATCAAATGAAAATATATAGAAAAATTTTGTCAAGCTTAGAACATTTTCTATGGATTAAAAAAAGTACACCGAAATATTTCAGCATGTAAATTGTAAGTAAAAATAAAGAACATTCTTGAAATATCTATCAAAAATTTGACTCGTTTAACTTTATATCATATCTTTTAAAAAGAAAATTTTCTTACATTTTCATTATATTAAAATTCTCTCTCTATTTGTTGAATTTCATCTTTCTTCGCTCTAAAACAAAATGTTTAGTAAAGAAAAGAAATATGCTTTTTTGTTCAAATTTTCCGAAAAAAAAAGTTTATAAGATAAACTTTAATATGGGCAGTTCCAGCGAAAAGTCTACTTTTTGTAACGTAACGCCAGAAATAATTTAAATTGTTTCTCGAAAAATTTAATATGTATAGTTTACTTTTTTATATTTTGGTGTAAAGCGCAACTTGCTCTACATTTAGTAACAAAAGGGATAATGGTTGAACAACATGGTCCTAAAATGCAACCTTATTTGCATTCTGGCGTTACATTAAAAAAAGTAGACTTTTCGCTGAAAATGACCATATGTACATTAAAACGAGCAAAGATTTTTAAATTTTATAGCTTAAAAAATAAATATATATAAGTCAAAAGTTTACTAAATAAGGTTTTATATAAACCGTCTTGCTTAATTCGTAGTCTTATTCATTTTTGTAATGCAAGTCAAAATCCACTTCCGTTTTTTTAACGTCACGCCAGCACATATTTTTGCTTATATCTGCAAATCCTTAGCGTCGATTGCTGTAATTTTTTTTCTGAATATAGTGCTACTTCATTACTTTGTATACATAAAAGCCTTTTTCACAAATTTGACTTCTTCATTTAATTTTTTTACATTTTGTGGTACAAATATCACGACACGTCAAAATGGAAATGCCCATATGCTTTAATTAAATACTTTAAAAAAGGAGCTTCAGGGCATACTTCGTTTCTAAACTTCTACAAAACTACTACAGCTATTTAAAATTTTTAAAAAAAATTCCAACAACTTTCTTTATATTGAACACTTTTAAGGTATGTCTGAAGCATTTATCCTTTAAGGCTGGCAAGTTGCGAGAAATTTAATATAAAAAAAAGAACACATAAGACTTAATTTATGATTTAATTTGAAACTTTAAGAGAACAGCCTTAAGATATGCTTAATTTTTCAAATATTTATAAAACTACGTTAAAGTAAGTTTCAAAATTTTTTAAAATATTCATAAAATATACGTTCTTTTTTTTATTATTTAAACACCCTTAAAGTATGCACAAGAACAAATGCGGCCATGAGAACCAGATTGGCCTAACTGCAGTTTTGTCGATACTGATTTTAATTGAAAGAAAACTGCTTTAAATGATAAAACATACCGCCACAGTGGCTTGAAAATTAGTTCAACATTTTTTTCATATTACCATCTTAGCCTATTAGAAATTTAAAAAGTTTCTTCTATGTTTTCCTTAATACTGAAAACTATTGTTTAAGTAGTTAGTCCTCTCTGGCTCCCATCGCCTCAAATAAGACTTCATGATTTAATTTTTAACTTTAAGAAACAACCTTAAGATGTGCTTTATTTTAAAAATATTTATATAACAAGATAAAAGTAGGTATCACAATCTTCCTAAAAAAAATCAATACACCTTAAATAATCCAAATTTGTTCTAATTTTTTTTTGTCTTATACCAAAAATGTTTTGATTTTTCTTAAAAAAAAAAAAATTAACATTCTCACTTCGTATAAGTCATTATAAATATTTAAACAATTTTCAATAAAAATTAATTATTTAATAAACAAATTTTGTAATAAATTTTAAAGTGAATATGAATATACTAGCCTTTTTTCTCGTTCTTATTTGTATATTGTTAAAACAAAACTAACATTTTGCAATCAAATTAACACATTATTAAGGAATTTACATCAAAAATGTAAACGTTTTTTGCCCAGCGAACATTTTTCTTCGAAAAGAAATTGTTGTTAAAATTGTAAACTTAAGCTTTTTATGAGTATACTAGGATCGCCCGGTGGCCGAAATTCAACCACTTGACATTTACTTTCGAGAGAACCTGTGCGTTGTACAATAAAAACGTACACATTTTAAGAGAACGGCAAAATACACTCAATGCACTCATTCCAAATATTTAGAAAATAAAAATATATTGTGCATATTATCCCCGTTTTTAATTTATAAGATTTTCGTGAAATGTTTTTAAAGTAAAAAATTTAATCACAGATCTGAGTTACAAGTCTTCCGTTTCCGACTTTTATTTTCTTAAACGACGTTTTTGCGCGACTTTATTTTTCAAAATGTCTTACGGTAACCCTGTCATAATACGTTTATACATGTGTGTTTGCAAGTGTAAAATGAAAACAATAACATTTTGGGAGAACAACATAGAGCACAACCGTCGTTTATACATGTCTGTACATGTGTGTTTGCAAGTATAATGCAAGAATAAAAAAAACTCAACCACTATTTATACATGTATGTGCGTGTGTTTGCAAGCAAACTTAAAACGCTTTTTAAACTCTTTAATCCTGAAAGTTTAGAATAAAAAATACTGTGCACATCTACACAAAAATACCTTTCAAAAGATATATATTTCATTAAATTCGGTGGACGATAAGATACTTAAAAATCATTGACAAAAAAATTGTTCCCGTACTTATATATAAGATTTGTAGAGATTTTAAGAAACAGACAGGTATGCTACAATGCCATAGCCTGCTGTTTACACAATGACAAGTAGGAGAAAAGTAAGCAGTTTGTCTCCAAACTACTAATGGCCGTTTTCGCATTACACGATTATCTTTTTTTCCTAACACAAAACTGCACATTAAAGAAATTTTGTTTTCTCAGTGTCTTATTTGCTTCTATTCTGTCGCAAAGCTAACCAGCACTCATCTGCTAATTATTTTTTTTTCCTTTTATTTGCCGTACAGATAAATTCAATCAGCTGACTCCCAACTTTTACATGTATTTTAAGAAGTGTTGCCAACTGAAAACAATGTTTTTTGTCGGTATATTGAGAAATCCAAATTCGTTAACGGACAGTTTATCGGTCTAATAAATTTATGTTGGCATTAAGTAGCAGACAGTTTGTTTGTTGGGCTGCCTTTTTACATAACTTCATTTAACGCTTGCAAATATTTGCAGAGAGTTTTAAGAAACTTTAATTGGCTGTTAACAAAAGCTGGAAAGTATGCTATGACTTATGACTGACTGGTTGCTACAGTAATCAAACTTTGTAGAAAAGTATATAATTTGTAAATATAGTAACAGTTAAAATTTAATTTCTTTTTTTGCTGGGTTGTTTTTACACTGACATACGTTGAAAGCTAACAAATATTTTCTTTTACTATTATAATTTATTTACATATATTTTTATATATACAGAAATATCAACATATATAAGATATTTACACATGTTTCTATGTATATTTTTATATCACTAAATGTATGTAAACGATATTTTGTAAATGTCTATATACACATAAAAAAGTCAAATATGTATAGAAAATTGACAATACAAATTTATTAAATAATTTTATACAGAATAATACCAACAAAACATAAATTTTATATGTAAACTATTTGTTATATACAAACATACAAATGTATGCTATATGTATGTTTATAAGTACAATCAAACATTCATATAGATAAATGAATTTACGTACATAAAATATAAAATAAAACAAAAACTGTGTGCAATTTTCATCAAAAATTCATCATCATCATCAACAACAACAATATTTGACAGAAATATAAATTCCACAAACAGTTTAAATAAAACAGTGTGTAAAAAAAGTTAAAAGTCTTGGAAATTAGTCCGAAAAATAATTGGGGGATTCACAAGGTAGTCATAAAGTCATATGTCTTTAAATAATAGCGAGAAAAAATATGAGTGCTGTAAGCAACTCCTCAAAATTTAAATTTCTGCTGTGTAGTTTTGACAAAACAATAAACACAGCATAAAAAGTCTTATTATTCTAGGACTTTATTTAATTGAAACACAACAAAAACTGACAATGACAATATGACTAGATAGCGCACACAAATAATACATAAGTCCCGGTCCTAAACAAAAGTTATTTTTTAATTATTTTTTTTATTTAATTTGAAAGCAGTTGATTAAAATAGGTTTTTAATTTTAGTCTGTCAAAAAAGTTTTTGTTAACCACTGTTATGGTATTTATGAAGTTATTATACACTGATATCTACTATATTCTATGATATAGAGACATTTATTGTCATCATTTTCAAATATGGGTAATTCCAAAGTGTTGAACGTGACAGTCGTACGCATCAAAAATGCAATAACATTTTAAACAACAAATATTTTTACGTTCTTTTAACCTTTAAATTATAGCACTAAGAAACCACTATTATCTATGCAAAAGCTTATGGGGGGCGCGATTCTAGATCAAAGATAATAGCAAAAGAAGTAGCGGTTCGAACGTGAAAAAAATAGAAGTAGTTTTTGTGGCCGTGTATAAAAAGGCGTAATTCAGCGAAACCTGGCACAATGTCGTTAATCTGGTTCGATACGTGACATTTCGAACGTGACATTTTTTCCATAATAATTTAACTGAATAATGATTAAAAAAAAAATAAAAATTTACCGTTAATCCGAATAACATATTTCTCTTCGAACTCTTCCTTAGATTACAGACCATGTAAGAAAATTTTTTTGGAATAATTTTCATCAAATATCACCTCTTAAGAAAGATAATATTAAAGAAAACATGCAATAAAACATTCTCACAAATAAGAAATTACGTTTGCACAACTTTGCAGTCTGATTGTTTATCTAAGTGAACAAATTTATGGGTAAATTTATAAAATTAGTTAAATCTAAATATTTCTCTATAACAATATCGTTAAATAATAAGCTTTTAATAACTTTTAAATTTTCGGTCACGGTGGACCTTTTGACGGAAATTCCCATATTGGACTAGTCCAACAAAAAAAAAAACCTATTTAAATGTCAGTTTTTGTTTTGCATTTAAAAAGGGACTAGCAACCAAATTGACATTTAAAATATTGCATAACAAATTTAACTAGAAATTTTATTATTACAAGTGTTCGCCTAATGGTCAAAATTCGACCATGAATTTTTATGTTCGTATGAAGAAAACATAGTACATCGAAGTATATATGGACTAACATGTTTTGAGCATTTATTTTTTCCATCTTAGTGAATTGATTTGGCGAGGGATCAACCTCCGATTCATACCCCCCTGCACCTATAATATTACGTTTCTATATTAAATATTATAAAAAATTTTAAAATTTTAACATGCAGCACGAAAAAGTAAATAGTCGAATATTCGAAAACCGGTTTCTAAAAAATGTCGAATTGAAAAAAAAAATTTGGTATTTGCATATGTGTTCTGCATATGTGTTAGTAGCTAATTTGAACGCTTATTACTCCGAAAATATTGAACAGATTTTAGTAAAATATATATTGTGCACTTTTGTAAGTAAATATCTTTCAAATTGTGTATATTTTGTTCAAATCGGTTGAGTTTTGCCTTTGCCGATTTATATATAGATTTTGTTGTATATTATAGGCAATTCACAATGTGTTCTATTGTGTCTAGAATTGGGCCAAATCGTTCCTTTTGCGGAATCGTTCTGACCGATCCATAAAATTAAAGGAAATAGGTCGTTCCTTTCGGTCATAGTTCGTGTTTTTTACATTGTCGTTCGTAAAAACTGCGACAAAAAAACAATTGTTATGTTTTTGTAAAAAAAGCATGCCGTTGCTGGTGGTGAACAGGTGATATACTGCTAAAATATATTGCTTTGGATGACATTTGATTCAACTACAAAATTTTTTTTATGTCACTTTATTAATACATGATAGTCAGCCACACTGATCCCCACACAAAAATCAACCTTGTTCTAAGTGTACAGATGTAAAGGAAAGAAATACGTGTGATGATCCAAAGAATTGCCACTGCGGAACGAGAAACGATAAAAAAAGAACATAGTTCAATTGAACTATGTCGTTTCGGAACGACACAACTTTAATTGTGACATTCACATTCATATCTGATATTCATATGTGAAATTCATATATGATATTCATATGTGATATTCGTATGTGACATTCATATGGGATATACATATATGATATTCATATGTGATATTTATATGTGATGTGTGTTCTCCTCCTTATTTTTTTAGGATTCAAAAACATGTTTCTAAAACCACTGCTCATATTAAAAAATTTTATTGCGGAATTTCGGTTTTTTTTAGTCATTTCAATTAACTAAACCGTTTTTGAGTTACGCTAATATATGTTCTGCAACCTTCTCCATTTTCGAAATAACTTTATATCTCGAAAACAAGAGCTAACCTAAAAAAAACGGTGGGCACCATTGGATTCAGCGTACGCGAATTATGCTAAAACGCCATATGCTTAGCTTGTCTAAAAAAAAGTGCCAATTTCGAGCACAGTGTTATTAATGGCATTGAAAACTTGTTTAATTTATTGTTGAATATGTATGGCTTTGTTAAAAAAATAAAGGTACTGTGTATTTTTAAAGGGCTCTTCCTATAATTGGTTTAAGCGGCCATAAACATGATTTTTAAAATCAAAGACTTATAAAGTTTATTTACCATTACTATGCCTTTTCTAAATCTATTTTAAAACTAAATTTTAGGCTTTTCTTTCATTTAAAAAATAATTACTAACTTATTTTTTCAAATAACTATTTCTCTTAAGGTTTTCTTTAAAATAAACTAAAATATTTATCTCACATAAATATTTCGAATTTTTTGCTGTAGTCTTTATATATTAAGTTCTCTACAATTTCCATATATATCTATTTACATATTTCATATTTCTGCTTGTTTAATATCATTTAAATACAAATTTTTCATTGAATAATCTGTGTTGAGTTTTCCTTTACCACTTTCCTTCCCCTTAACTACTACTACTACTACGACTACTTTTATTTTTGGCAAATAATTTAATGCTAATTATGACAAATATGCTGCCAGAGAAACAACAATAACTACAACTACATTAAGGCTGTTTTATAGCAGAGTAGCAAATGAATTTTGAATTTAACAAAATAATCACATTGCACACGTTTGCATTTTAATGTTGTAATTTTCTCAAAATGTCTCAAAGAACGTGAGCATTTCATAAATTTATAATTTATGACAATGGAAAATAGTAAAATTCTTATGATTTTAACTTTAGAGTAAGCAGAAGAAGAATAAGAAGAATTCCTAAGAAAATTTTACTTGATGCTTTGCCAAAAAGATTTATGGTTGATAGGACAATTATAAATTGTTGAAAATTTACGCAAAGGTAAAGAAAAAGTTAAGTTAAAGTTACAATTACAATTACGAACAAGAACTTTCAAAATTTTTTAATAAATAAGTTTTCTTGTAATAAAGATTTTAAGCTAAATTATAAAATTATATAAGATTTTAAATAAATATTTGTTTTTATAGCATACTTTTTGGCTTAGATTTAGTAAAAAGTTTTCAATTACTTGATGGCGTTTTAAATATCTTTTTATTGAATATTATTGGCGTATTAAAACAAAAGGCTTTTGTATTTCTTTGGAATTTTATTTTGGTCTTAGACCAGACTGTCTAGGAAAACTTAACAATAATCAAGGCTTTTTTTTATTTGTTCTCAACCTTAACATCGTTTTGATAAACAAAACAAAAGGTCTGGATCACACAAGCAGCAAAATACTATATATTTTTGTTTGTTATCCCTTAAACTTGAATAAACTTTGCAAGGAACTGACTGTTAATGTGAACAATAAACAAAGTCAAAGCTTTTACCAACAATTAAAAGATAACTTATGACAATATTTACCAAATGAAAGGAGTAAATTCAGGATTTGAACAAACATTGAAGGACAATTGATAACACTTTTACTACAACGTTAAGTTAAAATTAAAACAAAAAACAATTTTATCTATTGTTTACAGAAAATAATACAACATGGTTGTATTAGTAACAAATTTAAAAAAAAATACTGTTACATATCGAAGCATTTCTGCCAGATTTAAAAATGCTATCGTTATTTAAGCAAAAGCAGCAAAATCAATCAAAACCCAAAAGCTAACAAGAGCCAAAACTAAAATAGCCCACACTTTTCAAAAGATAAAAAGAAAATATGCACACTGCTTTTTTTAATTTTTATTATTTTTTTTATACAAACGCCACTCGCAGTCCAAAAAGCGACCAAAACTACCTTAAAGGAAAAGACATAAGCTTTCTTTTGAGCAAAAAAAAAAAAACATTCCCGCTAAAAAAAATAAAAAAAAGTTGTAAATTTAAAAAAAAAAATTTTAAAAAATTTTTAAAAAAACAAAAAAAAATTTTTTCAAAAGGTAACAAGTTACATGGATGAGAAAGAACACCTGTTTGGCCAAAATGTCAAATTTTGCCCCCTTCGAACTCAGAAACTTTTTGAGCGATCTTGATGAAAATTTGTGTCTAAACTACTATACTATATATAGGACTAACCTTGGTTCAAATTGCATCCAAATCGGAAGACATCGATTTCAAAATTGGGTCACTTGACATGAAATCCCCCATATATGTATTTATCACCACTAATATTTATGTCGGCAGTAACTTACAGGTACCTCGGCTCCTATTGCCACTTACACGTGCAGATTTTTTTTGTTCTCTTCGTTTTTTTTTTGAATCAATATTTTTGTTATGCTTTTTAGATGTTCTTTCCACTTACTTTAAGTATGAATAAAATAATTCAAAATGGGATTACTTTCGAAAACCAATACCGGAATTTCTTAATATTAATGCCCAACCTGGCTTAAGCATCGCACAGATGCGTAAGCCAGGTTATACATGTAAATCATATGTGTCACTGGCATTTACTTAAACAAAGTGCAAAGTTGATCGCACATTTCTTACAAAATCAATTGTTTTTTATTTTGTTTTTGCTTTTGTAAATGCATTTGAGATGCTTTTCGTTAGTTTTTGACAGAAGCTCACGCTTGTTTATGCGCATTCTGGTGGCCCAACCAGTATAAGTATAAATTTCTTAAATCAAGTCAATAAAAGTTTGAACAGTTCGTTGGTCTTGCCACTCTATATTTTAGCGTGGCGTGCAAACACGTGCGTTTGTAAAAGTTTGTTGTAAAAACAACAACAAAACTACAAAAGTAGTTAAAAACGGTTTGCTTCTTTATTTTCATGTTGAAAAAGTAATATAAGAAGCAAAAATTCCCGAATGCTATTTGTTAAAATTATTTATATCGTCTATAAGTTACGCTTTTCGATGACTGATTTTGAAAGTAAAAATTAATAATGTGGTAGCGTTATTTAAGCGTGAAGCTATACATGATGATTTCCCATAATATATAAATGTCAAAGAGTAAACTCGGTATGACATTTCGATTGACAGCATAAGATCTGTCGGGCTTTAAATAAACTTCCTTAATTTAATAAAATTGTCTAAACATTTTCTCCCTAGACAATACTTAATGAAACAAAATGTTTTTATTTATACAATTAACAAACAAAAAACAAACGAACATACAATTCAGCGTTTTATTTAATTATAGTAAAACAAGTTACCAACAACCTTTTGTAGTGCAGTTTCTAAGGGATTTTAATTTATTGTCTGGTTCGTATCTTTTTAGCTCTCTTTTTTTTTGCAAACAACAATAATGGATTAAATATATTCTAAACAACTAAAATATGTCCCTATTGTTTATAGACAATGGTGGACAATACAATACAAAAAGCCATTTATTTGTATTAAATACCTACAAAACAAAAAAGGAAAGAAATGAAATGAAATTGAAGTTAAAACAAGTTTTTTAAACTAAAGAAATTTAAATGCCAATAGCATATAAAATCCTAAAAAAATAATTAAGGCCCCTATTGCGGTTTACAACTCAACTCAGTTTTTTAATTACAAGTTGTCTTAATTACAACTCAACTGAGTTGAGTTGTAAACCGTAATAGGGGCCTAAAAGTCTTAAATTTAAAAGGTTGAAAACAGATGTCGTAATTTAGACATATCGCTCCTGTGCTGCATCAACGTCATTAGTAAAAAATCGTAAATTTCGACTTAATATCACCAACGCATAGTAATTCATTCTTATGAAATGGTCCTACCACATAGCAAGTGCAAAATATCTTGCGTTCTTATTTCACACCAACAAAATACACAGATTGCCACTTGTTACACTATTGCTTTTTTTGCTAGACTTAAAATGGTATAGCTTTTTTCGCATTTTGTATTGCAATCTTAAACAGTGATGTCAATTTAAATATTGGTTTTTCCACTGATAAAACCGCTACATTGAATAAAAAATAACAACAATATCATGGACACCGGAGATATAAAGCCCAATTATGAATAAAAATTTTGGAAATTTTTCCCGTTTTCCGGGAAATTTTATGATAAAACGTAAAAAATGCGAACAGTTGCAATAATACCAATCCCCTTTCTTCTTTCTTTCCTCACCTAAAAACATAAGAGTTGAACATCAAAAGATGAAACGTGTGATAGCAGATTTAACGATCTGATGAGTTGTGTGGCCTTGTCAAAACGGAGTCCCTTTCGACTCTGCTTGACTGTTTAGGCGGAAGGAACTTACACTATAACAAACCAATTAATTAAAAACTTGAAAAAATTTCTCTTTTTTTAAATCCACAATATACGTAATTTACCTAAATTAAGATGAAAAAATAGAAAATTATTAATCAATTCCAAGAAAACTTGTTTTCCTTTGGCTTTTAACAATTATTACAACAAAAAAAATTACAGGAAAATGAAATTATAACAAATATGCAAATATTTGTACTTATAAACATGACCTGTTATTTAAATTTTTCGTACTTTTTTTATTTTCTTTAAGTAATTTTAACATTGTTATTATTTATTTCAGCCATTAATAGCATTTTTACGCTTATGTACAGTTTTAATAGCGAAAATATTGCGTGTTTTGTTAAATGTCTACATTTTTAGCCCATTTTAGTTATAATTTAACTATAATTAAAGTCAACTAAAATACATTTTACAACTTTTAATAACTCCTTTTTGCAATGTTTGCCAACAATTACATGAAAAAAAAATATAATTTAAAAATAGCTTAGAAAACTTTAAGAAAAGCTTATAATCATGCAAAGGTCACTATGATTTTTTTTTTTTTTTTTTTTTTGTTAAGGGAAACTGTAATAGTTTAAAAATAATAAAAAAGTACACATTTGTAAAATTCCTCTGGCTGGAGAAGCAGCTCGCTCGTCATTTTGATTATTTCTTGTCCTTGTTTTTCTGTCTGCCTTTGCGCTTTTAACGTTTCGCCCTCATTAATTAATGGTTTGGCGTCTCATAACTGTATCGCCTCTCAGTTTTTCGTGGTTCAACAACAAACATTCGTTTTCAACCTAACACTTTGCATTGTGGCGGAGTACCAGGAAAACTCATTTTAATATTAAAAAAGGGGCTGCCTGGTTAAGTTTCGGCTTTCTACATGTAGCGGTAGGTCGTTCGATAGCTTGTGGAGGAGGCTCATTAGGCAGAAAGCGGTTTTTTGTGATGGCTATGCATATAAAACTTTCGAAGCCTAATATTTCCTATTGCTGTTAAAGGGGAAACTTAAAACTAAACCAAATAAAGTAACCCCTCTTCTTTGCTTTTTTCTTTTTAGCTTTAAACATAAATGTCATTTAAATACAAAGGTGACGCTAAACTCATTACATTAAATCAAACTAATTTTTTTGAATTATGTACATTTATTTTAACTTTGGCAAATTTCAATTGTCATGCAATCGAAAACATGTTGATGCTATACATAGAATTGTAACATTAGTCACAGTTTATTTGTAATCAGCTTAGTGTTTATTCAAAAAATCGCAACTACAAATGAAATTCTAAATAAATCCCTAAATGCACGCAATAATTTTAGTGATTTATAGCAAAACAAAAATGTAGAATCAACTCTTCAGGACTTTTTTCTGTAATAAGGGGTGCCTTCATAAAAAAAAGCCATAAAAGTTTTTTGCAAAATTGCACGGGGGTTTTAGAAATCAAAAATGAAATAAAATTTAAATTACTTAGCTAATTAACCGGTCAGCTTTGTTGAAAAAAAAACGCGTTGACACCAAAACCAGTAAAAAAAATATTATTTTTTTTTTTGTTCCTTAAAAAAATCTGTAATCACCTTAACAATCTTTTAGAGCAAAAATTTGTTTCAAATAAATCAAACGTCAACACGTTGAAATATAAGAAAAAATACAAAAAACAAAAAAATCCCTAATTACTCGGGAAAAAGAAATAAATGTCGAAAAAGAGTTAATAGAAAATGTTAAGAAAAGTAGAAGAAAAAAATGTGACAACAAAAAGATTTATTACTGCAAAAAGGAAGTGGTATAAAAAACAAATCGAAAAAACGCCACTTAAACAAAATAAAACTATAATTTGTTAGAAAATATATAACAAAAAAAAATTCTAAAAAAGTAAACACACTTTTACGTGTTTACCTTTAAACAACTCTTTGGTTTATTTCATTAAAATAAACCTTGAGTACTTTTTAGTATACCCCCTACCACTAGTGGTGACTGAGGGTATACTTAGGCCCGTTTTCACAACTTACCGATAGCTAAAAGTAGACTTTAACCGGCCTTCTAAAAAGTGTTCCATTATTAAAACTTTACTTAAATCTAAAGTGAGCGCTTAAGTAAATTAAGGCTTATCCTACCTGCACTGATAGAAAAGGCGTCATAACGTTGATGTATTTTGACATCAGTACTATGACAAGTGTCTTCGTTTTTGACCCCATGACACTTTTCATCATTGTGATGTCAACCTTAACATCACTTGGCCAAAGTCTCATCAGTGTCAAAATGAAATTATGTCATCAATGGCATGACACCTCGGCATCACAGAAATGACGAACATGTCCTCAGTGCGAAGACGCAGTAACATCGGATAAAGGACACATTAGCATCAATTTAATGACAGATTGTCATTAAGTCAAAGTCATTGGAATTAACTTAAGTCAAAGTGAGAGAATACCCAATTAAAAAATGAGCTTTCAACGAAGCAGGTTTGTAAGGTAGAAACATAAAAGTTTCGCTTACCATTGCGCTTAGGGAAGACATGAATTTTATATGGCGAGTACCCACTTTGAAGCAATACATTTTTGAACATGAAGCGCAATACTCAGCGCATATAAAAATTGTTGAAGGTAACGATCAGCTTTACACACTGAATGTTTTGGTGCAGTTATTTTTTAGTATTTTCCCTTACAAACCTGCTTCGTAGTAAAGGAATGCCGTAGCACTTGAAAAGTTATTTTTTTTTATAAAAGTTGTTGAGAGTTCTTTCTCTTACTTTACTGCATTTCTGTATGTCTTATTGCGTAGCGCATAATTGTGCGCTTATTTTTTTAAATGTACCTTTAGTGCTTCGCAAAATGATAAAATTTTTTATTGGGTATTATTATTTACTTATCCGTTGCATATGTTTGTTTTACGTTTGTTGAATTACGACCTTTGTTTACAGCAGAACTCTCAATAATAAGACACCAGCACCATGCCTCATGTGGTTTTCGTAATCATTCTACTTTAAAAATTTCATGTATTTAACTAAATAATTTAAAAAAATAGAATATAGGAATTTTTGCTTCTTATAATACATTGTAATCATGAAAATAATGTTTATAATATACAAAATGTGGCATCGAATTGATATCACTATTGTCATTAAATAGTTGACACGTAAAAAATTACAAAATTGTACGAAGTCGTTAGTCATTGGTTTGATGTTACTTTTTGCATCATTGATTGCCATTTGTAGTAACATTGATGTCACAAAAGTTGTGATAATGGAACACTTTTTATACGGCCGATAAAATCCTACCTTTAGCTATCGGTAAGTTGTGAAAACGGGCCTTAGTTTTTCATTTCGTGTAAAACTTTTTTTTATATTTTTCTAAGGCCCCATAAAAAAATTCAGGGTCCTTGAGTAATTTTTCCCTCCGTCTGTTGAGATCACGCTCATTTTAGAACAATTCGAACGAAAAGAACAATATTGGCATTAAAATCCAGAAAAATCGTTTTAGAGGAAAATTGTTGAATTACCACCTTAAAAAATTTATCATTTTGTTAGAAAAACTATCATTATTGGTAGCGGAGTGCACGGAGATTATGCACAAATTCGCTTTATATGACTAGAAATAATACCACTAACTTTAGTAAAGAACTCTTATTTTTTTCTATTTGAAAAATCATATTATTTTTTAATATCGAAACGATTGTACCGGTATAATACCGGTATTAAGGGAAACGGTGAACGCATACCGGTATTTTATGCAAAAAAACTAATTTCGGTATCGGGGTCAATACCGGTATTAAATGTAAACGGTATTTAAACGGTATTGGTATCAGTATCGGTATTAATTGTCAACCTTAGTCTCAACTAATACTCCACACAAAGAAGGATGGCGCGCTGTATTTACACCAGTAGCCCGTTTCTGTATATCTCACATCGTAAAACTCTTCGCATGAAATGTGTGAATTGCAACAAAAATAGTGTGAAATGAAACAGAAAATGGTTTTTCTCACACAAGTGTTTCTGTATCTTTTTTTTGCGAGAATTATCTGTCATTTAAATAATTTTCCAGCAATTATTGGAAGGATGCGAGAAAAAGTGTTTCTATAACAATATTTTGCGAAAAGTTTCTTTCAAGAACTGTCAAAATAAGTCACATTTGAAATTGGTGGCGAGAAAAACAAAATGTAGATATTTTGAATTACAAATATGTTTATATACTATTTTTTTTTAAATAAATAAAAAAATAGAAGGAATATAAATGATAAATGCATAATTTATATGATGAAAATAAGCAAACAACAATTGTTATATCTTTTTAGTTTAAATTTTAGTTAGCCTTTTCTTGTTTTGGTTTTAATCAGTGCTGCCAGATAAATTTGTGTCAAAATCGTCAATTTCCTGAGAAAAAAATAAAAAAGATCGTCTTTTTTGTTTTAAAAATCGTGCAATTTAAAATCAATTTTAAACAACTTTGTTTCGGCTTTTATTAAAAAATAATCAAACAAAAACATAGTTAAAGTTCATGGGTATTTAATAATTATTATTTAATAATTGAGATATAAATCTTTAATTTACCTATTCCTATAATCTTTTTCTTTTTTACCTGAAATAGACTTAGTAGAATACCTTGTAGTTAAAATTAAAAAATCGGTTCATAAATAAACGGGTTAAAGACGCAGTAAAATCTTCGCCTACAAAATAATATGTTAAGTAATCAGAAACACGTAAAAGCACTACATACAATTCTACTGAAAAACTTATGAATTTTACAAGGGTTGTGCCAAAAAGAACAAATTCAAAAGTAAGTAATTTTTTTTATCTTAATACATCCAGAAAAAAGTAGTTATCGAAGTTCTTATGGAAGAAAGCTACTTAATAACGAGTGAAAGAAGCTATCCATTTTGAAAAAGTTTTTACTGGGAGACAAACAAATTTCTTTCTTGCCGGAACAATGGTTTTGGCACAAAAGTGTACATACAATTATCTTATATGTACACTGTACATATAAGATAAGAATATCAAATATCAATCATATTTTGTATATGTATATAAGAAGTATTAAATGTTCAAAATAAGCCAAGTCGGTCCATTACTTTCCCTCGAATTTTTGCTTTTGCCGATACATTTTTTAGGGAAGAAACAAACAATTTCGAGGACAATTTTCACAATAGGGATAAATATAAAAATTTAAGCAGCCTTGTTTCTAAAGATATCTTTTTTTCTAATAAACAAACATATAAAAATATTTACAATTATCTTATTTCGAAGACTAAGGGGCTTATAGTGTAAAACGCAACGCCAACAATTTCATTAAAAGCAAAAATAAAATCAAAAATATTTTATAAATTTGTTGTTGCTTTCTACAGACATTCATATTATTTTTTTTTTTTCAATTTTCAACGCCACAAAATAGAAGTGTTTGAAATTTAAAAATTCAAGATGAATTTCTATAGAAAGTAACAACAAAATTATAAAATATTTTTGATTTTGTTTTTGCTTTCGTCACTTTTTAGAAAAAATCATCAAAACGTCACTTTGTTAATATCTGAACAAAAAATCGTCAAGATGAAGATAACTCGTCAAATCTGGCAGCCCTGTTTTTATTATATTTATTTCTTTTGTTGACGTTTCGCTTTTATTTGACACTTGAGTACTGGAAATATTCCAGTATAAACAGAATTTGTTGTGTCTGTTTTCGCATTCAAATACAGAAACACTTTTATCTCATAAATCGAGAAACGATGGAATTTTTTGTTTCACACTTCATGTAAGAAATTTTACGATGCGAGAAATACAGAAACGAGCTACAGATCTTAATTATTCTTAAAATTTTGACTTAACTTTCTCTATACAAAAGTAGAGTCTGTGTAGCAAGTTACATGCGAAAAAGCGTAGAAAACCTTGACGAAATGCGAAAAGCATTATACGCGTTACGTTCAAACAAATAAGCTGATGTTGACAAATAAAGATTGACTTTTATTTGCGGTGATGCCGCGTAAAAAGCAATGCATCTAGCTTAAAGCGTAGAGCGCAAGTAAAGTATGAAATGCATACAATGCGTCGACGCGAAAATGCGTGGTGTGGAGCTTCAGCTTTAACTTGTTTTTTGTCTTGGTAAAACAAACATTTAAGATTGCAGAAACAACTCAGTAAATTTAAAAAATTTCTTTAAAATTTTAATTTTTTAGAAATAAGTACATTAATTCTTTTTAATTTACTAAAAAAAACTCCTTTCTAAATCTATAAAACTATTAAGTACCTTTAATATTTGTATTTAATGGTAATTTATTTAATTAAAAATAAAATAAAATGTAATAAAAGGCCAACCACTTAAATATTTTAGTAATTATAAATGCTCAATTAAATATTATTAATATAATTTGTTTTAAGGAAATTTTAATAATTAAAGCCATTAAAAAAGTATACAACAAGTAATAAAAAAGTAATAATTAGAAAAAACTGCTATTAATTAAAATTTTAAAAAGACATTAGGTGTGTTCATTTACTTTACTAGCAGAAACTTGCAACGAGAGAGTAAATTTAAAATATACCAAAATTTTCTTTCAAATACTCAAAAAAATAAAATAGTAAATGAATCCTTTACCAGCAAAAACCAGCAAGTTATGCATATCGACACTATTCAGCTGTATGAAACGAGATTATTTCTTAATAAATTCAATTGTTTTGAACTATTTGCGCAAGAATATTGTTCATAAATTTTAGAAAATAAAAAAATTTTTATGTTATTAAAAACATTTAATTTAAAAATTATAAAAATGATTTTTATTTTGTAAACAAAAATTTGAAACAGGTGTTTGAATAATTTTTGGTAGTAAAAGGTTTACTATAAGAAATTTTCAAGAAATTTTTTGTCACTCAAATTTGTATGCTCTCTCGGTAAAAGTTTTTCGAGTACGTGAACAATAACTAGTAACAATTATTGAAAATAAGCAATAATTTTCTGTAAATGAACAAACCTTTTATCAAAAAAAAACAAACAACAACAATAAAACAATAAAAATAACAAAATCTATGAAATGGATGTGTCAGAATCAAAAAAAAAGCCTAACTCCACAAAATAAAAAGTAAAGTAAAGTAGTAAATGTTTGAAAAATTGATTTCCAAAATTTAAGATGCTAAAAAAAGGAAGTTGGCGAACAAGCGAAGCGTAGTAATTCCTACTACAGCAATATATTATGGCCTTATTTTCTTTCGTATATTTTTATATTATCTGGTTGGGGCTGCTGAAAAAATTTTAATAACATTCAAAACCTATACAAATTTTTTATATTTTTAAATAGAACATATTTATATAACGGAAAAACAAAAATTTTTTAAAGAAATAAGAAAATTGGGAAATTTTTGAAAAGTGCAGTTAGGCCTTTTAGCTTCCGACACATCCAAATTATGAATATTAAAAAAGAAAAATAAGTTGAATATTTAATTAAGGTTTAGGAGAACTTTAAGTAAATAAACATATATAAAAGTAAACAGAGTTGTTAATGATATCTGGAAAACTCGAATTAGCTAAGAGTCAAATAAACCACACAAATGGCTTGTCAAACATGCCATATTTTACGTATGTATGTACAAACATGTTGTGTTGGTGATTGAGGTGTTATAAAAAAATATTTTAAAAATTTTTAATATTTGATATTAGTAATAGTAGGATGTTTGTCAATCTTTTTGTGGTGTCTAGTGCTTTAGTGAAAACTTTGCAGAGTGAAGAAGTAGAAGAAACAGCATTTTAATCATTTTCAGCCGAAAATTCGAATTCTTTAATTTTAATTTTTTTACATATTTTCCCCCAGTAAAAACAAATAGCGAGTAGAATTGCCGAATTGCCGCAGCGCAATCGTTTTTTGCATTCATTTAAAACAAAACAAAAATTAATGTTTGCATGAAATATGTTTGTGTTGTTTATATGCCAACAGAACTAAAGTTTGCCAAACCATTTATGTGGTTTTTTGGCCCATTGGGCAGCTCTATTTAAATATTAAAACAGGGTTACTGTGTTTAATAAAATGTTACATAACATTCAAGTTTCATTCGCGCGGGGAAGTAACTCGCGTGTCGTTTTCTTATCTTTAAAGAAAATCAGGCCGTCTTTTCGTGCGTTTTATTTTGTATTGGCTTATGGCTTGGTGTGGTATCCTAGTTACACATTTTCGCTTTTCGACATGAACTATATGCATTCGTTTTCAACTTCACGTTTTTATCTGTTTGTTTGGTAGAGAATCAAATATAACGCGATTTGACTTGTGGAGTATCGTTTGAAACCCAACGAATTACTAGTAGAGCAGATTCTGGAAGTTTTCAGCTTCTTGCACGAAGTTTTAAGTCGACAGATGTCTTTGAATGAGGCTCCTAATTTTTGTGATACCCTTGCAATATAACCCCAAACAATAAGCCTTAAAGCCTTTGTAGCTACACTAACTTTAATATAACAATTTTTTTTTGGAAAAAAATTATTAATTATATTTTAAAATTTATATTTTTTATTGTAGACTTTTGCCAATGGCATTAGGAGTACAACCCTGTCAATATTCACCTAACATTGCTATAGCTATTACCGTTTTACGCCATTTTCTTTTTATTTATATTTATTTTAAATTATTGTTATTTAGCGGCAATTTTTCGTATTAAAAAGTTTTTAATTGTAATTCTTTTGTAATAATTTAAATTTTAGTTTGGGCAACCTTATGAACAGTAAATGAGATTGTTGTCTTTTGCTAAGGACATTTGGGAATTCTAATTAATTGTGAAAATTAAACGAACTCGCTTAGTGCTGATTCACACGCATCAGGTATAGCTGACAAGCTTTTGTTTAATTTTTCCATTGAAACTGCATTTTTTTCTTTTCCTTTAACTTACTTACATATATAGAATACTACAAATACGAAAACAAAAGGAAAAAAGAAAATTTTTAAGAGTACTGTACTCTTTCTCTTTTTCCTTTACCCCTCTCTACTAAAAACTCAAGACTGGAGGACACAAACCTGATGCGTGTAAATCGGTACTTATAAGCAATTGCTATTAACATTTTACGCCATTTTCTTGTTTATTTGTTAGAAACTGACATTAAAAAAAAAGTGTAAATTAACAGGGTTGTTAAGTATGAATATTTAAATTTATGCCCTATTACCATTAATAAGTTTTAAATTGCCATTTTTTTAGTGACATTTTAAATTTTTAAACAAGTTAAAAAATGCTGTTTTAACAAATATTTTTTTCTTCTCATAAATCTATTATAAATAATTAAATGATTATTATTAAACATGTAACATAATTGCATTTATTATGACAATTACCAGCATATTTCGTTTTTGTACTTTAGATTATACTACAGATATTTTTTTGTAAAATAAATATAATTAAATTTAACGCATATTGACAGCAATTAAAATATATGAAAATTATTATTTAGCCAAGTAAATACATATTAAATTACATTTAAACAAAATTAAACTAATTATATATTTTATGGTTATACTGTCTTATGCAAAAAAAAAAGTTTAAGTTCACATTAATTAACCAATACATTAAGCCCATTACTTTTTGCTAGGCTTAGGCACAATTTCACAACTTGCCGATAATAAAAGATAGGATTTTATCGGCCATATAAAAAGTGTTCCTTTATTACAACTTCACTTTAACCTAAAGTGAACGTTAAATAAAGTGAAGTTTATTTTGCTTGGTAGGTAAAATTTAATTTTTTTTTTAAATATTCACTATCCTACACAATAATACGATTTATTTTCACGAAAATCTAACTTAATTCTGTCCGACATAAAATAAAATAATAAGCAAAATCGTATAAATCAGCTACTTTTTAATAAAATGCAACTCTGATCGCATAGAAACTATCATTTTAAGAAATTGTTCATAAACATTTTAAAATCGAACATACTTGTCGATAAAAATGTGTCACTTAATTCTATTTTAAGGTCACATCAAGGCGAATTCGTACATTTGACCGTATCATAAGTGGGAGATATGCAAGCTCCCATTTTTGTTTGTATGTATATATAAGTGATTTAAATGTCACACTTCAAAAAAAAAAAAATTGTCAGCCAGCATAACTATCTCTCATGCATTTTTTTTTCTAAACTAATCCCGCGAGGCTCTACGCTTGTCTGCAGGAGAATCGAACTCTAAACACACGCACTGATACCAGCTTGCCTACCGGGGCACTCTGATGTGGTAACCTGTATAAATTCGCCTTGAGTCACACTATCATACATTATAAGCACAATAGAAGGCACATTTTTTTAAATGAAGACAACCTAAAATAATTAATTAATAAAATTTTGAGCAGTAAATTAATAAAAATTAATTTTAGTAAAATTTTAACTTTCTCAAATTTCTTTTCTTAAATCATTTTATTTATTACCAGGGCAAGTTTAAATATGACCAAAAATATGCATGCAAATATACCGAAAAAAAAAAATCAAAACTAATAATTTTTTATTAGTTTTTTTGAACAATTATTTATTACAAACTTAAACCCTTTCGCACCTATTGGGACATATGTATCCCACTGAATGTTCCCAGAGTCCTAGTATTAAAGTTTTTCACTTTAAATGATTTGAAACTGTTCCATTTAGTTATTTAGACGTTTAAGTACAAATATTAAAACAAGCCTTTCTTATTATCATAACACGTGTTGTTTGGAGGAGTTTTTTTGATCAGTTATACAAAATCTATGAACTAGACCGTAAATCACAGAAATGGTGGAATAAAGTTTTTATAGATTGGTGATGTCAGCTGTAAATTCGTGGATCATATATGTGAATTTACATCGTAAAAAAAACCAAATTCATGATTTTGTATACCTTTTATATGTTTACGACTAATGGGACTTATATGTCCCATGCCAAACTCCTGATGGGACATATATGTCCCACCCTAAGTTCCTTCCCTGGGTAGGGGCACACAAAAAAGTTTAAAAAAAAATTTAGTTTAATATGCATATCTTTGTAAAAATAGATCATTATCAAAGCTTGAAACTAACTAATCGTCTCCCGTACCGAAAGGGTTATATGATCTTCGGTTGTCACACAAAACCTTAGCATAAATTGAAAACATATGTTCAACAAAAGTCGATGTAACTTTCGCATACTTAAATAATATTAGTTCTTATGTAGATAGTGTGTCAATATATTAATCGTTTTGGCTTTTATTAAAAGCAATTATTTTTTAAAAAACAGCTGCCAGCCTGCATGAAATGCAAATTAATTAAAGCATATTTTTAGGAAAAACTTGTAAAAGTTATTAAAAACTTGCCCTGTTTATTACATATGTCATTAAGCATTTTGTTTAAATCAAATTTGAAAAAAAAAATTTTTCTTTTTTTGGTTCTAAAAATTGGTTATAAAACTAATTTCCGTTAAATATCGACCAGAACATAACTGACATGTAAACAACGCACAAGGCCAGAGAAAAAACATTGCAAAAAAATGTGGAAAAATCAAATTAAATAAATAAATAAGAGATAAAGGGAAATTAAATTTCCGTTTTAGTCAATGGTTGTATATAATTTTCAAATTAAAAATATCAGCAACAACTATAAACACTCTTGCGCCAACAAAATTAATTAATTTTGTAGTAAATAACGAAATAATAATATCCCTTTTAAACGCAAACGTTATCCAGTCTATAAATTTAAAAGCTCAACAACAAAACCAAACATGCTTTATCAATTACAATAATCTTTAATTTATTTAAACAAAACGAGGTTATGGAAAGAAATGTTTAGGGCAGGAAGAAAATAAAAAAATTTACCTAAATATGGCAGAAATGTTATAAATATTTTAGATTAAACAAAACTTTTTTAACAAATAAACCTGAATTTTCTTTGTTTTGGGCTGTGTTTTAGGCTGCCAGAAAAATGACCATAAGCAAAATCGCCCAAAGCAATATCGCCCAACAATTTTCTATACAAATTCGGATCATTTTGCATAAGAAATATTACCCTTTTTTTTGGCGATTTTTCATAATTTTTGGGTAATAATTAAGTTTTAACGTAGTTAAGAGACATTTTTGGACGATTTTTCGTTTTCTTAATTTGACCAATTCCTCATGATATAAATTGAGATAGTCAAAAATAACGGTTATAAGATCTTGTTAAACAACTTTTAATTTAGTAATTTATATATTATTATTCATTTAAAATCCTGAATCGCCACTTGCTTTTCTGCATTGCCAGCCTTGCGCTCGCCCCAAGAATTCTGTCAGATTTTCATGTGAATGAATCTTATGATTGCGTAGCATAGTGAATTCCGGCCTCAAGATTGATGGATGATATTTGTGAAAAAAAAAATCGGATTTTAAACGGCTGCATGCAAATTAAATTGTTAACAAGCATTTAAGCATTTCCATTAGTTTTTAACCAAATTAAAATCTTTTTAAATTTTGTGTATAGTCATTAATTAAACATTTATTAAACAAACTTCAAACTCTTAACAAATTCATTTCAAATTTTTTTATTATTTAAATTTTTTTTAACTGATATATTTATTAAAGCTTATTTTTACTATCAGTTATTTATTATTGTACATGTAATTAAAAAAAATGTCACTTTAATTAAAAAAAAATATTGTTTACTGTTTTTGTAATACAAAAAAAAGGAAAAACATTTAAAAAACAAAAATGAATAATGAGTAAAAACCAGACATTTTTTATTTAAATAAATGTACTTATTTACAGTTATTTCCTTACATAAATATTACAAACTTGCAAATAAAACATATAAATTTCATGATTTGTTCAATTAACAATAAAATATGGTTAGAAAGCGGCCGGATGATTTTAAATTTAATTCGAACACACAGAAAGAGATAAATACAATGTATTAGTGGTATTCACACCGAACTTGTTAATTTGTTACTCGGTAGTTTGTTAATTTGTTAAAGTTGCCAACTGTGAACGACCCCCTTTTTAAAACTTTGTTAGTCTGCACAGAAAAAAATAATTTTCATATTTGAATACGAAAATCGCATATTTGATTACAAAAATTTTTGAATTTTCTGCGATGACGATTTTTGCGGTATTGATAAAAAAGTTTGTATGTATAATTGTTAAATTTTTAGTCAACAACCAAGTTTATTGAGTCAATAAAAAAAGTTGTTGCCCAAAATAATTTTTTTCAACAAAATGTTTACTTGATTTGTTAAAATAAATTGTTGAAAATGTTGAGTAAATCAAACAAAATGTTAATCCAATCTTTATTTTTTTATTTATTAATGATGATGTCATAAATTTTCAATTTTTATATATTTATAAAAACACTAAAATTTATTATGCGGGGATAAGTAAGTTCCTATGCGCATTTCACTGGTTGATTAGGCCAGATCATCAGGAAACCTTTTCCAAAGACTTTGGCAAAACTAAATATATTATTCAAATAAAACTGTAAAACAAATGAGAATTATGAGCTATTTAAAAATGGACAAGAGTTGTTAAAATACTGTCTTTACTTTGATTCAAATTTTTTTTTATTGAATATGAAGAAATATTTAATTATTTCATTATTAAATATGTTTTATTGAGTTCTATTTTGCAAAGTGTAAATTTGATAAATTTTTTCTTTGAATCAAACAAAAAGTTTGTTGACCTAAAATTTTATTTTTAACAAACTGTGTTGTTAAAAATTTTCTTGAGATATTTTTTTCTGTGTGGTAACTGTCGTAGTAAAACAACTGATTTATTGTTCTGACACAATTTATTATTCACGAAAATTGCCAAAACACAAATATTTTTTTTTAGAAATGTATCACAAATGACTTTTTTATTATATTTATTTAGAAACTGCAACAGCTGATTGTGAGTTACCAACTAACAACTATTTTATCAGGGGTGCCGTGTCGTTAATTTGTTAAATGTTAGTACGGTAGCGCGTTAAATATACAAAAACAAAATGCATGTAAAAGAGTAACGATTAACGACTAACAAGCTCGGTGTGAATACCACTATTGTAAGCAATTCACATTGCAATGTAAAAATATTACTAGAATTTTTTTTCCTTATTTGATTTTAACAAACTTCTTTTAAATTTTTACCATCATTTTGTAACAACCCGTCTTGACGCAAGTACACGAACAAAACGTTGGCAGAATAATTAATTCATGTTCTTACTGCCTGTCTATAACAGAGATAATTATTGCGACATATGTATATTGCAGTAAATGTCAAAATTATGTTATCTTTAATGTAGGCAGTAGGGTATTCATTCGGTTAACCGATTAATTACTACCCGATTAACTGATCGGTTAATTTAAAATTGGCAATTTTCGATTAACGATTAAACCGGTTAATTTCAGTCGATTAACCGATTAACCGATGTCACAAATATTTTTAGTTTTTTGTAGTATTATAACATATTTATTTGCGTTTTTAATTATTTGTTGCGTCTCATATAAAAAAGGTATATGTTTGAAAAATATTTTTTCCTACAATATATTTCCTTCGAGAAATACATTCTTAAAATACAGTACAAAAACAGAAACTACGGGTTCGTATTTCATTTTTTGGAGAATGTTCGGTGCTAACTTTGCCAGGATGAGTCAGATGATGACCTGACAATAGAAGAAGCTTTCGATTGTAACACAAACAGTCTTTAACAAAAGTAGCCGAAATAATAGCATAATGGAAGAATTTATATGTTGAGAGAAGTCCAGGAAAAGGACAAAGAAACCAAAATATCGCATTCAGCTTTTAAAAATGAAATGTTTCTGCGCATCTACGTCACATCAGCGTATAAGTACAGCTAAAATATAGAAACACAAGCAAACAAACATGTGTATTTAATGCTAAAGTGACGTCATATGAAGCAGTTAAATTTTGTAAACATGTGCAATGCGTAATCATAAATCTGTATTGCAACCGATTTCTCAAACATCTTCGATAAGTGAAAGAATTGTTCCCAAATCAAGTTTTATCAAAACTAAAGAAAAGAATCGCTTAAATTCTAAACATTTAAGCCAAATTATTTTCCCAAAAGATAATTTAATAAAATCTCAAACTATTAAAATAATTAATAAAAAAATCTCACAGTTTTTTTTTTTTTTTTGATAAAATATTATGTATAAATTATAAAATGTGTTTTTCATATTTATGAATTACTTTTTTGTTTGCTCGTTTTAGTTCAAGAATTGTTTTGTTCGTTATGTTATTGTTTTTTTTTACTAAAAGACTCCAAAAATAAATAATTTTTGCATTTTTATTTATTGAAATTACTTAATTTATAACAAAACTTTATTAATCGGTTAACCGATCAATAACAAAATTAACCGATTATTAACCGATTAAACCAAAACCTTGGTTAATTAATCGAGCGATTAACCGATTTAAGCAAAAGCCCGATTAAATGAATACCCTAGTAGACAGCAATTTTTTGTACATATTTATTGCCGCGAATTTATGTTGCAATAATTGTTAGTCCATTTTCGTTGACAATTATTGCTAAAATAAAACGTCAAATTTGGTTGTCAATTGAGAAAAAAGAATTAGATATAGGGGAACACGTATGGCACAAAAACCCATATAATAAGCAACAGTTATAAACAAGATGGCGTTTATTTATGTACATGGCAATACTGTATTTGATGTTAGACTTCGTTGTGCAAGCCAGTATTTGAGCAAGCAGTCTTTACAAGGCAAATTTATGTGTGCACATGAATTGTTTTGTTCTAACAAAACGATAGCTCGTTCGTAAATTTTATTTTTAAACATTTCCAATTCTAATTAAAATTATATTTGCTTGTCTTTATTTGCATTGAATATCTCTGTTATGATTATTTTCTTGTTATTTGTTCAATAAAATTTTGATTTCCGTAAATTTTATTAGAAAACATTAGGCCACAAATTACGTCATTCGATCGCAATTTCCATATAAATTGTATTGTAATTTTGATTGATATCAAATGCCGTAATTTGGACCCAGAATTTTAGTAAAAATTAGCTTAAGGGCCTAATAAACGACACAAGCATTTTGACAACAACAAAACTTTTGTGATGTTATACATTTTGTATATTCGCACAAACATGCTTCTTACTAATTTCATATGTTTGTCTAACCGTTTGCGTAGTTTATTTGGTCCTATAGGTTTAACTTCTTAGCGTTAGCTTTCTTTTATGCTAGCTGGTAACCTTATTTTTTTATATTTATCACTTATACATATGTAAACATTTAAAAGTGCGTAGAGAATGAGAGAAAAACAAAAAAGCAGGGAACAATACCAACAACAAAAAATATGACATTAAACAACTACTGTCAGTTGTTTAACAAAGCAGCAAACAGGATGTTGTATGAAAAAACAACAGATGCATATGCAAAAATCTATAATTTTACCAGTTTTTTTTTTTCAAGTAAAAAAGTCAATTTTCGCTTGTTTTTTTCGCTTGTGTCAACGATATATATCAAATTAACGCCATGGCTACAAATGACAAACATCCAAGTGAACACAGAACAAACAAAAAAACATTATATAGACATTTTAAAATATTATAAACTACCAATAATATAAATGCTACTAAGTGACAGCCATCTGTCACATCAATTCTGTTAAATACGACAATAAAGGTGGCGCGACCAGGGAGGAGGAAATTTTTAATACAACATTTAAAAGAATATTAATTTCTGCAATGCGGGTTAAATCTAGGGAAACAAAGAAATGTAGTTTGCTACTCGCACAATTATTGTCTCATAAAAAGTAATTTATATTTAAATCAAACCGCTTATAATTTTATTATAATGATAATCATTTGCTCAAACCCTTTCATGCCATGTCCTATTTTTTATCATATTGCATGGAAATATTAATTTCTTTTTTTTTCTGTATAATAATGAAAAATTATTTTTTGTATTTTGCAAACAAAAGCAAATATATAATTTTTTTTTTGATTCACTGCTCAACTTAATCAATCGGGCATAAAGTTTAATTACATTTATTTATGTGTTTTTTCCGCTTTTTTTTTTGGTGGAAGAGAGATAAATATGAAAAAAATATATTAAATGGTCAAAAAAGGGGTTAAATTAAATATTAAGGCAATATTTTAATAAAATTTAAGGATTATAATTGAAACTACAAGAAAACAAATTATATTATTAACAAAAAGCGACGGAAACGAACTTTCTGTTTTATATTTTCAAAACATCAGCAAATTTTAAAAAAGTTAAGAGTTAGAATTTATTTAAAACAAACTTTTGGCAATGCTTAAGAGAATTTAAAATTGTATTATGCTTAAAAATTATTCACAAAGGGAAATTTCTTTGCTATTTGGTTTTTTTGTGTAAAAACCAGATTCGTGACATGTGGCAATGCCAAAAATGCTTGGTAAAGTTTGCAATTTAACCATGAATAGTCTAACAAACGCACAACGCTTGCCTGTTCGCGTGTGAGAAATGTGTTTCGAAAATTACGTCCATTTTATGGTCGTCATGATCGACCTACTGATGGAAACGTCAACACACAGAATTGCGAAATTAAGTGCCTTCATTAGACTGTACTTCTTCAAAAACAATTAAATGAAAACAGGTTCAAATAAATAAATAGTTCGCTTAAATATTTTCAATTGTGGAAAATTTTAGCCCCCAATAGAATATAAAGATTTAATAGCTCTGCCTTACCTTAAACTGCGTTTTTTTAAGAATTTAATTTATTGTTTCTGGTTGACATATTTTCTTCAATAAACTTAACCTCAATGTTAATCATCATAAATAAGCGTGTCTAATCATGGTTATTAAATATTAAAACATATGCATGTTTAAAAAAACGTCAGTACATTAATATTATTGCTGATTTTAATAATAGATACAAGTCCTGTGATACATTTGGATAAATTAAATTAATCTACTTATAAGTTATAACACATGAAAACTAAAAGTCTAAGCAAGAGTTAAAAGACAAGGTGCTTTGAAAATATAACACCAATTAAGTTAAATATTAAACTAAAACAGCACTTAACGATTGGTGTCAATTAAATAATGTAAATCATAATTTTACTACTTTACAAATTCAGTTTTAAATAAATTAGTTTTTAAGTTTTTTATTTTCGTTGTAAAATATAAGAGGTTTACAAAAACGTATTCTTTTAATTGTAATATTTTTGGCTTACTTTTATAAGTATGTATGTATGTAATTATGCCAGGTTATTACACAAAAAATTAATCCTTTTTCATCGGCCGACCTTAACCTTTAAAATAGGAAACTCTTGGGTTTTTAAAATTGAAAAAAAAACACAGAAAATTTGCAAAAGTGAATGAAATATTTATTTGGGGCTATAAATGAATACCTGCCATTTACTTTTAATGATTATTTCATGTAATTGTTACCAGCGACTACGCCGTATGTATTTCCTGAAGCTCCAATTTTGGCCTACTTTTAACAGCATTTCGAGTATATCACCAATGGTAACTCTAATTTTGTCTTCCATATCTGGAATTGTGCCTGGTTTGTCCATGTATACGAGAGACTTAATGTATCCGCACAAAAAATAATCTACACCGATAGAAAAATGCATCTTCATATTGATGATGCCCTAACATCAGAATTGTGACATCAATGATACTAAAAATAGCATCAATGATGCAAAAAGTAACATCAATCCAATGACTAACGTCTTCGTACAATTTTGTAATTTTTTACGTGTCATCTATTTAATGACAATAGTGATATTAATTCCATGCCACATTTTGTATATTATTAACATTATTTTCATGATTACAATGTATTATTAAGAAGCAAAAATTCCTATATTCTATTTTTTTAAATTATTTAGTTAAATACATGAAATTTTTAAAGTAGAATGATTACGAAAACCACATGAGGCATGGTGCTGGTGTCTTATTATTAAGAGTTCTGCTGTAAACAAAGGTCGTAATTTAACAAACGTGAAACAAACACATGCAACGGGTAAGTAAATAATAATATTCTCTTACTACTTAAGTCAATTCCAATGACTTTGACTTAATGACAAACTGTCATTAAATTGATACGAATGTGTCCTTTCTCTAATGTTACTGTGTCATCGCACTGAGGACATGTTCGTCATTTCTGTGATGCCGATGTGTCATCCCATTGATGACATAATTTCACTTTGACCATGATGACACTTTGGCTAAGTGCTGTTAAGGTTGACATCACAATGATGACAAGTGTCATGGGGTCAAAAACTAAGACACTTGTCATAGCACTGATGTCAAAATACATCAGCGTTATGACGCCTTTTCTATCAGTGTAGTGGAGTCAAATATTTGCTTACCAAATCGCCTCTGATAATTGTTGAAACCACATGTCAACCAAGTCCAATTCTTCCATTTTCGGTAAAAAAAAAAGTCGGAAATCATCGCACGGCACCTTGTTTCATTGACTTTGACCTTGCGTTTTTCATCTTTCTTAAAGAAGTACGGTTCAATGATGACATCGGCTCATAAGCAGTGCATCTTTTGGCTGCTCTCCACACCAATTTTGGCAATTCTGTTTGCAGACAGACGTAGCCATTCAGCTAGAAATGAACTTCCTCGCTGAAGACAATTTTTCAATAGAAATACATTTCTCACACAGCACGAATTTTGATAAAATTCAATGATTTGCTAGCGGTGTTTCATTTATGAGTCTATTCGTGGTGAAATGGCAAACCTTGGTAACAAATGCTTAGCTGTGTTGTTGCCAATGAAGAATTTGGAAATTACACATGACTTGGTACCAAATTACACATTTGAAGCAAAATTACACATACAAATCGAAAAAGTAGCTTTGATAGAATGAATTCAACTTGCAAAACCTAATTGATATTCCATATTTGCAATTAAATGGATAGGTTTACAAAAAAGCAATGCTAACTAATTGCTGTACTAAGGAAGAACTGGATGAGCATGATTAAAGGCACGTATTCACGCGAAGTTCTTATTTCCGAACATAAGCAGTAACGTCGGTAGAAAAGCAGCACAAAAATGTTTTTGAACGAGCCCAAGCAACACAAATTTTTAAAATTCGCTATGAGTGGTTCTGTTTGACGCAGACAAACTTATTGACCTAGGTACCCGTCTACAACACAATATTATTGAGTACTTTATAGCTTTTATTATCGTTTTGCTCTTCAAAAATCTCATTCTAAAATCTCTAGAATTTACACACTTTTTTTATTAAATATCACAAAAACAACACATGGACATTGGTTTTAGTCTGGGTTTACACTATGAAAGTCTTCTTGGTAATAGTTTATTTTTACTGTTCAGAGGGAAAGAGAACATGCTATGGAAAGTGAAAAAATTACCAAAACTTAATGTTCGAAAAGCAAATCTTGACTGTCAAAAATTAATGAAAATAAAGAACTTAAAGTAAAATTACACACAGATTACACATGGAACTAATTACACATGGGCTACACATGCAAGTAAAAATAACACAAAATATGTGTACTTAAACATGGGTTGGCAACACTGATGCTCAGTATCATTTTTGGCATTGCCAGATGTCACGAATCTTTTTTTACACTGAAAAACCAAGTAGCTTTTATATTAAGCACTAAAACTATTTAAAGAATTGCCCTTTTTTATTGACAAAGTCTTTTCAATATCCTTTAACACTTTGTTTCACTTCGGTACACGCAAAGTTTACCTTGACAAATTTTGTGTTTTGTTGTTGTTTGTTAAATAAAACATGCAACCAAATACAACTATGTATATACGACGAACGAAGAACAAAGCAACTTTGCGAGTACATATATGAGAATATGTTCTTAGTTCCTTATTTCTTACACATGCTCAAGACTTTGCAAAGTAAACTTTGCGTGTGGGAAAGAGCTCAAATCCCTTTTTTCGAATTGATTTTTCTTCTTCTTTATAAAGTGTCCTGGAGACTATCAAATAAATTTATATATGTGTCCGTCTCGTTTAACTCGTCGATCAATAATTTTAATTTTGAGTTGGCGGACTTGAACATTTCCATAAAGGCAAACATAATGGAAATGACAATTTTTTTTGTCCAAAATGTTTAGATTTTCATCAATCCAAGTCATCCGCGTGTATATACAGACAAAAAAGTACGACAACACAAACACACTCAACGTTCGATGGTTTATTTGATCGTTTCCAGGGCACTTAACGTCATCTCAAATCCTTTTTTGAGCCATGAAGGTAATGTTGCCAATTTGTTAGCTTCTTTCTACAATTTTCATGCTGCCAGATTGCTTAGTGTACCTTATTTAAATTACTAAAGCTTCGTACAGCCGGTGGTCAGATCTTACAATGTTGTCATTAAAACTAACTAAAAATGTCTTGCAACTGTGTGAAAATTGTACGCTATTTTCATTTGGCAGATGTGTTAAATTAATGCATCTGACAAGATCTGACCATCGTCTGTACGAAGCCTTAGTTTTCGTATCTAAATTTTCCAAAAAAAATTCTAATTTTTTCCTATTTAAAACTTCTTCTTCCACATAATTACATGTTTTATTTGAATGCCATATAGACAACAGAGCAAAACTTGCTACGTTTTCAAAGTGAAACAAACTTTATTTTTATGTGACAATAAAATAAATCAGTTGAAAATCATGTGCATTTAAAAAAATAAATTTTAGAAACTTTTTTTTTTTTTTTTTTTTTTTTTTTTTTTGTTTCACTAAAATTGAAAAAAGTTTTTCTTTTACATTGTAGTGAGTCCAAACCAAAAAAAAAAAAGAAACAATTGTTTTGAGTTAAATTCAAACATTACTATGTAGTAGGTATACAACAATACGTGGTTGTCACTTTGTTTTCAGGAACTCTAGGGGGGGAAATAAAGTTTGGTGCTTAATTTTGGCTAAGGATAAATGTTGACGTGCCAATTTTTAAAAATTAAATGTTACCACATGGGAGAGTTTGGCAAAAAAAAAAATTTAAAATTGAGATAAAACTTCATACGTGCGAAATTTGTACAAAACAATTTTTTGACATTTATTGCAATTAAAAAAATCAGCAACCAAAAAAAAAAAGGATGTAAAAAGGAAAAACAAATATAAGGGAATAAAAAATTAGTTGGCAACTTTAAAATTGACAATTATTTGAAATGTTTTATTAGAAATTTTGCGGATATGACGTAAATAATATGAAAAGTTTGACAATAATTGACAAAGGATTTAATTTATATGGTATTTGTGTTTTTAATTTCAATAAAATTTGTTTTGTGACGTAAATTTTGAAGTTTTGAATTTAAAATAAAAAATCAGTTCTGTTTATTTTTTTTTTTTTTTAATTAAGAGCCTAGACCACGATGGCTTTCGTCAACTTAAGCGAGCGACAAAATGTCACTCATTATTGTTGTCATAAGTGCCCGCTAACTACCGATTTATCGGTCGTCAAGTTGTTTGTTTCTAAGTGCTGGTTCACACTCTTCAAGTTAAAACCGTCAAGTCTTGAGTTTTTAGGAGAGGAAGGAAAAGAAATGTTATTCTCTTTTCCCCTCTCTCTTAAAAGCTCAAGATTTGACGGCTAAAACTTGAAAAGTGTTAACCAGCACTTTGTCTGTCTTTCGCGCGTTTTGAGTTTCACCACATTGGTTGATGTTGTGGCGTCGAAAACTGTAGCGATATACGGTTTCTCGTGTTTTGCTTAAAAGAAGTTGTTTTGCTTATAGTGGATATTCACTTTCCTACACAATCGTACAATTCATTTGCACGAAAATCTGACATAATTCAATCCGACAAAAAAAAATTGATAAATCCGTTATCAATGCCATACTTTCACACAAAAAAGGTGCAAAATTATATGACTTAGCTACTTTAAAGGAAAATGCAACTCTGATCGTATAGAAAGTCGAACGGACTTATGGCAGCTCTTTAAAGTACCAAATTAACATGTGGTAACTCTTAAATTCATGTATTTTTTTCTTTCAAAATGTTGTACTCTTAAATAATATTGAATTATATATATATATAACTAAATGGCTTCACAATTTTATTATTTAATGAACTGAACATTATTATTTTTATGCTATTTATTATTATATATTGCTTGTATGTATTTTCAATTTTATTTTATTTATTTTTTTTTTTTACTCGCGTTCGTTTTTTCGTTGTTGTTTATTTTTATGGTTAAAACTAACAAAAACAATAATATTGCTACATATATTTTATACAAACATAACGAAAAACCAATAATTATAATGCTTATACACTTTAAACTTTTAATTTATTTAATGGAAATTATCGAAATTAATTGAAATTAATGTTTTTAATTTTAATAAATGCACATACATTTTTGAGTTTTCTGTTTTACAGAATACTTAAAAAGATAAAGTTTGCGATTATATTAAAAAAAAAAAAGAATCGAAGCAAACAAATAAAATTTATTTATGTTTGTGCATAAAATATTATTTTAAATGAATTAAATTTTTCATAATTTTAAGAATAAATGCAATAAATTTTAACGAAATGAATTCAATGTCTTAAATGCTTACAAGCAAAAGATAATTAAATTCAATTATGTTGTTATACACATAAAATTATGAATAAATTTTTGTATCACAGGTTGGAAAGGGAGGGTAAATTGTATGGTATACCGTTGGTTTAATGTAGAAACGTAGAAATGGAACGGCTCGCCGGGTATAAATATATGTATGATATAAAATACAATTGACAAGGATATATAAGATTCAGTACAGCCGAATTGATATAGTACTTTTGTTTACATTGCAACGTTTGTTTAGACTTGTTTTTTGTGGGTTAAAAAATGGTTTCGGGGCAAAAGAAAAACTGCGATTTTTAAAAGAACTGCTTATTTTAAATAGTCTTAGTTCACACTATGAAAGTTTTTTTTCAGAGTGTCTGAGTTTATTGCTGAGAGGGGAAGAAAATATGCTATTCTTCTCTCCTTTCTCACCAATAAACTCAAACTTTCTGAAAAAAAACTTTCATAGTGTGAACCCAGACATAAGAACAAAACTGTTTTACATAAAAATCTCAACTTTTAAATTTCCTTGAATTATTTTAATAAAATTAATTAACTTAATTACTAAAGAAATTCATTAAAATTTAAAATTATTGAACGATAAATTTAAAAAAAATATATATAGGGTGTTTCTTTTTTGCTGCATGTAAACTTAAAATAATAATACAAGACAGAAATGAATGGAACTGGAATGACATTTTTTATTATAATCTGGTAGATAATTTCATGGCATTTATTTTTTAAATATGATTTACGGTATAGGTCCGCGGCGGCTACGAGTTACATGGTCCATTCAGCCTAATTTGTGACTACTTTTCTGTTAAATCTGGCCGTATGGCGTCAATGGTGACTTAAATATTGGCTTCGAATGTTTCAAGAGGTGCTGGTGTATCGGCATAAATCAATGACTTAACATAGCCACATAAAAAGTATTCCAGAGGCGTCAAATCATACGAATGCGGGGGACAGTGAACAGAACCACTTCTTAAGACTTTCTTTGTTACAAAATTTATAAGCGATTCATATTGATTTATTTGGAAATAAAGTTGTCACCAAATTGAATTTGCAATAAATCGATTGATAAAACGCAACGCAACACCAAAGAATTACATTGAAAGCAAAAACAAAGTCATAAATATTTTGTAATTTCTGTAGAAAGCAATAATAAAATTACAAAATATGTATTATTTTGTTTTTGCTTTCAATGTAATTCTTTGGCGTTGCGTTTCGTTTTACATATTTAGGGCCTCAATGTCTTGGAGGTTTAGCCGACTTACTTTTAGAAACAAAAATTCAGCCAGCATAAGCAAACGAATTACGTTTATTAAAATATTTTCGTTGGCTCAACGAATTATTCGTTAATATAATGAAAGTTTAGGTATTATTTTCATTATATTTATTAACAAATAATTCGTTGAGCCAACGAAAATATTCTAATAAACGTAATTTCGTTTGCTTAACGTACATTTTCATTGGATTTTTTGTTCAGTGTAGCGCTCGCCGTAACATTAGCTCCTTGCTCATTTCGAGAGAGCGTGTAAAACGTACCAACCAGTCAGTTTAACTGCCTATTCATCTTTTTCCGAACGAAGACTTCGTTCGCTTAACTTATATTTAAAACAAAAACAAATTATCAAATAGTGTTTTTGTTTTACATGTAAGTTAAGCAAACGAATTCTTCGTTCGAAATCGATGAATAGGCCAATAATAGATAATGACGAATAGATAATGATCTTCGAAATGCTCTATGTACAAACAGATTTATTTTTTTTTTAAAGTAAATTTCCACAATTTGGAGAGCGTTATTCAGCTGTCAAACCATAGTTATCCATATCAAAAGTTCACATGCAGCTAAAAAAAAGCACCCGATATATATAAAAATATATACAGGTATACATGAAAATCTTTATATACACATGTATATATGTACATACATATACCTACTATGTATAGTATAGGTAACATAATTTAAAATTTACAATAACATCAACATTAAGAAAGTGAGGAATCTAAGGAATTATAAAATAAAACACAGCTGTGTTTAATGGATTTTGTGGTTTTATACGCACATTATTATAAAAGAAATTATTTAAGCACAACAATACAAAAAAAAAGGTTTGTATATGCATGTAAACCAAAATAAAAAGTAACAAAAATATACTTATGACATTTAAATGTCATATTAAAAAAAATATAACAGCGGTAACATCTTTCCTTAGACAACTAAAAATTTCAAATGTTTGGAGGTGTATGTGGGTTGCAAGCTAAACAGAAATGTTTTAAAATTGGCAACATATTGTGGTTATGTTTATTATAACAATTTTTTAATAAATATTAATGTTAAAAATTTGAATGGGAATTTTTGAAAAATGATTATATACATTAACTAGACAAACCAAAAGAATATTTGTGAAAATGCTAGCAAAAAAAAAATAATTATGATATGGCCTAATATTAATGTAAATTAAAGGTTGTAAAAACTTTTTAATGTTTGTAATATAAAGTGAAAAATCAAGTAAATAAACCTTTTTTATGATTGAATATCAAATTTAAGGCCTTATTTTATAAATATCTAAAATATTTGTTTGCAAAAAATTTTTAGTTATAATATATATTTTTTTAATTATATATAGTAATAAAAAACATTTATGTTAATAATTTACAAGTAAGAAACTATAGTCGGTCAAGTCCGCTCACATAATACCCTACACGATAGTATTTAGAGACAAATTTTCAAGAGTGTGCGCTATTTGGGAACCATGGGCAATCATGGACGATCTGAAATTCATATAAACAGATATCAACATCTATATGAGATTTGTTCATCTTAAAGCGATTTTAGACAGGGACTTAACGGTAATGCTGGACCTTCCAGCACAAAATTTTATCATGAAAAAGTAGCTGTTATAAAAGTTATCGTCGTTAAATTTTATATCAATTAGAAGATAACGAGCCCATACCGCAAGAAAAAAAAAAATAAGGGACAGAAAAGCAATTTTACGGGAGAAGATTTTTTATTTTATTTCATAAAATTTTGTTTGTAGGTTGGCGCTTAAGCTAAAACTGTTTTTGCTTTAAAATCGTAAGCGTACCTTACGTGAGCATGACATTTTAGGAGATGATGCAAGTGTTTTCAATAAATTCATTTATTAATAAAAAACGAAAATTTAAAATGATGTCGCTTGAGCTATTTTTACGGTAAGGCTCGATGGAAAGGAAACTTATGATACTTAAACCTATCTCCGGGATTAGTGTTGGACAAATATGAACCGATTTAAAAAAAAATTGGTAAGACGGCTTATGTTGCAATAAGATATTTTTTAAATTTAATGGGCACAAAGACTCTACTACGAAAAGAAGTTTGTATGGCGCCATGTGAAATTTATGAACCAATTCTTAGTAAGGCTTCTTCCTGACCTTTACTTTGCGCATAAGGTTACATGGACAGATAACTAGCCAGCCGGACGTCCGGACGGTCATCGTGAGATCGACTGAGAAAGTGATTCTGAGTCGATACTAAAAAAGAGAACCAATAATTAAAGGTGTTACACACTTTAGCACAAAAGCATAATAAACTCATCACTATTTTGGTGTGAGTATAAATAGTGTTTAAGCAATCTGGCATCATTGAGCTAACATTTTTAAGCAGTGTTACCTACACTAAAAATTGTATGTCAACAATTTTTAATCTGACAATCAAGAGCCAACTTACATTTATTGCTTTGCCCATGCCTCAAAGTTAGTAAATATTTTCTTTCTTTGTTGCAACAGCCAGTGGTCCTTTTTATGTTCAATTGGTGTTATTTAATTATTTTGTTATATGCAAAAAATAACAAATAAATAACTTGCTAAGCTGGCAACAATACTCTTCGTTTTTTATATTTAATGAGCAAATAAA
Organism: Pollenia griseotomentosa; assembly: GCA_963931875.1. Lineage (NCBI taxonomy): Eukaryota > Metazoa > Arthropoda > Insecta > Diptera > Polleniidae > Pollenia > Pollenia griseotomentosa. Next base: position 19,657,824 of record OZ007562.1, read on the forward strand.
TAAATGTTTAATTTTTATTAAAAAAGACTTTATGGATGGAATATAACTATGTATTTAGCTATTTACCAAAACAAAAATATGCCAAATCGGCACCACCGTTTATAAATGGCATAACAGAATTAAGAAAAAAGAAAAATATAACTGATAAACGTCAAAATTTACACCTCACTTTTCGTTTCATGCCGCTTTGTTTCCTTCTAAATATCATCCTAACAACTCGCACCTGTAAATTTGTGTCGCAGACTTTTTGAGGCAGGTACAAAGCGCAACGTTAACACTTCAAACTTAATTTGAATCGCTGATTAGCAGTAAATGGGCAGTTTTTGACTTCGTATTAAAATAAGTATTTCGTTAATTTTTATTTAAGGTGGCCTCAAAGAAATAGCTATTTTTTATTTTATTTTTTTTGTTTTTGTGTTGTTGTAGTATTAAGACCACCTTGTTGATTACAAATGCACTATGGCAACTTTTACCATGTTCACACGGACAGCAATATTCGTGTTTGGCTCTCTTATTCCTGTTTCGCGCCCCAAACATGATTAAAACGACTTGTTTCCCCATACAAAATGTTGAGAGCGAAACAGGTCGTTTCATTTTGAAACAGGCTGCGAAACAGGAAAAATGTACTATCATCAAAACAAAGAAAAAAATTGATGTTTAATAAAATAAAGTGATAATTATATTTTCAAGTTTTTTTTTACTTTTTTATCTACTTTAAAAAAAAATCACACTAACAACACAAAAACATTGTCAAAATGAAACAAGAATGAATCGTATGAACAGCATGTTTGGCAAACTAGTTTCAGAGAGCGAAACGAGTGGTTTATATCGTCGTATGAACATAGCATTAAATATACTTATGGCTAACAAATCAGTGAATGTCTAAACGATGGTTTAGTTGAACTTAACTTTAAATTATATGTAGTTTAAATTAATCAGCTGAAAATCAGTACTCCATTATTATATGTTGTTTAAAATATAATATTGTGGCAGCACTACCATAAAATATCAAATTGGTAGTTTAAACCCTGATTTAAAGATTTGCCGGTTTAAACACATTTTAAACCAAAAAGAGAGCTTACCTTTAACTTCGTGTTGTAAATCTGGCAATCTTATTGATCATTGCTTTAGAGTTTTCAAGTCCAACAGCCTAAAAAAAATGTTTAATTAATAAAAAATTAATGATGTTTCTGTTTAAAATAAATTACTTTTTTATTTGTAACAATTTTGTAACAAGTTTTAACCTTGTGAATTTATAAATGCTACCAAAAAAAGGGATGAATATTTTTTATACTTTAAAACACCCTGCTTTTCAATAATAACTTGAGGCTAAGTAATAAAACTTTTTCCCTAATATTATTCATTATCGTTTAGTTACTTTTTAAGAAAAACGTGATTTTAAGTTTAAGGTAACCTTAACAAACAGGATGTCTACATTTAAAAACTTATTAAATTGCTATAATTTATATGGTTTTATCTTTTGCTTTTAATTTAATTTAACATCTATCTACCCTTGCTAGGCAAATAATATTTCAGAATTATTTTGGCTGTTTAAATTTTAGAAGTTTTGCTCCTGTGTCTGATTCTCTTTATACTTGTATTGCATTCTTTTATTGTTTCTTTACTTTAACGGAAACTCGTTAGCTTAAGCATTAGAGTAGAAAAGTATAAATCCTATAAAGTTTAAGGCAAAAACCGAAAAGAAATACTATGTACCAGTGTTACCAACAAAAAAATTTAAATTTCCACTTGCGATGAAAAAAATTAAGCGATTTAAATAAATTGACGCCTGCTAATAATTTAAATTAACGTTTTTGTTTCTTAAAGCTCTGCCAAACTTATAGGCGACTTCATGATTTTTATGGCGCATATACTCTTCTACTTAAACGGGTTTGTTAATAACCAATATTGCCGCATATGAAGTGAGACTAATACACAACAGAATTTTATTCATCAAGAAAAATGCACCGTTTGGTGTAGTTTACACGCTCGTGGCATTATCGTAACTTATTTTTGTGCTGCTAATCCAGCAACAATTAAAGACTTGAAGGCCAACATTGTGTGAAGGCCAACATCGTGTTATTCGTTAATACAGCCAGCAATGATCGAAAAAGTGGCCCAAAATTTACAGGCGCGGTGCCTTTATGCCTGAAATCAGTTTTTAATATTAATGCCATATTTTGATCTTTCGAATAAAATTTGTTTTGTCGTGTTATTTTTATTACAATTTAAATTTTCATGAGCTTAAAAACTTATTTGTTTCTTCATTAAGTTTTATATATAAAAAATTAAAAGCCAGTAAATATTCTCCCAACTAAAGCAATTAAAAATGTCAAAATTAAAATAATATAATATACATATTCAACCGTATTCAAAACGAAAATTTGTGTACTCCGATTATACTCCGCTCATCGAGTGAGCAACTAAAATGTTAATTAAGTTTAATCGCCATTTAGTCATGAGTTTATTCAAAACACTTTTAAATCGCCCGATTAAGAAAAATTTTTACATCTCTTTTTTAGTTAAATTCAATTGACAGAAATTGCAAATTGACAGCAGTTAGCTAGGAGTTAAAAAGTCTTTGATCATTCGATAATCATAGTTTATTTAAAAGTGTTTTGAATAAGAAATCCTTAATCAGGGGATATGCAGTAACTAAATTTTTGTTTTGAATACGGGTGATAATGTATATTACTTTTTAGAAAATGTAAAACCTACTTTTTCCAGGTTGTTTTAAAGTTGGAATACCTTTTTACAATAAATTAATAAAATAATAAATTAAGAAGCTTATATTTATTAAAATCTGAACGTCCATTTGGGCCATTTAGTATCAGGATTTTGAAAATCTATATCAAACGACGGAAATCTTTTCTTAAGAAGAAAGCTTAAATATGGCATTTTTATTACTGAAATCAAATCTTTATACACCAATACCCCAGTTTGCGTCTTTTTCGAAGTTGCGTCTTTTTTAAATTACTGTGATTTCGAAGTTGCGTCGGTTTTGTTTCACTTTGCGTAGCATGGGTTCGAAGTTGCGTCGCTAGTGCTTCAATTTGCGTCGTTAATAAAAAATAATTGTACAAAGCTTAAACAGAAAAAGGTGATTTCCCGTTTAAATCTAATGCAATTATGTGAAGGTTGTCTGCTGTGTTTAAAATTACATTTACTGAAGTAAAGTTAAATTTTAATATTTTGCAGCAACGAGTCAAAAAAGCAAATTAGCTTAGAACAAAAACTGGGCATTTTGACGCGTTCTAAATCAGGGAAAAATGATGTTGGTATTGTGACGCTGATAAAATTAAGAAATTTGTTAAACAAGAACATCGTTACAACATAAACAGGCTACAAAAATGAGAAGTCTTTTAATGAAAAAATTAATCCACTTTTTACTATGTATTTGGATTGAAGATTAAAATCAGCGATAAATGCCCTTAAAATAAATGGTTATTCAAAAGAGAGTTTTAACTTTATATGAAGATTTCGGTTTGCGTCGATTTTTTTCGGACCTAATTAGCGACGCAAACCAGGGTATTGGTGTATTATTGGTGTTAAATGAAAGAATTTTAAATTACACCTGATCTACACCTGAAAGGAATCACCCACGCTCTACTCACGACAGTAAAAATTACACCAAATTCGAGTAATTATCCACAAATTGGCAACACGGATATGTACTAACAACACTATGTACATACATATCAAATTTTTCAATTGTTACAAAACAGGGGGGTTATTATGTAATACGATTCGAAAGAAAAGATTTACGAATTCGTACAAATTGTATTATGTAGTACGTTTTTCGAAAATTTATTTTCGAACGTTCGGAAATATTTTCTTTTTGTGGGATTTTTTTTACCCCTTTTCGTAAATTATAAATTACCCTTTTACAATTGCAACCATATAATACGAAAGCAAATGTCAGTTCATTTAAATTTTTCGTAAATTATTCGAAAGGTGCTGTGCTTGCGAAAACAATAAAAAATTTAAAAAAGTAAGTTTTTAAATAAAACTTTTTACAAAAAGTGTAAAATATAATTTAAAACATACGATTTCCTCTTTATTCAGAACTGTGAGTGACTTGAAATCACAATTTATACTGTGTTTGTTGTCACAACTCCTTGTTTTTAGTCTGAAAATTTTTATACATAGTAATTTTTTTAAATTTGGGTTGTGTTTAGGGAAAGCTTAAACAAAGCAATGTTTACAAAACCAAGATAGAATATGGTGATGGTTGATTTTATAATTGCACATGCATATTGAGCAAAGGGGCACCTCAATGTTGCAAATGCTAAAAGCAAGTCGAAGGATTTGTGGCAAAGACTATCAAAGGATTAAGATGCGGTTGGTCCACCGTATCGTGAATTGAAAAAGTGGGAAAAAGTGAGTTTTCATTTAATCGATTTTGTATTAATTTTTTTTACAAATGTGCTATGTTACTAGGTATGAGAAGAGTTAAATGTCTGTTTTCGGTTGAAGTATAAATGCTCATCGTTACTTGGCCAATTACTCCAGGTATTCCACATTTATTAAAAAAAACCATCTTTTCGCCTCCATCTTTTTTTCTTCAGTCATTTCAAAGAAATTATGCTTCGGACAAATATTTTGTTCGATTATTTCGCATACCTCAGATAAGCATATGGAAATTGATGAGTGTGAAAGTCCTACAAGACGATCTTGGTCAATCTGATGTTGGTATCCACCTTGTACCAAACATTTTAATGTTGAAGCTAATTTCATCAAAGGTGCAATGACTGTCGATCTTTCAGGTGGCTTTAAATCACCCTACATATGTATATACAATTGTTTACATACATAAATGAATTTTTATTAAGCCGAAAGTTTTTCACGAAACTAAAAATAGTATTTTTATAATTAAATTTGATAATTAAAAATCTTTCTTACGTACTATTATCAAGGCTCATAATGTCGGAGGTATCTCGTATTATTTTCCGTTGAACTCTTTCTGCAATTGCATCACTTTCTTTATCGCTATCTTCCAACCACAATGGAACAGAATTTATGTTCTTAGACCGTTATATTTTTATAAATAATTACACTACGTGACAAAATTTCAACAATGTCGTGACCAAATGAATCTGACAGCTAATCTTTATGTAAAATTTTCCGCTGAATCCGAATATGAAGTCAGCAATCCATGGTTATTTTAGAAATTTTATAACCTTTCACTAGAAAGAAAGAATTACATAATCAGCATCTTTTTAAAAAACACAAATAACGGTTATTTTGGAATATCTGTTCTACTGTTCTACTTTTGACAATTCTGACTTCATATTCGGATTCAGCGGAAAATTTTACATAAAGATTAGGTGTAAAATTCATTTGGTCAAAAAATTGTCACGTAGTGTTATTTGTTATTTTATTTTGTTTTGAAGTTTTCACTTATATTTACATTTTGCGGAAAATTTAACGTTTTTTTTATTAACGCTTGTTTTTCAAAAAATTTCTGTCAATATTGACAGGTACTGTCAAATTTATCAGCTATAAATTTGGCAGCACTTTGTTTTTCCCTTTTTTTAACAAATACAAATCTGTGGGGCTTTCGAACGGATTAGAAAATACCATTTCATTTTCGATACGGAAATTTCTTTCGAAAGTATTTTCGTTTCGAATCGAATTACATAATAACCCCCCAGGTCTGCCAGATACATTTTTATTCTCCCCAAATTCAAAAAAATCCCCAAAATATCCCCTTTAAAGATAAAAACAACCCCCGCTTAATAGATTATTTATTAATGATATATTTTTATACTATTTATCTGTTTGGGTTACTTTATCTTACAAAGATGCATTTTTATATTCATATTTACATACTTAAGCCCAGTATGTACAGCGATTTTCTTGCTTTGTAAAATTCATTGGAATTGCAAGCATTTTAAGTACAGCCTGAGTCAATTATGTATAGATGCATCTTGAAAGTTATAAATCTTTGCCCTAAATTGCATACATTTTAGCTGAGCGTCATTTTTTCAAATAAATATTCCAATTAGTAAATGAAAGTTTATTCCAATAAATCTCACAAACACCAGCCGACATATTTTTGCCCTCTAATAAATTAATTTATGCAAATATATTGTTTTAGCACAGTAAAATTTGGTTGCGTTAATGGGTTAATACCTGGATACTGAAGCATTTATATTGTTTAGAAAAAAAAAAAGATTTTTAGGTAAACGATTAATTACTTCGTTCAAACATTTATTTAATACTGCAAACAGTGGGCTTTTTATTTAAAAATCTCTTCACTTACCAAATTAAATTTTGATTCTACGCTATTAAGGGAATGAAGAAATGTTGATCTTTAAGTAAATCCAAAATATTATTTATTTGTGAATATCAACTGCTGGTTAACAAATTCGGAACATAAAAGTAAAACTGTCATGCACATTTCGTTATACAAACTCCCAGCGTCAATGATGTCTCCAAGTTAAAACTATTTTTATCTTAAATGATTGGAAATAAAATAATTAGAAATAATCTGTTGGAAAAGCTTCTTTGGTATTAACTCAGATCTATAATAACGAACATATCGCACTGGTGCCTCTAAAGGGGTCAATTCAGGGGTCGCTTCACGGGACTAGGATTATTACCAGAAATATTTGTAAATGAATTAATTAGGCCCCTATTACGGTTCACAACTCAACTCAGTTGAGTTGTAATTAAGACAACTGGTTGGGATCAGTTGCAATTTCTGTTATGTTTTTGTTCACCGCAATATAGCAAAGTTGTAAACCATAATACAAAAATTAAAAAATTACAACTCAACTGATCAATAAATAAAAACATCCACTTTTTTTTAATATCTCCAGTGACAACCCCAAACCACAAATAAAAATTGTTATCCTTTCAACAACAAAATTTCCCCTTAATCTGGCAGCCCTGCCTTTAAAAACACTTCATCTACCCCTCTCTTTCACTCTGTTATATATAACGGATATAGAAGTGCTAAGACAGCAGGCAATTAATTTGCATGTACAAAAATACGGCAAAACTGTTTATAACTTTTTTGTTTTCTTTTTTTTTCCTGTGCTTTTGTAAACTGGAAATTAAACTTTGTTGATAAGTTTTATTTGAAAACCTTAAAAGTAAAAGAAGATAAAATAGATTTTACCTTTTTCTAAACCTAAACTTTGCATTTCTTGATTTATGTGTAATTTTAATGACTTTTCATCAATCTTAAGAGAAAATTAGTAAAATGTTAGGCGTAAAAGCAAAACCAGATAAGTTAAGACTATTAACAATAAAAAAATTTAATAAATTAAAGATAATTTAGAAAGTTTTTAAGGAAATGGCAATATTTGTTATGTTTTTTATAAGAAATGTTTAAGCAACCAAAAGAACAAAAGAAATGTTTATAATAGCGCTTTTCACTCTTGGTAGTAAAGTACTCCTGTAGACCTTGTTAATTTTATTAAGTTCATGTACTGACATTTACAACGCCGCTTTTATTAACTACGACGCTGTGGTTGAAAAATCACGCAAACAGCTGTAGTAAACACGTGTGTTGAATCTACCAGAGTAAAAAAGTTGACGAAACTCTATCTCTCTTTCTTTCACTCAGCAGATTTTTTAACTTATCCCTGCAGATAATATTGGACTGATCCATTTTGATGAAATGGACTACTCCCTGGACTGGTCCAATGTTATGCAAGCATGGACCATGACATTGTTAAAAAGAGTTTGTACCCTGCAGAAAATATTGGACTACGTGATCCATTTTGATGAAATGGACTACTCTCTGGACTGGTCCAATGTTATGCAAGCGTGGACCATATCATTATTACCCTGCAGATAATATTGGACTACGTGATCTATTGTGATGAAAAGGACTAGTCCCTGGACTGGTCCAATGTTATGCAAGCATGGACCATGTCATTGTTAAAAAGAGTTTGTAGTGAAACGACATGTCTTCGTTTTTAAACGAAATGTTTTCGTTTTTAAACGAAGTTAAAACTAATCCTCTGGAGTATACCATGGAGTAGTTTCAAAACTAGTCCAATAGAGTATGTATGAACATGGAGTAGTTTTAAGGCTACTCCGTGGTAATGCAAAACTGAGTTATGTATATGGTCCACTCCTAGGACATCGTAATGTTAAATCGACCACCTCTTAGCCATATATTTGGAGTAGTTTTGGAGTACTCCTACTCCTTTATGGACTACTCTTTACATGCATGTATGGACTAGTCTCGTTATCTGCAGGGATAAAACACACGAAAAAGACAGTCACGCTTTGTTGTATAAAATCGTACGAAAATTAGCTAAACATTTACTGTTTTTGACGTATTCGGAGACAAATTTATATTTTTTTTGCAATGTTGTATTTGTTGCCCTAGCGATGCCACCTGTATTATTTCACTATGATTGTAAATATCGTAGGATTTGTGTAGTCCACCACTACTTTATAGAAAAGGTTACCAAAAAGTAGAGTTCATATTTTTCATATTTAAAGTAACAAAAATTATTTATTTTTGGGTTTTAAAGAAAATGTTGTCATTTATTAGGAGTAAAATTAAAGCCCAAAGTCGAAACAATAAAGTCGACGAGATATATTTTTGAAAATTCAAACATCGATATCGTGAGTTTTCCGAAACTTGACTCTCACCCGTAACGCCTTTTTTTTTTTTTTTTTGACTCAGTTTGTACAAAATATTTATAGCAGTTTTTTAAGGACATATATGTATGCATTTGCTTAAAATCTTTAACTAACATTTCGCAAAATGAAGAGAAAGTTTAATTCATTTTAATCGAAGCGGTCTTTGTTGGTTGGAAAATGTTGGTTCTAGGGTCTTAACCCTAGAAACAATGGCCACTGTATATTTATTGTATCAGGCGATTTTAATTCGATTAGACAAATCGAATCAATATTAATTGACAATAAGTTGTCTCGTGGATTATTGCCCACAAAAACAGCTAGTCCAACGAACGCATCATACGGAAACCAAAAGAGTCTTATTTGATTTTTTTTTGTGGATATTTCAAACGTTGGTGATAAAATAAGGTTTGCCAAAAATTACTTACGGGTAAAAGAATAATTTTTCCTTCTTGTGTCTGAATGCCATTTTTTATACATGCGTCACGCCTTTGAAATTGTCTTCCACAAGCTCAGCGACTTAATAGTCATGCAAGTAGTTTAAGGAATATCTTATTATATTTTTTGCAGTGCAGTAAATTTTGAATTGTATAATATAAATATTTAATAGCTTAATTTGGTTTTATCTGAACAAATGTGTGATCCCTAAATGTAACTTATGTTCTCTGCTTTCCTGTCTGTACTTTAACTATAAGATAAATCTTGTTGAACAGGAATTAAATAATAAATAAATAAAAAAAAAAATAGTTTATAAATTTTAAAACCTTAATTAAGGAAATTTATAAAAGTTTTTATATTTACCAAAAAGAATTAAGAAACAATAGTGATAAAATTTGGCTTCAAATTACAAAATTTTATGGGTTTCTCTACATTTCTTTGAAAATTTTACTCTGTTAAGTTTTTAATTTTCATTTGATTTCTTTTGGTAAAAAAAAGTTTTGATATATTATCTTTTTTACAGAAGTTTTTTCTCTGCAGTTTAAGTCCATCGAAATGTTATTTAATAGCAATTAAGTTTATTTATCAAACTTAATTGAAACTGCTGCCACGTTATCTCAGACATATAATGAAAATAGATTTTAATTTTTGCTTTTTGCCAGCCACAGGAAAAAGTTTTTCCTAATATTGTTTTTTTTTTTTTTAATTTACCAATCTAAAAGTAATTCGAAAATAAATAAAAAATAGAGAAAAATAGATATGTAATAGTATTTTAAACGTTAGTTAGTAAATGGAGAAAAAAATAGGAGGTGGTACCTTTTTTTGACTATTTAAGCTAAGTAACACGTTTAAACTTCAATTAAGGAGTTGAAACTTGTACATTTTCTTACATTTATATATATTTAGAAAACTATTTTTATTTTTTTATATTTCAAACAATAGAATAAACATTTTATTTTTTACATCATTTAGGTATTAATTGTATTTATCATGGTATTAAAAAATTTATACTACCAATTAAATGTTATTTTTCCTTTTTATACTCTCGAGTACCACTAATGGTGAATGAGGGTTTATTAAGTTTGTCATTACGTGTGAACATTTTTTAAAATATAATCTGGGAATTTATATCTCATGGTGAGTAACATTAATTATATAAATTTTCGTATTAATGGGATGTGTATTCTAAGATAAATTACAATTTATAAAGCTGTTATACTTTAATAGTCTTATTCCTTCAATATTTTCCAGGAATATTTGCTAACAGAAATATACAAACAAAAAATTCTGCTAGTGCATTTCCGTCAAAAGGTCCACCGTGACCGAAAATTTAAAAGTTATTAAGAGCTTATTATTTTACGATATTGTTATAGAGAAATATTTAGATTTTACTAATTTTTTTAATTTACCCATAAATTTGTTCACTTAGATAAACAATCAGACTGCAAAGTTGTGCAAACGTAATTTCTTATTTGTGAGAATGTTTTATTGCATCTTTTTTTTAATATTATCTTCCTTAAAAAGGTGATATTTGATGAAAATTATTCCAAAAAATTTTCTAACATGGTCTGTAATCTAAGAAAGAGTTCGAAGAGAAATATGTTATTCGGATTAACGGTTAATTTTTATTTTGTTTTAATCATTATTCAGTTTAATTATTATGGAAAAAATTTCACGTTCGAAATGTCACGTATCGAACCAGATTTTGGCTTAAACAAAAAAAAATACAGAAGATTTTGGATTCAAACCAAAGACATTTTAATGTTACATTGTTTCTTAAAATTCTGAAAGTAGTTTGACTAAAAAAATGTGCCAGGTTTTGCTGAATTACGACTTTTTATACATGGCCACAAAAACTACATACTTCTATTTTTTTCACGTTCGAACCGCTACTTCTTTTGCCATTGTCTTTGACCTGGAATCGCGCTCCCCATAAGCTTTAGCATAGATAATAGTGCTTTCTTAGTGCTATAATTATAGGGTTAAAAGAACGTAAAAATATTTGTTGTTTAAAATGTTATTGCATTTTTGATGGCTACGACTGTCACGTTCAACACTTTGGAATTACCCATATCTAGTTATCCTAAGCAATTATTGAATAGAAATCCAGCACAAGCGGTGTAGTATGAAAAGAGTTATGAACGCAAATGTGAAACAACCTCCCTTAAAACTGATTTTTTATTTTTACAAAAGCAAAATCACGAATTGATATAAGAAGATTTTGCACAAATTCGTTGTATAAGACTAAAAATCATACAAAAAAGTACGCCTTTAACTGCAACGAATAATGCCTTTGTAATAAAATTTGATCTGTTATAGTTTAATACGACTAGAAATCACACTGTCAAATTACGTAAAGATCGGTCTTTAATTTACCATAGGCACCATAACGTTAATGGACCTACCTAAATTTGAAATTTGGTAAAATTTAGGTGTTTTTAATACTATGTAGAAATCACTCTACCGCATGTTGTGATGAACGATCTATAATTTACAATAGGTTCAATATAAAATGCCCTCCTGAAGATCACTTTAATACACCTAATAATATTTTATAAAACAAATCATATTTTTTAAGTTTTTTTAAATAGAATTCCATACGTCTAAAACCGTAGCATTTTTCAGTTTAGTTTTTATACAAATTTGTTGAAAATTTTAAGATCTCGTATAAAGCACACTCCTTAAAAGTATTGAAACTCTCGGTGAAGGGTATCGAAGATTCGGCACAGCTGAATATAGCACTCTGTTGTTTTTTTTTTTTTTTTTTTTTTTTGCTACATTTATATTTATTTTTCCCAAAACTGTATTTAATAATGTTTAAACTAAACTTAATACTGCTTAGATTTTTTTCCATTTTTCTTCCTCAATATTTTCTTTTCTCCTTTTTTCAATTGGGTATTAAAAACATTTGTTACTAATTATCGTGGTAATAAAAATAAGGCAAACTGTTGTAAAGAGAATTTAAAAAGTTCGTTCTTATTGCTGCCATTTAAGAAAAATAAATGCAAAAGAAAGGAAAAAATAATGGAAAGAGTATAAAATACGAAATCAATATTAAGTGAAAATTAATTAATATTAATTGATTTGGTAATTTTTATTTTTTATTATTTTGCATAAAACGTTTACAATAAATTATGTACAATTAAGCAATTTAAATGTAGGAATGTAAAATAGCCTTAAAAATATTCAACATAACCATAAAACTGCGAATAGTTTTAGAATTGCTTATACAATTTAATATGAAATTTGGTTGGCCTTGAAATACAACAATAAGTTTTAATTAATTTCATTTGCAAATATGTACATATTATGCTTTTTCTTCGTTTTAAGGATTTTTATCACTTACATATTACTAATTTCAAAAGTCTGTTTTTTATTCTTTGTTTTAATGCTAATGGACAGTTAACGTTCTTCCTTTAATATAATCACATTTTTCAATAACTAATAGTTAAACTAAACGTTGTAGCTTTTTTGATCATTGCTTAAGAGTTTTAAAATCTGGCAGCCTTTTTTTCCACGAGAGTTTAAAACCCGTTAACAACATCAAGTTAAGATTAAGTAAAATTAAAAATTATTTTTTAGACTTCCCTTATAGTTTTCTTTTGTTATTAACTAGTTTAAGCAGCCTGTCATTGAATTTTTTTTTAATTAATATCATAAAAGTATTATGGTCAAGTGTTGACTTTGTTTTTAAATATTATTAGTTTTTTCTAAGTTCTATTAAAAACAAAATTAAGTTTTACAGTATTTTTTAAATCAATGTTCTAAAAATAAACACTAAATATCGCTCCTTAGTGTTCGGTTCGGTAGATTTGTGGAAAACACAAACGCTAATAGTGCTTGTGTAGAAAATCATTAAAAAAATAACTTTTCCCTGTTACGTTTCTTTACACGCAAATAGAAAAATTCTTCACATGTGATTATAACTTCAGTGAAAAAATCCAATCGTATGTAGCGACGCAAATCGAAATCATAAAAACGGATTTAACCAATTTTTAAAAAGCGACGCAAATAAGACCGACGCAAATAGGACCGACGCAAGTCAGGGCTCTAGTGTTTATTTTTTGCAGTATCGATGGCATTCATATAATTGTAGAATTCGAATTACTAATGCTTCTAATGAAAGCCACCACATTGTGATGGGGAAAGAATTTTTTTTTTTTTTTTTTTGTTTAATTTCCAATAATTTTTGTATTTCGAAAAATTGATTTTGACGTTTTGGACTGTTCTCAATATACATAATTGTAAATATTTCTTGTGTGTTTTATTGATGCCAGAAAATCGTCATAACACTATTTATTACTCTTAGTAAAAAAAAATCGTCAATCGTCATTTTACTGTATTTTCTCAAAAAAATCGTCAAAATGACGAAAACTCGTCCCATCTAACGACCCTGTTCACAAGTATCTTTACTTTTGTTAAACATCTGTTATGATATTTTTTAGATTTAATAGTGCTACCATACTTTTATCTTAATGAAATAAGACTATTTACATTACAATAAAAACAAGTAAGAAAGTATAGTCGGTCAAGCCCGACCATATGATACCCAGCACCACAGTACTTAAAAACACATCATGCTTATGTGTCCATATAAATATGGATTTCTCTATGTTTAAAAACTTCATTAAAATCGGTTTGAAAGTTTGTGAGAGGCAGAAATTGCCCCCTACATCCCCTTGTGGTCCTATTTTTGAAAAACTGTATAACTTATGTGTCCATATAGATATGGATCTACCTATGTTTTAAATTTCATTAAAATCAGTTTGAGAGGCAAAAATTGCCCCTTTCTCCCCTTGTGGTCCTATATTTTTTAAAACTGTATAGCTTATGTGTCCATATAGATATGGATCTATCCATGTTTTAAATTTCATTAAAATCGGTTTGATAGTTTCTGAGAGGAAGAAATTTCCCCCTATCTTCCCTCGTGGTCCTACGATTTGGCCCATTTTCAATAGGCATGGTCCTTGTGCCAATAAGAACCTATGACCCAAATTTTATCAAGTTATCTCCAAAGTTGCGACCTGTACTTTGCGCACAAGGTTACATGGACAGCCAGCCAGCCTGCCAGCCAGCCGGACGGACATCGTTTGTTCGACTCAGAAAGTGATTCTATACTTTAAGTGACGGTATACTTTAAGGTGGGTCTAGGACCACTATTTTAAGGCGTTACACACATCAGCACAAATGCATAATACCCTCTCCACTATTGTGGTGTGGGTATAAAAATAAAACTGTATTTAAATATAATTTAGTTAAATTAATATAAAAATAAAAATAATTTCCAATTTTTAGGATATTTATTTAGGAAAAAATTACAAACAAATTTTCTATGAAAATGTTACTTAATAAACGTTTGTTAAATTAAATAATCGATTGTAAATACTTAAATCCTTATTTTGTTCATTTTCTTATTAACCTTAATCGTATTTATTTACAGTTTGGTTGTTTAAGGCCCGTTTTCACAACTTACAAATAGCTAAAGGTAGGATTGTATCGGCCGTATGAAAAGTGTTCCATTATTACAACTGTACTTAAACCTACTAGGGAGGATGAACCTTAATTTACTTTATCGCTCACTTTTGGTAAAGTAAAGTTTTAATAACGGAACATCTCTTTATAAGGCCGGTTAAAGTCTTCTTTTAGCTATTGGTAAGTTGTGAAAACGGGCCTTAGTGTTCTTTAATTAAGATAAAAGTATGGTATCACTACTAAATATAAAAAAAAATTATAAAAACTTGTATTTATTTACAAGGTGGTTTAAAAAAACAGCTGACTGTTATTGATATGCCTTTTGTTGTGATATTAAAGCCTCCTTGCTTAGTCCGAGTTTGGACGAGTGAACATTTGGAAGAAAAACATCTGGAATACACTTTTGTCACACAACCGAACATGTTGCCGGAAACATTCAGTTACTATTGTTGTTTTCTTCTCAAAAAGCAAAGAAAATGAGATCAAAGAGTGTTGCCGAGTACCCAACATAAAAACCATTCTCTCTTCCGCATCCGTAATTTCTTACCAAACAAAATGTTTCCCTTCCAAATGTTTTCCTGCCTAAATGGGCACTTAGTTATACACAGTTAAAACTTAAATTAAATTTAAAAGTACTAGATGGGTGAAATTAAGTTTCATATAAGTGTGTAGTTAAAAACAGAAATTTGTATTTAAATATAAATGTGATTTAAAATCAAACCTAAAAGTTGGCTGTAAGTACGTATTTTATTACGAAGACAATTATTGGCTATTAGAGGCAGGTTATACGTTGCGCATTTAAAACCGTGCGACACAAGATTATAGGCGGGGGATGTAGAGTTGCAAGGGGTTGACAAAGCAGAATGAAACAAAAATTGAACTTTGACATGTATAATCGTGTAAAAACCATTTGTTATTAAATGACAAATTGAAATTTATCTCTACATTAAAATTTTATTCGTAAAACTTCTCTATTTTTTAAAAGCAAACAGGCAGATTTGTTTGTCTGCTTTTTATGCGTTTAACGTTTCACCTCGCATTGGCTAATAGCCTGACGTCGTATACCTGTACCGAGTTACAGTTTTTGATGTTTTGCTGTTTTCAGCACTAACCATATACAATCGTTTTTAACCTAAAATTCATAACGTGTTTTGTCTGGTGGAGAACCGTAACTAACTTTAACCTCATAAATCTTAGACGATGTACTAGAACCAATTAAAACTCAGATTGATTACCAATGGTGATCAAAATACTCTAGAGCGCATTCTCGAAATTGTATTAAGTAAACAATTAAAAAAATAATTTTTTTTTTTGCAAAACCGTAAAATGACATAACTTTTCTATTTTGCAGTCAAATAGCTTTAATCATTTTGAAAATTTTATAGCGAAAGTTAATTTTCTGTGAAATTTAAGCTGATAATTCAATCAGAATCTTCCTTTTCCTTACATTTTTTATAATATTTTCGCCGTTAAATAACAAGATTTCCTGCTAAGTTTTAATATAAAAAAACTCCTCTTATTTGTAAATTATAAACAACACTTATTTAACAAAACCAATAAGTAAATTTTATTCTTTTCATTTTCATTTTCTTTAAAAATCAAAAGTTTCTTTCCATTTTCATTTTAAACAACTTTCTTTTAACAATATGTTGCATATTTTCTTAAAAAAATAATTTAATATATGCCCCGATAAGTAATTAAAAATATGTTTTTTCTTCTTGCCCTTTTTTCATATTAATTCTTATTTATTAAACTGGGTGGCAAGGAAAGAAAAGCACGGTTAAAAGTAGGTTAAAGGGAAAGAGAGTTTAGTGTCTGTTAATATAATCAGCTTTAGTAATTACACTACACTTGACTGGATCTCTGGAACAAAATGTAGGCATGTAAATGAATTTATCTTTTACAATTTGCTCATTTTTGCAATAAAAATAACACTGTTTAAATAATAATACCACTAAAACAATTTTGACAAGAATACAATCTGGCAACTTTAATGATAACAAAAATATTACTGATTCACAAACAAACGGTATTTGACGGCAAAGCGGATGTAGGAGAATTTAATTACATACTTAATGGTGCTGCTTTACTAGATTTTAAATGAAATTCGAAGTTTTCCTTAATTTTTAAGCAATTGCATAAAATTTCAAGTAAAAAAAGTAAAAAAAATGATGGTTGCTTTAAACTTTTGCCGCTGAATTTCTTTTCAATTCCCTTTTAATGTTTTAACTACGAATAAAAGAAAACAGCGTGCTTCCCAACCCCTTTTTTCTTGCTTCACTTTTCTAGAAACTCAAAAATTGCACAACGAAAGTTGAAGCATGTGAACCGGCACAAAGACAATCTGTCAACTTTAATAATGATATCATTTAGTGCTGGCTTATACACGCCAGATTTGGCTGACTAGGTTTTCTTACATTCTCTTTTTAACCTGCGTGTACGTTCGTTCATATAAAATCAGTTTGTATCGTGACTTTTCTTGTTCTTTATCTTAAACTTAAAAACTCAAGACTTGAGATATTAAACTTGATGTGTGTGAACCAGCTCTTTTACAGGAGAATGAAAAAACTTAATAAAAATTATAGTCTTGTAGTCGCTATTTTTTTTTAAACGCAATTTTTCATTAAATTGCTTAGAAAATTTAATAAAAAAACTGCGTTTAAAAAAATCGCGACTACAAGACTATAATTTTTATAAAGTTTTTTCCTTCTCCTGTAAAGTAAGGAAAACGTTAGTTAGGGCTTTTCTATATTAAAGTAACGATATGCTTGAACTACCAATACAATACAATATGACAACTCTAATGACAATGTCATTAACCTGCAAGCTTCACGTTTAAGGTTTGCCTATCAAGTTTATATACATTCACACTTTTTAACTTATTGAGTCATACTTTTAAAAACTGATTTGAACTTTGTGTCCTACAGCTTTCAGTCAAGAAAACAGCTGATATTTTTTCTTCTGTTACAAAATATTTTACCATTTTGCATTGTGTTTTTGACAATGCCAATTGCTAATAATTAATTTAATTGAGCATCACGGACGTTATTGCATGTACTTAAGAAGACGGATGTGCGAGGACACACAGAGTAGATAAAGACAGTTGAGCACATTCTGTGTCTCTGTCCTACGTTACAAAACAGCAGGCTGAGATGGCTTGGTAGTAGGTTCATGGGCGAACTAAGAGATGTATCGGGCTGTGGGCTCGAGAATCTGACGGGATTCGTTATGGGCACAAACTGGTTGTAGAAATAATATTTGGGAACTAAGACTAATGGCCAATTTTCAGGATTGATATTAAAACACATTTATGTTTAAAATCGTTTTATATACAAAATTCTCTTCTTCACTAAACACTTAAATAAAACTTAATTCACCGATGTGGTACATTTAAATTCAACTTAAGTTTCCATTGGAATAATTTAGCAAGGTGGCATCAATATGATAACAATACAACAACAACAGGCAAAGCAATATCATTCAGCTGTTTTTTGAGACCACCTTGCAAATAAATAAACTTTTTTATGATATTTTTTTGTATTTAGTAGTGCTGCCATACTTTTATCTAAATTAAATAAGACTTTTCAAATAAAACTCAAAAAATCAATCTGTATTTAAATACGATTTAAGTTTATATGAAAATTCACTTAATATAGACTTAAATACTATCCTGAAAATTGGCCATAAGACTAATATCTGCCTGCTTTTTAAACTAATATAATAATTTTCGTTTAGAAATTAATATTGAAAACAAAAACAAATTTGAGTTTTTTTATTATTGTTTCAATATAAATTTCTAAACGAAAATTGTTATACTAGTTTGAAAAACAGGCGTGATGTATATAAGGGCTGTTTTTCCTTCTGCTCCGATGGCAGCTTCTACTATTGCATGTGCTTTCCTTCTTCTTCCACGTTTCTTCTTTATTTCTCAAGGTGTCGCAATTGACCTGTACACCAGCCTTTCTAACTAACCATTCCTATTCATTTTGCTTAAAAATTTTATTTTTTTGTTAACTTTTAAGTAATTATTTTAAGCTTTACTAATATTGGGTATAACGTTAATTTACTTTTTAAATTCAGTTACAATTAAGAGTTTTTTTTTTTTCTTATATTTTCCTTTTTTTAAATGACAAATCTCTTTTTTGTCTAATATATTTTTCATAAACCTTGTTAAGTGATGATATGCTGTTTTAAAAACATTTCAGTAAAATTCTTTTATTCTTTTTCTTCAATTTAACACGTTTTTTTGCAAATCATTTGATTAGTATTTGAAATAAATCATGTATTTACGGTTGAAAATTGTAACATAAAAATAAAAAAAAAAATAAAAAATGAAATATATTTGTCTGGCTGGCTTGGTAATGTGATTATAAACGTTATCGATATGCAGTTACCAGTCAGTTTAACAAACAGACTATCCTTTCGTTTTTGTTAAAATATTTGTACAAAAAAAAACAAAGAAAATTCTACCAAAAAATATATAAAACTTTTGTTAAGGGAGATGAGTTAAAATGAATAAAAATCCTACGCACCCTTGAATACTCTAGAAACAACAATGTTTAGCAATAAAAAGGAATGACTTTATACTCGTTCGTATATAGTTTTTTTTTTTTTGTCTTGGCTTGTTATTTGCCACTGCCACTTACACGTCACTTAATCGAATTATCATCAAAAAACATGGCGTCAAACAAATGAGAGACCAAAGAAACATACACACACATCTATATATATATATACTCACAGTTAGTAAGCACAGCGGGTGTTGCCATATAGAATTCAGCGGTTTTGGTCAGTATGATTTTTATTTAGGAGGAGTTTTTTCTTTTTTATTTTCTTAAATTCTGCCTTTCTTGAATTTATCTTTGGAAAAAGATTACCTTAAAAAAATCAGTGAAAAAAGTAAATGTTTAAGCCAAATGGTTTTGTCACTGTTTGAGGTTATGTTCACTGACAGTTTCGATTATCTCTGTAGCATATTAAAACCTTTTGCACAACAAGTAATCTGAATAAGTACTTGAAAAATAGAAATTTAGCTTTGACTATGTAATATCCTGCAAAAAAAGATTTTGCGTGTTTTAATAGAATTTTTCCTTTTTTGTTTTTTTTTTTATCAGACAGAAAAAATCCAAAAAAAAACCAAACTAACAAGGGATCGGATATAAATTTTCGTGTTAGGAATTAATGTGATTTGTTAGAGTATCCATTACAGTAAGTTTTACTGTAAATTTTATTTCTTTTTGTTAAATTGTTGAAGTGATTAAATTTACTTTTTTTAGTGTATAAAAAAAAATATAATAGATATATGTAAATTATATTTAACACATTTTCTAAGGCATTTTTTATTTTTTTTAATTCCTTTTTAGATATGAACAAGGGTTCACCAATTGACTATAAAAGTGGCTCGGCCTGTTCGACACCTACCAAGGATACTTTAAAAGGTTATGAACGTTCGGCTAATAATTGTATGGGTCCTGTGCTTCCGCCTCGTAGTGTTATGAGCGGTATACCCTCTCATCATTATTCGGCACCCATGAACTTTCGCAAAGATTTGGCGGCTCGCTGTTCTGCCAAATGTATAGCCATTGTAGCTGTTTCGATATTTGTGGCCATGTGTATTTTGTTGATATTTTTAACAGGTATTTCAAACAAAATATACAATTTCAAACAACAAAATATATGTGTACTACTAAATTTTTTATTTTATTTTTTTTTTTTCTAAAAAGGTTTTGGTGTTCTTCATTGGTCTCCCTCTGCCCCCTGTACAGTTCTAGTCGGCAATGAGGCTTCCGAAGTGACAGCAGCCAAAAGTACTAATACGGATCTATCGAAATTACACAATTCATCGTTGCGCTCAAAAACTGGACAACCCACCATGGTTACAACGGCCACATCTTCACTGTCCTCCTCTCAAGCGGCTGCTTCATCTGCATTTCAATCTACCTCAGCCTCTTCGGTGGCTGTGGGTTCAGCGGCAGCAACTTCCTCATCGTCCTCTTTCTCCTCTGCTGGCTCGTTGTCATCGTCAACATCGCTGTCACAAGCATTGGCAAATAGCAATATTGGAGGTAATTTATATCAAAGTTTTAATTATTTTTAAATGAGTTTTTTCATACAAAAAAAGTTAAATCAAAGTAGAACAAAGTAAAAGAAAACTAATTTAGTTTTGAATAGGAAAAACAAGGACTGTAAAATCTATTTTTTGTTCTACGAAGTAAACGAGAATCAGAACATTATTTTCAGCTTAATAATTAAGTGTTTTTCTGTTTAACTCTTTTTGTATTTTGGTTTTTTTTTTAAAGAATTGTTAATTCCTTTTTTTATACCTTGCTGGCAAATGCTGGGAAAATGTGCTGACAAGTTAAGAAAAATAAATTAATAAAACAGTTAATTAATTTAACGGATCAAGACAAAATCGGAAATGATATTTTTTTAATGCTTTATTTACTAAATTAATCAAAAAATTTTAAAATCCCTAAAATCACTTTAAAAAAACTTAATTTATATAAATAACTCCTTAAAATAAAGCTAACTAACCCCCAATTTCACCAAGTTCAGTTATAATTAACTATCAGTTATAGCCGTCAAAACATATTGTTAACTGGAAATTAAAGTAATAGTTAGTTTTAACTGAACTTGGTGGACTAAAAAATATTTAATAAAAACTTAAAAAGTTAAAAAATGTAATTTATGATTACATAAAAACCTTTAAACTCCGTAAAAATTATAATTTAAGCATTTTCAGTTGATTCACATTCGTTAAATACACTCATACTTCACACAATAACAAAACAAAGAACTGCCATATTGTTATTTTCCTAAAAAAAGGATTGCTTTCACATGTCAAATTTCTTAAAAGATCATAATAACTTTAGAGGTGACTCTTGTTTACAAATTTATGGAGGCAGCACTCTGAATGAGAACAACAAAAATTACAATATGGCGTTCATTTGTTTTGTTGATTAATGAGAGTATGAATGTTTAACGGAAATAATAGCTAAAACGGATGTTTAATCTTTTGGTTACAAGTTAAAGGTGACAGTACTTTTAAAGAGAAAAAAATTACAATATGGCGTTCATTTGTTTTGCTGAGTAATTGTGTAAGAACTTGAATGTTTAACCGGATATCAGAAATATTTTAGGGAGTTATTTTAAGATAAAAGTGATTTATAGGTTTTTTTGTATACATTTTTTTTTTATGAATTTTAAAATAAAATTAACAGATTTACAGAAAAAATTTTTGTTTTTTATGTTAAAAAACTAAACTTAAATTTGAAATGTAAAATAAATAATTATTAGAAGAACCAAAATACAAGTTTAAAGCTTAATACAAAACTTAATTGCATAATATAAAAATGTTAAGTATGTATTATATAAAAAAAAATCGTATTTCGTAAATTTGAGATGATAAACAGATTATAAAAAAGTCTATATAATTATCTGTAAACATATATCGTACAAATATAGATTATGATAGACAATTAATAAGAAACTACATTAAGGAAATCAATCGGATCCGTGGTTTAAGCCAAGATTTTAATAATCATCAACAATTATATAATCAACCGAAAAACATACAAATTCTAAAGCGAAAACGTTTTCGCCGAAGTTTATCAAAACGAGAAATGGAAAAAGAAAATCTCCAACATTCTGAAGATACAAACTTTTATGAAAAAATGTTGATACCATCGGTTAAACAAACTCAAGATTTCCTTGATAATATTGAGAAGGTCGAATATAATGAAGAAAACGTATTAAAAAAGGATTTTTCTGATTTCGATGATAATGATGATGATGATAAAAAAAGTAATTATCAAAGCAAAATTTCAAAAGAACAAAAGTTACAAACATTTAGTACCAATATACCTTTAAGTTTTCCAACAACCACCTTAATAACTGAAGACATTATGGAGGATTTAATTTCCTCTACTACTGCCGCACAAGTTTCTCTAACTTCTTTGCCTTCGGAAGATGATAAAACTTTTAAAATCAATAACATATTAAAATCCAATCAAAATAAAGAACAAAATATTAACAAAGAAAATAATCACAATAAACAAGAAGCAAACAACAAAGAAAAAAAGGAACAACATATTTTAGAACTAGATAAAGATGTAAAACAAACTTTAGCCCCAGCAGCTTTAACTAAATTTAGCTCACCTAAATATGAAGAGGACATAGAAACCACCACAAAATTATATACTATATTTGAAAATTATAACTATGATGAGGAAACAGTTTTGGTGCCTGAAGATTTTAATATAGAATTACAAAATTCCAAAGAAATAAATAAAAATCTTATGAAAAAATCCTTACAAAGCCAACCAGATAACAATGACAAGTTTAATGATTTAATAATAACTTCACTTAACGATAACGATAACAATGTAAATAATGGCAATCAAAATGTTATTACTGAAAGCAAAAAGAGAAAGCCTGTAAATAGCAAGAAAAAAAATGAGAGTACCCTCTCGTATTTAGTAACTGAGACCATTAGTGACAATAAATCTACTGAAAATGAAAATAATAATAATGATGAAGATGATGAAAAAGCTGCTGACAGCAATAATTTTCAAATCAATCGTTCCAAACAGAAAGAAAACATTGATTCAGTAGCATTTAATGGCCACCGTTTAGTTGACAACTACGATGACATTTATTTAAGTCAAAAATTTACGCAACAAGAAAAAATTCTGAACAATCAACAAAAAACCAATATCTCATCTATATTGTCCCAGTCTAAGGATAAACAAGATAATGAAGATTCCCTAGAAAATCTTATGTTAAATGATGGTTTATTACCCTTAAACGCACACCATGGTTATGAGGACATGGATTATGCTCAACATTTAGAGGACATTGATATTGTTAAACTTGAGCAAACACATTCGAATGAAGAGGAACTTTATAAAACTATTAATATAACAAAACATAAGAATAAAGATAAATTCAGGAAATATAAATCACAATTAAACACTCACAACTATGATAAGCAAGAAAATGAGGTTATAATTCCACAAGAAAGCGATAATTTCGGAAATCAGCAAATTTATAGCAAACCCGTTACGTCAGCACCCATATTCATTAAGCCCAACAAACCCGAACACAAAATTGATGTAACTAATGACGGTGTGCAAGACAAACGGATAATAGTTAACCTTACTATTGCTTCCAATGATGGTTCAGGTAATATGTATACCTTACATGTTAATATACCGGCTTTTGATCAAACAGGACAGGTGCAAAATATGGAGCAGGTTTTGAGTCATGAAAAGTTACCAATAAAAGAAATTTTAGAAAAGCAAGAAGATAAACCCACAAAGAAATCAATGGATTCAGCTCAAGAATCGCATTACGAACAACTTAAAACTAGTCCCTATTGTATACCAGAACCACCACCTTCTATACCAGAATGCCCTTGCGCCTGTGGTTTATTTGGGAGCAGTACAACTGAAAAATCTTCTATTGACCCTGACCTAGACCAAGACTGGTTCCAAAGTTCAACTTTTACTACAAGAAACACTGAAACCACTTCTAAAACTTTAACAACTATTTCTGACACTACATCACCATCCGCCATTTTAACTAACCCAGCAAGAAATTATGTTAAAAATGTTAATGTTGATGATATCGATAATAATATTAATGTTGACACTACTACTACTACCACCTCTAATTTAATTGATGATTTTACTGCTGTTGATTTTGAAACTAATCTGAATAACAAAAATTCTTATGAAAATGGTGAAAAGTTTGCATGTCCTGATGTTATGCCCATACTTATACTTGAAGGTGATTTGTATTAAAATGTTTTTGTTTTTTTAACTAACAAAAAACTAACTTTCAATTTACTACTAATAAAATAACAAGAAAATAATTACTAAATTATGTTTAAGCTCATTTACATTTTAATTAAACAATAACATTTCTTTAAAAAAAAGAGTTTATTAAAGTTGTTGCTTTAGTAAAAATTCTAAAAAATTGTTTCACAATTATACACATAAATATTTTAAATAGAAAATTTAGAAAACTAGTGAATATTTCTAACAAAATTTCGTAGAAAAGTAAAATTTTTTATTAGTCAATATTAAAGTTTAAAACAAAGTCGGCTTCGTGTACATCTCGCCGAAGGCATTTGCTTCGGCAAAGACTTCTTCTAGATCGAAAAAAACACCTAAAAGATACTGTAAGTTATAAGCATTGATGGCGTCTACTTTTTTGCTGTTTTTCATCTTAGGCAGACCCTTAATTTCCTCTTATTAAAGTTATTTAAACCGATTAAGGCTGAAAATCTTTTAACGTCGCTTAATAAATTATTTACGGCGCCTTGTCGTAAAGCCAAATCAAATTATTTCTCAGTAAATTGTGAATAAAATCAAAAGTAGTGCACCGATTACGATAAAATAAGCATCATTTCATTCGAAATTATGTTAATTATGTATCAAACTGTGATTTTTGTCTCTTTTTTATTTTTCATAAATTTTTAAAGAACAAAAAATTTGTTTTTTTTAAATTTTCCCTTTTTTCAAAAATTTAACGATATCTGTGAAACTACAGCTACAAAGCGCAAAAAAACAATGTAAGCACAGCTAAGAGATAATGCTGTTACCGAGTTTCGGATTTTTTTGCTAACTGAATATGGGCAGCCGTTATCAAGTTATTCCAATATATGTAGTGAAAGTGCCTTAATTTTGGACAAAACGGTATATTTCGAAAAGTAGAGCTGATAGAGAAAAACGTTAACAAGATTTGAAATCAGCGAACTCAAATTAGTAAAAATTTGCAATCAAACCGCACAAAATTTTAAATTTAAATTTCAAGTTCAAGTTTATGAACCTTTTACCAGCTAGCCTCGGTAGAAAAAAAAAAAAAAAAAAAAAATTTATATAATTTATAGATTTTAGTTCCTGTTATTTGTTTTGTATAAAAATATAAAAAAAAATTGTGTTCGTCAATGAAATATTCGCTCTATCAACAAACAAACATAAACTTCTTTAACAGCTGATACGTCAAAACGGAAAAAGATTTTATTTTTATCAGGTTCATCCGCAACGCCACGTCTCGTTTACGTAGGAGTTCCTTTTTATACAAAAGCTTGGTAAACATCACAGCTGATCCGCAACGTATACGTTTACATAAGAGTAACGAGACCGTTAGGTTTAAAATTATTCTATAACATAAATGGCGTCTAGCTGCCTTAAAATGACTGATCTAAGTTGCAATACTTTTCTGTATCTAATGGGTCGTTTACGGATGGCAACTCTATTTCAGTTCAGTTGCCAGCAGAGAAATCAGGCAACGCCGCTCAAGTTGAAGTATACAACATCTTTTTTATTTTATATTTTAACATGAGCTGCGTTGCCTGATTTCGCTTCTGGCCACTCAACTCCAGTTCAGTTGGCATCCGTAATGGAACCATAACGTCGGCTTAATATGCAAACCTGCTAAATCCACTTTGTAAGTAAATAGAGATTTTGATGACGTGTGGTAAAGAAAGATACGTCTCGTCGACCAGCATGTAGTTTTTCTTCAATTTAAGCCTTGAAGTGTGTTAAACCAACTATGTATATTTTTGGTTTTTCTCTCAAGCTGCAAATAGAAAAAATAAAAAGTTTTTGTCTCTCCTGCAAAATTTACTGAAAGAGAGTGAGCAGGTTTGCATATCAAGCCGACGATAAGTTTATTTAAAAACTTCAACGTGCAACCATTTCCAAATAACTTCTAGCGGTGCATTGGTCTAAGCTATTCCTTTTTTTATTATTTTAAATCACTAAAAAATTGTGAGAAATAAATGTCAACAGCCTTTATAAAATCTTTAGCAGCGCCATCTTTTAAACATTGACGGGGCTGCACGGCCATTTTGCATTAAGGTTAATTATTGTCAATAAAAATTTTGTATTAATAACACTTATTTGTCTCTTTTAATATACATATGAGTAGGTGAGATGCAAAACTCGTTCGTTACACCTTTTTCGAATTTTGGGAAAATGCAAAAAACATATAGCGCCGGATTAACTGGACCAAATTAGTTGAACTTTTTTGATTTTGAAGTGTTATGCCATTCTTGATTAATAACTCAACAGTTGAAAAATTGAAACCAACTGTATATGGAAAAATAATAGATTTAATTTTGTAACGAACGAGTTTTGCTACGAATTTTCGAAAGAAACTAGTTTTGCTACAATCCGTAGGGGATCGAACTAGTTCTGAAACGCACTTTAGCCCACCAGGAAAATTAATCATTTAACTTTAGTATATTTTGACAGTCCAAAAACAATGTAGCAATAGTTCTGTTCGTTGGAGATAAACTACCCAACTCACATTGTTTTTTAAAATACGTTTTTTATACAGTTGGAATCGAAATTTTTCCTCTATCGATGTGTAAATTCCCATAAGTCCTATCTAATGTAGTTTTCGAAATAGAAAAGTTAAAAACAACAACAAGTCCAACTTACTTAGACGTTAAGGGCATCAAGTGTACTTAGTTTTGATTACCACTGGATTTGTAGTCAATAAGGAGAATTTGCTTAGAGGCAAAGAAGAGTCTTTTTTTTGTAATTGTAAAGTGAGATAAATTAAAACAGTATTTTGGTTTTATTTTTTATTTAGTTAAATATTTCGACCAACTTTGTTAATCATTCACAGGAAAATAAAATATATTTTTATTTAAACATGCGTTTGCTTCTTTAGTTGTTACTCGTAAAATTTTGTATAACTCATTTTGAAGAGGTAAAAAAAATTGTGTAAGTCTGTATTTTTTTTGTATAACTCATTTTGAAGGGATAAAAAAAATTGTGTAAGCCTGTATTTTTTTTCGGAAATAGCACACCTTTTGTTGTTGGACTTGATGCTGTTGCGTCAAGGGATTGAACAGTACCAATACCAACATGAGAGGTAAAGAGCACCAAGTCCAATTTATTAAGTAAACGTATGTTACCTTATATGACGTTATTTTATTAAGGATATTATTGACATAAATAAAATATATTAGAGTCATAACATTTATCTTCAGTGTACTTAATCAATATTATTATTCTCCAAGTATATAAAATTTTCTCTCCAATTTTCGTTAAGTAGGTAGATAAAATTATTCTCAAATGTTTTTTCGGGTAAACCCCCTTATTGATAGGAAGTATATCTGGAACAATGGCATGCATTTTTTCCGAGTTCCTTTTTCATGTTTAATCTATTAGCATTCGCTTTGAAGTTTGAAATTTAAAATGTAGTTAACTTATTGCTTTCACCACAGGAGTTACAGCAGATTTCCAGTCGGGTATAAGAACATCCCTACAAAAATTTATTTCAATATACGGGTTATAAAAAACAATTATGTCAAAGCGAACTTGTTTACAAATTTGCATTTTTAAATTCCGTAATTCGACTCTATATAATCAACGATATCTTGGCCCACTTCTAACAGAAAATTGAAAATAGTGAACCAGCGAGTTTTGTTACACAAAATGCAAAGTTTTGAAAATGTCTGTTGATTGGAACGAACCAGTTTTGTTATCAACTGCAATTTTATGTCACAAATAAACATAGAAAAGAACATGATTCGATATAATCTATATATATACTCTTATAAAGTGCTAAAAGATCTGTCTAAATCGATTGATATCTCAATTTTTTTAATTTTTGAAACGAGCGAGTTTTGCAACTCACCTACTCATATATTTGCATATTTTTTTTATTAATTATTCACACCATTTATTCATTTTGCTTTCATTTATATAGTATTGGCTTGAAAACATCAAAATTATTCATAAAAACTTTTCGAACTAACTTTAATTGGCTTTTTAATATATAAAACATAATTATTTGACATAAAAACAAAAGAAACAAATTTAGTTTTAAGCAAATTTAAGTAGCCAGATAGAGAAATACACAAATTGTTCTTTATAACCTCAAAAAAATAGAACTAGAATCAAAGTATAACACATAACCTCAAATATAGTATTTGTTGAATTTGATTGATTAAAATTGGTTCCCACTTTGACATGCAATTTAATAAAGCTCTTGAACGTGGCATTGCTACACAGAAACAATTTAAAATTGTCTCTAATTACCAAATTCATAGAATCAAGCAACCCATTTGTTGACTTTGCACCCATTACCAAAATTTTTTTGGTTTTTTTTTTCAAAAAATTATATTTTTAATTTTAATTAAAAACATGATCAAAAAACTTTATCAAACAATGTGTTGATTGATTTAATTAAATATAGCTTATAATAATAAAAACAAAATCTCGCTTATGTCAAAAAAAAAGTACAATGTAAACGCACTAGATTTTGAGGAAGATTTCCAACCAAATCTACAAGATTTCTTTGTAATATAAACGGGCTATTGAAAACAAATAATTTAAGATAAACTTTTCTTTTCGAAATCTTAAAACTTTGTTTGAATTTTAACCCAATTTTTGTATATTTCTTCAAAGTCGTCAAAAAATTAGTTATAATTTAAATAGTTATTTGCATAAAAATTATAACCATTTAAAATGTATGTAAACTAAAAGTATGCCTTATTTAAGTAATCTTATTGCATTTACTCCAAAATAAGTACAAAATTTCACATTTAACTAAAATAAAATGTAAATATTCAACCTAACCTTTTTAAAAAATATTAACACGTGAAGTTAACAAACCATCTAAACAAAAAACAACTCAATTTTCTATGAAAACATTTAATTTAACCTTTAAACTAAACAAAATTATAATCAGCCCTATTACGAGAATCGTTGTCGTGATCGAAGTTGTGTCGTTTGAAATTTTTGTCGATATAATTTCGAATTTACGATAACACATTGAAAGGTTGTCGTATTTATGTCGTTTACGACAATAATATTTCCAATTTTTAAAAACGACTGGTTTTCGACTTCACCAGCGACACTCATAATTAGGCCGATTATCTTTCGAAATTTATGTGAAAATCAGAAAATAAAACACTCCTACGTACATTTAATTTAAAATTTTAACTTAAACCTAATTAAAAACAAAAAATAAATAAATAAAATTCCTAAAAATAAACTAACCCTCTCTTTATATGCAATTCTTTGTATTTTTCTTTTTTCTGCTGCATTACTTTTAATGTTTCCCTGCTGCTTTTGGAAAACAGGAGCAAGAACTTTTCCGGCTCGTAGTTTTCCTCCAGATGGTACAACTTTTGGCCAAATTACGTTAGGACAAAAATTGACCAAAGAAATACAACCCTATAGTTATTGGAATATGCAATTTTATCAATCGGAGCCGGCTTATGTGAAATTTGATTACACTATACCTAGAGGAGCTTCAATAGGTGTTTATGGCCGACGTAATGCTTTGCCTACTCATACGCAGTATCATTTTAAAGAGGTATTAAGTGGTTTTAGTGCCAGTACCAGATCTACAAGAGCGGCTCATGTAAGTATTTTTATTTTTTTAATTTTAAAGGTTTTAAGGGAACATTTTATTAAAAAATTTGGGCACTAAACCTATGCTTTATTAACCTAATAAATGTGTTTTCGTCTTTTTATGTATTTTCATGCTTTTCTCCATACAATTCCACCTACAACACCAAAAAAAAAAACACACACACACAATAAATAAAACATCTAAAAATCTTAAACATTTCTTAATTTCATTGTGAACTACTATCATTTCAAATACCTTATAATTCCCATCTACCTGAACCAACAAAAACCGGACTGTGTATTTGTTTTTGTACTATCTTCACCTCAACTGCAGCAATCCATAACACGCGAAGTAACCCGTTATATGGAACCGGGTCATTGGTTTATTTCACTTTACAACGATGACGGTGATGTACAGGAAATAACTTTTTATGCCACTATAGCCGAAGATATGACCCAAAATTGTCCTAATGGTTGTTCGGGCAATGGCCAGTGTCTGTTGGGCCATTGCCAATGTAATCCAGGTTTTGGTGGTGATGATTGTAGTGAAAGTGTTTGTCCAGTGTTGTGTTCACAGCATGGTGAATATATAAATGGCGAATGTATATGTAATCCGGGTTGGAAGGGCAAAGAGTGTTCGTTGCGTCACGATGAATGTGAAGTGGCTGATTGTAATGGTCATGGTCATTGTGTTAGTGGAAAATGTCAATGTATGCGTGGTTATAAAGGGAAATTCTGTGAAGAAGGTAAAAAGTGAAGCAATTTTTAAAGAATTTTTTAGTTTTACCATTTACCAGCATTTTTTATTTTTTTTTTTATATATATATAAAATTGTTTTTTTAATTGAAATTTTTTTTCTATTTTACTTAGTTGATTGCCCCCATCCCACTTGTTCTGGGCATGGCTTCTGTGCCGAGGGAACATGCATTTGTAAAAAAGGTTGGAAGGGTCCTGATTGTGCTACCATGGATCAAGATGCTTTACAATGTCTACCGGATTGTTCGGGTCATGGTACTTTTGACTTAGACTCTCAAACGTGTAGCTGTGAATCGAAATGGAGTGGTGATGACTGTTCGAAAGAATTATGTGACTTGGATTGTGGTCAACATGGTCGTTGTGTAGGTGATGCCTGTAGCTGTGACGATAGCTGGGGTGGTGAATATTGTAATACCAAATTATGTGATGCCCGTTGTAATGAACATGGCCAGTGTAAAAATGGCACTTGTTTGTGTGTAACGGGATGGAACGGCAAACATTGTACCATCGAAGGTTGTCCCAATTCATGTTCGGGTCATGGCCAATGTCGTGTTAGTGGAGAAGGTCAATGGGAATGTCGTTGCTATGAAGGCTGGGATGGTGCCGATTGTGGCATAGCTTTGGAATTAAATTGTGGTGATAGTAAGGACAACGATAAGGGTAAGTTTATATCTTAATTTTGTTTAGATAAGCCAATATTAAGTTGTTGTTGTGTTTTTAACAGATGGCTTAGTGGACTGTGAAGATCCTGAATGTTGTGCAAGTCATGTTTGCAAGACTTCTCAACTTTGTGTCTCTGCGCCTAAACCCATAGATGTTTTATTGCGCAAACAACCCCCAGCTATTACGGCCTCCTTCTTTGAACGTATGAAATTCTTAATAGACGAAAGTAGTTTACAAAATTATGCCAAATTAGAAACTTTTAATGAGAGGTAAGTTGTTTGGTAGATGGCTTTAAAGTTGATAGTTTTTTTTTTTTATATTTTCAAAATATATTAAGAATTGGGTTTAATATAAACTGTTTTCAAAATTAAATTTGAAGTAATAATAAGGGTAAAATATTAAAACTTTTCACAGTGACGTAAAAATAATATTTTATTTTGAAAAATTTATTATATTAAATTAAAGCTTCATTGAAACGAAACTTTTAAAAGCTTAAATAGGAAATTATTTTTAAGAGCCTTAAAAAAACTTTGAAGTTAAAAAATGTTTTTAACAACAAAACCTGGAAAAATATAATTCATTAAACTTTTAGAAATTGCAAACCAAATGCTCTAGAAAGCTTTCAAACATCTAAACTTTTTGTAAATTTAAATAAAAAGAATTTTTAATGCAAAAGCTTCAGTTTGTGCTTTTTGAATATTATTTATTCAAAGTTTAATTTAAGGTAAAATAATTTTCAGAATTTTAAAGCAATTAAAAAAAAAATACTAAAAGCTCTTAGAAGTTGAAGCTATTTTTTAATAAAAATTTTGTTTTACTAAATATTAATTTTAATTGATTTAATGAAAGCTTTTTGGATAAAATTGTACTTAAGCTTTAACTAGAATTGTCTTAATTTTAAAAGAATTAGGTATAATTTATTTATGGCAGTATTATTAGAAGAATTTACTAAGAGCTTTGGAATTTAATGCTTTTTCCAGAAAGTTTTTCTTCTTTCAGAATGCTTAAAATAGTTTTAAATGATAAAGCTTAATTTTTATAGATTTAATTTTCCATATATTGAGGTAAAGCTTTAATTAAAATTGTTTTTTTATTTCAACTGATTAATTCGAATGCATTTATAAAGCCATAAATAAAATTAAAGCTTATTAAAACTCAACTAAAGGCATTTTGTGAAAGCTTTTTTTAAAATAAAGCTTTAAATAAAAAGTTAATAATATATTTCCTTTAATATTTTACCTTTAAATAAGAGAAATAAAACGAAAGCTTTTAATCTTTAAAAGCTTTTGATCTATTAATAAAAAAAACTAACTAGTTTGCAGTTTTAGTTTTTGTTAAATGTTTTTATTTCAATTATTTTTTAATTTTTGTGACCCTGTCTATTAAAATCCTTATCCTTAATAAAAAAACAAACCTCCCAACTATTTGTATGTATATATAAAAATATGTATATAAAAAAAAAAAATAATAACTTTAAACACTAGAAAATGTGCTTTGTTTTGAAAACAAACTATTAGGCAAGTTTGGTCTAGGGTTCATTATGTTTTTATTAGAAATCATGGGAATCTTATTTTTTATTAACTATTATTTAATTTTTTATGATTTAGTGGGTTTTTTGTTCAAAAAAAGAATTAAAAACAAAAAGAAAACATTTGCTAATGGTAAAATTTTTTTCTTTGCTCTTTTTTTCTCTTTCTAAACATTCGCGCGTGCTACTCTTAACAACTACCTACTATCTGCTATCATCACTATATTTATAAAAAAAAATATATGATAAAACTAACTTCTGTAAAAAAAAAAATTGATTTTAAAATCATAAAACTAACTTTTGATCATATAACAAATTTCAAAAAAAAAAAAAATTACAAATCTAACCTAACCTCTAAAAAAACTAACAGCATTTTTTGGAATTATTTCAATGCAAGGTAAGAATGGACTTCATGGTTTCAAAAATAAAACAAAACTAATATTAAAACGCTGGTTGTTTGGTCTTTTAATTTATTAATTATAATTTCATTTAGTTATTAATATTTTTCTTTTATTAATTCATTTCTTATATAACATTTCTATTATTAACCTAGAAAAAGCGTTTTTAATTTCAAAATCATTTCATTTTCAATAGTTAAGATAAATTTTTGTTTTCAAAGTTTAAAAGGCCAGTTTTTTGTACTCTAAACTGTTGTTTAATAGGTTTGGTTTAATTACAATAATCAATTGTTAAAAAAAGAATAACTATTGGGTTTACAGATCTATAATATATGTTTGATTTTTGTGTAAAAATACCTTAAATGTTCCGTTTTAAAAACAACGTATGTTTTATTATTTTATGTTAAATTAAATGTGTTGTGTGTGTTTGTGAAAATTTTTAAAAATTTTTAGTTTTTAAAATTTATTTTATTTAAAAAAATATTGAGTTTTTTTAAAAAGCTTTTTAGTAATACATATTAGTAAACCAAGCTTAAATCTCTCTTTAAATATTGAAATTAAAAAAAAAAACGATAAACTAATCCTTTTTCTTTTTGCCTTTTATCTAGTCGTTCTGCTGTTATACGAGGCCGTGTTGTAACTTCCTTGGGCATGGGTTTGGTAGGTGTACGTGTGTCCACCACAACTCTCTTAGAAGGTTTTACCTTAACTCGAGATGATGGCTGGTTTGATTTAATGGTGAATGGTGGTGGAGCTGTCACACTACAATTTGGTCGTTCTCCCTTCCGACCCCAGTCAAGAATAGTTCAAGTTCCTTGGAATGAAGTCATCATCATAGAAACCGTAGTTATGTCTATGTCAGAGGAAAAGAGCATAGCTTCTACTACACACACCTGCTTTTCGCATGATTATGATCTTATGAAACCTGTAGTATTAGCTTCCTGGAAACATGGTTTTCAAGGTGCCTGTCCTGATCGTAGTGCCATCTTAGCCGAATCACAAGTCATTCAAGAATCTTTACAAATACCGGGAACTGGCTTAAACTTGGTTTATCATTCTTCACGGGCAGCTGGTTATTTATCTACCATAAAACTTCAGTTAACACCCGAAACTATACCCTCTACTCTACACTTGATCCACTTGCGCATTACCATTGAAGGAATATTATTTGAACGCATATTTGAGGCTGATCCAGGCATTAAATTTACCTATGCCTGGAATAGGTTAAACATTTATCGTCAGAGAGTTTATGGCGTTACAACAGCTGTGGTCAAAGTAGGTTATCAGTATACAGACTGTAAAGACATTATATGGGATATTCAAACTACAAAACTTTCTGGCCACGATATGTCCATTTCCGAGGTAGGAGGCTGGAATTTGGATATTCACCACCGTTATAACTTCCATGAAGGTATATTGCAAAAAGGTGATGGCTCCAATATATATTTAAAGAATAAGCCACGTGTTATACTAACCACCATGGGTGATGGTCATCAAAGGCCTTTGGAATGTATGGATTGTGAGGGTATTTCTTTGAAGCAAAGGTTATTGGCTCCTGTAGCCTTGGCTGCCTCTCCTGATGGCAGTTTGTATGTGGGTGATTTTAATTATATACGCCGTATAATGACTGATGGCATGGTGCGCACAGTAGTAAAACTAAATGCTACTCGTGTTAGCTATCGCTATCATATGGCTTTAAGTCCTCTAGATGGTACTCTTTATATCTCCGATCCCGAGTCTCATCAAATTATTAGAGTACGTGATACTAATGACTTTTCCCAGCCCGAAAAGAATTGGGAGCCTATAGTGGGTTCCGGTGAACGTTGCCTGCCAGGAGATGAGGCTCATTGTGGCGATGGTGCTCTTGCAAAAGATGCTAAATTGGCTTATCCCAAAGGCATTGCCATATCCAGCGACAATATTCTCTACTTTGCAGATGGCACAAATATACGCATGGTAGATCGTGATGGCATTGTTAGCACTTTGATTGGTAATCACATGCACAAGTCCCACTGGAAACCTATACCCTGTGAGGGTACGTTAAAATTGGAGGAAATGCATTTACGTTGGCCCACTGAATTAGCTGTAAGTCCTTTGGACAATACTTTGCACATCATAGATGATCACATGATATTGCGCATGACTCCTGATGGACGGGTAAGAGTAATATCCGGACGCCCCTTACATTGTGCCACTTCATCTTCTGTATACGATTCCGATTTAGCTACACATGCTACATTGGTCATGCCTCAATCTATAGCTTTTGGACCTCTAGGAGAGCTTTACGTCGCAGAAAGTGATTCGCAACGCATTAATCGAGTAAGAGTTATTGGAACAAATGGCCGCATTTCGGCATTTGCAGGAGCAGAATCCAAGTGTAATTGTTTGGAACGTGGTTGTGATTGTTTTGAAGCTGATCATTATTTGGCAACAAGTGCTAAATTTAATACTATTGCTGCTTTGGCAGTAACACCAGATGGGCATGTTCATATAGCCGATCAAGCTAACTATCGCATACGTTCCGTAATGTCCAGTATTCCAGAAGCTAGTATTTCCCGAGAATATGAAATTTATGCACCAGATATGCAGGAGATTTATATCTTTAACCGTTTTGGCCAACATGTTATGACTAAGAATATCCTAACAGGAGAAACCACGTATGTCTTCACCTACAATGTCAATACTTCGAATGGAAAATTAAGCACAGTAACCGACGCTGCTGGCAATAAGGTCTTTCTGCTGCGTGATTATACCTCACAAGTCAATTCCATAGAAAATACTAAAGGTCAAAAATGCCGTTTAAGAATGACTCGCATGAAAATGTTACACGAACTTAATACTCCCGATAATTACAATGTGACCTTTGAATACCATGGCCCTACGGGTTTGCTTAAAACCAAATTAGATTCTACTGGACGTTCTTATGTCTACAATTACGATGAATTTGGACGCTTGACATCGGCTGTTACCCCCACAGGTCGTGTTATTGATTTGGCATTCGATTTAAGCATTAAGGGAGCCCAAGTTAAGGTATCTGAGAACGCCCAAAAAGAAATCTCTATGCTAATACAAGGATCCTCGGTGGTGGTCCGTAATGGTGAAGCTGAATCCAAGACCATGGTTGAAATGGATGGTTCTACTACTAGTTTAACGCCGTGGGGTCATTTGCTACAAATGGAGGTTGTACCTTATCCTGTTTTGGCTGAAATATCACCCATTATTGGAGAATCTTACCCCGTGCCAGCCAAGCAACGTACAGAAATTGCCGGTGACTTGGCTAACCGCTTTGAATGGCGCTATTTCGTCAGAAGGTTGCAGCAAGGTAAACAGAACAAAGGCCCCCGGTCAGTATCACAAGTTGGTCGCAAATTACGTGTTAATGGCGATAATGTTTTGACTTTGGAATATGATCGGGATACACAATCCATAGTGGTGATGGTAGATGACAAACAAGAATTGCTAAATGTGACCTATGATCGTACTTCACGCCCGGTAAGCTTCCGTCCTCAATCGGGTGATTATGCTGATGTTGATTTGGAATATGATAGATTCGGCCGTTTGGTTACCTGGAAATGGGGTAATCTCCAAGAAGCTTATACTTTTGATCGTAATGGCCGTTTGAATGAAATTAAGTATGGTGATAGTTCTTCTATGGTTTATGCTTTCAAGGATAATTATGGTTCTTTGCCTTTAAAAGTAACCACACCACGTAGATCGGACTACCTACTGCAGTACGATGATGCTGGGGCTTTACAAAGCTTAACAACACCAAGGGGCCACATACATTCCTTTTCGCTGCAAACTTCTTTGGGCTTTTTTAAATATCAGTACTTTTCACCCATCAACCGCCATCCATTCGAGATTTTGTACAACGATGAAGGTCAGATTTTGGCTAAAATTCATCCTCATCAATCCGGCAAAGTAGCTTTTGTCCATGACAATTCAGGGCGCTTAGAAACAATATTAGCAGGTTTGTCTAGCACCCATTACACTTACCAAGATACTACCAGTCTGTTAAAATCTGTCGAGGTTCAGGAACCAGGCTTTGAATTACGAAGAGAGTTTAAATATCATGCTGGTATCTTGAAAGATGAGAAACTACGATTTGGTTCCAAAAACTCTTTGGCCTCAGCCCACTACAAGTATGCCTATGATGGTAATGCCCGCTTAACGGGTGTAGAGATGTCCATAGATGACAAAGAAATGCCCACAACACGGTTTAAGTTTAGCCAGAATTTAGGTCAATTGGAAGTGGTACAAGATTTAAAAATAACACGTAATGCCTTCAATCGTACCGTTATTCAGGATTCATCAAAACAATTCTTTACTATTATCGACTATGATCAACATGGCCGTGTTAAGAGTATTTTAATGAATATTAAGAGTTTTGATGTCTTCCGATTAGAATTGGATTACGATTTACGCAATCGCATTAAGTCACAGAAGACAACTTTTGGACGCTCTACTGCCTTTGATAAAATCAACTACAATGCTGATGGCCATGTCATTGAGGTTTTGGGTACTAACAACTGGAAATATCTGTATGATGAAAATGGCAATACTGTGGGTGTCGTGGATCAAGGGGAAAAGATCAATTTGGGCTATGATATTGGTGACCGTGTAAGCCAAGTTGGAGATATTGAATTTAATAACTATGATGCCAGAGGTTTTGTTGTAAGAAGAGGAGAACAGAAGTACCGTTACAATAATCGTGGGCAATTGATACATGCATTCGAAAGAGAACGTTTCCAAAGCTGGTATTACTACGATGATCGTAGTCGTTTGGTCGCCTGGCATGATAGCAAGGGAAATGTTACCCAATATTATTATGGTAATCCCAAATCTCCTATGCTTTTGACGCACATGCATTATCCCAAGATTGACAAAACTTTGAGATTCTACTATGATGACCGTGATATGCTGATGGCAGTGGAGACGGCTGAACAGAGATTCTATGTGGCCACTGATCAAAATGGTTCCCCTTTGGCTTATTTCGATATGAATGGTTCCATTTTGAAGGAAATGAAGAGAACACCTTTTGGCCGAATAATCAAAGACACAAATCCCGATTTCTTTATACCCATCGATTTTCATGGTGGTCTTTTAGATCCTCATACTAAATTGGTGTATACTGAAGGAAGATTGTTTGATCCTACCGTTGGGCAATGGATGACTCCTCTGTGGGAAACTTTGGCTACCGAAATGTCTCATCCTACTGATGTGTTTATTTATCGTTATCACAATAACGATCCTGTTAATCCCAGCAAACAACAAAATTATATGATTGAGCTTGAATCCTGGCTTCAATTGTTTGGTTATGATTTAAGTAACATGCTAAGTTCCAAATATACCAAAGCCTCGCAATATAATCCTCAAGCTTCCATTAAATCTCAAACTTTAGCTCCTGATTTCGGTGTTATCTCCGGCTTGGAGTGTATAGTAGAGAAAACAAATGAAAAATTTAGCGATTTTGATTTTGTACCCAAACCTTTACTAAAAATGGAACCTAAAATGCGTAATCTCTTGCCTAGAGTAAGCTATAGAAGAGCAGTATTTGGTGAAGGAGTTTTACTATCACGTATAGGTGGACGTGCTTTAGTAAGCGTGGTAGATGGTTCCAATAGTGTGGTACAAGATGTAGTTTCCTCGGTTTTCAATAACTCCTATTTCCTGGATCTACACTTTAGCATACATGATCAAGATGTTTTCTACTTTGTCAAAGATAATGTTTTGAAATTAAGAGATGATAATGAAGAACTAAGAAGACTAGGAGGCATGTTTAATATCTCTACACATGAAATTACCGATCATGGAGGTTCAGCAGCCAAAGAATTGAGATTACATGGTCCCGATGCTGTAGTTATTATTAAATATGGTGTAGATCCCGAACAAGAAAGACATCGCATTCTTAAACATGCCCATAAAAGAGCCGTAGAAAGAGCCTGGGAATTAGAGAAGCAATTGGTAGCGGCTGGTTTTCAGGGTAGAGGCGACTGGACTGAAGAGGAAAAAGAAGAGCTAGTATCACATGGTGATGTTGATGGTTGGATTGGTGTAGATATACATAGTATATATAAATATCCTCAATTAGCGGATGATCCCGGCAATGTGGCCTTTCAACGAGATGCCAAACGTAAACGCAGAAAGATTGGCAATAATCATCGTACGGGAAAAAGCCGTAGACAGCAAAAACTTAAAGACATGACAGCGTGAAATCAAGCTTTTGAACATTTTTTAGAAAACGACAACGATAACTTTAAGCAACAGCAAGAACAATACGAAATTTACGAAGACGAAATCGAAGCAGAAGTAGACGTAGACGTAGATAAAGTTGAAGAAGACGATGAAGAAAGTTATAACGATAAAAAAGACTTGGTAAGCAACTCAACCGAAGATGACTTGTATTATTAAATAAGGAATTATAAAACAAAAAGAAAAATATAAATTAAAAGTCCCAAAACACAAACATAATTAAGAAATTTAAGCAAGAAAAAAATCATAAAACTGCGACAAGAAAAGAAAAGATGTTCTTTTATTGAAGAAAAAAAGTTATACAATTTTACACTTAAAGGTTTATTTATGAAAACTAAACCTTGTATAAGTGTTTAAACATAATTTCGGTTAAAACTTTAAAATTTTATCATTTATTATTTTTTAATTAAGGCTTATACTTCTTTTTTTTTAATTTTAGTTACAAATTCCAAAAAAAAAAAAATATATATGTATATTTATAACTTTTTTTCAAACAATATCAATACAAAATAGCAGGTAAATTGTAAATTTAATTAAATAAATCATAAAGATTTATATAGTTTTGTATAAAAAGAAAATAAATGAAAAGAATCTCAAGTCTTAATGATGTAATATTTAATTATAAATGTTTTTTATGTAAAACAAAAAAAAAAAGAAAGATCAATGTGAGAACTTATAAAACAGAAATTAAGAAAATTAGCTAAAAACCTAATAATTGTAATAAAAAAAAATTAACAATAATTATTATATAAACAAATTAAGCAACCATAGTTATATTAAAACCATTAATAGTAATTGATTTAAATTTCTGTAAGTTGAGATAAAAGCAAACAAAAAAACAAGTATTAAGAAACATTTTTTACATTTTTGCCATATTTCTGCTAATTTTTCTTGTATTAATCATTATTTTTTTTTTTTGTAACAAAAAAAGCTTTAAAAATCAAAATTTTGTTTTTTATGTTTATTTTTAAATCAAAATATAAATATAAATTTTGTTTTAATTCAAAAACGTTTTATAATGATTTTTTTGTTAAAAAGGAATACTCAATTAATATACCCTACAAGAAGTGAATGAGCGAGTAGTCACTTTTTTCACGTTGGTGTTAAGAAAATGATAGAAAGAAATTACAGAAAACTTGATTTCGGTCATTTCATTCTATCATTTTATTAACACCAACGTGAAAAAAGTGACAACTCGCTCATTCTCTTCTTGTAGGGTAACTTATCAATTTTACTATTCCCGAATTTTTTAATTTTTTGTTTTATTTTTCTTTTATTATAAAATTAAAATAAAGCAAATTTTTACAAATTGTGATATACTTCTATATAAATTATTGTCCCCAAAAGGCGAATACAGGTGACCGCATCAGAGAGAGAGAGAGAGAGAGTTACGTTGGCTGTCCTTTTTTTTGTATGTAGTTATAAGTATTCTAAATGTTAAACTCCATACAAATAAATTGACAGCCAGCATAACTTTCCCTTTGATGCGGTCACCTGTATGAATTCGCCCTGATGTTCCCTTAACAAAAACAACACGAAATAAACATACATACCTATTTTACATAACACAGTTTATTATGTATTAAGTTTTTTCATATTTTTAATTATTTAACAATTATATTTACTGCAGCATGTGACTGAACACATTAATTGGGCAAACGGCTAAAGATATTTAAGAGAACTAGAAGCAACAAAGCTTTAAAAATATTACCCGAAATGGCGAAATTAAAAAAAAATGTTTTTAAGAACTTATTAAGCCATCCCCGTTTTTATTACGTATTTTTTAAGTTTATTTCAATTCTAACCCATTTTTTAATAATTCTTTAAAAACATTCAAAGTTTTTCCTGTTTTTTTAAATCGTTTTTGTATTAAACGAACAATTTTTTAAATATTTAAAAATCTTTTAGCTAAAAGTTTAAAAACCATCGCTAATATATTTAAAAGTATAATTTTTATGGTTATGTTATATTTATGTTTTAAAATTTAATAAAATTTGTTTTACTGGTAAATATTTGTACAATAATACTAGATGTTTGGTCCCGGCGCTGCTCGGGATTTTCTAAATAAAAATAAAAAATTAAATGCTGGAGAATTTTCTAAAAACTTGATCCCAGCGCTATTTACCGAGTCAAAATTTTATCAGGAAACTTATTTTGGTTTAATAAATATATTTTGTGAATTTAAGCCAAATCGTAGCATAAATAAAAAGCATGTAAATATCACGACAACAGCGCCACCTATGGGGATTAAATTCAAGAGAAACCTGGCTCCCGACTAAAATAATTGATTGTCCAAGTTTGGTGTCAATCGGTCCAGCGGTTCTTGAGTTTTAGGAGCACATACACGGTACAAACGTGTTTATATATATATATATATATATATATATAGATTATAACATAAAAAGTTTTTTTAATTTCATTCAAACTTCGTGAATTTTTAAAAATATTTTAAGGTTATGCCATTTTATACAAGGTTGGCAACCGAATGGAATTTCGGTATCGGTATTTTAATTATATCGGTATCAGCATTTCGGTACAGAAACGTTTTAAGCAGTAAAGGTAGAAGAGTTTTACAATTTAATTAACCAAATCAAACAAGAATGTTAAAAAAAACATAGAAGGGGTCTAAATGTAGCCATACATTTGCAATATTATTGGGTACTTTATGGTCGATTTGCTTCACTTTATTCAATAAGTTGGGCAATATAAAAAACAAATATATGGCGCAATTTTAAATTTGGGCAATATAAAAAACAAATATATGGCGCAATTTTAATTGAATATACGTGAAAGTAATCCAAACGAACGCACACATGTGCGTTGAAAAAAATTTTAAAAAATATTTCTTTTTGCGCAATATTGTACCACCTACGAAACGCACAAATATTTTAATTGTACAGTATCCATTATTAAAGAATAATATTGCAAATGTATGGGTCCCATAAGCTACATGCTTAAGTTGGTTTAAGACGATGTATTTAACAGTGAAACGAACGCTCCAGCTAGAAAGACGTTAGATGAAAACTACCACGAAAAGCGCAGACAGGGAAGACCGTGACTCCGGTGGAAAGACCAAGTGGAAAAAGGTGCAAAAATTCTTGGTATTACAAGCTGGAGGCAGCACGTGAAAGATCGAAGTGCTTGGAGATCATTTATTAACAAAGCAAGCCAGGACCAACAATAGGTAATAGAGTCAAATATAGTAAAGTAAGTATTTATCAGTGTACTTGTCAAATTTCCCACGGCAAAATGCATTCATGTCGTGTAAAAGCAGAACAAATTTGCTTCTGTAAATGTAAACAATGTAACATTTTTCAAATATAGCATGTTCTATTTTGAACTGACAAACCAGTGAATATAAATCAGTATGCATATAATTTGCTGTTGTGAACGATTTAAGGTTATGTTAGGTGAAACCAAAAACGAAGCCACAACCATATTATGGTTGCCTCTAATCATGTTATGTTTAAACTTGACAATAATTTGTTTCAAAATTAACAATAGCATTTTCCTCTTTTTCAAGAGCAACATGTTATGGTGGAAAACCAACCATGCTATTATAAGTGTTAAACATATTTTAGTTATTATTAACCATTACATGTTTGGAGGCAACCATAATATGGTTGTGGCTTCTTGTTGGAGAACTATTTTAACCATAATATGGTTGTCGCTGACAATAATATGGTTAAATTAAAAAAAATATGTTCAAAATTTTCTTTAAAAATAGTATTGTTGGAGGTGACCATTTTTTACCATGTTTTTTCTATGCGTGTAAAACCCACTTTACATGATGACAATTACCAAAGGAATTGTTTTCTAAAATATCTTTGCAAAATTTAAAGGAAAATATGATTTATGACAACCTAAACAAATTTTGGTACTGCTATCAATGCCGGTATTAAACTATTTGTTATTTCGGCATCGGTATTTATAACGATATCGATTGGCTGGATGGTTATTATGGTAGTTTACTGTGAGGAAACAGTCAAGTAGAGTCGAAAGGACTCAGTTTTGACAAGACCACACCACTCGTGCTGTCATTCACATCGAAATGTATATAGACGAAAAATCAGATCCG
This sequence comes from Pollenia griseotomentosa, assembly GCA_963931875.1. Taxonomy (NCBI): domain Eukaryota; kingdom Metazoa; phylum Arthropoda; class Insecta; order Diptera; family Polleniidae; genus Pollenia; species Pollenia griseotomentosa. The sequence continues at coordinate 19,701,399 of OZ007562.1, forward strand.
GCTTGTAGCCGTAAGATATCTCTGTAGGTTATTAAGTCTAGACCAAGATTGAATAGTCTGTAGTTGCCCAGGAATCAGTTTCTCCTGGCAGGTAGGATGGACTACTGTTTCCTTTTTCTTAATTTCATTGCAACTGCACAGTCATGTCAACTTCGCTAGCATACACTTTCCCTTTAATACTCCCAGCAACTCGAATTTATCCTTTCTATTGCGCGTTATAAGCTGCATAGTGTGTTTATGGTCAAAAGAGGGCAACAGTAACCTAGCCACGCTACATGTGTATAAATGGCGGCATCTGGTGGTCTCAGCTTTTTTAAGAAAGAACCTGACGATTCTATTTTTAATCAAACCACAAATAATTAAAGGATTTTTTTTTAATTTAGTAAACATTTTCAAGGATTTTTTTTCATATTAAAGAGATTATCTTTTTTTCCTGATAAAATAGTGGTCCTTCATTACATTTTTTTTTTATTAAAATATTAACTACATATAAAATTTTACCAGATTTTGTTTTATCAAACCTGAAAACCATATTTTTTTTTTTAAATATTTATAAAAGCAAACATCAACTGCTTATGCTATCGCCCTTTTTGTGTTTAAGTTGCCTTTAAAGTAATGCCAGACATAAACAAACTGTATATAAGTTACAAATGGCAATACTTAATAAAAAAAAAATAGCTGTAAACCATGTTTTCTGCAATATTATTATTAAAAAATTAAAATCAATTTTTTTATAATTTTAATTTAACAAAATGCCATATATTTTTTTCATATCTTATACATAAATATATTATTTTTATTCATTTAAACAATTTTTTTTATTAATATTTATATAATTATTTTGTATTCCCCTTATAAAAAAAGGAACTGCTTATTAAATTTTTATAAAAAAATATATATGCATTAAAAAGAAATAAATTAAAAAAACTCTCGGGAGTTTCTCTTTATATATAAATAAATATAATTAAAAATTATTGTTTACTAATATTTAGTGTTGACTACTTAAACTTAACTATGAAAAACATAAAAACAAAAAAAATATTAAAAAAATATTAAAAATTAAGGACCCTGTATTATAAACACTGTTAGAAATTTAAGTCTTAGTTTAAAGAATACATAATAAAAAAAAACAAATGGGCTTTAAAAAGCATTTCAAAAACTAAGATTAAATCATAAAAAAAAAATCTAAAATAGCCAATGAAAAAAACAACAATGGTGGTTTAGCAATTTTATTAAATAAAATTATTTAATTTTTAAGACATATAATAAAAATATATAATAATTTAAGAATAAAAACCCTTCAAAACCCACAAAGAAACAAAATCCTTCTACTTTAAAAATTTAGATTTAAACAAAAGTAAAATTACATAAGAACACTATAACTAAAAATGTGTAAAATTTAATAAAATATAAAAAAAAAAACTTTTGTATTACACAAAAGTTTTTTATACCAAACTCCAAAATCTCCTAAAACAAAAACTCCTTAGCTTAGTATGTGTAAATTAAAACGAGTAACAAAAAAATATGTGTAAAAAATGCAATATTTCTTAAAAAAAATTATTTTAAATTAACAAAAAACAAACTTGCAAATATTATAGAAACAAAAAAAATCACAAGTAAAATACACAAAAAAATTAAATTGAAAACAAAAATGACTGATACAAGGAATATAAAACTTAAAAAATAAAAATTGGTTAAAATTAAATAAAAAAAATCACTAAATAAAGAAAAAAAACTGTCAATAATTTGCATTTATCTATAATTTCCCCCAATATTATTTGCATTTAATTTTACAATTTTATTTTCAATTAAATAACATAAAATCATAATATTTGCAAAAGGAAAACAAATACACACACTCAAAATTATTGATAAAAAAAATAATTTAAAAGTAACAAAAAAATAAATAAAAATACACACATTTGCATAAACATACTCATGAGACTAACTAGCTCCATTTAACACTTAAAAACTTAACAAACATCACCACAAACTCCTTATAACTCTTACAATGACCAATAAAGCAAAATTTTTAACAAAAAATTCTTTAAAAATTCATTAAAATGTTCAAAAGTCCTTACTTTTGCAATTGTAATTATTTTTCCTTAAGACGGCTTACAAAAGGCGTCACAATTGTTCGGCTTTGGTCTTAGCTGTAATGTAAACAAAACAAAAGAAAAAAACAACAAAAACCAACTGCAAACAAACCCTGCCCCTGTCGTTCTTACTCCCTCTTTCTATCTCTTGCTCTTTCAATATATAAATATTACACTGAAAAAAATCCTCATATAAATACAACACATACACATATGAAATACATAAAATATAATTAAATAATAAATAAAGAAAACGAAAAATTTTACATACATAATGAAAACCGTAAAATAATACAATGTAATAAAAAAATACTTTGTCATAAGCATTATATATCAATTATATATGATGGTAAAAATTAAAAAAATAATAAAAAAAACAAAAATTAAAAAAAAACGAATAAAATTATTGAAAAAACAATAAATGCAAGGCGTTTTTATTTAAGTGGCAAAAAAGTAACAAGAATTGGCTTGATTAGATAGAATTTTGATTAATAGAATTTTAAAGAGATTCACAGATTTTTCACATTTCTCGGTCTGGGACATGCAGAGTGATTTTTTTTTTAAGATGTCATTAGTTATGACTCATAACATTACATTTTTATACCTACATCACAAAAGTTAAGATGGTATTATGCTTTTGTGCTGAACAGATTCGACTGATATATCGGCGTGATATAAAAAGTATTTTGGATCGATCTGTGTTTTAAATTGGATTCTAAAAGATCTGCGCTTTTCTAAAATATAAATTTTTGAAAACAATTTTTAGGTGTTTTGTTTAAAAAAAATTTTTCTCAAGGTATTAGGAATGCCAAGCGAGGAATCCCGGGAATAAAAACTTGTGACTTGGGGACAAGTTAAGTTAAGTAGCACTGATGGAATAATAAAGATTTTAAATAAAATAAAAAAATTTTAATTTACAAGATTTTGTTAGTCGTGCTTAGTTCCCAATTTTTATTCTTGATAAAAACACTGAAAATTATTGTTGAAGGGATAAGCTATTCCTGTTCGCATTCTCTGGTTGCTTAGGCCAGATCGTCAGGAAACTTCATCCAAAGATTTAAGAAAAATTGAAGATATTAAACAAGTAAAACTGTTAAGCAAATAAGAATTACATATAAGCAAAAGTCTTACTTGTAACCAGTGTTGCCAATTTAGCCATTTAGTGGCTAGATTTAGCCATTTTTCACCCTGTTTAGCCATTAAAAAATGAGTTTAGCCATTAGCCATTTTTTTAACCATTTTTCAACTTGTTTAGCCATAAAATTATTTTTTGCCGTTTTTCTTTTAAAAGATTTATTTTTATTTTATTATAAAAATTTATAAAAGTAAAATAAACATTTTTAACAATTAAAACGCCTTTAAATTAAATCACAACTTTTGCAATGTTGAAAATCGCTATAAACTATGATTATGAAAAATCTTTCAAAAAAAAAGGAAAACTATTCCAATATTAAATTTATAAAATATATCAACACAAACGCCGGTATTTCTTTCTGGTTGCAAGGATTTCAATAAAGAGATGCAGGCGGCAACAAAAATTTTTTAGAAATTTCAGTACAGTAGACGCTCACAAATTAGAGCTTTCAGTAATTCGAACGTCCAGAAATTAGAATCAGTGTTTGCAATACATTAAACGCTCTAAAATTCGAATTTATAGTTCTAATTTCAGAGCGTTTTTTTTTTTTTTTTGTTATTTGAACACAAGAAATCCGCAATTTATTTTTATTCTGTTTGAACATGTAAAACTAAAAAGGGGAATTACCAAATTTTAGATGTGTTTCCTTATTGTTGTTTTTTTGTCGTATTTATATATATTTGTGGCTAGTTTATTTGTGAAATTCGAAACATGTGTACATATTTTGGAAGTCTCTATTAAAAAGTGAAAGTGTATCATTCGAAATGTCAAATAAACTTAAAAAAAAAACACTAACATTGGAAACGAAGGTCAAAATATTAGAAAAGCTTGACAAAGGGTTTGAAGGGAATATTAATGTTACGACATCTTCAATCAGCTATATCAAATCACATAGAACAGCAATATTAAATGCTGTTTTCAACACATATCAGGAAGCAAGCAATAAATCTTTGCACAGCGCTGAATACCCAAATATGGTAAGTCGTCTGTATGAGTGGTTTAAAGAGAAAGCTAAAAAAATATTGAGAGGAATATCCCTATAAAGATGAAAATGCATTCCGTGGAAGCAATGGATAGTTTTCCAAATATAAGAAACGACACGGTATTTTTGATTTTAAAAAATACATTTAATGTATTGGAGTGAATTACGTTTTGTTTTCTTGTTTTTATCAAATAAAATTGAATTAAAAAAATTTAAGTAATTTTTATTTTTTATTCGAAATAAAAACGTCCAGAAATTAGAATAATTCAGAAATTAGAATTGCCTCAAAAACAAAGCGGTTCTAATTTGCGAGCGTCTACTGTATTGACTATAAAGTTGCTCTCATTTACATGGTCTAATGCTTAAGTAGAGAGGGTATTTAGCCAAGTAAATATTGTTAAAAGTAATTTGAGAAATAGGTTACATTTAGGAACCGTTAATTTGATTTTATCAATTAGGTAAATAATTTAACATAACAATAAAATATTTATAGCAACACCACAATAGTAGAGATGGTACTATGCGCTTGTGTTGATGTTTGCAACACCTTAAAATATTGGTTCTAAGCCCAACTTTTCGTATACTGATTGACTCAGAATCACTTTCTGAGTCGAATTAACGATGTTTGTCCGGCTGGCTGGCTGGCTGTCCATCTAAACCTTGTGCAAAAAGTACAGGTCGCAATTTGGAGATTATTTGATAAAATTTGGTACAAAGGTTCTAATTTGAATATGATACCCTACTTATAGTTGGGGTTGACCGACTATACTTTCTTAATTGTATTTTATTGTAGATCGGGACTCAAAAGGTAGGGTAAATATTGTCGTGATTATGATTTACGTTTAAATTATTTAATTCCTATGAGATGAACACTAACGAATTTATCAATGATTTAATTTTTTTAATATCTTTCAAAATATTAATTTACGTTTATTCTTATTTATCAAGTTGATCTTAACTTACAATTTCATCGTAAACAACTTTAAATGAATTATTTCTGTTTTGTTATTGAATTTTAATGTGTTTTATTTAAAAAAGCTTTTAGCCATTTTTTAGCCCATTTTTAGCCATTTTTTAGCCATTTTTTTCCGTAAATTTAGCCATTTTTGGTCACCAAGTTTTGGCAACACTGCTTGTAACCATATCAAAGCTTTACATGTTTTTGTTTTCATTTTGTTTTTTCTTAACCTACTTACAAATACAATTAATGTTGGAAGAATTCCAACCAATTGTAGTGGGGAATGTAAGAAAATATAAACTCACTGTTTATTGTTGTTGTTTTTGTTAAAGCTTTGATATGGTTACAAGTAAGACTTTTGCTTATAGTTCTTATTCGTTTAACAGTTTTACTTGTTTAATATCTTTAGATTTTCTAAAATCTTTGGATGAAGTTTCCTGACAACCTAAGTTTCCTAAGCAACCAGAGAATGCGAACAGGAATAGCTTATCCCTTCAACAATAATTTTCAGTGTTGTTATCAAGAATAAAAATTGGGAATTAAGCACGACTAACAAAATCTTGTAAATTAAAAATTTTGTATTCCCAAAAATTACTTTGGTAATAAAATAAAAAATATATCGTGTTTTCTTGACTTTGCCATGATAAGACTACCACCAGCTTATTCTCTAAATTTAGACGGTTTTATAACCAAAATTATTGTTGAAAGCTTTCGACATTGACAATTCAATTTCTAGTTTTTCAAAATCTAGGATTTTAAGCAAATAACTACGATATAAATTTGAAGTAAGAAGACTATCAAAATTAAATTTGTCGAAAACGAATTAAGAATATTAGCGATCTTAGAACAAAATGTTTGAAATTAAAACCCAACATTTTAAAACTATGCTTATAAATTTTTTGGAAATCGAAAATTTTGTTTGTAAAAGTCAAATAAACTATTTTCAAACCTAGAGTTTTCTTTATTTTAAATAAGGCATAATTGAAGTAAGAAGTTTAACACATTTTAAAGTTATTATTTCGGGAAATTTTTCAAGATCGAAAGAACAATTTTACAAGTTTCCAGAAATGAGAAAAATCAAATAAATTGGGAATGTATTTTTTTAGTTATTTAAAAAAAAAAAACAGTACAAATACAGAACACTGAATCAAATACAGAACTGTTTTAGGTTTAAAAGCAAGCATAGGCCCTATAACATGCATAAGCTTGTTTAAGCTTCTGTCAAAAATTAACAAAAAGCCTCTCAAATGCATTTAAAAAAAGTAAAACAAAATAAAAAAACATTTGATTCCGTAAGGGGCCCATAGACACATACTGCTGACAGCTACTGCCGATGAACCCTTCGTATACGTGTGTGATTGATATTTTAATACACACGTATCAATCATAATTTTAAAATAAATTTCATTTCGTGAAATTCAAGAAAACCCCTATTTTCTTCACACGTTTTCTTATCAAAAATTATTTAAATTTGTTTTAATTTATATTGAAAAGAAAAATATATCAATTAATTAATTACTTTAATTTATTGTTCATTTGAACAACTGTCAGCAGTATTAGTTCATTTCAAAATCAAACCTATTTTGATTTTTCTTGCTACATTGTCTGTGTGACGCATACATAAATAAAAATTTCAAATTTACAAACACATGCTGATTGCATGAGCAGTATGTGTGTATGGGACCCTTAAGGAAAGTGCGATCTGTTTAGTAATTTCACATATTCACATTCCGAGCCTTTATTATGTATACCCTTCGCCAAAGGTAAAAGGATATACGTATTTATGTAAGTTTGTCATTCCGTTTATAATTTCTATAATATTGATCTTAGACCATATAAAGTATATACATATATCCTTGGACATTTAAGGAAATTAGGTACAAGCATCTTTGTTATCAAAACACAACATCCGACAAAATGTGGGCGGTATTGGACAAGTGGGCGTGGCACTTACCATACAAAGACATTATAGATTTCTGTATATCTGAAAAATGGCATGGGCCAAAGTTTCCAAATTGGGTACAAGCTCCTTGGATATCAATACACAACATCCGACAAAATGTGGACGTGGTTGGACAAGTGCGCGTGGCATAAAGTTGATTTATTTCTATCAAAAGAGCGGAATTTATATAACTTTCTGATATTATCGCACCATGGTGAATATAAGATTCGGCATATCCGAATATAGCACTCTTACTTGTTTTTTTTTTTTTTTTATTCCACCACAGGTGGAAAGCGGATATGTATTCCATTGATCTAAAGTAGGTGCATGCATATGTGAATTCTGGGTCCTTATGAGTAGCGTTTGTCTGTGTGTTGGTTGAATGACGGGTACGAGGTTTCTATGTATTTTTATCACTAATAGGTCCGCAACCGGCGGAAATATGAGCAAAAAAAATACGACTGCCTCTAATTTGCATACATAAATCTCTAATTTTTTCCCATAAATCCTTACTTTTTAAAGTCTCCTTATAATCTACATATTAATAGCATATTTCCGATGTAGGAAAGAATTATTTTTTTCGAACATTTACATTTAAAAAAAAAAAACAAATTCTTAAAACTTTGTTTTTGTCAAAAATGTAGTCGGACAAAAGAATTTTTTCGCACGTCGGAAAAATGCAGTAACAAATTTGGATTATAAGCTCCTTTCACACTCGGCAAGTTACTTGCGCAACTCTTGGTTTGTAGACGTCAGCGGTAAGGTCGGGGTAAGGAAAAAAAATTTTGTACAGTCTTTGTTGTACTCGGCAAGTAACTTGCGCAACTTACTTGCCGAGTCTGAAAGGGGTCATAATCGAGGTATAGACAAATTAATACTTTTTCTTCCCAAAATATTGGTGTTGGCACAATTGCGAAGAATTTAGCGCAGATATCATCAAGTAATAGGTGATAAAGTTTTCTATTTAATTATTGACAGCTTAAAGTACCGTTATATTAATTAAATTTCAGTATAACAGCTTTGTTTTAAAAAAGTAAATATTGTCGTTTTCTAACTGATTATAAATAATTTTTAAAGGAATAAACAAGAAGGTACTTACCGTTAAAAGTTCACGTTGAATAAAGTTTTATTTAATTTGGGAAGACAACTCTGCGATATTTTTTCTGATATTTCACAATTTTTTTCCAAAGATATTTTCTTTATTATACCCTTCACCACAGGCTGAAAGGGTCTATATATATAAGTATATGTATTCTGTGTCATTATGAGTAGGGAAGTTAAATGTTCGTCAGTCCGTATGTTCTTTGAAATGGGTTGTCTGAAGATACAAGATATTTTGGACAAGGTTATTATATATTCATACCACATATAGTCCGGAATTTTTTGCTTTTGAAATTCAGATAGCTCACAATGGCCACAAATGGCTGAAATATGAGAAAAACCACGACTGCTTATAATTTTTACCCATAAAATCCCGTGTTGTTGTCTTTTTGCTTTTTAAAGGAATATCACATTTTTTTTCTCTATGTTATAACACTAGTTTGCAAAATTCGAAAAAAAAATTTCTTTTGCTAAAAATTGCTGATCGCAAATCTGCACTCCATTTTATTTCATTAGCTCAAAAAACGTCACGATTTTCACTCATTAAATGATCAAATTTCGAAAAAGTACCAAATTTGCATTTATTTTTTAGATGTGTTACGAATTTGATATAATTTTGATTTCTATGTGTATTAGTTTAAAAGATAGATGGGGTGACAAGAAAGTTCCAAGATGCAGGCTTTACATATTTACTCCCAAAAAGCGCCTAATTTGAACAAAAAAGTACCAGATACCTGTCCGCTTATATTTTTTAATGATATTAAAAAAGCACCAGTTAAAGAACGAAAGAGAAACAAAAAGATTCCTCTAACAAATTCCCATTCACTCAGGTCCTTGAATGTTTGATTTTATGTTTCTACGTCCAATACTAATTGAAATTCAAAAAGTGCTAGTGAAAGAATGAAAAAGTTCCAATAAGCCCTCTTACAGATTTTCATCTAGTTCCAATATTAACGAAAATTGAAAAAGTACCAGTTAAAGAACGAAAAAGTACGAAAAAATTCGTCTTACGGATTCGCATGCAAAGCAATATGTTGAATTCTATGTTTCTAGGTCCAATATCAACGATAACTTAAAAAAATACTAGTTGTAGGGCCAAAAAGCTAAAAAAAAAAAATTTAAGTTCTCGTATTTCCACTTTTTGGATTTTTTCTCCCCATGAAGTATCAAAAATCTTTTTTTTTTTAGATAAGTTTTGAATGTGAAATAACCTTTATTTCTATGTTTATTGGTTTAAAAGATAGATGGCGTGACAAAAAATTACCAAAATACAGGTTTGTCCCGTTAATTCCGTAAAGTGGCCGATCAATTTTCTTAAGAACAACGATAAGTATTACATTATTGTTGTATTTCTTTAAGTTTTGAAGATATGTATGAGGTAAACGAATTTACCCGTTTTTTAAATTTTTTACCGCCTAAATCCGAATTTCCAAAAATCCCGCCTTAGCGGATCTATTTCGGGAGAGATCAACCTCCGGTCCAAATTTCAAGTTTTAGCTTCAAGCTTTTAGGCTGTGCGATGATGAGCACAGTCAGTCAGTAACGTTACAATTTTATAAACATAGAACAGCTAAAAACTGTACTGTAAAACTTTTGAATTTAAACTGTGAATAAATTCAAAAATTGTGCACTAATTTCAATGAAAAAGCGCTCAATTGCTTTGGAATATATTTACCAACATGCTACTTAAAAACAACTGGCTCTTTGTTGTTTTTTTTTATTTTTTATGAATTGTTAAAAATAAAAATGTTATAAAAATTTTAAAACAGTTATTTTTATTTTTGGTCAAACTTAGAAATAATGTTTGCAGGTCTGAAAGACTATGTTTTTTTGTTGTCGAATTTTGAATTTTTTATTTTACTGAATAGAGCAAAGCCATAAACAAGTTACCTTTACTAATATATGTCTTGACCAGCGTTGCCATTTTGATTACTTTTAACCAAAATTGGTTACTTTTTTTCTCAATACGTACTTGTGTACTTTTATTCAATTTTGGTTATTTTTTTTCAACTGAAAAATAAACAATTTTTTGTTTTTCTGGGGGGTTAGACGATCAAGTTTTGCATGAAAAATGAGCAAACAAAAAAATTTATATGTGAATTTGTCAGATATGAAAAATTTTAAAAAAAATTTACATTCAAATTCCTCATACGGAAAAAATACGATTTGCCCGACAATTAACAGAGGGAAAATGAAGTAGCCTTATAGAAGGCATTTTAGGCGATATAAAGTTTTCCAGTCGCATTGCAACTATATTTCTAATTTACACAGTGTGTCATTGGAGACCGAAGCCTTGGCTTCTTGCATCTACTTTAAGGGCCTTCAAAGTCATAAGGAATAAAGCTTTATCCCAGTGTAATTGTTGTTGCTAATAATGTGAAGTGAGTTAATTAATAATTACACTTGCTACACATTCCAACATAACTACTAACAAAACGATTTCGACAGGCCTTATCTTAGAATAGAAATGAAAATTGGAATTTGTAAAATATTTTATAAAAACCATTCTAAAAGAACTTTTAAAATAAGGCACAGTAGAATAAGTAAAAGTTTATTAAAAATACAGTTGTAAACCTTCTTTAAGGCCTGAAAAGTGAAAGCGCTCGCAATTTTTCCCGCTAGGCAGCACGATAGCCTGTGTGTGTGTTTTGTAAAATTATTTGTTGGCTAACTAAAATGTGTTTTTTATCAATAAGATTTCTGTATGACGTGCTAAATTCCCAATTTTTTATATATGATAAATACACTGAAATTTATTGTTTTTTTGTATTGGTCCAATGTAATGCAAGCACGGACCATGTCATAGTTAAAAAGAGTTTGTAGTGAAACGATATGTCTTCGTTTTTTAACGACATGTTTTCGTTTTTAAACGATTTCAAAACTTATCCCCTTGAGTATACCATGGAGCAGTTTTAAGACAACTCCTTTGTAATCCAAAGCTGGGTTATATGGTCCTGCCCTAGGACATCGTAATGTTAAATAGACCATGTTTTCCCATACATTGGTGTTAACTTTGGACTAGTCCCAGACTTAAATGCAAAACAAAGTAGGTATTATTAGAAAATTTAAAATTGATTTGTTTTGTTGATTACGATTCACGTTACATATTTTAATACAATTTCAAACTTCTACCTTAAAAAATAACCAAGTCATTTACAAAATTAAAAATTACGTATCATCAAATATATAATTTTCTTTAACAACATAATCACACTCAAGAAAAAAATTGCAGAGTACCTATCTAATTCTTTTTATAAGAACACATTAATATTTTTAAACGTCAAAACTGGGTAATCTGTTTTATAACTGTTACCACGGTGTTAGTCGAATTAGTCAGCGTTTAAAAAACTGCAGTCAAAGTATAAAAATTACCATTTCTTCCACTTCTTAATTTGTCATTGGTCAAAGAAAACCTGTTGCTTTTACTTCTAATTCATTAAATGTAAAAAGTCGCTGTCAAATCAACTCAAAAGGCGAAAAGTTGTGCACAAATTTTCGTTTTTTGTTTGACAGTTTTTGGTTTTGACTGCAGTTTTTTAAACCCTGGAATAGTGATCAGACTGAAAATTATTGCACAAGAAGAAATAAAAAAAAGTGCTGTAAAATTATAAGAATCCATATACGTATGTATCACAAAACCTTTAATAAATGTGACTATCAGCTTCTTCCACATACGACTGTTAGACATTTTTGAAATTTTGCCGCCTACCCCATTGCACTCCCAAACAAGTCCTTAGGTTTTTGTTTTCATCAGACTTACATTATTTTTATGATAGTATTCCTTATGAGATAATATATGTATAACCTTTTTAATAAATTTCAAACTTCCCTATAATGAATCTGTATGGAATCAGACAATTTCTTCATTATATAAAAAGTCTTTATGTAATACAAAAGAAATATTTTTGCCACGATTATTTAAACTAATCTGGGGTTTTTTTAGGATTGCATTATTCCAAGTGGCCCTTCATCAATATTCTTAAATACATTTTTAGAATAAATGCCTTTTTTAATTTTTTATTAAGTAGTGGAATATAGACAGTGTAGCTAGTTTGTAAATCCTTCAGCTTTATTAAATTCTAATAATATCTTTTTTGGAGAAATAGATACTACTTTGTCTAACATTTTCGTTTACTAAACACGGGGGCTACTATCACTTCTCTTAATTGGACTACTCTTTCCTTCTAATACTTATTTTTCAGAAGTCATTTCATTCTAATTTAGAAGATTTTAGACCTATTAGTATACTTTGTTGTTTGTCGAAGGTATTTGAAGTTATATTAAAGGAACAAATTTTATATAGTTTAGATACTAGAAACTTGTTAAGTGACCAACATTTCGGGTTTCGGGCTGGCTCTAGCACATCTTCATTGTTGCTTAGTATGACTGAAAAGATTCGTGACAACATGAATAGAAAATGTATATCCACCCTCGTTTCACTTGATTTAAGTAAAGCGTTTGATACGGTTAACTACACCGTGTTAATAAACAGATTGTATTTAGGATTCGGTTTTTCATGTACTTCTTGCCATGTCATGTTGAGACCATAAATTATGTTCTTTTAAGAGCTGGAGAGTGGGCTGAACTAAATAAACTCAAATTTAATCCAAATAAAACAAAAGCCATAGTCTTTGGCTCTATTGAAAACCCGGAAGACTCTATGAGTGTGGTTTTTGAAAATACTCGTGTGCAATTTGTTGAAACCGTTAATTGTTTGGGGGTAATACTAGATAGGGATCTAAATTTTAGGAAACATATATCGGCAGTTGCTGCTAAAGTTGGTTATTCTCTTCGTATTCTTTATAATTTGGACTGCTACATACCTACTTCTATAAGGATCAAATTATCACATGCTTTACTTATGACACATATCCTTTACTGTTTTGAAGTATATAGCAGCACTAATAGAGCTAATATTAATCATTTGCGGGTAATATATAATCGTATATTACGATATATTTATCATGTTAAAATTTTTGATCCTGTGTCGTCATATTCATTTAACTTCATAGGTTGTACATTTCCACAGTTCATTGATTTTAGGCTATTACTAACCAGGCGCGGATCCAGCTTGAGCCTTAGGGGGGGGGAATTTTGTATGATACAAAAAAAAAATTTGTTTTTAAAAGTTTATTAAAAACAATATGTGTATATTATATTTAAAAAAAAACTCAACAATAAGGTTAAATAAAATATAAGATCAGTTCAATATAAATTGAAATAAATTAATCTTCTTAAATAAGCAATTTATGAATTCCTTGTGAGGCAAATTTAGATGGTACAGTCTATCTTCCGTCATTGTTGATCTGAGTCATGTTTTTATTCGACGAAGGGTAGGAAATGACCTCTCGCTCGTAGCATTACTGACGAGCATTGAAACGAAAATTTGAAATATTTTTCTTAGATTTGGGTAGATATCTTCATCACAGTTTATTAAAGCATCTTCAACGTTATCTGATAGATTTTCAGATATTTTCCATGTTTGTTGCCAATGCAACAGTTCAGGCTCAAGTTTAGTTGTTAGTAGGTGTTTATCTCTTTTATCAAATATAATCAGCTCATCAGCTAGTTGTGGTTTTACAAGTTTTGTCAAAGCTTGTCAAAGCTTTAAGAACTATTGATGATAGTGGCTTCGCATCAATTGACACATCAACGTCATCAATATCCTTTGAAGCCTCTTCAAATGCGTTTACAACAAAGCCAATAAATTCTTCCCTAACAACTTTTTGTTGTATGTTGAAATATCTTAAAGATAAGGAAATCTTTCCCCGACAAATCCGAGCTTTCGTCAAAAATTATAGAATAGAATTTTGATTCATATAACACAAATATACATAAATATTGCATAAACTAAGGCTTATTAATAATTCAACCGTACGCATTATCAAGTAAAACGTTTACTCTTTGGATATAGATTGCACATGCTGGGATTGAATGTAGAATAAAAAGTATTTGAATACGGCAAACTAGATGTTTTATTGAAAATATCTAATAAATAACTATAAGGATTAAGATTTAGATACTTATTGAAAATTTCGTTAGAGATTCAATAAAAAAAACACACAAAATACTTGTTGAAAATTTCGTTAGAGATTCAATAAAAAAAAAAAACAAAAAATACTTGTTGAAAATTTCGTTAGAGATTCAATAAAAAAACCTTGCTGAGATTTCCAAAAAATTTGTACATTTAAAAAAATATTATTATTGTGAATTCTTGTATTTTCGAAATAAACAAAATATATTTTTATAATTTACGGGGGGGAAATTTCCTTTTTTCACCCCCCCTGAATCCGCGCCTGTTACTAACATTATATCGAATTGTAAAAACACGTAAACCTTCATCTGTGTTAGGATATTTTCGTTTCTCTAGCTCCACTCGTAACCCTGAAATTATCATACCTAGAATAAATAATAGTATTTTTGAAAAATCTTTCTTGGTGAAGTCAGCTAGAATATGGAATAGACTTCCGCGACAACTTAAAACTTTTAGTTATGCAATATCAACCATACGACCTAAGTTTTTAGAATACTTAAATAATTCATAGATTAAAAAAAAATATATAAAATATTTAAATTTTTTTATTCTTATTCTTAAAAATACGAATTTGTTGTACAAATTAAAATAAGTGATCATTATATATTACTTTATTAATCATATATGGCCCCTATGGGCTCGATTAAGTAAATAAAATGAAAATGAAATGAAATGAAATGAAATCACCTAATTAAAATTTACTTTTTGCTTCGTACATAGCGTTGTAAGTATGCGATACAGAAGTTCTTTTGAAATAATTCCTTATATGGAGACAATCAAATTTATATTTGCTAAATTTGTTCATTGTAATGAAAAATTAATTAAGACAATTCATTATAAAGAGATCAATAACTCTTAAATTAGAATGAAAAATCAATTAATACTAAAATTTAATAAAGTACATTTTTTAGTTTAAACCACTACTTATTAGTAATTAAAATCAATAAAAAAAATATACATAATAGGTATGTCATAATATCTATAATATAATTTCCCCACGTTGTTAAATGCAGTACTGCCTGCGCTTTATCAGAAAAGGACACTTCTTTCACCATGTCAACGCAAACCTTAATGATGCTACATATTAATTGTGTGATTATCATTTTTATAGGTTCATTTAACCACATTAAGGCCCTTATTATATAAAACGCAACGCCAAAGAATTGCATTTAAAGCAAAAACAGTCATAAATATTTTGTACTTTTGTTGTTGCTTTCTACAGAAATTCATGTACCGTTTTAAAATTTTCAACCCCACAAGTTATAAGGCGTTTGAAATATTAAAAGGCAATGTGAATTTCTGTAGAAAGCAACAACAGAATTACAAAATATTTATGGCTTTGTTTTTGCTTTTAATGTAATTCTTTGGCGTTGCATTGCGTTTTACATAATTAGGGCCTTAAATTCATTGTTTAAGGACATTATTGCAATTATAACCATGTAGGTACTTTATCTTTATATTCTACTAGCTGGCCCGGCAAACGTTGTTTTGCCATATAATTTACTTTTTTCAGATGTTACAGTGTCTGCATGCCAAATTTAAAGAAAACCGGTTGATAAGTTAAAAAGATATTGGGAGGGGGAGCTTTCACCGCTTTTGCCATATTTCACGCCCTAAATAATAAAAAATATAGGCTATAATTCCTTCCAGATGTTAAACTATTTGCCTGCCAAATTTCAAGAAAATTGGTTGATTATTTAAGAAGATATAAGGAGGAGGAGATTTTACCCCGTTTGTCCTATTTCACGCCCTTTTACTTATTTCCTTTCTGATGTTACAGTATCTGCATGCCAAATTTTAAGAAAACCGGTTGATTAGTTAAGAAGATATAGGAAGGAGGAGCTTTTACCCCCTTTATCCCTTTTGCCCTATTTCCCTTCAAATCACAAATTTAATGATTAGATGTTACGGTGTCTGCATGTCAAATTTTAAGAAAACCGGTTGATTAGATAAGAAGATAAACTACACAGAAACACTACTCATGGCCCATAGAGCATGCATATAAAATTTGGTCAAAATCGGTCCAGTAGTTTTTGAGTTTAGCGATCACGAACATACACGTAATTTTTATATATGTATGTAGAGATTATACTTGTAATTTAACAAAAATATTTAATTATTTAATATTTTAAGTGTTTGTTTCACTTAACACAAATATATTTTCGTTGATGATGTCTTTTTGTTTCTGAAAATTAGAAATTAATATAAGGTAACACACACAACTTAGAAAAAAACATCGCATTTTTAGCTGAAATATTTAAAATTGCTTTTAAATTTCAAATAATTACCATTTTACAAAGTTTTTTGCTTTGCATGTAAACTTATGAAATGTGATGTTACATTATTTTGCATTTAAGATGACGATATGTGCAGTTCGTGGTCATGCAAACTGTCGAGCAACAACAACATTACTAGTGAGGAGCGTTACTAAAACTTTTTTCCTCATTATTCATGACTGAAGGAAGGCAAAAATGTATTTATCCTCACCAACATAAATGAATTGGCGAAATATTAACAACTCATTTATAACTGTGAAAAAAGTTACATATTTTACATTTATGAAAAAAAAATTAAGAATGGTTAAATATGAGCGATCACATATGAATTTTTCTGAACTCTGCTTTTAAGTCTAAACTTCACCAAATTACGTTCAAAAAAACGGATAATTACAATTTTAATGAGCAGCTTTTTCGATTGTCTTTACAGTAATTTGCGCTTATAGTCCATTCCGCTTGAAGGCCAAAAACGTATTTAAGCCAAAACTGTCAAACTCACTTGCAGATTTTTTCGAATTTCATACAAATTATTTGTTCTAAGGTCCATTGTCTTGTAGTCCATTTTCGTTTAAAAAGCCACATTTTCTTAGCATGCCTATATAATTCTTTACAGTCAGTCCACTCTGTTTTTTATATTTTTTAATCAACTGGCAACATGTTTTTTTTTACCTTTCTGGCAACTATTATAAATGCCAAATTTCGCAATTTATATTTCATAAAGAACCAATGAAATTGATATTTATGTTGTGTTTGATTTCGTCATCCAAAGAATTAAAATGAATCTCATACTAAAGGCTTATGAAGCATTGAAATTATTGGCATTTTTGTTTTTATTGTAAATTTTTATTTAAATTAAATCAATATTTGGTTATGTTTTAATGTAGCTTATCTTTTGTTTAAAAAGAGTGGTTTTATTGAAGAAAACAATTTTTATATAGTCCAAAATGTAGATTGTACTTGGTTTTACTTATTATATATAAAATAGCTTATTAAAATCGGTTATAGTCCAAATTCGCTTGTAGTCCACAAAAGTTGTGCAACTATAGTAGAGGACTATAGGCGAAAAGTACTGTATAAGCTGCTTTCTTGGTGACATGTTGAAAATAAATTGCTTTAAAATTGCGTGCAGCCTGCATTACAGCTTTCAAGTTTTGTGAATTTTGACAAACAGTATGTGTAAAAAACTTAAAAGCAACACTTGATCGTGTAGGCGGAGAGATAGTACTACCATTACCCGCTTCGCTTTTATGGACATATAAAATTGTGTACGGTATTGATGCATTCAACACTTATACTATTTTTCATTCACTTTATCACGTGATTTCAAACCACATGTGGCTTTCAAAATCACTCGTGTGACATTTTCGAGTTCCGTTTTTGTGTGTCGGTGTGATTTTGCCTAAAGCACACCGAGAAACACAAAAACGGCATGACTTTCAGAACAACACAAAATCACACGTGTGATTTTCAGACAGACCCGTGTAACCGTTTATCAATTCTTTGGCTAGAAAAACACACTTATAGTTTAAAACATATTTCACTAATTATTAAATATGAATTTATGTTATTATGCATGCGCATTAAGCAATACATAATTTTAAATAATTTTAAAGATTTCTGGTTCCATTGAACTCATTTTTGTACATGAAAACCGAAAATCAATGCCAGTTACCTGTTTTTTTTCGAAATTGGAATTGCCTAGTTTTTCCAAAAAACACTATTTACAATTTATAAAGGCAACTTTATTAATCATTTGTGGAAAATATCAACTATTTACCTCAGCACGTTTTTTAACTTGTTTTTCTACGAAAAATAAGCCGAGTTTGTTCTATAAATCAAAAACTTTGGAAAATGTATAATGTGCATATAAAGAATGCATATATTATAGGAAACTATGGAGTTGCCCTGTTTTTTTTTTTCAAAAAGTGCATGGAGTTTCTGATTATTCTTATATTTGCTAAATAAGAAATTATCAGGCCTGTTCTGAAAATCACATTTTATGAAAGTGATTTGAAAAAACAAGAAAGGTGTTCTTTCTGGGCATATAATTTTTATTTCAAAACGTTCAGCTACGTAAACAACTTTCTGAAATTACTTTGTTATTTTTGCAACTATTATAAGATGACCGTCATAATAAATTACCTAAATGAAACATTCAATGTGTTGTTTATTAATTTTTTTATGCAACAAGCTATTTTATTTACAAAAAAATTAAGAAAATTCGACGACACTACAAAAATTATATTTTTTTTTTAGTTGAATTAAAGATAGCCAATTTGCTAACAGCAGCATGAAAGCAAAGTCTAATATTTATTAACAATCGTAAAAGCTGTAAAGAATCACAGGAAAAAATGGCTTCTATCGCGAAAATGGCTAAATTCGCGAAAAATTGCAAGCTTGTGAACAAAGCATATTTGAAATCGCTAAATGGGTTACAAAAACAAACAAAATGTCGGAAAATAACAAAAAACAAATTTTGCAATATAGCGAAAATTTTTAATATTTCAAACAAGCCATAAAATTTATTACAAGTACCTAAAACTATAAGGGATGGCAAAAATTCGGTAAAAATTGCTAAATAAGCGGAAATTCGCAAAAATTTTCTAACAGCGGCATCTACTATTTATTACACTATGGAACATTTTTGGGATTATTGTCTGGGGGGGTGAGAAATTCCAAGTCAGGGTGATGGTACTAGGTCAGTATAGTAAAATCCTCAAAGGGTTTGGCGTTCGTATGTGTCAGTTTTTTTTTATGACCTTTTAAATTTTTTCCTTATCTTGATGTTTTTTCGCTTAGTTGTAACATTTTGGCAAAAACGTAGTTTAACATAACTCGAGAACCACTTGTCCGATTTGGATGAAACAAATTTAGAAAAATTAAGAATTACAATTTCTCTAATCTGTTTCTATACCATTTTCCTATATGTGCAACACTTTCGAAGTTAAAAATGAATGTATGAAGGGAAAAAAGTATTTTTTGCCTAAAAATTTAAATATTTTTTTTTTTTAATTCATAAAAAATCCAAAATGGAAAAAAGTGCCAAAACTAATTACTTTCGCGTAAAGTCACATAACTCATGAGCAAAAAAAGGCATAGATCATGAAAATCGATGCACGCGTTTCTCATTTATTCACAATTAGGTAAATGTATGAATTTCAAAAATTTGTTCCAGATATGCACAACATTATTTGGAGAAAACATTGACACTCACAAGCCGAACTCTCTCATATTTTTCTACTGTACTAAAAGAGAAATATTGATGTGGCATTTTGACATTTGCCGTCTCAATTCTAGCAACAAAATGCCTGTTGTTTTTTCTATTGTTTCATTGTTGTAGTACTGAGGTCATTTTGTTAATACATTTTGGGTTACTTTAAGTTAACATTTTGGTTACAGTTTTTTTTTTTGATCGTGGCAACACTGGTCTTGACAGTACCTTTATTTTTTTTTTTTTTTTTATTGAACGCTTTATCGCGAAAACTAGAGTTGATAAAAAAAATTCTAATTATACATTAAAAACATATATATCATAAGCAGGGCAAAAAACTTAATGCAATTGCATTTTGTTGTCTTACTCTGAGACCCATCTAAAGATAATATTTTGCGAATCACAAAATTTGCAGTAAATTAGCATAAATTATTATATATTTATAGTTATAAATGCAGGGGCCGTTACAGTTAGTTATTCCTTTTTTTTTGAACAGAAATATCAGTTATTTTTTGATTTTTATATTTTTGAACATTTATAACAGTTACTTTTTGATTTTGATTTTTTTTGAACAAAAATAACTGTTATTTTTTTATTTTTTCGCTCAAAAACAACAGTTTTAATTTTTATTTTTTTGAACAAAAGTAACAGTTATTTTTTGATTTTTATTTTTTTGAACAAAAATAACTGTTATTTTTTGATTTTTATTTTTCGAGCGAAAATAAAAGTTATTCTCTAAAGAAATGTATGTGTTTTAATAATTTAATTGACTTTAAATATGGGCGTTTCCTGGGGTCACGAACGTACGTTTGTACGCTTTTGATGTACAAATAATATAGAAAACAAAACTTTCCTAGCATTTGGGTAGCTGTATGTTTAGTGCAAAAGATGGATTTCATTGAGTTTAAGTTTTCATAATGATAGTTATAAACATGTGGTCACGAACGTACGCAAAATAGAAGTCAACTTTGGCTGACAGTAGTGAAATGTTCAAATCTGCGTAATGGAACGGAATATTCATAAGTGATTAATTTATTTTAAAAGTGTATTAATGTAGGTCCCTATCCAGTATTTACACAATACAATATCTGTATTGGTTTTTGTTTAATTGGTTTAAGTACCGATCGCGAACGTACGGGTCGCAAACGTACGATTTTTCCATATGTTTCTTCATTGTTATCACCATACATTTTCCCATAAATATCTAAAAATTTCCTTAACAAAAAACTTTATTACTCAATTTACAATTGATTGTAATGGAGAGGTAATATAGAAAGAGTGTAAACATAACATATTTTTTGCATGTAAAATAAGTATATAAAATTTTCTTTAGAATTCTTAGCAATTTCCGCAAGTAAAGCAGCTGAGATATGCTAACAAACCATTTTTTTAAAAAAACATATACTTTTTTTTATAATAATAAACAATAAAAGACGATGATTATCAACATTTTATTTTTTCATCGTGGTAGACCATTCTGGGGAAATGTCCATATGTATTTTAATGTGCATAAGAAATTTCAAAGATGATTACTCATTAAAATAAAAATTTAAAGTTCAAAAGATAACAGTTATTTTTGTTCAAAAAAATCAAAATATAACTGTTATTTTTGTTCAAAAAAATAAAAATCAAATTAATAACTGTTAATTTTGATCGAAAATACAAAAATCAAAGTTTTCCGACATTTACTTCTATATGCCTTTTTTCTTTTAAAATTCCAATATAACTGTTATTTTCGGTCCCTGTATAAATGCAAAAAATTCTTTTGTTTTCTTTATTTTTTTTTAATATTGTAGAGTTGGCAAAGGCGAATCATGCTTTAATAGCTGCGTTCGAGAACACAAAATTTTTACTATTTTTTACTGAACTTTACTGCATTTTACGAAATTGCGTTCGAGTACACAAAATGCAGTAAATGAGAACACAAATTGAGATCGAAAAGTGACAGTTCTTGTCTGAGTATTTACAAATTTTTACTGCAGAAATTTTTGCAGTAAAATTTAGTAAAACAAAACATATGTTTCAAAAGGTAAACAAACAAAAGTAACAAAAATAATGCATACAAATTGTGAAAAAATTGTAAAATAAACGAAAAGTTGAAATAAAAATTAAACAAAAACAAAATGTGAATAAAAATTAATTAATTAAACTTGTTTGTGAATCATTTACTTATCTAAATACCAACATTTGAAACTTGTTTTGTTATGTTAATTTTTTAGAGTTGTAAAAGTGCTAAGTACTTGGGTACTAAGTAATCAATAGCAAAAAATTATTCATGTTCTTTTGAATAAATTAACCCGCCACAAATTAGTAACATCAAACAAAATAAAAAACAAACAAATATGAATGATTGCATAAAATAATTTGCTTGTATTTCCAAAAATGTTTGTGTTATAAAAAGTATTTAATCGAGTACCGATAAGAAAACGAGTTAAGTAGTCAAAAGTGTTAACATTTTTCAACACTTCAATTATTTGTCATCAGCTGTTGCCTTTATTTTACGAATTCTTACAAAATTTGCGTTCGCGTACTTTTTTGGACAACAGCTTTTTGTGAGAGTAAATTTTTCAATTTTCTCATTTACTGCATTTTACTGTAAAAGTACTCAAACGCACCTAATAGCTCAAGCTTTTAATGATTCAATTTTTCTTCTAGAAAACTTTAACAAAAATAAAAAGCTCATGCCATCATGTATCGTGTGGATAAAGAAATTAGAAATTAATTTGATAATATACATACATATGTGTATAGATAGATTCATTGATACCTATCATGTGAAAAATAATTTTAAAGTCACCTTTGCGTGTTTCAGTATTTAAAAGAAAACATCCAAACTTGAATCTTCCAACACAACCAACTCTAACTGCTTGGTGGCAGCTGCGTATTGTTCCAAGAATATTAAAGAATTTAAAGATTGGATAAACATTTTAACAAAAAATAAACAATATTTTAATTTTAATAACTATAGGTTTGAAAATAACCAAACTGCAGCGGTTTAAATCATTAGCTCTGTTCATTTACTAAAAATTGTTACAAATTAAATAATAAATAAAATAAATAAAAAAAAAAATTGTAACAATTGTTTCTTGTAACATTAGCTATGTTCATTTACTAAAAATTGTTACAAATTTGTAACAATTGTTACTAGTAAAACTTTTTTAACAAATTTGTAACAACTTTTAGTAAATGAACGTGCTACATATAACATTTACTTGTAACAATTGTTACAAATTTGTAACAAATTTTAATAAATGAACATAGCTCGTTGATGATGCCGTCATTTAAATAGACAGGTCCCCCTGAAAAGTTTTTTTAACATATCCAACTAATTCTTATTTTTTTTTTTTTTTTGCATGCTAAATCCGAATATGAGCAGAGTTTTCTCCCATAACATTATGCTGGGTACAGACAGTGCAATCTACATGCAATCTATTTCAATTTCACCAAGTTCAGTTAATTCTAACTATTACTTTAGCTTCGAGTTACCAAAATGTTTTTGACAGTTATAACTGATAGTTAGTTTTAACTGAACTTGGTGAAACTGGCCGCTAATCGGATAAAAAAATGGTTGAGTTATAGTGGATCAAAGCTAAGATTTTGTAAAAATTCTAACGTTTTTAACCAATAACATATTGCCATTTCGAAAGATGTTTTGTACCAAGGTATATTTACACAAGGTAAACTCGTTGGCCCATATGTTTGTCAGCTGTTTACCCCTAGTTGGAACCACAACGTCAAATTGCGTGTATATGAGCCAAAATTTGTACATGTGTGCGTAAAATTGTTTTTGTTTCATATGAAGACAATTTTGACAAAATGGTTCCTTTTATAGAGCAGCATGTCTACACTCCCAAATGAGTCTACCTTGTGTAAATATACCTTGTTTTGTACTATATTCAACATTTTTGATTTTTCGAATTTATTCTATGAGTTACATTGTTCTATTCCTTAAATTTTAAGGAATTACTTTTAAAAAAAAGTTAAGCCATAACGGGCCACTATTCAAATCTTTCAAATAAGAAATAATTAATTTTCATCCGGACAGACAGACTCTGGAAAACCAAAAATGTACCGTAATCCGATAAATAAAACTGAGCTCAGGATTTACCTTGGAAAATAATATAAGAATTAGTTGGAATAGTTAAAACAAATTTTAAAAAGTTTTAAAATGTCTACCTACATACATACATATATATGTATGAATGTAATTTTAAGTGCATGTTTTTAGTGCATGAACTTCCTTGCCCAAATAATAAGTAGTCGGGGACGGTCAAAATTGTTCTGGAACGAAATATACTGTAAACTTGTGCAATGTGCGTTAGTGGGTGAGTTGTATGGTGAAGGGTATTAAAAATTCGGCACAGCCAAATATACCACTCTTGTTTTTCACATGTATTTTTTATTGTAATATATTTGCGCACAAATTTCGAATTTTCTTAACATACCCGCTTAAAACACCTTTTATCATGTACTTTCATTTTTTACTTTCACTTCATTATCAAATTGCAAATTTTTTTAAATTTAACACGGTTTTATTTACAATTTCGTACAAAATTACACTTTTTCAAGACTAATAACGTTTTTCACAATTAATAATTTTTTGATTACCGAATTGCTTTGAGCTTCGTACCAGAGCTGCCGTTTTTGTTATTTCTTACCAAAGTTATTCTTATTTTTCAATGTGGGGATGTGGATATTTTTTCTCATTTTGTCTATGTCGATGGCTTAATATAAAAAAGGCGTAACTCGATTTTTTTAAAAAATAGCTTTTTTTGTTTATTCTGGTAGCTAATGCCACATGTATCTTGATTTAAAATTTTCAAGGGGCTGTAGTACAACATTTGTTGGATATTTTTATTGAAAACTGCATTATAAATATTTTTTTCTAAAATTTTACGGATTTTATTAAGTTTTTTTTCTGCCTCTGTAAGCAAACAAAAAAATCGAGTTACGCCTTTTTACATTGTACATTGTACTTTTCCCACTAAAATAATAATAAGACTGAATATTTTTTATTTTTCTTGATAAACTTTTAAGTCACGTTTTTATTTTATTTATTTATCTGCTTTCATTATGTTTAATTTTTATATTAGAAACGGTCATGTTCTGGAAATCGAAATGAATTTAAGTTAAAATCGATGGTGATATTCAATTGATTTATTTAATGGGTGTAGTTTTTCCTGATTTTAAGAGTGCTTATTTTTGAGATCTTTCAAGATAAGATGTTTTCAAAATTTGTTCGATTTTAATATCACTCGGAATTGATTTCCAAACGTGACTCAAAAAGTACACAAAAGTAGTATTAGGGTTTCTAATAACCTAAATATAAGAAAAATTTTCTAAATTTAGATTATTTTAAGTATGTAGTATATTTTAAAATTTCGGAATGCACATAGGAATTTTAAAAATTTATATAAATAAAATTTTTAATGTAAGAATATGTCTGTAAAATTAAAAATATTTAAATTCTACTTTTAATAACTTGAAGCTGTGTGTATTTTTTATGTTTTTAATTTATGATAAAAAAAAACCTTTGACTCTCAGTCATTTACTTTCTCTCAGATGAAGAGTGCTCATACCGAAATGTGAATTTTGTGAATAGAAATACTCGCAATTTGAAATAACATTTACAAAAAAAAAAAAAAACATTTATACCTGTTTTTTTAAAATTCTAGATATATCTAAACGAAATTTCTGATAGTGCATAGAAAATATTCCTGGAAAATATTAAAGGAATAAGAATATTAAAGTATAAAAGCTTTTAAAATTGTAATTTGACTTAGAATACACATTCGAATTAATATGAAAATGTATTTACAAAATATGTATTTTACATTTCGCTAACATAACATGAAATAAACATAAATTTACATCACCATGTTTGACGGAAAATCGCCTCATTTCTCAGCCCTCCCACTAACAGTTAAAAAGCGGAAAACAAAATCGTTTTTCCTTTTTATAACTGTCAAGTAAAAATGTCGTTAATTGTTAAGGCCATATTAAAAAAATTCAATACATAAATTTAATAAACTGAATTTAGTGAGGAAATTTGACGGGACTTACTCTTATGAAATAGAAATGTTTTTTAATAACAATTACTTTTCTAGTTTTGTTTTCTTGATTTTGTAATTATTATTTAACTATTAGTTGTTATACAATGCATTTTTATATAAATTTTAATGTTTCTTTTCAATTTACAAAAGCATTTTAAATTTGGTTATATTTTTCAGATTTGGTAACTTTTTCAAAAATTTTGGCTGTATTAATTTTTGGTCATGGCAGCTCTGCTTCGTACATAAACAATGCCAGACTTTCCATTGTTACTTAGAGTCATTGTTGCCAGCTGTTTCTTTTTATTGTTAAAAGTTTGTTATTTTAACTTAATTTTTAAAATAGATTTTCTTAATAAATTTTCACTTATAATTTTGTAAGAGAAAAAAATTAAATACACTATAAAACGTAGCTAGAATTGGTTTTAAAAGTTTTTATGTCAGACAAAGCGCTTTTCTAAAGAAATTTCTATATATTTTAGTCTGATTTGTCTGTATTATAGATTTTTTTATGGTGAAAGTACTTATGCCTTTTTACAAAAATACAACTCCGAGAGTACAACGCTACAGCGCAAACATTCCCGTTTAATTATGAGTCAACTAGGTGAAGTCAATTATCGATTCACATTAGTAGAACTTATATGACATATTTTTTGTTGTAGCACTATCTAGGCAAATACCCTCCCTACAAGAAGTGAATGAGCGAGTAGTCACTTTTTTCACGTTGGTGTTAAGAAAATGATAGAAAGAAATTACAGAAAACTTGATTTCGGTCATTTCATTCTATCATTTTCTTAACACTAACGTGAAAAAAGTACCAACTCGCTCATTCTAATAAAAGTTCTTTACAAAGTAATCGGTGGCTAAGCTGGAGCCGAATTTTAGCTGAATAATTGTCGGTGGCGGCGGCTACAATTCTTTTTATCGGCGGCTGGATTAGCCGCTTCGTCGCAGGACTCTGATGCTGTCATCTAAAAATTATTTTTGAAAAAGACTTTCGACGACTTTTTCTACACCCTACTAGTTAGTGCCTCTTCACATATGTCCAGTTTGACTCGTCAAGTCTTAAGTTTTTAGGAGAGTGGAGAAAAGAAATGACATGCTCTTTTCCCTTCTCTCCTAAAAGATCAAGACTTGAAGAGACAAACTTGACGTGTGTGAAACGGCACTTTGTTTAGGGAGAATTGTGTCTCGTTGTTTTCCTATTATTTTTTGGCATCATTTTTAAACAAAAGTTGCCTTTAAAAAAGAAATTCTTATTTGAGTTTAAATATGTATAATGCATAAAAAGATTTGGAATACTATTACAAAATTTGCAACCTTGAATTTTTGTAAAATTTCTGTAAAAACATAAAATTTTCTTTAATATAATTTAAAATATTTAGGCTAAAACTCACAAAATTTGTTTTTAAAATAAAACTAACAACTAATAAAAAAGCGCAAAAATAATGGCCAAAAAGGCAGCAGCACCAAAATTACAAGAAGATATACAAACCGATGAGGAGCTACATATATTTTTGGAGAGACAGGGTTTATTGGGTAGAAAATAATAAAATTATAAAAAAAATTTAGATCTAACAAATTTAGTGTCACAATAATAGTTTTAGAGATATATTCAGAATGGTGTGGTCCGTGTTTGGGTATGGTGGGAAGTTTAAAAAAACTCAAACTGGAACTGGGAGGAGATAATTTAAGTTATGCTATAGTAAGTAATTGAAATAAGGTAGTTTTGAAATTGTTGCTAAATTTTTCAACTTTTTCTTTCTTAGTGTAAAGCCGATACCGTAGACATTTTTAAACGATTTCGGCGAAAAAGTGAACCTACTTGGTTATTTGTAACGGTATTCTGGAAATTCCTTAAAATTTATTTGATTCAAAAGAAAATTTTTTTAATTCTAGAACTACAAAGCGGTTAACATAATGTTTGGCTCAAATGTTCCTAAATTAATGACTTTAATATGTTCGGAGCTACGTCTATTGGAATTGGAAACCAGAAATTTTTATGAATTAAACGAATATCTCCCCGAGGAATTACGGCGACGTCAAATCATAGAAGAAAATCTAAACAAATCGTTAGCCTTGGAATTAGAGCAAAAAGAAAAGGAACGATTGAATAATCTTAATAAAGTCACTGATACGATTATGGAGAATTTACCAGACATGGGGGTTACCATATTTGGTCCACAAGTTAATCGTGACTTTTTTAAAAACATCTTGAAAAAAGCAGAACAACTAAGAATACAATTGAAAGAACGTAAACTAGTACAACTTACTTTAGAACATTTCAAAACTATACATTTTAACTGTTCCAATCCAATATCGGATGATATATTGGAACAATTAGAGGGTAAAGAATTGATAGTGTGTTGTTGGAAAGTTATGGGCAATGGATTAGAAGTACCAAAACTTTTACAGCAGTTTGCTAAAGAATTACAAATACCTCAAGTGCGATATGCAGATAATGGAGATGAAGTTGTTGTGCCTGCCCTATTAGATTATCAAGATATAGAAGTGAAAGAAGATATTGAGGGTAAAGGGTGACATAAACTTAAATTTAAAATAAACGTAAACCATGAATTTCCTTCTTTTTTTTTTTTTTTTTTTTTTTTTTTTTTTTTTTTGCTACTAGATTATAATTCTTGGTCGAATAAATCTGAAGAAATACTCAGTCAACCTCAAAAATCTATGGAACTTTACAATGTATATGAAGAAGATGAAAAAAGCTTGGCAGAAGAAGATAATATCTCCAAAGCAAGTTTAGATTTTGAATTAGAAATTCTTAATGAACAACTTGTAGAAAAAGAAATGGATATCATAGAAGATTTACCCAAAAATAAAGCATCGAAAAAAATACGCGTACCTCCTATATGGGTAGCCGATAACCAACGTACTCATGCGGCTTTAATATTTACTTATTTTCGCAATCATACAGAAACATTTCTACCACCGGATCCTAAGCCGGAACCACCATGTGTTATAATGGCTTTTGATGCTTATAAAAAACGGGATTTAATTTTACATGCCGAACGTTACAAACTTGATGTTCCCATGTATGGTTTCTTTACCAGTGATGATGCAGATGAAGCTAAATTTATAGCCAATTCTTTGGAGAATTATAAATCGGTGACAAAGTAAGACTTACTTATTTATTGGATAAAAAAAAACTATACACTGCCGATTCCTCCTTTTCACTTTTTCTTCAAATTTTTTAAATCATTTCCATTTCATTTTAGCAATGACAAAATAGTTTTAAAGGTTAAAAAGACTACATCGTATACCATGCTTCAGTTGATAACATACGGACCAAGCTATGTAAGTCCCAATCCCATAATTGGGCAAGAGGAGGCCATGAAATTCTTCCCTCCTACATATAAAACAGCCGATCAAGAGCATACAGAGGAAGATAAATTACTTAAAAATCATACCACACTTCAAAGGCTAGATAAAAATCCGAAAAAGAAAAAGATTTTAGATAAGCCCTCAATAATACAAGACACAAAGATGGCAGTTCAAAATCCCGCTGAAGCTGCCTAATTTAAGTTATTATTATTAATTATAAAATTAAGTGCAGTATTTGGTCTTTGCTTGAAAACTATTTACAGCCAATTTCACCAAGCCCAGTTATAAAAAACTATCAGATATAACTGTCAAAACTAATTGTAAACCGGAAGTTAAACTAAAAGTTAGTTTTAACTGAACTTGGTGAAATTCGCCGTTAGAATGGTATTCAAACAAAAACTCCAAATGTATCACGTTTGATATTCAATAGAAAACTTTTTTAAATTTTAAGAAATATGTATGTATTATTTTAATTACAATCTATCAGTACAAAATGATAATAAGCAAATTAGATGAATCTTTTTTTTAAAATTGTAATGAAAATCATTTAGTTGATTGACAAGTGCCTACAGAAAATTTTGAACTAGCGAAAATTTTAAGCTTAAACATTAGGGTGGGTCGAAGGTGAAACTGTACGCTAAAAACGATGGCGATAGCAGTTCTTCCAAAAATGTTTTGAAGTTTTGGACGAGTTTTTGTCAAAATTGCGTTAATTAAGGTTTTTTCGAAAATGATTTTTTTTGATATGTCGAAGTGGAACTTTTTTTCATCATGCCAAACGCTTGCGAAAAATCGATGGCCCAATATCGACAAAGTTTTGTCTATACAAATCGGCCCACCCTAATGTATATATTGCTCGTTTGCTGCAGCTTCGTCACAACTTTAAAATAAAGTTTAGTTACAAAAACAAAAAGTTTCCTTAGCCATAATTCATATTATAAAACATTTGCTGCAAAAACTTTCTTCAATTCCCTTTTGAAACTACATTCGTGTCCATAGAATAAAAATTTTGTTTTACAGCATTGAGTTATTTTCTATGCCTTCTCTCTTTCTTTCAATAACAAACTTACAAAAACTGCTTGTACATGAAACCAATTACACTTTTCCATTCGTCTTTATCCTTTCATCAACAAACTCAAATGTTTTCGCAGCAAATGTTTCATAATTTGGATTGGGACTTAAGTACCAAAACTT
Organism: Pollenia griseotomentosa; assembly: GCA_963931875.1. Classification (NCBI taxonomy): domain Eukaryota; kingdom Metazoa; phylum Arthropoda; class Insecta; order Diptera; family Polleniidae; genus Pollenia; species Pollenia griseotomentosa. The sequence continues at coordinate 19,731,717 of OZ007562.1, forward strand.
AAGTATATTATAGTTTGGCCTTAACTCTAATAAAAATCAAAAATAAAAGGATCATTTGAACAAAAGTGTTTTAATAAGCATAATTTAGATACATATGTAAAGTCACCTTAACGTTTATGAAGAATAATTCCCTAAACTTTCCTAGACTAGCGTTGCTATAGTATTCTAAATGTAAACAACTTTTTAGAAACAAAATACAACCTTGTTCCAAAATCTGCAAGTTTAATCGATAAATTCTGTAACAAAAAAAATATAAAAACTGTTATCAAGTCAAAACAAAAAGTCTAAATTTTTCATTCGCAACAAAATTTTAAGTTTCTAAATTAATTTTGGCTTATAACTCTAATAAAAATTCAAACAATTTCGCATCTTTGCAAACTAAATTCGAAGGACCATGGCGAAAAAGGGAGGTGTACAGCAGCTACAAGCTGATATACAAAATGATGAAGATTTTGAAAAGTTTTTAGAGAGACCAGGATTGTTGGGTAAAATAAATAAATTATAATAATCAAAAATTGTTAATATGTATGTTAACTTTAATAGTTCTAGATGTCTACTCGGATTGGTGTGGACCTTGTTTGGGCATGGTGGGCAGTTTAAAAAAGATAAAATTAGAAGTAGGTGGCGATAATTTGCAATTGGCTGTAGTAAGTTTTAAAATTAATAAACTCTTTAAAAGCGATAAGAAAATTTTATAATATGTATCATCTATTTTCCCTTTAAGTGCAAAGCAGATCATATAACGGCTTTAAAAAGATTTAGACGTAAAAGTGAACCGACTTGGTTATTTGTAACGGTAATGCTTGATTCGTCATAAAAAGAATTTCTTAATTTTTTTTATTAATTTTAGGAAGGCAAAGCTATAAACTTAATGTTTGGCACCGATGTGCCTCGTCTAATGAAACTAATTACTTTAGAACTAACTGCACTCAAAGAGGGCATTAAATCTCGCCCCATTTATGAAATATCCGAATATCAACCCGAAGAAGTGGCCCGACGTAAAGTTAAAGAAGATGCTGAGGCTGAAGCTTTACGAATTGAAACTCTCGAACGTGAGAAGAAACGTGAAGAATATTTAACATACGTTACCGATACGATCATGAAAAACCTTGCCGACATAGGGGTCACAATTTTTGGTCCTCAAGTCAATCGAGATATGTTTAAGAAAATTAATGAACCGGCGGATGCCTTAAAAATTCAATGTAAAGATCGTAAAATTGTGCAGGTTTCGAAAAAAGATTTTGATATTATTCACGTGAAATGTCCAAATCCCTTGGAAGATGAAGTTTTAGATCTATTGAGCGGCAAAGAATTGTTAGTATGTTTTTGGAAATTACCCGTTGAAGGAGAGGAGGTACCAATTATGTTAAAACAATACGCCTATGAATTGACAAAAACTAAAACAGAACCAGCAGATGAATTTAACGAAGAGGAGCGTGTAACGCCAGCCATAATAGCATCCTTGGAAGTTAAGGTGGAATATGAAATTGAAGGTAAAGATCAAAATAAATAATAAATATCATAATTTATACTTAAAGTATATTAACGATCCAAATAGATGGTGAAGAATGTATTGCAGAAGAAAAACCTTTATCCCCAATTGAATCTAAGGAACCTATTGAAGAAATTGCCGATATCGGAGATGAGGAAGAGACTGAAGACGAACTTGACAAAGAACCCACTCATGAGCTCCCATCACCGGAGACAAACGCTCTGGATGTTGAACTTGGTCTGGAAGTGGCCAATATCGAATCAGAAGAAAAACCTCTAGAGGATCTAACTCCTCCAGATGCCTCTAAAAAACGTATTTGCACTAAAACCGTTACAATACCACCAATTTGGGTTCCTAGTAATCATCGTACTCATGCGGCTATCATTTACGTCTACTTTCACAATCAAACATCTGTATTTTTGCCACCGGATCCAACACCTGAGCCGCCTCATGTTATTATGGCTTTCGATGCATACAAAAAGAAGGATTTAATAACACATGCCGAATCGCATAGGGATGAAGTTCCTGTATATGGTTTCTTTACAAGTGATGACCCGGATGAAGCAAAATTTATAGCAAACTCGGCAGCAAAGTATAAACCGGCAACACTGTAAGTAATAAAACATCACTCTTTTTACAAAAGAAGTTATAATATTTATAAAACTGATTTATGTCGGGTCATTGTTTTTATTTGTTTAAGAACAATTAGGATACCCTTGTTTTTTCCTTCAATCGTTTTACTTGAATTACGTTACGTTACGCTTTTTCGGCGTTTAACACTAACGTTACGTTTTAACCTAAATTTTGTATTGAGGTAGGGAAGAACAAACAAAAACTCGTTTTCATATCGACCCCTAACCGCGAAAATAGCGTAAGCGCCAAAAATCAAATTTTACAGGAGAGAGCTTTTTAATTTTACAAGTGTTTGCCTATGGTCGAAATTCGGCCATAATTTTTTTTATATATTTAGAAAATATAATATATCTTAGTACATATATATGAATTATCATGTTTCGAGCATTAAACATCTGCATGAAACTTAATAATGATGTTCATGAAACCTTCATTATAATTTTGTGTTCGCTTCATTCGTATTCAGTAAGATGAAATACTATGAAATGAAAGTAATGAACACTCGATATTTAAAAGACGAATAAGATGAAATTAGTTTATTTGCCTATACAAGAGAATATGAACATTAACAACCATGAAACAGAACAACCATTGAACAAATCTCGAATAAGTTCATGAAAAAACAGTATGATTTAAATGTCAGTGTTGCCAGTTGTAGAAAAATAAAACATAAGAAAGTTAAAAAAAAAAATAGAAATAACCATGAGGGGTAAATGCAACATGTTTAAAAGATACATTAATATTGAAATAAAAACTCAAATTTATTTTTGTTTTCAATGTAAATTTTCAATAAAATTAAATATATTTAATTTTATTTTCAAAAACATTCACTAACATTAAAAAATTTTCGGCAATATTTTTGTCTTAAATAGAAAAAAGTAGATAGCTAATAAATTCAAAATGCTTCACAATCTACAGATATTATTATAATGAGAACTATAAAATGAGATAATTCATGGTTAAAATAAAAGTGATAAATTCTAGGCAAAAAAGTGTCATATACATCATCCAGCACGATCAACATCCATCGTTTTCATATTATGATGTAAAAACATAATTTGGTCAACTGACGTTGTATTCCACCCAATGATGCAACGTTTTTCGCAAAGTAAATTTCTTGCTGACGAAAACACCCTTTCTGAAGAGGCCCTGCCAGCTGGTGTGGCGAAAATTTTGCAGCTTACCTGGTATAAAAGAGGAAATTTTGATTTATTTATTTCCCACCATAGTAACACATCAAAGCTATTATGAAATACTTCATGGAAAACAACCACGTGGTCAGACTCCTAAGACACTTACAAAACTAACAATTAAATTTCTCATAAACTCATTCCTCCTTTTGTTTTGCATCTTTCACCTAAAAATGTGTGTGTTTTTTATGAGTTCGTTTCATTTCAGGGCCGTGTACAGTACATTACAAGACAATTAAATCTTGCCATGTTTCAAAGATTTGTATTATTCAAAAATGCAAATGACAAACAAAAAAAAAACATATTTTGCATTTTATTTATTGTTTATATTTCAAATATGTATACTATACATATATGTGTATAGGTATATCTACATATTTGTTAAAATTTAAATTACACATGGGCAACGCATGCAAATAATTATATGAATTTACTGAAGTGGCAACATTGCTATGGAGTATTAATAAAAATAAATGAGAGAGAATGAAAACTATGAAACAAAGCCCGTTTCATTGAACAACCTCTGTGTGTTTACGATATGAAACGAAATGTGTTCATAGCAGCATGAATAAAACAACAGTTTGTTCGGTAATCACAATTTTATTCGAACACGACTTTCAGTGAATAAGCATTTCAGTATGTTTATGAATGAAGTTGTTCATGCAGCCCTTTATCGAGCATTAATTTTTTCCGTCTTAGTGATCGATTTGGCGACGGACCAACCCCCGGTTCATATGTTATGTTCTACTGGAGTGGTTGACAAACAAAGAAAGATTAACTGGTTTGCCTGTGCCGATTTAAATAGTCGAAATATTCGAAAACCGGTTTCTTTAAAATGTCGAATAATCGACCACCCTATTTTTTTATTATTTGATATTGGAAAAAACAAATTTTTTATTTATGTGTTTTGCATATGCGTTAGTATCAAATTTGAAAGCTTACCCTGCAAGCATTTTATGAAAAACTTGATCATATTCGAGTCATTTATGACTCCTCTGCGCGATTAAAATAGGCATATATGAGCTCATTTTCTGATCATAAATGATTGTTTTCTCGGGACTCTTCTTGAGGAGTCTTTAATTACCCGCTTTTCTGATCAGTTTAGACTCATTTATGACTCATATTTTTAATGATTTGCGAGTCTTTTTCGAGTCATTTTTAGTCATATTTCTGATTGTTTGCGAGTCTTTTTCGACTAATTTTTTAGTTGTATTTTTGATCGTCTAAGAGTCTTTTTCGACTCATTATTCCGTCCTAATTCTAATCGTTTGTGAATGATTTATGAGTCGTTTTTTAGTCGTATTTCTGATCGTTTACGAAATTTTTTGACTATTTTTTCAGTCATATTTGTAATAGATTACAAAAAGAAATATCTTTCGATTTAAATTATTAATTAATTTAGTTTATAAAATTTATTTACAAAAAGAAATATCTTTCAATTTGTGATTTTTGATAAAACAATCTTCCAAATGCTAGTTGGGTTATAACCATGTATGGGCAAATGCAAAAAAAGCGAACGATGTGTTTACATACACAAAAAACAAATAGCAAAGAGCATAAAACCAACAAATGCAAACGTAACCAAACCAATGTAGTGGTGCCCATACCTAGTTATAGCTCTAAAAATATTGAACGGATTTTAATAAAATATAAATTGTGCACCTCTGCCAGTAAATACCTTTCAAATGGTGTATTTTTTATTCTAGTCGCTGGGCAAACAGATGAGAAAAGTGTTCTTAACTGTTTTGCCTTAGCCGATTTATATATAGATTTCATATAAATTTTGTATGAAATTTGTCACTTACAATAAAATTGTTCTTGCTATAAAATCGTAACGGTACCTTATGTGACCATGACATTTTAGGAGATGATGCAAGTGTTGCCAACAAAGTCATTTATTAAAAAAAACGAAAATTGAAAATCATGTCGCTTACGTTATTTACGCGGTTAGGGATCGATATGTATAAGGGGCTAATTTTACAAGTTTTGACTTCCTACATGAAGGTGCAGGTTGTTCGCTAGCTTGTGGAGAAGGATATCCTGTCAATTAGTATGTGTTATTAAACGTCGTCGTAAAAATTAAAGTAATGGAAAAGCACTTTTACAAAATGGTTTGCCAATGCTACGGTTTACAATCTGAAAAAGGGTTGCCAATGTTTTTTTATAAAAAAATGTTTTTATCTTTTATTTGTTTTCATTTTTAATACCCACACCACAATAATGGAGAGGGTATTATGCATTTGTGCTGATGAACACCTTAAAATATGGGTCCTTGACCCACCTTAAAGTATACCGATCGACTCAGAATCCATTTGAAGATCGTAGGACCACTAGAGGAGATAGGGGCAATTTCTGCCTCTCAGAAACTATCAAACCGATTTTAATGAAATTTTAAACATAGATAGATCCATATTTTATGGGTCCCGAATAGGGTGCACTCTCGTAAATGAGTTTTAAAATACTGTGGTGTAGGGTATCATATAGTCGGGCTTGACCGACTGTACTTTCTTACTTGTTTTTTTTTTTTATTTAAATATAAATGTACATAAGAATGAATATATGTATCTTAAAAGTTAAGCAAAAAGATAATAAGTCAAAAAATCCATTTTGAGTTTTTGATTAGGTTTAACTCAATTTGTATACCCTTCACCGAAGGTAAAATTGTATATGTGTTTGAAATTTTTACAATATTGATCTAAGACCCTATAAAGTATATATGTATACATATTTTGGATCTATATGATAAGCGAAGTTGTTGTTCTTGTAGACTTATCAGAACTTTCACTAGGTGTAGGGGTGACCGTGTCTTTAACACTTTCGGAATGCAGAGTCTTGTTCAGTAACTCAATAAGACGTTTTTTCAATCTGTTGTCTTTGAATTTTTCGAGCTTTCATAGACTAAGTCGCCAATTCTTGGGGCTTCATCTCAGTTAATTCATTTATTGTATTTTCTAAAAAGGTTCGAAGACTGTTAACTAGCGGAATAGCGTCTCACAAAAATTAATAAATATAAGCAGAAAAATCTTAAAACATAAGTATCAATGAGAGAAAATTTAACTACATACTATAGTGCAAAGCCAAACGGGTAAAGCTAACGGTCTAAAAAGTGGTAGTATAAAATTGTATTGTCATGTTACACAGAAAAAATTTAGAATGCCCATACGTATCGAAAACATGAAGTAGGATTACTTTCAACTTAAGCGTGTGTCTTAAAAAAAGGTCAAAAAAGGAACATAAACATAGAACGCGTGGAGTGGACCTCCAGCCTAAGAATTAAAATAAACTATTTATTATTCTGTTTGATTTTATGGTCTGCTTTTGAATGTGTTATTGCTCTCAGTTGTTATGCAAAAAAAAAAACATTTAAAATTAAACTGTTTTTTATTTTAACTTTAAAAAAGTATCGTCATATAGCCAGTAAAATATCGCCGATGCGGATATATCGGCAAATCCGAAGTATCGCCGGTATATCGATATTGGTTACATCTTTAATTATTACCAAAAAATTCACTTTGTCACTAAAGAATTAAGACCCTTATTGTGTAAAACGCAACGCAACGCAACACCAAAACTTACATTATTGGTGTTCAGTATGAGGCCTACAAAAGGGCAAATGCAAAATATCGTTGCAATTTAATGAAATCTAACAGAAACTCTGTGAATTTTGTTGTTGGATTTAACAAAAGAGCTACGATATTTTGCATTTGCACTTTTGCAAGCCTAATACTGAACTCAGCTATTGAAAGCAAAAACAGATAAAAATATTTCAATACAGAAATTCATACTGAATTTTTTAATTTTAAAGGCTTCATATCTTGTGGCGTTGAAAGTTAAGTTTTACACAAAAAGTTTTGTGTTATGGACAAAAATGCATGCCTTTTTTATAAAAAAAAATACAAATCTTAGTACCATTTTCACAAAAACAGAGAATTTTTACTCATTTCAAGCAATACTTTTTATTCCCGAAACTTTTTCTCTTTTAGCAATGACAAACTTATTTTGAAAGTCAATAAAGCTTCATCTAATACTATGCTTTCGTTGGCAACTTATGGGCCCAGCTATGTTAGCCCTAATTCTGTTATAGGCCATGAAGAGGCAAAAAAATTCTTCCCCGATACATATATGACCGCGGAACAAGAAGCAGTCGAAGATGCTGCAAAAGGTCTAGATGAATCAACTAAAAAACGTAAATCTAAAAAATCACGTTCAAGTAAAACTGCCGCAAACGAGGAAGCACCAACAACACCAATAAGTGGAGAAGATGAAAGTGGTGATAGTATAACACCTACAGTCGAAGGTGAAAATGAAGCTGAAGGTGGTGAATTAAATCAGGAAGATAACGCTAATGCTGAGAGTGTAGATGCTGATGCTGCAGAGTAATAGTGCAATAAAAACTTCAAGACAGTTTTATATGTTCATACTATGTATATATTTTTATTTTGTTTAAAAAATTTTTTTATCTTGTTCTTAGTTCATAGCAATGCATATTTTCATATGAGTTTTTTTTTTTTTAGAAAAATCGCACCTCTATAAATTAATACTTACAACTAATAAATAAGATTTATAAATTAATTTTTTACCGCAATATAAATGTTTTATAAAAGTGGTTGAACATATTTTATAAAGAAGCAACAAAAACTTAAAATTTAAAAGTACATACATATTTTAAAATGAAATAATTTGAATTTTTATTAAAAATAAATAAATAATTATATGAAGGTTTATTAATAAGGAAATAATTACCCAGCTAGCATTTTTTGAAATTTTTAATCATATTCGAGTCTTTTTTGACTCTTCAGCGCGATTAAAATACCACAATTTGCGCTCATTTTCTGATCATAAATGATACTTTTGTCGGGAGAAAATGGTCCATACCCGCGACTCTTTTTTAAGGGTCATATATGATTTGTTTATTTTATTAGTTTAGAGACATTTTTGACTCTTATTTAATAGTTATTGTTATTGAATTTTAAATCAAAACACTTTTAAATTATAAGCGCGAGTCATTTTTGAGTCGATTTTTAAGCGTGCAACTGATTAATCAGTTTTTAATCACCAAAAGTACTCAAAAAAGACTAATACCGATGATTTCTGAAAAAACGTTCTTGGGTACTTTTGATTTTTAAATATTTTTAAAAAAGGGTTTTTATTAATGAATTCAATAACTTTATACACAATTTGAAAAATAAATTTTACTTTAAAAAGGGATTAAAAACCTTAAATAGTTCAACAAAATAACCAAAATACTAATTATGGTTATTAAAAATTTTAAAACAAAACTTTCTTGATTTGTTCACCAAAACATCATGTTGTTTAATTCAGATTTTTTTTTTTCAAAAAAGGCAACATAAAATAATAGATTTATAAAATTTTCCTTCAAAGTCATGATTTTTCAGTAAAAACTCACAACTTATTAATAAAAAGTTTTTCTTAAAAAGTTGCCTTATTAACTTCTTAAACTAGATTTCCATTTTAACTTTTTTTCTGGATTGAAAAAGCATTATTTTCAATTTTTGTAGGCATGCAGGTTGAAAAATATTTCTACCTCTTCGCTTACCAAATACACAATCAATTCTATTTCCTCCAGGAAAAAGTCATAATGAAAATTAAGTCTACGAAATAATCCTCAAAAGATGACGTTTTTACAAAAAATTCCTTATTTATATGACGCCTAAGTAACGTTGTGACTTTATAAGTGAATACATTTTTTGTTAACGTTTCTTTTTCAGAATTAACTTTGAAAAACTTGGGAAATTTATGATAAGACTAAGCACAGAACAAAGAATCAAAGTTGTTCATTTTTATTCTGAGTCAGTATTCGATTATTCAGCCACGAAGATCAAATCGAATAAGCGGTTAGGCCCATTTTTATGTCAATGGTCACGTGAGTAAACAAAATTACTGAATACGGGGCACCCAAAATCCAAGAAAAATTGTTGAACATTAATTCACCCACATAGTACGTGGTGTGGAACAAGATCATTGGACCATATTTTTTCGAAGCGACTTGTTGCGGTAAATGTGAATGGCATTTAATACTAAGTAATTTTTATTCGTGATTGGACTGATTATCTTTAAAGCATAATTGGGTTGTGCACGGAAGGCTGGTTATCAGGTTATTTAGTTATATTAACAACAACAAAATTTTATTTAAATTTTTTTACATATATATTTTTTTGCTGTTAATATAATATAACTACATCACATAATCCGCTGCCGTGATCAACCCAAATGTGAACATATTTTCAAACTATAATCTAAATTTAAAAAAAATGCCAACGTTTAATAAAATCAAAAAGAAAAAAGTTATTTATTAAATAAATCATAACGTTACTAATGCGTCACCCTGTTTATTATTAAAAGTGGTATCCGAATTTTTCTTTTTTTTTTTTAATACAGAAAACAATTTTTTTATTTTAAAAATTTACAACTCTTCCGAGTTTTGAATATTAACAATAATTTTTGCTAATAATCTTAAAATATTCTGTTATAAAAAAAAATTCATAAAAATTGTTAAAAATTTTGAAGATCATTATGAACTTTTTAAAAAATATTGAATATTCAAAACTAATTCCTCTAAAAACTGGTCAAGACTTTTTGATATAATTTTTTTTTTAATAAACTAGTCTCGAATTTTAGATTAAACGTAAATGCAAACAGACGTAACTACATTTTTTACAGGAGAAGCAAAAAACTTTAAAAAATCAATAATAACAACCTGGGGCCTGATTCTGGCAGTTGTGATCGAGTACTTTCTCGATTCGAAAGGAATTTTATATTTAATTATTTCAGTCAATACTGAACGAATGGGAATTATTTTTTCAGTGGTATAAAGCATTAATTTGAGCTTCGCATTTAATGAATACCAACAAATACACTCGCTTTCGGTCATACAATCAAACTTGCGCATCTGCACACATTCGCTGATGGTTTGCAGTCATCAAATAATGCACATCGTGCTTTGTTATTTATACCATCGTTTAGCTTCGTTTTTTAATTAAGATGCTTTTGTGTTCGGTGCGACAATGATTGTTTTGGTAAAGAAAAAAAAAAATACAAACAAAAAAGCCAGAAATCAAACAATCATTACTCATGTAAGCATTCAGCAGTTGCTATGTAGTACAAGAAAAAAAATTGAAATGAAACGCAAACGCACTAGGTACAAACAGTTTCCCTAGAAATAGAAGGCTGTTTTTATTTTTTATCATTTCTTAACAACAATGTATTGTTGTTATTGTTGTTGTTATTGCTGTTAATGTTAATGTAACAAAGCGACTTGTACTCATACCAATTTAGTTCGTCGTTGCTTCATCGAGTGGACAATGACTACGTGAATGCAAAAGCATAAGAATGTTTGCATTTTGACTAAGAGGAGTTTGTGTTATTGCGTGCGCCAACAATAAATGCAAACAAAGCACTTTCAATAAAGAACTCACACATGCACAAATCAAATGTGTACAAAACGATGTTAAAATTACCAAAGTTGAACTTAATTTTGCAGGCATAGAGTTAATGTAAATTTAAGCGTATGAATAAATCAACAAAAATAGTTGATTTTGCAGTTCTCTGTTCAGTATCCACTGAAATAAAATTGCTTTTGAATCGAGAAAGTACTCGATCACGACTGCCAGAATTAAGCCCCAGTTTTTGGCGTTCGAGTTTCTTTAATAAGGTCGCCATTTTTGATAGCAGGGATCTAAAAAGCTGCGTGAACATGTAGTTTTATAAAATGAACAAAAATCAATCAAAAACTCAATTTCTTGTAGTTTTTGTGTAGTCCGTTTGCATTTAAGGTGACGATATACATATTATATAACGTTTACGAAAATAATGGCTGACTTCCTAAACGCATGTTGCTTTGTAGTAATACATTGCAGCGTGTTCGTAAATGCAACCCTGAAAATTTTTACAATGTATTTTGTTCCCTTTTGCAACACTGTTGTAGTTAATACGCAAGGAAAAGCAACAAATGCATCCAAATAAAAGTAGATGCAAAGCGAATGCAAGACAAAATACGATGGCGACGCAGGAAGATAAGTAAGCATTTTTTTGTTATAATTTATTATATTTCTCTATTCAGTTTTATTTTATTTTTTAATACAGTAAAAAATGGACGCATAATTTTAAAAATGTAAAAAACATCGTCTGGCATTTCAACAATGGTTTCCACAAAGCCTTTTGTTTTTGGTATTCTTTTTGATACCCGTGATTCTTTCAGCAAAACAGCAAATCGTTTATGTTTTCTTTTTATAATATTTACAGCAATTTTGAGGCTGGAGTTTCCCTCTTCGCACAAATCTCAGACATTTTCCAATAAAATATGTTCTTCCCCCATTGTTCGCTTTATTATTAATGATACAATGCATACAAATGTTCCTAAACGATTTCAGTGTTGCAAAGTATTAATATGCAACGTATTAAAAAAGTTACTACACAATGTATCAACTCGGTTTAAATACTGTATTAATACATTGTTAATATACGTTTAGGAAGTCAGCCAATATTATAAATATATTTTATATATACATATATATTTCCTTAATTCAAAAAAAAATATGAATTGTTTTCTATATTTACATTTACAATATTTACATTTACATATTTTATTTAATTACTAAATAAAGTTTCCTTTTTAAAGTTAAATAGACGTATGAAACCATTTTCATATCCCAAAGCTATTAAATTTTTACCTTTTAGATTTAAGTTACAGCGTAAAGTATTAATGCGCATTAAAGGTATCATATTTACGGGGGGACATCTGTCCGGACTTAAATAGGCTTTTTTATCATTTTCTTTTATCTAAATTTTTATTAAAAATTATTAGAAAAATTTTCAAATTTACCAATTCTTAATTTTGTCCACTTACCTTTATAAGCGATTGAAAAATTAAACCATATTTTTGTTTATAATTATCATAATGCATTTGCCAATCGCTGTCTGCTTTACTGGTATTACTCTTTTGATTTCCTTTTGCTAATTCCGCTAAAGGCTGGCCATTTAGTTGTTTTACATCCATTGTATAAAGCATACGTCTTTCACCGAACTTCTTGCTTAAAGCACATTCGTAATGTAGTTCTTTGGTGTCAAGAAATAGTATATCACCATTATCTAAAGCAGAAACACACATATTGGCCAGAGGTGTATATTGCACCTGGGTAACTCCACATACCATTATATCTAATTTATTTTGTGGAAACATTATGTTTGTAGGATTAACAGCTGTAACACAACGGCCATCTTAAAAAATAAAGAGATAGATATTTATTCATGGTACAAAATGTTAAAATTAGATTATGTATGAAAATTTAATTTTAGTTTCGAATTTTTAAATTTTTTGTTATTCTAATTGGTTAAATTTTATTTTATTTTATTTTATTAATTATTAAATTAAATAAAAAAATGATTAAAAAATAAAAATTTGTATAAAAAACCATAAATAGCTCAATAAAATAACCACAATACTAATTATTGGTAAAAAAAATAATAGTTATGAGCAGGGAAACTATAAATATGCAATTGCATGTTTTTTCTTGTGCTATCAATGAAGGCAGAAACAACGTATGAACAATGAAGGGAACTATTGCAATTAAAACGGTCGAGTTTCTGAACACCATAAAATAAATCTATCGTTTTGCGACTTCAAATCGTGCAACGCGAAATGAAAGTAGACTACTAGTAGAGGAAATCTGCCAAAAGGTTTTCAAAAGTTAGCTCGGGTTCCCGAAATATGGCCCCTAAAGTTTTTTAATTTTTTGACTAACTTTTTAACTTCCACACAAAAATATACTAAAACGGCATTTTAGAGGGTTAAAACGAATATTTGCTGCATCCGCTGCTGCGGATCTTTGAAATTTAGGGCCTTGAAAATTTTGAATTTTTTGTGTGGAAGTTAAAAAATGCCACCTTAAAATGAGTGTCAGAGGGTTAAAATATTCTTAGAAAAGAATCGCCATACAATTCTACTGAAGACACCTGAAAAAGTTTTTTAGCTCAGAAGTACATTTAGTTTATTTTTTTTGACTTATACCAAACGCCTTTTCAAAAAATTCAAAAACTTTAGGGACCCATATTTCTGGAATCCGAGCAGATTTTCTCTACTAGTAGTCTACTTTCATTTCGCGTTGTAAGGGTTGAGGCTGGTTTTTTTATTGCACAGTGTAATTGGGTAAGCAATGGTATCAACTCAGTCTTTTTCGCTTTAGATTTAGCAAGAAAATCTTCAATATTTTTTTATGGCATCATCCTCAAACGCATGGATAGTTTAAAGAAAAGCTAGGGCTTATATAAGTCCGTGTATATGTATATGCCTCAGCTGCCAAGTGATGTACGGTTGAACTTTTATGCCCACATAAGATCGAAACAATTTAATGAATTTGACAATGACATTCATTGAATTTAAAACAACGTTCAGTTGTATAATGAAGCTTTATATCTGCAACAAATGTTACTCCAAGTTCAAAAAGCTCTTAATGCTTTACAAAATGACTCCAATACAATTGCAACGGCCGTTAAAATTTGGTGTAATTTGTTGAACAATAAAGGTATTCACGTCAATTTTTTTTTAACCTTGTAACTGTGAAAAAAAGCATAGTTGCACTTATTTGACGTGAACGACCCATTTTGCTTGCACCTTAAATTTTCAGCATTTTCCATTTGATAATATTCAAAGATGCTTTTTTTTAATAAAATTCAATCGTAAGTTTCTTGAAAATTAAATAATTTTATTAATTTACAAGTCGAATTAATAACTTAAGTACCCAAAAAAAAAAATTTCAGATAAGTATACTATACTTTTTATATACTTTTTAAACATTTTCTTCAATTTGGCAATGTCATAAAAAGTTGCAAAAATTGTATGCTTTTACTCTGACAATCTTGCACTTACTAAGCCCCTGACAATTTTGCATCGTTTGTGCGAAATAATTGTCTATGTCGTTGTTGTTATGTTTTTGCACTTTTTCGCAAGGGTGCAACTATTGACGTGAATACCTTAACTATTGTCAAAACGGGATTTTGTTGAAAAGCGAGTGAAAAGCGTACCCATTCCAGCTCATTATTTGGCGAATATGATGCATCCTTAATATGTATATAAAATTTTTAAAGCGTTTTTTCCATTTACCATTACTTTCATATATATTATCTATTTCCATTAACGATGTATTAATAAGCTTTGATTAACGAACTTTTTACAAATATTTTACATTTGACTGACAGTTTTTTTTTTTTTTTTACTTTTTTTGACACGTCAAATATGTACAATTTTACACTTTTAAATTATAATAAAGAACCCTTATTTCAACATGAGTGGAATTTTCCATTTTTCCTTTTTTGCAATCAAAAAAATCTGAACTGAACATTAATTTAAGGAAGAAGTGCTTATCATATGAAATGAACAACAATGGTAAGAAATTTTAAAAGCCAAAAATTAAAAATTTTTACAAGCAAACTTTTGCGATTTTTTCTCTTCAGTAATAAATTGCCCTGCTAGTTCAGCATGAATAGAAAACATTTTTTCATCTTATGGTTCACAAAGAAATGACCTTAGAAATCTTCTTGGATTGGAAAAAGCATTAGCTCTAGTAAAATTGTATCGGCATTTAAAATCTGAGCCACCAGAGTGGTTGGTGACTGATTTAAAATAACTTCTTATATACGTGCTTGTGCTACTGTTTTTATGGATTTTTTTATTATTTTCTTGTAATTTTCTACTGTCCTGTTTTCACAACACAAGTGATTGAACGTGTTGTAAAATTGAGGAGTATGATGAAGCAATGGAGGTAACCGATCCCATCCTGACATCACCATTATCACCACTATCACCAGCAGCTATAGCGGTTTCAGGGGCAATCATCGGATCGTCATCTGAACCGGCCTCAATTGTTGCGGTGCCTAGTTTGCCGGAGGTGGATCCGAAGAATGACTCTGTAGCCCCAGTTGACGATCGTGGTTCAAAAACTGAGTCTGCACCTGTCCCACTTTCAAGGCCAAAACCGAAACTACTTCCGTGCACTCTATGCAAAAAATCACATCCCTTAAGGGGTTGTTTCCGGTTCCGTCAGTTGGCACACGAGAAAAAATTGCGTCATGTCCTTACTTTTGGACACTGTTCTCGCTGCCTCTCGACTAGCCATTCAGTTCGTGATTGCGCTAGCAATAAAAGTTGTGGTAGATGTCAGGGTGAGCATAATACTCTATTATGTTCCCCTACACGTGGCGAATCAGCGCCAACTGATTCTAAGGCAACCAAGAGAAAACCGTCCAAACCCACACAACCACGCTCTAGTCTTACGACGTCATTACCACTACGTCACGCTGTTACATTTTCTCCCACTTTGCAGGCTAGGCTCTCTATTGGTGAGGGGTCTATTCAAGTGCGGATTGCTCTTGATTTGTGCTGCAGCATGAGCTACATAAGCGATGATTTAGTCATTACCACTACGTCACGCTGTTACATTTTCTCCCACTTTGCAGGCTAGGCTCTCTATTGGTGAGGGGTCTATTCAAGTGCGGATTGCTCTTGATTTGTGCTGCAGCATGAGCTACATAAGCGATGAGTTAGTGAAAGTTGAAAGTTAATGTCGCTGGCTCGTATTGTCGTGTCAGAGTTGGATCTACTTACGATCCAACAAAACAGATCTCACTAACCGTGAAAGTTAGGAAACTGAACGGCATTAAAACGCCTATTGAGGACGTGGATAAACGTGTGTGTGCATTGTTTCCGGGTTTTCAATATGCGGACCCAACATTTTATCATTCGGGTCAGGTGGCATTGGTTTTCGGTCCGGAAGTTGGTTCACAGGTGCTTACTGGACAAAGTTTTACGAGTCCTAGTGGTCTTCTGGCGCAATATACAATATTAGGCTGGGTCATATCGGGTCTATCGCCGTGTTGATCAACCTTATATCAGTTGATGGATCTGTCGTAAAAACCATTCAAATATCAGTTGATGGGTCTGTCGTAAAAACCACTCAAATATCAGTTATTGGATCTGTTGTAAAAACCATGTTCTTCGTTTTTATTGAATTATTTGAATAAATATATAGAACTAAATTATATTATATTTTTTTTTATTTATCTATATAAATATATACTTAGTATCAAATTATTGCTTGCAATTTGAAATTTATTTATATAAATTTATTTAAATTGAATTTTTTGCAATAAATTATATTCTTGCAAGGTGGCCGGCAATGTTTAAGTTAACTGAAATAATAACTGGTTTGCTCGGTTAAGGTTTAAGGTTTGCTACCCTTTTTTAGCAACCTTATCCTTTCGGAGTGTTCCCTTAAATATAAAATACCGTTAACGGTCAATAAAACATTGTTTTCGCCATCTTCAACTTTTGTTGTAGCTAAAATTAGTTATTGACATAACTACTAAGTGTTCACTACGAATTTTTTAAGGTAAATAAAGCAAAACTTTTTTAAATTAAACAAAATACCAAACTTTCTTTTTTATTTCATTTTTTCCGCCTTGCACGCCAACATATGAAAAGCAGTTGGTTTTTTTAGTGTATGATTTTAACTTCAAATTCGGCCATTTCAAGACCAAATTCAGGTTTTTAAAAACCAAATTCAGAATTTTCGAAATAAAATTGAGTGTTTTACAAATCAAACTCCGCTATTTTTCAAATCAAACTCGGCAAATATCAAAATCAAAAATCAAAAAAGCCTGATTTTAATTTTTTAAATGTCGAATTTGATTTCAAAAAAAATGTAAATTTGTTTTTTAACAACATGAATTTGTATTGGAAAAGTCCGAATTTTAAATTAAAAATATTTATTTAGTATACTATCTATGTTTAAATAAATAAATAGAAAAAAGCCCACTTACGTTAAATGTACACACACATAAATGGGCATATAAATACATTGTATGAATTTTATAATCACCCTTATCGTGGTTGGCGAATTTAAAATACGCCCGCGACTGTTTGGTAATAGATTAAAGAGAACGTGAAATTATTTCCTTTAATATATTACCAAACAGTCGCAGGCGTGTTTTAAATTCGCCAACCACGATAAGGGTAAATAAATTTATTTATTTTTCTGTAAATAAAACGTAAAAATTATACTACCATCTTTGTTTAAATGAATATAAATACAAAAAACCCCAATTGGGGTTTTTTAAACAAAATACTTCTTAAAACCCGGGTGGATTTTTCTAGCTTACCCAGTGTGCAGCCAACCCTGTTTTAATGATATGATATATAAATCTGTACTCACTATTTGGAATCGTATCACAGTAACTGTATAATACAGTTTCCCACAGTGGACACCAATCCATGGAAAGTAATATATTTTTATTAATCTCTTCTTTCATAATGATAGGTTGCATAAATATTTTAATATCGTAGATAACAAATTTACGATAAGCACCAGAAACAGCCAACCATCGAGGACCAAAGGTGTCATAATGCAAAGCAAAGTCTGTTAAAAGTTAAAAAAAAAATAAAAAAATGTCTTTCTATTCTCTTAAATTTGCAGTTTTAACAACTTACTCTTAACACCTTTTTCTCCCACATAAAAATAATTTAAAGGTGCAAAATTTACAATATCATCAACTACAAAACAATTTAGATTCTGCTCAGTGTCATTGATTATATCCCATATGCCGAAAAAGCCATTAGAAAAACTAGCGAAAATGTGTTGATGACCAGAAAACTAATATGTTTTTAGGAAAAAAAAATAAATTAAAATAAATTCCTAAAAGAATAATAATTTTTCTTTTTTTGTACTTACCTCTGACCAACATATTTGTAGACATTGAGGATTTAAAAGAACATGTTGCTCAGACTGATTTTGCTTGATAAGATCTAAATTTAAAATAAAGCTTGGTTTAATTTCTATAACTTTAATTTTATCTCGAATACTGCTGGTTTGTATTAATGCTGTTGCTTTTTCTACATTAAGTGGCAAACTTAAAACATTTATATTGGAAGTAACCGTGGCTACTGCTACTAATCCTAAACGATTAGAAGATTCGTCATAGCCTCCACTTGGTAAAAATGAAACATGATGTACAGGTCCATTAGTTACTGTGAAACCATAATGTACATTAAACTCTTGAACGTTGTTGTTTTGTGTTATTTTAAGTATTAATATGATAGTGTGATGTTGTTTAGGTTGGCTAAATTTAATATATTTTATCATATCCTGCCGATAGACTACGGCCAAATATTGTTCTTCAATGTGGTCAGGTACAGGCAGCCACGAGCAATATTTAACCGGCGCTCCCAAAAAGAAATAAGTGTTATCTAATTAATGAGAAAAACAAATTTTTGCAAGCATTTTCAAAGATATTTTTAAATCTTTACTAACTTTTATTATTGAAGTTTTCAAATCTTTTCAGTTCTAACCACTCGATATTTTTTTCTGGCACACCAACTTTAGCCGTTAAAACTGTTTTGTTTTTTAAATTAAACTTCATTGAAACTGATTGAGAAGGTAAATATTTGTTAAAGTCTGAATTGTTTATAACAGAATACTGCGCTTTTAATTCGGCAAAAAGAGGTTCAGAGGAATAGTTTTGTTTAAGGCTGAAAATAAAAAAAAGTTTACTTAAAATGTGTTGCTTTGAAAAAAAATATTACAGTATTAAACGGTTATAAGCATTTCATAATTTTAACGTTTTTTGGTGATTTTAAACGAGAATTGCATTTATAAAAACTCGCTTATATGAAAAAAGCAAAGCGAGCTACATCATCATCATGAAAAAAGCTATTTTACTTGCATAGAACGTGCATGAATTTAGTTTTGTGTGCATTTTTTAATGCATTTGACTCAAGTTTGTAGCGTTGCATATATGCGATTTTTTTTAATGCAATTTTTTAAATTTCTTAAATAATGTTGTGCATAAATGCGGGTTAGGCACATAAGCTTATAACTGAAACTATTTTACATATTTTAAAAAGCAAACTGTAATTGCACAACTTTGGATGCATAAAAGCGTAAAATGCTTATAACCGGTGTACAAATAAGCGATAAATACTGTAATTTTTTTTAGGTTTTTAGATACACAAGTTTATTACAATGAAGTCATTTTATAAAATAAAATTTCTTTACTTTATTCTACAATTTATAAAATCTTTTCAAAATCTATAACTTTCAAACAAATTTTAAAGAAAAATAGCTCAAATTACATTTTAAAAGTCAAAAACTCTAATTTTATTTCAAATTTTGTCGGCCTTAGCTGCGTTCGTTTACCCCAAAATTTGTACTGGATTTTACTGAAATGCGTTCGCGTACACATAAATTTGTAAAATTTTCATATTACTCACCTACTGGATTTTACTGGGATTTTACTGGAAAAGTAAACGAACGCACATCTTATTTATAAAAAATAAAACAGGTTAATAAATTTTTTTTACAAAATCCGTTTCATAAGCCCTTTATTGACATGTTTTATTTTATATAAACTTATTTTTATAAATTTATTCAAATATGTAATTAATAAAACAAAAATCGAATTCTTTCATACCGTTCGTAACGTAGTGTTCGAATTTATTTAAGCTTTTGTTAATAAAAAAAATGTTCATTAAAAAAAGGCGAACATAGCATTTTTAATCAGTGTTCGAAAATAAACACTAAATATCGCTCCTTAGTATTCCGTTCAGTAGATTTGTGGAAAACACAAACGCTAATAGTGTTTGTGTAGTAAATCATTAAAAAAATAATGTTTCCCTGTTTGTCGTTTTTCGAACAAACAAAAAATACTGTTCTTATCCAACTCAACAAAAAGATGAGAACATTTAAATCCGTTCCATTTAAAAAAAACCACAAACTTCATTATGTTCGATTCAGCTCGTTAGTGTTCGTTCGTTTTAGTTGTGATTAGCGCTCTGTTGGTTGGTAAAGCCAGCCAAAATAATTTACACAAACAAAACACATACAGACACAAGCTATTCGTGCTGTGGTCGTTCCTAAAATTTTTTGTTTGTTCGTTTCTTCCTCATCGGCTCTTTCTTAAAAAAAAAGTTACGAACGGTATAAAGAGTTGTTTTCGTCTACACGAACACTTTAAAAAATAAATATCGTTCGTGGGTGTGTGAGCCGAACGCTAAATAATGTTCTGTTTATTTTCGAACACTGTTTTTAATTAAGCGAAAATTTTGGCTAGGTAACTAAAATTCAATACTCTAAAAAAAAAACTATAGTATTTTTAAAAACTATGTATTACTTACAAATTCTTCCATTTTCTTAACACTTCCTTATTGAGATCTTTGAAACGTCCATCAAATACTATTATAAAAGTAAATAAACAAATAAATAAATAAAAAGAAAATAATGTTTTATTAAAAAACTAAAAAATCTTGTAAAATTTACCTTCTTTTCGACTTGCTGCATTTGTTGTTTGATTTAAAATCCTACTATAAGGTTTTTTAGTTTTGTTTTCTTTATCGCTTTTTTTATTATAATTAATTACATCATCGACATCATTTTCTTCTTCTTCCACATCATCACGACAATCAAGTTCATTTTCATCAACTCCTTCCGACAAATCATCATCTGAAGACTGCTCATCATCAGTTTTTAAATCACAATCTGAATCGTCTGATTTCTTTCGCCTGCGGCCGTTTTGATGACTTTTTATAACATGTTCAATGGCTGCTTTCTCGCTTTCAAACATTCGCTGTCGACAGAAATTGCAGAAGTAACCTGATTTGTTATGCTTGCAATTCTTTAAATGCTTTGATAGTTCCTTAACATTAATGCTGGTAAACTTGCAACGTGACTTTGGGCAAGTAGCGTGCCCTAGTTCATTAATGTCCTTAGACCATTTGTTATCAAAGCCTCCCTCCAATTTTGCCACATATTTGATACGTGATTTCGGATCTATGTCTGGTTTTTCTGTTTTAACATTATCTGTTACGTTTTCCAATTCGGCTTCTAGCACCTTAAGTTTACTTTCAGCTTTAAGTGTGGAATTACGCTTTAAGCGACCAGTATTGCCGAAAACTACTTTATTCTGATTATTTTCTTCGACGTTGTTATCGTCCGAACGATTCTCTAAAGCAGTGCGAACATAACAAGAACGCATATGAATTGGTAAAGTAGTTTTAGCATAGTCCTTTTTGCAGTATTCGCATATAACACGTGTAGCTTGGGCTCCACATCCCTCAATGTGCATCAGCAAGCCCAAAGCTGAGCGATACACTTTTTGACACATGCGACAAATAAGCCCCTTACAGCTGTTTTCTTTCATATAACTTATTATATTATTTAAAACAACGGAACGGTTTTCAACGTGCTGCATTAGTATGATTAGAAATCGAAGTATAAAAAAAATTTTACATTTAAAAATGTTTTTATATGACTGCAGATTTACATTAGGCAAGTTTATTTCCTGTAAGTGTTATGTTTTCTCTTTTACGCAAGGAATATCTTTTTTCTGTTTGCATTAGGAGTATTAGTATAGCCCTTTTCATTTTTTTTATTTTTAAAGTCTTTGCTTAGATTTGCAGCAAAAAAAACTTACTTAATGTATACACAGTCTAAATTTAAACAATATATTTAGTACTTACCAATTCCTTTTCTCCAACTTGCCATCCTACTCCATAATGTTCCGCCAAATGCTGTATCCATTTCGCAGGTTGAGTACATTTCAAACATAGCCCACATTGTATTGCTCCAGTTCCTGGTTTTGTTTCGGTTAATATCTCATCAGTATCAAGTTGTGCTCTTTTTGTTATTAACAACAGACGAGGATTAAAATTTGGTTCTGTAACGTTGGATTTACGTTTTCTTCTTACAGTTTCGCTTGGAGTATCTGTTTTAACTAGACCCAATCGTGGGGTAGCTATAGGTGTTAAATTATCCATGACATTTTTACTTTTTGTATTATTTTTTAAGGGTGGAGCTATAGAATCAATATCAGAATCCTCTATTTTGAATTTTCTTTGAGGCGAATTTTTTGAATTGCGTTTCCTAACAGCGGGTAAGGGTTCCTCATCATCAGAAGAATCGGTAATTTTTTTTCGAAACATTTGTGAGGAAGATGCTTCCGAATTTGGTTCAGTTTTAAGAGTATTTTGTTCGGCTGTTTGTTTTACTGATGGTGAGAAGATTTGTAAAGAATTTTCTTTCTGATTTCTTCTTTTTCTTTTATATGTAACATTTTGAGGTGTACTGCAAGATTTACTTAATTCAGTAAAATTCGAAAAGTTTTCATTGTCCCCATCCTCATTTTTTTTTAGTGAAGTGCTTGTCTTTGGACCAAGATTAGTTTTCACAGTGTCTTGATCCTTTAAATCTTGACTTTTTTGTTTCATTACAGAATCTTCAGTTTTTATGAATTTATTGGAACTGTCGGGATGGGTAACATGTTTTTGCCCGTTTGGAATGTCTAAATTTTCTACTTTAACAAATTCTGTTCTTGTTTTAGATATGGATTGCAGAGATCTTTTGCTTTTAGGACAATCCGAGTCTTTGTGGGGTTTTTTGCTCTCATCAAGGCTTTTATCCAAATCTTCAGTTTTAATTTTACATTTCAATCGTTTTGATAGACTTTCCCATTGTTTGTCGGAGTCTTGCGAGGAAGTTTCAGTTATCACTTTAGAAACATTCTTAACGTTTTTATTGCTTTTATCAGTTTCATGATAGTCGGGGTTCACACCATGATTTTTTACGAAATTTATGTCCGTAACATTTTCCTTTTTAGAACGTCTGGATTCTCTAACTTGCTGACAAGTCGAGTCGCTCCCAGAACTTTCAGCAGTAACTTCAAATATCTTTTCTTTTTGGTTTTCTGTTTCAGTATCTAAATTTTCGTTTGCTAAGCTACTCTTGTTTATTTTAGATTTCGAATTCTTATCCTCTTTACTCTTAAAATTAGAAACATTTTTTTCGGATGTTCTTGTTTTTGGCAAATTGTCTTCAAAACTCTTGATTTTTAACTGACGTTTTTGTGTATATTGAGCTTTTTCTTCATGACATTCAGAGTCGGTACCAGAATTTTTAGATTTTGTACGTAGATGTCGCGGTTTTAAAAAGCTATGTTCTGTTGAATCATCTAATTTTATTTTCTTACTGTCTAATATCTCTTTATTACTATCAATTACATCTTTTATGCAACGTTTAAATCTTTTAGTAGACTGAATTTGTTCACCACTGTCCTCTTCATCGTCGGCAGGTGACGTATCATCAGTAATATCAGTCTCTTCTTGACGATTAGAAACTAAATCCCAACGTTTTTTAAACGGTATAACTCCTTTTGAATTACGTATTACAGACGTTGATGTTGAAATTAACTCTTCATCATGCCGTAATCGATGAGTAGGATCCTCTTTTGTAAACGTTGGTGATATGGCTTTACCAGTAGTCAACCAATTTTTTAAAATTCCATGTTTTGTTTTTGCTTCACGATCATTATCTTCATTTCGCTTAACTTTTTGTTGTGTATTTTTTAACCTGTTGAAGTCAGTTTTTTCTTCAAATCCTAAAAATTCATTGCTTTCCTCAAAGTCTTTCATGAGGCAATCATAATCTCGATTATCATCCTCAGTGTCTGATTCGTTGTGGGATTTTTGAGATTTTTTTATATCTTCAAGAGTTTTACGCAATTTCTTGCGCTGTTTATTTAGTGTTATTATATTAAAATCTTGTTTACTATCTTGGCAGGAATCTTCGGTCTTTAAAGGTTTTAAATTTCTATTCAGGTTTCTTTTAGATTTTAAAGTATCAAATGTTATAGTTACATTTGTTTCCAAAGTCTGTGAATAATAACGAGTTCTTTTGGTAAGTGGCGAAATAGAGCCGGATAATTCTAGTTCCAAAGGTTTGGAATATAAACGTTGACATCTACCGAGAGTTGCTGATGTTAAGGTTGTTGTCATTGGTTCGTTTAAACTGTCTTTGTTCTTTTCGTTAAGCTTAGATTTTGAGAGTTTAAATTTAAGTTCAGCATTTTCTGGCAAAAATTCTAAATCATCATCACTTATAAGAGGTCTTCCAGAGAGTCTTTTTCTTGTTGAGGCGGGTAATTGTGATGGCGTTTCTAATTGTGAATCACTTTTTCGTAAACTCGACCTGCTAGCTTCTTTTGTCACTGTTACTTTAGTTGCCTCTATTTCATCATCTACTTTTACTAATGATTTTCTAGACTGTTTTAAACATTTTAAGGCTGATTCTTTAATTAATTCTGCTTCCGTTGGCTGCTTCATTTGATGTGGATCATTTGAATCTGATAAATTTTCTTGGGGTTCATTTTTGCTGCTTTTAAGATGCTTCAATAGTGTGTTAAGGTCTTTAAATTCTGAAGAAGTCTGATTAGTTTCATGAAATTTCTTTTTGAAAGGTATTACTGGTTGAGTTTCTGGTTGTTTAATGGGAGAATGTTTTATAATGTCTACAAGAGAAACTTTAGCTTTTTTAATGTTTTTCATAATTTCTTTTGAGTCATGATCTATATGTTTTGCTAATAAAGATGTTAAATTTTTAGCATGTTCCTGAATTTCTGGGGACTTTGTAGTTTTGGAGGTTTTTTCACTTATCTCGGGGGTCTGATTAGAAATATCATGTAGTTTACTAGTTTCTGAGTCTATTCCCAATTTAGGAGATTGTATTTTTGCTTGTCTACTTTTGTGAGGTGCGTTTGTAGGTTTCTGCGGACTATAGTCTATTTTTTTTGATTCCTCTGGTGTATCCATAATTATACTTGTGATATTGTCTGTTGTGATAGAGGCTTTTGGTTTTTCCAGTACATCATTATTTAAATGTATTTCTTTTTGTTCTTGCAAGGGATTCGTCACTAGTGCAGACATGAAATTTAGTTGTTTCTCA
Source organism: Pollenia griseotomentosa (assembly GCA_963931875.1). NCBI lineage: Eukaryota > Metazoa > Arthropoda > Insecta > Diptera > Polleniidae > Pollenia > Pollenia griseotomentosa. The sequence continues at coordinate 19,756,811 of OZ007562.1, forward strand.
GTATCTGGAAGGATGTTATGTGACATTTCGTTTTCGTGTTCTAGAGTTAGTGTTTTCGCTATATCACATGAGGCTTCTTTCGCTATTAAAGCAGCTTTCGTTGTTTTTTGTGATTTATCAATGCTAATTGAATTGCATATGTTGGTTTCAGTTTCTGTTATTGGTTCTTCGTTTTGTTTATATGACGACTGAGGGTTCTCAATTACTGGTGGTTCAATAGTTTTATTTGTTTCTATTGAAGTTTTAACATTATATTTATTTGATTCGTTGCTAAGCACAACTACTCTTTTTATATTGTTTTCTTCTCTGCATTGTTTATCAAGATTCTCATTTAAATTATTTTCATTGTCTACCTTTGCATCTGTAATAGGAGGTTCATTTTTCTTATCTGTTAAAGTTTTGTTAGATCCCTGTCCAGCTTTACTACGTTGCACTAAATTAATTTTACCCTTCTTTAACCTCGAAATACGTTTTGAGTTTACTGTGTTATTTGAATTCGTTTCTGCGGTCTTAGAAGCATCCGTTTCTTGCGTTAATTTATGTATATTGTTGTTTGTTAAAATAACCGCATCCAATAGTTTTTCTGCTACAATTTCAATATAATTTGTTGTTGATCTTGGATTACTTTTATCACATGTTTTCTTATTTTCTATTTTTTCCAAAAACTTAACTTGATCGTCATTGTTTTTAGATTTTAAGTCCATAAGGTTTTCTTTGCCAGATGTGTTCGCATATGAATGCTCAGTTTGTGCATCTGCTGTTTTAACAGGTTTTTCAGAAATATTAAGCACTGGTTTTGATAGATTTAAATTTTCTGATTCTTTATCAGTTAAATCCTTGTCAGATGTTTTTGGACTTATAACCAAACTATTTTTTGAAGAGCTGATTGTGGCAGTTACAAATTCTTTTTTAGTATTTGATGTTGTAGTGTCCGCCATAGCGACTTCTTTGGAATTTAAAAGAATTTCTTCAGAACCTTCATTGGGAATTTTTAGACTTACTTGATTGTTTGTGACTATAAGATTAGTTATATCTATATTTTGTAGATTTTTAATAGGGTCTGCAATTTCTTGTATTTTATTATAACTTGATTTAATTGCATCCACATTACTACTGCCCATTCCCAAAATAGCCAAAGTTTTTGGTTTACCTCTCTCATGTTCACTTATTACAACATTCATATCACACATTTCCATATTGTCAAGAGAATTATGATCCAAACATTTCTTTGGAGTAGCAATATCTGACTTATGTTCCAAAGTCTGATTTTGAACTTCCTTAAGGCCGCCAAGTTTTTTGGGATTATTATAAGTTAATGATGCTTCTGAAACTTTCTCAATGTCTATATTTTTAAGCACTTTAACCGTTTGCAGTTTTAATGTTTTTTTATTAGAACTTTCATTAGTTAATATAGTCTCTGGACCTTTTGAACTTTCTATAACAATGGTACTCATTTGCCGGCTGTCTAAAGAATTATCGTTTAGTTCATTATTAGTGTGAATTTTCGGTGTTGAAGTGGTTGGAATTGAATGCGTATTATTACGTAGTGGATATGATTGTGCACGTAAAGGTGAAACGTTAATAGCACAAGAAGCACTTAAATTACGCTCTTCAAGAGATAATTCTAAAATAGATTTCTCATTTATGGGATTTGTATTACTAAGAGCGGCTATAAAGTCTACAGCTGAAAAGCAATCCTCGTTTTCAAAAGGTTTATCCACAATTTCTACAGCAGTAGAAGAAATTGCACTTGATTCAAATGCATTTGTTTCATAAGGAATTTGTAATATTTTATGTTGTGAAGTATCGTTAGTATCCAATAATTTTGGTTCTTCTTTAACAATTATATTTTCATTAAGATTTCGATTATTAGAAGTTTGTTGTTTTACTTTGTCTGAATTATGTCTAATAATAAAATGTTTAATGCCTTCATGTGCTTGAGAATCTTGATGCATTGGCTTATCTTGATATTTAAAATCTTGTGCATTAATTTCTGTAATTGCTAGATTATGTTGTATAATGTATTTATCTGATAACTCTTTAGGATTATGTTTATTTAGCCAGTAATTATTCAAACATTCTGTATTTTGCTTTACAACCTGAGATGTATGATTTGCAGGGGGTTTTCTACTAGATGCTTTAGTGTTAAGTATGCGTATATCTTTTACCTTATTAACTGGATTTTGGTCTTTTGTTAGCGGAGAAAATACATCAGATCTTTGTTTGATTTTCTTAGCTAAATCAGCCAATTGTTCTGGTGGTAATTTAAGCTTCTGAGCATTTATAATAATTTTCTTATTTTGTTTGTTGGATATCACCACCGTTTCCATGAAAGCTTCATTGTTGTGTGTAGGTATTTCTTTTGGGACTTCCACTTCAGGCGTTTTTATCACTGGAGTTGGCATATTATTTAATGGATATTCTTCTGTTTTTTCTTGTTTTATTACCACTTCCGGAATAGGTTTATGGGGATTAACAAATCGCGGCGTATCACATTTTGAAGAAGACAAGCGTAATTCAGTTAAATCGATCATTTCGTCTTGTGATAAAACTTTATTCTCCAAAACTATTAAACAATTCGCAGTCGCTGAAGTAGTGGTAGCCTCATTAGCGGCAATTGTTGTTGAAGAATATTTGATATTTTCACTATTATTATAATTAATATGCGAAGTTGTTGTTTGTTGCTGGTTCAACAAAGAGGTTTCATTATTTGTAAGCATAAAATTTTTGGGAGCAGACATTTTGTGTTGTAGATCATAGTAAGAAGTAGTTATAATCGGATAAGGCTTTTTAAAGGAATCAATTGCAGGCAAAGGTGTTTCTTTGGGTACTTTTACCGTCGGAAAGGCCATTTTTAAAGGCGAGACTTCGGGAAAGTCTATTTTTTTTCTCGAGTATGAGTAAGAAGGTTGAGTATGGCCTGCTTTAATGGAAGCTTTTGGTATTTCATTAGAATTAGTTATTTTTTGTTGTTTAAGGTATTCTAATGATTCTTGTGGTGAGTCACTGGCCAAGATATTGTTTTGTTTTACAGGCATTACTTCAATTATTTTCTCTGCTCTGGTCTGCAAGGATCTGTTAGTCTGAGTTGTATTGGATGGAAAAATGTTTACCGCCTTTATTGAGGCTTTGGGTATGTCATCCATATCCTTACTTAAGCACTTAATATAATTTCGTTTTGTCGTCGTCTGTACAAAGTTTGTTGTTTCCACTTCCGTTTGAAAGTCTAGTTTTCGTGCAATATCTTGTGGGGACTTTTGGAGAGTTTGAGTTTTTAAAGATCTCACATCTGGAGGTGGTGTGGAAGAATTTACCGGTTCTTTCAAATGAACAAAAAGATTTTGGTTAACTGGTGTTACCTGGTGTTTTACAGGCAATTTTAATTGAGTTTTGTATTGCGGACTGACTCCCATTGGCTGTGGTGGTTTTAAATGTTTATAGGTTTGGACATTATCATTGGTTAATGTATTTTTCTTTTGCAACAATTTTTTATTTAGTAAGCTTTTAACATGAACCAAACGTTGGTGTGCATTTAAACTGATCAGATTTTGTTTTTCTTCTTCGGCGGGTGCTTCCGGACCAGTTATGGTTATTTTCGGAGGAGTAATTGATGTAATTGGTAAAGAACATTTGGCTGAAAAATTATTTAAAAACCTTATGATAAAAAACATTTAAAAAATATTGAAGTCATATACAGGTTTTGAACCTGGGCGTACAAAATGGAGCATACATGAGTAACAAACATTTTACACCCTCGGCTAATTTATTATAAATAAGGCAGTGTACTAAATGTGCCATAACTGCAAAAATTTTTTTAATTTATATACAGATATCTTTAACTTGTCTTTTATTTTTATTATGGACATGTTTAGTTTAGTTTTTATTTAGTTTATTTTATTTATTTACACATATATACCGACCTTTGCAACAATCAAACGAGGGATACCCCAGCTACGTTTCGAACTCGGAATTTCTGAAAAGTTTGTATTTTTTGAAGACAACCGCTTAACGGTTTGAGCTAATTTAACTTTTCCAATTTAATGCACAATGTTTCATTTAAATTTAGCTATATATGAAATAATTTTTATTTCGAAATTAATCTACATATGTACCTATTTCTAAGCAATAATAATTTTTAGTATTTGTACTCTTTATATGATGTTTTTTTTTTTATTTAAAAAATGGTTAAAAATAATAAAAAATTTAAAGTATCTAAAGAATTCTCTAAAAAAAATTTATGTACTACATAGCTCTTTTATTCGTTTTTTTAAGTAAAAAGTTAGTTTTAATAAACAAATTAAGTTTTTATTTATTTTTATTCATTTATTTTATTTAAGTTTTTGTTTTACACATGAAGTTTTTCTTTCTTACGATTAACGCAAATGTGTACCCTCAGGGCTGCCAGATAAATTTGTGAGAAAATCGTCAGTTTCCCGAGAAAAAATAAAAAAATCGTCTTTATCGTTTCGAAAAATCGTCAAAAAATCGGACAACTTTGTTTTTTTTTAAACAATTTTGGCTCGATTTTTATAAAAAAAACGGCTTAAATCTAGTTTAGGCACGCACACCCAAATAAAAAAAAAAGTACCTAGGCTGATAGAAAATTGAAAAATAAGAAGAAAAAATAAAATAAAAATATTGGCGCAAACGCTTAGTTTTCGAGTTGTGAACGTTTTAAGTTTTCATATATATGTGCGATTTTCCATTACATTTCTAAAGCTGTATGGGTAATATTGTTGGTTTATTACCGTATTTCTTGCTATTCAGAAAAGTTTTAGTTAGCGAAGCCGGTGTTTGTTATACCAAAGAGGAGAAAATCCTTGCGCCCGGCCGAAGGCCGGCTATGCAGAGAAGCTTTAGTTAGCGAAGCCGGTGTTTGTTATACCAAAGAGGAGAAAATCCTTGCGCCCGGCCGAAGGCCGGCTATGCAGAGAAGCTTTAGTTAGCGAAGCCGGTGTTTGTTATACCATAGAAGAGAAAATCCTTGCGTCCGGCCAAAGGCCGGCTATGCAGAGAAGCTTTAGTTAGCGAAGCCGGTGTTTGTTATACCATAGAAGAGAAAATCCTTGCGCCCGGCCGAAGGTCGGCTATGCATAGAAGCTTTAGTTAGCATGAAGTTCTTGTTTGCGACATTGGTGTTTGTTATTTAATAAATTTTGTATTGCACTTTTTTTTAAATAAATTATACACTTAGTTCACAAAAACTGTAATGTGAGCTTAAGAGTAATTTTTTTTTTAATAAATTCTATATATCCAGAAAGATCTAGTCAAAACCTTAAAAATGAGACCAATATTACCCATACAGCTTTAGAAATGTAATGGAAAATCGCACATATATATGAAAACTTAAAACGTTCATAACTCGAAAACTAAGCGTTTGTGCCAATATTTTTATTTTATTTTTTCTTCTTATTTTTCAATTTTCTATCACCCTAGGTACTTTTTTTTTATTTGGGTGTGCGTGCCTAAACTAGATTTGTTCCAAAAAAACAGTTAAACAAAAACATAATTACTTTATACCCAGCTAGCATTTTCAATCGTGTAAGAGCTACTGGGAGTCTCATGAAGAGCGTCTTTGATCGTCGATGACCGCATTTTTTAATCATAGAAGATTTCTCACATGGGAAAAACTGTAACACGAGTGAGATTCTTCCATAGCACAGCGAAAGACGCTTCTTCAATCGTTGTGGGAATCGTTTAAGTCGTGGGTAAAGATAATCTAACGAGACTTTCATGTCAAGAATCGTATGGGGCTCATGTAGATATTCCCTTACAACTCGTGAAATGTTTGCCGTATAATTGTTGAAAATATGATTTATAAAGAGAGACGTAAAAGATTTATTCGATGATGGTTTGACGAAAGATAAACAAAGTGTAACATTATTGTCTTTCTTACGACTTGCATATTACAGCCGTACCTAAACAAAAGCGGCACGCGTTTTCTAGTTTTTGAATAGAACGCTTTGCAATTGGAAAAATCGATTTTGACACCTCGTTAAGTAGTGAAGTTTGCCGCTATTGTTAATTAATAATGGCAATTTTGCTATTTTTGGTCAATCTAGCGTTTTTATCTCTATTTTTATTCATAATTTGTGGGTTTTATTAAACAAAAAAGCTATCACTACTGTTCGTGACACAACGTTTACGCTCTTGCTTTGGTAATAATCGTCACTTTTTAGGAAAAAATCAGCAAATCGGCACTTTGCTAATTTCGGAAAAAAAATCGTCAAAATGAAAAAAAAATTTTTTATAAAAATCGAACAAAAATTGTTAAAAAAAAAAAACTTAATTTTAAGTTGTCCGATTTTTTGAAACAAGAAGACGATTTTTTTTCTCAGGAAATTGACGATTTCTTCACAAATTTATCTAGCAGCTCTGAGTGGCAGATTCATTGTCATGTCAACATAATAGGTGTGTTCCACAAGATCTAGGGCAAGTTCGGACTAATGAGAGTAAAATGAAAATTACTCTTTAAATTTGCCGAAACTACCCAAAATTGCTGGAACGCAAAAAACCATTTTTGCAATTCTTCAAATGCTAATGCTGCTTACTTTTCAAATTAAGATCTATTTAAGTGATTTTAGACGCTTAAAAGTCATAACATTATAAAACCAAAACATTTGCATCATTGTAATTTTTTATATTTTGTTTTTTTATATATGTATTAAAGATTAAGGGAAATATGTATGCAATCACTTTTAAACCACTTTAATTTTTTCACAAAAACCTTACATTTGCTTTTAATATGTTTTTTAATTAAAAGTAAACTTTTTCTTTTGCTCGTAAATTTTCTTAATTATTTATCAGTTTCATATGTAAACAAAAACAGCTGATTGTTTTTTCTTCCAATTTTTTTACGTGCGCCAAGATAGCGTCGAAAGTTATCCACGAAAACGCAAAATTGAATTGGTGCTTTTGGGAGTTGAATTGAAAATGGGAATTTAATACTTTTGGGTGTTTTGCTTTTGGGAATTCCCAAAGATAGCGTCGAAAGTTATCCACGAAAACGCAAAATTGAATTGGTGATTTTGGGAGTTGAATTGAAAATGGGAATTTAATGCTTTTGGGTGTTTTGCTTTTGGGAATTCAAAATTTAGGAATCTAAGAATTAGGGTGTTCGAATAAAAATGAGAAATTGTAATTTAAAGCAAATAATTAAGCAAAAATGGAGTAAAAAATGAATTAACAATAATAAAAATCTAACATATATGGGTAATTCCAAAGTGTTGAACGTGACAGTCGTACGCATCAAAAATGCAACAACATTTTAAACAACAAATATTTTTACGTTCTTTTAACCCTTAAATTATAGCACTAAGGAAGCTAAAGTTTATGGGGGGCGCGATTCTAGGTCAAAGATAATGGCAAAAGAAGTAGCGGTTCGAACGTGAAAAAAATAGAAGTAGTTTTTGTGGCCATGTATAAAAAGTTGTAATTCAGCGAAACCTGGCACAATTTTTTAGTCAAACTACTTTCAGAATTTTACATAGCAATGTAACATTAAAATGTCTTTGGTTTGGTTCCAAAATCTTCTGTACTATTTTTTGTTTAAGCCAAAATCTGGTTCGATACGTGACAATTCGAACGTGAAATTTTTTCCACAATAATTTAACTGAATAATGATTAATACAAAATAAAAATTTACCGTTAATTCGAATAACATATTTCTCTTCGAACTCTTCCTTAGATTACAGACCATGTAAGAAATTTTTTTTGGAATAATTTTCATCAAATATCACCTCTTTTAAGGAAGATAATATTAAAGAAAATATACAATAAAACATACTCACAAATAAGAAAGTACGTTTGCACAACTTTGCAGTCTGATTGTTCATCTAAGTGAACAAATTTATGGGTAAATTTATAAAATTAGTAAAATCTAAATATTTCTTCATAACAATTTCGTAAAATAATCAGATTTTAATAACTTTTAAATTTTCGGTCACGGTGGACCATTTGGCGGAAATGCCCATATATAAAAGTATTCAAATAATTAAATGAAAACCAACATTTTTATTATAATAAAAAAAGACTTCTTTATCATAAAAAGACAAATCATAAATATTTAATAAAAAATATAAAGTATGTATTTATAAAAACGAATTTGGTGTTTTGGGGGTAAGAGGTAACGTCAAGGAAGCAACTCTGGTTTTCCAGAAATCAGGATTATGATAGTAGGTGTACTATAGAATATAAAACGCTTTCCGTGCACAAAATTGCCGGGCCCGTTTTCCAGAAATCTGGGTTCATCCAAAATGGTCAGTAAAAACTGGGATTTAGTTTTTAAAGGGTTTAGAGGCAACGTCAAGGAAAAAACGCAATAGAATATGAAAGTAGGTGTACTATAGAATATAAAATATATAAAATGACCATTTTGGATGAACCCAGATTTCTGGAAAACTGGCCCGGCAATTTTTTGCACGGAAAGCGTTTTATATTCTTTTTCCTAGACGTTGCCTCTAAACCCCTTAAAAATTAAATCCCAGTTTTTACTGACCATTTTGGATGAACCCAGATTTCTGGAAAACTGGCCCGGCAATTTTTTGCACGGAAAGCGTTTTATATTCTATAGTACACCTACTTTCATATTCTATTGCGTTTTTTCCTTGACGTTGCCTCTAAACCCCTTAAAAATTAAATCCCAGTTTTTACTGACCATTTTGGATGAACCCAGATTTCTGGAAAACTGGCCCGGCAATTTTTTGCACGGAAAGCGTTTTATATTCTATAGTACACCTACTTTCATATTCTATTGCGTTTTTTCCTTGACGTTGCCTCTAAACCCTTTAAAAATTAAATCCCAGTTTTTACTGACCATTTTGGATGAACCTAGATTTCTGGAAAACGGGCCCGGCAATTTTGTGCACGGAAAGCGTTTTATATTCTATAGTACACCTACTACCATAATCCTGATAATCCTGATTTCTGGAAAACCAGAGTTGCTTCCTTGACGTTACCTCTTACCCCCAAAACACCAAATTCGTTTTTATAAATACATACTTTATATTTTTTATTAAATATTTATGATTTGTCTTTTTATGATAAAGAAGTCTTTTTTTATTATAATAAAAATGTTTGTTTTGAATTATAAATACACTTCATTTAATTATTTGAATACTTTTATATATATGTTAGATTTTTATTATTGTTAATTCATTTTTTACTTCATTTTTGCGTAATTATTTGCTTTAAATTACAATTTCTCATTTTTATTCGAACACCCTAATTCTTAGATTCCTAAATTTTGAATTCCCAAAAGCAAAACACCCAAAAGCATTAAATTCCCATTTTCAATTCAACTCCCAAAAGCACCAATTCAATTTTGCGTTTTCGTGGATAACTTTCGACGCTATCTTTGGGAATTCCCAAAAGCATTAAATTCCCATTTTCAATTCAACTCCCAAAAGCACCAATTCAATTTAGCTTTTTCGTGGATAACTTTCGACGCTATCTTGGCGCACGTAATTTTTTTACCATCGAAATGGAGACACCAATTCTCATATTGTAAAGACTGTTTCATCATTTCTTTCTTTTTCTCTTCAGATTTATAAACAGCTTTGTTTTTAATTTTGCTTCTTCATATAACGCATTAAATTTTCCAATGACTGTTTTTTTAGGTATTTGGTTCAGTTCTCATAACGAAACATCGATACTTGGAATATTTTTACATTTATTTTCAGAATTTTTTAAATTTTGGGTCCACTTATTTGCGTTTTTCCGAGCAACAATTTTGCCATGTTTAAAAGACATTTTAAAAAGTTGAACGAAAACGAACGCCTGCTTTATTTATAAATTTTTTTTCTTTTACAAGCAGTATTTTTTAACAAATTTACTTTCAACTCTATAAAATAAAATGTAAACAAACCTTATTTCCCTACAAGAAATGCATAACCAAAACTAAAAAAAAAAAATTTGTTACTAACACACTTGCAACAATTTTACATTAGTGTTTCTACTCTAACATGTGTGTTAGAGTAGAACAACTAAAAACACTTTCTAAAAATGCCAATTTTTTAATATATTTTTGTCATACGCTTGATAAAACTTGTGAATTGCTTTAATTTAATATTTACCATTGGTGTTAAAGAAAAAAAATGTATTTGTAACTAGATTGTATATTAAATTAGACAGCTAAAAAATGTCTTGAATAAAAAGTAGCACCGCCAAACAGCGGTAATCAGAATGCTAGTGGTAAAGGAGGACGTATTGATGGTGGCTTCAGAGGATGCGGTGGTGGATTATCTGGAAACAACAGTCATGTTCGAAGCAGTCGAAAGGTGGTGGCTTTGGCCGGGACAATCGCTTAAGATTTGTCCTGATGACTTTTCAAGTATGCATTTGATTTTTTGGTCTCAATCTGTTAACAAAATCTACAATAAATTAATTGGTCACACGTACGTTCACCTCCATTTTCAGACCCACGCAAGAAGTGAAACGTTACCAAGCAGCCACAGAAATAGCGATACGTTGTACTTACTTTTCTGAAGCCTAATTTCCTGACTTTTAATTGGATTATAATTTTTTCAATAAAAAATTTTTTTTGGTTAGTACTAACCAATTTTTACGTTATGAATAACTAGTTAGCTTTAACCATTATTTAGGTTATCATTGACTAAAAAAAGGCAGTAGAGTAAGCAGTACAGATATATGTTCCGTAGGTGAGTGAAACTAATTAGTTAGAGCGAAAGGCAAAATCACATGACACAAGAGTTTCGGTTAGTTTCTTCATTTTGCTCTTAATAAATTAATAGAAACTTTAACCAATATTTAGGTCACCACTACCAGTCATATAACTAGTAAAATGACCGGTAGTCTTCTTGTAGGGTTATGTATGAGCAAATGTCAGATATCCCTAGCGTTGCCAGAAAATTTTGAAAAAACAGAGTTGCATTAGCAAAAATCGGCTGTTTGTAACTAGTTTAACTCTAAAGCTAGTTACAAACCTGTTTATGATTTGTATGGATAAATAAGTTTCACAAACTAGTTTATCACCATAAACAACTTATAAGTTGTTATAAGTTGTTTATGGTGTAGGTGTAAATGCATTATTACTGATCCCAAACTTAATTGCATTTGACGCGGAACTTTAACGATATCAAAAATCTAAAGATGCAGTTCTTATTGTTTTCTTATGCACTACATGGTATGGATAGGGCCATTTTGATACATATTTTCAAAAATTGTAAAAAAGTTGTATCCCTAGTGTACATCTTTGCCAAAATCTTGTTTTATCTCTGCGGCAACCTGAGAAGTGGTTATTTTTGGATCACCTCTTACTTTTCGTACGATTTGAGCACGTTCTCTCTCGGTTAATTTGCGAAGACGACTACAGCGACTTGCATTTTCAAAGTTTTTTTTCGCCTTTGAAGCGATTTTCAATGGTCCGTATGGTAAAACGGTTACGATCCATTAATTCTCAGATCTCAGCAAACGATTTGCCTTGGTTATGCAAATGTAAAATTATTCTCCGCTGAGATTCAGTCGTTTCACATTGTTTAGGACACATTTTAAAAAGATAACAAACAAAATAAGTATTTTCTAAACTTCTTGCAACTTTTCAGTTACTTAATTGAATTAAAGATTAATAAGGGAATATACGCTGTTATATGTCAAATTTAAAATTGTTGCCAGATTATTAAAATTTAAATAAAGGTATAGACGCCTAAAAAAGTGTGCCTATACTTTTGTCCATTGTATTTTAGAACTTTTTGTACTTTTTATCTGCCAACGGCCTAACTCATCTTTCTACACGAATAAAACTGCTATAATCTTAAAATATACATCAGCCTGTAATAGATTAATAGTAATTTTAATATAAATATATTCATTCTGCTTTTTAATACAATCTTTTAATGCTACATGGCTGTTGTGCCTATACTTAAGTCCTCACTGTATGTGTATCAAATGAAAAGGCTTGCTGAGAACACCTAGAAAAATAAAGTGGTCACTCTAAATCCATTATGGCGGGCACACACAACATGACGGACTAGTTATATTTAACGCGCTTCTACAATATGGGTATCAAGTTCAAGAGCTCAAAAAATAAAGTGGGCACACTAAATCCAATATGGCGGCCACACACAACATGGCGGACTAGTTATTTTTAATGCACTTTTACAATATGGGTATCAAATGAAAGGGCTTGCTAAAAACAACTATTTAAATAAAGTAAATAAAGTACTCTAAATCCAATATGGCGGCCACACACAACATGGCGGACTAGTTATTTTTAATGCACTTTTACAATATGGGTATCAAATGAAAAGGATTGCTGAGAACACCTAGAAAAATAAAGTGGTCACTCTAAATCCATTATGGCGGGCACACACAACATGACGGACTAGTTATATTTAATGCACTTCTACAATAAAGGTATCAAGTGAAAGGGCTTGCCAAGAAGAGTTCAAAAAATTAAGTGGGCACTCTAAATCCAATATGGCGGTCACACACAACATGGCGGACTAGTTATTATACCCTTCACCACAGGTGGAAAAGGGTATATATAAGTTTGTCATTCTGTTTGTAATTTCCACAATATTGATCTTAGACCCTATAATGTATATATATTCTGGGTCCTTATGAGGAGAAAAGTTGATTTAACGATATCCATCCGTCCGTCTGTCCGTCTTACGTTTGATATGTGTTTACCGGGGACTCCAGACATGATAGGTTGTGTTACATTTGTGTCACATAAAGTCCAACATTTCTTGCTATTGAAATTCAGCAAGATCGGACAAATGGCTGAGATATGACAAAAAAAACACGACTGCCTCTAATTTTTCCAAAAAAATTCCTTGTGGTTGTTGTTTTGTTTTAAGCGTTTAATTTTATGCACACAAAACTATAAACATATATGTATGTACATGATATGCCGCTTAAATAAAGAAACAAACTCGTAGACTCAATATATTTTAATTTAACTGAAGAAGTAAAAGCGTTCGTAGCCGAGTTGTGTAACTCGCCGTCTAAGACTATTGAGGTTCCAAGTTCAAGTCTTGGCTGCCCCAGTATTAGAAAAAAAAATTATTTATTTTTTTTTAATTTGTTTATGTCCAAAAAACGATATTAAAATTACCTATAAAGCTTATCGATATTTTCATTTTATTGGCAATGTTTTATTTTATTTCGGCAAGCAAATACATACATACATAAAAAGTTGTATGTAATTTAATTAAATCCGTAAGTATTGAAAACACATATGTGTGTACATCTGTATGTATGCTTGGGCAAAATTTATTTATGTATGTAGGCATTGATTTCGTAATTGTTGTTGCTACGTTGGCATAACTGGAAATGAACTTGCGGATAGTGCAGCTAAAGAAGCAATTAACCGACCGCTTATAATTGAGGTACCTTTTAATAGTCATTTACTAATTAACATCTTTAGGTCAATGGACAAATATCGAAAACAACAGCAATGGGAAAACTCTAGTTGCTTTCTTAGACAACATAATTCATCTTATCAAAGACCCAGATATCAACTTCACCAGAATGCAATGCATATTTCTTGCACGACTTAGAGTTGGGAAAGGTTTATTTAACTCTCAACATTATTATGATCACACTGATCCTCTCATGTGTGACTCTTGTCAATTGGTTATGAGTGTTCATTATGTGCTTATTGAATGTCCAATTTCCAAAATGGCCAATAATCTAGGGAATATTCTTGATTGTTCAGAATCTCATCAATTACTGGGAATCAAGAAATCGCTTTCTAAACACAGTATTTACGACATTTAAATTTATTTTTTCTTAGACTCAGAATATTAACTCTGTATTACAATAACTCGTATATACATATACATATATATAATTTTGTGAACTACATTTTGTAATATATTATTTTGCGCGCAATATGGTCTAGTTACCCTGCGCCTTTTCTTTTTTTTTTTTGTATTTTATAAATTTATTTATAAAGTATTCTTTTTTAAATAAATAAATAAATATTTAAAAATGAACAAAATAAATAAATAAAAGCTAACGGCCTTATTTATTAAAAATAAAACCGGTTAATTAAGGGTTAATAAAATGGATTTTCATACAAAATCCGTTTAATAAACCCTTTATTAACATGTTTTATTTTTTATAAATAAGGCTGTAAATAATTTAAAAATTTCAAATTTGTGTTTGAACTAATTTTTATTAAAAAAAAAAATTAAAAATCTAATTTTAATTCCATTTTTCATTCAATTGTAACTCGTAAAATTTTTTTCTGAGGGTCTCCGTCGACCCTAAGCTTTTTTTCTACAATTCTACAAGTGTACAAGTGAAAATTTAGTTTTGTGAAACAAACCCACTTGTAGAAGTATGACTTGTAGGCTTGTACAATTTACTTGAAACCACAAACTTCTAATTGTATTTTTATGAAACACAATCATTCCCAAGTTCACAATTGTACAGGCAAAAAAGCTTATAATTGTAAACTTATAGCTTAGTGAAATAGGCCCCTGATTTAATAAAACTTGTAATGTGAACGCAAAATCAGCTATTAATAGCTTTAATGTTAAAACCAGGTTTTAGCTTTAGGTGTAAAATCATTATAAAATCTGAAAAAAGCCAAAAAATGAAAAACAATCAGGTGTGTGATGAAAAACGATCGTTTTCAAAATGATCGTCTTTAGCAGGTGTGATGAATTTCGACCGATCTTTAAATCCATTTATACAGTAATGTCTTAATTTTTTGTTCAAAATACAGTTCAATTTACATATATAATAAAGAATTTAAAAGAATATATACAGGAAGACAGAGGAAAATGTATTAGTAATCAATTTTTAAAGATACTGAAAACGATATTATCGTTTTCAAATCGTATTGTTTTCAAAATCGTTTTCCATCACATACCTGACTATAAATAAAAAAATATAAATACCTATTCCACATAAATTAAACTTGAAAAAAAAAACATTGAAATTGATTATATTAAGAAAAATAGACGAAATATGTATAAGTTTTACACCACCCAGCCAAAAACCCCATAACTACATTTCAGGCCCTGACTGTGTATCGAACTAAGGACAGCATTTTAAAATAGAAGCAGCACACTAACCTCGGGCTATTAAGACATACGCATTTTATTTAACAAATTTGATTAAAACTTTTAAGCAAAAAATTTAATAAAAACTTCAAACAAAAAATTTTTTTTTTTATTTATTTAAAAGAACATAGAAGATTTTCTAATGTGACTATAACCGGACCTTTTTTTTAATTCCCTAAGCTAATCCCCGTGAAGCTCTTGGCTTGTCTGCAGAAAATAAACCAGTCCCTGGCAGGAATCGAACCCGCAACCCCGGCGCTGATAGACTAGCTCGCTACCAGCTAGCCTATCGGGGCAATTTATTGTAAATAAAAACAAACCAAATTACCTGGTACTGATTCTTGAATAGTTGTGGGCTTTGCGATTTCTACAACAGATGCAACAGCCGTATCAGTTATAGCAGTTATAGGTTTCGGAGTTGAAATTGTTGTTGCTGTAAATGTTTGGACATTTGAAGTACGACTTGTAACTTTACTATTAGCTTGTTGAGCCTTTTGTTTACTCAAAGCTTCTGCAATCTTACGATCTAAGCCAGCCTGTTGTAACTTTTTTGGATCAATAGGTGTTATTTTGCGTATTATACGCTTGGAATGCACATTGGCTGGAGAGGTAAGATAATTGGTATTACTGGAAGTACTTTGAACTACTAAGTGTTTTGTTGCCGGTTCAGTAGAGACGACATTGCTACTAGCGGAGAATGACAACGACGATGTAGTGGCCACTGACGCAACATTAAGTTCTTTGCTAGAGGCAACATCAATGGTTTTTGTTGATATAGGATTCATAATAATTTTTTTAACTTTTTATATTTGTAATATAATTTTACATGTAAATTTTTTTTACACCACTTTTAATACAATTTTTTGTATTTTCCTTTTTTAATTTCTTTTTCACACACACTGCAGATACAAACGACGTCATTCGGACGCGTGCTTTTCATGATTTATAAATCAATTTTCGTTAAAAATTCTTAGGAAATTTGTTAAAATTTCACGAGTTCTTAAACAATTTAACCGTTTAACACTTTTTATTGTAAGAGAGATTAGTATTTTTTTTTATAAAATTTTGCAATTTTTCTTGCAGAAGCACACCTTGATTAAATTTTCGTCAATAGATTTTGTCAAAGAACTTATTTTTAACTACACTTTGACAGATTGTTGCGAAATACAAAGATGCCCAATTTCAGTGATTTAATTTTAACTTTGACGATTTTTGTACTTGAAAAAAAATTTTGTATGTTTGTATATTATGCGCCCCACACACGTTTCAATTTGATCGTCAACTGAGTCTTTCAACTGAATTAATACTTGGCCACACACTTCATAAATTTTAAAATTTTAAATTAATTTTAAAATTTAATGAAATAAAAGACAATTTTTAAAGTACCTTACTTTTATTTTGCAAAAGAAAACTACAAACGTTAATATTGATCAAGAGACTCGAGCACACACAGTACAGTCGAATTAAAGGATTTAGTAGTCAACCTGAAAAAAATCAAAATCTTTTGATTTTTCTTCAACCAACTCGACAACTGTCAAACTAATCAATTGACAAAGCCATTCACGCTTTGATTTGGATAGCAACCGACTCAATTCAAATTGAATTGAAACGTGTATGGCCTGCTTTACATGTATAAATTTTGTATTTCTAGAAAAGGTCTATTCAAAAGATTATAATTGATACAATTATTGGAAAATCTTTTATATCTATAAATAAAAACTACAGAGGTTCATAACTCGAAAACCATGCGTTTCCGGGTCTTTCCATTTTTCTTCTTATTTTTCCATTTTCTATCACTCTCTGTTATTTGTTTTTGTGTGAAATTGCGTTGGTAAGCCAGACTTAAGCCCAAAAATTTAATGCTGACCACCTTGTTATGAGTGTCGTAGTCGAATACCAATCGTTTTTAAAAGCTAATGTTGTGATTGTCAAAAACAACATAAATACGACAAAGTTCCTATTTGTTTTACATTATCGTCGTAAAATTAAATTAGCCTCATTACAAGAGTCGCTATTGCCTTCGAAGCCGTTTGATTTTTTTCACCATTCAAATTTTACAAAAACACGGCAACGACCAAGCCGAATTCATGTAGACGGTGGTGACGATTCTGCAACAAGTACAACACCAAAAACACAACATTGTATTTTATTTGTTACTTTCGTTGGTCGATTTGTCAAAAACACAAGCAACTTTTGACATTCTTTTCTCTAAATAAGAAAAAAAAAGTAGCACAGATGTGCTTTTAACGCCACCTGTGTGCGAATGCAATGTGTCACGAAAATGTTTGAAAAATTTCTAAACAATAATGCCTGTATTTATAAAAAATTTTTAAATATACTTTATACTTTAAAATGTGTTGGCAACAAAGTATGATGGTTTTTTGCTTTAAAGGTTGGGTTTTTTATTTTATAAGAGGTGCGCCATAATTTAATTGAAATTGTGCCACTTATTGAATAATATAGGGTAATATAGAAATTGTATGGCGAATAACATATATATATTTTTGGCTTATAACGCTATGTTCAGACGACGATATAAACCACTCGTTTCGCTCTCTGAAACTAGTTTGCCAAACATGCTGTTCATACGATTCATTCTTGTTTCATTTTGACAATTTTTTTGTGTTGTTAGTGTGATTTTTTTTTTAAAGTAGATAAAAAAGTAAATAAAACTTAAAAATATATTATTTAATACTTTTATTAATATTATTATGTTATAATTATCACTTTATTTCATAAAACATCAATTATTATTTTGTTTTTTTCTTTGTTTTGTTCAGATAAACTAACGATAAATGTTATCAAAATTGGAGATTATAGCACATTTTTCCTGTTTCTCACCCTGTTTCAAAATGAAAAGAACTGTTTCGCTCTCAAAATTTTGTATGGGGAAACAAGTCGTTTCAATAATGTTTGGGGCGCGAAACAGGAATAAGAGAGCGAAACACGAATATTGCTGTCCGTGTGAGTTTTTTTACTTGCAATTGTTTTTGTAGCAATTGTTTTTGACATTTCTACTATTTTTTACACAAACAAATGCTTTTGTTTTTGACATCTTTATCATTTTTTACACAAACAAAATGCGTGTTGTTTTTTCAATTGTTGCATTGTTGTAGTTGCGCGCGACCTACTAATTGGGCTATGGCTTATATTGATATTTTATGTGTATTTTGATTAATATGGCAACTTTTTACAACTTAACGAAAACGTTTATTTATGGGCTATTAATTTGATGTTTATCATTAAAAAAGAAGCAGCAAACAAATATTAACAGCTTGCTTGACAAATTTATCAATTTTTTTTAGGTAAAATTTTTAAATTTAGCTCTAATGTTAAATAAAAATTAGTATTTTTTTTTAGATTTATTAAAGTGCAGCCTAAGATATTAAAATGGATTTTCAAAATCGAGCTGGTGGAAAAACTGGTAGCGGTGGTGTGGCTTCTTGGTCGGAAACAAATCGTGATCGCAAAGAGCGCCTGAGACAGTTGGCTTTAGAAACTATAGATCTTAATAAAGATCCATATTTTATGAAAAACCACTTGGGATCCTATGAATGTAAACTATGTCTCACGCTGCATAACAATGAGGGTTCCTACTTGGCCCATACGCAGGGGAAAAAGCATCAAGAGAATTTGGCCCGACGTGCCGCCAAAGAAGCTAAAGATGCGCCCTCCATGATGGCGCCTGAAAAACCTCGTGTAGAACCTAAAAAATTTGTCAAAATTGGTCGTCCCGGATATAGAGTAACCAAACAACGTGACCCTAACAATGGCCAACAGTCGCTCCTTTTCCAAATCGATTATCCTGAAATAACAGAAGGTGTTATACCCCGTCATCGTTTTATGTCGGCGTATGAACAGAAAATTGAACCACCAGATCGTAAATGGCAATATTTACTATTTGCCGCCGAGCCTTATGAGACAATTGGGTTTAAGGTACCCTCTAGAGAAGTTGAAAAGACTGAGGGAAAATTTTGGACTCACTGGAATCGTGATACAAAACAATTCTTTTTGCAATTTTCCTTTAAATTGGAACCGAAAATTCTTCCACCGCCACCACCAAATCTACATCGAGCTTTGGGTCCTCCTGGTGGATTTCCAATGCCTGGTCCACCGCGTCATATGTTTAATGGCGTACCACCACCGCCACCCATGGGCGTTTTACCGGTACCACCGCCACCCATGTGAGAAGAGGATAATTCTGTTTCTCAAACTCAACAGCAAAAGCAACCGGGAAATGGAAATAGCACTTAATTCTTCAACATGTGTATTTCAATATAATTCACATATTCAAGATTCTAATAAATACAATTTTAATTGTTTACTTATTTACAGTATTGCAATGCGAAACTAGAATGAATATAGCATGATAACTATATTCACTGCACAACGGTTGCGAAATTCGTGCATTGTTTTTATTTGTAATGCCTTTGCAACGCATTTGTTTTTAGTGATGCTTTGCAATACTGCGTTTATTAATTTTTACTAATAACTAGTTATTCAGCCCAATTATGAATAAAAATTCCCCGGGAGTTTTCTCCCTTCTCCCATTTTTCCTATGTTAATACAATTGTAAAAATGGGAAAAGGGAAAAAACTCCCGGGGGATTTGAATTTATAATTGGGCTGATTAAGTGTATCAAGTTATGATATAGGGGGGCTTGATGTAAATACTGTTTTTAGACCCCTTTCAAATTCGGTAAGTAAGTTGCGCAAGTTACTTGTCGAGTACAACAAACAGGGGTGTGCTGGAAATCGCAAACGCAAAACGCAAGAATTTTAAAAGTCGTTTTTTAGTAAGATTTCTGTAATAAGAGAATTTTATGACAAATATTAGACAAATATTTCCCTATTAAACAGAATTTTATAACAAAAATTATAAAAATTAGATTAAAAACAGCCTCCAAATTCTTGCGTTTTGCGTTTGCGATTTCCAGCACACCCCCCTTTGGGGGGTCTGTACAAAATTTTTTTCCTTACCCCGACCTTACCGCTGACGTCTACAAACCAACGCAAATATACTGTTTTTGGTTGTGTTTAAAAAAAAAAAAAAAAAAAACAGGGGTGTTCTGGAAATGGAAAACGCAATCAGGGGTGTGCTGGAAATCGCAAACGCAAAACGCAAGAATTTTAAAAGTCGTTTTTTAGTAAGATTTCTGTAATAAAAGAATTTTATGGCAAATATTATACAAACATTTCTCTATTAAACAGAATTTTATAACAAAAATTATATTAAGTGTATTAAAAACAGCCTCCAAATTCTCGCGTTTTGCGTTCGCGATTTCCAGCACACCCCCCAATAATTTTAAACGTCGCGACGTTTTTTAATAAGATTTCTGTAATAAAAGTATTTTATGACAAATATTTTTTAATTAAACAGAATTTTATAAGAAAAACTAGTTTAAAAGTGTATTTAAGGCCCCTATTATGGTTTACAACTCAACTCAGTTGAGTTGTTATTAAGACAACTGGTTGTGATCAGTTGTAATTTTTGTTATGTTTTTGTCCACCGCAAAATAGCAAAGTTGTAAACCATAATACAAAAATTAAGAAATTACAACTCAACTGAGTTGAGTTGTAAACCGTAATAGGGACCTAAAACAACTTCAAATTCTTGGTTTTCGATTTCCAGAACACCCCTGAAGGATTCACTCACTCTGCTTCACTTATAAGTTTTATAAGTTTTTTTTTAAATAATTATTTAAAAGCACTTTAAATTTCATATGGGCAGTTCCATCGAAAAGTCTACTTTTTGTAACGTAACGCCAGAAGTAATTTAAATAGTTTCTCAAAAAATTTTATATGTATAGTTTACCTTTTTATATTTTAGTGTTAAGCGCAACTTGCTCTACATTTAGTAACAAAAGGGATAACGGTTGAACAACATGGTCCTAAAATACAATCTTATTTGCATTCTGGCATTACATTAAACAAAATAGACTTTTCGCTGAAAATGCCCATATGTACCTTTAAACGAGCAAAGATTTTTAAATTTGATAGCTTGAAAAATAAATCTATATAAGTTCAAAGCTTACTAAAAAAGGTTTTATACAAAACGTCTAGTTCAATTCACAGTCTTATTCAGTTTTTTAATGCAAGTCAAAATCCACTTCTGTTTTTTTGACGTCACGCCAGCACATATTTTTGCTTATGGCCCCTATTACGGTTTACAACTCAACTCAGTTGAGTTGTAATTAAGACAACTGGTTGTGATCAGTTGTAATTTTTGTTATGTTTTTGTTCACCGCAATATAGCAAAGTTGTAAACCATAATACAAAAATAAAGAAATTACAACTCAACTGAGTTGAGTTGTACACCGTAATAGGGGCCTATGTCTGCAAATCCTTTGCGTCGATTGTTATATTTTTTTTCTGAATATAGTGCTACTTCATTTCTTTGTATATTTAAAACCCTTTCTACAAATTTGACTTCTTCATTAAAATTTTTTTACAAATATCACGACACGTCAAAAAGGAAATGCCCATATATATTTTTTGAATAAAGGACAATTTCACCAAGTTCAGTTGAAACTATTACTTTAACTTTCAGTTAACAATATGTTTTTGACAGTTATAACTAATAGTTAATTATAACTTAACTTGGTGACATTGGCCGTAAATTGAATAAAGAAAATGTTTAACTAAAAACTTTTAACTTACAGAACACCACAAAATCACGGTCGTGATTTCAAAAACACATGATTTGTAGAACAGGCCGGTATATAGTACATATAAATATAAGTCGATTCGTTTTACTTTCACAAACCCCTAACGACTATAATTGAAAACGAATAAAAACATGTGGATGGCAGAGCACCAAAAATGCTGAAGTTATCCACTTTCGAGAGAATTCGGATTCTAGAACACATATTTTTAACTTAAAAACAAAAACATTTAAATATAAAAATATACTTACTTATAATTTTCGCTGCCTTCTTTACTTTAAAAAATATTAGCACCAAATTAAAATCATTTCGATCGGAATGTGTACAAGGCCTTTTTTGTATTCACTTGACCTTTAACTTAGAATTCCATGCTATTTACCTATGTTTGATTCCAAAGCAGCGTTTTGAAAACGATCGTTTTTCATCACATACCTGATTCTTTCTACATCTTATGTTTGTACTACGATTCTTTGCTCTTATTTAAATACGCAAAACACTTCCCGACCTTTGACATATAGCTCCATTATTTTGCCAATTTTAATTTGTTTTTTTATCAATGTTCAAAAGATGATTTTCATTATAATATTCTTTTATATATATATATATATACTATTTTTTAATTATTTCTAAAACATTATTGTATTTCTTTTCATCTGTAAATTAAAAAAATATTTTATTTTACTTAATTCAAATAAAACTTACAATGCACTAATAGTTATTAAAAGCTTAAGCTAAAGCTCTTAAAGAAATATTAAAAGAAACTATTTACAAAGTTTTTTAATTAATGCAATACAATAAAAACTTAAGTAGTTTTAAATATGTATAGTAAAGTAGAGAAATTAATGTTGTATTTATATTAAACGTCAAGGGAAAAATATCAAAAACCAACCAACATATTTCTTAAAACATAACAAATCTAAAAAAGACCGCGATCTATGATAGCTCTCTCTACTTAGCTCTAATAATTATAACAAAAACAGAAAACTTTTTACAGGTATTTAAAATTACAAAAAAAATTACAAAACTTTAAGCAAGCTTAGCGAAAGTTTGTTTAATTTAAAGACACGCCAAGTCAAAATTAAACCTTTTCACGTTTTTTATAATTGCGCTTTGATGCGCATCTATTAATAATATCCGAGACATGAGATTTATGTTCGAAAATTTTCATTATTTGATTTTGTGCATCACTTACACCATCAACAATAATTTTACTACGTTGCATGTTGCCCTGAAAAAATGATATATAATTATTGTTTTAACAAAAAATAAAAAAATATATCTACCTTCAATAAATCACTAATACGTTCTGTTTCTGTGGTAATACCATTGGATTCCATTTGTTTTAGCATCGATGAAAGTTTTTCATAACCCAAAGATTCATTTTCACACTGTAAAAACGAAAAATGCAAAAAAAAACAAATTTTCAAAATGTGAATACAAGCAAAGTTTTCTTCTACATATATAGATAGATAAAGAAAATGGAAAGCGTCGTCGTACTTTTAACACAATTCTTACGAAAGAAACCCTACTGCTTGTTAATCGGTCCTGGGCACTGTTTCTCAAAACTACAACTTATAAATCCACAAGTAAAATACGTTAAAAAATTACAATTTTTTTTTCAAATATATTTTACTTGTAGATTTGTAGCTGGTAGTTTTGAGAAACAAGGCCCTGATAGCGTTATATTTATTTATTTGATAACATATATAAAGCCTCCATGGCCAATTTAAAAATATTACATACCATTAAAAAATAACTAAGATTTTAAAACTACATAACATTTTATATAATACAAAAAACAAAATTTTAAATAAATGCCAAGTTTACTAAAAATACAAAAATCCTTACCATTTTAAACATTAGCTCCCCAGCCAATATACAGAATAATAAAAATTCAATTAAAGAAAAGTAAAGTAACGGTCCAATTCAGTACAGAAAATATGACAAATCTTAGTGCATACACACACACGTATACATCCCTACATAAGCATAAGTACAAATATGGATGTCTATATACTAGCAAGATAATTCCTGAATACAAAAATCATACAGTAAAAAAAACGCAAGAGTTTAAAAAGGTAATCGATTCCACCACCTCTCAATCCTAATCCTAAAAGATCTTTCAAAACAAGGTAGAAGAAATTCTAGGAATCAAAAGTTGTGGGTTCCTACTCGAACGTGAGAAGACAAAAGAATAAAATAAGGGTAGTGGTCTTCTTATAACTTTATAGAAAAACGCTAAGCTACGATATTTAATTAGGTACACAAAAGTTAAGCCAAAAAAAATCCTTAAAAAAACAAGAAATATGATCTCGACGCCGAATACTATAAACAAAACGTACTTAAAAGTCCACTCAAGAACACGTTTTAGACAAAAGTTAATATTATTCTCAAAAACATCTAGAAAATCAAAAGATCCCTTAAAAAGCAGAAAAACGTCATCAGCAAATAAAAATAAAAAAGAATCACACATTCCAGAGTTAACATAAGAAAGTAAACTGTTTTTATACAAAGTAAACAAAAGAGGACCTAAAACAGAACCTTGAGGTACTCTAGAAGAAAGTGTTTGTACTGCATTTAAAACTAAAAATTGAGACCTATTTCCAAGGTAATAGAGTATAAATTTACAAGCCGTTTTCGAAAAATTAAATTCATTATTAAGTTTCCTAATAAGAACAAAATGGTCAATAGAGTTAAATGCTTTTGAAAGATCAAGAGAAATAAGAGCACTAAGAGTATCCTCATTCACATTCTGCCTAATATTATCAGTCAAAGAAAAAGCAGGGAAGTTGTATTAAAGCCTTTCCGAAACGCAAACTGCTTAACATAAATAGAATTTGAAACTTCATTCAGAATTTGGTTCTTTACTATATATTCAACCACTTTAGACAAAGCAGGTAGTATCGATATCGGTCTAAGATCCTCAGGTCCATGAACCACCCTTGATTTCGGAATTGAAACAACCCTAGCAGTTTTCCAATAAGAAGGAAATTTGGAAAAGGTCAATATAGTAATTACAAAAAATAATATGTATTCAGACATAAATGGATAAATTAATTTAATGAATTTAATTGTATTTTATAAAACATTTAAAACTTTTTACTTACTAAATCTTCCATTTGTGATTTTAAATGATATATTTTCCATCCATTGATTTTGCCCAAAACATTTGTTTGATTTGCCAAATCCATTATTGTGGGGCGTCTTTCCTCGCGTGGCTTAACATCTGTGAAACGCTGAAAATGATTGTAGGCCGATTTCCAAGATTGTTTGTAGGTCTGCAGTAAAAAAATTAAAGTTAAATAAAAGTATTAAGAATTTTGAATACTTACATTCAAAAGTGTGCAGTTTTTAGGCCGTTTGAGTATAAACTCAATAGGTTTGGCATTTTCCTTACCATTGACAACTGTAAAAAGATAATTTGTAAGATAATTGTATAGTGTAATTTAAAAGCTGTTAAATGTTGTTTGATCGAGCCAAACTTTTTGCAAAAGCAAAAAATTTTTTAATAAACTAGTGGTTACGTGTAGGACGTCAAATATTTAATAGATGTGAACATAGCTTTAGATTTGCCGATGAGCATCTGCTCAAAATTAAATAAAAAAATTTTAAAAAATGTTTACTGTTCATCTTCCGAACGAAATATTATAAAATATTAAGGGTATTCACGTCAATAGTTGCACCCTTGCAAAAAAGAAAAAGTGCAAAAACATAACAACAACCACAAAGACAATTATTTACGCACAACTAATTGTCTGTGTGGTTGTTGTTATATTTTTGCACTTTTGCTTTTTCGCAAGGGTGCAACTTGTGACTTGAATACCCCCATTGTTTTTTTTTACTCTTCGTTCGGAAATAGATGAACAGGCGGCAGTTAAACTGTCCTATTCATAAAAAGTAAAATAACTTTGAAATATGTCAAAATTTTCATAATAATTTTTATTAAAATACAATTAAAATCCATTTTAATTTTTTATGAATACGGCAGAAATAATTTTCATATAAATTACATTTAAAAAAGTAATTGAACTTATAAAAGGCCTGTTGAATTTGTTCATGGCAAACATATTTTTCCCCTAAGCTAATCCCGCGAAACTCTATGCTTGTCTGCAGGAGACCAGAGTTTCTGATAACTAATAACGTATTCATATATATTCGAATTCGCCCTATTAATTAATGCACTGAGAAAATGATGGGAAAATTATTTTTTTAAATAAATAAATAATAATAATTTCAAGTTTACAAATTTCCATTAAGTGCAAAAAGAGAACATCTTTAGCAGCAGACCCCTTCCTTTCTGCACTTAATCGATGATTTTTTATTTTATATTTTAAATAAACAGATTTTATTATATTTCCTAATCTTTTTTTTTCAAAGAAATATGTCAATAACGTGATTTTACACCATCTACTCGACAACTACCATACCCGGGTATCTACACAAGTTTCGTTATAATTAAAAGAAATTTAATGGCAATGGCTATTTATACAAAAAAAAAAAAGCTTTCAAAGAAAACACAATTAAAGATTTGAAAAAAGTTAAACAATATATTCCCGATGAACACGATTACTTTTATAAGGAACTTGAAAGGCCTATGATCAGGGCTGGCAAAATCCCGGGTTTAAAAAAAACCAACCCAGGGGGTTTTTTCATGATTTTTTTTTTTTGGGTTTTGTTGTTTTTCGTGTAATGGAATGGTAATTGGTCTAAGCAATGTTGTCAACTCAACTCTTTTCGGTATAGATTTAGCAAGGAAATCTTCAATATTTTTTTTATGGATCATCAAATTTTTTTTAAAAATTAATAAGAAATCCCCAAAAATCCTCAAATAAAAATTTTTAGTCAAAAAAAATCATTTTATTTTGTTTGTAGCGACTGGTTTCGGCATGTTTCTTTAAATCATTTTTATGCGATTCCAGTGAGGAATAACAAGCAGAACAATATGCTGTTATTGAAGGCGAATGAGCCAATTTATAAGAATTTTGAGCTTGTTCAATCGGTTTAAGCCATCCTTATAATCAACAATAAAAATACAAATATCCGTCATTTATTTAGTACTTCGATGCATCATAACTACTAACCAATAGCCTAGCATTTTTTTCCACAATCTTTATTATTTTGTTTTTCACATTTACTTATTTTTGGGGAATACATACATATTTGCTTCAAAATTGTCTTTAAAAAATCAAAAATTTTATGCGTTGTCAACGGTTTTAGACAGGGTTCAGAAATATTCATGTATGCCTACTAAAATTCCAACATAAATGATAAACTGACATGAATAATGCTTGCAAAATTGTTTGTTTTATTCTCGCACTGTAAAATGAATAACTAACAACTTTGTTTATTTTTAAGCACATGAATACAAATAGTTTTTTATTTTCCAGTTTGTACATATGCGCGTATGTGGATAATGAGAGGCTAATCGTTGTGTTTTGCTTTATTCGTGTTTAAAAACACAAAAAATCTCTTGCTTCCTTTGTTTTTGTTTAATAGTATTTATAGCCTTAATTTGTACATGATAAAATTGTTTTTTTTTACGCGTCATTTATTCATTATTATTCATAATCTTACACTATATAAGAGTATGATAAAAAATTAGCTATTTCTTTTCATATTTTATATACGAAACAAAGAAAAATAAGCTTAAATAATAAAAAAGTGTTAAATCCTCAAAAAATCCCCGAAATTTTTTTAAATCCCCAATCCCCAAATGACTTTCTTTGTCCTTTTTGCTCACATGAAATCACCAACTTTGGGGATAAATCCCCAAGTCTGACAGCTCTTTAAACGATGTACAAAGTGACTCCACTAAAATTGCAACTGCCTACTACTGTCAAAGCGGAATTTTGTTGAAAAGCGTACTTACTCCAACTCATTATTTGGCGAATATGATGCATCCCAAATACGTATATATACAAACTAATTAGTCAAGAAAACGTAGATAGCAGAATAATGGATAAGTCAAAAGCACCTCTCATTTCCTGCACCCTGTTTGGCATTTAAAATTTAAGTTGCAGAATATTTTTCACAATAACGGTATTTAGTTCAGATTTTATTTGATTGAAAAAATGGAAAAATGCATTTTTTACAACAAATACAAGGAAAAGTATTAACACTAAAAGCTGCAATTTAAACAACCTTAAACCAGGTGTAAACAATCAGGGGCAAACCACGTCATTCGATATCGATCGAAATTCCCATTTAAATTGTATTGTAATTTCGATCGATATCGAATGCCGTAATTTGGCCCCAGGTTTAAAAGTTGAAACATTGCAATTTTTAAAGCTTTTTCCATTTACCATTATTTTCATATACATCATCTATTTCCATTAAATAAATAAATAATAATAATTTCAAGTTTACAAATTTCCATTCCTTTCTGCACTTAATCGATGATTTTTTATATTATATTTTAAATAAACAGATTTTATTATATTTCCTAATCTTTTTTTTCAAAGAAATATGTCAATAACGTGATTTTACACCATCTACTCGACAACTACCATACCCGGGTATCTACACAAGTTTCGATATAATTAAAAGAAATTTAATGGCAATGGCTATTTATACAAAAAAAAAAAGCTTTCAAAGAAAACACAATTAAAGATTTGAAAAAAGTTACACAATATATTCCCGATGAACACGATTACTTTTATAAGGAACTTGAAAGGCCTATGATCAGGGCTGGCAAAATCCCGGGTTTAAAAAAAACCAACCCAGGGGGTTTTTTCATGATTTTTTTTTGGGTTTTGTTGTTTTTCGTGTAATGGAATGGTAATTGGTCTAAGCAATGTTGTCAACTCAACTCTTTTCGGTATAGATTTAGCAAGGAAATCTTCAATATTTTTTTTATGGATCATCAAATTTTTTTTTAAAATTAATAAGAAATCCCCAAAAATCCTCAAATAAAAATTTTTAGTCAAAAAAAATCATTTTATTTTGTTTGTAGCGACTGGTTTCGGCATGTTTCTTTAAATCCTTTTTATGCGATTCCAGTGAGGAATAACAAGCAGAACAATATGCTGTTATTGAAGGCGAATGAGCCAATTTATAAGAATTTTGAGCTTGTTCAATCGGTTTAAGCCATCCTTATAATCAACAATAAAAATACAAATATCCGTCATTTATTTAGTACTTCGATGCATCATAACTACTAACCAATAGCCTAGCATTTTTTTCCACAATCTTTATTATTTTGTTTTTCACATTTACTTATTTTTGGGGAATACATACATATTTGCTTCAAAATTGTCTTTAAAAAATCAAAAATTTTATGCGTTGTCAACGGTTTTAGACAGGGTTCAGAAATATTCATGTATGCCTACTAAAATTCCAACATAAATGATAAACTGACATGAATAATGCTTGCAAAATTGTTTGTTTTATTCTCGCACTGTAAAATGAATAACTAACAACTTTGTTTATTTTTAAGCACATGAATA
Organism: Pollenia griseotomentosa; assembly: GCA_963931875.1. NCBI lineage: Eukaryota > Metazoa > Arthropoda > Insecta > Diptera > Polleniidae > Pollenia > Pollenia griseotomentosa. The sequence goes on from OZ007562.1 coordinate 19,785,955, forward strand.
CAAATAGTTTTTTATTTTCCAGTTTGTACATATGCGCGTATGTGGATAATGAGAGGCTAATCGTTGTGTTTTGCTTTATTCGTGTTTAAAAACACAAAAAATCTCTTGCTTCCTTTGTTTTTGTTTAGTAGTATTTATAGCCTTAATTTGTACATGATAAAATTGTTTTTTTTTACGCGTCATTTATTCATTATTATTCATAATCTTACACTATATAAGAGTATGATAAAAAATTAGCTATTTCTTTTCATATTTTATATACGAAACAAAGAAAAATAAGCTTAAATAATAAAAAAGTGTTAAATCCTCAAAAAATCCCCGAAATTTTTTTAAATCCCCAATCCCCAAATGACTTTCTTTGTCCTTTTTGCTCACATGAAATCACCAACTTTGGGGATAAATCCCCAAGTCTGACAGCTCTTTAAACGATGTACAAAGTGACTCCACTAAAATTGCAACTGCCTACTACTGTCAAAACGGAATTTTGTTGAAAAGCGTACTTACTCCAACTCATTATTTGGCGAATATGATGCATCCCAAATACGTATATATACAAACTAATTAGTCAAGAAAACGTAGATAGCAGAATAATGGATAAGTCAAAAGCACCTCTCATTTCCTGCACCCTGTTTGGCATTTAAAATTTAAGTTGCAGAATATTTTTCACAATAACGGTATTTAGTTCAGATTTTATTTGATTGAAAAAATGGAAAAATGCATTTTTTTACAACAAATACAAGGAAAAGTATTAACACTAAAAGCTGCAATTTAAACAACCTTAAACCAGGTGTAAACAATCAGGGGGCAAATCACGTCATTCGATATCGATCGAAACTCCCATTTAAATTGTATTGTAATTTCGATCGATATCGAATGGCGTAATTTGGCCCCAGGTTTAAAAGTTGAAACATTGCAATTTTTAAAGCTTTCACCATTTACCATTATTTTCATATACATCATATATTTCCATTAACGACGTAATAATAAGATGACAGGCTGTTTTCCTTTTTTTGACAGGACAAATATGTACAAAATTACACTTTTGTATTATAATAAAGACATTCAACATGAGTGCAATTTTCTATTTTTGCAATCAAAAAAATCTGAACTGAACAACAATGGTCAAAAATTTAAAATTTTTACCAGCAAACTTTTACGATTTTTTTACTTCAGTAATAAATTGCCCTGCTAGTTCAGCATCAATAGAAAACATTTTTTCCCCTTATTCTTTAATATAGATTCTATATTATAGAATAACCATAGAAATCGTCTTGGATTGGAAAAGGCATTATGTTTTGTGAAAATGTATCGACATTAAAAATCTAAGCCACTTTTTATGTAAACGATTTTAACTTCAATTTCGGCCTTTTCAAAATCAAATTCAGGTTTTTAAAAAACAAATTCAGAATTTTCGTAATCAAATTGCGTATTTGACAAATCATATTTCTCATTTTTTAAATCAAATTCGTTTTCAAAAGCCTGATTTTGATTTTAAAAATAATTTAAATTTAGAAAAGGCCGAATTTGAAGTTAAATTCAATGAATAAAAAGAGAAAAGTTACCCAGATGACAGTCAACCCTGCCTGCATGTATCTTACTAAGGAACCAGTGTTAAACGTGTCATCGTAGACAACTTCAAATAAAAGTCTGTTGACCCTCTTCGAGATCAGAACATAAAACTTGCGTTTGTTATTATCCATAATTAACTACACTGTTTTAATTGATTATCTAAAAATTAATGTTTTGAAGTAGTTCCTGCCTGCATTTAGTTATTCAATTGTCTTTACCCCAAATTTAATTTACAAACTAGCAAATGAAATGTTTAAATTCGTTAACCTATCATTATTACTTATATTATCTTACCTTCCTGTCCCGCATTATTATTTACTGTAGTTGTACCATTTGATTTGACATTGTGTTCATGTGTTAATTGTGCGGGAGGAGGAGGAGGATTGGTTACAGATGCCACAACACTATTAGCTTGGGGAGGTGGTAAACTTAAAGATGTTTGACTTTGCGTAGATAATTGACTATCGTTGCTGTATAAAAAAAAAATCTGATATTAAGGTTTTACTAAAACAAATTAAAACTTACGTTGACCTTCTGGACTTTTTACGGGGAGGACAATCTAGGCTGCCATTATTTAAACGCTGTTGTATGGTTATGGCGGGCTGCTGTGCTGTAGCTGAATGGTGATGTTGTTGATGTAAACTATGATGATCCAAGGCTGTCAAATTGCGTGTTGTAACAGGAGTACCGGGCATAACATGCTGTTGTGGAACCACAGAATGATGATTGAAGTAAAGCTTTAATAAATAAGTTTTTTGTTTTTGTTTTTGACAAAACAAAAATGTTCAAACATTCATAACGGACAAACAAGCTATTATGGTGTAGCTCCCAAATTACAAAGAGCAGGCAGATAGACAGTGAGGGGGAGAAAGGGGTTTGTAAACAATAAAAGTAAAATTTTGACTTACCTCATTAATGGGATTAAAATGAGCATCAACATTTAAGCCCACCCCACCCGGCAAGCGATTAATAATCATATTATCTTGCATTTGTTGGTCAACACCCGGCGAAGAATTCGCCGATACTGTGGTACTGCCATCCGAAGAAGCTGGTGATTCAGCTCTTGAGGTTCTATTGGAAACTAGATTCTGTGTATTCGTATTATTGTTTAAGTTTACTGAAGCAGAAGTATTATATGCGGAGTTAGAGCGTTCTTTTTTAGTTAAAGCTTCAGCGGTCAATGTTGTTGTCGAGTTAATAGCACTAGAAGTTACCGCCGTTAAACTGTACGAACTTCCCACAGCTGAAGGGGTAGATGCGTTAGATACCATATTATTAGAACCCATAGACAGTAAAGTGGGTTGCAGGTTTTTAGCGGCTCTTATTGGTGAAGCTTCTAAATCACGTTTACGTAAGAAATTTGAAACTAAAGCCGAATTAGCTGTTGCACCACCCGAGGTAACTTTTATTGACGTTTGCAAGGGTATTACCATTTGATGGGTCTGTTGAGTATTAATGCTATTAGTTGCTGAAACAGTTTGTTGTGCCACCGATGCTGGTATGATAATTTGAGCTGTTTCACCAGCGCCTCCAACCGAAGAAGTCGAGTTAGTTTGTAAAAGTTGGGGAGTTGACTGGGATACTGCTACGGCATCGGCTGCTGCCGCTGTCAAATTACTTGTATTAAGTTGACTAAATCTTAAAGGCACTGCCTGAATTTGTGAGTTAGCACTGGAAACTGGAATTTGCAATTGTCCAATTGTCCTGCCGCCTGTTGATGGCACTACTGTAAATGTAGCCGTTGTAGATTGTCCTCCTGAATGTGTAACAAATGGCAATGAGGAAATCGAGAGATTGGCAGCCGTACTGGCTATTTGATTTTGTGACATTGTGCTGTTGGTCACTGTGGTGGTTGTAAGCGATAGTACGCCAGTGGACACCTGTACCGAGCTTGCCGGTACTGATTCATAGTAAATAGTACTACCAGGCTGTAAGAAAGCACTCGACGCCACACTCCCCGTTGAGGTTAAAACATTCGAATTTGAAACATTAACCGTGGGCTGGGAAGTATTAATGCTACTGCTCATACTACTAGTACTACTATTGCTGTGGGGCCTCTGGGGTGCGGGAGCATGATGTATAAATACATTTGTTGCACCAGTTGTGCCAGCATTATTTAACGAATTTGTATTATTGTTTTCCAGGGGTGATGATGCTGTCAATTGAGCTTGTGTCATTACTTTGCCAACTGTTATAGAATTTGCATTTTTAATTGGTGTCATAGAGCCGGTAATGATATTGCCACCACCTGCTCCCCTAGTACTTATAGACAATGGCACGACAGTAGCACCGCCTGCAGCTGTTGCCCCAGCACTTGAAGTTACTATATTTTGAGTGGTCAATATTTGCCCACCACCCTGAGAAACATTTACCAATTGTGCGGTAGTATTTGCGGATAAATTGGTAGCTGTTATGCTGGCAGTTGATATGGAAGGAGAATTACTGCCAGTACTGGTATTAACACTAGATAAATTTTGTTGACTTAATGTTGAGGGTCCTCCCGCTGTTGAGGAAGGTAATTTTCCAATACCTAATTGGGTAATAGTTAACGAAGGTTGTACTTTAGCTGCCATCGTTACAGGAGGACGTATACCTAAAATAAAAAAAAAAATAATTTTTTTTTCTCAAATTTACATACTTTAAAAATATTTAATTTAAATTTTTTTACGCAAATTTTTTAACATCTTATGAAAACTCCTAACATTTGTTTTATATATCTCTTCAATAGTTTTAAAACGACTAAATGTGGTTCTGTATCTAGATTCTATGCTTTGTTTTTTGATTGTTGTATTTGTTTTTCGTTGAATAGTAATATTTAGTGAGCTGTTGTCATCGTTGTTGTTTTGTACGGTTTCAGTTTCTAGTATGATTCATTATACATATTCTTGTATTTATTCCATGCAATTTAAATATGTTTGTATGTAAACGTATCATTATTACTTAGTATATACTGTAAATTTTGCTGTATAATTTATTGTTTAAAGAAAAAGACAACTGTTTTGCTTTATTTTGTAGCTGATAAAGCCTTGGTTAAGTTTCCTTTTTTTTTGAAATAGTTATCAAATGTATGAAAGCAAAATCCTAATATTTTAAACTAAAAACATAAAATTGGAATTAAATTTTTTTTATTTATTAAAAAAGTTTTTTTTTTAATATTGGATTTAACATATGGTTGAAAATCGTCGAAAATAAAACTTTAAATCAAACAAATTTTAAATAAAAACACCACGTAAATTTTAAAAAGCTAACAAATTTTTTATCTTAAAGAAAAGAGTATTTCTTTTAAACACATGATTTATTTCCATTTTTCATATTTTAATTAACTTATTTTGAAATTCGCACAGATTTGTGATTTTTTTTTTTATTGTTTAAGTTTTATTAGTTTAAATAAAAGTTTTGAATTTTATTTAGTTTACATCAAGGACTGCAAATAAGGATAATTTTTCAAATTTAAACTAAAATGGAATGGAATACACCAAGGAAATCCTGGTTACATTGACTACCTTTAGATGCATTGATTTTTTTTTAAGTTTCAAAAAAACTCAACTTTACCGAATAATTTCTGAATTTTATTTATTCATTATGAAATAAAAATTATGTTTAAGTTTTATTTTTGCTTAAATTAATATTAGAAATAAAAATTATTTTTTGAGTTTTTTTTTGTTTAGAAAATTCATTTTAAATTGAATAAAATATTAAAAAAATATTGACCAAAAAGTAATTTTTAAAATATAGGCCCCTATTACGGTTTACAACTCAACTCAGTTGAGTTGTAATTTCTTAATTTTTGTATTATGGTTTACAACTTTGCTATTTTGCGGTGAACAAAAACATAACAAAAATTACAACTGATCACAACCAGTTGTCTTAATAACAACTCAACTGAGTTGAGTTGTAAACCATAATAGGGGCCATAACTTATAACCGTTTACGTTCTCTGGTTTAAATATAAGTTTTAATCAAGGCGAATTCATACAGGTGGCATTTTCGATTCATCTGTTTGTTGTTTATATATTTGTGTAAAAGTATGCTATATGTCAAGCTTCGTTTACATTTTGTGAAAAAACTACTTAAAATTTAAAATTAACGATTTCGAACATAGACGTTCGCAAAGAATTTTATATGGAACAGTGTGTTTTTCGTATAAATTTCCTATGCGAACGATAACGTTCGAAATCGTTGGGAGTCAATAAAAACCTAAATATTTACTTGAAAAAAAAAAACTTTAAATTTTTTAAAACAAAAAAAAAGTTAATTTGCAATGCAGGAAAAATATTTACCTTCAAAAGCAATTGTGTATATTTTATCTATAGCCATATTTTTGTTTATAGATAAAATATTCCATTTTTTATATTTTCAACAAATAATTTTGACAATCACAAAATACTTATGGACAATTTCACCAAATTATTTAAATTTTTCCTGTCAAATAAAAATAAAATTATATGAAAAACTATATTAAAATATGAATTGATATTTAAATAGAATTGGTTAAATTGGCCATTAGTATTTTTGGTGTTTTGTTTAAGCTTTGATATTGTTACAAGTAGAGTTTTGAGTGTTTATAATTCTTATTCGCTTTACAGTTTTATTTGTATAATATTTTTAGCTTTTCTAAAATCTTTGGAAAAAGGTTTTCTGAAAATCTGGCTTAACTACTTACTAGCTTTTCCTCAACAATAAATTTCAGTGAATTTATTAAAAATAAAAATTGGGAGTTTAGCACGTCTTATTAATAAAAAATAATTATATTTGTCAAAAAAAAAAAAAAAAAGCTAGTATAGCTCTATCTAATGATGCGGTCATCTGAATAAATTCGCTTTGGTTTTAATATTAACTACATTTTTCATGTTTTTTTAAGAATTTTTGTAATTTGTTTGATTTGGAATAATTCGACACCTAATCTTAGAATGTTTAATAATTCAGTAAATATATTTAAAAAGAGGCTTTATTCTTATGTTTGTGAGACATTCTAATGTACCTACTATGTAGATATAAAGTCACATACTACTTAAAATATTTAAAACTCATTTTAATTGGCAGGGGAGCCTAAATTTATAACTTTTTTATTCTTGATTACTAAAATCTTTTTATTATACATAGTTTTAAGTCATTTTTATATACTATATATTATGTATTTATATATATTGTACATGTATGTATGTTTATATGAATCTGTATATGGGCATTTCCCCAGGATGAAAAAATAAAATGTTGATAATCTTTGTCTTTTATCGTTTATTATTATAAAAAAAAGTCTATGTTGTTATAAAAGAATGGTTTCATAGCATATCTCAGCTGTTTTACTTGAGGAAATTGCACTGGAAACTGGAAAATTTTAATTTTCTTATATTTACTACTTCTAAAGACATTTTTATATACTTATTTTAAATGCAAAAAATATGTTATGTTTACACTCTTTCTTCATAATCTCTCCATTGCAATCAGTTGTAAAAGGAGAATTAAGTTTTTTTGTTAAGGAAATTTAAGGATATTTATGGGAAAATGCGTGGTGATAATAATTAAAAAACATATGGAAAAATCGTACGTTCGCGACCCGTACGTTCGCGACCGGTACATAAGCCAATGTAACAAAAACCAAGAGATATATTTTATTTTGTAAATGCTGGATGGAGACCTACATTAATACACTTTCAAAATAAATTAACCACTTTTGAATATTCCGTTCCATTACGCAGATTTTTACATTTCACTACTGTCATCCAAAGTTGACTTCTATTTTGCGTACGTTTGTGACCACATGTTTACAACTATTATTATGAAAACTTAAACTCGATGAAACATATCTTTTGCACTAAACAAAGAGCTACCCAAATGCTATCGAATCGCAAAAAAAATTTTAGGAAAAGTTTTGTTTTCTAAATTTTTTTGCATTCCAAAGCGTACGAACGTACGTTCGTGACCCCAGGAAATGCCCATATGTAAACATATATTTACTTGTTTCTTTTTATATACATACATATCTTGAAATGAAAGCTCTGTAATAATGTTTTTTTGACCATATTAGTTTTTTGACCATATTAGGCTTTTATTATTACTGTTAAAAAATAAATAAATAAATAAACAAATATTTTCAAAATAAAAAAGCAATACAACATTTAATAGTTTGATTTTTGTTTTCATTTTAATAGTTATAGCCAGGGAAACCAGAAATATTATCTAAAAAGCGTTTTATGCCCAAAAAAGTCTTATTTGGAAACAAAACATTTAATAATATTTACATTAAATAAATAAATAAAAGACAAGAACGACCATATGATACCGTACAATACTGTATTTACAGGGAAATTTTTGAGAGTGAAACTTAATTGGCCCCCTTGGCGGTCATGTACCCCCCAGAACAAGTTATGTTATGGAGTTAAAGTTTATGTACATAGACATATAAAAAGAGTTATTTGTTCGGAATATTCAGCCCAATTATGAAAAAAAAAAAATTCCCCAGGAGTTTTCTCCCATTTTTCCTATAAATTCAATTGTAAAAATGGGAAAAGTGAAAAAACTGCCGCGGAATTTGTGTTCATAATTGGGCTGACTTTATACATATATAAACATTTCTTTTTAATGATTTTTTTTTGCCTAAAAGAAATTTTAGGGAGGGAGAATTTATAGGACATATTGTAAGTTCAGGACCTAACACCACAAAATATTTACATGCTATAGTAGGTATTATAAAAATTATCGTTTTCAATACCAACAGTTATAAGGAAGTTAAAGCATTAAAAGATATTTTTGTGAGTGATATTTGTATGGGAGCTCTCTTCAAATTCGTACTGACTGAATTTTGATAAGATAAAAATATTTTTGGCGCCAAATTTTTTCTAAATACTAACACAAAAAGATGATTTATGTGCTCAAAGACTCTGTTTCGGAAATAAGTTTGCATGAGGTTATTTAAAAATACTATTTTCAATAGGCTTCGTCCCTATGACAATTTGAACCTATGTATCAAATTTAATAAAATTATCTTTAAATTTGCGACCTGTACTTTTGTTGTTGTGTTGTGCAAATGTGTGTATTATTGCACGCATTTGCATCGTTTGCACTACCCATTGTGATTTCCCTTAATGATTTGACAAAGTATGCTGCAAAGGGTAGAGTATGAAAAAATATGCACTTACTTATCGATGCCAAAATTTAAAAAAGCTCCAAAAGGGATAAATATATGCCCCTATTATGGTTTACAACTAAACTCAGATGAGTTGAAATTAGAGTTTCTACGCGGGAAAGAATCCCGGGACATTTTTTTAAATTAATCCCGGGAAATTTTTTCCGGGAATTTTCGGGAAATTCAAATAAAATTTTTTAAAATTTTTATTTGTTAGCATCGTTTAAATCAAAAACAAGCAATAAAAATATATTCTTTACTAAAAACTACCTACAAATCGAACTATTTTTCCTACGCTAATAAATCAACGGTCTTTTTAATTATTTATTATTTATTTATTTATTTATTTATTAAATATGCTGATGAAATGTCTAAAAAGCTTCTAGAAAATGAAAATGTACGCGATACATCATCACCAATACCAGAACCATCTACATATTCTAAAGAAATAAATGTAAAAAATATACAAAAACCTAAAAAAAATCTTAAAAAAAGAATTTGACGTCTATGAAGTCACGGGTAACAGGCCAACAAATTTATAATCTTTGTATGATGCGCTTCTCACTATAAAACCAACGTCTGTAGAAGGCGAGAGTACGTTTTCTATAGCAGGCAATATACATGTCAACAAGGATTAGAAATAGAATCTCTGATGAGCTTTTAAATGCTTTAACATGTATCACTAAAAAAAATTTTCTTAAAAGAAAATTAATTTTACCAAGTTTCTATTAATAATAACTACTAAATATTAATAAGTGCTAGTAATTCGTGATCTCCAAAAATAAATAAATAAATACATACATATGTATATAATATGAATGTAACAATTTATTTGGTTTTGTTTGGTTTTCAGTGGATTTTTTTAGATTGTTGTATATGTGTATATTCTTTAAAAAATGTAAAAACTCTTGTCTTGAACTCATTTAATGAAATCATTGTTTAATTCAAAGAATCACGGGATTCCCCGCAATAAAATTATTTTTGTTTCGTTTCCCGGGAATAAAAAATGTCCGGGAAATTAGAAACCCTAGTTGAAATTAAAACAACTGCTAGAGATGGTTTGCAATTTTAGTGATTTGTACTCTTTAATGCGTTTCCGCATTTGCATTTTACGTATTTTTCTTTTTTTCTTCTTCTCGCAAATCCTCACTTAATATTTATTTTATTTAAACTTTCCAATTTAAATTTTTTTTTTAAATTTTGACATTTGAATACATACGATTTTTATATAACTTTCTGTTATAACAAATCTAGTTATTGGTTCTCTTTAATGCTTTTGCGCATCCTTTTCTCTTTTCGCAAATCATCACTTCACTACTTATTTTATTTAAATTTCAAATTTTCAAATTTTTTTTACATATTTTGCGCCGTCTTTAATTTATTTATTGCCAGTATTGCTTAATTTTCAAAAAAAAAAATTGCGAATGTTAATGTGAATGAGAGTACCAAGTTGGCATTGAGCTTTCGCATTTAAATTGCATTCGCATCTCAAAAGAGAGTAGTAGTGGTTATAACCAAGGCGAATTCATATAAGCGGTGGTGGCGATACTCAAACAAGTACAACGCCAAAAACACAACATTGTATTTTATTTGTTGCTTTCGTTGGTTTATATCAATGTGGTACAATTGTACCAAATTTATACACTGGTACAATTTAAAAAAATACCAACGAAGTTTTATCATTTCTTTGAAGTGGATTGGCCCACTTTTTTTTAATAATATAAAATAAAGTCGTTTCTTTTGGTGACCCTAGATCTACACTAAAGATAAATATCTCAGCAAGTTGGCCATAACGTCGGCAGAATATCAGAGCAATATTTCTTATTGCTCAGCTTATGTTAAAGGTATGGGAAAACGTATTTATGTTAACTCATAATTTTAAAGAAATCAAGGAAGAAGGTGCAGTGTATAAATGACGCCATCATGCAAAAATTATATTTATTAATATAAATTCTATCCTATTCGACTTATTTTTTAAATGTATATTAATTTGTTTAAGCTTGAGATCTTTTTTTATATAAATATATTAATTTTTATTAAATTTATTTTTTTTGTTAAGATGAAATTTATATTTTTATATAAAAAACAAATTAATATAAATTTAAATAATAAAGATCAAATAAGAAAAAAATTATATTAATAAAAATAATTTTTGTAATTTTATTTTAGTGTTTATTAAATTCTTTAATTTAATTTTTTCACTACAATTATAATTTGCTACCATTTCACAAATTTAATTTTTTTTCTCACGTAATTTGCTTCTATTTTTTATTTTTTGCTTCTTTTTTTCAATTGACAACCAAATTTGACGTTTTATGATAGCAATAATTGTCAACGAAAATGGACTAACAATTATTGCAATATGAGTTGTCAGCAATAAATATGAACAAAAAATTGCTGTCCACATTAAAGATAACATAATTTTAACATTTACTGCAATATATGTCGCAATAATTATCTCTGGTATAGACGGGCAGTTAAACTGACTACACTTTTGTCTGTCTTTCAGTGTTGCTATAACTGATTGATGAGAATATGCCAAAACTTCAAAAAAAAATGCTAAAAACTGCTAAATAGGCTGTTATTATTACTGTTAATAAATAAAATAAATAAATTAATCGTAAAATGAAGAAAATATGCTAAGATTAAAACTTAAAATTTTAAATTTTCCAAAAATATGTTTAATTTGTATACAACAAATGTTTCAAAATTCTGCTGAATTTTTATAAAAAATATTTTGCTGAAAATCTGCTAAATAAAACGGAATTTTAATATATACATATTTCATTAAAAATTTTATTTCAAAAAAAAGTAATATATTAATAATGCGAAAAACGAAAAAGTAGTAATAATTTGAATATGAAACTTGAATATATGAATAGTAAGTTTGAAACAAAATATGTATGCTTAAAAGTTCTGCTTTTCTTAAAAGTAAAAATATGCTAAAAAATCTGCTTTTGGACAAGGAATTATGCTTAAAAGTAGTCAGCATATTTTTTCAAAAAATAATATGCAATTTCCCAACTCAATCTGCTAAATCTACCAGAAAATATGCTAATATGGAAACATTGCTGAGAAATAGACATTTTTGTTTCTTTTTTATTTTATATACCCACACCACAATATTGGTTAGGGAATTATGCGTTTAGGCTTATGTGTGTAACACTAAATTTTTGGTTGTCCGCACAAATCAATCATAGGTTCTATATAAGCGCCCTTCTAAAATATATCTATGATAGAAACTGGGAATTATTTCCTTTCGCAGGTTACTTTTTATTATATTCAACATTTTTTATTTTTTCGAATTTATTCTATGAGTTAAATTTCAGTTATGTATTTTTATAAAGCTTTTTTGTAATAGTCTTATGCCTTCAATTTTTCAGAAATGACTTTATACGAAAAAATAAAAAATGTTGAATATATCTATGATATCTATGTAAAAAATATTCGGCACAGAGAAGTTTTACATGAATATTAGGTGCCTTTTTTGAACTAAATTCTATTTTCGACAGCAGTCGAATTAGCTGATCGAATGAATTTTCATTTGGTATTATGGCGCGCATTCGATAAAAATTTACTATTTTGATTTTGTTTATTCACAGAAGTACATTTTCGATCCGCTGTCACTTAAAATAAAAATTTTTTGTTTACAAATTTAAAAAATAAAATTAAAGTTAAACGTGACAACGGCGGAATTATGGTTGTTTTCAAATAATTTAGCTTCAGTGGGGTTTTAGCCCACTTTTTTACATGCTGAACTTAGCTGCAAGTCATTTTGTCAAAAAAGAATTTTGTTCCATAAGGAATATGAGCGATTCCAATTGCTGTTTTCGACGTTGGACTTGCATAAAATGAACAAAACTGATAAAGAATATGGTATTTGGTATACGAACACAAAAAAAATTACAAATAGTTACATTTTTAACAAGTTTTTTACATTTATTTTCACCGTCGAAAGCAAATTTATTTTCGTTGAAAAATTCGATGCACAACGAAATATTCGACAGTGCTGTCAACTCATAATACAAAATGTACATTCGATGGCCGATGTTCGATAGTCAGCGAAAATCGTTTGATGAATGTAACTCATAATAGGGGCCTTAATCTCCTAACATATCGAGACTATCTATTGCTTGATCAAACTAAGTTTTCAAAACAACGTCTCTTAAATGTTTAGTGCTCGGAAGCACATAACGCGGATCTTAACATTTGGTGTAATTAATAAAGCACACATTTTTAACTATATTTAAAGGGCGTAGGTCCGTAGTCACCATATTAAGAAGAGCGCGAATTGCTGTCATACTGAATAGCTCGTTTAAAATATAATTCAACGAACAACGTACTTGCTTGTTCGCTGCTCGAATTTGAGCCAGAATGTGCTTGGAAGATTTACTTGAATAGAATATGTTTTGTTGACCATGTTGAGATGGTATCTTCTGTGGTGATCCCGTAAATTACTAGTGTTTTCACTAGTTTTTTATTCTTAGCACTTAGCAGTTTTTTTCATATGGCTTTTCGAAATATTTCCGAACTGTAAATTGCGTTAGCCTCTTTTTCATTATTGACTTGTCGCTATCATCCGATTCGGAGCACCAACAGGCACAATCATTTTCGTCCTTATACGAGCATACAGGAGCATTTTACAGTAAAATGTTTTTAAAATAAGTTACTAATTTTTTTTATTTAATATCAAATATTTATTTACCTTTTTATTTTCTTTTTAATTTTTTTTTTCAATATTACAAAGAATATTATAAAGAAAATTGGGACAAGTGTACGCTTTAGTAAAAGGTGTTGCTGTCAAACGTTTTTAAACGACAAAACTTTATCATAAAACAATAATTGGAGAAAATCAAAAACTATAGATAGTATTGAAAACTACAGATAGTGAAACGATAGTCAGAAACAATCGATAAGATCTATCGATAGTTTCAGACCGTTACCAAATAGGTACATTCTCCAAAATTTGTCTTTATATACTGTGGTGTACGGTATCAAATGTTCGGGCTTGTTTTTACTTGTTTTATTTGTATTTTTATTGAATAAAAAAGGTTGATGAATTACACAGTGCAACACCATATACGGACCATATCACACACCGACCGCAGCAGCACAGGCAAAGCAGTAAGCTCAGCACACGCATCAAGGAACGCAGCACACAATACCTAGGCGCTACCTAAACCTAAATCATTCCTAGGAAGTTCATATGCTCCAGAAATTTGTTTATTGAGATTTTAGGTACATTTTTGTACTTGATTGTTTCCTTGAATTTTGAACGGTTTGTTACCTTTAGACCTGAACAGGGGAAAAAAGGTAAAAAAAAACGATTTTCGGAAAATTTTTCACTTTTGCGGCGACCTAAGCACTACCTATACGGTGTTAATAATCATTCCTAAGAAGTTCATATGCTCTAGAAATTTGTTTATTGAGATCTAAGGTACATTTTTGTGTAGTTGATTGTTTCCTTGAATTTTGAACGGTTTGCTTACCTATGGACAGGGGAAAAAGGTAAAAAAAAAATCAAATTTTTTAAAGTTTTTTTTTGCGATTTTGATCTTGAATATGAAGTTTTTTTGATTTTATATGTTCACAATTTTTGTTCTTTATGGCAAGAACTACAACTTTGTCTGAAAGGGTAAATCAAAATTCCGAAAGGTTTGCAAGATATGATCCTGAGAAAATGATCACTTTTTTGCAAAAATGACACCGAGGCCCCAAATCTTTAGCCCATAAAAAAAGTGCATGAGTTTGGGCAAAACTGGGAGACACGGGTCTTTTACCACGTATTGGTTTCCGTATATGGTTATTTTTCCATTACTTAAAAAATTACTCACAGTGTTACTATCAGCCCAATTATGAATAAAAATTCCCCGGGAATTTTTGTCCCATTTTCCTATGTATATCCAATGGTAAAAATGGGAAAAAAAACTTCCGGAAAATTTTTATTCATAATTGGGCTGTATGTATGCTTTTCTATTTTTTAGTAAAATTTTGGTACAATTTCTGACCATTTGGTACATTTTTGCTATTGGGACGGTACAATTTAAGAATTGTCAGATCCCAAAAGTGGTCTATATTTATTTATTTTTTTATTTATTAAATTTCAGTAGCCTAGCCTATTGGCCATAATCGGCTTACAAATTTCTACTCAATAATAGTAAAAAAAACTTTTAAAGATATAAAAAAATTTTAAAATAAATAAGTACATATAACATAACAACAAAAAATAATTTATAGAAAAAATTTTAAATAATATAAGTAACATTTTAATAATAAGTTTTAATTAAGAGGTCAATCAAATTGCACAAAAATTAAAAGCAAAACCCAACAATTCCAAAAAATCTACAAAACATAAGGATACTAATAAAAATGTGAAATGCAGAAAACTCACGATAGAGCTTAATCTTAAACACATCAGGGGAAACATCAAATACCCTCAAAAATCCTGGCAACTTATTATATAACCGAGCCACTCTTACAGAAAATGAACGCTCCAAAACTGATGTTAATCTTGGTATTATCAACTGCTTATTTCTGTTTGATCTACCAAATTCAAACAAATCAACCAAATATTTAGGCGTTAGCAACCTATAAGACTTGTAAAAATGCAATAACGTCCTAAATTTCAGGGTAGGTATTTCCTCGCAAAGAATTCTTTTTTTTTTATCTTTCCCTCTTCGTTTCGCGAAAAGAAGAGATTTGTTGTTTTTGTTTCGTTTCTATAAACGAAGGCGAGAAACTGTTGTGTTTTCTTTCGTTGATATTTGTGCTGAAATAAAAAACCATTCGTTTGGCTGAAAAAGAAGGAAACGAAATGGAGAGAAGAAGCAAACAAAATTGTTTCTTCTTTCTAAATCGAAGGAAAAAAATAGAGGGAAATAAAAGAAGGAAAAAACTTTGTTCATTGAAATTTGTTTTAATGAATGTCTATGTAATAAATTGATTTCGTTTTGGTAAATTATTAGGGAATTTTTCAAAAACGAACCAAGTCTTTGCTTTTAATTTTACTTCATAACAATATAATTTCAATAAAAAACAGAAAAAGAATTCTTTATTTTTTCCTTCCTTCCATTCGATATTTCGATTTCATTTTTCTTTTCTAATTTTATTCTCCTTCAGTTTGTTTCCTTCTATATCATTCCTCTTCGTTCTGCTAAACGAAGAGAAGCATTTGTGTTTGCTTCGGCAAACACAAAAGAAGGAAACAACAACAATATTTTCTTCTTTCTCGCGATAATGATAATCGAAAAGTTTTGTCCAAAAAAACCTTCGCGAGAAAGAAAGAAAAAAGAAATTCATTTACCTACTCTGCTAAATTTAACTAAATCCTCAAATGAAAAACCAAGAAATCGTACAACATACGAAGAAACATGCCGACATAAACTGAGAGAAAACAAATATCTCATTACCCTATTGAACACCAGCCTTATTCTTTTCAAAACATATCCCCAAGTTCCCGAGTAAACTTCCAAGGCATAAAGAAACAATGGCATAATAAGGCTATGAACAACCCGCCTTTTAACAAAAAAAGGCAACATTAAATCCAAACTATACAACTTACGCAAAATAAAGTTAACCCTAGAAACTATAGTATTAACGTGGCTTTCAAAACACAATTTTTTATCAACAATAACCCTAGGCATTCCATTTTCTCAACAAACTCTATCAAATGACCATCTAATGTAATAGAAAAATCAACCCTATCACTTTTACCAAACATCATTGCCTTAGTTTTTTTCGCATTAATAGACAGGTCATTATTACCTATCCAATCAACCAATAACCCAACAGTATATTCATTCATGTTTTGCAAAACATCAGAAAACTCCGCAGTACCCCTGAACAACAGCTGCACATCGTCAGCAAATGTAAATGGAGTACACATTCCATTAGCAATGTTCCCAAATAGATCATTAACAAACATGATAAACAGAAGAGGACCAAGAACAGAACCCTGTGGGACACCACTATATATGTCAAAAATACAAGCAAGTTTTGGCATTACTCTCTAAGTATGAAAAAAAAATGCTCAGCTGTGCTTTCAACGCCACCTGAAATGAAAAATGAATTCGCCTTGGTTATAACGTTGTTTCAAGCGTTTTTAATATCTGTATATCGGTAGAATTTTTTTGAATTTAACAGCCTGTTCGTCGATTTCGAACGTTAACGTTCGTATAGAAAATTACATTTAAAACAAAAACAAATTTCCGAATTTTGTTTGTGTTTTAAATATAATTTTCTATGCAAAAGTTAACGTTCGAAATCGACGAACATGCTGTAAGTGTTTTTAATATCTATATATCGGTACAATTTTTTGGAATGTTGGTATTTTTTTTTCCCCCCCGATTGGTTTATCTTTTAGTCAATCGTGGTAACCGTACATGTTGTTTGTTTACTATTAGCAGGGGTTGCTAGTTCGATTGTTTTTTAATGCTAATAAGCATATTATAAATACGTCAGAAGAATGAATTCTGTTTGGAATTTACTAAACAAACAAAAAAACAGGTTAAAAATTCATAATTGTCCTAAATTATTAAATAATAGTATTGAGTTGTTAAGTCCTTAAAAGAGTTTTCTAAAATTCATTTTATTTTGGATGCTTTATTTCTTTAAATTAATGAAGTTTCTAGAAAAGAATTCCATATTCGTTAAGCCCCTTATATAAAAATATTTCCATTGAAGAATTCTAAAAGAATTTAATATTTAGGAATTTAGCAAATAATTTTATTTATGAGTTGAATGACGGAATTAGTACTCCTACACCAGGAACAATTTTTAGTTTAATTGAGCTATTTTTAAAAATTAACTAACAAAATTGTGTCTTTTTTAACTTGTTAAACTTACCAATTTTACTTGTTCCTGATGTATTAACAATAATTGGCTGCAACATTACATTTGCCGCTAAACGTCCAGTTGTTCCGATTATTTGTTGAGCCGTACCTCCGGGCTGTTGCTGAAGTTGTATTATACGAGCAGCTGATAAATTTGTCGAGGGCAACATATTAGCTGTTGATGTTACACCTGCTACGGTAGTACTGCGTGGTGAATTTGAAGTATTATTGCCACAATTATTGCTTGAAACGCCTGTAGATATGGTAGGAGTTAAATTGGGTGCTCTAATACTAATACTGGTCGTATTTAATTTGGCAGCAGAAAATGATTTAGCAAATGGTATTGGCCTTATTTGTCGAGGAGCACCAGTAGTAACAGCTGTTCCACCAGATAAAGGAGTTGCAACAGCAAAACGTGGACCTGAACCAGGTATCGAGGTTTGATTAAATTGTGGCTGCT
This sequence comes from Pollenia griseotomentosa, assembly GCA_963931875.1. Taxonomy (NCBI): domain Eukaryota; kingdom Metazoa; phylum Arthropoda; class Insecta; order Diptera; family Polleniidae; genus Pollenia; species Pollenia griseotomentosa. The sequence goes on from OZ007562.1 coordinate 19,803,941, forward strand.
GTTGATGATTTAAAGATTGAGATGTTGCAACATTGGATGAATAGACTAGGGTTGCTGGATGTCTGGGTGGTAGAACTGCAGCTACATAAGTTTGTTGTTGCTGTTGAGTAGTCGCTGATGATACAGCTTGAATGGTAGCTAAAGTTAGAAAAAAAAAGTTATTCAATACTTTCGAAATATATTTCAAAGAACTTACGTTGTCCTTGATTTTGTTGTGTATTATTTGCTTGCTGTTGATTGGCAATTCCGGACGTTTGTAGATTTGAGGTCGTATTAGTAACCACTGTTCCGGTAACCGAAGAACCTGAACCAGTTACTGAAACTGCGGAGCCACTTATACCCTGTGTTGTAATTATACGTTGTCTGGATTGGTGTGGTATGGCACGTATTAGTTGCACTTGGCCTGTAGGATTGGCTGCCATCCAAGTAGTGCTGGTGGCGGGTGATATGACGGTGGTGGCAGGAGATGAAGTATTGCGACTAACAGCTGTGCCTCGTACAAAATTTCCCGTTGCTGTAATACCAGTAACCGTAGCTCCGGCCGCAGTCGCTGTAACCGATGCCGGTGTTGTTCGTATGGGAGTTACCAAACGTTGACCCGCCGGTACTCCCACACCAACACCGGTCATTTGTGTGGCCGTTACATTAGCTCGGGGCAAATAAGTGGCCTGGGTTGCGGTCCTAGTTACAGTAATTGATGTGTTTGATACCGATCTTGCTGGAGCTGTAGGAAATGTAGTTATTTGGGTACGTCCTGGACCAGCATTTTCTAATTGCTTTATCATTGAAGGCGTCATTATATTACCCATAACAACTCTCACCTGAGTTGATTGTCCACCTGCACCTATGGCCCTTATGGAAGTAGCACCTGAAGTGTTCGTTTGTGATGTATGCAATCCTATAGGAGTGCCACTTAAAGAAGTAGTTACAGCTCCTGTGTTACCAACTTTAATGGCACCCACCGTTGACAAACCACCACTTGCTACTAATGTTCCTGCAGAGCCTGCACCACCTCCACTGCCTGTCTGATTTAAGCCTATTGTTAAACCACTATTGTTGGCTGACTCGATGGTTGTTGTTTTAACTTGCGTTATTTTGGCTGCAACTGGGTTTAAAGAAAATAAATTTGTTACATTTGTGTGATTTTTCAGTTGTATGGGAGCATGGATATGTGCTATTTGTGGATTATTGGTATTGGGAGTTCCTGCACAAATAGAAGATGTGGAAAGTGTCGGTGTTGAAGTTGTTGGTGAAGGCAACGGTGAATGTGATTGTTGTTGTAAAGATGCTGGATGGGGTATTAATTGGGTTTTTATAATTTTTAAGGGTTCTGTTTTAAAATTAAAAAGTAAAGGAATTAAAATAAATAATAAAATAGGTACACAAATAAAATATAGTAGTACATAGTAAGAATTCTTTATTCAATGATGTTTTTTTTTTTTTCAAATTAAAACTTAAAAGAATTAACGGCGTTGACTATGTCGTTAGCCGGAAAAAGAGAGTTTATAAGCATAATACATATATATACATATGTATATTTTTTTTTTTTTTTGTTTGTAAAAATTAATTGTTGTATTCAATAATTAAGGTTTTTCTATAAGCCAAAGCATTGATTATATATTTTACTAGTTTTTCCCAATTATCTTCACCATTTAAAATTCAGCTCATTTTCTGTAATTGTCATTTTTTGGAACCAATATTGTCGAAAATTATTAAATATAGGACACCTTACAATGAACAATATTTTACAGCTTTCCTTGAGAAATAGGAACCATTTAGTTCTATTAGATCACATCGAGCCTTAAATACCCACATGATATTCGTCTGATAATTGTTGCCGTGAAAATATAAGTGTGCCACTGTAGTATCAATTCTACTGTAAAACGATTGTGTTTGACTTGCTCGAGTCAATCAACTTTGGTGATATTTATTTTCTAAACAATTTAAAAAAGAGTGTTTGTTTTTCACTCCATTCCCTTACAGTAGTATTTGTTGACCATGATATGTTGAACTCTAAACCGATCGTATTTAAACATTTCACCCAGGATATATTTTGTTCCAAATAAAATATATAAAATACATTTTTGTGCGATTTTCAAAATACAAGTAATTAAAGTTGTAGTCAAATTTATAATAGCCCTGCTTTTTTATTGCTTTTCATATAAGTTTTACTACACGTAATATTTGTATTGTATTGTGGAAACTGCACATTAAGCAATTCACAAAATGTTCTAATGTGTCAAATTGGTGGTATAGAACTCTTTGTGAATTGCCTAAGTTTTTACATATTCAAATTTTTTAGTAAAACCGTACAAATTATGTGGCAAGGCAATTCAATTTTCAATCTTTTTATTGCTTTTCTTTCTGTTAAGCTTTTCTATTAATTCACTTAGTTAATATATATGGCTAAAATGCAGTTTACGGGGCTTACGAAAAAAAAACAAATTACAGTGAGGCCCCTGGTTCAAAAAGCACTACCCCGCTCACTTGGTGATATATGTGGGTACTCAAATTAAATGTAATTTGCTTACGATTGCAAATATGTATATTTTTTTTATTTTTTATATGTATTCGCTTATTATTTTCCCCTCTAGGTTAATTTATGTATCTTTGAGATGCAGAAAAGCTTTAGTTAGCGAAGCCGGTGTTTGTGATACCTTAGAGGAGAAACTCATTGCGCAAAGAAGCTTTGGTTAGCGAAGCCGGTCTTTGTTATACCATAGAGGCCGTTTCCACGATGTCTTTCCAGACATGTCTTACAAACACGTCTGTTTGTTTGTAGGCGATTGGGTTAGAGAAAAAGAGGGATTGATAAACAGACACAAAACGAGTTTTCATGTTTGGTAACATGAATTTTCATGTTTTTAATTTGTATGTACATTAGCGTGGCCGTTAGTTGTATGGAGAACTTTTTTTTTTGATTTCTTATACTCTCCCCCTCCAAATCGGTTCAGTTTTATGTAAAAAAATATACAAACAAATTTCGTAGCGATAAGTTGTGTTTTAGGGAGGGCGTCCGCCCCTCAAAGTCTGCCATCAAGCCATTTATTCAAATGTAATTTGTTTGCGTATGACTATCTTCTAAAAACAACATTTTACAAGAATATGATATATGGCAATATTTTAGCTCTTCTAGTCAACAACATAAGCCTCCAAGAAAATTTTTTGCTAAGACTAATATCTTAGAAAATAATTAAGAAAATAACAACAAAATACCAAACATTTTATATACGTTTTATATATATAAAAAGGCGATTTAATGTCAAGTGACACAATTTTGAAATCGATGTCTTCCGATTTGGATGAAATTTACACCAATTTTAGTACTGTTAGATAGTAGCTTAGATACAAATTTTCAACAAGATCGGTCAAAAAGTTTCTGAGTTAGAGGGGGGGGTTAGAGGGGTTAGAGGTGTTCTACCCAATGCAGTGGTGCATTGGGTAGAACACTAAGATCTTCTGAGGATAGAAAGTGGTGTTTCTTGAAACATATAATTCTAGATAATTCTAGACAATTGGGACTTAATAGGCAATACTATTTTAAGCATTATAAACAAATCACTAGCGACTGGCGTTTTCCCAAATAGTTGGAAAGAATCGATGATTTTACCAATTGAAAAAGTTAAAAATACAGTTAAATGTGAAGAATTCCGACCAATTAATACGTTAAAAACTTTTGAAAAAGTAATCGAAAAAATAGTAAAAAGACAATTGGAAGAATACGTGGAACAACATAACTTATTAACAAAATACCAATCAGGGTTCAGAAAACAATATTCTTGTGAAACAGCCGTCAATTATGTAGTAAACAGATGGAAGTCTAAAAAGAAAAAAAATAAATTATTGGCAATTTTCCTTGATTTCAAAAGAGCATTTGAGACAATAGATAGGAATATCCTTTTGCAAAAACTATCTAGATATGGAATTCAAGATGTAGAATTACAATGGTTTCGATCGTATTTAACAAATCGTAGACAATATACAAAAGTTAATAATGTAATATCAAATTCAATAGAAAATGATTTTGGGGTGCCTCAAGGATCCATCTTAGGAGCTCTTCTTTTTATTATATATATAAATGATATGGAAAATACATTAGAGAAATGCGAAATTGTACTATACGCAGACGACACATTGATTTTTACCGAAGCAGAAAATGAAGAATTATGTTATGAAAACTTAAACCAGGATATGCATAATATAAACAGGTGGCTGAAAATGAATAAATTAAAATTAAACGAAGATAAAACCAAGTTAATGGAAATTAATATGAACTCTAATAAAATAATCAAAATAAATAACGTGATAATAGAAAAAGTAAAGAGTATAAAATATCTGGGTTTCTTAATTGACAAAGATTTAAACTTTAAAGAACATATCGAATATGTATGTAGAAAAATTGGCAAAAAAATAGGCTTTTTTAAACGTTTGAGAAATAAGGTAACAATAATAACCGCAATAAACATATTTAACACAATGATAAAACCACACTTTGAATATGGATCAACTATATTGTTCACATGCTGTTCCGACCAACAAATAACCAGACTACAAAAACTACAAAATAAGGCGATGCGCACAATTTTAAAATGCAACCGTTACACTTCAATCAGAAATATGTTGGACACATTAAAATGGCTAAATATACAACAAAGGCTGCAGTTAAATACAATATTTTTTATCCAGAAAATGAAAATGGGTAATGCACCCGAGTACCTGATCGAACAAATAAGGTTTGTGGGGGAGGTTCAGCCGTATAATCTCAGGAATGCCTTGGATTTTAGACCACAGAGAGCAGATACAAGTGCAATGCAAAAATCACTATTTAGCAAAGGACTAAACCTATACAACATGATGCCGAATGATGTGAAGAATGAATCCAATATAAATCTTTTTAGAAAAAAGACTGTGGATTTTATAAAAAACTTGTAATTGTTAATCAGATACGTAAAAATTTTTCTTATAATATAATTAAAATGTCATTAAAAAGTATTATAAATACTACTAATAAATAAATAATAATAATAATAAAAAATAAAGATCAACCCGGGTTCAAATCCCAGCTCAGCCAAGAAAAATTATCAATAAATTTTAATAAAAAAATTCCAAGTTGTAAAATTCCTTTCCTCAGTGAAAATAATTTAATGAAAATTAAATTTGATGAACTCGAGCCTAATTAAAAGAATATCAAAAAAATTAAAAATTAACAGTTCAACTAAAAATCAAAAATTGTTCTTAGAAATAGCTATGGCACAAGCTCTAATGTTTACATTTGTACTTTAATTTGTACAAATAAAAAAATGTCGACGAAAGTGGACAAAAAAACATAATAAACAAATGTATTCAGGTTTTCAAGACAAAGTCTTGACAGAAAGAATACGAAAAAACAGAGGAAAAAGGAGGCAACATGTAATTTGAAATTTAAGTGATAATAACAGCAAATTTCGAACCACCAGTACTACTGGTTAAAGATTGATGTTTGACTGTTGGCTAACGGGCACCGCAGTGGTGCATTGGGTAGAACACTAAGATCTTCTGAGGATAGAAAGTGGTGTTTCTTGAAACATGTAAAGATCAACCCGGGTTCAAATCCCAGCTCAGCCAAGAAAAATTATCAATAAATTTTAATAAAAAAAAATTCCAAGTTGTAAAATTCCTTTCCTCAGTGAAAATAATTTAATGAAAATTAAATTTGATGAACTCGAGCCTAATTAAAAGAATATCAAAAAAATTAAAAATTAACAGTTCAACTAAAAATCAAAAATTGTTCTTAAAAAAGGGATATCTACAAAAAAAGTGGCACCAAAAAGTGGATTTTTTTAAAAAAAGGGGCACATCTTTTAAAATTAAAATAAGTACACCACATTATGTATTTTTTACGTTTTTTTTTTCTATTTATTATAGTTTTAAATGGTATAAAAAACGAGATAAATCAGGTTTATAGAACAAAACTATAAAACTGGATTTTGTTATTAATTGTGGTACAAAACATCTTCCAAAATTACAATAATTGGTGTATCTGATAAATGTGACGCGATGGGAGAAAACTGTGTTCATATTCGTCTTTAGCATTCCAAAAACATAAGAATCAGTTGGAATGGCTAAACAAACTTTTCAATGTCGTCCTGTGCTACATATTTATTAATGGTCAGTTTCATACAAATTTTACAATTGATTGTTCTTAAAACGACTTCCATACTTTCGTAAAATGTCTTTAGCCTATTTGTAACTTTATTTTGTTAAAGCTAACTTAGTAAAAACACGCCAAGCAGAAGCACTACTATGTGACAATGTAAAAATATGAGAGATCAATTTGTACAAGTATGAATATATATAAAGGTATATTCATCAAATTTATTTTTTAATGTTCTTATTTCACGCCTAAAATCTTCAGCATTCGAAATTTTAAATATGTGTTCATAATTCGTGTCATTTACTTAACTCTCTAGAAATTTAAATTCATGTCTAAATGCATCTGGGTCAGTTATAATATCTTTAAACTCTGAAACTAATTCGAAATATTTTATATCTTCATTAGACATTATAAATATTGGGTCTAAATACTTCAATATATTGAGCTTTTTGTTTTTTATATCAATTCATTACACAATTTTTGGTAAAAACTTAGATTTTACTTTTAATGTCAATTACACAAATTTTAGACAAGTTTTCGGTACACAACAGTTCGGTTTCTGCTTCATGACTTCTGAGGAGAGACCAAATACTTTTTTTACCAACTATTTTAAACTTTTTGCTAGATATTCTTTTAAATATTTATAGAAATTTTTCCTAAAAGTTTCAAATATTTGGTAAAAAAAAGTAATTTGTCTCTTTTGAAAAGTAGTTGTTTTTGAGTTACGAGGTTGCGGAAGAGACCCATCGATATGTGAGATATCTTTATGCCCTTATTCATAATAAATAAAACAGGTTAATAGGAAAGTTTTTTAAACCGATTTTCAGCTTACCACGAATGATAAGAAACAAATTCATATAAACTTGCTTACATATACATATATTAAAGCTGGGGATTATAATAAAATAGAAAGAAAAAAAGTATATTTTCCTAGCGTAAAAAGTATCAAAAAAGTGGCAAGAATCGCAAAAAGTACCACATTTGGGTGCATTTTGTAAAAGTGGCCAAATAGTATCCAAGCAGTCGAAAAAGTGGCAAATTGCCACTTTAGTGGCACCAACGGTAACGCTGATTGGAATACCCACACATAGATATGTGGGTGAGAGGCACTTTTTAAACACTTTAATTTGAGTACTCACACATTCCACTAAGTGGGCGGGGGCCTCAGCCCCTTAAATTTAAATTTTGTTTTTTTTTATTTTAAACTCTGAATCAGGTGGCATATTTTTTCGTACTGCACTTTTACCCTTTAAATCCCTTATAATTGATGAATTCTTGAAAACAGGTAACACTGCCACCACGAATGCATTAACATAAGAAATGCGAATTAAAAATATGATAGATACAGAAAATTATGATCAAAGAAAACTGAACAAAAGATAGAAAGAAAAAAATAAAGAACGCACACAAATAAAAAAAAAATAACTTAATAAATTTGTACAGAAATTAACAAAACAATCCATTTAAATAAAAAAAACAAGTTGCATTAAACAAAATTAAAACTTACCTCCTGTAGTTGCATTAGAACCTCCTCCAGGTCCTGCACCATTACCACCTCCTGGTCCAGGGGCACCACCACCACCCGTTCCATTGCTTCCATCCGTTGTACTCATTTTATTAAGAAACGCAGTATATTTATTGATAAAAATTCTATTTGAAAAACAAATTAATTTTATTTAAACTTTTAATAAAACAAAATATTTTTAATAAAATTGTTACGGAAAAGTACAGCTTTGGCGGCTTTTTGTTTAACAAATATACAATTTTTTCAATTACACACACATTTTTTTTCGAATTGACATATTTTTTATGAAATTTTTATATATTTTATTTGCCACTCACCTTACTTTTGTTTATAACGTTATTTTAAAATAATTGATTTATTTTTTAATATAAAATACTCTTTTAATTAATTTTCACTTTTCTCGAATATTTTAATTAGTATATGATATTTTCCCCCAAGAGTGAACTGACAAAACACGTCCACACACCACAGAGATTTTTAAAGAAATAAGAATAAGGAGCACAAGGCAGAAATCATGAAAATTTGCGTAATTCATGTAAACAGGGCTGCATTTTTAGTGATGCCACTCCTATGAAATTTGTTTGTTGTTTGTGTTCACACCATCACACTATAAACCACAACTATAAACACTCACACATGAAGTAAAATGCAACCCTGATTCAATGAAAAGTATTTTGTTGGTTTTGGTCAAAGCAAGGTATATTTATAGCAGGTAGTCTCGGAAAGCCAGCTGTTTATTTTTTTTTTGCTTGTGTTGTGATACGAACTGTCAAATGTTGTATAGTAAACAAGTAAACAAGTTTTTTGTCTTTATCTTTTGTCTTTTTTGTCTCTTACCAACTCCTTTGCTGTTTGACAGTTCGTATCACATAACAACAATAAAAAGCCCTGTTGTTTTTTTTATTGTACAATTGTTGTAATCTCGCGGCTACCTGCCATAAATATACCTTGGCTTGTACTTAGCAATAAAAATTGCTACGTGGAGACCCAGCGTAAACAAACCTATTTTTTTACTAGCAATATTTTTGACAATTCCGACCACAAAAGCAGTGTTGTTGTAGAGTTAACCTCACCTTCTAGCAGTGTTGCCACCAACGGAATGGTAAATTACACAGGGATCATGCCAAAATTACACAAGAAAATACGAATTACACATGCAATCTTTTTACGCATGTCACAGAAGCAAATTTCGATCTAAAGTGAAATTAAACCCGTATTTGGCTTCTTTAGAAAACGTAAACCAATTTAAATTTTCTAAGTGAAATTGATATTTTAAGCAGCATATATACCAAAAAACGTATTGTTCCACCTTTTTATTTCGTACAAAACACTAAAAATTTATGAATTTTTGCAAAACAAATAAACATAAATATCGTCACCTAAAATGCAAAGAAGCAAAAAACTTTACAAAATCAATAACAACAAGGTGTAATTGGCATTTGAATTTCTTTAATAAAGTCGCCATTTTTGATCTAAAATTGTTTGTGAACATAAAGTTTAATAAAACGAACCAAATTCAATCAAAAACTCTTATTTCAATTTTTGTTTTTTGTTAAGCCCTTTTGCATTTTAGGTAACGATATGTACCATACATTTCATTTGATGCATCCCTATAAATGTCGTCGACGCAATTTTTCAACGGAATGTTAATTCAGTTTCTCTTTCCCTGCAACATTGGATATGCCGGACATTTTTATATTTTTTACTTATCCAACACAAAAATTTTTCAAATGTCTCTTTATTTGCTTTACAACAATTTTTCTATAATTGTGGTTTTGAGAAGCTCAAACATTTCTTTTGCAGTCGATCATCCACCCTCTTTGAAATAAAAAAAAAAAATAATGTACCCAGGATGTTTCGTCGTTATAATAAATTGTGGCAAGCGCTATCTAAGTGCCAAATGGTTAGTAGTTAATGATGCAACCATTTTTAGTTCAGCTCTTTTACAGCTTCCATTCTTTTAATTCAATTTTTAAGTTTTGCTAAGAATAATAAACCTTTTTACTTCTTGTGAAAAAAATATAAAACAAAAATCAGTGCTACAAAACTTTCAAATATTAAATTACACATGAATTACACATGCAGTCAATTACACATGGGCTACACATGAACAAAAATATTACACATGATATGTGTAATTACACGTGAGGTGGCAACACTGCCTTCTAGTCAATTCGCCTTGTCGCAAACGTAGGCACAAGGCGAATTAACTCCAGGTAAGCTCAACCATGGTGAAATAAACAGGTGGCAGCACTACGCCAGATGACGATTTTTTGCTCTTGCATTGTTTGTCTAGGTTAATGTCAAAGTTTTGTTTATGTTTACAAAAAGTCCACGTTTTGTGTTGTGATTTTTGTTTTTTATTAAAGTTTTTGATAATTTTGATAAGATATTGACCATAATTAAATAAAAATTGGCTAAAAATTTATTTATTTCATCACGTTCAACGGCACGCTTTGATTTTTGTTTAATGTATTTTTTGACGTAAACGGTTATGTAATTTCCATTTTTGTTGTAATGTTGTATTTGTTGCCGTAACGATGCCACCTGCTTATTCCACCATGAGCTCAACTCGTCAGCCGTTCATCAGCTGTATCCACGGCGAATTAAAAAAATGGTGAAACGTCAAAATATTATTTTGTTTCTATACTGAAATTTGACAACAAGTCAGAAAATTTCATAAACAAAATACATGGGGCTTTTTGTAGTTGTAGAGTTGCACTCAAGGCGAATTTACACAAGGTAAGTGCAACTCTACAACTACAAAAAGCCCCATGTATTTTGTTTATGAAATTTTCCCTCTTGTTGTCAAATTTCAGTACAGAATCAAAACAATATTTTGACGTTTCAGTGTTTTTTTAATTCGCCGTGGATACAGCTGATGAACGGCTGACGAGATGAGTTTACCTTGTGTAAATTCGCCTTGAGTTGCACTTACCTTGTGTAAATTCGCCTTGCGCATGAAATTTTCTGACTTGTTGTCAAAATTCAGTATAGAAACAAAATAATATTTTGACGTTTCACCATTTTTTTAATTCGCCGTGGATACAGCTGATGAACGGCTGACGAGATGAGTTTACCTTGTGTAAATTCGCCTTGGCCTTGCGTAGGCAAGAACTTGGAGAGAGCAATAATTATTCCAATTATTATAATTAAAAAAAACTCGAATTATTTATGGGTTCAGTTATTTCTCAACTACCAAAACAAGCTACTGTCGTTAATATGTCCTCCCCTCAGGCACAATTTGTACAAAACGCTATAAAGGACAATAAAGTTGTAATTTTTTCAAAAACCGTTTGCCCCTATTGTACTATGGCCAAGGAAGTAAGTTTAAATTGACAATATTAATTTATACTAACTGAGTACCATAAGTTAATTTTTTAGCAATTTAAAAAACTTTCTGTTGATTTTCATGTCATCGAATTGGACAAATGCAATGATGGTGATGAAATCCAGTCAATACTGGGAGAAATTACTGGTGGCAGAACGGTAGGTGTTTAAAAATTGAATTTAAAAATATGTATGTGTTAAAAAAAAAGATGTTTTCGATTTTGCCTACATAAATGTTATTCTAACATTTTTGTTGTGTAATATAAAGCTACTAGCTGTTAAAACCCAGCGTTGTCCGTGGTCGATATTCAGGGGTGTGCTGGAAATCGCAAACGCAAAACGCCAGAATTTTCAAAGTCGTTTTTTAGTAAGATTTCTGTAATAAAAGAATTTTATGACAAATATAAAAACATTTCTCTATTAAACAGAATTTTCTAACAAAAATTATAAAAATTCGATTAAAAGTGTACTAAAAAAAACCTCTAAATTCTTGCGTTTTGCGTTTGCGATTTCCAGCACACCCCCCATTATAAAATCGATCAAATCATTTTCCTTTAAATATAAAAATACCTATGTATATAAAAAAAAGTCCAAATATCCTACAAATAATACGACTAGTCCATAACTTGCAAATAATACTGGTCCATACGAGCATGTAAAATATAGCCCATAAGGGACTAGCACTAGTCCAAAGGTAACCCAAATGTATTGAAAAACATGGTATATTTAACATTACGATGTCATATGGCTTTGCATTAAAACGGAGTATTCTTAAAACTACTCCATGTGCATACATGCTCCCACTGGATTAGGTATGAAACTACTCCAAGGTACACTCTAGAGGATTAGTTTTGAAATCGTTTAAATACGAAAACACGCTGTTTAATTACAAGCTCTAAGCAATGATCCATGATTGCATTACATTGGACCATATTGTAATTAGTCCATTTTTTCTAAAATTAATGAAGTAGTTTAATATTTTTTGCAGGGTACACACATGTAAAATATAGCCCAAAGGGACTACAACTAGTCCAAAGGTAACCCAAATGTATTGAAAAGCATGGTATATTTAACATTGCTGTGTCCTAGGGCTAGACCACAACACCCAGCTTTGCATTACAACGGAGCAGTCTTAAAACAACTCCATGTTCATACACACTCCAGGGGACTAGTTTTTAAACTACTTCTTTGTGCACCCCAGAGGATTAGTTTTGAAATCGTTTTAAAACGATACATGTAGTTTTACTACAAATCTTTTTTAACTATGGCATTGCATTGTCCATGATTGCATTACATTGGACCATGTTGTAATTAGTCCATTTTAACAAAAATGGATCAAGTAGTCCAATTTTATTTGCAGGGTATGTATAATTATACAGTAGAATCCAGATAGTTTGTCAACGCAAGGGACCAGCCATTTTTTACGAATTACAGGGACTTTCGATAAAACGATATTTCGTGTTAACGAGATACAAATACGAATTAACTGGGTGTTTCTATTTATTTATTAGAACGAACAAAACAAAAATAGTTTTCATTGGAAGGATGGTCAGTTGTAAGTTGAAATGGATGATCAGTTGTAATGAAATAAAATTATAAAATGTTTTATTAACCACAAATGTATGGTTTTTGTCTTATGTGCTGGCGCATAAAATCATTATAAAAAAGTTATGGTTTACAACTCAACTCTACTTCAGCTGAAATTTTCCGTTTTTGTAGAAGAAGTTACAACTCATCGCCAGCAGTTGTTTTAAGTTCAACTCAACTGTTGTTGTGTGCTATGCAGCTCTTATGCTGGGTACAGACAGTGCAATCTACATGCAATCTACATCAATGCAATCTCAAAATATCAATACGTTTTGATGTTGATGCAATCTGGAATGAATGAAAATTAATTTAATTTGCTAGATTGCGTAAATGCATTGCATAGTGTGTACCCAGCATTAAGGTTTTAACTGGAAGTAGTATTAAGTTTAAGCATTTTCTCGACTGCAAAAGATATTGAAACCTAAAAAAGATGATGCAATTAACCGATAATTTGCCATAAAAGATTAACAAGAAAGGAAACTTTCTTAAAACAAAACAAAAAATGATCTCATTCCGTACGTGTATGCATTCAATGTCTTCGATCGATCTATTTTTTAATGCTCTCCTTACATTTTTGTGAATATTAATGCAGCTGTGACTTAACACTCATTATTGTTTTATATTATACTGAATATTTTTTTCTTACAGGTTCCACGCTGCTTTATAGACGGCAAATTCGTTGGTGGCGGTACCGATGTTAAAAAAATGTACGAACAAGGAACCTTGCAAGAATATTTTGTTTAAAGAACAAATTTTATTAAAATTAAGCTGCTTGGGCACATAGGTATTAAAATTATTAAATAAGAATTTGCTAGCACAAATTTATATTTGTTAAGGTATTTTCTTCAATGATTGCTTAATTTTTTTTAAAAGTTTTTTTTTTTTTAAATACAATGTTTTTATTGACTTTAAAATCGTTTATGTAAGAGAAAAATGTTTTTTAATCCAACAAATATTTCAATAAGAATGTTGAGAACTATGTACACTTATTTTTTCCAAATATGAATGCTCTGGCGCACAGTGGCTGAAAATTTATTTTCATCGGCCAAAAGTCCATTTTTTTGTTATCGCCGATTTTATATCTCATCTGTTTTACATGAGGAAATTGCACTGGAAACTGGAAAATTTAATATTTTCTACTTCTAAAGACATTTTTATATACTTATTTTCAGGGACCGTAACTATTATGACTTTTATCAAAAAAATCAAGAAATAAGAGTTATTTTTGATTTTTATATTTTTAGATAGAAAATAAGAGTTATTTTTGATATTTATTATTTTAAATGAAAAATAAAAGTTATTTTTGATTTTTATATTTTTAAATGAAAAATAAAAGTTATTTTTGATTTTTATATTTTTAAATGAAAAATAAAAGTTATTTTTGATTTTTATATTTTTATATCAATAATAAAAATCAATTCAAAACTCTTATTTATTTGTTGATGCCGTATGTGTTATAATATGCTGCTTCATTCAAATTTATATATGAATAAAATATAGTTTGTTACTATAAGTTTAGAAAGGTAATTTTCAGCACTCAGATTAATATTGGGAGATTTGAGATATAATTTATCTGAGGAACATTTAAAATCAATTATGATGGTAAAATTGAACACCTGAAAACGACCTCTTAACACTGACTTGAATGGCAGCCAAAACTTATAAGCTATTTCTATGCATTCATGTTTTTATAGCTGATAATGGATAAGTCACATAATATATTATATTCATATAGAAATTTGAATGAAGCAGCATATTATAATACATACGGCATCAACGAATAAATAAGAGTTTTGAATTGATTTTTATTATTGATATAAAAATATAAAAATCAAAAATAACTTTTATTTTTCATTTAAAAATATAAAAATCAAAAATAACTTATTTTTCATTTAAAAATATAAAAATCAAAAATAACTTTTATTTTTCATTTAAAAAAATAAAAATCAAAAAAACTCTTATTTTTGAGTGTTAAAATAAAAATCAAAAATTTAAATATCATGCACTGTTTATTGTTGATGTTTTTGTTTTAACTTTGATATTGTTACAAGTAGAGCTGTTGCTTATGATTCTTATACGCTTAACAGTTTTATTTGGTTTAATATCTTTAGTTTTTCCAAAATGTTTATGGATGAAGTTTCCTGATGATCTGGCCTAAGCAACCAGTGAAATGCGCATAGGAATAGCTTATCCCATCAACAATAAATTTCAGTGTTTTTATCAAGAATAAAAACTGGGAATTAAGCACGAATAACAAATTTTTTAAATTAAAATTTTGTATTCCCAAGAAATTACTTTTGATAATAAACTGGCAAGTGCACGGCCTAAAAAAACTACCTGGCAACATGCTTTTGCAAGTTGTTTTTTGCATTTTGTTTTTTCTTAACCTACTTACAACTACAATTAATGTTGGAAGAATTCCAATCAATTGTAGTGGGGAATGTAAGAAGAGATAAACTCACTGTTTATTGTTGATGTTTTTGTTTAAACTTTGATATTGTTACAAGTAGAGCTGTTGCTTATGATTCTTATACGCTTAACAGTTTTATTTGGTTTAATATCTTTAGTTTTTCCAAAATGTTTATGGATGAAGTTTCCTGATGATCTGGCCTAAGCAACCAGTGAAATGCGCATAGGAATAGCTTATCCCATCAACAATAAATTTCAGTGTTTTTATCAAGAATAAAAACTGGGAATTAAGCACGAATAACAAATTTTTTAAATTAAAATTTTGTATTCCCAAGAAATTACTTTTGATAATAATCATGCAATATGTTGGATGTATTTCGCCTAAAAATCATTAAATTGAGTATGAAGTTGTTTGTTAAGGAAATTTGAAGATATTTATGGGTAACTGCATGGCGATAAAAAAAAACATGGAAAAATCGTATGTTCGCAACCCGTACGTTCGCGACCGGTACATAAGCCAATTTAACAAAAACCAAGAGAGATATTTTTTTTTTGTAAATACATACTGGACTGAGACCTACATTAATACACTTTATAAATAAATTAATCACTTTTGAATATTCCGTTACATTACGCAGATTTTTACATTTAACAACTGTCAGGCAAAGTTGACTTCTATTTTGCGTACGTTGGTGACCACTTGTTTATAACTATCATTATGAAAACTTAAACTCGATGAAATCCATCTTTTGCACTAAACATACAGCTACCCAAATGCTATCGAATCGCAAAAAGAATACTAGGAAAAGTTTTGTTTTCTATATAATTTGTACAACAAAAGCGTACGAACGTACGTGCGTGACCCCAGGAAATGCCTATATGTTATTTTATAAAAAAATTATTTTTTGTAAATTTTAGTTAATATTTTTTTTTGTTGTTTTTTCTGACCAAATTTTAAATTTTTTAAAAAAATAGTTAGAAAAATGTTAATAAGAAATCCCCAAATAAAAATTTTTAGTCAAAAAAATCATTTTATTTTGTTTGTAGCGACTGGTTTCGGCATGTTTTTTTAAATCCTTTTTATGCGATTCCAGTGAGGAATAACAAGCAGAACAATATGCTGTTATTGAAGGCGAATGAGCCAATTTATAAGAATTTGGAGCTTGTTCAATCGGTTTAAGCCATCCTTATAATCAACAATAAAAATACATATATCCATCATTTATTTAGTACTTCGATGCATCATAACCAATCATAGTTGGGGGTAGTGCACTAAATATTGATTTAAATCAGCATTGCACTATCACTAAATAAAACTGCAAAGAAATTAGTTTGCACTCTTTTTTACCAGCTTTAGTGATGATTGTTATTTTTTAACTACCACTAAAAAATTTTGAGTGATATTGCAAATTTTTTCACTATCACTAAACGCAGATTTGAATGCAAAAATCTGCACTCAAATCAAATAGTGCAAAATTCGGACATGCAATCAAAAAAGCTGCATACAAATATTGTCTCACTAAAATTTAAAAAATGTAACTTTGTATGTGAATGTTTTTTGATTTCTTTTGAGGATATACATTAGTAAAAAACATTAAACAAAATGATATTTTATCAATAACGGTTTAATTATTGGCTTTAGTCATGAAAAAACAAGTTTTTAATTTAAAAATTAGTGCACCAATTTAAGTTGCACTCAAATGAGTGAAGAAAAAAAAAGGTGCAATAAGCTGATGATTGCTTTATTTTAAATCAAACTACTTTTTTTTGAGTGCAAAATTTTTTAACATCACTATCACTCATGTTTAGTGAGGCTGCAAATTTTCAATTCATCACTCAACATCAACAAAATGATTGCAATATTTTTGCACTATCACTAAGTGTGAGTTGAAACTGCAAAATGAATGCACTACCCCCATCTATGTAACCAATAGCCTAGCATTTTTTCCCAATCTTTATTATATTGTTTTTCATATTTACTTATTTTTGGGGAAGACATACATACATATTTGCCTTTAAAAAATCAAAATCTTTTTGTGTTGTCAACGGTTTTAGATTTAATTTTTAAATTCTTTTTTTTAAACACACTCAAGAAAAATAAGTTTATAAAGTACCTTTTACACACTTAACAAAAATGGTAATCTTAATTAGGGCCCTTTACACTATATAAGAGTAAGATAAAAGCTTGGCTCCTTTTTTTATATTTTATATACGAAACAAAGAAAAATAAGCGTAAATAATAAAAAAGTGTAAAATCCCCAAAAAATCTCCGAAATTTTATTTTAAATCCCCAATCCCCAAATGACTTTCTTTGTCCTTTTTGCTCACATGAAATCCCCAAGTCTGACAGCCCTGAGTAGAACCACTACCCTGCAAACAAATGGAAGATATCCCCTAAGCAATAGTTTAGCAATATCCCCAAATTGTCATCTAAAAGAAAATAATCAAAGTAATTTTTTATTTTCTTCCTTTTATAATTTTTGAGAAAATTACGCAATATAAACAGAAAAAAAAAATAAATTATAATACATATGTACGTCATTTTGGCGATATCCTCCTATTTTCATATAAAAGGTTATCTGGCGATATTGCTAGCTTATCATCTAGAAGTATCGCTTTCGTATTGCTTAGGAGTATTGCCATCGAGACACGTTTTTTCCCGAAGGAAGTATCTTCCGCAATACGAAATCGATTTTTGCCGCAACAATATTTTTCATCCAGGCAATACGTTTGGCAAAACATAAGGTGTATTTCTGTGTTTGCTGGGTATTAATACCAAACGTATTGCCTGGATGAAAAATATTGTTGCGGCAACAATCGATTTCGTATTGCCACGCCAATATGTTGGGTGTCCGCTCGCGACAACATTTAAATTCATTTTAGAGATTGTATTTAACAAAACACGACCCTTTGGTGTTATTAGACGTGACCCCCAAAAAAGTATGCAGATCAGCGTTGCCACTGAAAATTTTCTATTCGACCAAACTTATTAACCAAAATCCTTTGGACTCGACCAGTTTTCTATTTTTGATACATTTAACAAGTTAAGTTATAATTAACTACCAGTTATAGCTGTTAGTTTAAAACTTATTTTTTATATACCTTAAATATAAAATTTAAAGTTAACATGGAGCCGTAGGTAAATTATGGACCGACCTTCACCATATTTGGTGTCATGAAAAGGTTTTTGTTGAAATTTAATGACAATCAGTGCATTCCGCTACAAATTCATGTTAGTTTTTAGGGAGGTAGTTTCACATTTGGGAGCATAACTCTTTTTCTTTCTGGAGTACCTCAAGGAAGCCACCTTGGACCGCTGCTTTTTTCCTTGTTTATTAATGACTTGCCTAATGTTGTAAAGTTCTCAAATATTTTAATGTATGCTGATGATGTCAAAGTTTATCTATCCTACAACCAACTTTTAGACCACCATCGACTTCAAAAGGACTTAAATTCATTTTATGAATGGTGCAACATCATCTTTATGGAGCTGAATTTAAAGAAATGTAAATCAATGCGCTTTGTAAGAAATTACCCTATTGCAGCTGATTTTTTTTTTTTGGGTGATTATAAAGTGGAATTAGTTGACAGCTTCCAAGATCTTGGTATATTATTTGATCCTAAATTGAGTTTTACTTTGCATATAACAACTATAATAAATAGAGCAAGGGGTTCACTGGGTTATATAAAACGTTGGGCTAAAGAGTTTAATGATCCGTATATTGGTAAAACTTTATTCATGGCACTAGTTCGACCTTTTCTTGAATATGGATCGATAATATGGGACCCTATTTACCAAATCCATTCCAATGCCATTGAGTCGGTCCAAAAACAATTCCTGTTGTTTTGTCTTCGTGGATTACATTTTTACCCCTTGAACTTGCCTTCATATGCTGCTCGTCTTGCTCGTCTTGCTCTTATTAAACTTCCTACATTAAAAAGTCGTAGAACTATGCTTAATGTGTCATTTTTATTCAATGTTATTAATGGTGACATCTGCTGTGGATTTTTGATAAATGATACTGTCAACATTCCTCAACGTCCATCCCGGAATTACATACCTTTATCAGTAACATTTGTTAGAGCTAATTATGCTAATGCTGACCCTCTCAGGAGAATGAGCAATGCATTTAACAACTTATATAGGTTTATTGACTTTTCATCAAATCCTGAAGCTATAAAAAGGGCAATAATCACATTTCTTAACACTTAATCTTATTGTTAATTATGTATTATATTTTTATGTGTAACATTTTGTAACCAATTATTTTTTAAATTGTCTGTAAGGAATAAAATTCCATAGACATATAATAATAAATAATAATAATAAAAACATCTTTGAAGAACTAGAAAAAATTTGTAACCCAAACGGCTTAATCGACTTAGAAGGCCCAGAATATAAAGGGTGTTTTTTTAAGCCCGATAGAACTTGAAATTGTAAAAAATAACACAAAAAATTAAATTGTAATCAAAATTTTTTATTCGAAAGATCAATACGTGACATTAACATTTGAAAATGATTTCGGGCATATGGGCACCGCGGCTGTTCTTGACGAAGCGCATTCTGGACGTCCAATTTTGGGCCACTTTTTCGAGCACTGCTGGCCGTATGTCACGAATAACACGAACAATGCTGGCCTCCAAGGCGTCAATTGTTGCTGGTTTATCAGCATAAACCAGTGACTTCACGTAGCCCCACAGGAAATAATCGAGAGGTGTCAAATCGCACGACCTTGGAGGCCAATTGACAGGTCCATTTCTCGAAATCAACTTATCGCCAAATTTTGATTTCAATAAGTCGATGGTTGCGTTCGCCGTATGGCACGTAGCGCCATCCTGTTGAAACCACATCTCCTCCGGATCGATGTCATCCATATTTTCAAACAAAAAATCATTGATCATGGTGCGGTAACGATCTCCATTGACCGTAACGCGAGCTCCGGCCTCATTTTTAAAGAAATAAGGTCCGATGAATCCACCAGCGTGAAAACCGCACCAAACGGTGCATTTTTCTGGATGTAATGGAGTCTGCAGGGTCTCTTGTGGATTGGTCTCGCTCCATATGCGGCAATTTTGCTTATTAACAAACCCGTTAAGCCAAAAATGCGCCTCATCGCTGAACACAATTTTGCGATAAATTGTCGTCTATAAGTTGCGCGAATCGACGACTGATTTTCAAAGTAAATTTGGATAATTTCGTAGCGTTGTTCAAGCGTGAGTCTATTCATGATGATTTGTCAGAGTATACTGAAACGATAAAAAAAAATATTTCATCAAAATTTAATTTTTTGTGTTACTTTTTACAATTTAAAGTTCTATCTAGCTTAAAAAAACACCTTTTATATACTTTATGGGATCTTCGATGAATATTGAAAAAAAAAAATAAAATTCACATAGAATGATAAACGTAGTAATAAAATAAATTAAATTTCTCCTTAATGCACAATTTGTTTAATAACGAAATTGTTTCAGAATTCCTACTTCGTAATGTTTAGCTTTCAGTTTCTATTTGCCCTTCCAGAAATAGCATTCCACTTAGACTGCAATATTTTCATTCTCATTATGCAATGTTTGTACGTATATTGATTTCTATGATCCTTTAGCATTTAAAATGACCATTTTAATATCTTAAAATAGCTTTAGTTTTTTCGATTTTGTTATATATGTATTTAAACGTGTAACATTGTCCTAAGGTTTAGCCTACCATCCTACCAAGCGAAAATTATCCGACCAAATGTTGTCGGAAAAGACAAACAATGGCAACATTGTTGCATATAATTTTTGACAACACGGAGTTTATTACACAAACAAATTTGCCTGTTTTTGTTGTATTGTTGTACAACAACACCTAGTGCTGCCACCTTGTAGTAATTTCACCATGCACCTAATATCACAACAATACAACAACAGGCAAAGCAATAACAGTCAGCTGTTGTTTGAGACCACCTTGTAAGTAATTACACTCAAGGTCTGTCTATCCATAGTCGAATAAGCAGGTGGCATCGTCACGGCAACAACTACAACATTACAACAAAAATGGAATTTACATCACCGTGCCGCTGAACGTGATGAAAAAATAAATTTTTATCCTATTTTTATTTAACCCTAGATACACTTTCTTCGTCGTATTGACGAATACCGTTAAATAGTACTTATTTAACTCCGCAGTTTTTTACTGAAACTCTTCCAAATTTCATGTAGCTGTAGATATTGCTGATCTGCTGTAGTGTGTGAAAGTACGTACTTGTAGGTTGTGTGTAAGTAAGATTTTTCGTTGATTGCGTTCGTAGCACTGACGATGGAAGTGCGAGAAATATTGCCTTTTAGTATATTTTTTCACCTTTTTTAAACAAAGATACACTTTCTTCGTCGTATTGACGAAAAAAAAACCTTGGCTTGCTTTTGTTGTTTTTTCAGTATTAAATTTTTGAAGTTAACTATGATATACTATTAAGAATGATTAAAAACTTAAGTATTTTATAAACTAAACAAACATTTTCGTGTTTCCTTATATTGGGTGGGCTTGGGGCCACATCATAAACGGACTTCGTCGGTTCGACGAAGAAAGTGTGTAGTGTATTAAATATAAGAAAGTGTATCTAGGGTTAATTATGGTAAATATCTTATTTCTTTAATTTATAATTATAAAAAACTTTAATAATATACAATAATCACAGCACAAAACGTAGACTTTTTGTAAACATAAACAAAACCTAGACAAACAATGCAAGAGCAAAAAATCGTCATCTGGAGTAATGCTGCCACCTGTTTATTTCACTATGTGTCTAACCAAGGTATATTTATAGCAGGTAGCCGCGAGATTACAGCAATACGAACTGTCAAAAAGCAAAGGGGTTGATAAGAGACAAAAAAGACGTAAGACAAAAAACTTGTGTACTATACAACATTTGACAGTTCGTTTCACGAGACAAGCAAATAAAAAATAAACAGCTTGCTTTCCGAGACTACCTGCTATAAATATACCTTGGGTCTATCCAATTGGTAGCCGCGAGATTACAACAATTGTACAATAAAACAAACAACAGGGCTTTTTATTGTTATTATGTAGTACGAACTGTCAAAAGGCAAAGGGGTTGATAAGAGACAAAAAAGACAAAAGATAGAGACAAAAAACTTGTTTACATGTTTACTATACAACATTTGACAGTTCGTACCACAAAACAAGCAAATAAAAAATAAACAGCTGGCTTTCCGAGACTACCTGCTATAAATATACCTTGGGATAGGCCTTGATTACACTCGAAGGCGAATTGATGTAAACCGTGGTGTCGATACTACAACCAGTAACAACACCAAAAACACAACAATGTATTTTTTGTTGCTTTTGTTGATCCATATGTCAAAATCACAAGGAACTTTTGACATTTCTCTCTCTAACATAGCGTCTTCAACTGACAATTTTTTGTCATACCAAACGTCAAAGTCTATATAAAAAAAACTAGAAAATTTTTGTCAGCGTTTTTTTAATATGAAGTTTGACGTTTGGTATGACAAAAAATTGTCAGGTAAAGACGCTATGTAATTAAGAAAAAAAAGTAGCACAGCTGTGCTTTCAACGCCACCTGAAAACTGAATTCGCCTTGATTACACTTTTTCATGTTATTTTTTCTTATTTGGTAGTGCTACCATACTTTTATCTTAATGAAAAAGGACTTTTCAAATAACACTGAAAAAATCAACCTGTATTTACTGAAACTGTAATAAAAATCAAAATGAAAGCAAAACAAAATTTGTGTAGAAAAAAAAATTTCTTTCATCATGCATTTTCTTATTTGTTTTATAATACACAGATACGTATTTTAAAACTCGTAATTTACTACATTTTTATTTTATTGCTGCATTTTTTTATAAAAGAAAAATATCTGTTTTTCATTTTTATGTCAATGAAAAATCCCAGAAACGATGTTTAATTAAATAAATTCTAAAAATGTTGTTTTTGTTTTAAATTTGGTTTTACGAATCGAAAATAGGCAGTTAATAAACTAATTTTTCTAAAATATATTTAAAAATTTTTTTTTTATCTTTCTTATCTATACATATGTATATATAAAAATAAGTGGTCCTACGTTCGTGATTTTATAACTCGAGAACCACTCAACAGATTTTCAAACGAGTTCATGCGTTGGAAAGGTCTACTTTCACTGATGGTTTATAAAAAAAACTCCCGATAGGTGGGATGAAAGATTGCGCTGGGGTCAAGTTATTAACAAAATTCTCCAGTATTTCATTTTTTATTTTTATTTAGAAAATCCCGAGCAGCGCCGGGACCAAACAGCTAATTTTGTGTTTCTTGTTTTAAGAAATTTTTGATTATGAGAAAATGTTTCTATATTTAAGAAAATTTTACTAAATAGGACAAAATAAGTTAAAATCAAGAAATTATTTTTAGATTTATTTGTTTTAAGAAACGAAATTGATTACTTTAGAAAATAAACTTATTTTATTTTTATTTATTTTATTTGTTTATTAATATCAATACAAAGAAGCCTTCGTGGCCAATACATGTTATCATTATTTCCGTGTATAATTTTTTAATTATTCCAACTTCTGAAAACGATCATACGGCGAAGGCGTTTAATACAGAGATAAATGATAACAGCATCTAATTAGTTCTAATTTTTTATTCCGATCAATTACAATTTAAACAAATTAAAAAACATCTGTTTGCACTTGAGAACCAATTATCATTACAAAACCAACTTTCAAAACTAGGAAAAACTACAAAGCATTTTGAAAAAATTAAATAAATTCCACTTCATTTCGGTTTTTAGAACATGTCCGACTATAAAGAATTGATTAAGGCTGTATCTAAAATGCTTTTAATCCTTATGAATATTACAAAAAGTAGAAATTCGCTGTATTTTGCTAAAGTATGTAAATATGAATATAAAAATGCATATTTGTAAGATAAAAATTATCCATACTAATACAAAATAATGTAATAAATAAATAAGTAATCTTTTAAGCATTAAAAATAAGTATTTTGTACAAAAGGATTACTTTGGGGTTTTTTTTTCTTTTAAGAGGGGATATTTTGGGAATTTTTTTAATTTAGGCAGAATAAAAAAATGTGTCTGGCAGCCCTATATAGGCATAACATTATTTTATTTAAGTGACTATTAAATAATTATTAAAACTCGAGAAAAATTATGTTAAATCTGCATAAAAAATGTATCCAAAATCAGTCGATTCGTGTACTACAGATATTAAAAAAAAAAATAAGTAATGACAACAGTCGGGAGTCTTCTGTACTAAAACGAATTCGGGAAGAATTGGCCCGTGATAAATTGTCTTTAAAGTGGCGAAAATCAAACGAAGAGTCCGGAGATGTTGATACAAAATTTAAATTATTTGCCAATCAAGATCAAACTTCCGACTATATTATTATGATGCAAAAACCCATTAATCTTAGCCCCAAAGAATGGCTGGCTATGTGGGAAAAGAGAAAAGAAAAGAAAGAACGTCACATGCAACAGTTTATGTCGGAAAGGCACGAGACTTTGGGAGCCGACTTGGCAACGGCACATTTTATATTACATCGCGGGGGAGCGGTAAAGTTTTTTAATAGTCAAAATTGGATGAGGGCAGATAAAAATGGAGAATTCAAATTACCCAACAAATATCATCCTCAATATAAAATAGAAGCTTTAAGATGTGACAATATGAATTTGTATTATGAAGGGTTGGAAAATATTCGCTGGTTACAGGAATTAAAATTTTTATCATTTCATAATGTAAAAACTTTTGATGACTGGTGTTTAGATCGAGTGTCGGGTTCACAATGTCATAAATTGGAGTTTTTAGATATATCCAGAACCCAGTGTACTGCTCGTGGCTTGTCATGTCTTTACCGTTTAAATAATTTACAACTATTGATAGTGGATGATCCAAAATTGACACTGGAATATGAACTGTCATGTTCCATGCTCGAAGAGGCTTTACCTAAATTAAAAATTGTAAATGCCGGTTCTTTACATGATAACAGCTCATAATTTGTTTACACACGTTTTACTGTATAAAAATAAGATATTTATTAACAATAAATCTATTAAAAAAAAGAGATAATTAACTTATTGTTTTGTTTTCATATACTCCGCTTTAATAGATTCTCTTTCTTCCACAGGCGGCAAATAGGGGGCTATGCCTTTAGCTCTTCTATCAGAGCGAATTTTGTGCTGTAAACTGTTTATTAAAATTTTAGGGTACAATATATTTAAGCCAATTCTTACCCAAAATTCTTTACAATTTTTATAGTTAGCAAAATACACTTCACAAGCTGCTCTATCATAATTATTTTTACTTAAGCACTTGTAGGATAATTCTTGTTCCTTAAAGAGAATAGTTCAACATTAATTCTAAAATTTCCATTTATAACTTACTTTTAAACACGGATTATTTCTTTCCGCATTGGGATTACGAGGCATTTTCTTAGTAAATGCTATTGTTTAACAAAATTTTTTAAAAAATTTCTTATATAAAGTATGGAAATTATTTTAAAACTGTTGTTTGTTATTGCTTTTAACATCTGTGGCAATAGTATTATAATTTCTCTGACACTACATGGTCGAATAAGCAGATGGCATCGTTACTGCAACAAATACAACATTACAACAAAAATGGAAATTATATCCGAGCCTACGTCAAAAAATACTTTAAACAAAAATCCAAGGCGAATTGACTAGAAGGTGTGGTCAAGTCAACATATGCAGCCCAATTATAAATAAAAATTCCCGGGAGTTTTTTTCCCTTCTCCCATTTTTCCTATGTAAATTCCATTGTAAAAATGGGAGAAGGGAAAAAACTCCCGGGAATTTTTATTTATAATTGGGCTGATGGTGTTTTTTTTCGGTGGTCGACTTGTCAAAGTTTGTATACAAACTAGTTCAGGGCGAATTTACACCAGTAGTGGCCCTGCAAATAATAGGACCAGTCCAAACACGCGTGTAAAGAGTAGCCCACAAGGGACTAGGACTAGTCCAAAAGTAACCCAAACGTATGGAAAAAACATGGTCTATTTAACATTACGATGTCCTAGGGCAGGACCATATAACCCAGCTTTGGACTACAAAGGAGTAGTTTTAAAACTACTCCATGGTATACTCAAGTGGATTAGTTTTAAAGTCGTTTAAAAACGAAAGCACGTCGTTAAAAAACGAAGACATGTCGTCTCACTACAAACACTTTTTACGTAGAGTCTTCAACTGACAATTTTTTGTCATACCAAACGTCAAAGTCTATATAAAAAAAACTCGAAAATTTTTGTCAGCGTTTTTTTAATATAAAGTTTGACGTTTGGTATGACAAAAAATTGTCAGGTAAAGACGCTATGTTAACAATGACAGGGTCCATGCTTGCATTACATCGGACCAGTCCATGGAGTAGTCCATTTTATCAAAATGAATCAGGTGGTCTAAAATTATTTGCAGGGGGATTCTGTAACATTTAACAATAACAACTGTTGTTATAATTGTCAACCTTTTTTGTTGTTTGCTCTAACGATTAAGTGATTCTGTAAATTGTTGTTAACAACATAGATAAAAATTAACGTAAAGTGGCATTTTTGTCAAAAAAAAATGGCAAAATAACGAAAAACACAAAGAGGAATAAAAAAAAAAACAAATAAAATTATTAAAACTAAACAGAATTTTTTTAAGTTTTTTGTTTTTTTTTTTTTAAGAAGATAAGCAAAACATTTTACTATTCAATTAACCCGCAAATTATTTAATAGCCATTTTCAAGTTAAATTATTTATTAAAACTAAATTATTTTATTTTTTCGACAACCAACAATAAATAAACAACACTAAAAAAGTTGTCGTTTACTTAGTCTGAGTTCATACGGCTCTTTCTTTATTGAAAAGATTCTTCCTTTTTCTTCTTTGAACATGAATTGGTGTTCAAATGATTCATGTCATGTCGACGCCATGTTTTTTATTTTGTATATTCGTGCGTATGAAAACAAAAACAAAATTAAACAACGAATAAGAAAGCAAAACGTAAAGACAGTACAGGCATGTGTGTACTCGTTTCTTTTCCTCTCGCCCCTCTCGCCAATAAAGTAACAATCTTTTCAATAAAGAAAGAGCCGTATGAACTCAGACTTAACACAAACAGCTGACTTTACGATAACAAGTGTTGTTTAAAATGTTACAGAATAGCAAAATCGTTAATTTGCTTGTTAAATTTTTTAACAATATGTGCGTTCGTTTACTTTTCCAGTAAAATCCAGTAGCTGAGTAATTTGAAAATTTAACATATTTATGTGTACGCGAACGCATTTCAGTAAAATCCAGTACAAATTTTGGGATAAACGAACGCAGCTAATGACCACTATTGTTAAAATGTATTACAGAATCGCACTACAGGTGAACTCAAGGTATATTTATAGCAGGTAGCCGCGAGATTACAACAATTGTACAATAAAACAAACAACAGGGCTTTTTATTGTTGTTATGTGGTACGAACTGTCAAAATGCAAAGGGGTTGATAAATGACAAAAAAGACAAAAGATAGAGACAAAAACTTGTTTACATGTTTACTATACAACATTTGACAGTTCGTACCACAAAACAAGCTAATAAAAAATAAACAGCTGGCTTTCCGAGACTACCTGCTATAAATATACCTTGGGTGAACTTATCTTGCTATGTAACATAGGGTCTCCACCTGAGATAAGATATAAGATTTTTATATCAGCAAACGTCAAATTCAATCGCAGAGAGTATTATCTTACGTGTGGACTCTCAAATAGTGTTAATATTAATATTATAATATATATTATGAGACAGTTGTTATGAGAAATCTTATAACAACTATCTTATAAGATGAGCTGTCAAAAATACACATACATACATAAATATAAAACAATAATAAGACGCATTCTTTAAATTGTTAAATTTTTTACTGCAATTAGTGAAAATCTTGTGATAAGTGTTTAAAAAAACAATATTTTAAACAAAAACAAAAGAAAAAACTAAAAAAAAGAATAAAAACGATACAAGTTTACTGTACGAGAGTCATTCAATTATGAAATCTTATAAGATACGTGTTCCCCTTGTTTAAGATAAAGATTAATATGAAGAAATTTGTTCTCTCATTCTGCCGACGTTCTCTCACATATTATATCAGATATTATCTCAGGTGAAGACTCTGTGTAAGCAACATTTGATAACTATCTTTTGACATTTCTCTCTCTTTTTAAGGAAAAAAAGTAGCACAGCTGTGTTTTCAACGACACCTGAAAATGAATTCGCCTTGCGTGCCGCTGAACGTGATCATGGTCCCAATTAGTAGGTCTGCGCGCAACTACAACAATCCAACCAAGGTATATTTATAGCTTTTTATTTGTTTTATTGTACAATTGTTGTAATCTCGCAGCTACCTGCTATAAATATACCTTGAATCTAACAATAGAAAAAACAACACGCATTTTGTTTTTGTAAAAAATGATAAAGATGTCAAGAACAAAAGCAATTGTTGTAAAAAATGGTAGAAATGTCAAGAACAATAGCTACAAAAACAATTGCACGTAAAAAAACACAACCCTGCATAAAATCAGCAGGCGTTTCAAGCAAACCTACTAATTGGACCATGAACGTGATGAAATAAATTAATTTTTAGCGAACAAATCACAATAACCTTAAACGTCAAACAGACAACGTGAATTGTAAAGCGGATGATGCAATTGCACTTTTGATAATTTTTTTTTTACACAACATTGAAAAAGAATACAAACAAATTTTTGTATGCTAAACAACTCTGCAATATATGCAATTCGACGTTTCGTTGTACACTACAATGAAAAAAACACATCGAACAAATCACAAGAAAATAATAATTTTCAATTACTTGTGATTTGTGCGTGCACAGCCCCAATAAGTGCCCATTTAGACAGGGAAACACCTGAAAGGGAAACATTTTGTTTGGGAGCAAATAACGGGTGGGGAGGAGAGAATGGTTTTTGTGTTCGGTACTCGGCGACACGCTTTGTTTTCATTTTCTTTGTTTCATTTACTTTGCTTTTTAGAAAAAAAAAAACAACAATAGTTACAAAATGTTTCCGACAACATGTTCGTCTTTGTGACCGCAAACGAGTATTAAATAACTAATACCATGCAAGGTAGACTCATTTGGGAGTGTAGAGATGCTGCTCTATAAAAATAACCGAGTTGTCAAAATTGTCTTCATATAAAACAAAAACATTTTAACGCAACCATGTACAAATTTTGGTTCATATACACGAAATTTGACAATTGGGTTTCAAGGCGAATAAACAACAGGTGGTGTCGAAACGGCATCTGATTTTGACAATTCGAGCTTATTTGTATTGATTTGTTAGTGTTTTGCTAAGAGTGGTTGACATTTCGAGCTATAAGCACTAAAGCGGCCGATACACTTGCAATATTATTGTATATGACATTCGCCGTATTATTTCCATTTGTCCTATATTATACAATAAGTCGCACAATGATTTCATTCATTCAATAAAAAGGTGAACATAACCTATAGGAATAACATAAACAGCATTGTACAATGCTTCCAACACACTTCACTTTCTTTTCGTTGTGCAATAAAAATCAAAAGTCTTTTGATTGTTGCCAATATATTGTGCCACCTTCGAATATCACATACACATTGGCGATATAATTGTACAATACGTAAAATGGAGCAATTTTATTGCAAGTGTATGAGCCGCTTAACAATGCAATGCTCTCCCCAAGGCGAATTCATTTTTCAGGTGGCGTTGAAAGCACAGCTGTGCTACTTTTTTTTTCTTACATAGAGAGAGAAATGTCAAGTCGCTTGTGTTTTTGACATATCAACCAACGAAAGCAACAAATAAAATAAAATACAATAGCGGAGTTCAGTGTTTGATGCGCATAGTCTTGCGATAGTGCAAATGCATAATATTGTAGCTTTTGTTTGCAATCCAACAACAAAATATACAAAATTGCAATTGTCACATCATTGCTTTTACGCAACACTTAAACTGTATAGCCTTTTTTGCTACGTATATTGCGTTTACATCACTGATACTCGAACAGCTGAAATTTGTAAACAATAATTTAGAATCGCGAAACAAAAAAAAATACCGCTCACTGTCAATGATAAAATTATTACACAACCAAACCGTTGCAACCTAAAACGCACCAAACACTGAATACCGCTAATGTTGTGTTTTTCGTGTTGTACTTGGTGTAGTATCGCCACCACCGTTTATATGAATTCGCCTTGGCTCTCCCATTCCTGTTTGGCGCCACAGACATGATGAAACAACCAGGACTGCCAGACTTGGGGATTTAGTCCAAAGTTGAGGATTTCATGCGAGCAAAAAAGGAAAAAGAAAGTCATTTGGGGATTGGGGATTTAAAAAAAATTCGGGGATTTAAAAAAAAATTCGAGAATTTTTTGGGGATTTTACACATTTTTAATATATTTTTCCTTCTTTTATTATTTACGCTTATTTTTCTTTGTTTCGTATATAAAATATGAAAAGAAAGTAGCAAAACTTTTATCTTATGCGCCCCATACACGTTTCAATTCAATTGTCAACAGCGTCTTTCAACTGAATTGATGCTTGGCTACACACTTCATCGACTGAATTGAAAGATTTAAAATTAATTTTAAAATTTAATGAAATAAAAGACAATTTTTAAGTTACTTAACTTTTTTGCAAAAGAAAACTACAAACAATAATTTTGACTGCTGATCAAGAGACTCGAGCACACACAATGCAATCGAATTGAAAGACTTATTTCCAATTTTCAGGATTGATATTAAAACACATTTATGTTTAAAATCGTTTTAAATACAAAATTGTAAATAATTATACTTTTTTATGATATTTTTTTGTATTTAGTAGTGCTACCATACTTTTATCTTATTTAAATAAGACTTTTAAAATAAAACTCAAAAATCAATCTGTATTTAAATACGATTTAAGTTTTTATGAAAACTAACTTAATTTAGAATTAATTACTATCCTGAAAATTGGGCATAAATTAAGTAAATTTTCATAAAAACTTAAATCGTATTTAAATACAGATTGATTTTTTGAGTTTTATTTTAAATGTCTTATTTAAATAAAACTTATTGAGTGTAAGACGGCAAAATCATTTGAGGAGGTCGAGTGGTTGCGATCGAAACATGTCATGGTAACCTGCCAACCAGGGTTCGAGCCATAAAATAAATACTTTTTCCAACACATTTATCTTGCATTTGCAAAAGCTTTTTAATTTTATTTTACAAACAGAACTTTACATTTTATATGAAACTTGTTTTTTTTTTTATTAATTTAATATTTTCAGATTTTTTTAAATAAAAATAAACCAAACCTTTATTTTTGAAGTTTATAGATTAACAGCCAATTTCAATATTACAATGTTAATATTACAATATACAGTTATAGTAATATATCCAAATTTTTTTAATATTTTTAATTAGGATTAAGTTCATCAAATTTAATTTTCAGTAAATTATTTTTATGAAGAAAGGAATTTTACAACATGAAAATTAATTAAAGCCACGAAGGCTTCTTTGTATTGATATTAATAAATAAATAAATAAATAAATTGTTATTGATAATTTTTCATTCTTGACTGTAGCCTGGCTCGAACCCTGGCCGACATTAATGTTATGTTACAAGGCGAATTCAACTAATTAATTCGCCTTGGTTATTTTATAAGAAAAATTTGGAATTAACAAGATTTTGCTTGTCGTGCTTAATTCCCAATTTGTATTCTAGATAAAAACACTAAAATTTATTACTGATTGGATAAGCTATTCCTATGCGCATTTCACTGGTTGGTTAGGACAGATCATCAGGAATCTTCATCCAAAGATTTTTGAAAAACTAAAGATGTTATAAAAATAAAATTGTTAAGCGAATAAGAATTATAAGCACCAGTTTTACTTGTATTCAATTTGCCTTGTACAATCGGAAAGGGAATTTAAAGCTAATTTGCATCAAATTTTTTTAAAAAAAAGATTTTAATTTGCTCAATTACTATTAATTCCTAAAAATCTAAAGTTTCCCTAGTTTTTTTGTTAGTTGGATTTTCAATGTTAACATTTGCGCTAATTTTAACAGCAAGTTAAGGAAAAAAACAAAGAAGAGAGTGAAAAAGTATAGGTATTACATATATATAATTCAATACATTTTAATAGGGAGCAATCGTTAAATAAAAAAATTACAATTAGTTCCTGAGATTTAAAATTAAATTGATGGAATATCTTAAGACATTGAAAATGAAAGCAACACATACTTTTTGAGGCTACTTCAAACAAAAAGTAAGTGAATTAAACTTTAAAAAAAACTAATTGGATTACAAGAAACTATTTTTGGAGAAAAAACAAGCAACAACAAGCAGCACTATGAGTAGCAAACATATTTACTCAACCAGCAATTTAACAGACCTACAGTTGAAGGAACAAGGCAATTGTTTATTTTCAGCACGAAAATATGACGACGCCATAAATTGCTATACAAAGGCTATAATGAAGAATCCCAGGAATGCTACATATTTCACTAACAGGGCCTTGTGCCATTTAAAATTAAAACGGTGGGAGTTGTCATGTCTTGATTGTCGTCGTGCTCTCGATATCGATGCAAATCTGTTAAAGGCTCATTTCTTTTTGGGTCAGTGCCTAATGGAAATGGAATTGTATGACGAGGCCATAAAACATTTGCAAAGAGCCTTCGATTTGGCAAAGGAACAAAAACAAAACTTTGGCGACGACATAACATCACAGTTACGTTTGGCCCGCAAGAAACGTTGGAATGTTATGGAGGAGAAGCGTATATGCCAAGAAATCGAATTACAGTCCTATCTCAATAGGCTTGTCAAGGAAGACATGGAAAATCGTTTGGCCAAACTTAAATTGGATGAAACTACAAACGAGGAACAATTGAAGAATAAACAACAAGAAATTGAACAGGAATGTGATGACCATGTCAAAGAGTTAAATAATATATTTGCCAAAGTCGATGAACGCCGAAGAAAACGTGATGTGCCCGATTATTTGTGTGGGAAAATAAGTTTTGAGATATTAACCGATCCAGTGATAACACCCTCTGGCATAACCTATGAACGCAAAGATATCGAAGAACATTTGCAACGTGTCGGCCACTTTGATCCTGTGACCCGGGTCAAGTTGACACAAGATCAGCTTATTCCGAATTTCACAATGAAAGAAGTTGTGGATGCTTTTATAGCCGAAAACGAATGGGCTTTGGATTATTAATTTTATATACATAAACAAAAACATACAAAGTTATATAAATGTATTCTATACATATAAAACTTAATATATCGACCCCTTTGCGCGAAATTATCGTATATGCCAATTTTTTTGAAATTGAGTTTTTGATGCAATCTTGTTCTACTTTCAAAAAGACGTCACCTGACAAAATATTGTAGGCGAATTCCACTTCGTTGCTCCAAAAATTGATTATATATTTTCATTTTGATATTGCAAGCGAAAGCAGAGAAAAGTAGAAAAATTGCTGTCCTGTAAAATTTGGTTTTTGTAACATACGATAATTTCGCGCAAAAGGGGTCGATATGTGGTCATATGGAAGAATAGCTAATGTCGAAATACATAAGACAAAATTGAGTTATTGCGATAAAAAAGGTGTAAAATGTTGATTATTAACAAATTTTTTTTTTAAATTTAACCTTTATTAAAAAGTTTTTTCTGATACGATAATATGCGAACTTAAAGCAAATAGCTTCTCAAATTAAACTTCAACAAAACTGAGAATGTCGGCAAACTACAATTTTCGATATAAGCTTTTTTCCATACTGGCACAGATATATAAATATTTTTAAGTTTGTGTTATAAATTTATCTTATAGTAAAAAAATAGAAATCTTTCCTAAATTTGCTTGGATTAGCCTTTAAAAAATTATGAATTATTTTTTTATTATAATTTACAGTCAAATTTTACTCATGCTGTTTCTTTTGAAGAATTATAACTACATACCTACGTATTAATTTTTATTGTAACTATTTTTTTAAGCAAATAAATAAACTCGTTTGGTTTTACCATTGAAGGGATGGATTTATTTAAAACAAGTATAAGTAACTGCTTAAAATTTTTTTTATTTTATTAATTTTCAATGCAATAAGACATGAGTCAACATTTTAAAAACTTGACCGATCATTTTCGTTTAGAAATATGGCAATGCTAATAAAAGGCTTTACTTATCAGCCATGTGCTGGAAATTAAACTCGAGTGTGATCGAACTAAAACGATCCTTAGTGGAAAATTCATAAATATATTTCCTTTCATATATCTACATACATACCTTAAGGCTCGTTTTCACAACTTACCTATAGCTAAAGGTAGGATTTTATCGGCCGTAGAAAGTGTTCCAACTTTACTTTAACCTTAAGTGAGCGATAAATAAAAAAGTTCTGTTACTGTAGTGAGAATAACAAATGCCGGCCCCCCGTTAACCAAAGCTTTTCAGCATAGCCGACTTTCGGCCGGGCGTAGAGGTTTCCTCCACTATGGTATCAAAAACTCTGGCTTCGCTAACTAAAGTTTTTCTGCATAGACGGCAAATTATAAAATATCGTTTTTGTTTGACATGTAAGTTAAGCGAAGGAAATCTTCATTCGTTATCGACGAACAGGTCATCATAATACATTTTGTTTGAGTAAATTGAACCTTTTCGACCATTTTTTGCGTATTTTGGTTTCCCGGTTTTTAAGTTCCTAAAATCGAGGGCTCTAAAACACAAAAAACAACAGTCATTTTGTTTGTGTAAAATTCTTCGCCGTTGTTAAATCTTACTACTGCATAGGGAAAACAAAAGGAAAAAATCTGTTTTGTGTATATGCATGTGTGGCAAAAAACCAAAAATGTACATGTATAAGGAAAATGTAAACTTTTGATATCGTTGAGGAACAAAGAAAATAAACATCTGGCTTCTTGCGCAGACCTATTGGATACACCAAGGTATATTTATAGCAGGTAGCCGCGAGATTACAACAATTGTACAATAAAACAAACAACAGGGCTTTTTATTGTTGTTATGTGGTACGAACTGTCAAACAGCAAAGGGGTTGATAAGTCTAAATTTACACGTTTCATCTTTTGATGCTCAACTTCTTTTCAATTCCCTTTTGAAGATGCCAATATATTCACACGTAGCAATCGGTTTCAACTTTTTTCGGTTCAAAACAAAAACAATATTAACAGCGAATCAAAGAGAAAAAGAAAAGAAAAAAATTACATACAGCCATCCTTGTGCATATGCCAACGAATAAAAACGCAAAGCGTACTGACCGAGTACAGGCATCTCCGTACCAACCCCCTTTCTTCTTTCTTCCCTCACCTAAAAACATAAGAGTTGAGCATTAAAAGATGAAACGTGTGAAAGCAGACTAAGAAACAAAAAAGACAAAAGATAAAGACAAAAAACTTGTTTACTTGTTTTCTATGCAGCATTTGACAGTTCGTACCACAAAATAAGCAAATAAAAAATAAACAGCTGGCTTTCCGAGACTACCTGCTATAAATATACCTTGGGATACACCTCGCCTAACATAGCGTTTACATTTGCCAGTACTGGCAAGACAGTAGCAACACATGCAAACTTTTTTACTAATACATGCACACTTTTCCAACTGTCTTGTCTACTGCAAGGTCTATCCAATAGGTCTGCTTAAGAAGCCAGATGTTTATTTGGTTTTTTCCTCAACGATATCAAAAGTTGTTTACATTTTCCTTATACGTGTATATTTTTGTTTACTTTTTTGGTTTTTTGCCACACATACATGCACACAAAACACATTTTTCCTTTTGTTTTGCCTATGTAGTAGTAAGATTTTGACAACGGCGAGGAATTTTACACAAACAAAATGCCTGTTGTTTTTTGTATTGTTGTAATAGTAAGCAGACCTATTGGATAGGCCTTGGTCTACTGTCTAGCAAATTTTGCAGACAGTAAAATTGGACAGTGATTTGAAGTTTTGTTCGAAAAAGAAAAAAAATCAAGAAGTAAGAAAAAAATTAACATATGTATTTTGCTTTGATTTTTTATGTTTTATTAGTTAAGTGCTATATTTGTTCACAATAATGCTATTTTAAGTTAAAAAGTGAACTGTCTTAACTACTGTCTGGACGCCTACGTCACAAAGACAGTTAGTAGTGTCTTTGGCAACTAATATGTATTTTATTACTGTCTTGCCAGTACTGTCAAATGTAAACGCAATGTAAAATCGAAGCTATCTTGTCGACTGTCTTGGCCATAGAGTCTTGGCTCACGTCGTAACTTTTATGTGTGCTAAGATAGCGTCGATAGTTATCCACTAAAACGCCAAATTGAATTGGTGCTTTTGGGGATTGAATTGAAAATGGGAATTTAATGTTTTTGGGAATTAAAAAGATAATGCGAGTTTTGCTTTTGGGAATTCAAAATTTAGGAATTTAAGAATTACGGTGTTCGAATAAAAATGAGAAATTGTAATTTACAGCAAAGAATTGTTGCGGGTGAACTGACCATGTGTATGTGTCTTTAATTTTCAGAACAAGGCGAATTAACTACAGGTGGTGTTGAAACGGCATCTGATTTTGACAGTTCAAGCTTATTTGTTTTGATTTGTTAGTGCTTTGCTAATAATGGTTGACATTTCGAGCTAATGGCACTAACAATGCAATGGAAAAAACCCTATGTTGTTTCTGTTGTTTTTGGATTGTTGCAGTTCCAACACTACCTGTAGTTGAATTCGCCTTGGTTCAGAACTTCTATGCAGGGCTGTCACACTTGGGGATTTCTTCTGTGTGTCTGTTTATTTTATTGTTGTTTATTGTTCCATTGTTTTCCTTGGGGTTGTTGTTTTTATACGTTTTTCTAACAATGATCACGACTTATGTTTGTAGTTATTAATATAGTCCAATAAATATATACTTACCCATATTAAATGTGTGTTGTCCATTTTCCTGTCCATAAACAAAATAAAAAAAATTTTGTAGAATTATTTTTCATGTGTTTGTATTATTTGTTTTGTTCGTCCTCCGTGTCATTTGTTTATGTTACCATGCAAAATGTATTAACAAAGTCCCTGCAGATAATATTGGACTACGTGGTCCATTGTAGCTTAAATGGACTACTTACAACATGGTCCAATGTACTGTAGTATGGACCATGTTATAAGAAATTAACATGCAGTACTGCCAACAAATGCATGATGTATACTTTTCTATAGTTTACAGTATTACACATTGGTATCCCTGATGGTGTCCATTATTAATTGTTTATTTAAAAGTGCATGACATATGATACTATATTTAAGTTATTAGGTTTTATTTTCTAAAACGACAAATTAATTAATTTAACTTAGGTTTTTTTATAAGGATAATTTAAAAAAAAGGAACACTAATTTTTTTATTAAATAAACATTTTCTTCAAAATAACACTACTTGCATACTTAAGTCCTTCACCGTATACATATATAAATTATATTATATGGGTGAGAAAAGGATTGTTTTTATTATTATTTTATTTTTAATAAACAAAAATAAAAAAGCTTAATCGTAAAGTTATTTTTAGTCTTTCATTCATTAGTGGCATGAAGTAGTTTTCAAACTACCCCTTTTGTCCACTACATTCCGTAGCGGCATGGAGTAGTTTTAAAACTAACCCTATTAGTTAATCCATGGAGTAGTGACATGGAGTAGGTCTGAAACTACCCCTTTAGTGCAATCCATTCAGTAGTGACATGGAGTACTTTTAAGACTAACCCACTTTAATACTCCATGGTGTAGTTTAGGGACTACTTCGGTGGGTTATATGGTCCCCTCCTAGGACATCGTAATGTTAAATGGACCA
This sequence comes from Pollenia griseotomentosa, assembly GCA_963931875.1. Classification (NCBI taxonomy): domain Eukaryota; kingdom Metazoa; phylum Arthropoda; class Insecta; order Diptera; family Polleniidae; genus Pollenia; species Pollenia griseotomentosa. The sequence continues at coordinate 19,841,785 of OZ007562.1, forward strand.
CCTTTTACCCATATATTTAGAGTAGTTTTGGAGTACTCCTACTCCTTTAAGGACTACTCTCTACATGCATGTATGAACTAGTCTCGTTATCTGCAGGGAGTGACCTTAGTACTACTACAATGAAACAATAGAAAAAACAACAGGTATTTTGTTGCTAGAATTGAGACCGCAAATGTCAAAATGCCTTACATAGCGTCTTCAACTGACAATTTTTTGTCATACCAAACGTCAAAGTCTATATAAAAAAACTCGAAAATTTTTGCCAGCGTTTTTTTAATATGAAGTTTGACGTTTGGTATGACAAAAAATTGTCAGGTAAAGAAGCTATGTTATAAACAAAGTTAGTAACCAAGCATTTACACATGCCACTGCCAGTTCGAAAAACTTAATACACTCACACTTTTTTACTAATACACTCACATTTTTCGCAATGGCAGCTCCAGTCATGGTGGCAGCTTCCACCATGGCTCCAGTGGCAGCAAAAATTGCATGCGAGTGGAAACTTGGCACTTGCATGCAGGGTTACCGTTGAAAATTTTCGAAAAGGGTCACAAAAAGGGGATTTTCCAGAAAAATGGGTCAAAAAAAGGGTACTTCAATAAAAAAAAGGGTCGTTATTTATGAGCAGTATTTCCCATTTTAATGAACATAATAATATAAAAAACTTGATTTTTTTATGGAATGCCCTGTCCTGTTTTTAACACCTGACAAAAAGTTTGTGCATTATTATTATAGCTAATTTTTTTAAGCTTTTTTGTTTTTTCCGGTATTTTCTTTTATTTTTAATTTATTAAGCGATTTCAAATAAATTTTAGGGTATGTTTTAAATTACAATCGTTCGCGATTGAAGCGATTTATACCTGTACGTTTTTAGGATTTTTAACAAATATGAGACTTTGCTATCATACCGCTGTTACCAAATATTTGGGAATTTCCGCTAATTTAGCAATTTTTACCGAATGTTTTCATTCCTGTTAGTTTTAGGGACCTTTAATCAATCTTATGGCGCTATTTTTGCAAACTTTAAAATTTTAGCGTTGCTTAGTTTATCTTTAAGGCAATCGTCGCCGTTTTAAAAATAGCCCCATACATAAAATGAAGTCTCCTTTTTTACAGGGCACTCTCGACACTGTCGATTCAAAAAAGGGCGAAAAGTTCAATACCTTATGCCATTATGAAGGTTGAATTTTTTAAAACAAATCATGCTACACTTTAAAAGAGAAAACAATTATAAGAAACAAACACCAAATTGCATTTTTTTAATAAAATGTCAATTTTTTTTTTTAAGATATGAGTTATGTTTGCTTTTAGGGAAATTGTACTGTACCATCAAAAATTTAATTTAGAAGTCGTAAAAAATCTTTTAACAGAAACTTTTAAGGAATACCAACTACTTTTTAGGAATGTGCGTTCTATATTTTGTTATTAAATCTTCACTTGAAGTCCATTTCTCCATCTCCGCTTTAAATAAATTAGGAGACGAACGCATAGAATTGTAAGTTTCTACTTTGCGTCTGTTTCACAACAAGCAATGCGTATTTCGAAAACATTTGTTTAGCACTACTGTTCCGCAGTGTTGTCAAAAAACAAAATGTGAGTGCTATTTCCAAAAAAAGGTCAAAAAGTGTCACAAAATAGGTGAAAATGATACAAAAGTATAATATAAAAAAAGGTCATAAAAGGTATCAAGACCGTCAAAAAAGGGTCAAATTGATACTTTAGTATCACAACGGTAACGCTGCTTGAATGCCATTATAAATGACAAAACGATAAACAATGTTACCCTGTTATAAATTTAATGCACATTTACTGGTTTATTGTCAAGTTGTAATTAAAGTTTTAACTTCATAACTGCTTTATTATGATTCATTTTTTAAAACGCGTATTAATAAAAGAACGTTTGTTAATTGTAGAGCATTAATATTGTTAAAGTAATGCTTATATAAATGTATGTAAGCCATTTCCCCAAAAATCTGCTTATATGATTAACACGGTAACACTATTTGGTTTTTTGGTACTATTTTTTTTAATTGGAAAAGTAAACAAATTATCTCAAGTTGACGTTTCCAAGACATTTTGAAAATGAACTCGCAGTGGCATGTGTAAACACTAAAGCCAATGTCATGAGATTCGACTATTTCGCTTTTTACTGACCATTTTGGATGAACCCATATATCTCGGGAACTAATTGAACGATTTTTTGTACGCATCGCTCATTTTGTCCGGAAAACGATTTACTTTCAGAATATATACAGTTTATACCGTGCAAAAGCCTGTGTTCCATGGGATAAATCAGCAACGCTTTTTACTGTCCATTTTGGATGCACCCAAATATCTCGGGAACAGACCGTAAGATTTTTTATACACATCGCTTATTTTGTTCCTAAATGTGTATTTTTTAATTTGTGTTAACTATTTTTTGTATTTTTATTAAAAATATTAGTTATTTTTACTTCCCCTTTTTAAATTCCTAAATTCGAAGCTAACTTTTTTTTTACTTTTTGAAATCCCTCTAAATTCCTAAATTCGACGCTAACTTTTTGTTCTTATTCTGCATTTTTTCCTTGACGTTACCCCTAAACGAGATTTCTGGAAAACTAGAGTTTCTTCCTTGACGTTACCTCTTATCCCCAAAATAATGAAATACCAAATTCGGTTTAATTAATACATACTTTATATTTTCATTATTTTTTTTTTAATATTTATGATTTGTATTTTTAAATAAAGAAGTCTTTTTTTATTATAAGTAAAAATATTTGTTTTAATTATAAATACTCTTCATTTATTTATTTATTTATATATATATATATATATATATATATATATATATATATATATATATTATATTTTTATTATTGCTTATTAATTTTTTATTCGAACACCCTAATTCTTAAATTCCTAAATTTTGAATTCCCAAAAGCAAGGTTCCCATTATCAATTTAATTCCCAAAAGCATTAAATTCCCATTTTCAATTCAATCCCCAAAACCACCAATTCAAATCGGAGTTTTCGTGGTATAACTATCGACGCTATCTTCGCGCACGTGTCACTTTTACCATTTTCTCTGCACAGCTGATAGTATTTACAAATTTAACTAGTTGCGTTTATTTAAGAATACATGTACATAAATAATAATTAAACAATAAATAAATAAACCCTTTTATTAAAAGAAATTTACCACTATGTTAAGTAGTTTGAAAAAAAAAATTAGTAATGCATTGCAAGAGGCCTCTATTATAACAGAGAACTTGCAGCAACAATATCGACAACGCGTCACAACAGCTGAGGTAGTTTAAGACTTTAAAAGTAATCCAATGTAAAATCTTTCTTTATTCTTTTAGAGTTTAAATAGTGGTGACAGTGCCTCTTCTACACTGGATTTAGGTGCACCTACTGATGTTAATTTAGCTGCTGGTTGTAATTTATTGGCGCAATATGAAGATGATTGGAAAAAAATACATGAAAACAATGTTGAAAATGCAAAAAAAGCTCAAGAAGTAGCTAAACAAATTTACAACATAGAAAAGGAAATGACTAATCATCAGGTAGTAATGACCGATTTATTAAACTGCTTAGCGGTAATTCCGAATTTAGTGGACAAATTAAAAACTTTTCAAGAAACCTTAAACGAAGTCAACAATCTTAGCTTATTAGTAAATAAGGAATTGGAAAAATTTTTGGATTTAAGTGAAGAATGTGATTTACAGGAATACATATTGGAAAAACAATGTGAAATTTCCAAATATAAGCAAAACAAAATGGGTAAATTTTTTAAATACACATTGATATGTAAAAACATCGCACTTAATCAATAAGAGGGTATTAATTCAAAATTTTTATTTTTTCACTTTTTGAAAAAAAAAATCGACACTCAATATTCATATCAAAAAATCGATACGCAATATTCATATCAGGCCGCTTTAAAAAATGTGCTACTTTGACTGTTTTTTTTTTATTAATGAAACGGTTGGTTTAAAAATTCTTTTTCATATGCCTTTAATCTATACTAAAATCAAATTTTGTTGCACATATGTAGCTGGGTTATCACCATACAACTTCTCTAAAAAAATTGGGCAAGATTGAAGAAGTAGGCGAAGCTCCTCCCATACAAAAACATTATAGATTTAAAATTTTGTATTTAGAGAACTGCAAGAGCTAAAGTTTCAAAATTTGGTAAAAATATCTAGGCATATTCTGACAATCGCAAGTCGCCCAACATTTGCGTTTCTGTCTTGAAATCGCATAATAGATATTCTGAAAATCGCAAGAAGTTTGGCGACTTCAAATTGCAAAAATATGCTCAAGTGAACTAGCGCACCAGTAGGGATGCCAGACTTTCTCTTTTTTTTTTTTACAAAATGTGCTCTAAAAACAAGAAAGTGCACACAAAAGTTGTCTTTTTACAGTAGTGCTCTTTTTATCAAGGGTGTTCTGGAAATTGAAAACGCAAGAATTTGGAAGTTTTTTTAATAGACTTTTAATTTAATTTTTATAATTTTTGTTATAAAATTCAGTTTAATAGAGCAATATTTGTCATAAAATTCTTTTATTACGTTTTGCGATTTCGATTAAAATTGTAACGGAACAGTTATGAAATTTGGTACTTTTTTAAACTTTTCTTTAAAATGTCGAACAGTTGTTTAACATTTACGTCATGCTATATTTCATAAAAATTATATTTCATGAAAATCGTTATGTAGCTATAAAAGTACTGTATTACACAATGTTATGTTATTTAATTGTTGTTATAATTGGTTATGTACAGGGAAACCGTAAATATGCAATTGTTTTTCCTTGTGTCACCAACAAAGGCAGGAACAATATTTTTTATCCGTTTTATAGGTTTTAATGAGGGAATCGATTTTTTTATGTACTACATATTTATTTATTTATTTCAAAAACGATAACAACAAGAATAAATCTTATAAATAAATAAATAAATCAGTGAAAAAGTGTGGGCTAGTAGCAGTACGGCAGTAGCTTAAGCTTCCAAATTTGGTACAAACTTCTTAGTTATCAATGCACAATTAGTTGCAGTAAGTGCGAAAAGTGGTCGGGACTAAATAAGAGGGCATGTCATCTCTCATTCAAAGAGATTAAAGATTTCTGTATACATATCTAGAGAACGTCAACAGTAAATTTCCCACATTTGATACAAATAGCTTGGTTATCAATAGGCAGCATTTGTTGAAAAATTGGCTGAAATAACTTCGTTGTTAAACGAGATCCTAATAAAAAACATTTTACTAATTAAATTTGAATGGGGTAGCGAAGCGCTCAAGGTTAAGCTAGTATTATATAAAAAAGTATATTGATTGTACTGAAAATTTTTAATTTTGAAATAATAACCTCTTGTTTATTATATAATTAGATACAAATGTATGTATGTAGGTATTTATTGATTAAATTTTAATGTCTAATGGTGGTAATTTTTAGAGGGTTTAGAGGCTTTTAGACATAAAATTGCAGCTGAACATCAGAAACGTATTAAGGAACACGAAGAAAATTTAAGAAAAATCCAAAGAGAGCGCCAAGCTGTATTTGAAGATGCCTTTCGTCATGATTTGGAAGAATTTAAACAAAAAGGCCATATACCAAGTAAGTTTAAATGTTAATTTTCCTTAAAGTATTAAATTAATGTCTTTTGTTTTTTAAGAAATTCACGCAAATTTAAATCAAGATGTTACTTTAGAGGAAGTGGTTTTAGATGATGCGGAAACTAAAGATGCTTTGGAAATGTTTTTAAATGGTTAAGAGTTATTTTATTCATTTTAATTGTTAATAAACCTAAAGTGCCTAAGATTTAACTAATACAATATACATACACATAAATACTGATATAGTAGTTGCGTTAATTAAAAAGAGTAATTACGAATATTACTTTTTTCTTAAATTTTCTTCAACAAAGTATTTTTATAAGGTGTACCCATGGTGGAATAAACAGGTGGCATCGTTACGGCAACAAAAACAACATTACAACAAAAATGAAATTACATTCACCGTTTACGTCAAAAAAATACTTTAAACAAAAATCCAAGGTATATTTATAGGTAGTCTCGGAAAGCCAGCTGTTTATTTTTTATTTGCTTGTTTTGTGATATGAACTGTCAAATGTTGTATAGTAATCAAGTAAACAAGTTTTTTGGGTTTATCTTTTGACTTTTTTTTCTCTTATCAAACCCCATTACTGTTTGACAGTTCGTATCACATAACAACAATAAAAAGCCCTGTTGTTTGTTTTATTGTACAATTGTTGTAATCTCGCGGCTACCTGCTATAAATATACCTTGCAAAAATCAAAGCGTGCCGCTGAACGTGATGAAAGGCAAATCAAGGCGAATTAACTACAGGTGGTGTCGAATCGGCATCTGAGTTTGACAGTTCGAGCTTATTTGTTGTGATTTGTTAGTGTTTTGCTAATAATGGTTGACATTTCGAGTTAATGGCACTAACAATGCAATGCAATACCCTATGTTGTTTCTGTTGGTTTTAGATTGTTGAAGTTCCGACACCACCTGTAGTTGAATTCGCCTTGGGCAAAACCAGGAACTTCATTGCAAAAGAAGCTAATTCACTGAATTGATTTTTATTTAATGCATTTTTAGATCCATAAACATTTATTCAGAAATTAACTGTTAAGTTCTTATTTAACAATTCATATAAATTTAGCTTCTGCCACTGATGTTCCAAATTTGTAATTTCTTCTACAGTGAAATCAATCATTACTTCTTTAAAATTTTCGCTTAACTTGCATTTATTCGTGCTGCGTCCTTTTAATTAAATGTCTATATTTTTAACTATAACTAATATAGAGATAATATAAATTTATGTAAGTCAAAAATTAAATTATGAAGAAAAATGTAACTTCGTGTGTAATGGCTCAATGAGAACGAAGGTTGTGTGACGTCACAGTTCCTACATGCGCAGTAAAAAAAATTTATATTTGCCTGATGTCGTAATCTTTATTTCTATGATTCTTGGGTGTACCACCTTTATTATGTGTAGCTGCATCGTCTTAAATCATAAATTTACAAAGATATTACAGTTTTAATCAAAGCTTCATGGCTGCCAAACTTAAACTTCAATTTTTATACAAAATTCATTTTATAACCCCAAAATATTTTTTATGAAAAGGCCGTAAAAATGTTTAATCTGGTTTTCAAATTAAAATTTAATTTTTAAAAATTTGTAAATCTTATATTTACATACATATGTATATATAAAAACATTTGTGCCGAGTATGTGCTCCTAAAACTCAAGAACCGCTGGACAAAGATTACTTATCTGTGCCGCTGGACCTATTGACACCAAACTTGGGCAATATCAAAGCGAATTCAACCATAGGTGGTGTCGGAACTAACGGGTGTTTTTTATAGAGTGATACAAGTTTAAATCATAATAATAATGGTGTGATCTTCAATTGCCGAAAGCACACCCAGAAACACAAAAAAAGGATGACTTTCAGAACACCACAAAATCACGCTCATGATTTCAAAAACACGTGATTTGAAACCATGTGATTTTCAGAACAGGCCCGATAGTAATATATTTTTGATATCAATGAAACGGTCCTTATTGGATAGAAAATTGTGACATTAATGTTTAAATATTAATGCCCCTATTGCGGTTCTCCACTCAACTCAGTTTGTTCGTGTTGGAGTCAACCCAACTAATGCACAACCAAACTCATTTTAGGTATTGTAATACCCAACGGTTTTAAGTTGAGTGTTGTTGGCCAATCTGCTGGTTGTATTATTGGTTCAACTGACTCAGTAAAATTGTCACTTGATGGTGGAATATTTTCAACACCAAATAACTGGCCGGACTTGCAATACAAGAGTATCCTATTTAATGAAACCTCTTGTGATAGCCCTCCCCCTCGCTTGAGTGTTTCTTCCATCATACATGTCTTAAGACAAGTATGCGTGTCTAATAGCCCTTTTACCAAAGTGGAGAATCGAAATAGGGGCATCATTCTAGCTTTTTTTGTATGCAAAATTTCATTTAAAAAGAGAAAAAAATGTTACGAAAACTGAACAAAATTGACGTTTGACGATGGACAAGGTATATTTACACAAGGTAAACTCGTTGTCCCATGTTTGTCAGCTGTTTACCCCTAGTTGGAACCCAAACGTCAAATTTCGTGTATATGAGCCAAAATTTGTACATGTGTGCGTTAAATTGTTTTTGTTTTATATGAAGACAATTTTGACAACTCGGTTCCTTTTATAGAGCAGCATGTCAACACTCCCAAATGAGTCTACCTTGTGTAAATATACCTTGGCGATGGAGCTCACAAAAAAACTGAACAAAATTGACGTTTGGCGATGGACAAGGTATATTTACACAAGGTAAACTCGTTGTCCCATGTTTGTCAGCTGTTTACCCCTAGTTGGAACCCAAACGTCAAATTTCGTGTATATGAGCCAAAATTTGTACATGTGTGCGTTAAATTGTTTTTGTTTTATATGAAGACAATTTTGACAACTCGGTTCCTTTTATAGAGCAGCATGTCAACACTCCCAAATGAGTCTACCTTGTGTAAATATACCTTGGCGATGGAGCTCACAAAAATATGACAACCTTGCTCGTGACGCCTCTGTGCGCTCTGTGGCCAGGTTTCTCTAAAGTTTAATCCCGAAAGGTGGCGCTGTTGTCGTAATATTTAATTTTTTTTTATTTATTACAATTTGGCTGAAATTCACAAACAGCCCAATTATGAATAAATATTTCCGGGAGTTTTTATTCGCAATTAAGCTGAAAATATATTTATTAAACAAAAATGAGTTTCCTGATAAAATATTGAGCCGTTAGATAGCGCTGGGCCAAGTTATTAACAAAATTCTCAAGTATTTAATTTTTTATTTTTATTTAGAAAATCCCGAGCAGCGCCGGGACTAAACAGCTAGTAATTTTATAAAAATTTAGTCATGTGTTAAATCTACCATTGATATATTTACAATTGTTTCCTTGACAGAGAAATTCTTGGTGTTACCTTCAAAATGTTCTGTTTTCTCGTTATATTTATCAACTTTCGCGTTTTCCTGGGATATGAAACTAGTATTTTTTATAGTACTTAATTTATCTAAACCTGTTAATTGTTGATTAGTATTTGAGCTTAAGTTGTTTCTTTTCTGGTCTTCAACTGATATTTCATTTATAGAGTCATAATTTTTTTTTATTGTTTCAACTATTATCAATTCTTCAGAATCTGAACTAATTAATATGTTAACGTTATCAGATTTGTTACTGGATTTCTGAGAATCTTCCGAGTCTAGAGATATATGTGATTGTAGGCTATCTTTATCACTTTCATCGCTGTAGAACTTTTCTCTACTTTTTCCCAAAGGCTTTTGTTTGGAATTCTGTACAATTTCAAATTTTTCTTCTTCATCTTCAGATGATAATTTAAATGTTAGTATACCATTTTCATCTTCCTCGGCAGAGGATGTGTTTAAACTAATGTTTAAACTAGAGTCTGAATGGCAAGATATACTAAGATCACTTGGAATTTCTATACTTTGGTCTAGTTCTTCACTGACCAACTGCTGATGAACTATTTGCTGATTTAACAAATGATTAATTTGATTATAAGCCATGGCTGCATAGGCCATATTAGGATCTACATAATAACCTAAACTATGCGGCTCATAATCATTATAGATATCCTCATCGTAGTCTTCATTTTCCTTCTTTGGCTTTTTGTGTCTTTTCTTCTTACGATTTCTATGTACAGTTGAATTAGAGGTACTATGACTACTGCTAGAATCCATTTTACAGTTGCTACAAGATGATGAAGAGGACACTGACCTTCGTTTTTTGTACTTCCTTTTTTTCTTTTTTAGTTTTTTTCTATTCTTTTTCGCGCGAACGTCATCATAACTACTACTACTAATAACTTCATGAGAACTTTGTGATTTACGCTGGTGGTCCTTTTTATAATTCAAAAATTCCCCTTTTCTTTGTTTTGCATCCAGTTCTTTAAGTTTACGTTGACATCTTTGATGATTTCGATCAATCTGTCGTTTATTGTGCGTCATCATTGAACTGATAGTTCGTCCTAGAAAACGTTTATTTGGTCTGCCTAAGGGATTTTTTTTTCTTTCTGTAGGCATGCTTTCTTTTTCTTTATACTCGTTCATTTCATTCATAAGTTCTTCAATGGCTTTTCTAAAATAAAAAAGGACCTCGAGCTTAAGTATTTTAATTTAATATTTTATTTATTATACAATTTTAATAAAAAAATTTGCAAAATAATTTTCTTACCTTGTCAATTCTGATTCCTCCATATTTGTTTAATTACTTTTTACTTAATATATTAACTATAGTTGCAAAATTATTAGGAGTAAAAGCAAATGCAAATTACAAATAATTTTTTTGTTTACATCAGCAGTTACAAGATTGGCTGACTTCCTAAACGTATATTAACAATGTATCAATACAGTATTTAAACCGAGGTGATACATTGTGTAGTAACTTTTTTAATACGTTGCATATTAATACTTTGCAACACTGAAATCGTTTAGGAACATTTATATGCATTGTATCATTCATAATAAAGCGAACAATGGGGGAAGAACATATTTTATTGGAAAATGTCTTAAGGCCCAACCATAATGTGCTTAAGTTGGCTTAAGCAAATGTACGAATACATGTAAATCATATGAGGCAAACCATATTGAACTTAAGGAAACTTTTTGTTAAATTTTATGAAACTGTCATTTGCTTAAGCAAAGTGCGAAACAGATCGCACATTCCGTACGGAATCAAATGTTTTTTGATTTTATTTTTGTTTTTTTAAATACATTTGAGAGACTTTTTGTTAATTTTTGACAGTAGGTTAAGCAAGGCTATGCATATTATGGTTGGGCCTTTAGATTTGTGCGAACAGGGAAACTCCAGCCTCAAAATTGCTGTAAACATTATAAAAAGAAAACATAAAAATTATGCGTCCATTTTTTACTGTAATAAAAAGAAAAAATAAAACTGAATAGAGAAATATAATAAACTATAACAAAAAAATGCTTACTTATCTTCCTGCGTCGCCATCGTATTTTGTCTTGCATTCGCTTTGCATCTACTTTTATTTGGATGCCTTTGTTGCTTTTCCTTGCGTATTAACTACAACAGTGTTGCAAAAGGGAACAAAATATATTGTAAAAATTTTCATGGTTGCATTTACGAATACGCTGCAATGTATTACTACAAAGCAACATGCGTTTAGGAAGTCAGCCATTATGTGGCAACTTAGTAAGTCCCCTTTTATAAAGTCAAAATTGGATTCTTCGGAAAAAAATCTGCAAATGAGAAAAATATCCTAACTGTCCATCTATACCAGAGATAAATATTCCCACGTATATTGCAGTAAATGTCAAAATTATATTGGTTGTCAATTGAAAAAAGAAGCAAAAAGAAAAAAAAAAAAAAATTAAGCAAGTTTGTGTGTTATTTCGTTTATTTGGTTTGTTCCTCAACGATGTCAAAAGTTGTTTACATTTTCCTTATACATGGTTATTTTTGTTTACGTTTTTGGTTTTTTGCGACACACACATTCACACAAAACACATTTCTACTTTTGTTTCGCCTATGTAGTAGTAACTCTACAGATAATATTGGACTACGTGGTCCATTGTGGCTTAAATGGACTACTTACAACATGCTCCAATCTACTGTAATATGGACCATGTTATAACCCTATAGATAACGAGACTAGTCCATACATGCATGTAAAGAGTAGTCCATAAAGGAGTAGGAGTACTCAAAAACTACTCTAAATATATGGGTAAAAGGTGGTCCATTTAACATTACGATATCCTAGGAGGGGACCATATAACCCACCGAAGTAGTCGCTAAACTACTCTATGGAGTACTAAAGTGGGTTAGTATTAAAAGTACTCCATGTCACTACAGTATGGAGTACACTAAAAAGGGAGTTTAAGCATTTTTTTCATTTTTACTAATCGCCTTTTATGGCGTGCCCTGTAGTCTATTATTGCTATTATTAAATATATTTACTTGGTATTTTTAATTTTTTTACCTTTTTTTCACAAATTTCAAAAACTTTTACTTTTAAATAAACAATTAATAATGGACACCATCAGGGCTACCAATGTGTAATACTGTAAACTATAGAAAAGTATACATCATGCAGTTATTGGCAGCACTGCATGTTAATTTCTTATAACATGGTCCATATTACAGTAGATTGGACCATGTTGTAAGTAGTGCATTTAAGCCACAATGGACCACGTAGTCCAATATTATCTGTAGGGAAGAAATTAACATGCAGTGCTGCCAACAACTGCCTGCTGTATACTTTTCTATAGTTTACAATATTACACATTGGTAGCCCTGATGGTGTCCATTATTAATTGTTTATTTAAAAGTGAAAGTTTGTGAAATTTGTGAAAAAAAAGGTAAACAAATTAAATATACCAAGTTAATATATTTAATAATATCAATAATAGACTACAGGGCACGTCATAAAAGGCGATTAGTAAAAAATGAAAAATGGTTAAACAACTCCATGGAGTAGTTTAGGGACTACTTCGGTGGGTTATATGGTCCCCTTCGGTGGGTTATATGGTCCCCTCCTAGGACATCGTTATGTTAAATGGACCACCTTTTACCCATATATTTGGAGTAGTTTTGGAGTACTCCTACTCCTTTATGGACTACTCTTTACATGCATGTATGGACTAGTCTCGTTATCTGCAGGGAAGATTATGACAACGGCGAGGAATTTTACACAAACAAACTGCCTGTTGTTTTTTGTATTGTTGTAGAAGTAAGCAGACCTATTGGATATGCCTTGATTTCATTCTTCATTTTGTATGGTGTTATTTCATTCTTTGAATTTCATATGAATTATAGCCCCAATATATTTTTTGGGGAAGTATTTCATTTATAAATTTATAACGAAAACGGTTTTGGGCGCAAGGATTTTCTCCTCTATGGTATACCAAACATCGGCTTCGATAAGTCGTAATTTACACAATGGACATTTCTTGCTGGTCAGAAAAAGTTTGTTAGTAAGGGGGCGACGCTGTATGCGTGACACAATTTACGTCTTGCGACTAAGTAAAGCTGTTTACTCGAGTCGGTATTTGTTATACCATAGGTGAAAAATCCTTGCAGACCCACGTAAGAAGTGGAACGTAATCAAGCAGCCACAGAAATAACGATACGTGAAATATAATTTCCTAGCTATTAATTGGATTATAATTTTTTCAATAAAAAAAAAAGGTTAGTACCACAGAGGCGTCACGAGATGGTAAATATTTTGTTTTTTCTCTCTTTTTCTTCAAAAGCTGCCCTTTTTGTATTTTTGTTTTATCACGCAATTTGTGTTGATGTGGCGGCCTGTTTTTACACATTGCCACTTCACTACCAAAAACCGTTTGCTTTCTCTTTCTTCGAAAGCTGCCTTCGCAAATTATTTGGGCATTTTTTACGTCACTTTTTTCATCTCTGTATGCTCTATGGTTAGCACCAAGGTATATATACACAAGGTAGACTCGTTGGCCCATATATTTGTCAGCGGTTTACCCCAGTTGGAACCCAAACGTCAAATTTCGTGTATATGAGCCAAAATGTGAACATGTGTGCGTTAAATTGTTTTTGTTTTATATGAAGACAATTTTGACAACTCGGCTCTTTTTATAGAACAGCGTGTCTTTACTCACAAATGAGTCTACCTTGTGTTAATGTACCTTGGTTAGTACTAGCCACATTTTACGTTATGAATAACTGGTTAGTGCTAACCAGCATTTACGTTATGACTAACTAGTTAGCATTAACCATTAGTTAGGTTTTCATTGGCTAATAAAAATCAGTAGAGAAAGCAGTCCAGATATATGTTCCGTAGTCGAGTGGAACTAATTAGTTAGAGAGAAAGGCAAAATCACATGTACACAAGAGTTTCGGTTAGTTTTTTCATTTTGCTCTTAGTCTGCTTTCACACGTTTCATCTTTTGATGCTGAACTCCTTTGTTTTTAGGTGAGGGAAGAAAGAAGAAAGGGGGTTAGTACGGAGATGCCTGTACTCGGTCAGTACGCTTTGTGTTTTTATTCGTTGGTATATGCACAACGATGGCTGCGTGTAATTTTTTCTTTTCTTTTTCCTTTGATTTGCTGTTATTAAAATTATTGTTGTTTTGAACCGTAAAAAGTTGAAACCCGTTGCTGCGTGTGATTATATTGGCATCTTTAAAAGGGAATTGAAAAGAAGTTGAGCATCAAAAGATGAAACGTGTAAATTCAGACTTAGTAAACAAATCGAAACTTTAACCAATATATCGGTCACCACTACCAGTCATATAACTAGTAAAATCACCTGTTGTCTTCTTGCTAGTAGAGTATAAAGGCAAAATTAGTCTTTACTTGCTGTTCTGTTACGAATCAGCTGATTTGTTTTTGTTATTAAAAAACCTTTGAAATTGATTAGTTTTTCTGTTCTGTTGCGGTACAATTTGTTAAAATCAAAAACTTGTTAAGTAATTGTAAGTGTCAGCAAAATAAATAATAAAAATACATATTTATATTGAAATAAACTGTTTTTTTTTTATTTTAAGAATTCATAAAATTTAATTTCTTCAAATTTATGTACATTAAAGTTCTTAAAATAAAACAATTGACGTGCAAAACTAATAAATCTGTCATAAATGGCTGATAAGTTACTACAGAAAAAGTAACTATTACAATTTCGTAACATAGGGTCTCCACCTGAGATAAGATATAAGATTTTTATATCAGCAAACGTCAAATTCAATCGCAGAGAGTATTATCTTACATGTGGACTCTCAAATAGTGTTAATATTAATATTATAATATATATTATGCGACAGTTGTTATGAGAAATCTTATAACAACTATCTTATAAGATGAGCTGTCAAAAATACACATACATACATAAATATAAAACAATAATAAGACGCATTCTTTAAATTGTTAAATTTTTTACTGCAATTAGTGAAAATCTTGTGATAAGTGTTTAAAAAAAACAATATTTTAAACAAAAACAAAAGAAAAACTAAAAAAAAGAATAAAAACGATACAAGTTTACTGTACGAGAGTCATTCAATTATGAAATCTTATAAGATACGTGTTCCCCTTGTTTAAGATAAAGATTAATATGAAAAAATTTGTTCTCTCATTCTGCCGACGTTCTCTCACATATTGTATCAGATATTATCTCAGGTGAAGACTCTGTGTAACAGAACGGCACGGAACAGAAACAGAAAGTTAAGACTAATTCAAGGTATATTTATAGCAGGTAGCCGCGAGATTACAACAATTGTACAATAAAACAAACAACAGGGCTTTTTATTGTTGTTATGTGGTACGAACTGTCAAAAGGCAAAGGGGTTGATAAGAGAAAAAAAAGACAAAAGATAGAGACAAAAAACTTGTTTACATGTTTACTATACAACATTTGACAGTTCGTACCACAAAACAAGCAAATAAAAAATAAACAGCTGGCTTTCCGAGACTACCTGCTATAAATATACCTTGGACTAATTCTGCCTTAAGTGCTGGTTCACACACGTCAAGTTTGACTCATCAAGTCTTAAGTTTTTAGGAGAGAGGGGAAAAGAAATGGCATTCTCTTTTCCCTTCTCTCCTAAAAGCTCAAGACTTGACGAGTCAAACTTGACGGGTGTGAACCGGCACTAAGCAAATAAAAGTGTGGCAAATTTTAAAGATTTTCGGTATACTATTTGGCGATGAAGGTGAAAAAAAAATCTGACAACCCTGGTACAAGCCACAATTTTTTTCGGTATCTACTATTGAAAAAAAATTAAGCAGGCAAATAGTCGTGTTTGCCAAAAATTCATTATTTTTTGGGAAAATTATTAAACAAAAATAAGTATAATTGAGAAAATAACACTTTAAACTGGTGGAAGCGGGTAAGCGAACCGATAGTTGTAAACAAATAGTTAAGCGAATTAATCAAATAAAATCATTTCTTCAAATGACGCCATCTTTAAGAAACACGATAAAGAAAAAAAATATGGTCTTAAATAGCCGGCAAAAGAAAACTGTTAATAAAGTGAGATGTTTTAAAGATTGAACCCGTAAAAATTAAAGTAATTGGTTAAAATTTTGTAATGCTCGATTTATTTGTATTGTTAAAAAAAAAACGTTAAAAATTTCGATGGCAGTCGTTTATGCATCGAAAGCAAAAATGGCCGACAATAATGCGGTTGGTTGCATGCGGCGACTTATTTTTAATTAAAAAAAAATTCCAATAAAGTTCTTGCTCGTTTTTTTTCCCTATTATACACATTTTAAATTAATAAAAAAAAATATGATTTTGGATTTTTCTCTGAAAAAATATGGTTTGTTTGTTTAAATTTAGAATATCGGTGATTTAAACGTTTCGGTTTGGAAAATCGTTACAACGTTCTTTTGCGGTTCTTAGATTTATAACGCGACGTCGCAGACGCAGGCGAACGCCTAACCGCATTCTTCAACAATCGTGATCCGTTAGCCGTTCTTATTTTATATACACGCGTACAAAATGCCTGGAGCAGGCACTTTTAAGCTGTTCATCGGTAATCTCGATGAGAAAACTCAAGCCACTGAGCTTAGGCCTCTATTTGAAAAATACGGTACCGTTGTGGAATGTGATGTTGTAAAAAATTATGGTTTTGTACACATGGAAACCGAAGAGCAAGGCCGTAAAGCTATAGAAAATCTTAATGGTTTTATGCTTAATGGCTATGGCATTAAAGTTGAGGCGGCAAAGAGTCGTCGTGCACCCAATACACCAACTACAAAAATTTTTGTGGGCAATTTAACCGATAAAACTCGTGCGCCCGAAGTACGTGAATTATTCCAAAAATACGGCACCGTGGTAGAATGTGATATCGTTCGTAACTATGGTTTTGTTCATCTCGACTGCATCGGTGATGTCCAAGATTGTATCAAGGAGTTAAATGGTCGTGTTGTCGATGGCCAGCCCCTGAAGGTTCAGGTCTCAACAAGTCGCGTACGACCAAAACCTGGTATGGGTGATCCAGAGCAGTGTTATCGTTGCGGCCGTTCGGGTCATTGGTCAAAAGAATGTCCGCGCTTGTACGGCGGCAGCGGTGGTGGTCGTGACATGGGCCCGGGCGGCTACAGAGACCGTATGTACGGACGTGATCCTTATCCTCCACCGCCACCACCACCACCATTCTTGCGCGACCGGATTATGGATGGCTTTAGGGTAATAATAATTTTATTTGATTTTTTTTTAACTTAAGTTTATTGGGAAAATTTATACTATGTATTTCTTTATTGTAAAATTGTGACTGAAAATTTAAAATCATCGTGGACAGGATGGAAACCATCTTTTCTGTTTTCATACCAACAATTGAATCAATATGTACCTGCTACTTTTTCATTATATATTTTATTTTCTTCAATTACATAACCGATCCCTTAGTCCCTTTTATGGTTAATAAAGCTACTAATTAAATAAAAAACTTCAGTTAGTCATAAAAAATATAATAAACAGGAAAAAAGTAACACATAGCACTTAAAGTCCCGGTAACAGTAACATTGCAAATCAGCTGCTTTATTTTGTTGTATTTAAAGCAATTAGAACGATTATAGTAAGCAGTAAGATAAAATTTAACCGTAATGTTTAAATCTGTAGAAAATTGATTTTTGTTCGTTTTTAATCTGTACGGTTACAATACTGTTACTGTCAGAACCTGAGGCTTAAATCAACAAGAAGAAGAAGCAAAATAATTTTTAATTTTACGTTAAAGGCAAACGATAAAGAATTTTAAGACCAATGTTTTCATTACCAAAAGGTTAACAAAAAATCTTGATATTTTTACAGCGGGTAGATGATACCTATAAATATTATGTGTCGGTTTCTTCCAAAAAGTTAAAAAATTAAAATGAATATTTTTAGATATCTTGGTGAGCCTAAATATTAAAAAGGGTTTGTTTGCAGATTTTCCTCTCTTAGGGGACAAGAGAAGGAGAAATCTGTAAACCAACGAATCTTTAATTAATCCGTGTAGTAATTGAAGTAGTTGTGGGTTAACTTTAGAGGACAGTGTGATGCATACGATCAGGGCTGCCGGATAAATTTGTGAGGAAATCGTCAATTTCCTGAGAAAAAATAGAAAAATCGTCTTTCACGTTTCGAAAAATCGTCAAAAAAATCGCACAACTTAAAATTTAGTTTTTTTAAACAGTTTTCGTTTGATTTTTTTTATAAAAAAAGTATTCAAACAAAAACATAATTACTTCATACCCAGCTAGCATTTTCAATTGTGTAAGAGATATTGGGAGTCTCATACAAAGCGTCTTTGATCGTCGATGCCGCATTTTTTAATCATGGAAGATTCCTCACATGGGAAAACTGCAACACGACTGAGATTAATCCATAGCACAGTGAAAGACGCTTCTTCAACCGTTGTGGGAATCGTTTAAGATGTGGGTAAAGATTATCTATCGAGTCTTTCATGTCAAGAATCGTTTCCCAGTAAAAAATGGAGCTTACAGCAGTTTTGTAAGGGAGAGAAGCACAATACCCCCTTACAAAACCTGCTTACAAGAGGCATGATTTTTATATGGCGAATTCCCACTTGGAAGCACTTTGATAACTGATTGCGTTATGAAACAAATTAAATTTCTATGTTCGGTAATATTTCAAAAATGATCGTAAACACATTTTAAAATCATTGCAATACAACCTGCTTCGATGTAAGGGAATAACAAAAGCACATAAAACATTGTTCGTATAAGGGATAATGCGAAGTTATTCAATCATTAAATTAAAAATTCACTTAAATGGTATTCGCTTATCTGCTGCTTCTTAGTAGTGTGTAATAGCCAGCGCATATATCAGCGCTCATGTAGTTTTCGTGCTTCCCGAAACATAAACATTTTTTACTGGGATGAGACTCTTGTAGATATTATCTCACAACTCGTGAAATGTTCGCCGTATAATTGTTGAAAATAGGGAATGGTAAATCGATTTCGATTCCAATCGAAAATCGATTTCGTGGTAAAAAAAATCGATTTTTTGCAATCGAATTTACGTATGCGATTTTATACTGAAATCGATTATTGGGCTTTTAAAATCGATTTTTTATTTATATCAAAATTTTGGCAACTTTTAATTGTAATCGTAATTAAATCGATAAATTATGGGCATGCACAATAAAACTTATTTTTTTTTGTGCGTACATACTGTAGGTATGCTTATGCAGTTTTCCAAGTTTAAAGTTGTAGTTTTACGTATTTATCTATTAGTACCCTTGGTATACTTCCAACTTTAATATAAAGTCTCTTGTTCTTCAGAAATTAAAGTCATCAATGGACAGTGAACAAAACAGTACTTAACATATCGTATCGAACCAAACACTGAAAGTCAGCCATGGCCTTCCTGTGGAAATATGCTAATATGCAAACAGACCAGTGTGTGAGCGATATTTAAATCTTGTTATAAACAGAGTGAAAAAACAAAAAGTGTGTAATTTATCCTATGAAATACGAAATTCCAGGAAAGTATCTCTGCATCTTTCTGACATCAATGATATGCAAACGTTTGTTTTCTAAAACTAACTTAATAGTAAGTTAGCCAAAAAGCAGTCGCCACCGAGCAGGAACTATTGTCATAATCCTTTGAAATACTAAACATACATTCAGGTTTGTCACATATATCAATTCCCATCAAAAGTGATTTCGTTTTATGTGAAGCAAGATACAAAATCACTTCCACTTTCGATCGGAATCAATTTATGTGACAGGCCTGATTGACTACACAAGAATACAATTTGAATATATATGTGCAATGTACATGCACTTGTTCTTCTAAAGGACATCTCAAAATTTACACATTTTCACTTTTTACAGGAAAATTGTAGACAGTAGTCATATCTACCCACTGTAAAAATCTCAGTTCAATTTCTCTTGTAGTTTGCCAAAAAAAAATGCTGGTGTATCCCCCTTTGTGATATAATGTATAAGATTGCAAATTAGTCTTAAACGATTTTGAAATCGATTTTAAAATCGATTTTGAGGTTCGATTAATCGATTTCAAAAACCGTAATAAAAAAAGTCGATCGAAAAATCGAAAATCGATTTTGGAATCCATTTACCATTCCCTAGTTGAAAATATGATTTATACAGAGAGTCGTAAAAGATTCATTCGCTGATGGTTTGACGAAAGATAAACAAAGTGTAACATTGTTGTTTTTGTACTCTGAAAATAATCATTTAAAGATTTTCTTAAGACTTGCATATTATGGCCGTACCTAAACAAAAGCGCCACGCGTTTTCTAGTTTTTGAACAATCTAGCGTTTTTATCTCTATTTTTTATTTATAATTTGTGGGTTTTATTACACAAGAAAGCTATCACTACTGTTTTTTACACAACGTTGACGCTCTTGCTTAGGTATGGCATATCAGCGTAAAAGCTAAACGAAAGAAAACGTTCCGGCTTCCGCTCTTGTTAAGGTACGGCTGTCAAACATTCCAAAATTTAAAAACGAACGTGTCAGAAAATTTAATGTTTTATTCAGACTGGAGACTGAAAAAAATCGTCACTTTTAAGAAAAAAATCAGCAAATCGGCACTTCGCTAATTCCGGAACAAAAAATCATCAAAATGACGATAAATCGTCAATTCTGGCAGCCCTGCATACGATTATGCTTACCTTGAGTGTGACTTTTTTGGTTAGG
Source organism: Pollenia griseotomentosa (assembly GCA_963931875.1). NCBI lineage: Eukaryota > Metazoa > Arthropoda > Insecta > Diptera > Polleniidae > Pollenia > Pollenia griseotomentosa. The sequence continues at coordinate 19,862,476 of OZ007562.1, forward strand.
GAAACGCAATGTATTTCGTATTTCACTTACAATAAGTAATATTTATTTAAAGTTATATAAGAATGGGATTTTAAGTTAAGATTATAAAAGAATCAAATATTTAACTTCAAAAGAGAAAGGGAATAATGAACGATCTGTTACCGTTGAAAGTGGTATGTGAAGTGAAGGCTTTTTAATGACGCGACTTAAGCTACGGTCAGACTTATCAAATATTTGACAAAAAAAAAAAAACGGGACCAACAACCAAACTAAAAAATCATTTCGCTTAATATCAATATTTTTTTATTAAAATACCACATCTTACAAAAAACTGTTTTTTGCTATGTCTAGTGGTATAATTAGTTTATTTTGTAATATTAAGACCATTTTAAATCTCACTTACTATTAACAAAAGTAGGGGTTACGCTTATTTGATCAAATATTTAATAAGTGTGACCGTAGCTTTAAGCTTCGTCCATCTTGATTCTTACTCTCCAAAGCCAGGCTTGACAGCAGTGTTGCAAAATAAAAATTTTGAAATGGTACTGAACTTCAACTAAAAGAGTATTTTTCCTACCAAATGGTACTTTTTTGATTTTTTATGAAAATATGTAAAAGGAACAAAAATTATTTTATTGGAATTCATTTATCTAAGTATTTATATTGCTGTGTAATACGTTTTTTGGCCCAAATGGCTTTGTATTACAATATGGATTAATAAATAAATAAATAAATAAATAAATAATAGCAAATTTAGTATTTATCAGGCCTGTTCTGAAAATAACTTTAGCTCAAATCACGTGATATCAAATCACATGTGCCTTTAAATTCACAAGTGTGATGTTTTGGTGTTCCGTTTTGGTGTGATCTTCAATTGCCGAAAGCACACCAAGAAACACAAAAACGGTATGACTTTTAGAATCCCACAAAATCACACTTGTGATTTTAAAAGCACGTGATTTGAAATCACGTGATTTTCAGAACAGGCCCGTATATTTGAGGTACACATGTAAATAATATTTCTGTTATCCATAAGCGTCAAGCGCCCCATCCATTAACAATATTATTGTATATGTTATTCGTCATATTATTTCTATATGGCCCCATATTATTCATTAAGGGTCATTATTACAACTTGGCGTTAGCTGCTATCCGTCAGATAACAGATGCTTTTTGACAGATAACACATTACTATCTGTCAACTTAATCCTAACTTTAGCTAACTTCAAGTTGTAATAATGGCCCTAAGTGGCACAATGGTTTCAATTCAAATATGGCGCAACTCTTATAAAAAAAAAAACATAACCTTTAAAGCAAAACAACATAGTTTGTTGATGCAAACACATTTCACAGTATATTGCACTTCTTTTCTGATTTCGATTCTTGCCAATATATTGTGTCACCTTTGAATTTCACAAACCCATTAAAAACATTAATGTTTAAAAAAAAAGATTTGAATTCAGTGTTATAAGATAAAGCAAATTTACTTTAAGATATCATAAGATATATTATAGCTACAACAGCAACTACCAGTTGATTTTAATAGATCTTTAGTTTTTTCAAACTTGCAACAGTTTCTACGTGTAAACGATTTCTTCCTTTGATTTTTCTTCATTTTGCATTTGAAATTGTGCGTTCAATTGATTCTCAGAAATGTGGTGTCGATAAAATACCAAAAGCAATATTTGAAATGTCAGCAAACATTAGTTTCGTTCTTAATTTTGGCTATATTTTTCCAAGAATTTTATATATATATATATATATATATATATGGGGGATTTCATGTCAAGTGACCCAATTTTGAAATCGATGTCTTCCGATTTGGATGAAATTTGCACCAAGGTTAGTCCTATTGGATAGTAGTTTAGACACAAATTTTCAACAAGATCGGTCTAAAAGTTTCTGAGTTAGTGGGGGTCAAATTTTGACATTTTGGCCATACAGGTGTTCTTTCTTATCCATGTAACTTATTACCTATTGGTGTTAGCAAAATTTGTCCCAAGTAGCTTCGATAGCTATTTGATCCATCTTTTGAAAAAAATTTTTTTTGTTTTTTTAAAAAATTTTTTTTATTTTTTTTTTTTAAATTTAAAACTTTTTTTTATTTTTTTTTTAGCGGGTATGTTTTTTTTTTTTTTTTTTTTGTTTAAAAGAAAGCTTATGTCTTTTCCTTTAAGGTAGTTTTGGTCCCTTTTTGGGATGCGAGCGGCTTATGTATAAAAAAAAATAATTTCTAACTCTAGACAAGGGTTTTTCAATTTTTAGCATATGCAGTGTTCTTTCTCATCCATTTAACTTATTACCTATTAGTGTTAGCAGAATTTGTCCCAAGTAGCTTCGATAGCTATTTGATCAATATTCTGAAAATTTTTTTTTTTGTTTTTTTAAAACTTTTTTTTTTTAATTTAAAATTTTTTTTTTAAATGTAAAATTTTTTTTTTTATATTTTTTTTTATCCGGAATGTTTTTTTTTTTTTTTTTTTTTGTTCAAAAGAAAGCTTTTGTCTTACCCTTTAAGGTAGTTTTGGTCGCTTTTTGGGATGCGAGTGGCTTATGTATAAAAAAAATTATTTCTAACTCTAGACGAGGGTTTTTAAATTTTTAGCATATGCACTATTTTGAATTTTTTCCTATTTGTGTTTAAGTGTTTCTAAAGCCTTAAAAATAAAACGTTTGCAAAGAAACTAGACAAATTAACCTTTCCGACGGTATGTTACAAACCCAATTACTATTTTATACCTTCGATACTATAATGCCCACAATATGGTAATCCCAGGAATAAAATCACTTTTTTCTGTAGAAATGTTGACAAATAATTCTTTTTTTAATTTTTCCTACATAAATTTTATTAAATTATTTATCTTTATCTTTTTATTATTATTATTAGAAATTATTATTATTATAATTATATATTAATTTAATTATTATTACAAATTAATAAAAAGAATTTAATTTGTCAACATTTCTACAGAAAAAAAGTGATTTTATTCCTGGGATTAACATATTGTGGGCATTATAGTATCGAAGGTATAAAATAATAATTGGGTTTGTAACACACCGTCGGAAAGGTTAATTTGTCTAGTTTCTTTGCAAACGTTTTATTTTTAAGGCTTTAGAAACACTTAAACACAAATAGGAAAAAATTCAAAATAGTGCATATGCTAAAAATTTAAAAACCCTCGTCTAGAGTTAGAAATAATTTTTTTTATACATAAGCCACTCGCATCCCAAAAAGCGACCAAAACTACCTTAAAGGGTAAGACAAAAGCTTTCTTTTGAACAAAAAAAAAAAAAAAACATTCCGGATAAAAAAAAATATAAAAAAAAAATTTTACATTTAAAAAAAAAATTTTATATATGGGCATTTCCCCAGAATGGTCTACCAGGATGAAAAAATAAAATGTTGATAATCTTTGTCTTTTATTGTTTATTATTATAAAAAAGTCTATGTTGTTATAAAAGAATGGTTTCATAGCATATCTCAGCTGTTTTACTTGAGGAAATTGCACTGGAAACTGGAAAATTTTATATTTTCTTATATTTTCTACTTCTAAAGACATTTTTATATACTTATTATAAATGCAAAAAATATGTTATGTTTACACTCTTTCTTCATAATCTCTCCATTACAATCAGTTGTAAAAGGAGTATTAAGTTTTTTGTTAAGGAAATTTAAGGATATTTATGGGAAAATGCATGGTGATAACAATAAAAAAACATATGGAAAAATCGTACGTTCGCGACCCGTACGTTCGCGACCGGTACATAAGCCAATTAAACAAAAACCAAGAGAGATATTTTATTTTGTAAATGCTGGATGGAGACCTACATTAATACACTTTCAAAATAAATTAACCACTTTTGAATATTCCGTTCCATAACGCAGATCTTTACATTTAACTGCTGTCATCCAAAGTTGACTTCTATTTTGCGTACGTTCGTGACCACATGTTTACAACTATTATTATGAAAACTTAAACTCGATGAAACCCATCTTTTGCACTAAACATAGAGCTACTCAAATGCTATCGAATCGCAAAAAAAATTCTAGGAAAAGTTTTGTTTTCTATATTTTTTGCATACTAAAGCGTACGAACGTACGTTCGTGACCCCAGGAAATGCCCATATAAAAAAAAAGTTTTAAAAAAACAAAAAAAAATTTTCCAAAATATTAATCAAATAGCTATCGAAGCTACTTGGGACAAATTCTGCTAACACTAAAAGGTAATAAGTTAAATGGATGAGAAAGAACACTGCATATGCTAAAAATTGAAAAACCCTTGTCTAGAGTTAGAAATTATTTTTTTTTATACATAAGCCACTCGCATCCCAAAAAGCGACCAAAACTACCTTAAAGGAAAAGACATAAGCTTTCTTTTGAACAAAAAAAAAAAAAAAAAAAAACATTCCGGATAAAAAAAAATATAAAAAAAAAAATTTTACATTTAAAAAAAAATTTAAAATTAAAAAAAAAAAGTTTTAAAAAAACAAAAAAAAAAATTTTCAGAATATTGATCAAATAGCTATCGAAGCTACTTGGGACAAATTCTGCTAACACTAATAGGTAATAAGTTAAATGGATGAGAAAGAACACTGCATATGCTAAAAATTGAAAAACCCTTGTCTAGAGTTAGAAATTATTTTTTTTTATACATAAGCCGCTCGCATCCCAAAAAGGGACCAAAACTACCTTAAAGGAAAAGACATAAGCTTTCTTTTGAACAAAAAAAAAAAAAAAAAACATACCCGCTAAAAAAAAAAATAAAAAAAAGTTTTAAATTTAAAAAAAAAAAATAAAAAAAATTTTTTAAAAAAACAAAAAAAATTTTTTTCAAAAGATGGATCAAATAGCTATCGAAGCTACTTGGGACAAATTTTGCTAACACCAATAGGTAATAAGTTACATGGATAAGAAAGAACACCTGTATGGCCAAAATGTCAAAATTTGACCCCCACTAACTCAGAAACTTTTAGACCGATCTTGTTGAAAATTTGTGTCTAAACTACTATCCAATAGGACTAACCTTGGTGCAAATTTCATCCAAATCGGAAGACATCGATTTCAAAATTGGGTCACTTGACATGAAATCCCCCATATATATATATATATATAATATATTCAGTTCTGAAATGCTTAATTGCTGAAAGATCCGCTGGAACACGGAATTGAGAACTTATTTATTATTATAGTTTTCTTTATCGTTTGTTAATAACATTAATAGCACCAGTATTATCCCAATGGTTTTTTCGGAAACAATATTTTCTGGAGTGAAGCTGATTATTACTTTTAAGGTTTTATGTTCAAAACAAAGTTTAGTTCTTAATGTTTCGCAAATTGTCGAATAAAACGATTTCGAAGTTTCTTTTACTTTATAAACCAATTGTTTAACATTGCATGTTTCTATAAATATGGTTTTCATTTTAATTTTCCACTAAAATATTATCCTATGCATCCCTTTTTATAAATTTTCTTGCCAGTTGTAAGAACAAATATCCCATTCTGGAAAGCAAAATATGAATTCTGGCGTCCACGCTTTGCATTTCAATATTAACGTCGGTAATTATTTTTAAAATACAACATAAATTTTGCAACAAACACATGATAGATAGCCTAAGCCTGCTATCGAAATGATCACATCACAGTTAAAAAGCTCAAAGGATAAAAAAGTTCTGAAAACAACGCGGGGGTACTGCGGTATTTTTAATATGAAAAAGTACTGAAAATAGTACCAAAGTACTGAATTTTTCAACACTGCTTGACAGTCTGGTCTTGGAGAGAACTAAAGAGCGCATACAACTTTCATCCACAGTAGTCATTTCAATCATTTCAATTTATAATTCACAATAATTCATGATAAATGATTCAAATGACTGACCGTTAAACAATTAATTTCAAGTGAAATTTCAAATTGTCTATCTAAATAACGCAATAGGTAAAAAGTGATAAATTCAAATATAAAATATATATAAAAAAAACGATGTTTTCGCATAGGTGTACAATGTACAGAAAATTTTGAATAAATACTGAAATACTTTTTTTGATATATTTTATACGAACCAAAGAAAAATAAGTCCCAATTTCCACAATGCAAGTCTTATTGATCAGCTTGCTACTTTGTAGGCGAGAGTGACGAGGGGAAAAGAAACGAGTACTCAGCTTGCTGTACTCGTCATATGCGCTTTGTTTTCTCATTCGTAATTTTCAGCAGGTCTATTTTGACAATTATCTTTCATATTTAATTTCGTTGTACAAAGTTAATTTCGTAGCGTGTGTGATTTTTTGTGTGTAAAATTTTTTGAATATTTTTTATTTTAACAAAACAAAAGAAATATACATACATATTTAATAAATATTAAAAATTAACACGAATTTAAATTTAAATATATTTTAATAACAAATATGTTTTAAGCGAAATGTCAAAACGCACATATACATTCATACAAATGGAATAACAGATAAATAATAAGACTTGACTCGTGGAAACACCGAAGCTGATTCAAAGAAGAAAATGTGATAAGTTTATTAATAAGACTTGCATTGTGGAAATTGGGACTAAGCGTTGAAAATAAAAAAGGGAAAATATATTAAAAATGTGTTTTTGCTCGCATGAAATCCCCAAGTCTGGTAACCCTGACTCTGGTTCATCAAGTGCGAATTCATTTATACACATTTTTAGTTATATAAAAAAACAACAAAAAAAAGTTTTTTTTTATTAACAACAACTTGTTAAATCAATATATTAGCTGATCATAAAGAGAATATTATGTTATTCAACATTTTTATTTTTTAACTTTGACCGTAACATTCATATCTACCCGGACTTCTGCAAAATTCGGTCAAATTATTTTAGCCGATTAGCCATTTTTGGAAAATAACGAAGCCAATTAATCGGTCGGACACTAAAAATGATTTAAGTTTTAAAAGTCGAGTCTTTAGAAAACGAACGAACAAAATGAAAATGGTAATAAAACTATCTACAATTTTAAGGTTTAATAGAATTTTGGATTATTACATTGATTTTTATGCAGTTTTACATAAACATTTTAATTTCGAAAACTTTTTAATGAAAAAAAATCAAATTAATGTATTTTTAAATCGAAGTATTGTCACATTTTTATTTATTACAAACCACTTATTTTTGTGAACAATAATTTATTAAGTTTTTTTCCTTAGTTTTTTTTAGCAATAATGAAAACATTAGGCTCTACAAAAAATTATATAGAAGAAATTGCCATTAATTATTCGTTGCGCTATGCATACATACATATATTATAAGTGTACAAATTTATATTATTTTTCAACAAAAACTTTGTTGTAGCTATCATTGTGTTCATTGTAAATTAAATTACCCTACTGCTGAAAACTATCGTTTTGAAAACCATAGATTTTCATCATTTACCTGAATATTAAATTTCGCTAGAATCGAAAATCATTATAATTTTTGGTTAAATAATAGACATCAATTTGTTGATATGAATGGAGTCTACTCTAAAATACTTCCCTTGTCATCAGGTGTTCCCCAGGGCTCAGTTTGGGTCCACTTATTTTTGTGTTATATGTAAATGACCTCCCAGGATTTATTAATACTAATGTTTGTAGGTCTTTTATTTTTGCTGACGACATTTTTCTCTTATTTAGTACGAATAAATATTTCCAAAACGAGGGCTATTGGTTTTTGGAAATCAGATAAAAAATTTGAATATTTTTATTGGTAATGAGAGAATTGATTTTGTTGACCAGTTAAGACGCCTTAGCGTATTTATTGATAATCGACTTACTTTTTCTGATTATATCGACCATATATACTTCAGAGTATCGGATTAAAAGGAAAATTGTATGCTTTACTGATGCCGCATATTTTGTATGGGCTCAAGATTGTGTCTGGTACTTTAGCTCTTCAACTATTAGATTAAACCGAATTTTGAATACTGTTGTTTAGGAACGGCAAACAATTTGTTAAAAAAAAAATAATATTATTTGCTGATCACACTACGCACATTTATTTGCCCATTTTTTATTTTATTTTTATTTATTTTTACATTAGCAATAACCTAGCCTTCAAGGCCATAATCGGTTACAAATTTCTACTAATAATTGTAAACAAAAATTAATATATAAATGTATGAATGTATATAAAAATTAAAAAATTTTAAAGTTAAAATATAATAACAAAAGGGTTAGATAGCTTCATTAAAATGTAAGAGTTTAAGTTATGAAAAATCCCAAAACAAACGATTCAGAAAAATTATATGAAAATTTTATATGTAAATACATGTACATGCACACACATACATATATATACACATATATACATACACATATGCATACACACGCACATATGACTAAGTAACAAAATAATGAAAATTTTAATAATGAAGAAAAATATTAAGTGGATATTTGTTAACTCTCAGAGTATAGATAATGATTTATTTTGTGTTCATAAAGAAAATACTACACAACAAACTTCACAGAAATAAATTTTTAAATATCATGAATTTAATCCTTTAATGCATATTTAACACATAAATAGAATCACTTATATAGAAGATTGATTTCCTGAAAGTTCCAGAAAAAGTCTTTTTTTATATGTGTTAGCAGAAACACCAAAAGTTTTCAAAAAGTTAGGCAACTTATTATAAGATCGTGCAACTCTAACATAAAAAGAACGCTCCAATACGGCAGATAATTTTGGTATCTTTAACTGTCTATTCCTCGTTGATCTACAAAATTCAAATAACTGAATTAAATATCCAGGAGTTTGCAACCTATATGACTTGTAAAAGTGAACAAGATTTCTAAAATTAATGAACTCTACAAAAGAAAAACCTAAAAATTTTAAAACAAATGGTGAGACATGCTGTCTTATTCTCAACGAGTAAAGATATCGCATAACTCGATTAAAAACCAATTTTACTTTTTTTAGAATATAGCCAACTGTTCCAGAGTACACCTCCAAACCATATAAAAAAACTGGCATTATAAGACCATGAACAATTTGTTTCTTAACATACGTTGGCAACATTAAATCTGTATTATACAATTTACGTAAAGTAAAATTCACCTTGGATATTATGAAATTAACATGACCTTCAAATGATAATTTAGTGTCAAGTATTACACCTAGGCAGTTAAGACGATCAACAAATTCAATTACACCACCACTAAGAGTAATGGTAAACTCAGAACTACTACATTTGCCAAACAACATAGCCTTGGTTTTACCAGTATTAACTACAAACGCATTATCCAGAACCCAACTATCCAACAATTGAACTGTATAATTGATCACATTTTGCAATACATCAGAAAATTCAGGTGTGCCCTTAAACAAAAGTTGCACATCATCAGCAAATGAAAATGGAAAACACGAATTACTAGAAATTTGATCAAAAAGATCATTAATAAACATTATAAAAAGTAAAGGTCCAAGGGCCGGTCCTTGAGGCACACCACTGTGAACTGGAAGCAAGCTAGAAGCCCGATTGCCACTAACAACATATTGACTTCTACCAGAAAGATATGAAGATATTAACTTGCAAGCAGAACTTGAAAAGTTATAATATCTGTGCAATTTTTGAACAATTAGATAATGATCCACCCTATCAAAAGCCTTAGTAAAATCTAATGACAATAAAATACAAACACCTTCATTAGCTAAATTATTGCGAATATTATCTGTTAAGCCAAGCAGTAAAGAGGTAGTACTCCTATTAGCTCTAAAACCAGATTGACAATCATGTAGATAATTATTATGATCAATATGTTTAAAAAGTTGAATCTTCATAAGATGCTCCACAATTTTAGATAGAACAGGCAATATGGATATCGGCCGTAAATCGTCAGACCCAATTGTTGAGTTATTTTTACTTATTGGAACTATCCTCGCAATCTTCCAAAATAATGGAAATTTTGACGTTATTAATATTGTATTGACCAAAAGAAGCACATAGTTGCCAATAATTGGCATCAAAATCCTGATAAACTTAAGCCTAAAGCCATCTAATCCAACAGCATTTGACTTAATTAAATAAAAAGCCGAAACCATTTCGCACAATTCAACTGGAAGAAATGAAAATCCAACTTGATTATAAATTGATCTATCCACTATTCTGTTGCTATTATTAATTTGATTGGATGAAAAGACATAATTTAAATAATCAGGATCAACGTGACCTAACTTGTCATCATTAACTTCAATCCCATGCCTATTCAGGATTGTCCAAATATCCTTAGCGTTTTTATTCTCAAACATAAAACTATGCACCCTCCTTTTTACTTTCCTAATAACAGATTTTACGCGATTCCTACAGCGACAAAAAACCTTCCAATTACCATCCGTTCTATCCAATAAATAGGTCCTACAAGCAAGGTCCCTAAGAGAAACATTGTATTGAATCTCTGGATCATTAGTCCAAGACTCACTACGATTGCTAAAAAAACGTTTCCTTAAGGGAACAAGAGAATGTAAATTTCCTAAATTATAAGTTAAAATGCTTAATTGCTCATCAACATTACTAGTCAGATACATATCATCAAGGTTACAGTCCAACAATGCAAATTGAAAAGAACTAATATCTACCGCATCATAATCATAAAATTGATAAAATCTTCTATGCTCAGATAATAAAATTTCAAAAGACAAAAAAATAAAAGAATGCCGCGTTATACCAGGACATTGAAATTGCCCAGTAGTTTTTACTAAGTTAGTAGAAGACACCAAAAAATAATCAAGAAGAGAAGTGGTATTGCTAGTAACATAAGTTGGCATAGAATTATGTATTAAGAAGAGATTCAATCTACTACAAATATTTCTAACATTAAAACCTTTATCAACATCAAAAAGATTATTGTTGAAATCTCCCATAATAACAATATTGGAGTAACGCACAAGCACCTCAGAAATCTCCTCTTCAAATGCATCAAAATTACCATGAGGTAAATATACAACACCCACCAACACCTTCACTTCGTTAAAAACAAGTTCAACAAAGAGACATTCAGCAACTCCATAACCCTCACCAACAAATACAACCTTATGTTTTATATTTTCCGAGACATAAAGGGCCACTCCTCCACCTCTACTGTTTAACCGATCATTTCTGTGGCATATATATCCTGATATATTAATAGCATTAGAAGATATTTCATCACGTAGCCAGGTCTCATTAAAACCAGCAACATTTAAATATCCACCATCTAATATTTTCCTAATTTCATTAAATTTAGAAGAGTTCGGTCTTAAATTAAAACTTGTACAATTTAAATGACCGATGTTAAGATTTTGCTTAAAATGAATCAATTGGGATTTTAAATAACTATTATCACTTACAACATTTCCTAGATTTTGCCTTAAATTCATAGCAATTACAAAATTGAAAATACAGTTATTAAGATAATTAAAAATAAATAATTAACAAAAAGCAAATAATAGAAGAATCTACATATAAATATAAAACAAATTTAATGAAAATAGCAGTTAAACAATCATTATTAGGCCAACTCAAACCAACATTCTACTAATATACATATCTATGTTTTTATAATTATATAAAAATATAAAGTACTTTATACAAAGAGTATTACAAAAATATAACACTAAAACAAATTTACATCAAAATTAAGTACAATAAGCAATTTTGCTTTGAACTGGCCTAATATATTTCCTGAAAGAATATCAAACAAATAAATCAAAAAATATTAAGAAGTTTCACAATGGGCAGTACAGTGTCCAACTATGCAAATATTTTATTTTACTTCACATGCACAAAAAACCCCCCTGAGCAAAAATATTAGTGCACATTTGCTTAGCTGCAACAATTGCAAGCAATAATGTTAGACATAATAAGGGATATATTGTTTGTTCAAAAATATATTAAATAGCTTCAAATTAAAAATGGGAAAACATGTTTGCCAAGGTACATTAACACAAGGTAGACTCATTTGGGAGTGTAGACACGCTGCTTCTATAAAAAGAACCGAGTTGTCAAAATTGTCTTCATATAAAACAAAAACAATTTAACGCACACATGTACACATTTTGGCTCATATACACGAAATTTGACGTTTGGGTTCCAACTGGGGTAAACAGCTGACAAACATTTGGCCAACGAGTCTACTTTGTGTAAATATACCTTGATATTTGCCTGTCTTTACAAATCAAAATATTTGCCTAAAAATAAATATTTGAACAAATTGTCAAAAATAAAAATTAAATAATACTACATTTACACCTACGCAAAATCCAGTACTTACGAGATTTCGAGCCAAATCTAGTTGTTTTTGACTAGATTTCCCATACAAAACAAAATCTACTTCGTGACTAGATTTCGACGAAATCTACTCAAAATCTAGTAGTACTTAATGATGCAACTATGGTTTTTTCAATATAGCACTAAAAAATACTTTCCTGCACAAGAAAAAATGACATTTAAAAAAAAAAACCAAAACAAAAGATGTTACAAAAAAATTAAAAAGTTTTATAAAAATTGTAAAAAAATAAAAAAGAAGAATAATATTGATAAAATAAATATCGTTGATTATTAATAAAAGGTAATGCAAATTGTTTAATGCATATTTCTTTTTGTGTTTGTATGTGTAACGAAAAAACTTTTAGTCAGCTGTTTTGTTATTAAAACCAAATCTCCTAATGTCAAAAAAGTTTAATGTAAACGCACTAGATTTGGAAGAAGATTTCAAATCAAATCTACAAGATTTCGGCCTAATGTAAATGTAGTATAAATAAAATTACTTTTTATTAAAACTAAAAATTAACATTTTGATGCAAAATATTGAAACTTTTATGGTTTTATGGTACAGAAGAGCGACAATAGCAGTTTTAAAAGTAAAAGAGGATTAAGATAACAAACAAAGGTATAGAGGCGATTTGGCGAAGTAATTTCCAGCCTTATACAACTAAATTAAACAAACTGCCTGTTTGTAGAACGCGAGCCCAAAAGTTACTCGTTCAACTTACATTTAAAACAAAAACAAAATTTCGAAATTTGTTTTTGTTTTAAATGTAATTTAAACGAGTCACTTTTGTGCTCGCGTTCTACAAACAGGCAGTAAATTAAAGCATTATTCGTTACGGTTTTATGCTAAGTTCACACTTAGGTTTTTAAATGCAAAATGTTGATTAAGCTAATCAAAGCCGTTCACATTACATTTGAGGTGATTAAGATGACAGATGATTAAGAAAAAAAAACACAACAAACAAATTTATATTTCTTTAAAGTATTAAAAATTGATAAAAACACTTTTATAAAATTGTGAAAATTTATGAATTATTTAAGGAAAAAAATAAAAACATTAAGCAGAAATCGAGGCCAGTTGTACACGATCATGTTGGCGATTCTACATTTGAGGTATGTTCAGTAGATTCTATGTGATTTATGAAGTGATTTAGTTGTAATCATGTTAGTTTGAAGTGATTAACAAATCACTTGAATGTATGGGTAATCATCTCGATTTTGAAGTGATTAGAGCTTAATCAAGTTCGAACTGCTTAAACGCGTTTAAGAAGCCAAATGTGAACATACTATAAGACGCAAGCAATAAAGTGTTTTTAGACAGTGGATCTATTGTAAATTATAGATCTTCACGAAACTTAGTTATATGATTTCTAGGCATATAAATTGAGTTTGTGCAAAATTTAACGATATAAGATGCATTCTGGCACCAATTTACGTTAGTTTTTGTAACAGAAGTATCGATTTTTTCGGGAGGTTGTTTCACATTTCGATCTTTTCCTACTGAACCAAAAGTGATGAATTTCAATCCAAACTGCAGATAATCGGGTGTGTTCTAGAATCCGAATTCACTCGAAAGTGGATTACTTCAGCATTTTTTGTGTTCTGCAATTCACCTTCACATGTTTTTATTCGTTAAATTAGAGTAGTAAGGGGTTAGCGAAAGCAAAACGAATCGACTTATATTTTTAGCAAAAACATAATTTTGGTTTTTAGTTTAAAATATTTTTTTTTTTTTTTTTTTTTTTTTTTTTTTTTTAAATTCCCTAAGCTAATCCCGTGAAGCTCTACGCTTGTCTGCAGGAACGAAACCAGAGTCTCTGGCGGAAATCGAACCCGCAACCCCGGCGCTGATAGACTACCTCACTACCAGCTAGCCTACCGGGGCAATTTAATGAAAACAATATGTATTTTTACACAAATAGAATTTTTGCCATTCCTTATAGTTTTAGGGACTTTTAATCCATTTTATGGCTTGTTTGAAATATTAAAAATTTTCGCGAATTTTTGCTTTTTTTTAATTTTTTTTAATTTTTTTTTATTTTTTTCGACATTCTGTTTTTTAACCGCTTTAGCCATCTTAAATAAATTTTTGGGTTTGCTTCCAAGTTTGCAATTTTTCGCGATAGATGGCAATTGTTTCCTCTGATTCTTTACAGCTTTAACGATTTTATTTATTTATTTATTCCCTTTATTTATGCAATATTAAGCCTTAGAGGCCAAAATAACAATATTACATGTTCATATATCCTGAGAAATTTTACAACAAATTATATCTACATATATAAAAGAGTTGTGTGAGTGACAGACTGACTGACTCATTCATCATCGCCCAGCCCAAACCGATGACCCTGGTAAAAAAGGCAAAAACGGGAAAATTCGGTGACCTTATATCTCCAAACTAAAAGAAATGCAAAATAAATGTAATACTTATCGTTGTTCTTTAGAAAAATATGCGGACAGGTGTCTGGTACTTTTTTGAAATACGGCCCTATTAGGGAGTAAACGGGTAAAATATGAATTTAAGTACTTTTTTTCCACCCCATCTATCTTTTGAACCAATAAACATAGAAACAAAGTTAATACCACATTCGAAACTTATTTTTGGTACTTTTTTTACAAAACATTTTCCTCCATTCATTGACATATTCGTACTAAATTATGGGCTGCCAATACAATATTGAAATTTTTGATACTTTAATAGGGGAAAAATATACTACCCAAAAAAGGAAATACGGGAAATTTGATATTTTTCTTTAGCTTTTTGTTTCTACTAGAGTAGCGAGTTAAATGCTAGAATTTAAACAAGTTTAAACCTAGAAAAATAAACTTTGGCATAAAAATATGTCCACGAAGAAAAAGCAGACGCTAACGAAGTAGCGGGTGTATGCTAGTATAATATATATGTAATACATATTATATACACTTATAATAATAATAATAAAAAATTAAACAATAATCAAAAAACAACATATCATAGTTGATGGTTAATGGCTCCCCAGCCGCAAAAAAAAAAATAATAAAGAGAAAAAAAAGAAAAGAAAAAAATCCTAAAAAGGTCGAGACAGTAACAAACTAAGAGGAAAATAGCACAACCAAATAAGTTAAAATGGAAATACAATTAACGCAAAGTTTAAAAAATATATAACTTTGTTATCATGCCGCTATTAACAAATTTTTGCGAATTTCCGTTAATTTAGCCATTTTTTTATCGAATTTTTGCCATTCCTTATGGTTTTAGGGACTTTTAATCAATTTTATGGCTTGTTTGAAATATTAAAAGTGATGGCAATTTTTGCAATTTTCGTGTATCTTTGTTGCTCTTTTCAGCAATCGTCGCCATTATTAAGATAGTCCCATATCAGAGAAGCAAGCCGTAACGGCGCGGCTGACGGCTAGCCGCTCATGAATATTTTTTTTTAGTCGGCAAAAATTTCGGCGCAAAGCAGTTCAGCCGCCGCCGCCGAATATTTTTGGTCCTTAGCCGCCGCCGAAATTTTTTAATTGACTTGCTTCTCTGTCCCATATTTAAACCGTAGTCTCCTATTATAGGGCACTATCAAAGAAAACATCATTAATTTTTTTTTTTTAACAAGAACTTCGAATACACAAAAACATGCAGATTTCAGAACACCAATTTCTGAATTATGCGGATTCAAAAATTTTTTCGTTTTCAATACGAGTCGATAATTAGAACACACCTGATAGTAATGAAATTTGGTGTTAACGTTTTTATTGACATAAGAGGTGGAAAGAATCGGTTGATAATTTCACATAGCCCCCATGAAAACTTATTTCTGGAGAAGAGTCCTTGTGCCCATAGACAATCTATTATCACCTTACCAAATGTTATTGTAATCGATCCATAGCTCTTATACAAATACCACTTCTGTAAATAGCTTTTAATGTCATAATAATCTTATAAATGTTGGTTTTGGCAAAAATTTCTATAATAGCTTGTATGTCGTGTCAAAATTTTGTCTTGGTAGGCCGAGAATTGGTTCTAGGTCACTTGCTACAATCACTTCAAGACGAAAAAATCTCATAAAGATGTCGATGTCGGTAAATTATTCGGCACTCTTAAATTTATTATATAATTTTATTTTGGCGGGTCCATGATTGTCCACTGACCTCAAACTGGTACACTCTCGAAAATTGATCTATTTATATAGAAACGCCATGCTTGCAATGCATAATTCGTAACATAGGCTCATATTACACCCATATTAAATAAATTACCTATTTACTAGAGTTGTCAACCGATTAAGAATAATTCGATTAATCGATCAAACAAAACCAAACTCTTTTTCGAATACATTTAAAATGGCGATTTTCGAATAACGATTTAATTGATTAATTAATGTCGATTATTTGAACAATTTTTTTATTAATAAATGTATTAAATAAAAGCTTAGAATTTGATTTGTTCTCATACGTTTTTAGTGATTTTATACAAAATGTAGGAAAGTTAGGGGTTTTCAATTTTGGGTGAAAAACTTAGAAATAATCAAAAAGCTGAAAAAATAAAGAATTGATTTACATATATAAATCATATCATGAAAGTAGAAAATGTTGTTATTGTATTATCCTTTATTTAAATTATATATATTTTTACCATTTGCGTAAGTGTCACAATATTACCATTGAAAACGATGTAGTGGAATATAATCCAACGACATCAAAAAATTTCGAACTTGGTCCAATGGAAAGTACATAAAGAGCGACAGTGGTTGCTCTATAGATGAAATTGTATGCAAAAGATAAGCTGAAGATGGCAGGTCTGCCAACACCAATTATGGAATTAATTGTTTTACAATGCCTTCAAGTACATAATACAACCATATGGCGTTGAAATGAAAAGTTTTACGTTTAAAAAAAAAGAAGAATTCATAGCAGATTTTAGTAAAAATAAAGAAGAAAATGAAAGATTTTCTATAGTTGTAGATGAGTGGACGAATGTTACTTATCTAAAATACGTTATTTTTTTGTAAAAATAATTTTTTTTTATTCGTTATTCTCATCGATTAATCGAATAATTTTATAGACATATGGCCAATTTTCGGGACTGATATTAAAACACATTTATGTTCAAAATCGTTTTAAATACAAAATTATCTTTTTCACTAAACACTTAAATAAAACTTAATCACCGATGTGGTACATTAAATTCAACTTAAGTTTCCATTAGAATAACTTACGAGGTGGCCTCAACATGACAACAATACAACAACAACAGGTAAAGCAATAACATTCAGCTGTTTTTTGAGACCACCTTGCAAATAAATAAACTTTTTTATGATAGAAACTAGTAATTATCTCCTTTCGTAGGTTACTTTATATTCGAAAAATAAAAAAATGTCTTTTTTATGATATTTTTTTGTATTTAGTAGTGCTGCCATACTTTTATCTTAAGTAATAAAAAAAGACTTTTAAAATAAAACTCAAAAAATCAATCTGTATGTATTTAAATACGATTTAAGTTTAAATGAAAATTAACTTAATATAAACTTAAATACTATCCTGAAAATTGGGCATTAATCGTTTGATCGAACGAACAAAAACAATTACATATTTGAATTATTCGAACAAAGTTGAAATGCGAATAATTGACAACTCTACTATTTACTTAAGAAAAATGAATTTTGTAACATCTTGAAAACTACTTACCGCGCTAAAAAGATAACACAAAATAATATTTTTTAAAAAGATTGATTAAATTAGCTATCTAAGCTACTTGGGACAAATTTTGCTTACATCAATAGGTAATAAGTTACATGGATGAGAAAAAAACACCTGTATGGCCAAAATTTCAAACTTTGACCCCTTATAACCCAGAAACTTTTTGAGCGATCTTGTTGAAAATTTGTATCTAAACTATTATCTAATAGTACTTAACTTGGTGTAAATTACATCCAAATCAAAAGACATCGATTTCAAAATTGGGTCACTTGACATTAAATCCCCCTTTTTTATATATATAAAACGTAAATAAAATGTTTGGTATTTTGTTGTTATTTCCTTAATTATTTTCTAAAATATTGATTTTAGCAAAAAACTTTCTTGGAGGCTTATGTTGTTGACTAGAAGAGCTAAAATATCATATTCTTGTAAAATATTGTTTTTAGAAGATAGTTATACGCAAACAAATTACATTTGAATAAATGGCTTGATGGCAAACTGAGGGGCGGACGCCCTCCCTAAAACACCACTTATCGTTACGAAATTTATTTGTATATTTTTTTTTTTACATAAAACTGAACCGATTTGGGGGGGGGGGGGGGGAGAATATAAGAAATAAGTTCTATTTTTACTTTTTTTTATGTACATAGTGTATACATATGTATAAGGAAAATAAGGGGGGAATGTAAACAATAACTATATCTGGATGTTTTTTGTTTTTGAAATTGTTTTTCTTTAATTACTTGATTCTTATTTCGTTGCTTTCGCTGATATGCTTTGTGGATATAAACTGAAATTTTTAAGGATTGCATCGTATACCCATAACCGTAATTGTACTATTGTATATAAATTTTATAGTCTTTATAGAATGATATAACTTAGTTTATATACGAACGTTGTTATACTATTTTTAAGACTTAATGTATGAAATATTCCAGTAATGCGCTTTGGCCTTGAAGGCTTTTTGTATTACAAGCAATAAAATAAATAAATAAAAAAAAAATAACGGCCACCCTAATATACATATTTCTGGTTTTTATAAACCCATGTTAGATCTTACTAAGCTATCCACTTTGGGGCCCGGTTATTATTGTTATTTTATTACTACTATTGTATTAAGCTGGGGAGCCAACTCGTAAATAATTGTAAATAATAGTTATGCAGTTCAATTATGAATACAAATTCCCCTTTCCCCTTTTCCCATTTTTACAATTGAATTTACATAGGAAAAATGGGAGAAGGGAGAAAACTCCCGGGGAATTTTTATTCATAATTGGGCCGATATTGTAAGTATAAATTTATTTTTTATTAATTGTGCTTTAATTCAGAATTGGCAATTGCAATTGTTATATATAATTTTTGGCCTCCTAGGCTTTTTATATTAAAATAAATAAATAAATACATAGGTACGTTGTGTCGCGACAATTTTTTACATCACAATTTTTAAAATTTTCTGTTTAATCAATTACATATGAGTGTAATCTTAAAAAAATTACTTTGTTTATAGGATTATGACTACTATGATCGTAGATTCGAAGACACGCGTGATTTATTCGAACGTCGTTATCAGGGATCGCGTATGCGTGATTTTCCACCACCACCATTATCGAGACGTGATCCAATGCCTTTACCACCACCGTTAAGTGGCAGCCTTAGAGGTGGTAGCTTATCACGTGGCTATGATAGCATGTTTAGTAGACGATCACCACCACCATCTCGAGGCAGCAATGGCATGGGTCGTTATGGCGGGTTAGTAACATAAACTAAAATGTTAATCCCCATCAATAATTATTAATAAATTTGATTTATTTTTCTTGCAGTTATGAAGATTTCAGTCGTGATTCATTTGACGATCGTATGATGTCGTCGCGTAATATGCGCGGTCCGTCCCCTCCCGGTCGCCGTTATGCACCGTACTGAGATGAACTGTACTCGTATTATATAAATAGTGGCTTCAAAACCAACATCCATAATGCACGACACTGAGTTTGTGGTTTTAGAAAAGAAAGAGAAATAGAGAAAGACACAACAAAAACATTTTTTTTACCAATTTAATACTTATTGCATATTAATCTTTAGGTTTTGCCTGATTTCATCTATGAATAAGTGCAGCGTAATAATTTTTTTAAGTACTAAAATATTCACTCATAAAAAATATTTTAGATTTTTGAAAATTCGTTTCATGCACCTGAAATATTTTTTTATGAATAAAACCTTTATATGTTTTGCAAATATTAGAAATATTAACAATTTTATAACTTCCGTCTAAACATTTTTTTCTTTACTTAATGTAGGTAGTTCTTATCTCTAAAACCCAAAGTATTGTCTTTATATCCTATATTTTTCTTTCTTTAGTTTGTAGTTTTCTAAATTTATATTATATAAATATATATAATACATATTTTCTTACAGATTTCCGAATTGGTTTTTAGAAATTCTTAAACATTGATAAAATTCTTTGTAAAAAGAATTTTATTTTGCAATTAGTGTAACACTATTTTTAAATTCCAGAAAAACAACAAATATTTCTCAAAGACAAATTAAAAAAATACAAATTAAGAATTGCATTAAATAAAAATACACAAAAGCATTTTTGTGAAGAAAAATTCAAAACGAGATTTCTTTTTTTAGAATTAAAAACTTTCAAGATTTTTTTTTTTTGGAATTTTTCATACCAAACTTGCGGCCGAACTTTTTTTTTTATTGAATATAAACAATTTAAGTCAAAGTTTTTCTTGAGATTCAAAAAATTAATTAACAAGGTTTCGTTTAAATGTGCTAAATTCCCATTTCATACAATTGATAAACTGAAATTTTTTGTTGATGGGATAAGCTATTCCTATGCGCATTTCACTGATTGCTTAGGCCAGATCGCCAGGAAACTTAATCCAAAGATTCTAGAAAAACTAAAGATATTATACAAATAAATATAATTCTTTGATAACTAATATGCATGTGGGAGTGTTAATAAAACTGAACTGGCTCATTGTAGAAAAAACCAAAAACAAAATTATCGGGCATGTTCTAGAAATGGAAATGAAGTGGATTTAAAATTAAGCAAATTTTAAAAATACCCTGTACAAATATTTCATTTTATCTATTTCATTTTGTAAGCACCAATTAGCTGTACCAGAACAACTCTTAAAACCTTCTCTTTATGGATGGTAAATTTACGTTTGTCAGTGAACTTATCAAGGGATTCCTCTATTTTAGATACTTCACATTCCATTCCGTAAGTATGTGTTCAACGGAAAGTATGACGTTGCAGAAAGAACATCTTGCCCGATATGTGCCATTCACCCCTATCGTGAATAACAAGTGGAATTTTTGTTCCATTTTCATTCCCCTCGAAGGGGAAAAAGCAATCGCGAATCTTATGTGAAAAATTTTTCACGCTATCAGTTTCAGTGAATGTAAAAAAGAAGAAAAATATAAAAAATTAAATATCAATGAAATTTTTGTTCAAAATGTACACGTATATATTTTAAAGAAAAGTTCAAATAATAAGGCAAAATATTTAGTATTGGAGGAATAGTTTGATTACAACGTTAGTTTTTTGCACTTTTTAAATATTATGTACATACAAAAATATTTTCCAAAATTCTGCCACCACGTCTTTCGAAAGCTTCACAAATCCGCAGGCAATCAATGGACTTGTTGTTTTGCATTTTGTTAACCAATATATCGATATGTGCCTTATTAACGGATCTTGCCCTTAATATTCGGTTTATAGGAGAAATTACTTACATACATGTCCTGTTCCCTAAGAAAAATGAAGTGAGCAAATCTAAGGAAAATGTGACCAAATTACGAGGGAAAAATCTTTTCACGATAAGGGGAATTATTTCCCGTAAACATTTTTTCACGTTATTATTCCCATTTGAATTACCTTTTTTTCATGATCGCAAATATGTGAAAAAGGGAATAATTACGAGGGGAAAATTATTCACGATAGGGGTGATTGTGTCTCATTTGACGAATTTACGCAATGAATTCTTGGCGAAGAATTCGTCGTACTAAGCGAAGTTTGTCGTTCGTCCCAGCTGTGTTTATACCATATGGCATTAATATATTTTTCTTAAGAAGTATTTTCGAGATTTTTGCTAACAACCTGCTTTTTTGCAGTTTATTTTGTAATTTGCAAAAATCTTGAGAATTAATTTGATTTTGAAAAGAAACGTAGATCAGTTGGCGAGTTAACAGTAAAAAGCAGACTTTTCGCCAATATATCAAAAACTCTTCTTAAGGAAAATAAACAAAACATCTAATTTTTGAGGTTTATAGAAAAAAGTTGAAAATTTGTGAACCAGTCTTTTAAAGCATAGAGCATAAATTCAATACAATAGTATTGGAAATTAAATATTTTTATGCTATACAGTTATTTTAAATCTCATCTGCCTCTTAAAATCACACGTGTGATATTGTGATGTACCGTTATTGTTTTTCGGTGAGATCTTCAAATGCCGAAACTGAGAAACACAAAAACGGTATGATTTTCAGTTCAGCACAAAATCACACATGTGATTTTAAAAGTACGTGATTTGGGAATTGCTTCTTCGGGCGGATTGAATTCCTCAGCATCTTTGATGTTTCTAATAGTTACGTTTTGGCTAGCAGCTTAATGAGAAAAAGCTCCAAGTCCAAAAAAGCTTTTATCTCGGCAAATACTTTTTTTCCATTTTGCTTCTACGAACATGTAAAACAAAGAATAACCGAAAAAAATTGCGCTTACAGTATTCAAAAATGTTTACGCAAAAAAAAGTTTGATTGTTTTTTGTCTCATCTGTGAAATTTGCATGTTATGTAAGCAATATGTGATATGTATGTTTTAGTTTCTAGAACTTAAGGCTCAGTCAAATAAATTCTGGGGACTTATTCTGGCAGTCGTGTTCGAATACTTTTTCGATTCGATATCAATTTTATTTCTAATTCTTTTAGTCGATACTTAACGAATCGAAATTATTTTTCCGTGTTGTGAAAACTCAAATAAATGCTTTACAACACTGAAAAATAATTTCGATTCGTTCATAATTGGACCATGATGTGCGTTTTATCAACAGGACATTTATTAGGACATTTATTAGAATAAATTGACTATTCTATAACTATTCAGTAAAATAAAAAATTCAAAATTCGAAAACAAAATGATCTTTTAGCCGTCCAAACATTATTTTAAAACTGCACAGTAGTTTTTTCGATATCGTTAAATTTTGAGCAAAATAAAAAATAAATTTTTATTTTCATGAACGCGCCAGTATTCTAAAGGAATCAAGCCCTTTTTCATTGAAATTTCTGCACAACTTTTGATTTTATTCACAGTATAGGGATATATAGATTTAGGGGGTTTTATTTTATTTAGGGGAAAATTTAGGAGTACAAAATGTAGGGGGCATACATTTGTATTTAGGGTTTTATAAGGGGTTCCTTTTATTTGCTTGTCTGTACAAAACAATACATTTGTACTTTATTTTACAGCTTGTTTATGGTTGAGCAAAAATAGCTAGACATAGCTAGATTCCCGCTATACGCATCTGAAAATCGCTAGACTTCAAGGTCAAATAGCTAACTTACCATCTTTGAATATAAAAACTGAAAGTACCATATTTTGCAACGGCTTAAGATAGTCCTCGAGGTAGATAATGATCATCATCACATCAGGAAGAACTATGGCAATGTTAAAAAAAATTAACTAGAAATCTCAATCAAATTCAATTTCACCCGAATTTGATTTCCAGAACAGTGCCGATTATTTAAGAATCGAACTAGCTTTTTGGGCGGTCCAACAAAACGGCGTAATAATTTATTGGTAAATAAAAGAAAATCGCATTTTTTAGTTGATAAGTATTTGCTTTTCAAATGTATTTTGTTTTTCAAATGATTAAACCTTAAATTATTAACGAAATATATAAAGGTATGTTGTAATATAATAAAAAATAACGTAAAGTATATATAAAAAACGATATTTATATAAGAAAAGGGAAAACATTTTGTTTATAACAGAATAAATAAAATGCAATCGACAATATACATAAAGAAATTAAATAAAAAACCAGCAATGAATTCAAATTTAAAATTCATAGAGAATATAACTCAGAACTGAACTTTAATGTCATTTTAAACCACATAACTCATTTTGATCCACCCCTTTTTTTTTTGAAGGCACACGCGACATTTCTATTGATATACCAGAAAATTCTCAGTTTTGGAAATTTTTTGTGCAAAAGCTTTGCCCAATTCTGTTGGAGCACTAAATGCAATTTTATTCAATGACACCTCTTCACCAAATATTGTATTTAATTGCACTGCTTGTATTAGTTTGGAACCAATATGAAAACGACGATGCAAAGGAGAAACCCAGATTCTAGAGATGCCGCATCTAAAACAATTTTTTAAAGGAAAATTTTTTTATGTGAAACATTGTTGAACTTTTTGTACTCACTTAGCATCGAATTGTTCTTCCGTACAGCAATCGATACCGTTTAAACACATATACTTATTAGCCTTATTCAGCGGCTGTACCAGACATAAACCAACAATTTGCATCTTTCGGACTGCAAAATAGGCAACGAAAGTTTTTGGCACGATATACGAGGAAAAGCCCAACTCTTTATCGACAATTTTTAAAATATCCATAAGACGTTCACGCCGTTTGTGTGGAGATGTCTCAGTTAAACGTATAATACGACCATCGGGACCCCATTCTGGATAGATAGCGACAATATCCTCATCAATCCAACCCTTAAAACGTAAAATATGCAAAGAAGCATGAAAATCTCGGTGTAGTTTTTCTTCTTCTGGTTCGTGAACAGTATAGACCAAACCGCATTGTTTACACTGATGGGCACCGAACGCCTTTTGGCCGGCATCAATTTGATATTGATTAGTGCCATAGCCAGCATTCCAGGAACGTTGTTGCTGTTTGCGACGTGTATAGGGTTGGGGCAGCGGTTGACAACCGCCAGGATAAAAAACTGGAAACAGTTTCTGCTGCTGTTGTTCAGACAGGTTTTTAGTTTCTAGGGAAGTGGTGTTTGTTGCAGTAACTGAAGAAGATGAAGTAGTTATAGCCGTTTGTAAGTTTTGTTCAGGTAATGTGGCAATATCGTTTGTAGCATTTTCATAAGAAAACACTGTTTTATTATTATTATTTGTACTTAAATTGAAATTAATTTTATCTTGGGGCAATAAGTTACTACCGGCTAAATTGTTATCCTGTTGAGTTGTATTTTCAACATATTGGCTGTTTACATATTGTGACAATATCGATGCTGCCTCGGTTTTTCTTTGATTATAATCAGCTATTAAGATATCGAAATTCTCTTCAGTGCAAATATTATTTTCCAAAAGAAAATCCAAAAAATTGTGTTGCTGTTCTATCACCTCAGGATCTGTGGTATTATAGGGTATTCTTTGACGAAAATCTGTATTTTGATGATCGGTAACAACTATAACCAAATCATCAACAATTCTTTCAGCGTCAGGCTTATGATTATCGGGATCGGCTATAAATATATTGAAATTCTCTTCGGTACATATATTATTGGTAATCAAAAAGTCCAATAGTAAATGTTGGCGTTCGATAATTTCAGGATCTGTTGTATTGTACGGTAATCTTTTTCGAAATTCGTTAAAATCTTGATTGTCTTGCAAAACAATATCATCGATTAAATTTGATGATTCTTCATCATGCATAAGGGCTAATTGCTGATCAATTTCATCTAAAAATAATTTATTATTATCGTTGGCGTTCGTATTTTGAGCATCATCCCCATTATCATCATCAATTATGTCACCAAAGGCAGTGTCATCTAAATTACGTAATATGGCATCAACTGTAGCTTGTTCATCGGAGAATTCGTTAGCAACTAAACAAAAACGATAAAAAAGAGTAATAATAAATACAAGCGTTTAAATGATTTTGAATATTACCTTTAATAAAACTTAAAAAAATTAAGTTAGCACAATAGCTTTTAAACTTAATCTACGCTTTGATTTAAATTAACGTAAAACGTTTAAATAATCAAATTATAATAATGTTAATTAAGCCTTTAGACAATTGAAACATGTCAGATCAACCTGTTCGTGCACGTGGGTTCAATCCCAGCGTCAGTCAAGAATGAAAAGTTATCAATAAATTTTAATTCAATTCCTTTCTACACAAAATAGTTTAATAAAAATTAAATTTAATGAACTTTAGCCTGATTAAACATTAGGATTAATAATCAAAATATTAAAAAATATGTAACCTTTGAAATAGTAAGATTATTTTAGATTTTTTTGATTTGTTTTAAGGAACGAAATCTCAAATAATCGTGATTTTTTTAAATTATTTTTAATCGTATATACATATTTTTTTTTTATTGAATCTTTCTTTTCGAAAATTCCAATATGTATTCAAAGCTTAATCCTAATTATTAAATATCAATACAAAGAAAGCCTTCATGGCCATTAAATGTGTATTGTACAATTATTAACTATGTTTTAGAAAAGATATAACAAAAATAATATGAAGTAAAGTAAAAAAAAAACAAAATATGTTAATACATAAATCGATAAATTTGGCTCCCCAGCCTATATATATGTATTGTCGAAAATTATGAGCATATAAAATTATAAATAAAAAACTTATTCCCATAGCCAAGGGTATACAAGAAAACAAGAATCGTATATAATTTTTAACTTTTATTAAATAGAGTCGTTAGTTATAATTTATAATAAACGATAATGGTCTATAAAGGCTAGGTTAATGTAAGATAATAAATAATCTAATTACTAATCATTACAATTAAATAATAAATATGTAAATTTTAGCCAAGGTTGGATACCGAAACGAATTCGGTATTTAACTTTTTTTATTTCGGTGTCGGTATCAGTATTTTAATTTTATCGGTATGAACCAAGGCGAATTCAACAAGCTAAACTCGTCGCTACAACAATTACAACTCTAACAAAAATAACAGGCATTTTGTCAGTGTAACAAATCAAATTTGTCAAAATAGTTGTTTACAAAAAGTTTGACTAAAAAGTAAACAATACAAATTTTTATTGATATATATTTAAAGTTGTGTGTTTATGAACCGATCTCAACAAAATTTAATGGATTCTGTGTTTTTGAAGATTTAATGAGAATCGGTGCATTCCAAAATATAAATTTTAAAGGCACGTTGTTTCACATTTGGTTCTTTGACTCGTTTCCTACTAAACCGATTGTGGTGGAGTTCAATTCCGAAATGCTTATTGTTCTTTTCTTTTGAGTTTTTTGTAAGTGAGAGTGTTTTGAACTAATAATAATGCTCAAAGACCCAACATATGCATACAAATTGGAAACAAATCTAGCTTACCAACGCAGCTTCAAATAAAAAAAGGACATAGAGGAATAGAAAATTGAAAACTAAATACAAATTAAATGGCAAAATTCTAGAAAACGCATAGTTTCCGAGTAATGAACTTTTGAAGTTTTCATATTGTTACGAAAGTAACTTTAGTTAAGAATTAGTTGTAATTATTGGTTAAGAATTGGTTATAATTGTTGGTTATCTTGTATTTATTAGTTATCTTGTATTTATTAGTTATCTTGTATTCATAAGTAATTTTATTGGTTTACATCGTTTTTGTTATAATTTAGTACACTTCAATCCCAATGTGCAGAAAGCCCTAGAAATGACCGTTAAAAAAGCTTCAGTATAAAAGGTAAAATTATGTAAACAAAAGTGCTACCATAAATCAAATTAAACTGTGGTGAATAGAAAAGCCTCGAACCTTCGAAAAACATTTCGAATGTTCTAGACAACCAAATTGCAGTATAAATACTAGCGGCGAGTAGCAGAACAGATTCATTCTAAGTTCAGACTTTGTCAATAACGTATAACGCTGAGAAAATTATAGTTGGTTGTGAATAAAAGCTATAAATTACGGTTGTTAAAAAGACTTTGTACTAAATAAAGTTGTGTTAATTGTAAACAGTGTTAAAAGTGTTTGTGTTTTATTTATTTTATTAAAGTTGCAATAAAGAACTCGAAACGGTTTATTATAAAGGAAATAAACCAAAACGTTATTGAAAGGCAGTAACGTAACAATATGAATTTGCGATTTTCGACTACATTTCTAAACGTATGTGGGTAATATTGCTGTCTTTTGAAAGCTTTTGAACAGATCTTTCTGAAAATGTAAAATTTATTAAAAACTTTTTAACTCTAGCTCCTCATACAGTTTTTACAAAATTGTATATCAAAATGTTACGGAAGTGCACTAGGAAACAAAAATTTATTCAAATAAACCCCATCTTTGCTACATACACTGCATACACGCATTTTACTTCTTTTTTTTTATTCAATCTTCTATACATGTATATAAAAGAAAGTGGCGTTAGTTACTACGTTTATAACTAAAGAACGGCTGGACCGATTTCGATGATTCGTACCAATTCGGAATGGTCTCTGACCAAGTAAGAAGAATCTAAAATAGGTGGCGCCATTGAAAATTACTCAGTATGAATTAAATCGTAAACTCTGCATTTGACGATGCTATGATCTTTAGCAAAGTTGTTGAGCATGAGCCGGCGAAGGTTTATAAGTTGATATGACCAATTTCATACAGGATTTCACCAGTATTTAATTTTTTATTATAATTTGGAAAATCCCGAGCAACGCCGGGACCAAACAACTAGTTTTATATATAATTTGCTTTTGATTTGTTTTTTTTTTTCGCAAATTTAAACAATCACAATTTTTTGAAAATGAGAAACAAAAAAATTAAAAAAAGAAAATTATTGACAAGTTGGATTTTACAGCTCACGAACAGATGTTCTAAAGAGTTTACCTTGTTGAATTCGCCTTGGTATGAACCGAACAAAAAAAAAAAAATAAAATTTTTTAAAAAAATAAAAATATATATGGGCATTTCCCCAGAATGGTCTACCAGGATGAAAAAATAAAATGTTGATAATCTTTGTCTTTTATTGTTTATTATTATAAAAAAAGTCTATGTTGTTTTAAAAGAATGGTTTCATAGCATATCTCAGCTGTTTTACTTGAGGAAATTGCACTGGAAACTGGAAAATTTTATATTTTCTACTTCTAAAGACATTTTTATATACTTATTTTAAATGCAAAAAATATGTTATGTTTACACTCTTTCTTCATAATCTCTCCATTACAATCAGTTGTAAAAGGAGTATTGTTTTTTTGTTAAGGAAATTTAAGGATATTTATGGGAAAATGCATGCTAATAATAAAAAAACATATGGAAAAATCGTACGTTCGCGACCGGTACATAAGCCAATTAAACAAAAACCAAGAGAGATATTGTATTTTGTAAATGCTGGATGGAGACCTACATTAATACACTTTCAAAATAAATTAACCACTTTTGAATATTCCGTTCCATTACGCAGATTTTTACATTTCACTACTGGGGGGTTATTATGTAATTCGATTCGAAACGAAAATACTTTCGAAAGAAATTTCCGTATCGAAAATGAAATGGTATTTTCTAATCCGTTCGAAAGCCCCACAGATTTGTATTTGTTAAAAAAAGGGAAAAACAAAGTGCTGCCAAATTTAAAGCCGATAAATTTGACAGTACCTGTCAATATTGACAGAAATTTTTTGAAAAACAAGCGTTAATAAAAAAACGTTAAATTTTCCGCAAAATGTAAATATAAGTGAAAACTTCAAAACAAAATAAAATAACAAATAACACTACGTGACAATTTTTTGACCAAATGAATTTTACACCTAATCTTTATGTAAAATTTTCCGCTGAATCCGAATATGAAGTCAGAATTGTCAAAAGTAGAACAGTTTTTGAGATATTCTAAAATAACCGTTATTTGTGTTTTTAAAAAAGATGCTGTGACTGAAATGCAAATAGGTATCTTCAAAAATGTTAAACGGATTATGTAATTCTTTCTTTCTAGTGAAAGGTTATAAAATTTCTAAAATAACCATGGATTGCTGACTTCATATTTGGATTCAGCGGAAAATTTTACATAGACTAGCTGTCAGATTCATTTGGTCACGACTTTGTTGAAATTTTGTCACGTAGTGTAATTATTTATAAAAATATAACGGTCTAAGAACATTAATTCTGTTCCATTGTGGTTGGAAGATAGCGATAAAGAAAGTGATGCAATTGCAGAAAGAGTACAACGAAAAATAATACGAGATACATCCGACATTATGAGCCTTGATAATAGTACGTAAGAAAGATTTTTAATTATCAAATTTAATTATAAAAATACTATTTTTAGTTTCGTGAAAAACTTTCGGCTTAATAAAAATTCATTTATGTATGTAAACAATTGTATATACATATGTAGGGTGATTTAAAGCCACCTGAAAGATCGACAGTCATTGCACCTTGTTTGGTACAAGGTGGATACCAACATCAGATTGACCAATATCGTCTTGTAGGACTTTCACACTCATCAATTTCCATATGCTTATCTGAGGTATGCGAAATAATCGAACAAAATATTTGTCCGAAGCATGTTATCTTTGAAATGACTGAAGAAAAAAAGATGGAGGCGAAAAGATGGTTTTTTTTAATAAATGTGGAATACCTGGAGTAATTGGCCAAGTAACGATGAGCATTTATACTTCAACTCTTCTCATACCTAGTAACATAGCACATTTGTAAAAATAGTTAATACAAAATCGATTAAATGAAAACTCACTTTTTTCCACTTTTTCAATTCACGATACTGTGGACCAACCGCATCTTAATCCTTTGATAGTCTTTGCCACAAATCCTTCGACTTGCTTTTAGCATTTGCAACATTGAGGTGCCCCTTAGTTCAATATGCATGTGCAATTATAAAATCAACCATCACCATATTCTGTCTTGGTTTTGTAAACATTGCTTTGTTTAAGCTTTCCCTAAACACAACCCAAATTTAATAAAATTACTATGTATAAAAATTTTCAGACTAAAAACAAGGAGTTGTGACAACAAACACAGTATAAATTGTGATTTCAAGTCACTCACAGTTCTGAATATAGATTAAATCGTATGTTTTAAATTATATTTTACACTTTTTGTAAAAAGTTTTATTTAATTACTTACATTTTTAAATTTTTTATTGTTTTCGCAAGCACAGCACCTTTCGAATAATTTACGAAACATTTAAATGAACTGACATTTGCTTTCGTATTATATAGTTGCAATTGTAAAAGGGTAATTTATAATTTACGAAAAGGGGTAAAAAAAATCGTAAATCTTTTCTTTCGAATCGTATTACATAATAACCCCCCAGACCTAAAGCAGCATGTACACGACATGTTTTTTACATCTGACTTGTCAACTTTCCCACTGCAAAATACATACATGTCGTGTGTTACCTTTATAACATTGCTTCTGTAAAAGTCAAAATTTTTTCTATTTTCTTCTGACAAACCATCTTACATCAGCTGTGTCAGAAATCTATACCAGAAAGAAACCGGCCGCGGCGTTTCAGTATTGAAGGAATTATTAGCCGTTTGAAGTTAATATTTTACAATACCGATATATGTATGATCATTTCACCATTTTATAGAAATTATGTACATATTAAAAAAAAAAACGTTTCATTATAATAACCTAAATTGGTATCTTCGAATTTAAAGAAAGAAATGTTAAAATGGCTGAACTCTTTTACGGCGCAAATAAACATTTTTTTGAAACCGCTATTTTGAAACCAAGAACTACTTTGGTTTCTGCAATAATTATGCGAAAAAAAAAACAGATACACTGTCAATACAAATTACATGTACGTTTGTGACCGAATATTATAAACCTTATATAAAGGCCCAAACATAATATGCATAGCCTTGCTTAACCTACTGTCAAAAAGTAACAAAATAAAATCAAAAAAAAAAACATTTGATTCCGTACGGAATGTGCGATCAGTTTCGCACTTTGCTTAAGCAAATGACGGTTTCATAAAACTTAACAAACATTTTCTTTAAGTTCAATATGGTTTGCCTCATAAACACATTATGGTTGCACCTTAAAACAGCAATTTTAACAGACATGCACAATTACATGTCACTTGCAAATTTAACAAGTCAGATGTAAAAAATGCCGTCTATATGATCCCTAACAAATATTTGACGAAAAAAACCAAAAAGAGCGTGACCAAAAAATTGATCAAACTTTAGCTTAATTTTTACCAAATTTTTATTGGTTTACTTAACTTTATTTTTAAGAATTGTATATTCTAGTTTAGAAACTGTTAAGTATGTTCAATCTATTTAACCTTATTTAACAGTTTCAAAATAACATTATACAATTATCATCTAAAAAATAAATTTTAGTAAATAAATAAAAATTGTACTGGTCACGATTTTTTGGATTTTATCGTCAAATATTTGTTAATACGATTTCTGCATGACGTGCTAAATTCCCAATTTTACATATTTGATAAATACACTGAAATTTATTGTTGAGGGAAAGCTAGCTTCTATGCGCATTTCACTGGTTGCTTAGGCCAGCTCATCAGGAAACCTTTTCCTAAGATTTTAGAAAAGCTAAAAATATTATACGAATAAAACCCTGAAGCGAATAAGAATTTTAAACACTCAAGGTCCTACCCGTAAGTAACAATATCAAAGCTCAAACAAAACACCAACAATAAACAGTGAGTTTATCTTTTCTTACATCCCTCTAAACATTTTACCAGAGGAGGAATCAAAAAAGTTACGCTGCTCTTTCAGAAAAGTTACGTTTTTCGTCAAAAGTTACATTTTAAAATATTCCTTGAATACATTTTTGTGATTTAGACATAATAAATATTTGTATTTTATATTTCAGTGATAAAAAGCTAAGACACGAGCTCTATGTTTACATTTGTCCTTCAAGTTGTGCTGAAAAAGGTCAACAAGAAAAAAAAAAGACAAAAATAAAAAACAAAAAAAGTACTTTGGACTTCGAGAAGAATGAAAAACAAAAAGTACGAAAAAAAAACAGAAGTAAGAAAGAACATGTAAACCAATTACAATAGATAATCATTCAAAGCAAATTTCGATCTACCAAAGGTTAAATACAATTTGTTTTAAAGATTTATGTTTGACTATTGACTGCTAGCAGTCGTCGATGGCTGTGAGTGTTGAACGGCAAAACCCTCTGAAGAGATTGAGTGGTTACAATTGAAACATGTAAGGGTAACCTGTCCTGGATTCGAGTCCCGCGGCATTCAAGAATGAAAAATGATCAATAAATTTTAATTATTTTTCATTCTTTCAAATTCTAAAAATTTTTTTAATGTATTTGTTTGAAAGAAAGCGTTTATATATAGGAAATAAGGTCAATTATGGACTATAAGCAATTTTGTAAATATTTTAATGAAAAGTAACATTTAGTGCAAAGACAGTGATAAATAAATTAAATAAACAAAAATTAAATATTTTTAATGAAAAAAAAAACTAATTTAATAAATTTGCCAGTTTTTCGTACTGTTCAGGTGTTCTTGTTATTGACCTGCAATAAATTAAATAAAACTTTCAGGTTTCTGTTATAAGTTACATTCGACCAAAGAATTTCGCTGACTATCGAAAATTGACTATCGAATGTACATTTTGTTTTTGTACCTATTATGCGTCGAAAATTTCGTTGTGCATAGAATTTTCAACGTAAACAAATTTGCTTCCGACGGTGTGACAAGGGGGTGCTGTGATTATACGAAGAAGTTTATTTTTCCGCCTTTGAATTTGTTCGATATCAGAGCCCGAGGCAGTGCCCAATAACTGGATAAAATTCATTTTGGTTATTTTTCTTTTTAAACATTTCAATTTACATATTCATTTTTTTTCTTCAAATAATTCCTAAATTAACTAACTTCCCAATTGTTGTAGCACATGATGGCATTTTTAGATTCATTGATTTGAGTTAAGCCTTTGCCATCATTGTTTTAATAGCGTTTATTGAAATACCACCTTCTGCCACACACTGGGATAATACACTTTTTATGTTTTTAAAAGCATTTTACAGAGGGATTTGAGTCACTTTCAGCATTAAATTTTGATTTCGAAAGTGCCTCTTTAACTTCAACACCTATTTTATATATATTTCTATGATTACTCAAAATAGCCGATGTTGATGATCCTTTGCAAGACAAGACTTTCCGATATTTTAAGCAGTAAGTAATAATTTAGAAGGAATGTATAGGCACACAATATATTAATATCGCTTATGTATTTTTAAATAAACACATAAAAGCATATGTAAAAAATCCTGGAGAATAATTTCTTCAAATAAGAATTCATTTGTAACGGCAATTAACACCTTCCCTCCCGATTTTTTTGTTGCTATTGTATTGCACACAACTCTCTCTATAGTTTCTAAAATTTGATATTTAGAACAAAAAATGTATGTATGTATGTATTACTAAGCCAGGTTTCAGTCAATATCGCTCCTTTATTGCACCATAAGTCATATCCCAAAAAAATTTAGGTGACATAAGCAAAAGTGTTCCTTCATAGCTTCTTTATCAACCCAATTATGAATAACAATTCCCCGGGAGTTTTTTCCCTTCTCCCATTTTTATACCCTCCACCACAATTAGTTGTGAAGAGGGTATACTAAGTTTGTCGTTCCGTGTGAAACTTTTTTATTATTCATCTCAGACCCCATAAAGTATATATATTCCGTCTGTCTGTCCGTCTGTTGAAAACACGCTCACTTTCGAAAAACTCAAAAGAAATAAACAAATTAGGTGTCAAATTGCTTGTAGTTATCCTAAGCAGTTTGGGATTGAATTTCAGCAAAATCGGTTCAGTAGGACCAGAGCTATGAATCAAAATGTGGAACCACCACCTTCAAAAACTTGATAATTTTGTTACAAAAACTAACATAAATGATGCAAAAATGCACGGAATGACATAAGATTTTGCACAAGTCCGTTTTATTCGACTAGAAATGACACTGTAAAATTTCGCGAAGGTCGGCCCATAATTTACCCTAAGCCCCATATAAACACTACTCCCGGAAAACAGTTTAGTACGCCTAAAACCGTAAAAAATAATGCAATCATAACAAATTTTGGCTCGTCACAATTTTATAGGACTATAAATGATACTGTGAAATTTCGTGAAGATCAGTACATAATTTACCCTAGGCCCCATATATGCCCTACTCCCGGAAAACAGTTTAGTCTCCTAAAACCATAATTAATAACAAATCGTCACAGTTTAAGATAATAATAATAAAAAGACATCATACAGATATTACTCCTTAAACATTCGAACTGTCGGTGGAGGGTATCAAAGATTCGGCACAGCCGAATATAGCGCTCTAACTTGTTTCTATTTAAATTCAATGGTAAAAATGGGAAAAGGGAAAAAACTCCCGAGGAATTTTTATTCATAATTGGGCTGTATATGTAAAAAAAAATCAGAATTATATCTGAAACTGAACCGAAGTTATAGCAAAATATAATTGTATTTGTATTCAGGAATATATGTAACAATATTTGAAAATGATTAATATCATGCCTTTTTTTATCCAAATTATTGTTACTTTTTGGCTCCCGCAGAAATATATGTATTGTCTTAAATATGATGACCGTTAATGATAACCTTGGTCCTATAGCTGGGGATACATCAATTTTAAATGAATGGCTTTCTTCTTTGTCCGGAGTCTTAAATATCGGTCATATTAATGCTCAGAGTTTATGTCCTTCCGTATCATCGACTAAACTAGAGGAATTTAAGCACATCTTTCAAGGTTCGTATCTTGACATTATTGGAATCTCTGAGACTTGGTTTAAGCCTCATTTGTTGTCACAATCATTGGCGCTTCCTGGTTATGATCTTGTAAGAAATGATCGGATGAGGGATGCGGGTGTTGATGGGGGTAGTGTTACGATAAGGGGAGGTGGCGTTTGCATTTATATTTCTAATAAACTCCGTTACCGTATTGTTTTTCGTGGTAAACGCGTTGGAGTCTGTGAATCTTTATTTATTGAAATTTTTGGTAATGGAACTTCTGTAATTATTGGTGTTGTTTATCTACCCAGTGGTGACATTAATGCTTTTGAGAGTATTCATTGTGATTTGTTCGATCGGTATACTAATATTGTTATTATGGGCGACTTCAATTATAATCTTTTTGATATGGTCAAGTCTTGTAATTTACGTTCCTTGATTTCGAGATGTGGTCTTCATTGTGTTCATAATTCTCTACCCACTCACTTTTTCTTACCAAATGGTACTACGTCTTTATTAGATTATTTTCTCTTGAGCCAACCTTCTAATGTAGTATATAATAACCAGGTGCAGTTCCCATTTTTCTCATCACACCATAGTTTTATCTTTGCTTCTATTAAATTTTCCTCTCAATTACGCAGTTCCTGGGTTGAATTTAAGAATTATAGACTAATCGATAATGGGGCCTTTACTGAGTATTTTGAACAATTTGATATATCTCCGATTTTTAGTACGAATGATGTTGATTTTCAATTGTCTGCTTTGGACAGTTTAGTGAATGGTCTTCACAATTTAGTTCCGACATCAAGACTTCTACCTAGAACAAATAATTTTGGTTGGATGAATTCTAGGGATATCTTGCAGGCAAGATCTCAAAGGGATCTTGCCTATAGAGCATATCGTCGGGATCGTACTGGTGAGAATTGGAGGATTTACTGCAGGTTACGTAACAGGACTAAATCTGTGATTAGGAAAGCACGTCGAGTATATGGCGAGAGTTTGTTCAATGGGACTGATAATGGTCAATTGTGGAATAGAGTACGTAGGTTGGGATTGGTTGGTAAGGGTGAGGTTGGGGGAAATGAATTGGATGTTGAAGAGGTGGCCCGTATGTTTTCGGGTAATCTTAGCCAAAATGGTGGCGGCGAGGTTGATTGGAATGGTTTTGATGATATTGCCGACTCATTTTCGTTTATCCCGGTTACCGAGTATGATCTTTTAATAACTTTGAATTCTATTCGATCAAATTCAACGGGTCATGATAGAATTCCTGTAAAATTTATTAAGATTATATTTCCTCTTATATCTTCTATTCTTCTTCATCTTGTAAATACTATTTTAACTTGTTCAAAGTTTCCTGTTTCTTGGAAACTTGGAAGAATCGTACCTATTCCTAAGAATGGACATTTTGATAGGGATAACTTACGACCAATATGTATCTTGCCGGTAATGTCTAAGATAATTGAGAATATAATGAAGACGCAGATACTTACTCATTTTGAGGAATCCTCTTTAATTCACCCGAGTCAATTTGCTTTTCAGCGTAATCTTAGCACTACCTCACTACTCTTATCCCTTACGGAGTCAATTAGGAAAAAAATAGATAGTAACAAGAGTTGCACTTTGGTTTCTTTGGACCTTAGTAAGGCTTTTGATCGTATTAACCATTCCATTCTCATTCTTAAACTCAGGAGATTTTTTAATTTCTCGAAAATGGCATGTAAACTAGTATACTCTTATTTAACTGATCGCTATCAGTATGTATCTTTGAATGGTTATGACTCCAGTACAAGTCATGTCACCTCTGGTGTGCCGCAGGGCTCTGTACTGGGTCCAATATTTTTTCTTGCCTACGTCAATGACGTTGTGTCATTGCTTGGGAATGATATTTGTGAGCCTTTTGTCTTTGCTGATGATGTGTTCTTATTGTTCTCTGATGATACTAGGGACATGTCTAAATTTGAGATGAATTTGAATGATCACCTTTCTTCTGTGTCTAATTGGATGTACGTAAACGAACTTGAGATAAATCCTAATAAGACGAAGGCCTTGAGTTTTCATTTACCTAATCGGAGTGTCTCTCTATTCAGGATATTTATCAATGGACAGGCAATAGTTTTTGTTGAATCTCTCAAATGTCTTGGTGTTATATTTGATTCCAAACTAAGTTTTAATGAACACATAAACTTTATTGCAAATAAAACTTGCCTTATCTTGAGGAGGCTTTATTCGTTAAGAGCTTATACACCTGGGCATGTGAGATATAGACTCGCCTTTTCACTTATCATGTCTCAAATTAACTATTGTCTTGAAGTATATTCTGCTACGTGGTCCTATGGTTTGAGGATTATTGAATCGACAATTAGGAAGGTGGTTCGTTATGTATTTGGTGTAAATGTTTGGGAACATGAGCGTACTTCTGTGCTTACTTCTGTTTTTTTGAAATGTAGCTTTCGAAACTATCTAGATCTACGTGTTTTACTTCATTTCTACAAGATCATAAAAAATGGTAGACCAACATTACTTGTGAATGAATTTTCATTCACCAACTCGATGCGTAATATTCAAATTTATGTTCCCTTGGGACATCATACTGTATTTGATCGATCTTTTGTGAAACGGACTCATCATGCCTGGAGTGTACTTCCAAATGATCTTAAGCTTTTTTCTTACTCGTATTATACTTATAAGAGAAAGCTTCTTGCCTACTTTAATTATGACCTCTAATAATTGTTTTCTTGTATACCCTTGGCTATGGGAATAAGTTTTTTATTTATAATTTTATATGCTCATAATTTTCGACAATACATATATATAGGCTGGGGAGCCAAATTTATCGATTTATGTATTAACATATTTTGTTTTTTTTTACTTTACTTCATATTATTTTTGTTATATCTTTTCTAAAACATAGTTAATAATTGTACAATACATATTTATTGGCCATGAAGGCTTTCTTTGTATTGATATTTAATAAATAAATAAATAAATAAATAAATAAATAAATAAAATAAATAATAATAAATAATATGGGTCGATATCGCGAAATGACTACATTCTGTGGCCCGACGCATTTAGTATTAAAAATATCGGAAAATTGAAATTCTGAGAACAGGAATATATTAAACTAAATGTCCTTTAAAGAGGCGCGGAAATCAAAATAAAATATTCTAAATATTTTTATGAAAAATTTTGGTCGCACGGTGCAAATTGTCATTACCATGGCGTGTGTCCGATCGTTTTGTGTTCAAAAAACACAGATTTTTATTAATATCTTAAAATATATATTATAAATGAAGTACGTCAAGTTATTCGAGAAGAACGAACCAAGGCAATTTTAATTTCATAAATATAATTTTATTTTAAAATTTAAGATTTTGAGACATTTTAGTCCGTGGCTAATTTTTTTCGTCATTTCCCGTGGGCCAATTTGTTTATTAAAAAAAAATGCTTTAAAGTTGTTTTTCTTTTAGGTGTAAACTGTCAATGTAACGACAATTCCCGTTAGTTTTAAAGTTAATTGACAGAAGTGAAAAATGTAGTCAGTTGTTTGAGTGCTGTTGAATTGGTTAGTGTTTTTTGTGCATGTTCCTGGAATTTTGTCATTCTCGTGGTAAGTATATTTTTACGTTATTTATATAATTATTACCAAATTTTTGGTATTGGTTTGTTCATTTTGTAATTCTTCATTATATTATAATAAATTTTATAAAAAATTTTGAAGATTTCCCATTTAAATCCAAGAATACTCACGTTTCCATCATTACCGTGCAGTCATTACCATGGGTATAATCTAAACCACGGTAATGACAAAAGTAACACGGGTATGATTTTTTCAATGTAAATTTGAGATTATTCAATTTATGGTAATTATTAAAGAAATTTATCATAGGATTTTTAAACATACCATCAAATACAGCATGGCACCATCAAAAAAAAAGGTAGAAATGCAGAGGAAAAAAAAACATGCCGAAAAGGAGCAAGAAGGACGCAGAAGAAGGAAAAACGATCCGGCCAAATGCGCCGCACAAAAATTAAAAGAAAACGCCCGGTATTTAAAAAAGAAAGATAATAAGGTTATTAAACCAATCAAGGAGATGACCCCTAGAGCACAAAGGGCACAACGGAAAAAGTGGGCTATAAATTCAAAGAATTATAGAAAAAATAAAAAACATTTGAAGGAAAAGGAACAACAATATATGGCGGACTATTCTCCACCCGGATCGCCAACATGATCCACTGGAGAGGGTGAACCATCAGATAATCAAGATCCAGTTCCAGCTCCAGCTCCTGTTATTCCTAAATTAAATCAGAATGGAAATGAAAATTTCCTCAAAGTAAAAAAGAAACTTGCGCGTAAACATAAAAGTCAGTTGGCTCAAAAAGATTGCAGAATTAAAAGCAAGTTTAAGAGCATATCAAAAGAAGTTGGTTCGTATGAAAATGGTTGCTAAGGGGGATAATGCTTTGAAGCCTAGCCCGAACTCTAGAGTTGTGGCAGTTTGTAATGATAACCCTTGTTCATCGAGCCCAGAAATCAAAAGGAAACTGCTGTTTGCTGAGGTTATGCAGGACCAGTTGAGCCAAAGCTATAGTTCATTAAAACAGAGAAAGGACAAAAGATTCTTACAAAATTTGTTGACTGGCAGAATTACTAAGAAATATAAGTTTCTAGGTTATTGTCGCCACACAATATTAAAGGGCTGGAATGTCAGAGTTCGGAATTTGGAGAACTCCAGGCTAATTAAACAAAAAGATGTCAGGTACAGCATACAACGATTTTTAGAGCAGGATATTAATAGCCGGATGTGCGCAGCTAAAAAGGAGTATGTGACAAAATCAAAACAAACTCATCAAAAGCGATTTCTCACAAATACGCTTAAAAATTTACACAAAAAATACCTGGTCGAAACTAACAGCACACTTAGCTATAGTAGTTTTTGCAGAAATCGTCCGTTTTGGATTAAAGAAATGAATATTTCTAACAGAGGCACATGCAAGTGCATAAAACATGCAAATATGGAGCTGATTATTGTCTCCTTACACAAGTCCAAACACCAAGAAATTTACTACCAGTCGCCATTACACATATGCAGCGATTTGCCAATCAAACCTTGAGGATAATGATGTCAAAGTTTTGTTTTTCAAAAGTTGTGCTAGCACATCAGAACACCAATTATTTAAATTAAATGAGAGCGATGTTTCATACATCAACTTTGAGCAAATAATTTCAATACTACCTACACCAAACATTGTTTTACAGGGAAATAGGTTGTACTATAAATTTCCTGGGAAAATTGATGTAAACGAAAGAGGCTGACAGCTCAAAATTAGTATTAATTAGATTATAAGCTTTAGAAAAGCGAATATTTTTTGTTACGTTTTATTTTTCTAAGTTTATATAATCCAAAGAATGGATATAACGTATTAATTTTATTAAATGTGTTTCCATAAATTGCTGAATGTGTTTTATTTTGCTACAATACATGACAAAACGTCATGACGTGGGACTATTGTCATTTCCGTGCGGTGAAAAAATCCTTAAAATCCTTAAATATACATGGCCCATTGCTTATTAATACATAAAATGGTCTTTTAAAACAGTATCAACCGAGAAATAATTATTTGAACCCATTTTTGCACTTGGCCGTTTTCAACCCTCGATTGTAGTCAATTCGCGACATCGACCCATATATGTTAATTGGCCTAGGAGGCTATTATATATTACTGTGAAATAAATAAATAAATCTGCATTTTCAAATTTTGATTTTTTTGAGATATGACTATGTTGCAATAAAGGAGCGATATGATTATTAAAGCTAAAGCTCTTGCAATATATTGAAGTAGTTAAATGTTCTCTCATTTCTTAAACGTTTTAAAAATGTTCTGCTTATTTTTAACGGTTTTTGTGAGAGTAAAAATTATTTTGCTGCAAATGTTGGGTTACTTCGAAAAGGCCGCAAAATCCATAAGCAAAGATGCTGCAACATGGACTGGTGCTATTCAGCTAGGTAACATTCTGGAACATTATTAGAAAATATAACAAATGATTAAACTGAGATGGAGAAAGTTCTGATAAGTCTACAGGAATTGGCCTTTGGAGCGTTTGTGAAAATGTTATAAAAAATTTTTAGGAGGATGAGCTTCTGTCTATCCTACACTGTGGTTCAGCTACAGAAGAATTCTAGAGATACGTTAGATCTTCTAACGCAGATCGCTTGTTTACTCGCGCAATGACATATTATACCCAAACCACCATTTTCGTTACGAATTTTTCCTATTCAAATAATGTTTTCCGGGTAAATATTTTAGATTTCCTAAATAATCTTGATTTGTCGTGTGTACCCTTTAGAGGGTTAAGTAGTAAGGCTGGTTGGCAACGCCAGATTTTATAGCAAGAAAGGGACAAAGCTGGAGGTAGAAAGAGTAGGGGAAATAATGTTTGCAGGTTGGATTTGGGACGTCGAGTTAGTGGACGTCATGGCGAGACGAAGTTCTCGAGTGGGAGGGCAATGCATTTGTGTGTAGGTATGACCGGTAGGGAGATGCAGGACTACTTTGAGCCCCTAGAATTTTAATAAAACAAACCGTAAGCTGGTATGATTTTTTTGTGTTAGTGAGTGTATGGTACAGATTGCCGGCGTTGGGCGCCATTTTTGTAGTGGTGTGAGGTGGTCATCTGTCTGTCAAACAGACAGACTTAAACAAAAAGCATCGAGTGGCCAGATTGCCAGCGGCGCTGGTATGCCCGCGTTTAGCTCGGCTGAAGCTCGCCGGATGGGGTGGTTCTTGCCGGCAATCTGTACCATACACTCACTAACACAAAAAAATCATACCAGCTTACGGTTTGTTTTATTAAAATTCTAGGGGCTCAAAGTAGTCCTGCATCTCCCTACCGGTCATACCTACACACAAATGCATTGCCCTCCCACTCGAGAACTTCGTCTCGCCATGACGTCCACTAACTCGACGTCCCAAATCCAACCTGCAAACATTATTTCCCCTACTCTTTCTACCTCCAGCTTTGTCCCTTTCTTGCTATAAAATCTGGCGTTGCCAACCAGCCTTACTACTTAACCCTCTAAAGGGTACACACGACAGATTAGCTACTGATGGATGATAATTATGATATTTATATTTTCAATGTGGCTGGGGAGCCTTTATCTAAAGTTAAAGTATGTATATTATTTTTAATTTTCATTTTGTTAGTTTTAATTATGAATAATAATTATTGATTTATGAATATCTATATATATATATATATATAAAAATCAAACACTGTGTCTTAGTCACGCTAAAACTCGAGAACTACTTGACCGATTTGTATGATTTTTTTTGTTTTGTTCGTCTAACCACGAGGAAGGTTTAGAAAAAAAAAGTTCAGAAAAGCCAAAAAAAAGGTGAAAAAAGCGAAAATTGTGTTTTAAGAATAAATAAATCTGCATTTTGCCAATTATTATTAAGAAAATAATTAAAAATAAATTTAAAAAAGAGCAAATATTGTGTTTGAGATTATTGTAATGGATTGTTTTAAACTTTGTTTTAAACTTGTTTTAAAATATTGTTGAATAAAGTTCTGGATAAATGAAAACAGTAATAAATCTTCGTGGCTAGAGTGAAGATCCTGTTTACATACATATGTACATACATTGTGATACATACTGAGTGCTGGCAACAATTGTATCATCTTTTACATGTGAATTTCTGCTTCTTATTGGAT
Source organism: Pollenia griseotomentosa (assembly GCA_963931875.1). Taxonomy (NCBI): domain Eukaryota; kingdom Metazoa; phylum Arthropoda; class Insecta; order Diptera; family Polleniidae; genus Pollenia; species Pollenia griseotomentosa. The sequence goes on from OZ007562.1 coordinate 19,905,784, forward strand.
TTAAGCCATTTGTTCCAACTTGAATTTGATGAAGAATTTTAATAAATACCTACATGCTGATTTGTTTTTCAATTCTGTTAACTTTTAAAATATTAAGTTTATTCTGCTCCTGAGTTGTTGTTGTGTAATTAGTTGTTTACTTGTGGCAGAGCTGGGATTTTTTAATTGCTTCCGATATGGCCCTACATAAAGAAATTTATAAATGCCTTGATTGTAATAAAAATGTAACAAAAACACAAAGGAATGTTGGGTGCGCTTATTGTGATCACTATTTCCATATTGTATGTGAAAATATTTCAGTTGAACAACATACATTTTTAACCAAAAATAGAAGTTTATTTGTCAGCAATGTTCCCTTAAGCCGAAATTTTGTAATATTCAGGAAGAATTAAAAAATGGATTTGCATCACTTACTGCAATGCTTGAGAAAGAGTTGGATGATAATTTCAAGAAAATAAACTTAAACTTGATGAAGAATTGGAAAATGGACTTAGATTAATTCAGACTAAAATTGATAAAATTAATAAAATTAATAATAATGTACCATCTAATAATGTTGAAGATTAAAAGTCTGAAATCAAAAATTGTTTAGATTTTATTAAGGTAGTTGATAATGTTGCTGATGGAAAAATGGCTAGATTGGAATTGAAAAACAGTATTCTTCAAAGACGTCTCAACAGATCGAATATTATAATACGTGGCCTACCAAATAAAATTAAGAATTTACGTGAGCTTATTAAAAGAATTTGTTCGCAATGTAATGTTCAGATATATGACTATGATATTCAGCACTGTACTTATTTTGCTAGTGGAAAAGCTGTTCTTGTAAAATTTAATTCCGTGCAAATTCGTGACCAAATAATGATCAACCACAATAGGAGTCGTAATTTGTTTTTAAAAAACATTGTTCGCCTTGATGATAACAGTAATCTATCCAAGATTTTTCTATCGGATCATTTAACTGATGCTGCTAAAAAGCTAGTTGATCTGTGTCGTAAGCTCAAAACAGATGGCAAGATATTACGATATAAATTTATAAATTATGACATACCTAAAGCGAAAGTAGTAAAGTCGGATCAAACTGAGGGACTCCTATCTTATGATGATTGCATTAATCTTTCTGAAGGACGTGGTGATTTAAGCGGTATATCTTCTCATCTTGCTTAGTCCGAGTTTAGACGAGCGAACATTTGGAAGGAAAACATCTAGAATTTTCTTTTGTTTTTTCATTTGCGGTCACATAGACGAACATGTTGCCGGAAACATTCTGTTAATATTGTTGTTTTTTTTCTCAAAAAGCAAGGTAAATGTCAACAAAGAAAATGAGAACAAAGCGTGTCGCCGAGTACCGAACACAAAAACCATTCTCTCTTCCCCACCCGTAATTTGCTAACAAACAAAATGTTTCCCTTCCAGATGTTTCCCTGTCTAAATGGGCACTTATGCAGATTCTACATAACTAAACTTGTTTTTCTATTATTTTTTTATTATTTAATTTTAATTCATATACTTCTTTCTATGGCAGTTTAACAAAGTAAATAAGGGTAATCAAGATGGCCATTGCAGTGCATATTTTGATTTAGTTTTATTTTGTGTAAAAATGTGCTATCTATCTAAAAATTTATTTTGGCAACACGGAAGAAAAAAACTTCGGGCAGCACTCAAAAATCTGCATTTGTTTACAATTATACGCAAGCATATTTAAATAATTTTTTTCTTTTTAAATTATTTAAACTTGTTTCTCAACCTTATATCAAAAACCACGAACATTTTGAACAATATATCGCTTATTATGTATAATGTTATTGATTGCATTTGTTGGAACTGAGCAAATGTGCACTAATGTTTTAGCTCAGGGGGTTTTTGTGCAAATGAAGTAAAATAAAGCAAGTTGCAAATACGTACATTCATTTGTTGTGTTGAGTAAATGTGTATTTTTGCACACATTTGCATAGTTTGGACACTGTACTACCCATCGTGAAAACCCTTAACATTTTTGTTAATATTTATTGTTAATTATTTTATTTTTAATTATCTTAATAACTGCATTTTTAATTTTATAATTGCTATGAATTTAAGGCAAAATCTAGGAAATGTTGTAAGTGATAATAGTTATTTAAAATCCCAATTGATTCATTTTAAGCAAAATCTTAACATCGGTCATTTAAATTGTACAAGTTTTAATATAAGACCGAACTCTTCGAAATTTAATGAAATTAGGAGAATATAAGATGGTGGATATTTGAATGTTGCTGGTTTTACTGAAACCTGGCTACGTAATGAAATATCTTATAATGCTGTTAATATATCTGGATATATATGTCACAGAAATTATCGGTTAAACAGTAGAGGTGGAGGAGTGGCCCTATATGTCTCTGAGAATATTAAACATAAGGTTGTATTTGTTGGTGAGGGTTATGGAGTTGCTGAATGTCTCTTTGTTGAACTTGTTTTTAACGAAGTATAGGTGTTGGTGGGTGTTGTATATTTACCTCATGGTAATTTTGATGCATTTGAAGAGGAGATATCTGAGGTGCTTGTGCGTTACTCAAATATTGTTATTATGGGTGATTTCAACAATAATCTTTTTGATGTTGATAAAGATTTGAATGTTAGAAATATTTGCAGTAGGTTGAATCTTTTCTTAATACATAATTCTATGCCAACGTATGTTACTAGTAATACCACTTCTCTTCTTGATTATTTTTTGGTGTCTTCTACTAACTTAGTAAAATCTACTGGTCAATTTCAATGTCCTGGTATAACGCGGCATTCTTTTATTTTTTTGTCTTTTGAAATTTTACTATCGGAGCAAAGAAGATTTTATCAATTTTATGATTATGATGCGGTAGATATTTGTTCTTTTCAATCTGCATTGTTGTACTGTAACCTTGATGATATGTATCTGACTAGTAATGTTGATGAGCAATTAAACATTTTAACTCATAATTTAGAAAATTTACATTCACTTTTTCCCTTAAGGAAACGTTTTTTTAGCAAGCGTAGTGAGTCTTGGACTAATGATCCAGAGATTCAATACAATGTTTCTCTTAGGGAACTATCTTATAGGACCTATTTATCAGATAGAACGGATAGTAATTGGAAAGTTTTTTGTCGGTGTAGAAATCGCGTAAAATCTGTTATTAGGAAAATAAAAAGGAGGGTGCATAGTTTAATTTTTGAAAATAAAAACGCTAAGGATATTTGGTCAATCCTTAATAGGCATGGAATTGGTGTTAATGATGGCAATTTAGGTCACGTTGATCGTGACTATTTAAATCATGTCTTTTTATCCAATCAAATTAATAATAGCAATAGAATAGTGGATAGATCAATTTATAATCAAATTGGATTTTCATTTCTTCCCGTTGAATTGTCCGATATGGTTTCGGCTTTTTATTTAATTAAGTCAAATGCTGTTGGATCGGATGGATTTAGGCTTTAGTTTATCAGGATTTTGATGCCAATTATTGGCAACTATGTGCTTCTTTTGGTCAATACAATATTAATATCGTCAAAATTTCCATTATTTTGGAAGATTGCGAGGATAGTTCCAATAAGTAAAAATAACTCAACAATTGGGTCTGACGATTTACGGCCGATATCCATATTGCCTGTTCTATCTAAAATTGTGGAGCATCTTATGAAGATTCAACTTTTTAAACATATTGATCATAATAATTATCTACATGATTGTCAATCTGGTTTTAGAGCTAATAGGAGTACTACCTCTTTACTGCTTGGCTTAACAGATAATATTCGCAATAATTTAGCTAATGAAGGTGTTTGTATTTTATTGTCATTAGATTTTACTAAGGCTTTTGATAGAGTAGATCATTATCTAATTGTTCAAAAATTGCACAGATATTATAACTTTTCAAGTTCTGCTTGCAAGTTAATATCTTCATATCTTTTTGGTAGAAGTCAATATGTTGTTAGTGGTAATCGGGCTTCTAGCTTGCTTCCAGTTCACAGTGGTGTGCTCAAGGATCGGTCCTTGGACCTTTACTTTTTATAATGTTTATTAATGATCTTTTTGATCAAATTTCTAGCAATTCGTGTCTTCCATTTTAGATTGCTGATGATGTGCAGCTTTTGTTTAAGGGCACAACAGAATTTTCTGATGTTTTGCAAAATGTTATCAATTATACAGTTCAATTGTTGGATAGTTGGGTTCTGGATAATGCGTTTGTAGTCAATACTGGTAAAAATAAGGCTATGTTGTTTGGCAAATGTAGTAGTTCTGAGTTTACTATTACTCTTACTGCCTATTTCACGATGTCACTCGAACGTTTACGTTCGCACAAATAACATATAAAACAAAAACAATTTTTGAATTTTGTTTTTGTTTTATATGTTATATGTGCGAACGTAAACGTTCGAGTGACATCGTGAAAGAGGCAGTTAGTGGTGGTGAAATTGAGTTTGTTGATCGTCTTGTCTTGATACAAAATTATTATTTGAAGGTCATGTTAATTTCAAAATATCTAAAGTGAATTTTACTTTGCGTAAATTGTACAATACAGATTTAATGTTGAACTTATGTTAAGAAACAAATTGTTCATGGGCTTATAATGCCAGTTTTTTTATATGGATTGGAGGTGTATTCTGGAACAGTTCGCTTTATTCTAAAAAAAATAAGATTGGTTTTTAATCGTGTTATGCGATATCTTTACTCGTTGAGAATAAGACAGCATGTCTCACCATTTGTTTTAAAGTTTTTAGGTTTACCATTTGTGGAGTTCATAAATTTTAGAAATCTTGTTCACTTTTATAAGTCTTATAGGTTGCAAAATTCCTGGGTATTTAATTCAGTTATTTGATTTTTGTAGATCAACAAGAAATAGACAGTTAAAAATACCGAAATTATCTGCCGTCTTGGAGCGTTTTTTCTTTTTATGCTAGAGTTGCACGATCTTATAATAAGTTGCCTAACTTTTTGAAAACTTTTGATGTTTCCGCTAACACATACAAAAAAAGACTTTTTCTGAAACTTTCAGGAAATCAATCTTCTGTATAAGTGTTCTATATTTATGTGTTGAATATGCATTAAATGATTATATTCATGATATTTAAAAATTTATTTCTGTGCAGTTTGTTTGGTAGTATTTTCTTTATGACCATAAAATAAATCATTATTTATACTCTGAAAGTTAACAAATATATATTTTAACTTTAACATATTTTAATTTTTATATACATACATTCATTTATTAATTTATTTACAATTGTTAGTAGAAATTTGTAACCGATTATGGCCTTTAAAGGCTAGGTTATAGGTAATGTAAAAATAAATAAATAAATAATATCAAATTTAAAATATTAATTATTAAATATTACTCTACTTGAGTTTTGTTAACTTTTTTGAAAGGTAAATTACAAATAAAACTGTTTTCAAAATTAGGAGTTGGAGGTACCCAGTGATGCCAGTAGAAATTTAAAAAATCCCGTGTCGAAAAAATCCCTTTTTTCCCTACAACCAAAAAGTTGTCCCTACACTTTTTCCTACGTTAAAAATTTATTGTTTTCAGCAACAGCAAACAAATACATATTTTTTAAAATTTGTATATATTATAATTAAAGCATTTATTAACAAGAGAAAAAAAAAAACAAAATAATTATGTACATTATACACACATACAAAATTTCAATTTCTGGCAATTTTTTTTTTTTTTTTTTGTCTAGCGACAAAACTAAGTCAAACTGCGTGCTTGATTTTACATTTTCTCATCTTTTGTCCTTAACATTTTTCAAGAATACTTATTTTAAATAATTTTTTTAAAAAGACTTTGTCTGTTGTGCATAATTCCCAATTTTCTTTCTTGATAAATACACTGAAATTTATTTATTTTTATAAGTATCCAATGTTTATTGTTGTTGTTTTTGTTATTTTAAATTAAATTTATTTTAAAATTTTTTTCTGTTCAGGATTAAGAATTTTTTTGTTTGTTTTCCCTTTTTTGCCTAATCTTATGTTTAATGAGCTTTATGGCTTTATTTCAGACAGAATGTTCTGTAATGGTATATCTACTTGACTTATTTATTTTTTTTAATCTTTTTCATCTGGGCTACTACTTTGGGACCTGTTAATTGATAAATTAGTATTTTTTAAAAATTTCTTTTAATCTTTGGCTGGGGAGCCATTTGTATTTGTATTTATATTTTTATAATTATGTGTATATACTTGAATAAATGAATTTTTGATTATTTATTGTATCCTTTAATAATATTCAGGATTTTGCTTTTGTAATATATTTTTATTGGCCTTGATAGGCTTTTGTATATTACTTATATTAAATAAATAAATAAATAAATAAATAAATAAATAAATAAATAAAAATAATACAAACGAACATTTACGTATTTTCAAAAAATATATTGAAAATAAGATAATATTTTGAAAATTCCCTACATTTGTCTTAAAATGAAACATCTGTCCTTTTTTCCTAATAGGTAAGCGTATACGCTTGAAATTTTCCTTAAAAAAATCCCTACGAAAAGGGAGAATTTTCGACTATTGGCATCACCACGTCGTTTAAAAAAAAATTTCCAAGATGCCAATACTTTATTTGCAATGAGCTTAAAGTATTAATTTAAAACACAGTTTTGCAATTTTCAAAAGTTCCTTAGTGTTCGGTTCAGTAGATTTGTGGAAAACACAAACATAATACTGTTCTTATCCAACTCAACAAAAGATGAGAACATTTATTTTCGTTCTGTTTTTTTAAGACACAAACTTCATTGTGTTCGTTTCAGCTCATTAATGTTCGTTCGTTTTTGTTGTGCGTAGCGCCCTTTTAGCTGGTAAAAAAACCAAACATTTTTTACAGAAGCACAATACACATACGAAAAAATTAAATAAAAAATTTAAATTAAAATTTTTTGTTTTTTTAGAACATTAAAATATAATGTTTGTCTGCAGTATCACTATAATTTTTCGGTTTTTTAACGAAGTACAGAACACTATATAATGTTCGTTATTTCCTTGAAAATAGTTACGAACGCTATTAAAATATTAAAAAAATTAAAAACACTAAAAAAATAGATATCGTTCCTGGGTGTGTGTGTCGAACACTTAATAACGTTCTGTTTATTTTCGAACACTGATTTGAACATCGTTTCCGCTTTTCGATCGTAAAGGAAAGATTCCTTTTGAAGTCATCGCAAGAAAAATTGTCTTTACTTGAACTCATTATTAAATTTTGAATTTGTAATATAGTGGCTTTGTAGAATAATTTTTAAAATTTGAACAATTTCATAAAAAGTATAAGGCTCCTATTACGGTTCACAACTCAACTCAGTTGAGTTGTAATTAACACAACTGGTTGTGATCAGTTGTAATTTTTGTTCACCGCAAAGTTGTAAACCATACACAAAAATTAAGAAATTACAACTCAACTGAGTTGAGTTGTGAACCATAATAGGGCCTGAATTTAAAATTTTAAAATAAATTTTTGTTAAATAATTTTGTTTAAAAATTTTAAGAAAAATATATTCAAATTTAAATATTAAGATTTTAACTTTAAAATATTTAGTTAATTGAAATTTTAATGAGATGATTAATTATGTGATGGAAAACAATTTTGAAAAAAACGCGGTTTGAGGTCGATAATGCCGTTTTCAGTAACTTTAAAAATTGATTTTTAATACATTTTCCCCATTTTTCGTGCCTACATTTTTTAAATTTAATGTTAGATTGTTATTTGAACTGTATTTAAAAAGAAAAGACTTTAATTCAGAAATGGATTTTAAAATCTGTCGAAATTCATCACACCTGCAAAAAGCGATCGTTTTGAAATTAAATGAAGATGGAAGACCTGTAGTTTTGATATTGGTAGTTTTGATGATATAGGCTTATTTTCGTTTAGTTGCATTACTGAGGATGAACTTTTATTAGCCGTTCATAGAGTAAAATCTAAATCTGTGGGTACAGATGGTATTCCAATTACCTTTTTAAAGATTATTTACCCTTATATTTCTCACTTGTTGAAATTTCATGTTAATTCTATATTAATTTCATCTGTTTTTCCAACGGATTGGAAGAAGGCCTGGGTTGTTCCAATTCCAAAAACAAAGATCGTAAGAAACTTAGATGACTTAAGACCTATATCTATCTTGCCGACAATTTCTAAAATTGTGTAGCATATTATCAAGCAACAAATTCTCTCGCATATGCATAGTTATATTGCCCCATCACAATATGCTTTTCGTGCTGGCCATAATACTACTTCGTTATTATTGTGCTTAACTGATGAAATACGTAATAATGTAAATAATGGACGTTTATCATCATTTATTTCGCTTGATTTAACCAAAGTATTTAACTCTGTTAGTTATAGCATTATGATAAGTAAGTAAAAACATAGTTTAAAATTCTCCAGATCTGCCACATGTAAACTAATTTATTCATATTTGTGCGGAAGACATCAGTTTGTGGACTTTGGCGGTATTTGTTCTGGGATTCTTTCTTTACTATCAGGTGTTCCTCAAGGGTCAGTTTTAGGACCTCTTCTTTTCTTAATGTATGTGAATGATCTTCCTGGTCATATAGAGTCAAGTGTTTGTAAAAGCTTTTTATTTGCTGATGATGTATTTCTCCTGTTTAGCTCCCATAGAGATAATGTTGATGTTTTAGAATCTAATATTAATTATAGTTTAACGCGTTTTTCACAATGGTCTTCATCGAATTTTTTATCTCTTAATTGCTCTAAAACTAAGGCTATGCTCTTTGGTAATCTTGATTCCGAGCTTAATATCTGTGTTGATGGCCAGAGAATTGTCTTTGTTGACAACCTTAAGTATTTGGGTGTATATCTGGATAATAGAATTACTTTTGAAAATCATGTAAATCACGTGTACGGTAGAGTATTAGGAATTTTGCGTAGAATTTATTCTAGTAACTTATACTTGCCATGTTGTGTAAGATATAGATTGGCCTATGCACTTTTAATGCCACATATTTATTATGGACTTGAGGTAGTTTCCGGTACTTTGACGTTTATTTCTGCTAAATTAAACCGTATTGTTAACACTATAGTGCGTTATGTTTATAATGTTCGTATGCGAATTCATATTTCTGAGCATGTTAAGGAGTTTTTAGGGTTTTTATGAATATTCGTTGCCTTTTTCTTTTTTACAGAGTTATGAAGTATGGCATACCTTATCAACTTTGTACTAAGTTTTCATTTTCACACTCTATTAGAAACCCTCAAATAATTATCCCTAGGATTAGATGTAGTATTTTTGAAAGATCCTTTATTGTTAGGATTGCAAGGAACTTGAATTATCTGCCTGTTGATCTTCGGATATTTTCTTATTCCAATAATGCGTTTCGTTTGAAACTATTTATTTGCCTTTCCGCTATTAATTAGGCTTTGTTTTGACTTAGGTGCTCATTTTCTGGACCTGGGATGATTGGACTCAAGCTGTGCTTTATATTTTAGTGTGTTATTTTGAATTTGCATATGTTTAAGCTGATAATGGTTTTTAACTCACTTATGATTCGCCTCATTTTTGCAGTACTTAAAATTTCACTTAACGGTTAGGCACCTGTTCCCTGACAAGTTGAGTATGTTACATTGGTTTTTTTTTTTTTTTTTCTAATGTTATTTATTTTTCCCAACTAATTCTACGTGAATCTCCATGTCTGCTCACAACATTGGGACTTTAATTATTATTGTTTTGTAGATGTTTTATTTCTTAGGCTGGGGAGCCAATTGTTGAGATGTTGTATGTATGATGTATAAATGTAAGATAATATTTAAGATATTATATGGTCTTTTATTCAGGATGAATGTATCTATGTAATAAATAAATAAATAAATTAAAACAACAGACAATTCATCTGTTAACCAGTATTTTAAGGAATTTTTTTTATTTGCTGACCATGAAAAATATGCTTCAAAAACGTAATATATGTGTGCAATAAAAATGCAGCAATAGCTAAAATATGCAAATTATTCACAAACAGATCGATACCAAAATTCATAACAAACTCTAAACGGATAAATATATTGTTTCTGCCTTCATTGGTAGGACAATAAAAACCATGCAATAGGATATGACAGGGCATCTCAAAAAGCATAACAGATAAAATTTAAGACAGCAAATCCTTAAGATTTCTCTTAAGATTTAGCTGATACATGTAAAAATTCCTGTCAACTTTTTTGTCATACATCAAAGTAGGGAATGGTAAATCGATTTCGATTCCAATCGATAATCGATTTTGTGGTAAAAAAATCGATTTTTTGCAATCGAATTTACGTATGCGATTTTATACTGAAATCGATTATTGGGCTTTTAAAATCGATTTTTTATTTATATCAAAATTTTGGCAATTTTTAATTGTAATCTTAATTAAATCGATAAATTATGGGCATGCACAATAAAACTTATTTTTTTTGTGCGTACATACATATGTCTGTAGGTATGCTTATGCAGTTTTCAAAGTTTAAAGTTGTAGTTTTACGTATTTATCCCAACTTTAATTAAGGTCTCTTGTTCTTCAGAAATTAAAGTCATCAATGGACAGTGAACAAAACAGTACTTAACATATCGTATCGAACCAAACACTGAAAGTCAGCCATGGCCTTCCTGTGGAAATATGCTAATATGCAAACAGACCAGTGTGTGAGCGATATTTAAATCTTGTTATAAACAGAGTGAAAAAACAAAAGGTGTGTAATTTATCCTATGAAATACGAAATTACAGGAAAGTATCTCTGCATCTTTCTGACATCAATGATATGCAAACGTTTGTTTTCTAAAACTAACTTAATAGTAAGTTAGCAAAAAAACAGTCGCCACCGAGCAGGAACTATTGTCATAATCCTTTGAAATACTAAACATACATTCAGGTTTGTCACATATATCAATTCCCATCAAAAGTTATTTCGTTTTATGTGAAGCAAGATACAAAATCACTTCCACTTTCGATCGGAATCAACTTATGTGACAGGCCTGATTGACTACACAAGAATACAATTTCAATATATATGTGCAATATACATGCACTTGTTCTTCTAAAGGACATCTCAAAATTTACACATTTTCACTTTTTACAGGAAAATTGTAAAAAGTAGCCATATCTACCCACTGTAAAAATCTCAGTTCAATTTCTCTAGTAGTTTGCCAAAAAAATGCTGGTGTATCCCCCTTTGTGATATAATGTATAAGATTGCAAATTAGTCCTAAACGATTTTGAAATCGATTTTAAAATCGATTTTGACGTTCGATTAATCGATTTCAAAAACCGTAATAAAAAAAGTCGATCGAAAATCGATTTTGGAATCCATTTACCATTCCCTACATCAAAGTAAAGGTATCTTGTAAATAAATACGTTTAATTACCTCACTGAGGTATTTAAATGTATTTGCTTAATTACCTCAATGAGGTAGTTAAACGTATTCTTATAATTCCCTCAACGAGGTATTTAAGCGCATTCGTTTATATGCTTACCACGCATAATTACCCAAAAATATTGCCATTTTTGGCGAGGTAATTATCCGTGGGATACTGTAAAAACAAATAAAGTACAAGGTGCTTTAATACTTTAATATTTTCCAAGAATATTTTCTATGCACTATCAGAATTTTTGTTTGTATAAGAAATAAAGAATGCTTTCAAAGGCCGCAGCGGGCCAGAAAATGCCTTACATTCTGCTGGTATAGTTGTTAAAATGTTATGTACAATTTACTTCATTGCTAGCCAAAGGAAAATATTGAAGGAATAAGACTATTGTACAATTTACACTGTACACACTTTTAATAACGCATAATTTCTTTTTTACATGTATTTCTTGAATTCTCTATTAATTAATTATTTAACATTGAATTTACGTTGTGTACAATTTTGTATTTATTAAGGTTCTATTGATTATCATGAACTAACATAAGTAAATTGAATTATTGAATTTCGTAAATTTATATTAACGTAAATTTCTGCAAGTGTATTTAGTACTCGCTGAAAGTTAAACGGTTTGTTATCCAAACTTCGGTTTTTGCAAAGAAAAAAAAACGTCGTTGTACCGATTTTAAAATATCATTTTTGAATCACTTGCATTTTATCGGACGAAGTCATAAGACATAAACCTTGCCTACCGCATAAGTTACAGTATAACAATAAAAATCATTGCCAATAAACTAAATAACCCTGTATGGATTGGAAAAAATTATTTACCTTTTGCCCTTATTCGGTTTAACCCAAAGGTAAGCTTCTCGTTACTCTATCCCCAAACAAAGGAAACAAGAAAGTAACCCTCATTTTCTCTATTCCCCAACCTACACTAATTGTACTTACTCGTTTGAGCCATTACAGTTTTAGTGCCTATTATCGACTCTCTATTTTTCATCCCATGGAAATAAGAAGTCTATAATAGTTAAATTTATACAGTGAAAGCTGGAAGATATTCAACTATTAAAGTATTAAAGATTTATAAATTGTAATTTGATTTAGAATACACATTCGAATTAATATGAAAATGTATAAAAACTTTTTGGTTAACTTTCCGTACGGAATAAAATATTTTTTTTAATAATTTCCTGTTCAACAATTTCGAACGTAAACGTTTGCTTAGAAATTTATATGGAATAAATTTTTAAAACTGAGTGTTTTACCTATAAATTTTCCATGCGAACGTTAACGTTCGAAATTGTTAACTGTCTGTTCAACATTTCAATTTTATTTATTTAAATGCTGTTGAGAGGCTTTTTGTTAATTTTCGACAGCAGCTTAGGCCAGCTTATGGATATTATAGTTGGGCTTTTAGTTTTATTTGATTTTTATTAATATCTTGAATAAAACATTCACACTGAACAGCTAAAGTTTTCAATAACTTTGCTACCAGTCAAAAAAAACCAAAACGTATTAAAAATTATTTTATACTTACCCATATTACGTATTTTAATGCGTTTTTTTACTTTCTTTTTTTCGGGTACTATAGCCAATTTGCCATTGGCCGTGACGATTGCCTTGATGTTATCCGTTAAGTGAACTTCTTTTCGGGTAGATGTATTCCGACCGGTTTTAAAAAATTTTTTCTTAACAGGTACCGAGCTATCTTCCGATTTGACAGATAAAGCATCATCTGCTTGGTGTGTAATTAAAGGTATAACTTCTTCATTCATTGCCATCAAAGCTTTTTCTAAGGTTTCTTGTTCATACTCCACATCTTTCTCAATTTCATCTGCGTCACATTCAATATCCGAAAAATCAGCGTAGTAAGAAGATTGAGAATATTCAGGTCTGTGCTGCTTAAGTGCTTCTTCGCTCAAATTATTGTTGTTTGAATCGTCCTGATTGGCAATTGAACTCAAAGGACGAGCCATGGCAATTGGATTAGAAGCTGAACGAAAGATGCTGTGAATCTTTTCAATTTGTTGTTTTTTCTCCCGCTTGGCCGTAATAAGTTTGCGTAGTTTTTCATTACGTACATTATTTAAAATTTGGTCTATATCCACGGGAGCATAGTGCTTAGAGGCTAATCCAAAAGCATTTGTCCGTTTGCGTATTTTGTGGTGGACACCACGATTTATAGATGTTGAATGTGAACCTAAACTTCGCCTTTGAGTTTGCCTAGATTTTGCAGCTGGGGATCCGCCGCTTGAGCATTGACCAAATAAATTTCGACAGCTAGGACGACCACTCGAATTACTAGGCGACGTTTTCCTTTTTCCCGAATAGAAAGATTTTGTGGAAATAGATCCGCCCTCTATAGGAGACAGTAAAGTTTTAGCTACTTTACGCATAGGACTCAAACCAGTTGAACCCTCTATTTCACAATGTCTCTTGGTTACACATTTTTTAGTCGACTTACTTCTGTCCTTTACCTCATCTTCACTGGATGTTTCGTCAATAACCATAGACTTTTCGCGTGGAGTAATTTGCATGGAGTTATTAAACATCTTCTGCAACTGCTTGGCCATTTGTGCTTCTTGTCTTGTGGGCGTTTTAAGTGGTATATTCTCCTTATGTGGAGATGTAGAAAAATCAATTTCCGATTTGCTTGACGAAGGTGATTTCTTCAAACTTAATCTTACACTACGACGATTTGGTGATGATTTCTGCTCCTCTCCAGTATCACCCTCCTCCGATTCTGTTTCAAAAAAGCTTATGACTCGTGGCGATTTCTTACATGATCCTATTAAAGATTCCATATTTTTTGTACCTTTTGGTGTCTTGCTGCCATTTTTCGCCATGCCTGTGGCCAGTGGTTCGATGCCCTTAAGCATTTCCTCCTCTTCATCGCCTGCATCATTGTCTTTGACTGTACTAAATAATTTCTTTTTTCTTTCCGATAATCTGGGAGTATGGTTACGCATTGTGCGTATTTGTTGACGAGCACTTTTAGGTGTCTCCATCATTGCCATTATTTTCACTTGATGTCATGAATTAAAAACGATAAAAAAAAATGTTGAAATTTGCCTTTGCTTTTGAACGTGGCAACAATTTTCTAATGTTGCATGAAAATAAAGTCAATAGTTTTCTAACATTCCCTTGTACAAAGCGCGGACGTATTTTCTTTGCGGTCACTCGTCTTTCTAATTTTAGCGCGAAGAAAGTAAACATATGTTATTAATGACCAGTGAATGGCATGTTATAATAAAAACACAGGGCTGTAGTATGCTATTAGTAAAAAAGTATTGGAAATTGGTCAAAATAATAGCTGCGTTCGAGAACACGAAAGTTTTTACTATTTTTTACTGAACTTTACTGCATTTTACGAAATTGTGTTCGAGAAAACAAAATGCAGTAAATGAGAACACAAATTGAGAGCGAAAAGTGACAGTTCTTGTCTGAGTCAAGGCGAATTCAACTACAGGTGGTGTCGGAACTACAACAATCCAAAAACAACAGAAACAACATAGGGTTTTTTGCATTGCATTGTTAGTGCCATTAGCTCGAAATGTCAACCATTATTAGCAAAACACTAACAAATCAAAACAAAAGTTCCCGCTTTGAACTGTAAAATAAACTCACGTATAAAAATGGAACGAGAAAAAGTTTTTAAACAAAAAAACAATTCAAAATACAAAATGCAAAGAATAATATTTTGTTCTTGGAACATTTTTTCATTGTTTAATTATTTTGCTTTTAACATTTTAATAAAATAATACGAATGTTTTCAAAGCTCGTTTGTAAACAAAAAACATTAAAGTCGCACTTTACATTATTTAATATAACCGACGACTGTATTTTTGCCGCCGTCGTTAAAAAGTTTTAAATTTTAGTAAATTTTGGTCGCCGTCAACGATATATGTGACTGGCGTTCTGAACGTCTGCAATGTCACATCGGCTTTGAGTGCAATGTTATGACATTTATAACGACGTAATCACTTTTGAAAGTTTTCGACTTTTCGAGAAACGATGGAAGATTTCGTTTCACATCTTTGCGATGCGAGTAGTTCTCACTAAAGTTACAGAGCATGGGTACTGGACACTAATCGAATTTCAAACAAGAATTTAAAAACATTGCAGCAACAAAAATTGCAAGTCTGGACGATGACTATGATTCTCGAAACAAATTTATGGCTCATCAAAATCATGGTGGAATAAGCAGGTGGCATCGTTACGGCAACAAATACAACATTACAACAAAAATGGAAATTACATAACCGTTTACGTCAAAAAATACATTAAACAAAAATCCAACCGTGCCGCTGAACGTGATGAAATAAATAAATTTTTAGCCAATTTTTATTTAATTATGGTCAATATGTTATCAAAACTATCAAAAACTTTAATAAAAAACAAAAATCACAGCACAAAACGTGGACTTTTTGTAAACATAAACAAAACTTTGACATAAACCTAGACAAACAATGCAAGAGCAAAAAATCGTCATCTGGCGTAGTGCCAGTGTTTATTTCACCATGATCAAAATAGCCAAAACATTCGGTAACTATTTTGTAATACATATGTCAAAAAATCACCGTCGCCAAATCGAAAATTAGTGCCGGCTCACACACGTCAATTTTGACTCGTCAAGTGTGAAGTTTGTAGGAGAGAGGGGAAAAGAAATGGAATTCTCTTTTTCCTTCTCTCCTAGAAGCTCAAGACTTGACGAGTCAAACTTGACGTGTGTGAACCGGCACTTAGGACCACATACAAGTTTTAAAATCGACGCGTTCGGCGAAAAATCATCACATGATAACCCTGATTGTTGCGTGTGACCATATCGACAACTTTAAAAAGAAATTGGGCAGCAAAATTTGAAGCGTATAAATCCCGACTCACGGTACTCACTGTGGATAATTAACATAAACTTTTTTAAGGTTATAACTTTTGCTGAATGCAAATAAAACTTCCTTGTGTTAAATTTATTAGTTAATCAATTTTTTATTAAAATGTTAAAAAATTTGTTAAAAACTTTAAACAACAGCTATAATAGGTCTATTATAAGATCAAGCAGCCGTTATTTTAATATAAACAACGAAAGCAAGCCGACAAGAGACCAGGAAGAGGCAGCCGCTTTTAAAATCGAATCAAATCTTTTTAATAATTCCTCGGTTAAGTATAAACCCGTTAAAAAAGAAGATGTTTTCAAGAAAACAAAACCAAATAAAAAAGAAACTAGCAATAATATTATAAGCAGACCCCAACGATTTCGTAGTTTTAAGAAAACTCGAGTGGAGCGGGAGGCGGACTCTAAACTTATCAATGATCCTGAATTGGGATTGGAATTTTTAAAATTAGGTCTTAACGACCCTAGATTAAGTACATTACTAATAACAGTGCGTTCGAAAAAAAGGCGTGATAAGGATAGACAAATAATTATAGAAGGTAGGCGTTTAATATTGGAAGCTTTAGATTGTGGCCTTAAACTTATCAGTGTTATATTCAGTCAAAAAGAACACTTAACTGAGATTAAAGAAAATGTGGCACAGGCCCAAAAGCAATTCAATACAAAAGTCTATAAAGTACCTTATCATGATTTAAAAACGTGGTCTACTCTAACCACACCACCCGGAATAATGACCATTTTTGAAAGGCCACCTTTGCACAGTGTCGTAGGAAAAATAATCTCCGATGGTAATGTACCATTACCCATAACAGTTGTATGTGATAACATACGCGAGCCCAATAATTTAGGCAGTATTATACGGACCTGTGCCGCCTTACCCTGCCTACAAATAGTTATAACTCGAGGCTGTTGTGATCCCTGGGAATCGAAGACTTTGCGCGGAGGTTGTGGTGGTCATTTTCGTTTACCCATTAGAGATGATGTTGAATGGCAAGAAGTTCCTTTAATGATACCTCCCGAAGTAGCAGATAATTGTTTTATTTTTGTGGCTGAAAATAATTTGGAAAAGTTGCATAACAAAAGGGCCGTTGTAGACTATACTGAAGTTGAGAAGACCGGTTCACACAATGTAGTCATTATTGGAGGAGAGAGCCACGGCGTTAGTCAAGATGCGTACAGGTAAGTTAATTTCGTAAACTTTATAGTTTATATCATGTCATCGCCCTTGAACTAAATCTATCACACCTGTCTTTTATGAAAGAAGTCTGTACTTAGAAATTTTTTTTAGTGTAGACGACAAAAATAATGTAAAACAGGTTTCAAATGATAATCGGACAGTAATGGTAGGTCAAGAAGAATTGTGTAATTACAAATCCACTCTGAGACAATCAGTTCCATTATGAACAAATACACCAAGTTACACGTAGGAAACCTACCATTAGGTATGAATACTGATTATAAAAGAACAAAATCAGGGTTTGTCTTGGTCCAATAAGCATAAAATTTCAGACAAGGTATATTTAAAGCAGGTAGCCGCGAGATTACAACAATTGTACAATAAAACAAACAGGGCTTTTTATTATTGTTATGCGATACGAACTGTCAAACAGCAAAGGGGTTGATAAGAGACAAAAAAGACAAAAGATAAGGACAAAAAACTTGTTTACTTGTTTACTATACAACATTTGACAGTTCGTATCGCAAAACAATAAACAGCTGGCTTTCCGAGACTACCTGCTATAAATATACCTTGGTTTCAGAAAAATCCATGAGATTAAAACCCACTGGCGTAGCTAGACCATATTTCTGGGGGGGGGGGGGGGGGAGTGGGGTTTTAGACCCTCGAACAAAATTTTTACTTTTCGTTTTTTATTTAAATAAAAATCAGGTTAAAAAAAATTACACATATGTATTCAGTTCAATAAAACAAATCTTAAAATTATTTTAGTCTTTTAACAGTAAAATATAAAATTCAGGCATTAAAAAACTAAAAAAAAAATATAACAAAACAAAAACTATAAAAAAACAAAAACTATAACAAAACAATAAAATTAATTAATATAAGTATAAAAATTAATCATATTTAGCATCACTCGAAGATAAGTTTTCTATTTTTTTTGTAAAATATATTTAGAATATCTTCTGCACAAATATGAGTTTTTACTAGTTCGTTTTCAATATTTAAAATGGCCATGTTTGAAAATCTATCCTGATTTATTGTTGAACGAAGCCATGTTTTAATTCTTCTCATAGCCGAAAAACTTCTTTCACATCTAGCTGAGCTAATAGGTAGGCTCATTGCCACTTGTAGGAGTTTGAATAAATTTGGGTAGATATTTTTATCTATTTTAGATTTAAATTTAAGTAAACTTATATTTACACATGTTTCATTAGATACATTATTGATCAAATTTTTAAGAACAGTGACTTCTGCTTTGAGAGAGTCGCAATTAATTTTTAAAATATATTTATAATTATCAATGAATTCTGCAGATTCTTCTAAATCTAATCTGAAGAATGCATTAACAGATTTAGCAAACGGAATACTTTGAAATCTGTATTCTACGTTGGAGGATATATTATCAACAACAGGAAAGTAAATGTTTATTTTCCAATATTCTGCTGCTGAAGTGTTGTTAGGTAAATCTAAAAACTGATCCTTACCCAATGTTGAATCAACATAGAATTCTTTTTCTAAAGAGCTTACTTTTTTCTTTTTGATATTCTAAGAGGTTCCAGTGAAATATCATTTTCGTTTGCAAATTGTTCTATTTGACTCCAAATTGTCAAAAAATTATTTCGGCTTACTTTAAATGTATCTATTGTAGCAATAATTGAATCATAAGCTTGTCCAAGAGTTGCATCTTTTGTTTGAAAAAACTTGCTCAATACATTAATGGTTTGAAGTACAAAAGAAAAAATATGTAAGTTTACAATAAAATCAGGTTTAGTTATTGAAGTCAGAATACCAAGTGCCTCAATTGCATTTTTATCTCTACCTTCATTAATTTCTTTTTCCAATGCATTTTTAATAAGCACAAAATTGTTAATAATAGATTTGCAATTCTCATATCGTTGTTGTTTCCGGGCTTCGAAAAATGGGTATATAATGCTTCAATCGTATTAAAAAATGACGTCGCTGTTCTTATGTTTGAACAGGAATCCACAACTACCAAATTTGATCCGTGAGCTAAACAGTGAATAAAAACTGCTTGAGGATTTGATTCTTTAATTTTGGCCTGAAATCCATTTTTATAGCCAGACATAACATTAGCGCCGTCGTAGGACTGCCCAATAATTGGTATACCAGTTAAACCCGTTTTTTCAAAAAAGTCTAATAATAAGTTTTGTAAGGCATTAGAGTCTCTATCTGAAGAACAATCTACAAATCCTAAAAATCTCTCTTCAACTTCGAGCTCATTTGTGAATCTTATTACTATCGATAACTGTTCTTCTTTGAAACATCTCGCCTCATCTACCATCAGGGAATAAAACCCACATTTTTTAACACTTTGTGTGATTATTTACAACATTCGCCGAAATAGTTATTAATTCATTTTGTATAGATGGGCTGCAATAATTTTTAGGCTTGATAAAATTTGATTTAAACTTGTCATCATATTTTGCAAAATAATCTGAGATCTCGAGAAAGTTTCCTATGTTTTTGGAGTTTATGTCCTCTCTGTGTCCACGAAGAGGAAGCCCCTGCCGTGCTAAAACCAAAATTAAATCAATAATCTTTCTGAGATATTCACGGGTCTGTTCTATTTGTTCCGAATGCTGTTTTAAAATTAAATCATGAACCTCCGGTGAGCTTTGAAACATTTTGTATCCCTGAATACTTTGCATATGGGTGACACAATTGTTGTGCTTTTTGAAGGCTTCACTAAGCTTTTTCCACTTTTCATAGCCGGAAACTACAAATTTTTCATTTTGTTGCCGGTATTCTTTTGAACCGAAATTGCGGCATACAAAACAAAATGCCTTTTGCTTTTCCACACTATATTCAAGCCAATCATATGTGTCATAGTACTTTGAAGAAAACGATCTATTTTGTCCATCAACAAATGTCTTTTTAAAAGCTATTTTTGGTTTCTGTGGACCGCTTTCTTTTGTTCCTAAGTCTGACACATCACCAATTTTTAAACTATTTTTTGATGTTTGAGGCTGTTCCTCAAACATTTTAACTAATACGTATATAACAATTCTTAAGTGCACAGACAAAAACAATATTTTTAATAAAGACATTTAATAGAACCTTAAGAAAATTGTAATTGAATTTAAAAAAAATGTATTCATACAAAAAAAGGAAAAAATTCTGGGGGGGGGCTAAACTGTTTCTGGGGGGGCTTAGCCCCCCAGACCGGTCTATCTACGCCAATGTTAAAACCAAAGTGCTATATTCGACTATGCCGAATCTTATATACATTTCACCATGGTGCGATAAGGACAGAAAATAAAAAACAAGTAAGAGTGCTATATTCGGCTGTGCCGAATCTTATATACCCTTCACCATTGTGCGAGCAGAATACAGAGCAACTAAATAATTTTTACATATACATGCATATTTACAATACTGGTAAATATTTTTTTAAAAACGTTTTTAGAACATAAAAATATTAAAAAAAAATTCTATTTAAAAAACCAAGATTCGAACCAGGAAACTCACAGTTTCTAACTTAACACACCCCCTAGACAACTGAACCATGAAGGAACGCTGTTTAAATATCATTAAAATGAAATATGGACCGTTTATTTATTTATTTATTTGGCCTTAGAGGCCAAAATAACAATATTACATGTTCATATATCCTGAGAAATTTTACAACATATGTACACTATATGTACACTAACGTGGCCGTTAGTTGTATGGAGAACTTTTTTTTTTTGATTTCTTTTACTCTCCCCCTCCAAATCGGTTCAGTTTTATGTAAAAAAAATTACAAAAAAAATTTCGTAGCGATAAGTTGTGTTTTAGGGAGGGCGTCCGCCCCTCAAAGTTTGCCATCAAGCCATTTATTCAAATGTAATTTGTTTGCGTATGACTATCTTCTAAAAACAACATTTTACAAGAATATGATATATGGCAATATTTTAGCTCTTCTAGTCAACAACATAAGCCTCCCAGAAAGTTTTTTGCTAAGACTAATATCTTAGAAAATAATTAAGAAAATAACAACAAAATACCAAACATTTTATATACGTTATATATATATAAAAAGGCGATTTAATGTCAAGTGGTTAGTCCTATTAGATAGTAGTTTACACACAAATTTTCAACAAGATCGGTTAAAATGTTTCAGAGGTAGATGGGGTCAAAGTTTGCCATACAGGTGTTCTTTCTCATCCATGTAATTTATTACCTATTGGTGTTAGCAAAATTTGTCCAAAGTAGCTTAGATAGCTATTTAATCAATCTTTTTTAAAAATATTTTTTTGTTTTTTTTTTTAAATTTTTTAATATTTTTTTTTAAATATAAAACTTTTTTTTTATTTTTTTAGCCAAGTGTTAAATTTAAAAAAAAAAAAATTTTAAAAATTTTTTAAAAAAACAAAAACAATTTTTTTAAAAAGTTTGATCAAAAAGCTATCTAAGCTACTTGGGACAAATTTTGCTTACACCAATAGGTAATAAGTTACATGGATGAGAAAGAACACCTGTATGGCCAAAATGTCAAACTTTGACCCCCTCTAACTCAGAAACTTTTTGACCGATCTTGTTGAAAATTTGTGTCTAAGCTACTATCTAACAGTACTAAAATTGGTGTAAATTTGATTTAAATCGAAAGACATCTATTTCAAAATTGGGTTACTTGACATTAAATTCACCTTTTATATATATAAAACGTATATAAAATGTTTGGTATTTTGTTTTTATTTTCTTAATTATTTTCTAAAATATTGATTTTAGCAAAAAACTTTCTTAGAGGCTTATGTTGTTGACTAGAAGAGCTAAAATATTGCCATATATCATATTCTTGTAAAATGTTGTTTTTAGAAAATAGTCATACGCAAACAAATTACATTTGAATAAATGGCTTGATGGCAAACTTTGAGGGACGGACGCCCCCCCTAAAACACAACTTATCGCTACAAAATTTTTTTGTATTGTTTTTTACAAAAAACTGAACCGATTTAGGGGGGGGGGGGAGAATATAAGAAATCAAAATAAAAAAAATAACGGCCACCCTAATGTACACTAATAATCTAATAATAATAATAATAATAAAAAAATAATTAAGCTATAATCAAAAAACAACATATCATAGTTAATGGTTAATGGCTCCCCAGCCGTAAAAAAAATAACAAAGAAAAAAAAAAAAAAAATATCCTAAAAAAGGCCCAGACAGTAACAAACTAATGGCCATTTTCTCATTAGGCGATTATCTTTTTTCCCAACGAAAAACTGCACATTAAAGAAATTTGGTTTTCTCAATGTCTCATTTGCTTCTATTTTGTCGCAATGCTAACCAGCACTCATCTGCCAATTATTTATTTTCCTTTTATTTGACGTACAGATAAATTCAATCAGCTGACTCCCATCTTTTACATGTATTTTGAGTGGTGTTGCCAACTCAAGCCAATGTTTTTTGTCGGTATATTGAGAAACCCAAGATCGTTAACGGACAGTTTATCGCTATAATAAATTTATGTTGACATTAGGTAACAGACAGTTTGTCGATACATTGAGAAAATGGCCATAACTGTTTAAATATCATTAAAATGAAATATGGACCGTTTACTGTTTACAACTCAACACAGTTTTTAGTTTGTTTTCTTTTTGTAAAGGAACTGTTGTCATACCGTAGATTTATCTCTTTTGGCAAGTTTTTAAGTAGCAAAAAACACAAAAATTCCTAGTTTCTATTTGTTAAAATTATTTCGTTAAATATATGAAATAATAAAGAAGGGTGATAACGAAAATCATATTGGGCATTATGCTAGTATATGTAAACAAATGCGAAGGGGGGGGGGGGGGGGGGGGGACGACAACCGGTTTTGAACTTCGCTTTTCATAAGGACCCAGAATATATATACTTTATAGGGTGTAGGACCTTCGGTGAAGGGTATAAAAAACAAACTTAATTATAAAAAAAGAGTAATTTTTGGGATTTCAGTATTTTGGTCATAACTCTGCTATTTCTTAACCGATTTGACAGATTTATATAACTTGGACTCGGGAAGATCTATGGTTCCCGAAAATGGGTATTTTTCAAAAAAAAATTAATATTTTGGTCATAACTTTTTCGTATCTAAACCGATTTTCCCGATTTTCAGAAAATATTTTCTATTAAAAATTTCCGATATATAAGGCGTAACCATAGGTCATATTACAGTCAAAAAATTCAGGTTTTTATACAATTTTTAATACTTTTTGTATGGCAGGTACCACGCCCACTTCTTCAATCCCGCCCACGTTTTCTGGGATGGAGTGTATTTATAACCTAAATATTTGTACTTAATTTGAAAACTTTGGCTCTTGCCGTTCTCCAGATATACAGAAAAAAGTAATAAAAATACAACAACCACAAGGGATTTTTTTGGAAAAATTAGAGGCAGTCGTGGTTTTTTGGTCATATCTCAGCCATTGTTGGACCGATCTGGCTGAAATTCAATAGCAAGAAATGGTGGACTATATGTGACATACATGTAAAACAACCTAGCCGCTATCATGTCTGGAGTCTCCGAAAAACACATATCAAACGAAAGACGGACAGACGGACGGACGGAAATCGTTAAATCAACTTCTCTCCTCATAAGGACCCAGAATATATATACTTTATATGGTCTAAGACTACTATTGTAGAAATTACAAACGGAATGACAAACTTATATATACCCTTTTCCACCTGTGGTGAAGGGAATAATAAATACCGTTCACTTCTCTAATCCAGCCCATATTTTTAACTGTTTTCAGCGTTGGCGTTTTGGTAACTTTTAACCAAAATTGGTTACTTTTTTTTCCAATGTGTACTTGTGTACTTTTTTTTCCATTTTGGTTACTTTTTTTCAACACAAAAATAACCAATTTTTGGTTTTGGGACAAGCTTACACGCTCCGCTTTTTTAACTTTAGAAATGTTTATGGTATTGGTGCTTCCAAAACTGTTTCTATCTACTTAAAAATGATTTTTCTAGAATATTAAACTGTCACAAACTATCAGCTTAACAATATAAAGCGCCTATTATACGCCCATACTTGGTATGCGAGAATGGTATCCATCATACCATCAAACTCGTGTATAGCGTAAATTCGTGTATGTCAGTTTGATATGTAAAAAATTCAAAATTTTTGATTTATATGTATGCCATCATACCATCGTTCTCGTGTAATAGCAATTCTGTCATACTCAGTAAAAACTTAATTTGAACTTTGCAAGCAAAGGGTAACGATGACTTGGTTAGAGCTCGCTTTTTTAAACGGTTTTATTAAGAAATATGATCTATATTTTCAAAAATAAAACGTAATAATTGACACAAAGTTTTATTAAGAGCATTGAACGATAGAATGCAAATGCGGATCTTATTTTATAAAAAGTATGTCATCCAGATGTCTTCCGTCGAGTTGAACACACTATTCGAAACGGAGCCTTGTTTTTCGAGAATTTTCAAAAAAAAAAATGGTCCAATTATCTCATGCGTGGATAAGGCACACCCTGCTGCAATACAATGGTTTTTGATGTTTCAATCGAGGGTTGCGGGTTCTTGGAGACCAGTCACGGCAGTTTTGATTGTTGACGAGGCCGTTAAAGTGAAAATGATCCTCGCCGCTCCAAGAAAGGAATTTACAGTACGAAAACGCTCCAACATCGTTTCACAAAAATTATTGCGTAAATCAAAGGCACTTTCTTTCAGTTCTTGAACGATTTAAATTTTAAAAGGATGGAACTTCAGATCCTTTTTTAAAATTTTATGAATAATTGCTCTTGGAAGTCCCAGTGAGGATGCACTTTTCCGTTTTAAAAGTCGCGGATTTTCACGTAAAGTGCTTTCGACCAGTTCAATGTTTTCGGGAGTGCTAAAAGATCGACTGGGCCCTGGCCGAGGGGCATTCATAGCCGCAGCAGTTAGGCGGACTCTCTGCGCCCACCAACGAATTAAATTTACACTCAGTTTATCACGTATTCGCCGAATACCGAACTTTGAACAAAATTGTCGACGAGCAATTACTCTTAAAAAATGTGTCCACAGCGAACGCGCGATGCTCACTCGACCACAATCGGTAATTCCAACGGCGCCACCATCCCTCCGCACCGTTTATTACCTTTGAAATAATCGTATTTAAAAATATAAATTTGCCACCAAAAACCCTGTGTATACAACCTTCACTACTTTTAATGCTTCAAAGGTCTGACTGAAATAATTTTCTAGGAAAAAAGATTAGGTGAAATATCTTTCCAAATCCAGCACGATTATTATTTTCACTTGTGTAAGCGAGCCTTTTATTAAATTAAACAACACTTGATTTCTTCACAGTCAGTTTATTAATGACGCTGTTCATAAAAATCAAACTGCCAGCAACCAAATTCCTGGCATCACCATTTAATACATACAATCATTTACTTAAGTTTAATGCATGAAAGACAAAGACAAATATAATAATCATTTACTGTATAGAAGTTTGCAGAAAATGAATACCGTTACTTGGGAATCATATAAGCATATAAATAGGGAACATAAGTAATATGAAAATAGCGTAATAATACATATACATGTTATGTAACTTAAAATACGAAAAGTGATACTTAGAACTTATAAGCTAATGAAATATACTAAGGCAATAACTTAAAATACACTGTAGAAAATAACCTGCCATCACAACTAACCCAATATTGCTACAATTCGGCCATCCTGACCCTGAGATCACCTGATCTCATGCTCTTTACCAGAACCTGTACGTCCCCCGAACCAAGGGCGCATATTGGAAACCGACCAAACGCCCTTATAAGGCGTGCGCGACTGTTGAAATCCCTCCACATCTTCGATAACATACCGATCGTTTCTAAGAATTTTCGATATCCTGTAAGGACCCTTATATTTGGGAATTAATTTGCGTGATACACCTGCCGTTGAGTCGAAATTCTTCACCATCACGTAATCACCGTCCTTATACATAGTCGGGGCCTTCCTCTTCTTATCAAAATAACCCTGATTATACGCCTGAACCTTTCTCTGCCTCTCGGCGGCAGTCGCCCTAATTGCACCAAGATCCCTCCGTACCTTACTATTATTCACCTCAAGCAAACATTCGCCCAAGCAATCCATCGCCTTACCACGTTGCCCTACACCAAACAACATCACACTCGGGTGCTGTCCGATTGACCTATGCAAGGTGTTATTAAGTGTATATTCAACACGATCAAGTACCGTGTCCCAAAATATGCCCCTTTCCGGGTTCACTAATTTCGCCAACATAGGCCCAATGGACCTATTAACCCTCTCCACTTGCCCATTAGCCTGGGGTGAGCCCGTAGCGACCAAAACATGTTTGACTTTACTATCGTCCAAAAAATCCCTGAATTCCCCTGAGGTAAAACAGGACCCACGATCACTGACTATACATCTAGGCCGGCTGTAAGACTTGAAGTAATCCTTCAGAGCCACAATAGCCTCCTTTGAACTCGTCGTCCTTGACGGATAAAGTCTAACAAACTTAGTGCAAGCATCGATTATAACCAGAATATGTTTCATCGCCCTACCATTATCCACTGGGCCGTAGTGATCTATATGCACAACATCAAACGGGTTCTCGGGTTTGGGAATACTATGCAAAAACCCCTCTTCCCTACCATGCCTAGAAGAATATGCGATACAATTCACACAATTGTTCACATGCCTAATTGCCTTCGCCCTTACCTTCGGAAACCAATAACTTTTCAAAATGAGCTCAGTCATCTTATCAGCCCCAACATGGCCCATTTCGTCATGGTACTTGTACAAAATATGATCCTCCATCTCCTCAGGGACATAAAACAATAAATTACCGCTATTACCTTTCCTATACAATACACCATTTCGCATCTCATAAAACCCGTGCTCAGACTTCTCCAGCTTATTCTTCAATTCCCTTAACCTCTGGTCCCTATTCTGGCAAATAATTAAATTCTCCTCGAACGTGTTCGAACCGATCACCAATACACTAGTGCATCTGCTCAGTGCATCAACGTGCTGCATCCGGTTACCTGACCTATGCTCCAATTCGTACTCAAAATTCTGAAGTTCTAGGGCCCATCTCGCAATTCTATGATTCAACTCCCTTTTGTTGAGAGTCATCGTCAGAGAGTTACAGTCCGTAACAATTTTAAACTTCTTACCCATCAAATATATTCTGAATCTTTTCAGAGCGTAAATAATCGCCAACGTTTCAAGCTCGAAGCTATGATACTTCGACTCCGCGTTCGTTGTTCTCTTCGAAAAATAGAATATAGGATGTAGTTTGCCGTCCCCCTTCTTCTGAAACAAAACAGCTCCAAAACCTATAGAACTCGCATCGCAATGGAGTTCGGTTTCGTCCCTAGGGTCATATAGTGCCAACACTGGTGATTCCACCAGCTTACCCTTGAGCAATTCGAAGGCATCCAGCTCCTTTTTCCCAAAAACAAACTTCCTATCATTTCTAGTCAGGTCATACAAAGGCTTAGCCAACACCGAAAAATCCTTAACGAATCTTCGAAAATACGAACATAATCCCAAAAAACTCTGCACCGAATGCCGCTTATCCGGTACCGGAAAATCCCTTATAGCCTTTAACCCCCTATCGTCGGCCCTTATACCATCCCCATCAATAGTATAGCCCAAATATCGAACAGATGTCTGAAAAAATTCACACTTGTCGGTTCTCAATTCCAAATTACTATCGACTAGTCTAACTAAAACCTCCCTTAAAATATCGAAATGCTCCTCAATATCAACCGTCGCGACCATAATATCATCCAAGTAAATAATAACCTTATCATCCCTAACCATATCAGCAAAAACTTTATTAATGAACCTCTGAAATACCGACGGCGCATTTTTCAGGCCAAATGGCATCCTCAAAAATTCAAATTGACCCATTGGAGTCACAAACGAGGTATACTTAATTGAATCAGGATGAACAAAAACATGAAAAAATCCATTCTTCAAATCCAATTTGGAAAAAAAATTACGACCGGAAAGCCTATCTAACAAATCATCAATCAGGGGAATAGGATAATTGTCCTTCACAGTGAACTTATTCAATGTCCTGTAGTCCACACACATCCTTAAATCGCCAGTCTTTTTCCTTACCAAAACGATCGGTGAAGCATACTCCGACTCACTCGGCCTAATGTACCCCTTTCGCAAATATTCATCCAACAGTTTTTGTAACTCCATTTTTTCCGAATATGACAACCTCCGAGGTCCACAATTGAAACACTTATCATCGCTCAACCGTAATTTAATTTCGCTATACACCCTAGGTTCGGATGGACGTTCAGATTTTACATAATAATCATCATACATTCTCCTAAATCTACTCACATCACCGTGCCCAATACCCTTTCCAACAACCAAATTAAAATCATCATCCATTCCCACATCAATAGACAAAATATCCCTCTCAAAATCCTCACAATACAAATTCCCCTCCCCATTATAAGACACCAGTTTAAAACCGGCCCTCCTGAGAAAATCTCTCCCTAATACACACCCGTACGACGTCGTTTCATCGGAAACAACAAGCATTTCCAAATCAACAACCCTATCCTCAACATTAACAAAACATTTGAATTTCCCATAAACATCCAACTTAGATCCATTTATTCCAAGAAAAATTCTATTACAACACAAAAGATTATCCAAATTCAAAAATTTCATAACACTCGTCCTCCTCACAAAACTAATCACGCTCCCTGAGTCAATTAGGCATTCTAAGAAAAATACATCATTAAAACTTATATCTAATGAAAACTTAAAATACCTTACATATTCATCGTCCTGAAGTAACTGAACAGCAGGTTTCCTCTCTGGACAAGCAGCAACCCGATGTTCTATGCTACCACATCCGTAGCACGCCCCCATCTGTCTCTTTGGTTTCTGGCAATCTGCGGCAAAATGTCCTACTGAGTTGCAATTGTAGCATCTGAACTTTTCAACCTTCTCTTCATTTGCCTGCTGGGTTTTACCTTGGAACCGTCGTTTCAACTCGATCTTAGAAAAAGCCTGGAGAAGTTGAGACTTGCTGTTGTAGCACTGCAAACTAGCCTGCACTCGAAGCTGGGTGTCGGGAATACCCTCAATTATATGCTCAATCAGTTCATCTTCATCAATGCCTAGTTTTCTTGATAACATTACTTTTTCATTGAAGTAATCGGAAAATGTCTCGGTGTACTTCCACTTACAGGCTTCAAAGTTTCTACGCATTACTAACTTATTTTCCTTTTTGCAAAAATCTTCTTCCATTTCGTTCAAAATATCTTTTGTTGCAGCGTTTAGGAGATTTGGTTTGGTGTGAAGCCACGTTTGCGCTTTCCCCTTCAGTTTGCACATTAGAAGGGTTTTCAATGTATTTTCATCAACATCATAAACAGTTGTAATATTTTTGAACTGGCTCATCCACATTTCAGGAAACTTATCACCTTCATATTCCGGTATCATATCCTTCAGAATGTTAAACGGTACTTTAATTTTATTGGTGACCTGGGCCAAATTCTCTTGATGATCTTGATTACAAATTACTTCATCACCAGCTGTCAGCCCTTCACGTCGTCTCTCAGTTTCAGCTATCATTCTTAGTAAATCATTTTCCTTTCGCAACAACTCCTTTTCTCTTTTTATCAATTCTAATTCTTTCTTCAAAACACCCGCAAAGTCATAGCCCAGCAATTTTTCCGTTGACTTCTGACGACTTGCACGATCATTTGACTGTACACCATTTTTTTTAACTTGACACTCTTTTTCCTTTTGCAATTCACGATCATTTTCTTGACTACATTCAGCACTTTTGCCTTTACTTCTCTCATCACTTTCTTGGGAACACTCATTCTCTTTTTCCGGACAATCATTAACGACATCCTCTTCAGAATTTCTCAGAGTAATTACATCAGCCTGACCCCCGGCTGCCATCGGACATTCGCCCCTTTTTTCGGCTGGCACTTCATTTAGACGGACAAGTAAGGAATTTTTTGTACCAGCAGATTGTAACCCAAGGCTCTGTAACCAAAGGCGCAGTTCTGCGATGGTATAGTCTGCTCCATTTACTGCATCCACTTCCATTACAAGTATTTATAATAAGATTTTATATCTTAAAATATGTTTTCTTTTTCAGGCACAACTATATTTTATTATCCAGTGGAAAAAAAAATATTTTCCTTGTTCACAATCTTTAATGATTTTCAGTTATTTTAAAAAAAACTTTTTTTTTCCTTTGTTCACAATCCCACTTCTGAAATTGTAAGCGAGCCTTTTATTAAACTAAAGAACACTTGATTTCTTCACAGTCAGTTTATTAATGACGCTGTTCATAAAAATCAAACTGCCAGCAACCAAATTCCTGGCATCACCATTTAATACATACAATCATTTACTTAAGTTTAATGCATGAAAGACAAAGACAAATATAATAATCATTTACTGTATAGAAGTTTGCAGAAAATGAATACCGTTACTTGGGAATCATATAAGCATATAAATAGGGAACATAAGTAATATGAAAATAGCGTAATAATACATATACATGTTATGTAACTTAAAATACGAAAAGTGATACTTAGAACTTATAAGCTAATGAAATATACTAAGGCAATAACTTAAAATACACTGTAGAAAATAACCTGCCATCACAACTAACCCAATATTGCTACACTTGGCTGATAGCATCTATATATCTGTGCTCACAAGCAATAACAGATGAAGTCGAGTTAGGAAAAATTTGACTTATAAGCTTAATAAAAATTCCCTGATTTTTCAATTTAAATTGCTCTGCTGAGCACTTGCCGAAATCGATTTAAGATAATTAAGCTCAATTTTGCGCTTTGATACAGATAAGCTTAAGAAGTTCTACTTGTAATAGCTACTTATAAAAAAGGTTGAAAGCTCTAGCTCAAAAAGTTTTTCAAACAGACGAAAATAAGTGTTAACTTGGTATATGCGATGCCACGCCCACAAAAAATTGTATAGCCTATTGTTTTTTTCCAGACCATCGGTAACATAGTGTCAAAATTTTATGAAAATCGGCACAGCGGCTTAGGCGCATTTAATACAAAATAATTTTGGTTACTTTTTTTCGCTTTTGGTTACTTTTTGATTTGATTTTGGTTACAAATTTTTTTGGGTCGTGGCAACGCTGGCTGTTGTGTATTTACCAAGGTATATTTATAGCATGTAGTCTCGGAAAGCCAGCTGTTTATTTTTATTTGCTTGTTTTGTGATACGAACAGTCAAATGTTGTATAGTAAACAAGTTTTTTGTCTTTATCTTTTTTGTCTCTTATCAACCCCTTTGCTGTTTAACAGTTCGTATCACATAACAACAATAAAAAGCCCTGTTGTTTGTTTTATTGTACAATTTTCGTAATCTCGCGGCTACCTGCTATAAATATACCTTGGTATTTACAATCCAGCTATGTGTAACAAATTTTCTTCTTCTAGTTCGTTAGATATAAATTTATATGATTTTCAAGTCGGCTTGTTGCAGTCCTCTTTTTTTTTGTTAAAAAATAGCCATAGTCCTGACTGTAATTAATCTCAATGTTTATTAAGCAAAAACCCGGTTTTTTCTTATTGATTAAATCTTTGACAAACAATTGTATCAACTGTTTTCTTTTTGAATCAAACGTTAAAAAAAATTTCAAGAAAGGGGGTTTTTCAATTACGGGTGAAAAACTAAGAAACAAAAAGCGAAAAAAATAAAGAATTGATTTATAGAAATCATATCATGAAAGCAGAAAATATTGGTA
Source organism: Pollenia griseotomentosa (assembly GCA_963931875.1). NCBI lineage: Eukaryota > Metazoa > Arthropoda > Insecta > Diptera > Polleniidae > Pollenia > Pollenia griseotomentosa. Next base: position 19,937,943 of record OZ007562.1, read on the forward strand.
TTATACATATATATACATATATTAAAATATATATATCTTTGTCATTTGCGTAATGCTATGTTCACACTTGGGTTTTTAAACCCGTTTAAGCAAAATTTTTTTTACATTTGAGATGATTAAGATGACAGCTGATTAAGAAAAAAAACACAAAACAAACAAATTATATTTCTTTAAAGTATTCAAAATTTATAAAAATACTTAAATAAAGTTATCAGAAGATTATTTTAAACATATTCAGCCTGATTACGGTTGGCGTTGGCGTATACGCATGAGTCGTTTTTTGTAGTAGATTAAAGTAACACACAACCTTTGTTCTTTAATCTACTACAAAAAACGACTCTGGCGTATACGCCAACTCCAACCGTAATCAGGCTGATTATTGATGGAATTGTGAAAATTTATAAATTATTTAAGGATAAATAAAAACATTAAGAAGAAATCGGGGTTGGTTGTACACGTGAGGGTTCGTTCATGGTGACCGATTCTATATTATACTCAGTTTGGGGTATCTTCAGAGGATTCGATGCGATTAATTAAGTGATTTAGTTGTAATCATGTCAATTTGAAGTGGTTAACAAATCAGCGGTTGTTCTATAGACGAAATTGTACGCAGAAGTTTGGCTTAAAATGGAAGGTCTGCAAACGCCTCTCGAAAATCCAAAGTTTTATCGGATTATTTAAGAATTATGGATTTTACGATTCCTTTAAGTAATACAACGATATGGAGTTAATAAGATGAAAAGTTGTACGCATCAAAAAAAGAAGAAGTCATAGTGAATTTTAAAAAATAAAGAAGAAAATACAAGAATTTCCATAGTTGTAAATTAATTAATAATTATTTCAATTCAATTCAATTCAATTTATTGCAGGTAATATAAAAGCCTCATTAGGCCAATAAACTATATTACAAAGAAATATACCTGAATTAATACTAAAAATATTTAAATTAGAATATAACTAAAATCCCTAGGTCCCAAACCAAAATAAAAATCAATGTACATACATATGTGTAGTGTACATTGTACACATATACATATATATATACAAAGGTAGAATTAAATAAAAAATATAAAAAGACAATATAAAAAGACAATTGATCCCAAAATATATGTAAGCAACATCACGTTTTAAATGAAATACAATGAATTGTTCACTATAAGTTCGGAAGAACAGCCAACATTTTCACACGAAAGGCGTTATTTGAGTGTGAAAACACACGAAGCTCAATGGGTAATGTGTTCCAACAACGTGCAATTCTTACAATAAAAGACCTTTCAAATAAAGCATTGTTAATTCTAGGCAATATAATTTGAGGGTTTCTTGTTGAATGGGAAAAAAGAAATTTGGAATAAAGTTGCGTGGGAAACCCGCTTTTTATAATTTTATAGAAAAACACCAAGTTACGTAAAGTTATTACTAGGGCAACCAAAAATAAGCACTAAAAAAACAGTTTTAAGCTCTTAAAAAAAGCGTTTAAAAACATGAAAATAAGCTGTTAAAATAAAAAAAAAAGCAATTAAAATTTATGGTTTATTTTCCACTTTATTCGTTGAATGCGTTGTTACAGTAAATTATAAATTGATGCGATAAATTTTCGAAAAGAAACCCCTGTCTATTTGAAGTCAGCACGCTTTTGTACATAGAAAAAGTTCTTTCTACGTCTACAGATGTTAAGGGAGCATATTTAAAATTGAGTAGTTGCTCTGAGGTATATTTTATACGATTGAACTCGCAATGCCGCTTGCCTCCCAGTATATCCACAATATCTTTTAGTACCGAAAATCCTTCATTTTTTAATAAAACAGATTCAAATTTTTTATTCACTTTGTCGCCTATATCCCCTGGAACACCGGAAATTTTTCTTACGGTGTCCATAACTATATTCACTTGGGAAACCAATGAAAGATTTTTTGTTTCCAATTTGGTTACTACTTCGTGTAAAAACCCAAAATTTACAGAAATGAACAATATTTGGTTGCGCAAATTATTTTCATTCATTAAAGCCTGGCATATACGCACTGCTGAAGAATCTGTAGAGTTTAAATTTGAAAAAATTTCTACGAAATTATCAAAATATTTGGCATAATAATTTACAGCCATTATCCACGTCCCCCATCGAGTTATTACTGGTTGTGGAGGTAGTGGTATATCTGGTGCTGTTTCTCGTAAGATTTGAACCCTTGCAGGAGATTTAAGGAACGTTTTTTTTAGCATTTGAAATAAATTTGTCTACATTTGAGTAGTATTCTCTTATATGTTCACAAACTCTGTGAACTCCATGTGCAAGACAGGTTACGTGAGTTATATGTGGGTAAAATACAGCAATGGCCTTTGCAGCTTTCACCATATATGGTGCGGCATCACTTACAAAAAGAAAAATTTTCTGTTTATCTAGGTCAAATTCTTTCATTGAATCATCAAACAAACGTGCAATAGTGGAATGATTGACTTTTTCTAATACAGCTGTTTTTATTAAAAATCTTTTTTCTGAAATATTTTCATCCACATGCAGTATACCCACAACAACGTTTGCCACAAATCTGTTCGACGCATCGGTGGTCTCGTCTATAGAGACCCAAATAAAATGTTTTTGTATTTCTTCCTTTATTTTGTTAACTGTAGATTCATAAACTATTTTTGTATATTTGTTTCGAAGAGACGATTCAGATGGAATATGGAATGATGTATAGTTTTGAAGATAATGTTGTACTTTTAAATGTCGAATTTTGTATAATGGTATATCTGCTGATATAAAGGCTTCACAGAGATCAATGCAAAATTTATCGGCGGCCGATGAACTTGTAGAACTTTGTAGAAAAGTTTGTTGTAAATTTTTTTTTGATTCTCTTTCTTTTAGATCTTTGTGCTTTTTTGAATCCAGGTGTTGTTTTATGTTGTAATTTTTATCAACAGATAAAGGTTTTGAGCACACGTTACACACTAAAGCTGATCCATCAGTTTTTAAATCTGGATACTGTTTGACTAGCTTGCTCAAGTAAACCGATTTGCTTTCCTTGACTTTAGGCATTTTCTAAATAATAAAACAATAAACCAATTTTAACAAAGGTTTTAATAAATTAAAAAAAATTTATACTTACATCCAAAACGCAGAGGCTATGAAGGTAATTTTATCTGTTTTTAAACTAAGACAACTTTAAAAAGTTTTAAAAATGTTATGCTTTCAACAATTCAATAAAATTTTTAAAATGTAAATTTGTTGACAGTAAAAACTTGGCTACTTTGATTTAAACGTTTTTTTTTCAACCAGAGTTGTAGCAGCACAAAAAGTAAGGCGATTTCATGAAATAAAATAAATGAAACAAATAAAAAAAGTTGCCACATCAAAAAAAAAAAAAAAAACATAACCATTTTTGCAAATATTTATTAAATAATTTTTTTTTTCGTATGAAAAAAATTAAAAATTATCTTAAAATGACAAAATAAGTAAAAAAAAGCCGATATCGCAAAAATAACTAAAAAAAAGCCGATATTGCCAAAATAAGCAAAAAAAAGCCCTAACAAATATAGCTCATTTTCTTTGTTTTTTTATGATCGGAATTTCTGTTCAATCAAAATCTTTCTATCTTGTAAACAAAAAAAAAAGCAATTGCTTATTTTTGGTTGCCCTAGTTATTACATTACCGAAAGAACAGCCCATAAAGCGTTTAACATATTCATATATGTGATCATTTCTACGAACACCATAAACGTACCGTACAATCGTGTTAGCGATGCGACCTAACTTAGAGGTTACATAATTCATTGAACCAGAAAAAACTTCAAGACCATATAAGATCTGTGGCATTAAAACTGCATGAGCCAAACGCAATTTAATACGTTGTGGCAAATAAATATTCGTAGAGTAAAGTTGACGCAATAAACTTGAAACTTTCCAGCTAATGTTATCAATATGAGCCTCAAAATTTAGACATTTATCTAAATAAATGCCTAGACATTTCAACCGATCCACGAAGTTCACGCGTGTTCCACCAACATATATATTTAAATCAAGTAACTGCTGTTCATTGATACCAAAAGCAAGAGCTTTAGTCTTTGACGAATTTATGGATAGGCAATTTTCATTAGACCAATATAGAAAACGTTGAAGAATATCATTGATGTTTAAACATAAATTATTAATTTCCGCTCTTCTGCCATTAAACAAAAGTAATACGTCATCAGCGAACAAAAATGACTTACATATATGGTTATCAATATAACTGGATAAGTCATTAACGTATAACGTGAAGAGAATGGGTGCCAAAACTGAGCCTTGGGGAACACCAGATGTCAGATGAAGTAGATTAGAATATATATTGTTAACGAACGAACTGTATTTTTTTTTAATAATTTTCTTATTCGTTATTCTCATCGATTAATCGAATAATTTTACAGATTTAATCGTTTGATCGAACGAACAAAAACAATTATTTGAATTATTCGAACAAAGCTGAATGTCAAATAATTGACAACTCTAATAGATAGGGATGGTTGCTTATTACAAACATAAAAAAAATTCTTTTAATCTAAGGCACCTTTTATTAGCTATCGTTCAAGACATCATAGAGTAGGTGTTTTTAATCACCCTTATCGTGGTTGGCGTATGTTTTTCCAACAAATACGCCAACCAGAGAACTGCACTATTTTTGTTGATTTATTCATACGCTTAAATTTAAATTAACTCTATGCTTGCAAAACCAAGTTTAACTTTGGTAATTTTGACATCGTTTTGTACACATTTGATTTGTGCATGTGTGAGTTTTTTTATTGAAAGTGCTTTGTTTGCATTTATTGTTGGCGCACGCAATAACACAAACTCCTCTTAGTCAAAAGGCGAACATTATTATGCTTTTGCATTCACGTAGTCATTATGTGCGTTCGTTTACTTTTCCAGTAAAATCCAGTAGGTGAGTAATATGAAAATTTTACATTTTTATGTGTACGCGAACGCATTTCAGTAAAATCCAGTACAAATTTGTACAAATTTTGGGATAAACGAACGCAGCTATTGTCCACTCGATGAGGCAACGACGAACTAAATTGGTATGAGTACAAGTCGCTTTGTTACATTAACATTAACAGCAATAACAACAATACATTGTTGTTAAGAAATGATAAAAAATAAAAACAGCCTTCTATTTCTATGGAAATTGTTTGTACCTAATGCGTTTGCGTTTCATTTCAATGTTTTTTCTTGTACTACATAGCAACTGCTGAATTGCCTACATGAGTAATAAATGTTTGATTTCTGGCTTTTTTGTTTGTATTTTTTTCTTTACCAAAACAATCATTGTCGCACCGGATACATAAACATCTTAATTAAAAAACGAAGCTTAACGATGGTATTAATAACAAAGCACGATGTGCATTATTTGAATGACTGCAAACCAGCAGCGAATGTGTGCAGTTGCGCAAGTTTGATTGTATGACCGAAAGCGAGTGTATTTGTTGGTGTTCATTTAATTCGATTTTTTTGCAATCGCACAAAGCCGTTCTCTGACGCCAACCACGATAACCTTTTTTGTAATAGATTTGTAAAGTGTCGATACCATTTTTTAAACCGCAAACTTTCGCGACAAAAACGCCAACCAGTACAAGGGTTAATTTCTGCAGCAATAAATCTACTAGTAATGCAAATTATCCTTAAGGATAGTAAAACGACTTCTGGCAAATTACAGTTTTTGACTATTTTAATGTTCATTGGAAATAATAATGTTTGCAGATATACCTCTAAATCGAATCGTTATTGTTACTTCTTATACTTTGCGGTTATAGTAAAAATTTACCAACATTTTATATAAATTATATCTTTTTAGATTTATGGAAATGGTGGGACAAAAAGGTAAATGCCTTAACATACCTTTAGCTCAAGGTATTGACAGTTTAAATGTGGCCTCGGCTTTGACTTTAATATTGTATGAATTAAGAAAAAATATACTTATCAACAAAAATGATAAACCAGCGAAATTGGTTTAGTGTTAATAAATCATAATTAAAACTAGAACTTTGTCGTTTTTTTAGTTTAATTCTTTATTTATAAGTTTTTCCATGCAATCAACTAAAAATTTAAGCAAAATCTATATAGCATTATATAAATTTAAAAAAGAAAAAAAAAAAAATTATAAACAAAACGAATTAATAATAATAAAAAATAACACAGATTTTTTATGTTAAACTATACATTATTTTCAATATATTTTTCTTGTTTTTAACTTTTTACTGGTAACCTTCTTATGGGTTTTTCGTGTTAGTTATTATAATATTTATAATAAATAACAAATATAATTAAAAAAAAATATGTACATATTATATAGTAAAAAGAATTGAAAATATACATATAAATTAAAAAAAAAAATATATATATAGAAGAAAATGTTATAATGCAAACAAAAGCCAAGCTTAAAATAAAGAAAGAACATTTATAAAAAATTAAAAAGAGAAAAAAATGCACTTAAAGAAAAGAAAATCTTTAAGGTTTAATTTAAAAATTAGTTGTATTAGTATTAAATTACTAGTAAAATAAGTTTGACTATTGGAAGTTTTATTTTAAGAGTTTCATTTACATTCTGCTAATAAAAGCAACTTGTTGATGTTTTTTGTTTTGGTTGTGGTTTCTATAGCAGATATATTGTTGTTAATGTTGTCTATAATTTTTAGAAAATTCACATTTCCTAGTTGAGTTGTATGAATAAATTGTTAAATATTTCAAAAACTTGTAAGTTTTCTTATAAGAATTTTCATTCGTTTTTTTATATAATAGTCACTTTAGCTTTAAAAACTAAGGCTATCATTTTAATCACCATTTTCATCGTAATTATTAAGGAAAATTAAATTCTTGTGTTATTCAGCTGATTTATGTTTGTAAATTTATCAATTGGGGAGGCTAGAAATTAAATCCACCTTGTGGAGCACCCAAATCTGTAGTAAAGGCATATTGATTACCATCCACTGAAGGTGCCACTCGTGCATCTTCTTCTTCATTGCCAAAGTATTGTTCAATAATATAAAATGATTTATGATAAATATCACGGTTTTCGTGTGATTGTAAATATTCGATTTTATCTAGACCTAAAAAGAAAAATTAAAAACAAGTAATAGCTATAAGAAAAGTGTTGAAATTATGTAGTATTATAGTAAATGCTGTAAAGAATATCGACTTTAACCCATTCCTACCGGCTATGACTTCAAGTCAAAAAATATTAATTTTTCTTTTTTATTATGAATAAACTTTGGTTTCTTTGGACCTTAGTAAGGCTTTTGATTGTATTAACCATTCCATTCTCATTTTCAAACTCAGGAGATTTTTTAATTTCTTCAAAATGGCAAGTAAACCAGAATACTCTTACCTTTCTGATCGCTATCAGTACGTATGTATCTTTGAATGGTTATGACTCCAGAACTAGTCATGCCACCTCTGGTGTATCACAGGGCTCTGAACTGGGTCAAATATTTTTGCTTACCTAACCTAACCTAACCTACAGATTTAATAAAATATATTTTGCTATAACTTCGGTTCAGTTTGAGATACAATGCTGGGGGGCTACTCTCTATTGCGATGCGAAAGAAAATTGTAGCAAATCTAGCGATTGGTACTCTTTAATACGTTTGCGCATGTCTTTCACATCTTTTAAGTTTTTTTCTTTTCGTAAATCATCTTTATTTTATTTAAATTTTCCAATTTTAAATATTTTTGCACACTTTAGCATTTCATTACTGTCAATCCGCGCCATCTTTAATTTTTTTTGCCACTATTGCTTCATTTTCAGAAAATTTTCCGAAAGTGATAGAGAAAACCAAGTTGGCATTTAGCTTTCGCATCGCAATAGAGAGTAAACCCCCTGATTTTTGTTTTACATATAAATAAGGTATAAAGGAACACTTTTGCTTAAGTAACTTAAAATTTTAGATTTTTTGAGCTATGACTACAATAAAGGAGCGATATGTTCTAGTTGTTATCGGATGATACTAGGGGCATAATAAGTTGGAGATGAATTTGAATCATCACCTTTTGTGTCTAATTGTACGTGAATTGACAATTTCTGAATTACAAATGACTAATTTGAATTACAATTGACGCTGTCTGAATTACAATTGGAAAAGGTGTATTTCTACGTGTTTTGCTTAATTTCTACAAGATCATAAAAAATGGTCGATCAGCATTATCCTTTAAATTTAGCACTGGACATCAATATTGGCAACGTATACAATTTGAATAACTTATAAAGTATTACAATAAATTTTAATTTTAGAAAAAGCTTCTTCACTACTTAACTACGACCTTTGCTAATTGTTTTATTTTCTTTTTTGGTTAACCTTTGGCTATGCAAATAACTTTATTATTTATAATTTTATATGCTCATAATTTTCGACAATACTGGGACAAACTGGGGAGCTATTTGCTAAACTCTTGTTAACGAGATGCCAAACGTTTGCCAACTTGTAAAAAACGGCTGTTTAATGTCAAATAATTTTTATAAGCAAAAGAAAAATCAAAAAATGTTCGCAAATTAAACAAGATATAAAAACTTTTTTCAAATTTTTATATTTATATATGTGGGTTTATAAAGCACGTGAATTGTAAAAAAAAGTTCTGTGTGCGAAAAAAATTTCATGTTATAAAAATGATGGAAACTCTTTTTGGACCAATTAGAGTTTTTAAAATTATAAAAAGAGGAAGAATCCATTTTTGGAGTATACCGACTGCGAGTTTCGTAAAAAAAACCGATTTACAAAATAAAACGCAAAAAAGTTAATTAATATGGTAAAGGAAGACCTAAAAGGAAAGGGGAAAAGAAACGGTGGAAAAATTCCGCCTTTTCTGCAAGTATTAGCAGCAATTAGGTTTTGGGGTCGTAATAAGGTACAGGAAGATTTCACAATACATCCTACATCTACACTCAATTCTCTGGTTCCATGATAACACCCATCAAATTTTTGGTTTAGCTTGTCCACTACAGGTCTTATCTAGAGTTTTTTTTTCCCGGACTTTTTCGATTCCCGGGAAAGCGGGAAATTTTTTTAAATTTCCCGGGATCCCGGGATCCCGCTCCATATAAATAATACAAAGTAAATTTTGGTATTAATTAATAAAAAAAACTTTTATAAAAAAACGTAAGGGAACTTGTTTACAAAGAAAGTAAATTAAATGGTTCAATACTAAAAAATTAATTAAAGATTGAAATAGGAACTTGAATTATTATTACCTCACACCTTTATAAAACAATAATAAAAACAAAATAAAAATTGAGGTAGTCAAGATATGAAATCAAAAAGTTAATTAATAAAATAGATAAAATACTTTAAAGAAATATATAACATTTTTTAATGGCTTAGGAAATAACTTTCTGATACACTCAAAGCGCTTTGTAAGTCGTCAAAAAGTATATTCCTGATTTTATTTACTAATTATCATGTTTCCAAAAAATTTCGTTCATTTTTTACCGAGGTTGGACAAATAGCACCGTTGTAGCATGCTTCGGATTCACAATCAGAAGCAATTTTTTCTTTTTTATAAACAACGTCTATATCAGTCAAATGTATGTCAAGGTTGATGCAAAAATAGCATCAACCGGACTGCTTCTTACAAACCTTTTCATTTCAATAGATCCATTTGTAATCTTTAGGACAATGTGTTTTTCAAGTTGTATGTTGTAGTATCTTACACGAGTTTCCAAAATGTTATTTTATTTCGGTTTCCCCGCACTTCACGGGTATATAAACCAACACAAATTAAAATTGAAAATTTTTGTTTATCACCTAATAAACATATCGCTCCTTCATTGCATCATAGTCGTATCTCAAAATTTTAAGTAACTTTAGCAAAGTTTTCCTTCATGCCTTCTCGTATTATATCTCCAACTGAACCGAAGTTATACATTTTGAAAACTTTAATCGCATTTTGCCAAGATCGTTTGTTTTTGTAGATATGACTATGTTGCAATAAAGGAGCGATATGTTTAGGTATCTCCTATTTTTAAGACTTGTTCATGGACAATGAAACTACTGCCTGCATCTTATTTTGAATTAATGTTTTTATTAACTCTTCACTTCACTAAATGTAATAATTATCAACTGTTGCACTGCCCATTCTGCTTTTAGTAGATTTATTGCATCAGGAGACATTGATTTAAATACATGTACTCACTTCTTGTAATTGATCTAATCCACAAACCATCCACAGATGCTAATTTTTAGAGAATAGAAAACTAAATTTCAAAGTATAAATAGCTATTTTCTGAAATTATGAGGATTTTTTTATTTCCCGGGATCCCGCAAGAAAAATCCCGGGAAAACGGGAAATAAAATAATGGAAATTCCCGGGAATTCCCGGGACGGGAAATCCCGGGAAAAAACCCTAGTCTTATCTTATATAACTTGTCCTTTCAATTAGGAGGTACATATTTTAGAATTGTCATTACATTGTAAGATTGTCAATATAGCGGCAAATCTGGCCCCTATTACGGTTTACAACTCAACTCAGTTGAGTTGTAATTTCCTAATTTTTGTATTATGGTTTACAACTTTGCTATTTTGCGGTGAACAAAAACATAACAAAAATTACAACTGATCACAACCAGTTGTCTTAATAACAACTCAACTGAGTTGAGTTGTAAACCATAATAGGGGCCTCTATCTCTTGGCATTGCCGTACTTATAAGTGGGTTGTGTAGCTCCGGAGCAGAACGAGTATTGTAGCCCATAAAAAAGTTAATGTCAATAAAAGCCAAAAGCTCTTCTTTCTTGAGGTTGAGAGTCTTATCAAATTGCTTTGATAAACATTGTTATTAAGAATTGATTCAATTATAGCCAGAAATACATCCACAGGCATAGAGCATTTACTAAAGCATTCCTGTCTGTCCGTCTATTGAAAACACGCTCACTTTCGAAAAACTCAAAAAAAAAAGAACAATAGTATTGGTGATAAATTGTTTCTAGAAAAATCGGTTAAGTAGGAAAAGAGTAATAAGTTCACATGTAAAAAGACCACCTTAATCTATAATTTGGTTATAAAAACTAACATAACTAGTGGCGGAATGCACATATTGATATAAGATTTTGTACAATTCGGTTCTATACGACTAGAAATCAAATTTCGTGATGATCACTTCATAATTTAAAACCGTAACGAATAACGCTATTGTAATAAAATGTAATCCGTCATAGTTTCATATGACTAGAAATTACACTGTCAAGTTTTGTGAAGATCGGTAGATAACACTGCGAAATAAAACTAGACTATTGGTAGAGCAAATCTGCAAAGGGTTTTGAAAAGTTAGCTCGGGTTCCCGAAATATCGGCCACTAAGATTTTTAAATTTTTTGAAATGGCGTTTGGTATAAGTAAAAAAAAATATACTAAATGTACTTCTAAGCTAAAATACTCACCCTTATCGTTTTTGGCGTATTTAAAATACGCATACGACTGTTTGGTAATAGATAAAAGGAAATAAGTTAACGTTCTCTTTAATCTATTACCAAACAGTCGTAGGCGTATTTTAAATACGCCAAACACGATAAGGGTGACTATTTCAGATGTCTTCAGTGGAATTGTATGGCGATTCTTTTCTTAGAATATATTAACCCTCTAACACTCATTTTAAGGTGTCATTTTTGTCCTTTTTTAACTTCTCCACAAAAGTATACTAAAACGGCACTTGAGACAGTTAAAATGTTTGACGAATATGTTTTACCTTAAATTTCACTAGGGGTCTTCCAAGACCAAAAGTTCGAGCAATGTATGTAAAACGGATTTCCGGGCTAGATTAAGCCCTTTTTAAGAACCTGAAACGCGAAAAAAAATGTTAGCCCTAAGCTAAAAAAACTCGCAAATATAGCACTTTATTATTATTCAGGGTTGTCATAGAAACCAATATTGTCAGAATTGGTTTTAAAACCGACAAGAAAAAATGCGTTGGTGTCATAGAAACCAATGTTATTGGTTTTATGTTCGAACTAAAATTAGTGTCGGTTTAAGGTGTCACAGAAACCTGATTAATTTAATATTACACAAAAACAGAGCCCAGAGAGCCATATATCCCTTTCAGACCCTGATGCAACGATTGTGCAGGAGGGTTTCGGTCTCTATATTTTTGCTCCTACTTGACCAATATCAAATAGACCGGCATGCATCGATTACGCTAAGTTTTCTTTATGTTTGTTTTTCTAATTATCCGCTGTTCGCTTAACCATTGCTTAATTTATTGCGAAATTCTTGCATCACATTTCAGTTTTGCAAAAATGTTGCGCAGAAGTTAGTTGTTTTTTCAATTACAAAAGTACTTATCGTTAACTAATAGTGAATTGGTCATATTTTAACTAAAAAAAATTATAAATTTGAATGTTTCATGCCAATTGAAGTCATTTAGTGCAATATAAATGCGTTTTAGGTAAAAATTTTAACATGCTGCATCAGTTGTTTGTGTCCTGAAAATCCTTGAAGGATATAAAAATGGTAAAACCTAAACATTGATTATATTTCTATAAGATAAAGAGACCATATATTTCAAAAATTATGAAAAATTTCTTAGTAGTTTGGCTTCAGGTCTGAAGGGGATATGGTTTAAAAATATAACTCAAAACATACTACTCAACAAACAATAAAAATATAACTCAAAACATACTACTCAACAAACAATAAAAAATAACTGAAAAATATAACAAATAAATTTTTTATTTTTTTTTTTTATTTTCTTTATTTATGATGTGATGAAAAGCGATAAATTTCAAAACGAACAGAATAAAGACTGGAATAATAGGCAAATATCTTGGAAATCAACTGAAAACGACATTATGTAATTCAATCATTTTGTTTTAAAATCTATTTCCATCACATACTTGATTAGTAAAAAAGAAATTAAGGTACCAATTGAAATAATCTTAATATAAGATAAAGCTAAGATTTAAAGTAAAAATAGGGTACCGTAGAGAAATATAAACTATCTCAATAACATTAGCGGCCCAAGCCATAATAAAAAGAGCCTTAAATTCCGCTGAATGTGCCTCAGCAATTTACGTTTATAAGTAGAACTAGAAAACTCAAAGGACGTTAGATAGAGTTCTTGGTAATTGATTGAAAATTTTTGTTTTAACTTTTAGTTTCGTATGATTATATTTTTGATTTTCTGACAATATCGAGTTGTGAAAACTGTACTAAAATTAAAACACGTGAATGGAAAAAAACACTAAAAGTGCAGTTAAGTTTTTTTAATTTTTTTTTTTGTGTTTTACTTTTAAAAATATTTTTAAGCCCTTCTTGTGCTTAAAAAAAAATGGCATGATACTGACTAAATCCGTCATTAATTTTTTATTTAGCCCTTTCTAGCCAGTTTTTAAAATTTCTTCATGCATTTAGTGTCCCAAAAGATGGCATCACTGCAAACATATTTTTTGTTGTCATTATGGTAGCCTTTCAGCACGATTAAACCAAAGCCTATGAATTTGTTTATGAAATATTTTGTAGCGTTGTTAATTTATTACAACTAGTGTTCGCCTAATGGTCAAAATTCGACCATAAATGTTTATGTAATATCGCTCCTTTATTGCAACATAGTCATATCTCAAAAAATCAAAAATTTTATGTTACTTAAGCAAAACTGCTCCTTCATACCTTCTCTAAATGTAAAAGACAAATTAGTGTTTTATCTCAAACTGAACCGGAGTTATAGCAAAATATATTTTATTGCATCTGTATAAAAAGGTACATTTTGAAAACTTTAATCGCATTTCACCAAGTTTGAATTTTTTGAGATATGACTATGTTGCAATAAAAGAGCGATATGAAGAACACATAGTAGTACATCTGTGTATATATGAATTTGCATGTTTCGAGCATTTTTTCCCTTCTTAGTGAATCGATTTGTTGAGGGACCAACCTCCGGTTCATATTTTATCTTCCACGTGAGTTAATTCCGCAATAGGGGCCTAAATAAAACAGTTGTGCACTTAACACAAAGGGTGAAAACCGCTATGTTTTTGACAGTTATAACGAAAAGTTAATTATAACTGAACTTAGTGAAATTGGCCATTAAAAGTGAATAACTTTTGAAAACAAGGCTGTAAAGAAAGTTAAAAAATATATTCTGTTTTATATACAGTACAAACTCGATTACTGCAACTAATAGAAATTCGGGTAGTTGCGATAACCGCGGTAGTTGCGTTAACCGAGTCACAAAATTTTAATGCTTTTTCCTCCTATTTTTCACGTATTTCCAATATGTGTTCAAATATTTATTAAAAAAAACTATTTATTTAGTATATTTATTCGCTTATACTTTTTATTTAGTAGTAAAAAAAAACTTAAAAAATTCATATTTGTTAATATTGATATTTATTATACATATTGAGAGATCCAATGTAACCTATACTAACTTAAAATCAAAACATATAGATACATATGGTTTTTTAAAACATCTAAAATATATGTATTCACTTTTTAAAAAAATCAGAAATTTTTGACTGTGTTTTTTTGGCTGATATATTTTTCTGCACAGCAGATTCGCGATGATTTTGAAGCACAAGAATATCTTTAAGATCCATTTCATTTTCTTCAGCCCATTGAATGCAATTGGTATATGAATCAATAGCAGTCTGATGTGTAATTCTGGAAAGTTTTGGAATTTCAACGACATTTTCATCAGAATTATCGATTTCTTCCACTTCATCTAGATTTTCACAACAATAGTTCGAACCGTTATCAACGTTTTCAAATATCCATTCATTGATTTCGTCATTAGAAATTGTTTCCTCTGGCATAATTTCTTGAAAATAGTCGGATACAGATAACAATAATGAATTTTCTCTTTCGACTTCTGCTCTTATTACACTCAGTGGTAAATTATCTTCATCTGTCCAGTGGTTTTTAGGATACATAATCTTCTTCCAGCACTTCTTAATCATATCGGAAGGCAATTGATCCCATGCATTTGAAAGGAGACAAACTGCATTACGTAAAGTAAAAGCCTTAATTTTTTCTTCAATATTTGAGCCTTTACTTCCAATTAAATGCGCTAAGAGGCTTTTCTTATAGTACAACTTTGTTATGTTAATGACATTTTGATCCATTGGCTGAATAAGAGCTGTACAATTTGGTGGAAAACACATGACTGTTATTAACCCGTCATCACTTTTTAACTCGCCATCCTTAGGATGGCAGGGTGCATTGTCCAGCAGCAATAACGCCATCTTTGGAAGTCCTTTAGATTGAAGATATGACCTTACCTAAAAAAACACTCTTTCTATTTTGCCACTTACATATTTTTTAATGTTTACTTACCTCAGGAACAAACGTATCATGGAACCATTGCTCAAAGAATGCCAACGTCATCCATGCATTTTTGTTAGCCCTGTAAACTACGGGATTGTTTTCAAAACCTTTGAAAGCTCTAGGATTTAATGCTTTACCAATGACAAATATTTTAACCTTGTGCAAACCAGATGCGTTGGTGCAGGCTAAAAATGTGATGCGCTCCTTGCTTACTTTTCGACCAGGAGCAGATGTTTCATTAAAGTTAACCAGTGTTCTGTTCGGCATAATTTTATGAAATAATCCAGACTCATCGGCGTTATAGATTTGTTCCGGTGTTAATTTAAGCTCTAATACTTTGTCATGAAATTTTTCCAAAAATGGATCAATAAGTGTTGGTTTATTTGAAAGTTTTTCGCCACAAATTTTAAGCATCCGAATACCATGACGTTTTTTAAAATTTGAACACCATCCATTGCTTGCATGAAAATCACCACGACTTTCATTAATTTTGTTATGTAGCTGAATAGCCTTTGACTTTAAGATTTCAGCCGAAACAGGCAAATTTAATTCTCTTTGTTTTAAAAACCATTTATACAGAGCTTTTTCCATTACTGGATACTCACAGGCTCTAATTACTATACGCTTTCCTGGGCCGGATTCAGCATTTGTAACAAATTTAATTAATTTTGATTTATTTTGCTTAATTCTAGTTATTGTTGATTTATGCACATTGCATTCCTGGCATAATGCTTTGACCGATAAGTTTTTATCAAGTTTATTCAAAATTTCACTCTTTTGTTTAATTGTTAATTTACTGCACTTTGTCACCTTCACCATTGTTTTTAATAATGGTTCTGATCGCGAAAATCTTTTCACCAAACTGATAAAAAAACAACAGACGCGTGCTGTTTGTCTGTTTTTTTATGAAAACTATTCCAAGAAATTACGGTAAAATAAATCAAAAACTATCCAGCAACAAAAAAACAGAGTTAAAAAAAAATAGTTGCGTTTATAGAGGTACATTTTTTAAAAAAGTTGCGTTGACTGAGTCTACAATCCATTTGATTCAGGTGTTGCGTTAATCGAGTTGTTGCGCATAACGAGAGTTGCAGTAATCGAGTTCGCACTGTACTTTCTTATTTTTGAAACCAATATACAAAACAAAAAAATTTTATCATATGCAAATATGTAGATCATATTAACATATACACGTCAAACTCATAGTAGGTGGACTCGCCTCAATTCGCTTTAGAACATGCCTACTTTGGAAGTTACAATCAGTTGTTGCGTTAAACACATTTTATAGAATCTTCCACGTGCTGGAAATCGAAATCACGTGAAATTGAAATCGAACAAATTTAGAAAAGTAAACTGTGTTTATAAAATATTTACTTTTATATAACTCATACTTTGAGGACAACTTTCCTTTACCGAATCTCCTTTTGAAATTAGGAAAAACTACGTTCATTTTACAAAAATTTAATTATAAATCTCCATTGATTTGAATTTCAGATCATGGACGAACATTATACAATCTACGCATATAAAAATTTGGCACAATTTCGAGCAATTAATTGCTTTTTAAAAGACAACATTATTTTTTACTTACAAAACGAAAAGAAGCGCAAACTTACAAGGAGCAAAAAAATTTCACATGAGCCATCAGTCACCCTGTTATAAATTCGCCTTGATAGTACATCATTAGCTATGCTGTGATTAATCAACGAGTTTATTTTGAAAATTTAGCCCGTTATATAATCAACATTATTGTTAAAAACTTTCGAAAATGGCAATTTAATTTCCTGTTTTTAAAACTTTTAGATTTTAAGAAAAAAAAAAAAAAAAAAAAAAAAACACCATATGAACTTGAAGTTAGAAAAGTGGATTAAAATGTTCAAGTTTTCAGTAATGGGCAAATTCATTCATTTTGTTAAATACAGTAAAAATACAGATCATTAATTAAATACAGAACAATGAAAGGTTTTTCACTCGAATATACATAATTCACGCAGAACATCGCTATAAAATACTAGTTGTCAAATATTCGTATATTTTTTTAAAACCGGTTTGCGAATGTTTCGAAAATCCGACTTCTTAAAAAAAACTGATTTTCGGTTTTGTAACTTAAACCCGGTTTCGAATAATCGGTTTTTTTAATTATTTATTTAAAAAAGAAGTAAAATAGAACAAGCAATTTGTACGTACATATTTACTTCCGAACTAAAACATATAATACTTGTTAGGGATGTTCACGTCTGAACCGAAGGCAGCGGATTTCCCATCCCTGGTTTCTATTTTGAATGATGATATGCCCTAAGACAAATTGACAACGGGAGGCGCCACTATAATCATGTATTATATTTTAAATTTTTCTTTAATTTGTATGTATTTTTTTATTGTTGTTACTTAAAATTGGTTCTAAGTCGAATCGTTTTTTGGGAGCCATATTAGACGACTGATTTTTTTGTATTCGCGTTATAACTTTAATTATTTAAATTGTTTTGAAAGATTAGTATTTAACTTATTCGTTTGAAAATTTAATCATCTTTTGGATTAAATAAATGGAAACTTTATAACGTTTTGGAAAACAAGGAAAGTGTTTTTATATGGTTAAGAGTGCTTTTCTTTCGTTTAAATAGTTGTGCCTTTTTCTAGTTCTCGTTTCAGCCTTTATAATATCACCAAGTTGTTTGGATACTTGGTGGATATTTTAGCCTAAAATCCCGAAGCTACCCTATACACTCCATAAGCCCAGAAACGCAATCGGCGTCTTCTCGGGGAATATACCAAGGTGTTTGGATCCTTGGCTGGTATTCTGGAGCTGTAGCCCAAATCCACCCCTATATACAGTCCACACTCCACGAAACGTATCGTCGTTTCGTCCGGGCCACTATAAGACGTAATCGACGTTTTTAGGTATATTACCACATAAAATGTAAGTTAGATGTAAATAGAGTAAACTGATCTCTCTAACCTAACCTACCCACACCACAATATTGAAAAGGGCATTATGCGTTTGTTCTGATGTGTGAAACACTAAAAAATATTGGTCCTGGACCCATCTCTTAGTATGTATCTTAGGTCGCAATTTTGATAAAATTTAATACGTCCTTTTCAATTGTCACAAGGACGAATGCCCATTAACTATCTTATTATGTTGGTAATTAGATTTAAGTTTACTCAAAACTTAACTTAAACTTATCTCTGTAGGCAAAATCCTCTTTTAAGTCACTGCTATTTATTGGTTTTGACCATTTAGCTGGGCTTTGAATTTTTTTAAGATAGAATTAATCAGTTCTTCTATAACGGTTTACAACTCAACTCTAGTTTAGTTGAAATTTTGCAGTTTTTGTATTGTGGTTTACAACTCTTTTTTAGTGCGGTTTAGAAAAACATCAAAAATTCACCACTCATCACTAGCAGTTGTTTTAATTTCAACTCAACTGATGTTAGTTGTACACCAGAAACCAAAGTCAGAACTGTCGCTTAACTCATACTGCAGGCAATTAAAAAAAGTCTGTGTTGTAGAATTCTTCTACAAGTTCAATAGTTTGATACTGTGATGAATATGTTATGTATGGTGATAACTATTAAAATACTAACGAAAGTGATTACTAAAAAATGTCATAGAATGCAAGATAATTAAAAACTTAAATATAAGAAAAAGTCGATTATTCGCGACCAAAAAAAACCAATTTCTCGAATACTTCGAAAACCGGCCTTTTTAAAAACCGAAAAATAGAAAAAAAAATCAATTTTTCGAATACTTTGGAAATCGGTTTGACAACTCTATTAAAATACGAAACTGTTCTGTATAATACATAACGAACCGTATTAATACTTCCTACTTTGAGTATCCTATCATTACAAGAACAACTCGATCGATTTAAATTCTACTTCAATTTGATTTCTAGCCGTTGCCTGAATATATTTTCAAATCAAAAAAGGGAAGTATGCACTACATTCCACCACTATTATGGATAAAAATCTTAAAGCGATGTGGTGGCTTAAGCCTTGGCTGTGGTTCGTGTCTTGGCCCGGGTATTTTGCCAGCAACTGGTGACTCCCGAGGTGAAGGCAAAGAACTTAAAGGCCTTGGCAACTAAAGGTTATCCATCCCCTAAACCGAGGTGTCATGCGACCCGTGCCTATCGGTTGGTTTGCAGTCAGGGGTGTCCGACTGTATTATCACGGGGCTTTGCTGATACCTGGGCACCTCAGCAAATATACCACGCCCTTACCACGTTAATGGGGGATATGAGAGGCGGACCTTTCAATTCCTCTACACTCGTTGGACCAACAAGCAAAATGAACAACATTCCAAAAGACAAACAACAATAACAACAAAAACGAAAACAAATAACCAGAACTGATGACGAACAGGCGAGAATAAGGACAACGATTGACAGTGAGACGAAAAAGCCAGGGGTGTTATTATGTAATACGATTCGAAAGAAAAGATTTACGAATTCGTACAAATTGTATTATGTAGTACGTTTTTCGAAAATTTATTTTCGAACGTTCGGAAATATTTTCTTTTTGTGGGATTTTTTTTACCCCTTTTCGTAAATTATAAATTACCCTTTTACAATTGCAACTATATAATACGAAAGCAAATGTCAGTTCATTTAAATGTTTCGTAAATTATTCGAAAGGTGCTGTGCTTGCGAAAACAATAAAAAATTTAAAAATGTAAGTAATAAAATAGAACTTTTTACAAAAAGTGTAAAATCTAATTTAAAACATACGATTTCCTCTATATTCAGAACTGTGAGTTACTTGAAATCACAATTTATACTGTGTTTGTTGTCACAACTCCCCAGCTAGCATTTTCAATCGTGTAGGAGTCTACTGGGAATCTCACAAAGAGTGTTTTTGATCGTCGACGAGCTTATTTTTTAATTGTAGACGATTCCTAGCACGGGAGAAACTGTTACACGTGCTGATTCGTATGTGAGATTCTTCTAAGACGCTTATATTAATCGTAAAGGGAATCGTTTGTGATGTATGTAGAGATTATCTAACGAGTCTTTCAAAAAGCATAACTGAGCTACCTAAAAAGGGGCATCAAGCGTGTTTTTCATGTAAAAACTTCTAATTTTCATACAATTTATATAAAACAAACCTTAAGGTCGCGAGATCAACATTATCCATCGGAAAAATCCTTTTTCAAAAACGCTCTTATATAGTAATTGTTATATGACTCTTACAGAGAGTCGCAAAAGGTTCATTCCAAGATTAAAAGACGACCGTGTCAACAAATTTATAAAAAGTAAAAAATTTTGATGTTTTTGTTACTCGTCAGATAATCATCAGAAGATTCTTTTGGGAGTTGTATATTAAACATAATCGTCTAACAAACAGCCTATGCTAGCTGGGTCCTTGTTTTTAGTCTGAAAATTTTTATACATAGTAATTTTTTTAAATTTGGGTTGTGTTTAGGGAAAGCTTAAACAAAGCAATGTTTACAAAACCAAGACAGAATATGGTGATGGTTGATTTTATAATTGCTCATGCATATTGAGCAAAGGGGCACCTCAATGTTGCAAATGCTAAAAGCAAGTCGAAGGATTTGTGGCAAAGACTATCAAAGGATTAAGATGCGGTTGGTCCACCGTATCGTGAATTGAAAAAGTGGAAAAAAGTGAGTTTTCATTTAATCGATTTTGTATTAACTATTTTTACAAATGTGCTATGTTACTAGGTATGAGAAGAGTTAAATGTCTGTTTTCGGTTGAAGTATAAATGCTCATCGTTACTTGGCCAATTACTCCAGGTATTCCACATTTATTAAAAAAAAATCATCTTTTCGCCTCCATCTTTTTTTCTTCAGTCATTTCAAAGATAATATGCTTCGGACAAATATTTTGTTCGATTATTTCGCATACCTCAGATAAGCATATGGAAATTGATGAGTGTGAAAGTCCTACAAGACGATCTTGGTCAATCTGATGTTGGTATCCACCTTGTACCAAACATTTTAATGTTGAAGCTAATTTCATCAAAGGTGCAATGACTGTCGATCTTTCAGGTGGCTTTAAATCACCCTACATATGTATATACAATTGTTTACATACATAAATGAATTTTTATTAAGCCGAAAGTTTTTCACGAAACTAAAAATAGTATTTTTATAATTAAATTTGATAATTAAAAATCTTTCTTACGTACTATTATCAAGGCTCATAATGTCGGAGGTATCTCGTATTATTTTCCGTTATACTCTTTCTGCAATTGCATCACTTTCTTTATCGCTATCTTCTAACCACAATGGAACAGAATTTATGTTCTTAGACCGTTATATTTTTATAAATAATTACACTACGTGACAAAATTTCAACAAAGTCGTGACCAAATGAATCTGACAGCTAATCTTTATGTAAAATTTTCCGCTGAATCCGAATATGAAGTCAGCAATCCATGGTTATTTTAGAAATTTTATAACCTTTCACTAGAAAGAAAGAATTACATAATCCGTTTAAAATTTTTGAAGATATTTGCATTTCAGTCACAGCATCTTTTTTAAAAACACAAATAACGGTTATTTTGGAATATCTCAAATACTGTTCTACTTTTGACAATTCTGCCTTCATATTCGGATTCAGCGGAAAATTTTACATAAAGATTAGGTGTAAAATTCATTTGGTCAAAAAATTGTCACATAGTGTTATTGGTTATTTTATTTTGTTTTGAAGTTTTCACTTATATTTACATTTTGCGGAAAATTTAACGTTTTTTTATTAACGCTTGTTTTTCAAAAAATTTCTGTCAATATTGACAGGTACTGTCAAATTTATCGGCTATAAATTTTGCAGCACTTTGTTTTTCCCTTTTTTTAACAAATACAAATCTGTGGGGCTTTCGAACGGATTAGAAAATACCATTTCATTTTCGATACGGAAATTTCTTTCGAAAGTATTTTCGTTTCGAATTGAATTACATAATAACACCCAGGGACTGTAACAGTCCAGGCCACCACAGAAGATCAGCCTAGGCTGATCGGAAGTGGTAAGGCAGCTCGACCAGAAGGCAGCTGCTCTAAAAACGGCGGCGAGGTACCCCTGAACTTCGCTCCAAGTACCTCCAAAGCCGCACTAGCCCTTTCCGTCGGTGGAACGGATAAAGCCCCTACTTCGGGTGCTGCCAAGTTTAGAATGACAAAGTCGTTCAACAATGCAGCTTCCCATGTGCCCATTGTGCAAGGAGGGATGGTGATGAGAACATCATATCCCAAATCTGCACCTCCCCCGCCAAATACGGCGACCGTAAAAAGTCCCCAAGGCATAAAAACCCTACCAAGAGGGCATCAAATACAATGCGCGCCGCCTTGCGCTTCGTTGAGCTTCTTGGCTCCGAAAAAGCTAAAGAGCTTTCCAATGTGCAAAATGCTACATTGGCATGGGCTAAGGCCCACATAGCTGGGCTGCAAAGTGTTTCACCTCCTGCCACTGGAAAGGTGACAATGCCTAAACGGCAACGTTCTGAGGAAGAAGCATCAGCCGTAAAACAGCAACCAGGGACTAAGCGTCCTAAATTAGCACCGAAGCCGATGAACAAGTCCTTCAGTGAGGTGGCCAAAGGTCCCCTAGTGCGGGCTGTCATTCACAGAGGTGCTGAAAACGATGTCATTTCCCATACCAAGTGGGATCTGGTTAAACAGAAATTGATGGGCGTGTTCTGGACGATCCTTAAGGAGAATCCAGGTCCTCCCCCTCAATGTGATAATGCTGGCTGGTACCAGGGCCATGTAAAGTTGATTTCATGCGTAGATGATCGCTCAGCGTCGTTACTGAAGCTTGCCATCCAATCAATAGGAGAGGTTTGGAAAGGTGCAAGGCTCGATGCGGTGTTGGTGAGCGAGACTAGGTCGATTGCAACCATTCCCGCCGAACCATCGAAACCTGAGGAGATCTTGAAGATCATTCAGTGCTGCAACCCCCAACTACCCACACAGGACTGGAAGGTAGTGAAGGTTTCAGCTACTGAAGGGTCCTCAAGGACGGCGATTGTGGTAATAAACCAGCAATCCTTGGAACCACTGAGGGAGAAACAGGGTAAGATCTATTATGGTTTTAGTGTGATCTTGCTCCGAGTCTACCGAAGTGATAACAAGGGCAATCCAGCTCCTTCGGTAAATGAGGCTGCACATACTGATGCCAGTATGGCTTGTGGTGATGCCGCTAGCTTTAGCTAGGGGGGGGGGGGGGAGTACGGATACGAATGTAAGAGGTGAGTCACTATTCTCCTTTATTATTAATTATAATTTAGGAGTAGTTAATAGGGGCTGTGAGCCTACGTTTGTTGTTGCAAATAAGTGTGAGGCTCTTGATGTCACGCTGGTTAGTATAAACCACGTTGATATGATTGAGAACTGGATGGTGTCTAATGACTGTTTGCTCTCTGATCATAAGCGCCTTGGTAATTGGGTGGACTACAAGTCATCATTGAATAGGTTCAGAAACTTGGTTAGATCGGCGAAAAGGAACGCTTGAAGGAACTTCTGTAGCGGCGTGGAGGGATTCTTTGAGACGAGCCGTTTACGTAAATTAATGGCTTCGAGCCCGGTTATCCCAACCTACGTCCGGAAATCGGATGGTTGTTGGACTACGAATAGTCGGGAAACACTTGAGGTGTTGATTGACACTCACTTTCCTGGAAATTCCCAAGGGAGCTTGCGGGAACAGGTGTGGGAGTCGACACCCACCCCTATGTCCATTCCTTTCGACTATGATAGGATCAAGTGGGCTGTCGATAGCTTCAGCCCATAAAAATCTCCGGGTATAGATGGTATAATTCCGGCGGACCTGCAGAGGAATTCGACCCTGGTCATACCCTGGCTGATGGCCATATACAGGGGGTGCGCAAGATTTTCGTATCTTCCGGTAAGTTGGACCTTGTGTAGAGTGGTCTTTATACCCAAAGGGGGTAAGGCTTCTCACAATGAACCGCAGGACTACAGACCGATTAATCTTGCATCCTTTCTTCTTAAGATTTTTGAAAGAGTTATTTATATACATCTTAGGATGACCATCCCAAGAAGTTTACTCTCGGCCTCCCAACATACCTACACAAAGGGCAGAGCTGTTGAGACGGCTCTTCACTCTCTGGTGGGAACTATTGAGATCGCTTGAATTTAAGGAGTACACACTCGTGGCCTTTCTCGATGTTGAGGGGGCCTTCAACAATGTCTACCCGGACTCTATTGTGACATCCATGAGGAGCCTGGGGATCGACGCACAGTAGCGCCCGTAGAGCAAACGAGGTTGCAAAAATCAAAATTTTCATGAGCGCCGACGAAGTTTTGAATAAGCCCATGTTTTCAACTATTTCAAATCTGCCACTCTTAATAATATCACATTTTTAGTTTAGAAGATATAGCCGTTCAAAGTTGTCCGACTTTCGGTTTTCAAAAAAACACACAATTTTTAGTCAATTTGTTGCGATTTCAGGTGTAATATCACGAAAAATAGGTAACGAATCGCCTTATTTTTTGTTTGTATTGATTGATGTATTTATTAAATGTATAATGATAAAAAAAAATTAACTGTTTGCTTTGTGTTTCTCCTGGTAAATCACTATTTAAAAACTATCCGTTTCACTATTTTTCAACTTTGACGGAAAATAAAAAAAATCTATATTTTTCTATATTTGCCATAATTGCAAAACCTGTTCATTGATTATTTCTTTACATAATTCAAAAATTTTATCTGCCCGTACGTGCCCGTTTGGCTTCTAGAGGTAAAAAATGTTAAAAAGACATGGTTGCAGAAATTGTATGGCGTCCATCCCTTATATGTTTTGACTGACAGTAGTTTGATATAATAGTTTGAAAACAACTACTCATTGAAATTAACAGGTACGTACCTCACTTAACAATACTTTGGCGTACAAATGGTCAAGAACAATATTGACTTATGGTCCCTACAGGTAGGCACAAATCTTATTTGGACACGTGCATAATATCAAAATTGCATTATTCAGCCTAAAGCTGAAGGTCCACACCATGCGTTTATGCGTCTGTCCTTTTTATGCATTTGACAAAAAAGTTGAATCAGTGTAATTGCATATGACAAGTTACACACCAAAATGCATAGAATGCATAGACGTATGAACGCATCAAAGTAGGTTTACTTTCTACTTTTGTATCCGTCGCATGTGTGGTGAATAAAAGTCAGCTGTTATTGATGGCCATGGATGACAAATCATATTTTATTTTCAATGTTATCGATAAATATGTTTGTGTGGTGGATTACTTTTTACTATTTTTTTGCATTAAAAAAGGTTTTTAATAAAAGAAAATGTTTTCGTAACAAAGATTGCATAAACTTTAAAGAAGAAAAAACATTAAAATTAATTTTTAGCATAATTTTACCACGAACAAAATTTGCCATTCTAGTTATCGATTACTTTTATGTTCTGAGTGTCATCTTTGTTGTGTTAATTTTTTTTTTAACAAATGCCATAAACTGGAAAGTTATTGAATTCTTTTAAAGAAATTCTATTAAAATATCAATAACACTCTCCATTTTTGCCAAAATTGTTTTTATTTAATAAAAATGTTCTCACAACAGCTGATAAAAAAAAACAATATGGTGCATAAAACGCATTGCATGTAACTTGCATTTAGAAACGCATCAAATGCACAAAAAGTATCATACGCATCTACGCATGAACGCATGGTGTGGACCTTTAGCTTAAATCCATATGTATGCAGGGAACAGGTAAATTTTTCGGCATGGTAGCATAGGCCTATATATTGCAAATGGTCAAGAACAATATTGACTTATGGTCCCTACAGGTAGGCACAAATCTTATTTGGACACGTGCATAATATCAAAATGCATTATTCAGCCTAAATCCATATGTATTCAGGGAACAGGTAAGTTTTTAGGCATGGTAGCATAAGCCTATATATTGCAAAATAAGCATAATGCCTGGATTAGTCTACGACTGAAAGTTGGCGCAACAATTACTGAAACCATTAAACAATTTAAGTACTGAAAACATGACGTTGAACAATTTTAAATTATTTGAACTGTTTCGAAACTCAACCACACCAAATTTTACAGAAAATTGAAAAAATAAATTTAAAAAAAAAAAATAATTTTTTTTAATTTGTTGGGTAATAATTTAAAACATAAAACCCTAAAGAAAAAAAATAAAAACAATCTAAAAATGTAAAAATAATTTTTTTTAGTTACCATAAAATTGATTTTTCTACTAATTTTAACTTTGATAACCCATAATTAGGCCCCTACAGAGCGTAGCACCCTTTCCAAACGCTCATTTCATAGGCTGAACAGTTATCTATCATATGCTGTTTAAACTGTTCAATTATCTTATTCGGTTCAAAGGATATGATTTTTGCAACAAAAAAACTCAAATGGCGCCACTGTGCGACGTTGGCATATGTAGATTTGTGGACAATCTACTCAGGAATAGAGTCATTTGCTCCACGATAGGTGAGACCAGTGTTCAAAGACTGGTGAACAGGGGTATTCCCCAAGGGGGGTTCTATCCCCACTATTGGGAACCTGACTATGAATACCATGTTGACGAAGATGGACAACATGAGGATCAAAACAGTGGCGTATGCTGATGATGTTGCGGTAGCCATCACGGGGAGACATATGAACATAATGTCTCAGTGTATGGAGGCTGCTCTGATGGTACTCAGCACCTGGAGCGCATCATGCGGGCTGGGTGTCAATCCGTCCAAGACGGAACTGGTACTTTTTACGAGGAAGTACAGGATCGAGGACTTTAGGCTTCCGAGGTTAAATGGAACCGAGCTTCAGATCTCTCACATTGCCAAGTATCTGGGCGTGGTTCTGGATAGTAAGCTGTCATGGGGACCAAATGTCCGGATGAGAGTGGAAAGGGCAATAGTTGCAATATATGCGTGTAGGGGTGCAATCGGCAGAAACTGGGGCATGAGCCCGTGGTGTGTCAATTGGATCTTTGAGGCTGTAGTAAAGCCGACTCTGTATTATGGGGTCGTTGTATGGTGGCCTGAGTTGGATAAGAGCAGGCACAGGGCAATGCTTGAGAAGGTACATAGACTTGTCACGTTGATGATCACGGGATCAATGCGATCTACACCCACGAGGGCGCTGTTCACGATACTGAACTGGCTCCCGGTGGACATCATGGCCAGACAGATGGCTCTTTGCTCAGCGACGCGGCTGAACGCGGCGCTCGGTTGGTCGGCCCGTGACTATGGACACGGCGGGATAATCAAAAGTTCGACTGTCCCTGATGGTGTGGACTATTGCACCCCGGTGCCTTTCACTGGCGCGGGGTTCGTGACACGGATGGTGCATGGCAATGCGCTGTCGGGTACTCACCACGAACTGACCCTAGGGGCTAATACTGATGGTTCGAGGAGGAGTGAAAGAGCTGGCGGAGGTTTCAGCATAGAGGAACTGGATGTGAGAGTTTCCTTTCGTCTGCCGGATGGATGTAGTGTCCTGCAGGCGGAGATCTTGGCTACAAGGCGGGCGGCAAATTGGCTGAGGTATCATCGCATATCGGGAGATATACGTATATTTACTGACAGCAAGCCTGCCCTTGCTTTCCTAGCGGGTGTCTATACGACATCTAGGTTAACTGTAGAATGTCGGATGTCTTTGAATGAGATTGCGAAACATTTAAGGGTAACGCTAATATGGATACCGGGTCACTCAGAGTGCCCGGGTAATCTAGTGGCAGATGGGCTGGCCAAACAAGGTGGTCACATGGATGACGTATTCATCGATCAATTTGTTGGCCTTCCAATGGCTCACTGTAAATTACTTATCAGGCGCGAGTCTTATAGGGTTGCGCAGATGCGGTGGACTAGTGAGTCCACCTGCTCGATATCCAGGCTATTATGGACTGGTTATGATGAACGGAGAACTAGATCTCTACTTAGGTTCAAAAGGGACTAGATTAGGACAGTTGTATCAGTTGTGACTGGGCACTGGCCGGTGGGGACTCATGCTGAAAGAATGGGTCTAGAATTTAACGACTACTGCAGAAGTTGTCAGGATGAGGAGGAGGAGGAGACTGTGCTTTACTTTCTCTGTCAATGCCCTGGGTTGCGGGGTATTGGGGAGGAATGCCTGGCGAAACCGTTGTTTGCCTGCCTAGAGGATCTATCCAGGATGGAACTGAGATCGCTTATTCTCTTCATTAGGAGTACGAAGTGGCTGCATTCTGCAGTGACGCCATCTGAGTAACTGCTCTATAGGATGGGCATTGGCGCTGGGTATCACAAAGGGACCCAAGTGAGCTGTCTGTTGATAGCTGCCCATGGAACCTAACCTAACCTACTACATTCGTGTCAAAAAATTTGATACTAGCAAAGTTAAAAAAAAAACTAAAAAAATAAATAAATACTTACCACCGCATTCTTCGATGGCCATTGCATAGGGGTTTGGTCTTGCAGTAATTTTCTCACCAGCTTTAAGTATATTTTCTAAAGCATTTAAAGCCACCTGTACAATATCGGAATCGACTACAGTTAAAAAATCACACATGGGTGGTATGCAACCAACGTGGACCTGAAAAACAAACTTATTTTATATATAATTCAATTGCAGTATTTAAATAACATACTAAATATCGTATTTGTTCTGCAGTACCGCTGCTTGTGGCATTTGTTATGGCCCAAGCGGCCTCTCGTTTCGTTTTAAAATCAGCCGTTTGCATAATATTAATGAGAGTAGGAAATATATTGGCATCAATGACGGCTTGTATTTGTTGACGATTACCAGCTGCAATATTTGAGATCGTCCAGCAGGCTTCTTTTTTAATGGTATCCACAGGTGAGGTTAGCAAATAACTAATGCACGGCAAAGCATTGCAATTTAAAATAACTTGAGTTTGCACATCATCGCCAGTAACAATATTACCGACGGCACGTAATGCCGCAGTGACAACATTGTGTTGAGAGTGCCTTAAAAATAAAACAAAGTTAACAAAAATCTTTTGTTTTATATGTATGGTTGTATGTACATATAGACCTACATTAATAACTCTACTAATCTCCTACACACACCAGCATCTATAACAGCCTGTATTTTGTCATTAGGGCCATCTGATAAATAACTTATGGCCCAACAAGTGTCACTTAAAACATCTGTATCAGAGTGATTTAATAGGCGTGCCAATATGGGTAGCCCATGTACAATTTTTGTAAAATCTGCTGGAGGATTTTTGCCACGACATAGATTAGATAATGTCCAAACTGCATTACGTATCATCGTTAACCGATCGGTGGTGCTTAAAACACTAGATGGTTGATTAATTTTGTTATTTTATTTTTTTATTTTAAGAGTTTACACTAATAAATCTTACTGTAGTAGAGGTTGCATTATGCCAGAATTCAGTAAGTGGTCACGACAGGCAGGTGAATCACCAGCTATATTACCCAAAGCCCATACAGCTTGTTCTTGCACATCATCATGAGGACTAGAGAGTAATTCAATGAAAATAGGCACCGAACCAGCTTCAATAACAATTTTTGTTTGTTGCGATGTACCCGAAGCAATATTTGTTAAAGTCCAAGCGGCTTCAAACTAAAAAAAAAAATATTTTTTTTTTATATTTTTACATATAAAATTGCCTAAACGGACAATTTTAATTTCATAGAATTCTTTTCAAATAAATAAAAAAATGTTCCAAATTGGAATATTCAAGCTTCGTTCACAATCAGAGAAACAATTTCGTTTCTTCTTCTATCTTTTTTCTTCCCAAAGTATTTCATATATTTTCCTTTCATTTTAAGAACAAAAATGTAACTAAAATTTTTTTAAAAATGTAACTAAAGTAGAGTCAACTAGAACTTCAGCAACAATTTTTATGAAATTGTTTCTGACGTTTAAAATAATTTTATTTAGTTTTGAATGAAAATTTTAACAAAATGTTTTAAAAAATAATAATAAATGCATAATATTGTTGTGGCTAAAATTTGCAAACGGTTTCTTAATGCAAAATGTGTGTGGTTGCAAAAGAAATTGTTGCTCTATTATGAACACCAAATGAAAATGTTTTTTGATTGTGAACGAAGCTTTAATTTAAAAAAAAACTTATTTTTCTTTTACAAAACACAATACAGTCAGTTAATAATTTGAAAGTATTTCGGCGCTTTAAACGAGAAATGCATCTATAATAACTCGCTTATATGCACATACAGAGCTTGAGGAAAAACTCGCTTTAGCTTATCAGCATCATCCCAGGCATATATTACGACTCTTCTAAATATTATGTACCGCCACAACCCTGTAAATACAAAATTGTGACTCTACCAAAACTATCAGGTATGTGATGAAAATCGATCGATTTCAAAACGAACGTTTTAAAAAGGTGTGATGAATTTCGAGGGATTTTAAAATCCATTTCTGAATTATAGTCTTAAATTTTTGTTCAAAATACACTTCAGTTAACGTATATAATATAAAATTTAAAAGAATAAAGACTGAAAATAAAAGAAATATGCATTTAAAATCCATTTAAAAAGATACTGAAAACGATTTTTTCGGTTTCAAATCGTTTCGTTTTTAAAATTGATTTCCATCACATACCTGTATGGTACCATCACAACTCTGTAGATACAAAATAACAACCTTAGTTTTTTAATACCGTTTTTAAAAAGATTCAACACCGGTACAACACCCTAAATACAAATATACGACTTTAGTTTTTTAAAGTCGTATTTACCATAAAACTATACCGCTACAACACTGTATATACAAGAATTAAACCTTTATTTCCTAATACCGTGTTTACAATAATTATATACCGCTACAACGCTGTATATACAAAAATTTAATCTTAATTTAATAGTGTCGTGTTAAAATGAAAACACAAAAACTAAGGGTGTTTTTTTAAGCTAGACAGAACTTTAAATTGTTAAAAGTAACACAAAAAATTAAATTTTGATGAAATATTTTTTTTTATCGTTTCAGTATACTCTGACAAATCATCATGAATAGACTCACGCTTGAACAACGCTACGAAATTATCCAAATTTACTTTGAAAATCAGTCGTCGATTCGCGCAACTTATAGACGCAAAATTGTGTTCAGCGATGAGGCGCATTTTTGGCTTAACGGGTTTGTTAATAAGCAAAATTGCCGCATATGGAGCGAGACCAATCCACAAGAGACCCTACAGACTCCATTACATCCAGAAAAATGCACCGTTTGGTGCGGTTTTCACGCTGGTGGCATCATCGGACCTTATTTCTTCAAAAATGAGGCTGGAGCTCGCGTTACGGTCAATGGAGATCGTTACCGCACCATGATCAATGATTTTTTGTTTGAAAATATGGATGACATTGATCCGGAGGAGATGTGGTTTCAACAGGATGGCGCTACGTGCCATACGGCGAACGCAACCATCGACTTATTGAAATCAAAATTTGGCGATAAGTTGATTTCGAGAAATGGACCTGTCAATTGGCCTCCAAGGTCGTGCGATTTGACACCTCTCGATTATTTCCTGTGGCGCTACGTGAAGTCACTGGTTTATGCTGATAAACCAGCAACAATTGACGCCTTGTAGGCCAGCATTGTTCGTGTTATTCGTGACATACGGCCAGCAGTGCTCGAATTACATTTTAATTTTTTGTGTTATTTTTTACAATTTCAAGTTCTATCGGGCTTAAAAAACACCCTTTATTTTAGGTAAGAAAATATACAATTTTTTGCTTGTTTATTTAGCGAATTTATGTAGTTACATTATATTTAATTATTAATGTAAAAGAGTAATAGCTATTATTTCATCATTAAATTTAGTAAGAATACATTTTTGTTCAATTGTATGTATATTAAACTCGACGATATTATTGTCAAGTTTTTTGACGTTATACAATCCAATTTCTTTTGATGAAAGCGGATATTCGAAAAATTCATTGATTTCAAGAAAAATGTTACCTTTTAAAAAAATTTCATTAGGTTTGTTTTGGGAAAATTGTTTACCCACAATTTCTGTGACTATTAGTATATGTCCATTTTGTAGTAAACATATATTATCAGGATGGGTTGTTGTAATTTTAAACCCACAAATATTTATAAAAGAAAAACAAGCTCTTGATTCCGAGTTATCCTTAATATTGCCTAAAGAGTATTTAGCACTTCTATTTAAATGGTATAATAAAAGAAACTTTTTATAAATTCTTTTTTTTAAATAGAATAATGAATTTTTATAATAAAATTTTCAATATATAAATCAAACTTAATTTTTAAAACGTTTTCTTATTTAAGGAAATTGCATTGGTACAAAAATTGCAAATTTGCAACATTGTATGGGAATTATATTTTCAGTTTATCAACATCAGATCAAGATTAGTATTAAAGTTTTGTGTTTATTGCTTCAATGTTGTAAATTTAAATTTACGGCTTTGTTACAATATTGAAAATAAGAGTCGGAAGACCATTGTGACTACGTGGGAAATTCATGAATCCAACATGGTAAATTCAAATTTACAGTACCGTGACAACACTAAAAAAGAAAAGTCGGAAGACGCACATTTTAATATTGTGACAACATTGTAAATTTGATAAAAAGTACGTTGTATTGATGTTGATAGTATCCCCTGCAACGTCGGCACAGCGTCGCGGTGATTGTCTTTTCCTGCCTGGTATACTATTTTTTACTGGCTGGTCAACAATTTCCAACGTAAACGTTCACTTAGAATTTTACATGGATAATATTTTAAGAACAGTGTTTTTCATAGAAACTTTTTATGCGAACGTTAACGTTCGAAATGTGGCACTCGGGATATCTCCAATATTCCGATAACTCGCCATCGTGTGGAATGGGCGGTCAAAAGCTTCCATCCCTTTAAATCCCAGCGGACCTACAAAAGAACCTGGGAATATTGATGCCATGGCTCTTGGCAATATTTAGAGCCTGCCTGAGTCTCTCACATGTCCCATCAACTTGGACAACATATAAGATCGTCTTCATCCCCAAGAGTGGGAAGACATCTCACACTATGGCTTAAGACTTTAGACCAATTAGTCTATCCTCCTTTCTACTGAAAACACTGGAGAGGATTTTGGATATTCATATTAGATCATCGTTAGGACACAATTCCTTGTCACTGGCTCAGCACGCCTACACGAAGGGAAGGTCCATGGAAACTGCGCTCCACTCATTGGTGGGCTACATAGAAAGATCCCTGCACTACAAGGAATTTGCTTTAGTTGCATTCCTGGATATTGTGTGCGCTTTCAACAACGTTAGACCTGAATCGGTTATTAACGCAATGAAACATTTGGAAATCGACCCGGCGATCATTCAATTTGTCAGCAGTATCCTGCACTTCAGGCGTATCGAATCCAACTTGGGCGCCTCGAACATCTCCAAGGTTGCGACTAGGGGCACCCCGCAAGGTGGTGTACTCTCACCATTACTTTGGAATCTGAATACCCTACTCAGGGCCATGGAAAGGACGTGCTGCAGAACGGTTGCATATGCGGATGACGTTGCAGTTGTGGCTCTGGGTAAAGATCCCAGACTGTTGTCTGAACTAATGGAGTCCGCGTTGGACGTCCTAACGAAATGGTGCCAGGGATGTGGACTGGATGTAAATCCTGCCAAAACGGAACTGGTACTTTTCACAAGGAGATACAAAATTCTCGAATTTGACACCCCGAGGATAAAGTGGGTCTCACTGGAACTGTCTGACAGCGCCAAGTATCTTGGGCTAATATTGGACAGCAAACTTAACTGGAGGATGAACACCATTTCCAGGACTAATAAGGCGGCAACTGCATTATATTGCTGCAAAGGGGCCATTGGCCTAAACTGGGGAATTAACCCGAGGAATGTATACTGACTATACGTACATATGTGTCATTAAACCCATTCTATGCTACGGGGCGGCTGTTTGGTGGCCGGCACTCAGGGTGAAGAGTCATCATACTAGGTTTGAACGTACAATGAGAATGGTGGCGATAGCGGTAACAGGTGCCATTAGAACAACCCCCTCTAAGGCACTGTTTACGATTTTAAACTGGTTACCACCAGACATTTTGGCTCTATTTTGCTCAAAACGAGTGTTGTGGTTAAATATGGATGAAACTTTTTATTGCGAGATAACGTATAATGTTGCCTGTTAGTAAAATCGACCTCTTGAGTGCAGTGTTCTCTCTAGTTTTATCGGTGTGAGAAAATTATCCCTAAGATTTTAAGTTGTTTAATATTTTGTATTTTTAGGTTATTAAACTGAATCGAATAGTTATCAGCATCACAGTTGTGTTTCCTACAAGTATGCATTTTTTGTTTTTTTTAATAGATATTTTGCTGCCTGAGTATTCCGACCATTCAGAATAGTCGTTGTTTCATCATTTTTGTTCCTCTTACAAATGATATATACGTCGTCTGCATACAAGCAGTGATCAATGGACAGTTTTGTATTAAGTTTTTTACTTACTTCGTTGAAGGCTATTTGAAATAGTACTGAAATAGCGGCGATCGCTGTGGGATGCCATTTTTTAGAGGAAATATTTCTGACGTGTATTCATTAACTCTTACTTTGAATCGTCTGATAGATAAGAAAGACCGAATAAAATTGAAGATTTTTGGGCCGATACACCATGATTTTAAAACATTCAGTATGACGTGTGATCCTATCCTGTCAAAAGCTTTTTCGAAGTCGACTGATGATACAGTGACATGGTTCTTCGCGGAGAGCGCATTGCAAATATAGTGATCAAGGTGAAGGAGAGCATCATCACAACCCCTATTAGCCTTAAAGGCTAATCTTGGACCTGTGGCTGGAGATAGTTTCATTTTAAATTCATCTCTTCCTTTGTCATCTGACAGTTTGATTGTTGAACATATTAATGCCCGAAGTTTAAGTCCTCAGAATTCAAATGTCAAGCTCGAAGAGTTTAAAAGCACATTGAGTAAGTCCGGCCTTGACATAATTGGGATATCTGAAACTTGTTTAAAACCGGATATGCTTCCACAATCACTGAGTCTATCTGGATATATTGTCAGGCATGATCGCCCTAGATCGAGTGGCAGTAGGAATAATGGTCATCCTACAAGGGCCGGGGGTGTCTGTCTGTACATATCTGACAAATAACGTTACAAAACAATTTATCTTGGAGGACAATATGGGGTCTGTGAATCGTTATTCATTGAAGTTTTTGGTAATGATGTTTCCGTGATAGTTGGAGTGGTATATTTGCCAAGTGTTGATGTAGGGGCGTTTGAAAACCTTCATAGAGGTTTGTTTGACCGATATTGAAATATTGTTATCATGGGCGATTTTAATTACAATCTATTTGATGTTGCAAAATCGAATAATCTCTGTTCTGTGATTTCAAGATGTGGTCTAACCTGTGTGCTCAACTGTTTGCCCACGCATCTTCATTTGCCTACTAATACTACCTCGTTAATAGACTACTTCCACCTGAGTCAACCTTCTACTGTGG
The DNA here is from genome assembly GCA_963931875.1 of Pollenia griseotomentosa. Taxonomy (NCBI): domain Eukaryota; kingdom Metazoa; phylum Arthropoda; class Insecta; order Diptera; family Polleniidae; genus Pollenia; species Pollenia griseotomentosa. The sequence continues at coordinate 19,973,621 of OZ007562.1, forward strand.
CTTATAGTAAAAAATGTTTATATCCATTTGTTTCATCATACCACAGCTTTATAATCGTTTCAGTTAAATTCTTATCTCAGAAACGTAGTAATTGTTTTGAAATTAAGGATTATAATCGTGTAAATTATGAGGATTTTTATCGGCATCTTGATTTTTTTGATATATCCCCTATTTTTACTACGAACGATGTGGATTTGCAACTTTCTACAATTAATAACTTAGTGTGTGGACTCCATGACTGTGTACCCACAACTAGGGTAAAATTAAAGTCTGATGATTCAAATTGGATGTATTCCAGACGTATTGTGGAAGTGAGATCTTTAAGAGATCGGGCTTACGAAGCCTACCGTAGAGATCGGTCTGAGAATAATTGGAGGGTTTATTGTAGGCTAAGGAATAAAACAAAATCTATTATTAGAAAGTCTCGAAAGGAGTATGGTAATGGCCAACTGCGTTGTGCTGGTCGTGAATACTCTGAGCTTGATCCATCAAATGTGGAATCCATAGCTTCTAGTTTTTTGAATAATAATCAAAATTCTTATTTTTTATGTGATTTAAATTTTGACAATTTTACTGAGAACTTTAATGGTTTTTGGTTTTTTCCTATAACCGAATATGATCTAGCTATAAGCTCCATAAATTCTAATGCGAATTATGATAGAATTCCCATTAAGTTCTTAAAATCGATATTTCCTCTTATAAATAAACCACTCCTCCATCTTGTGAACTCTTTATTTATGACTTCAAAATTTCCCACTGCGTAGAAAATGGGTCTAGTTGTACCTATTTTGAAGAATGGTAATGTGGAAAATTTAAGGCTGATATCAAACATACCTGCGATGTCAAAAATAGTTGAGACTATAATGAAAACATAGATTTTGACCCACTGCGGTTCAATGATAAGACCTAATGAGTTTGCTTTTAGGCAAAATCACAATACGTCATCATTACTACTTTCTTTAACTGATAATATAAGAGGACAACTTGATAATCATCAGCACTGTATTTTAGTCTCTCTTGATTTAACGAAAGCGTTTGATCGAATCAACCACAACGTTCTTGCCAGGAAACTTTAAAATATATTTAAAGGCCGTTCTACACTATCCCACAAAGTCTTTAGTAATTTACGAAAATGCAACCCTGTCATGATAAGTTGTTATTGTTTTTTAAAAATGTTCAAAGAATAATTAGATCAGGGAAGCATTTTTGAAAAATACGTAAGACTTTGTGGGATAGTGTGTAACGGCCTTAACTAGCTATTTGGTCCCGGCGCTGCTCGGGATTTTCTTAAGTTTATGATTTAACTCATTTCGAGTCATTTTCAGTGGCGCCACCTGTCTGAAATTAGTCATATAAACTTATAAACCTTCGCCGGCTCATGCTCAACAACTTTGCTAAAGATCATAGCAGCGTCAAATGCAAAGTTTACGATTTAATTCATACTTAGAAATTTTCAATGGCGCCAACTATTTTAGATTTGCTATTCTTCTTACTTGGTCAGAGACCATTCCGAATTGGTACGAATCATCGAAATCGGTCCAGCCGTTCTTTAGTTATAAACATAGTAACTAACGCCACTTTCTTTTATAGGTATAGATAGATTTTTCGAAATCTGCATGCAGATTGATTTATAATTATTTATTGGAACGATCACAGTTTTTTTCAATAAATGGGGTAAATTCTTCTATAAGTGCAGTAACCTCTGGTGTACCTCAGGGATCTATACTGGGTCCTTTTTTATTTATTACTTACCTGAATGATTGTATGTATCCCCCTTATGAACAACGGTTTTTGTCAGTCATATATATTTGCGGATGATATTTTACTCTTATATACATCTGATTCTCATCAAACTGACCTTTTTGAGATTTATTTAAACAACCACCTGGGTTCAATATCTAACTGGATGTCTCTTAACTTTCTTGAGATTTATTCCACTAAGGCTATGACTTTTCATTTGCAGAGCCGAAATTGGTTTGGTTCTCGGATTTATGTAAATGGACAAATAGATGACTATGTTCATGTTCTTAAATGTCTCGGTGTTATTTTGGATTCGGGCCTGAATTTTGATTACCATATTAATTCGCTGTCTAATAGCTATAGGGTTTGTCTCATTTTGATAAAGTTACGCTCCCTCAAAGATACCGATTAGATCATTCCTTGATTATGTCTCAGTTTAATTATGGCCTTGAAGTTTTTACGAGTTCTTGGATATACAATGTGGATATACTTAGTGGAATTATAAGAAAGGTTGTTCGTTTTGTTGTTGGTGTAAAGTTAATGAGCATGAACGTACTAGGGAACTTGTTCCACAATTTTTTAAATGTAGTTTTGATGATTTTCTGAATTTACGTATTATACTTAATTTTTATAAAATTATGAAAACTCATCCCGGAAATTTTAGTGAATAAATTTTCTTTTATCAACTCCACACGTAATTTCAATATCTGACCGCTCTTTTGTAGTGCGTGCCATCGAGTTTGGAATGTTCTACCTAATGGTCTTAAACTTTTGTCCTATTCATTTTTAACATATAAGCGTAGAATTATTGAGTACTTTAATGGAATTATGACCTAATATATTGGCACTTAACCGTTTTTTTTTCTTCTGTCTCTTGTCACTTTTTATATTTGATTTTTTTAATATTCCAGTATTCATATGGCTGGGGGGCCACTTATATATAACAGCTAACTTGCTATATTCATTTAAGTTTTAAGTTCTTAGTGGTATACTTGTGAACTTTCTTTGTATTGATATTAATAAATTAATAAAATATATAAATAAAATAAAATGAACTGATAATGTCTGCCAATATTTGCACAATCAAAATCATAATTTTCAGCAAATTTCGTCTTCCCAAGTCTTTTTTTGCACTCTCAAACATGCTTTCAACAGACGGATGGACAAAACAAATAGATTTACTTTAGTTGTGTTTACACTAAAATAAATAAGTATTTAAAAACAAATTTCCCAAAGAGAGTAATCTATTTGGGACTTACTAGAACAAAATTATGTTATAAGATTAAAGACCCAACTATAATATGCTTAAGTTGGCTTAAGCAACTGTGCGAATACATATAAATCTTATGTGTTAAACTATATTGTACTTTAGGAAACATTTTGTTAAGTTTTATGAATCTGTTATTTGCAATTAATGTTTGTACTTAGAAAAGAAATAAGCTAAAGCAAGGTTCACACATATTATTTATTATCCCTGGTTTTATAAATAATTTATTTTTGAAAAACTTTTGGCTAGATCAAACATTATTTAACAGTTTCATTATACAATTATCTTCTTACAAATAAAGTAGGAGTATTTTTTTTTTTGTTGTATGTGGTATCTACTGACTAACGTAAATCTATCTTTCACCTCCTTCTTCAATTCTCTATTTCTTCTTCCTCTATATTGAAGGGATTCACAATGGACCGCATTGGTCTCCGAGTGGAGGTGTGCTCTTGGGCGCATAACCCTTATTAAGCTAACCTAACCTACAAATAAAGTTTAGTAAATCATTAGAAATTGTCAGAATTGTCATTTGAACAAGACAAATGTACCTTCCAGTGCACCGAAAATTATTTATGGAATCCTTACACCTGCACGATTGTAAGGAAATCACCAGTCAAAACTAATACGGACAACAAATTAATTTTTCTAGTATCCAATTATTTTTGTTTTGTATTTTTGTTAGTTTGGCGTTTTAAACCGTTTGAATAAACTAAAGGTGATTTTAAGTGAATATCACTTGTTTTTTTTAGGTTTATTTTTATTTTATGTTAATTTAGTTTTTAGTTTATTAAAAGAACTGATATAACAACTTTAAATGAAATGTAAATCATTAACACCAATGGTTTTATTTGCATTGATATTATTTAAAGTTTGTAGGGCTTTTTATAGGGACAATTTTTTGAACGCTTTGAAATCGACAAGAGTGTGATGAATTTCGATAGATTTTATATTCCAGATTTGTATGGTTTCCACAATCATTTTCATAAAGTGCAGCTCTTGAAATCATATGTGGCAGCAGTTTCTGTAATTATTTTTAAAGAAAACTCCCAAAATAGGAAAAACACCGGAAGAAGTTTAAGTATTATAGGTATATAAGTATGTATTTATGTATTTATGTAACAAACTAAGAGTGCTATATTCGACTGTGCCGAATCTTCAATAGCCTTTTCCTACCACCCAGTAACACACATTATCAAACAGAATTTAAAAAACAAGAAAGAGTGCTATATTCGGCTATGCCGAATCTTTTATACCCTTCATCATGGTGCGATAAGAACAGAATGTTATATAAGGCCTATCTTTTTAACCACATAACAGTTATTGCGAAAATAAACCTGTACATACATATAAACGTATATAGTATGTAAGTATACTATGTACATATGGTATGTATGTGATTCAAGTAAAAACCAAATGTGGTGAATCCTTGATACCCTCCACCGACAGTTAAAATATTTAAGGCATGGGCCCTATATAGAATCTATAAATTATTAATAAATCTTTATAAAAACAGACGTCAGTATTAAAATTGGTTGCCCTAATTGATCGACAATCAGAATGTTTCATGGACCGATTATCACAAAATTACATGGCAATATGAAGCTAAATTAGACCGATCTCCACGAAATTTTACAGTGTGATCGGTCGCTAGTCCTATAAAACTGTGACTACAAAATTTTATTACAGTAGCATAATTTGTTACGGATTTAGGCTTTCTAAACTGTTTTCTGAGAGTATGCTTTATATGAGGCCTATGGTAGATTATGGACCGATCTTAACGAAAGTTAACAGTATGATTTCTTGTCATATAGAACGAATTTGTCAAAATCTTTAATTTTATAGGGTGGTGGTTCCACATTTGGATTTATAACTTATTCTATTATTCGTAAAATATCCATACATTTCGGTCCCCTCGCTAATTCGTATTTTTTTTTTTTTTCAAATAAAATCTTCTTTACCTCTTATAAATTGTAATTGTTTGCTAACCACCACTTATAATTCGTAATAAAAACAACAGAAACATGGAAAGAAAGATTTTTTGTTTACCGCTATTTTTATTTTTTGCTTGGGTTTTTGCTTGTGTGTGTGTTTATTTTCTTAAGATCAGTTTGTTATGAGCCCCATACATCAATTGTCAACTGAGTCTTTCAACTGAGTTGATGCTTGACCACACACTTCATCAACTGAATTGAGTGATTTTAAAATTTAATGAAATAAATGACAATTTTTTAAATACTTAACTTTTTTTTTGCAAAAGAAAACTACAAACATTAATTTTGACAGCTAACCAAGAGACTTGAGCAGACACAGTAGAATCAAATTGAAAGACTTAGTAGTCAACTTAAAAAAATCAAAATCTTTTGATTTTTCTTCAACCAACTCCACAACCGTCAAGCTAATTAATTGACAAAGCCATACACGCTTTGATTTGGACAACAACCGACTCAGTTGACAATTGAATTGAATCGTATACGGGCTGCTTTACATGAATAATTTTTATATAGGTATTTTATTTTGGACAATTGTCTTTTGTTTTTTTGTCCTCGTTAATTCTTATTTATTTAATTTTAACCCCGTTAAATCGAAACCCCGCTAAATCGAAAACCCCTATAATTCGTAAGAAATGGCCGGTCCCTTGCGATTACGAATTATCGGGTTTCTACTGTATATGTATATTAAAAATTCTTTTTATTTTATTTATTTATTGCTTGTAATACAAAAAGCATTCAAGGCCAAAGCGCATTACTGGAATACTTTATACATTTTGTCTTAAGAATAGTATAACAACGTTCGTTTATAAACTAAGTTATATCATTCTACAAAGAAACATTATTAATAATATTTCTATACAATAGTACAATTACGGTTATGGGTATACGATGCAATCCTTTAAAATTTCATTTTATTTAACTAGTATCCACAAAGCTTTTTAGTGAAGGCAAAGAAACAAGAATCAGGTAATTGAAGGAAACAATTTAAAAAACAAAAACTGTACAGACCGACAATAACGTCCCAGCATTCCTAAACATAGGTATTGTTTACATTTCTCTCTTATTTTCCATATTCATATGTATGTATATACTATGTACAAAATATAGGAAGTTATATTTTCAACTAATTCATTAAGACAAAAGGTAAAAATAAAACTTACAAATCATCATGAACCCTTATTACATATTAAATAGAAAAAAGAAATTAACAATTACCTGTAGGTGTAGTAAAAACCGTTTTTTTAAAGGTTCATATGATATAGAGAAAGTGCGTAGACCATATGGTAAAGAGTTCAATATCTATCTATCCTAATAATAAATGAGCGTTCAAAAAGGGAGCATGATACAGGAGGAATAATCAGTTGAGGATTTCTTGTAGATCTGGAAAATATTATACCTCATTACTTTGTAAAATAACAACAAATTACGTAGACGTAAATATTGTTTAAAGGAGCAGCCAAGAAAAAAAGTTACCGCATGTGATGTACTGTCTCTATACGCGATGCCATAAACAAATCTTACAATTCTTTTTACAATTTGCTCAATTTTACGAAGATTATACGAAAAAGTTCCAGATACTACCTCAATGCAATAATTAACAAATGACCTTAATAGTGAATGAGTAAGAATAAACTTAACTCTAACTGGGAGATATAGACCACAATGATAAAGTCTCCTGAGTCCAAAAGTCACTCGAGATGCTATGGTATCAATATATTCGTCAAAATTAAGATATTGATCAAGTACAACACCGAGACATTTAATAGAATTAGTGTATGTTATGATTACATTACCAATTTCAATCCTAGGATGAACAACATTACGGTGCATAGTACGGAACATTATGGCTTTAGTCTTTGATATATTTATCAAGAAAGAATTCGACACCATCCAGTCATGTAGCTTAAGGAGATTAAAATTAATAACTGCCTCCAACACGTCAGGACATTTTCTACAATTTCCAAAAAGCAGTTGTATATCATCAGCAAAGATAAACGGTTTAACTAGGTTCATGTCCAAACAATCAACACAATCGTTTAAATATAATAGAAACAAGATGGGGCCGATAATTGAACCCTGTGGCAGACCACAACAAATTGCAATTTTTAGCAAATTTTTTTGTATATATTCAGCAGATTTTTAGAGTAATGTTTTTTAAAAATTTAGCAAATTTAAAATATTAATAATTTTAGTTGTTAACCTTGGCAAATTTGTAGCATATTTTCTTCATTTTACGAATTTAGACTATTTTTTTGAAGTTATGGCATATTCTCATCAAACAGTTATGGCAACACTGGTGTAATTTTATAAGTACGTAATGCTTCGTACAGACGCACAGTTGGGCCTGTAGAACAAGTGAGGTTGCAAAAATCAAAAATTTCATGTGCCCCTAAAAAATATTGGGGGTATTGACGTCACAAGTTACACCCTTGCGAAAAAGCAAAAGTGCAAAAATATAACAACAACCCCAGTCGCTGTCGGGCAATTGCCGCGTTAACATCGTTTTTCTTTTTGCTCTCTGGTAGTGTGATTGTGTTTTTTCAATAAGAAGAAGAAAATTTTTCTTAAGTTTTTTTTTTTTTTTGCCACGTGTTAAATTTTGGTTTCATATATTTGTTTTTTTTTTGCCTGATAAAAAGGAAAGAATTACGATATAGTTTTCTGTAACCACAATCATGAATGGGGTTTATCCCCCGAATTACAACCGGTTTAGGGAACTAGATTCTACGGCTGGAATGAGTAAACCAAACAGAAAAAAACGATTACGTCCAGATGGTTTTGTTCCTTTGCCTGAAATTGCCAACAATGAACAACAACTCCCAAGATATCTAGTAGCATCGGCCATATCATCGCAACCTGAAATCGAAGCAGCTCCTCTTTCTTCATACAACGTCTTCCAAGTAGAACGTGGTCTTGATTTCATTAGCAAAGAACGTTTAGAAGTTACGGAAATGAGAAGTGGTGACCTGCTAATTAAAGTCCCGAATAGGAAAATTGCTGAACATTTTCTAAAAGTTAACTACATTGATTGCATTCCGGTCAAAATTACCCTTCACAAAACTTTAAATACTATTCAGGGACGAATCTTCTCGAGAAAAATTATTAACATTACAGAAGAAGAATTGCTGGAATCACTTAAATCTCAGAAAGTTGTTGAAATACGAAAAATAACAAAACTTGATGGTAAAGAAATCGTAGCAACAGGTGCAGCAGTTGTAACATTTGACCTCATATATCGTCCAGAAATACTTAAGCTAGGATGGGAGAGAGTTCCAGTCGAGGAATATATACCAAATCCGATGAAATGCCAAAACTGCCAAAAGCTTGGTCATACAAGAAAACGTTGCCGTTATGTTGAAATGTGTAAGGAATGTGGCACACCAACACCTCATGAACACTGTTCCCGTAAGTACTGTGTAAACTGTCAATTGGAAACTCATCCGTCTAGTGATCCAAATTGTCCCACCTTTTGGAAGCACAAATCTGTAAATTTTTTAAGAATTTCGAGAAGATGTACATATCGTGAAGCTTGGGAAATCTTTAACGACAACCCCGTTTTAAATACACTTAAGCCTTTTCCTAAAAAAACAAAAAATGTTCTAACATACGCACAAGTATTAAATGATAAACAAACAACTACACCTATTTCATCAACAATAACCAATACGGCAACAACAACCAATACAAATTTAACAACCGCTACAATATCAACAACAACAAAAACCTTAACAAAAATTAATGATAAAATTCCAACAATCAACACAAATACAATTGATGAACATTCTCTCTTCACTCTTAACAATAATAAAATGAACTTTACACCCATACATTCAAAAATACAAACAAATTTTTCTCAAGTGGGTCAAGAATCCCTCTCAACATTAAATTTTTCTGCAACAGACTTGGAAAGCCAAACTGAAATGAACATCGTAGATGAAAATTTTACCACCGACAAAGATTGCGTTGAGAATGATACGTTTTTTAATGATGACGATCTTTTAAATGACGACATACCTAAAAACATGAATGTTGATAGAAATCTTACGGAAGCTATTATTATTGATGATATAAATGTTGGTTTGGGTTTGAGAACTCCTGCCAGATCGATTAATACCATTTCAAACTCCGATATTTCCCCAACATCGCAAATTTACAATAATTTTCCAGAGCTAAAAGTTCTTATAACACCAGGAACATTAAAGAAATTAAATAAAAACAAGGAAAAAGGCAAAAAATAAACCTTTATTTTTATGAATATTGAGTTTAATATAAATATAATTCAGTGGAACATCCAAGGATTTGTAAATCATAAATATGCGCTTGAACTCCTCGTCGCCTCACATAAACCAAACATTATCGCTTTACAGGAGACACACATTGTGGATACGAACAGGCATTTGCTTCATTTGCCTGGTTATAAGGTTTTTCATCACAATAAAAATTTTTTGTACGCTAAGTCAGGTATTGCGCTACTGGTCAATAACAACATAAATGTTACACAACATATTAAATCATCTGGAGATTTGCTTTTCCAAACTATTGTTATTAAATCCAATATTGAAATTCATATAACAAATATATACAAGGAATGCGATCTAAGGTTGACAGCTTCTATGGTTAATAATATTTCCCCGCTTATTGGGGTCCATCATTTAGTATTGGGTGATCTTAATTCGCAAAACGTTTTGTGGGGTTCGGCCACGAATTCTACGAGTGGAAGACTTTGGGAGGATTTTTCTGATGATAATAATATGGTAATTTTGAACGATGGATCGCCAACCCTATTGAATACCAGAAACACATTAACATCAGTGGACGTGACTATGGCTAGTGTTGACTTTGCTCCTACTTTGGTATGGACTTGTTTGCCTATGCCTGAGTTTGGTGACCATTTCCCCATTAGGATCTCCAATAACATGGATATTATTAAAAAGCAATTTTCACCAAGATTTAATGACACCAATGCTGATTGGGAACTTTTTGGGCAAAAGGTATCCAGTATTTGTATCCATCATCCCAAATCAATGAATATAAACAGAGAAGCCAGTCAAATTAAGCGCATAATTAGAAAGGCGGCTAACGAAAGTATCCCTTTAAATCGTAAGCCTAAGGACAAAAATAATCCTGTTTGGTTCAACTCTAATATAGCTAAACTTATTAGATCGAGGCAACTAGCTTGGAGAGATTTCAAGAGATGTCGCAGCAAATCTAATATTTTGGAATACAGAAGACTGTGTGCTAAGGTCAAAAGAGAATGCAAAATCGCAAAAAGTCAAACCTGGGATAATTTCTTAAACTCTTTGAAACCAACAATGGATGTTCGCTTTCTGTGGAAAAAAGTTAATAATTTAAGGTCTGAAAGGATGAGTAACTTCCCCAGTTTATTTATCAACAATGACAGCTTTAGCCACCCTCAATTAATTGCAAACAAATTTGCAGAATTCTGGACTTTAATTAGCTCAGACACAACACTGGATGCAAATGTAGTTTTTTCAAAACAAAATCTGGACATTAAAAATCTACCACAGAGTTGCGTTGAAAAAGATTTTCTCGCTAATAAAATAGAAATTTCTGAATTAGATCAAACATTGAGAACATTAACTGGTTCTACGCCGGCACGAGACAAAATAACATATTCAATGATCAAAAAATCTCCCTTAGAATTGAAATTGCGCATGTGTGAACTGTATAATAGTATTTTGGCAAAAGGAGTATTTCCGCAAGATTGGAAATTGGCAATTTTGGCACCAATTCCTAAACCTGGTAAGGATCCTGGTCGCTTAGAAGGTTACCGCCCAATATCATTATTACCGGTTCTTTCCAAAGTTTTGGAAAAAATTTTGGCTAAAAGATTCTGGCAGATAGCTGGGATTTACATTTCAAAAATACAGCATGCATTTATACCTCGGCATGGTGTTCATAGTATATGTCATCAGATGGAGGAAACTTTGCGAAGAAATCTTAAACAACGCAGACATAGTCTGGTCGTATCCGAGGACATAGAAAAGGCCTTCGACAGGGTGGTGCTAACATTTATAATATTGGAAATGAATGAATGGGGTATTCCCAAGAATATCATGGAACTCATCAAGTCTTTTCTTTCTAATCGCAAGGTTACGGTCAGGGTCGATGGCTATTTTTCGAAAACTTATAATTTGGATAATGGTGTTCCACAAGGGTCACCACTGTCAGTGGTCTTGTTCACAGTTTACGCTAATTCCTTGGCAAAGGCTATTGAAAACACTCCTGGCATAGATTACGTAGGTATTTATGCAGATAACATCTTTGCTATTGCTTCAGGTAATCAGAATGAAGTTTACACGAATGTAGCAGACCTTGATCGAAAAATCCACAAATGGGCAATAGATAGGGGCGCGGTAGTGCCAATCGATAAAGCTGAATTACTTCATGTCTGCAGGAAAAGAGGATGTAACGATGAGAAAATTACCATCAGAAACGTTGATATTACCATTAGTGATCAAATGAGAGTATTGGGTATCCTATTTACAAAAAATTTACTATGGAACTTTCATGTAAAGTATTTGTCATCAAAATTAAGCAAAATAAACAACCTCCTAAAACTAATATGTTCACGTAAAAAGGGTCCTCATTTTAATACTGCACTCGAAATTTGCCAGTCTCTGGTAACTGGTATTTTATTACATGGTATTACAATATATGGGTGGACTTCGAAGAAGAATATCGCAAAATTAAATACGGCAATAAATAACTGCTACAGAACTGCTTCTGGCTTATTAAGACCTACGCCGTTAGAAAAGCTTAGACTTGAAGCCGGGTATCAGGACTTTAAATTCGTTTTGGAAAAGAGTGCGGTTAATATGGCTTCAAGAGCTATTACAATTCCAACTGATGGTCTTCATGAAACTTTTTGGGGTCATATTGAACCCCTGAATGCTGTACCACCCTCTGCAATTGCAGAAATCATCTCGCTTTTAAGAAGGCACAACATCTCCATTCCAGAAAAACCTTATGATACACTAAACTTTACCACCTTTGCTAGGACCGATACACATTTAAGTATCCACAACAAGAATGATATTAACCCAATAGTATTCCGGAAAAACCTACAGCAAAAGTTGGACAGTTTCTCTCCTGAAATGATAATTTACACTGATGGTTCTTTTAATAATGGTGTTACAACATATTCGGTTATTGAACAAATAAGCCAAACGCAATTTTCTACTAAGGTGGAAGCGCGTATACCTAATAATGCTGGAGTTTTTTCGGCGGAGTTAAGTGCCATAAAATCTGCAATTTCATATGCCATCGAAAGGAGAGTAAAAACTATTATTTGTACGGACAGTCTAAGCGTAACTCAAGCTTTAGCCAAAAATAAAAATGGAACATACAACGGTGTAATTAAATTGCCCTTTAATAACCCAAATATTTTGATATTATGGATTCCAGCGCATATAGGCATTGAGGGAAACGAGTATGCAGATCATGTCGCCAAAAATGCTCAAAATCTACGGGAAATAACTGAAACTCCATGTATTCCGAATATTATTTCTAACCAGTTTCGTAGTATACAAAAGCAACTTCATCCCACTCAGACTAGGCCTAAGTACAACTACATCCTAACTAGAAGCGATTGTGTGATGTTAACCAGACTTAGGGTTGGTAAAGCTATATTTAATACTCAACATTATTATAATCACACGGACCCAGCACGATGTTCTCACTGTAATGTTATTTTATCCGTTCCACATATCTTGACAGAATGTCCAATTTCTAAAAGCGGCGAACACCTTGAGGAGATTTTAGATTGTACAACGTGTGCAAATTTACCTTCAATCAGAGTTAGCCTACGGAAACATGGTATCTTTGATGTATAACTTGGTTCAGCATTCCGAACTTTTTCTTGTTTGTATATTTTCAAAAATTTTCTACTTTTTAACTATAAATATTATATTTAAGTAAGTCTGTAAATACAAATGTAAATATTTTCTAGACTTTAATTTCTTTTTATGTGCGCATATGGTCTTGTAACCCGGCGCCTTTTGTATATTTTGTAAATTAATTTATAAGATATATTTTAATAAATAAATAAATAAATAACAACAACCCTTATTAAATAAATCTATTTTACAGGAAACTGTTCAACGATTTCAAATATGATACCCTTATTACAATTAGATTTTTGTTTCAGAAGATTTAACCCTTCAAAGTTGACTGATTTTCAGTGTTCAAAAACCACAATTTTTACGTAATTTGGTCCGCTACATATCTCGAAAACTAGGCAACGGATCGTCCTTTTTTTAATCTATTGATAGATCTATTTATTAAGAAAAGAATACAACAAAATTTTACTGTTTGCTTTGTGTTTGTCTAGGTAAATCAATATTTACCAACTTATTCCTTTTACCTAATGCAAAAATTTCCCGCTGCCCGTACTTGCCTTATTTTTTGCTAGAGGTAAAATTTTGATGGTTAAATATACATGGTTAAAAAATGTGTTGCATTCATTTTTAGGCAATTTATGACACATAACCGTGGAAACACATTCTTATTGTTTTTGTTGTGTTCGTTATTGTTTTTTTCATTTTACAATACAACCTCAACATTGCCCATTGCCCAATTTGTAAAAAGACACAAAAGAACTTCGGCAATTTAAACGATTCTACAAACGAAGAGAATTATGAATATGGAATCTCACCATTACTCGTAAGAATAACGCTTCTACAAGAGGGGGAACACTTTGATGAAAATGAATCAAACAAAGATAAAGAAGGATTATAAAGAATCGAATACAGAATTCGTTTTTCTAACAAGTTGGGTTAAAAGAAGACTGCACCAAGTACGGATACGAAAATTTTAACTAAAATAATGAGGCTGTAACTCGAATCACTGGAATAAAAAATCAAATCGTTAACAGATAAGCAACGATCTTGTATGGGTTAAACTGCAAGTAAAAAGTTTATTCTGCTTCGAACACTGCACCACTTATAGCAGAATTATATCCTTAAAAAAAATTTGCCCCGACAGTTCATAAAATATTGAAGCATGGCAAAGATATAATTGAAAATCAGACATTGGCAATTCGAGAGCTATCTAAAGAAGTACAGGAGTTCCTAAACAAATGTTTTAAAAAATATAGATTGCTGAACACTTTCAAATCATCGAGAGTGAGACAAAATCAGAACCTCTTCAACATGCTAGAACATATTTTAGTCCACTTATTTGATCACTGCGGCATGTAAAGTCACGAAAAGAAATACTGCCTACTTATTAAATAGGCTATTAGAAAATAATTATAGATCAAAAATGATTAGTCTTTAAGATATACCTTCTCTTACGGATTGTAAGCAATATTTTTCCAAAAAATTAAAAATAAAAAAAAAATCGAGTGGTTGCGATCGAAACATGTCATGGTAACCTGCCGGCCCGGGTTCGAGCCCTGGCCGCGGTCGGAAATGAAAGATTATCAATAACAATTTTAGTTAATTTTCATGTTGTGAAAAATTCCTTTCTTCATAGAGATAATTTAATGAAAATTAAATTTAGTGAACTTAAGCCTAATTAAAATTATTAAAAATTTGGGTTGGAAACCATAAAATAGTTCGACAAAATAACCACAACACTAATTATTGTTGGGGCTAGGGCACGGGCTCTATGTATTCATTTGTCCTTCAAGTTGTGCTGAAAAGGGTCAACAGGAGGGGGAAGGACAAAAGAATGAAAAGACAAAAAGTGTACTTTGGACTTCAAGAAAAATTCTTGACAAAAGTACGAAAAAACAGAAGTAGGGAGGAACATGTAAAATCAATTAAAATGGATAATCATTCAAAAAAGCAAACTTCGATCTACCAAGGGTTAAAATACAATTTGGTTTAAGGATTGATGTTTGACTATTGACGTCAGCAGTCGTCGGTGGCTGCGAGTGTAAAACGGCAAATCCATCTGGGGAGATCGAGTGGCTGCGATCGAAACATGTCATGGTAACCTGCCGGCCCGGGTTCGAGCCCCGGCCGCGGTCGGAAATGAAAGATTATCAATAACAATTTTAGTTAATTTTCATGTTGTGAAAAATTCCTTTCTTCATAGAGATAATTTAATGAAAATTAAATTTAGTGAACTTAAGCCTAATTAAAATTATTAAAAATTTGGGTTGGAAACCAAAAAAATAAATTTTTTTAAATCTTTGGAATAATTTAAAATCACAAAAAAAAAAAAAAAAATATACAAAAATATTTTATTTTCGTCTCATAAAATTGATTTTTCCACAAATTTCAACTTTGCTAACCCATAAGTTGGCACGTAAAAGGCGTAGAACACTTTTTAAACACTCATTTCATCTTATTTGGTTCAAAAGTTTTAATTTTTGAAACGAAAAAAATCAAATGGCGTCACTTGTATTGGTGTTGCTGGGTTGACAATCTCTGGTCGGTGCAGTCGATGCTCCGAGTCGTTCCGGTACGTAGACCCAATTGTCGCGGGAAGTGGCGCCACTGGGAGACGGTGGTTATATATACCCACCAATATTAGATAGATAACAATATTGTCAGAAAAATGTGCTAAAAATGTCTTTCAACCGTGTGAACTAGCAATTGTGGTTTGAAAACGTTATCAGAAAAAGCATTGTCAGTTCATTGTAAGACAACAATATTGTTAGATATTTGACAATCGTGTGAACCCTCTTCGTTGCTATTGGCAGATAACTGTCAGACGTTGGAAGCTTATTTTTTATTGTTAGATGTGCGAAGATATTGTCAGATATTTTTTTCTACTGGCAACGCTGCAAATACATTCATATCAGAGATGGAAAATGGGCTTTATGATTTTTTACCAACTTCAATGACAAAACGTAGTTTTGAGACTATGACGGTACCAATATATTTATATTTTCTGGTTAATCTCTTGATATTTTTATTAAGAAAAATCACTTTTTATTAATCACAAAAATGTTTTTTAAAAATAGCCACCAATGTCTCATAAAAAGTACAACTGTACTATATTTTCCATCCCTGATATGCATGAGTGAAAAGATCAGTTTTGCATAATTGAAATTACATAGTTTTAATGAAAATAAATGAAACATATTTAAAAGAACATAAAAAAGTAAAAATCCTTACTATTACTTTTTCCCATCAACAACAATATTTTCACTTTTCCCAATTTATATACAGTGTGAAGCATAAATCAACCTCTTTTGAAATAAAACAATTTCTAAAACCTCTTATTTTTTAATCAAGCTCAAGGTCAGGTTATGCAAAATATATTTATTTATAATTAATCCAATATTTCACTGTCACAATGGACAGCTTCTTCAGGGATCTTTACAAAATTCCTTGCAAGGGTAAAGATAATGAAATATGTAGTACTACGAAAAACAAATTAAAAACTAGACTAGCAGGACATAGATCTGATCAAAAATATAAAAATACATCTTCTCAAAAAACTGCATTGCCTTCACATTGTGCCAATTTTAATCATACACCAGATTTCGAAAATACAACAGTTTTAAATACAGAAACAAACTACAAAAGACGCTTCATGCTGGAAATGTTACAAATAATCAACACGCCAATAGAACAAAGAATTAATTTTAAAACTGATACAGACAATGTAGCTCAAAATTACAGACATTTAATTTATTAGAATAAGATAGGAAATTGAATAAATTTGGAAAAATGTAATAGAATAATTTTGTTTCCTGTGTATTATTTTTTTTATTTTTCAATAATTGTTGTTTAATTTAAATTTTGTTTTTTAAAATATTTGTTTAAATTTTATAACCCAAAGATCCCTAAAGAAGCTGTCCATTGTGACAGTGAAATATTGGATAAATTATAAATAAATATATTTTGCATAACCTGACCTTGAGCTTGATTAAAAAAAGAGGAAATAAAATTAAAAGGTTGAAGAAAATAGACTAAATAATTAACAATTTCTAAAATTTTTTTAAAAACAAGTAAGAAAGTTTATGTTATTTATTCCTATTTTGTAAAATTATTCATATACTACAGTCCAGCAATATTTTGCACTCTTATTCTAAGAAACAACCATAAAATATCCTTAGGAAACTGGCAACTCTATAATTTCACACAGCAAAAGTCTTGGTACCCTCTTAAGTGATCTATGTTTAAGTATTGGCATTTCTATTATTTTAAATGTTTTTTTCTTCCTACATTAATAAGGTTACATTTAGAATGTATTCAGAGTTATTTCTTGTTGATATCAGTAGCAATAATTGGTTTTTTATTGAAAAAAGTGTTAAATAAAATGACTCGCAAGCAGCTATCGATTGAGGAGCGCCATATTGTTATTAATAATCATAGATTGGGAAAATCATATTCTGAAATTGGTCAAATAACTAATAAAAGTAAGTCAACAATACAAAAGGCAATAAATCGCTTAAAAAAAACGAGTTTAAAATAAAACCAGGTCTGGGCGTCGTCGCAAGCTTAGTATCCGAGAAGAAAGAAAAATGGTGTCTTTAATTAGGAATGACACCTTTAGAAGTGCACCAAAGAATGCAGCCGAGTTGAAAGAGTCCATGGACAAAAGTGTTTCCGCGGACACAGTACAGAGATCAATCAAAAGAGCTGGGTACAACGCTTGTACAGCACGCAAAAACGAAGGCTTTATATGGAGCTTATGGTAGTTTATGGACCGATCTTAACCAAATTTTACAGTGTGGTTTCTAGTCCTATAAAAATGTGACAACAAATTTTATTACAATAGCATCATTTGTTACGGGTTTAGGCATACTGAACTGTTTTCCAACAGTAAGCTTTTTATGGGGCCTATGGAACGAATTTGTGGCAAATTTAATACCAATCCGTGCTTTATACCACTATTTATGTTAGTTTTTGTAACAATTATTAATTTTTTAGGGTGGTGGTTCTACATTTGGATTCATAACTATTATCTTACTGAACCGATGTTGCTGGATTTCAATCCCAATCTTGAGATTTTCGAAAGTGAGCGTGTATCCAACAGACGGACGGACGGACATACAGACATGGCTAAATCGACTTAGAATTATTCAAGGAGCCAGAATACATATAGGGAAAGTTCGTAAATGCATCACTGCGCTGCATCAGTGTTTTCCAATGTTTATATATACATATATATCAGCGATGTAGATGTGAACTTAAACATTGTCAAATACTCCACAAAAATAATAATAGTCACACAATAAAAAAAATTATAACTATTTTTTTTATCGGCATTAAAAAAGTTTGCTTTTTTGATGCAGCGCAGTGATGCAATTTCGAACACTTTTAAATTACTACTACGCTAAACCCTAAAGAAAAATGAATTTATAATGAAATTTGGTCCAATTTATTTTGATATATGACTAGAAATAAAACCATAACATGTGATGATCGGCACATAATCTGCCATATAAAACTGACAACATTTTACACACATATTAATTTTATATAACTAGAAATTCTGATTTGAGATTGTATGAAAATTGGTGCATAATTTTTTTGCAGATCTTATGTAAAGTTCACTTTTGAAAAATTCTAATTCTCAGTGGATGGTATGATAGATTCGGTAAAGCCGTACAAAGCATTTTAATTTATTTAAATTAAATTTTTTTCTCACCTGTAATGAAGCATTATTGTTGTTCTTTAGGAATTGCACAAATCTTGGAACTATACCCTTTTGTATGACTTCCTCTATTGGTGGATTTGGATCTCTGGATAATAATTTACGAAACTTTTGTGTGGCTTCCAATTGTACACTTTCGATTTCACTGTATAAAGCATCTATCATTTCTTTTTTAATCACTGTGCTTGGTTGCTGCTGTTGTGGTGAAGTGTAAACATTTTGTTGTTGCTGTTGATGATTAAGCACAGTTTGAGGTATATGTTGGTACTGTTGTTGTTGTTCGGCATTTTTAGACAAGTCTAAGCCTTCATTGGGCTGTAAAATATCATTAGGGACTTGATGCATTTCAGATTCCTGTGAAATCCAAAATATTAATATACAAATTCATAATGGTAGATATAATAAACAATGTACAACGTCGTCATAACTCAAATACATATAATACATTTCGAAATAAACGTGTTTAAAGTTTCTGATTTGCTCGCATCATTTAAAAAAATGACGACACATTCTCTTCAAACAGAGAAAGTATAAGAGATATAAAGATAAACTTTATACACAATCAGCCCAATTATGAATAAAAATTCCCCGGGAGTTTTCTCCCTTCTCCCTTTTTTCCTATGTAAATTCAATTGTATAAATGGGAGAAGGGAGAAAACTCCCGGGGAATTTTTATTCATAATTGGGCTGAATATAAAAAAAAATCATAGCGAACAACTTTGCATCACTAACACCAAAATTTGATTTTTTGTGTTATGACGACGTTGCAGCAAATGAGAGGTATAATTATTAAGGATATTTGTCAATATCCACACATGTAATGTCAAACTAGGTTATCTTACTTAACTGCAAATATGCATTTAAATTTTAACATATTTTGCACTTTCTAGATATTGCAAACTCAATTTTATATACAAAGCTATATTTTACTTAACATACCTATTGTTATTTTGAAATTTACTTTTAGTTAATATTTATTATCACAAAATGTTTATATTAAAAAAAATTTTTCAAAAAATAAAATTAATTTATTCGATTTTTGACGCTTGCTTTTTTGTTTTCTTTTGTTTGACATTATGTATATGAGTTATAAAATTGAGAACTTATTTTCTAATGAAGTTACCTTCTAATATTTTATAAATTTTAAAATTTACCTGCATAATATCGTTGTCCATGTTATTTAACACGGCACTGTTTGGATTTTCCAAAACAACATTGCGCCGCTTGGTCAGTTGCTGCTCCCGTTTTTGTTTACGTATTTGAATGCCCTCTTCCTCACGCCGTCTACGCATTTCAGAAGAATCCAGACCTGCATTTTTATAACGATGCCTATGTGTAGTCGACATTTCTGGAGATAATAAAAAAATTAAATTAGGCTTTTTCTTAGTTTTCAAAATCTTAAAAGTACAGGGTGTGGTTGGCACTATTAAAACTACACATTTTTCGTAAGAAATTAAATTTATAAGCTGTTTTATTTATCTCTTACTTTTAATTTTAAAACAATTACGACAACTTTTAAAGCAAAGTATGGTAGTCAAAGCAGTTGTTAGACAATCAGCTAGTTTCTCGGAGAAGCATGCATTTGTAGTTTTCCTACTTTGACACTTTACACACATCACATCACTGCATAACCATTCAACCCAACACACTTACTTTAAAAGTTTATGCATTACTCCCTGCCTTTCCCCCCAAAAAATTACCCTTACATCTAACACATGAAAATACTTTTTCTTCTGCTCGCACATTTACTTAAACACACGTTTTTCTACAAAGTTCCTTGTTTTAGCAAAACATTTTATGTTAATCAATATTTTAAGCATATTGTTTTAAAAGTTTATATAAATTGAAAAATTTTACCTAATATATATAAATTTTGTGCTGAATTGTTAATAAAAATTTTGTAAAATGAAAAAGGTTTTTACTTTAGTGTTGGAAAGTAAAGAATTAATAAGATGGCAGCGTAGTGTAAAACAGTAGCAAGAGATCCAATGTTCATTTCATACAGTGTTGTAAAATTTGGTATTGAATTCGTTTAACCTTTTACCCACAGAGCAAGGCGAATTCATAAAGGTGGCATTTTCGAATCATCTGTTTAATGTTTATTTCCTTGTGTGTATACTGAATGTCAAGCGTTGTTTACATTTTATGATAAATTTCTTAAAATTTAAAATTCAATAAAAATATAAATTCTTGAATAAAAGTTATTTAAATGTAATAAAACAAAAAAGTGAACATAAAATATAAACACAAGGATTTTTATAGGCGTAAGGAATAAGTGGAGCGGCAATAAATTTGCAATACAGGAAAAATATTTACCTGCTTCAGCAATTGTATATTTTTTATAAGCAAATAATTTTGATATTCACTCTAACTTTTTACAAAAACAAAATACATAGTATTTTTACAAAAAAGGGATAGCTAGCATAACTCTATCTCATGATGCGGTCACCTGTATGAATTCGCCTTGCCCACAGAGCACACAGAGGCGTCACGAGACAGAAAATATTGTTTTTCTCACTTTTTTCATCTCTGTATGTTTTGTGCTTTTTTCTTGACCGTGGCCGGGATTCGAACCGCGGCCGGCAGGTTACCATGACATGTTTCGATCGCAAATACCCGATCTTCTCAAATGGATTTGCCGTTCGAATCCCGGCCACGGTCAAGAATGAAATATTATCAATAACAATTTTAATTAATTTTCATGTTGTAAAATTCGTTTCTTCATAAAAATAATTTAATGAAAATTAAATTTAATGAACTTAAGCCTAATTAAAAATATTAAAAATTTGGATTAATATTTTTATATAAAAAAGAACTAAAACTCAAACAAATTAATTTAAATAATAAAGATCGAATAAAAAAAATATATTAATAAAAATAATTTTTGCAATTCTATTTTAGTGCTTATTTAATTTAATTCTTTTACTACAATTATAATTTGCTACTATTTCACAAATTTAATTTCTTTCTCACACAATTTGCTTCTAATTTTTTCTTCCTTTTTTTCAATTGACAATCAAATTTGACGTTTTATGATAGCAATAATTGTCAACGAAAAGGGACTAACAATTATTGCAACATAAATTGCCGGCAATAAATACGTACAAAAAATTGCTGTCTACATTAAAGATAACATAATTTTGACATTTACTGCAATATATGTCGCAATAATTATCTCTGGTATAGACGGGCAGTTAACAGGTGGTTTAACATGGCGTTTACATTTGCCAGTACTGGCAAGACAGTAGCAATTCATTCAACCTTTTTCACTAATACATAAACACTTTTACAGCTATTTTGTTTTTGCATTGTTTTGCCAACTATTATGTATATGCTTACTGTCTTGCCAGTACTGACAAATGTAAACGCTGTGTAAGGAACACATCGACAGCACCAAGGTTTATTTATTAGGTATGCGAAAATCACCAGAGGTGATATGACCATAATGACATGACCATTTTTTTACAATCATAGGTTTTAATGTTTTTCTTTTGTTTAATAAAAACAAACAAACTTTGTTAAAACTTCTTTCTGCTTTTACCTATGTCACTGAGAAGAAAAATATTCGGCGGCGGCTGAGCTGCTTTGAGCCGAACTTTTTGACGACTAAAAACAATATTCGGCTGCGCCGATCTTTTGCAGAGAAAACATATAGATTAACAAAACAGGTTAAACAAAACAAAATGACAAATAATGATTTATTTATTGAAAAACTTAAAAGTTTATTAAATTTGTTAGAATAAAAATACTATTTACAGCAAATACCTTGTTAGTTGTACAACGTTCAGTAACAGAGTAAATTAAGATTTTATAATAGTTAATTAAATTATTTTTAAAACTTTATTTATTTATAAAGCTCTACTATTTCTACTATTTTTTCTAAAAATATTTGTTTCGTCACGCCTTTGTGTAACTTCTTTTGAAAACTGTCATACAAATTTTAAAATAAAAAGCATAATCCCATAACTATTAAAGAAATTTTAAATTGTTAATTTTCCCTCAAGAAGTCAAAAGAGGCTTGCATAATCGTAAATTGTCGAATTTTGATTTGCCGCGCAGAGTCAGTGTTCCAAAATAGTCCAAGACTATTAAACCACTTCCTGTGCGTTTGTTCAAAACTATTTTTGCCACTTCTTTTGCAGCTTTATTGCGACGGGGTATACGTTCATGTTCACTAACCTGACGATCAGAGTAACTGTTTATCGCAACATCATTAATCTCATTCGATTTTTCGGAATCACTATCCAAGATTGGTAGTTTCTTACCGGATCTTGAAGAACTATTGTTGCTTGACATAAAATAGCTTTCTATTTTTCGATTCATTGATAAATTTCATTACACAACTGGTATTTATTTTTTTAACACTTGAAATGAGGAACATCTTTATTTAAATTTTTCAAACGAATGAAAACAATTTGAAAAAAATGGATAGTAGGTAGGTAACCAATCTTTTTAAATAATCAGTATTCAAAATTATATTTTAATATTACAATTACTTTTGAAAACAGCTTATTCCGAGTGGAAAAAGCTGGTTGTGTGTTACTTTAATCTCTTACAAAAAACGACTTGATCGATTACGACAACGACAACAGGAATAAGGCTGAATATTTAGATTTTTAGTTGAACTTTATGAATTATTTCGGATTTTTTAAGTATTTTAAATATTATTTTATTGCAAACAATTATATTAGTAAATTATTAAGGATTAAGTTCATTAAATTAAAGATAATTCTATTTTTAAAACTGTCATAACTTCTACGAATAAAGAAAAAGTGAATTATGTATTAAGACAAAGTGGCAGAATAGGATACATGTGAATAAAATATACTTGAGTCTAAAATTTACAAATATAATTGTTTGCAATAAAATATTTAAAGTACTTAAAAGACCGTTTTTGACTTGGTATACATAATGAATTAAAAGAAGTTTTCATAACAGTGTTTGTCTGTTTTTAAAATATTTTTTTTTTGTTGACAAAATAGAAACCAAAAAATTATTTATTTTCTATGATAATTATTGATGAATTTAATACAAAAAAGTTTCGTTAAAACTTTTCAAATCTTTTCACAACAAAATAATATAAATAATCGTATATGGTAACAATGCCACTTATTTCATTAAATACCGACTTTCGCAAGTATTCGCTATCTTACATAAATAGTATTTAAAAATAACCAAAAATGAATTGAATAACTAATTTTGGCTAAATATTAAAAAAAATAGAAAAAATGACAATCAGCTAGAAATTGAGCCGTCGATCAGCCGAGTATATCGGCGGCGGCGCGGCTTACTGAAAAAAATCGGCTGAGCGGATAGCCGTCAACCGCGCCGTTACGGCTTGCTTCTCTGTCACTGAGTGTTATTTAGAAATTAATGAATTCACGTTGGCCACTAGCTCCACCGACTTCTTTACACCACCACAAGACAAGACAAAAAGGGCCGACATTTTGCTCTTTGGCGGCCAAGAAACATCGGTCGAGCAAAATGTCGGATTGTTTGTCTGTTTGTTTGTTTACCTTTTTTTCAAATTCTTCTTCTTTACTTGTACATATTTCCCTCTCTTTCTACCTCTAGCTTTGTCCCTTTCTTGTTATAAATGCTGGCGTTGCCAACCATTCTTCAACTTAACCCTCTAAAGGGTACACATGACAAGGTATAAAAAAGGAAATATTTTTTGAACTTTCAACACAGAAGTTTTAAAAATTTGTTCGATTTTAATTTCACTCGAAAGCGATTTTTGGAACATGGCTGATAATTTTAGGATATTTTAGCATTAAATAACTCAAAATGAAAAAGAAAAAACATTCAAAATCCCCACACACGATGAAACATTGTGTTGGAAACATAAAATATCAAAAAATTTTGATATTCGAGGAACCAAAACGGCAACACGAATTTCAACCAGAAACATTACCACACACGTAGTATACTTTTTTATAAAAAAATTGCACTCGTAAGATTTTCTGATAGTCCCAATTTAGCTTATACGATTTTTGTCGTTGCGATTATTGTCGTTTCATCTTTGAAGTCGGTCTGATATTTACATTGTTCGATTTTTGTCGTTACAACTTTTTCTGTGCCGCCGAACTTAAATACATTTTTCGTCAAATAAGAGAACAATGAGAGAACGAATCGAAGAGTACACTCGCTTGTGTACCCCTTTTAATTCCTCTTTCCCCTCTCGCCTATAAGGTAAAAATCGCAACGACAAAAATCGTAAAATGTAAATGGGCACATATATTTTTGCATTTATTGTTACTATTTGCAACACTTTTTTAAACAATAAAATAGCACGGGCCAAGGTATATTTATAGCAGGTAGTCTCGGAAAGCCAGCTGTTTGGTTTTTATTTGCTTGTTTTGCGATACGAACTGTATAATGTTGTATAGTAAACAAGTTTTTTGTCTCTTATTAACCCCTTTGCTTTTTGACAGTTCGTATCACATAACAACAATAAAAAGCCCTGTTGCAAGGCGAATTCATGTAAACGGTGGTGTCGATACTACAACAAGTAACAACACCAAAAACACAACAATGTATTTTTTTGTTGGTTTCGTTGATCCATATGTCAAAATTACAAGGAACTTTTGACATTTCTCTCTCTAATTAAGAAAAAAAAGTAGCACAGCTGTATTTTCAACGCCACCTGAAAAATGTATTCTCCTTGCCCTGTTGTTTGTTTTATTGTACAATTGTTGTAATCTCGCGGCACCTGCTATAAATATACTTTGGCACGGGCTCAACAAAAAAATTGTTGTTGCGGTAGATTTTCAAATATTGATTTGTTTACATGTGCTTGCGAGGCCACCTTATATGAATTCGCCTTGGAGAATATATTAAAAATATTCTGTCGAGTTATTCCTTAAAGTTAAAAGCTTCCATACGATTTGAAATATAATTACATAGTAAAATCTTTTAGAGAATGTATAAACTTTAGTTTTGTGGTAAAAAGCAGTCTTAATCAAAATTGGTCTTTAAATTTCAGCATTATGCCCTTAGCATCAGAATTAGAAACGCCCGCTTCCATATTTGAATTGAGTATTATTTATGAAGAATTACAACAAAAACTAATGGAAATCAATGTTCCGACTACTACGGAAGAACGCAAACAAGAGGTAATGAATTTATTACATGAATTTAATGATGTTAAAGATGCTGCTCAAATTGTAATAGGTTCTTTGGCCAATATGGATAGTAAAACTATTAAAGAAATGCATTTATATTATAATTTACCATTAAATGAATGATTTTAATAAATAAAACAAAAACTACAAAAAAGCCAACCGTTTATAAAGTGAGTAAATTATAAAAGTAAAGCATTTGACTAATGTCTTTGTCTTGAAAAAAATTTAATTTCCGTTAATCCATGGTTCTTATTTAAAAAAACATTTTTTCATTTTAATTGGTGTGACATTAATTAAAACACTATATACATTTGTATTAAATATGTAACTACGGTAACACAATCAAATTTGAATACGCCAACAAAAAATGTTTTCAAATAAAAAAACGGTACTATATATTTTATTTTCTATGAAAACTTAAAATAGGAAAAATAACATTTCTTCTTATTCAATGCAATTGAATTGTTTTAAAAAATTACATAAGCAATATAAAATGCAAACATTCACCTTAATAGTGAACGTTTTAAAGTTCATGTATTGTACTTGGCACAAACCATGTCAACTAAACGAACCAAAAAAATTACTTTTTCTGTTGAACCAAAACAACAGTAGAAACTGGGTTTTAACCACAAAAACCCAAAAAGGATGATTTTAAAGACTCATAAAGTAGTGGCACCAGCTTTAAAATATAACCGACAACGTTCGTTGAAAGCCTTATAGGAACGTTCTTTAACGATATCATCCACATTTAATTCCGATTGTAAGACGCGTAACTGAAGAAACAAAAATATGTATATATATACTACGTATATGTACATACATATAAGCTAATGCCACAGATAATTTGTTTTTACCTTTCTTTGTTCCGACTTGAATTTTTTGTCCACTACAACATCATCTGGTTCAGACTCACGTTTTTCTCTTAGACCCTTAAGTTCTACTGCTGATGCCATTATACAACTGCGTATGGCTGACTCACGTTGCTTGTGGCTGACTTGTAATTTAGCATACAAATCCTTACAGGTCTTTTCCCTATCCACCTGACCTTTAAATGATTCTGTAGGCAGTGAGGTATTTAGAGCATAAATTATTTTATCATCAATATCACGCATCTTCTTGAGAGAATCCTGTTACGATTTTAAATTTAACAATTTTGTTGCAAGTAATTGTTAAAAAAAACTTACTTGGAAGCCCATAAAATCCTGACAACTGTAGGAAATTGACATTTTATTTAAATTTTGTTTTCAGAAAATGTTATAAAATTTCAGCAAAAAAGTTGAACAAAAGTATGAAGCACTGGTCAAAAAAATTATACCGACAAAATGACATTTGTTCTATTGTCAGTAGTAACATAACCTTATTTAATATAGTGTTGCATTCATAGTTTAAAGTGCTTTGCAAGCCAAATTTATAACAGGTCAACTCAAGAGTTCAGCTGACTATTTTTTGCTCCGCGTATTTTTATCTAATAATTGTCAAATTTTTTTTGTCATTTTTTAACAAATGTTCTCAATACTCAACATACGAAATTCGACATATCGTGTAGACACAAAAATTGTTTGCTAACTTATATGTACAGTGACTCACAGCTTATTTGATGCAGGTAATACTTTTTTTAAAAAATCGAAAATGACTCGATGTTTATTAAATGCAATAAAAAAAATTATATTACATGTAAAGAGATATGTATGTACTGTTAACCGTTACAGAAAAATCAATGACAAAAACAAAGCTTGATGAAAAAATATAGAAACAAATAATTTTCTCATAAAAATATGCTTACAGCTTAAATGATGCAGTTTATTTCATACTCTCTCTGGGAATGAAATAACGGTGCACTGTATTCTTTTCTGTAAAGCTTAGCGGTTTAAGTCATTCTCATAAAATTTTTGTAAATAAAAGTTGAACAAATATAAATTTTTTAAAAATGGGAAAACGGACCTCTTTTGAAAAAAGGGATGACGTTATTGGTCATTATAAAGAGGGCAAAAGCCAGCCAAAAATTGCCGAAATTGTTGCTATTAGTTCGTCAACTGTCCAGCACATTATTGAAAGGTTTCGCCGCGAAAATAGGATAAAAGATAAGGGCAGATCTGCGCTTAACCAAATATTTAATGATGCTGATAAGAGGTGGATTGTTCGCCAAATTAATCAAAAACCCGATTTAAGCGCTCCAAAATTAACGAACGAAGTTGAAAAATACTTAGGCAAGGTCTGTAAACCTGAAATTGTTCGTAGAGTTCTCCGCGAAGAAAATGTTCATGGAAGGACAGCCCGAAATAAGCCGTTGATTAATGCTCCTAATAGAAAACGAAGAATAGAGTTTTGCAGATAACATTTGCACAAAGGCATTTCGCTCTGGAAGTCCGTTGTTTTTGCGGATGAAAGCAAGTACAACCTTTTCAGGTCAGCATACATCTGGTATTGTAAAAACTTGGCTTATCTGGAACTGCCCACATGTAGTACAGACACCTGCACAGAGTCCAGATCTCAACGTTATTGAGATGGTACAACTAACATTTCCCAAATAATGCCAATATTTTAATATATTTTTACCATACGCGTGTAAAAATTTGTGAATTTCTTAAATTTAATATTTGCCATTGGTATTAAAGAAAAAAATCGATTAAATTAATTATTTAATTTGTAACTAAAGTAGTGAGATAAAAAATTACTATAAAAAAAGTTACACCGTCAAGAAGTTGTAATCAGAATGCTAGTGGTAAAGGAGGGCGTACTGATGGCGGCTTCACAGGACGTGGTGGTGGATTCTTAGGAAACAACAGAGGTCATGTGCGAAGCGGTCGTTATGAAAAAATTGTTCGTTTAACAGCTAGCGGCAATTCGGGTGGTGGCTTTGGCCAGGACAATCGTTTAAGATTTTGTGGTGGTGATAAAGGAACAAATAATATTATTTAAAGTCCTAATGACTTTTCAAGTTTGTATTTGATTTTTTGGACACAAGTTGTTATAATTTATTTATATTTATAACAAACCAATTTTTACGTTATGAATAACTAGTTAGTGATAACCAATATTTACGTTAACACTAACTAGTTAGCGTTGACCATTATTTAGGTTATCATTGAGAGAGATGTCATATCACATGTACACAAGAGTTTCGGTTAGTTTTTTCATTTTGCTCTTAATAAACTAATAGCAACTTTAACCAATATATCGGTCAACACTACCGGTCATATAACTAGTAAAATGACCGGTAGTCTTCTTGTAGGGTGTTTGAATACCTATAATTCGACAAAGGGTCAAAGCACTTGAAATATTACAATGCATACAATTCCATATGCAACTCAATAGCAATGCAAACAAAATATTGACTAATATTTGGGTCATGCCATATGCAACTCAAACAAAGTATTGAGTAACATTTGAGTCAAATACTGACCAATGAAAACTAAGTGTTCTAATTAAATGGGTCAAACAATGCAATAGAAAGAGAAAACCAAAAATAAGATTTAGAAATTGTAAATAGAAAAATTTTTATAAATAACGGATAATTGTCTAATAAAAATCAGAATACTTTTGCCTAACAAACAATCTTGTTCTCAATTTCTAACCGAGCACCTTAAACAGTGCTTGGAAGAAGCAAAACATGCTGTGGCTAAGCGCATCATTCTTAATACCTTAGCAAAACCAAACAAGATAAAACAAACTTATTATATGGCGATCCTGCCAACTCGGACCATATACACAAAATTTTTTTAGATTCTGCCAAATCGTGATTTTTTATTTGATGTCCGTAGAAATTAGTGGTGAGATTCCCTCCAAGGAAGAAATAGACGAGATCTTTGCGAACTACTGCATAGAGGAGTATATTCCTGGAGGACAGACAGAAAGGTGTCCGGTATATGTACCAACACCACGAAGTTGTGGACCTCAACCAATGCCTATAGAGAACTATATATAGATCAAATCGTATCAATGGAGAACGATAAGTCAAAAAACCAAGAGACAGTAACTATAAATGAGAACATCAGGGGTGGCACCATTAAAAACCAGCAAAATATGGATTTTGGAAGCACCATTAAGGTGGATGCATTTTTCCTAATATTCATTGCAATTGTTGTATTTATTGTTTATAGACTAAACAAATATTTTAAAAATTATGTACAAAAGAAAGCTATTGTACAAGTATAAGGAAATTTTATTTAGCAATTCAATACAAATATTTATAAATAAATAAATAAATGACAATCTCCTATGGAAACAATATTCAGTTGATTAGAAAAATCAATCATAAACTTTAAAAAAGCATCAAAAATCAACGTTATTAATTAAATTAGAAGAATTAGATCTATTTAAAAAGGAATTTATTGACTTAGTAGAGACAGAAGTAGTAACAGTGGACATAGCAGGCAATACCGAAAAATTTGATAACTACTTCTTTAAAGCAAAGAACCTATTTGAACAAGCCCTTGGTATATATAAACTCATCTGTTAAAAATAAAAATTAGTAAATATGGCAAATTTAAATTTAGAAACCGCGATAAAAGTAATACCTGAGTTCACAGGAAATTACAAAGAATTAAGTACTTCCCTTAGTCTGCTTTCACACGTTTCATCTTTTGATGCTCAACTCTTATGTTTTTAGGTGAGAGAAGAAAAAAGAAAGGCGGTTAGTACGGAGATGCCTGTACTCGGTCAGTACGCTTTGTGTTTTTATTCGTTGGTATATGCACAACGATGGCTGCATGTAATTTCTTTCTTTTCTTTTTCTCTTTGATTCGCTGTTAATAAAATTGTTGTTGTTATGAACCGAAAAAAGTTGAAACCGATTGCTGCGTGTGATTATATTGGCATCTTTAAAAGGGAATTGAAAAGAAGTTGAGCATCAAAAGATGAAACGTGTAAATTCAGACTTACGATTGTAGAACTGGTCAACAATACTTTGGCATCAGAACAAAAATCTTTTCTGTTAACATTCGTTTACAATGCAAAATTAACCAATTAAGTAAGAACATCATTAGGTATTTTAAAAGATTTTGTTATTTGTGCTTAATTCCCAGTTTTTATACCCACACCACAATAGTGGAGAGGGTATTATGCATTTGTGCTGATGTGTGTAACGCCTTAAAATATTGGTCCTAGACCCACCTTAAAGTATACCGATTAACTCAGAATCACTTTCTGAGTCGATCTAACGATGTCCGTCCGGCTGGCTGTCCATGTAACCTTGTGCGCAAAGTACAGGTCGCAATTTAAGAGATAATTTGATAAAATTTGGGACATAGGTTCTAATTGGCACAAGGACCAAGCCTATTGAAAATGGGCCGAATCGTAGGACCACGAGGGAAATTTCTTCCTCTCAGAAACTATCAAACCGATTTTAATGAAATTTAAAACGTGGATTGATCCATATCTACATATATGGACACATAAGCTATACAGTTTTAAAAAAATAGGACCACAAGGGGTGATAAGGGCAATTTTTGTCTCTCAAACCGATTTTAATGAAATTTAAAACATGGATAGATCCATATCTATATGGACACATAAACTATACAGTTTTAAAAAAATAGGACCACAAGGGGTGATAAGGGCAATTTTTGTCTCTCAAACCGATTTTAATGAAATTTAAAACATAGATAGATCCATATCTATATGGACACATAAGCTCTACAGTTTTAAAAAATATAGGATCACAAGGGGAGAAAGAGGCAGTTTTTGCCTCTCAAACTGATTTTAATGAAATTTAAAACATAGGTAGATCCATATCTATATGGACACATAAGCTATACAGTTTTTCAAAAATAGGACCACAAGGGGATGTATGGGGCAATTTCTGCCTCTCACAAACTTTCAAACCGATTTTAATGAAGTTTTTAAACATAGAGAAATACATATTTACATGGACACATAAGCATGATGTGTTTTTAAGTACTGTGGTGCTGGGTATCATATGGTCGGGCTTGACCGACTATACTTTCTTACTTGTTATTCTTGATAAAAAACACTTGAAATTTATTGTTGATGGGATAAGCTATTCCTATGCGCATTTTACTGGTTGCTTAGGCCAGATCATCAGGAAACTTCATCCATAAAGATTTTAGAAAAACTAAAGATATTAAACCAAATAAACCTGTTAAGCGTATTAAAATCATAAGCAACTGTTCTTCTTGTAACAATATCAAAGTTTAAACAAAAACATCATCAATAAACAATGAGTTTATCTCTTCTTACATTCCCCACTACAATTGATTGAAATTCTTCCAACATTAATTGTAGTTGCAAGTAGGTTAAGAAAAAACAAAATGCAAAAAACAACTTGCAAAAGTATATCTGCACCAGCAACGTTTGAAGAATTAAAAACGCTACTTTCTAGCAGATACAAAACGACAAAAACCGTTTCACATATACAGGCTACCCTTAGCACTTTTTCACAAAAGAACATGAGTGTGAATACATACCATGAGAAACTTTTAAATTTGATAGCCGAACTGAACGAGCTCCAAATAAAAGAGATACAAAATTGCAATACAACACAGGCTAATACTATCAAACAGCTAAATGAAAGTTATGCTTTAAATGTATTTAAAAACGGTTTGAATGGGGAACTTAAACCAAAAATTTTTGCATCTAGACCAAATAATCTTAATAAAGCCCTACAACTAGCTTTAGAATTAGAAAAAGAATTTTCTAGCAGCAATGAACATGTTCTATATTTTTCAAATTATAGGATAAGAAAAGACAACAGAAGAAATACGAACGATACCAGTAGGAATAATAACAATAATTATAATAATAGAGGAAATAATTTTAGCCCCAACAATAACCGCTATAGCAATAATAGAGCGAATAATAATAATAATAATAGACTGTCTAACGGACAAACAAATTATTACAATAACAATACAAACAGGAATGATGGAAGAAACCATTATAATAATTACAACAACGGAACAAATCAGAGAAATATGAATGGTGGTAATAGAGCGAATAATTATAATAATAGGAATAACTGTCAAAATAACCGTAGAAATGTACAGATCGTACAGGAAAACTACCAGGCTCCGGATGTGAGTCAAGGAACTGCACAAACCCACCATCAGGAGGAACAACAAGAAGATTAAATAATGTTTTTCAAATACCGAATAAATTAACCAATTTTATAAACTCAAACTTAGACAAAAATGTAATACTTACATTCTTAATAGACACAGGAGCAGACATCTTTGTGTAAACTTAACAAATTAAAGGAATATCCTATAAATATAGGTAGGGATTAATCAAGTAGTTTCACAGGAATAACATCAGAAAAATTAAATCTATAGGAACGTCAGAACTAGGTTTTATTATAAACGACATAAGCGAAAAACATAAATTTCACATCATAGACAAAAATTGTCCAATACCAACAGACGGAATTTTAGGAAGAGATTTCTTTACGCAATTCTTATGTAAGATCGACTATGAAACGTTTACCATAACACTTACTCTAGAAAATGAAGAAATTACAATACCTATGAAATCATGGATAAACAAAAGTTATTGCATAGAAGTAGAAAAACGATCGGAAAGTATTCATCCTATAAATTTGGATATTAAAGAAGATAGCATTATTTTAAACAAAGAAATTCAACCAGGGTTATTCGTCAGTAACACAATAGTACCAGGAAATGGAAATCACCATGTCAAAATATTAAACTCAACAGATAACAATAAAACATTAATTTTGAGATAGAACCATTAAAAAATGACCAATCATACAGACCAAAGAAAAGAAATGTTAATACAGAAAGATTTAAAAAGTTACTTGATATTTTAAAAATTGACGTTAATGACGAAAAAGCAAAAATGGAATTGATAAAAATCTTTGAAGATTACAACGATATTTTTCACTTGGAAGGAGAGACGCTAACTTCAAATAATTTCTATACACAGAACTTAAGAGTTTCGGACAATACACCAGTATATATAAAAAATTATAGATTACCGCACACACAATATGATGAAATAAATGATCAAGTACAGAAATTATTAGATGATGATGTAATAGAACCGTCAAATAGTGCATACAATTCACCTTTATTGGTAGTACCAAAAAGTAGCGAAAACGGAAAGGAAAAATGGAGACTAGTTGTAGATTTTGTCATGCCTCTGTAACGGCTGAAGGCTAGAATAATTTTTTTTGACAGTTTGCACAGCTGTTCAGGGGGTGTAAGGGACTTGTGGGAAGGGAAAAAATGATGGCGACAACGGTAGGAAAAAAGGCGGGAAAGTAGGACAGGGGAAGAAGTTTTTTTTGAGTTTGGAGTGACGAAAGTGAAAGGTTGAGTTTAAGAAAAAGATTTGGTTTTTTTTTGAGATTTTCGGAAAAAGATTGTGATTTTTTTTTTTGTGTTTTGCGATATAAATAAATTGAGAAATAAAGAAGAAAGTCTATTAATTTATAAAAGTAACTTAAGAGTTGTTTTTTTTTATATAAAAAAGATAAACACAATAAGTGATCTTAAACATACACTCATGAACATTCACACCTACTTATACACCATACATACATCCACCATCCATTAGTACACACCATACTATCATTCATAAATATATCCAGCATCCAAACACCATCATCTGTCATCGCTACACCCCACATATACTCCAGACACCTTCCATCTGTACACGCACCCTCACGCACACACTTTCTCACACCGCACACACTGGCATCCGAAACCCCCGCTGACATCTAGACAGACAGACGTGACTTGGTCCAGACCGACGAAGGAAAAGTGGACTATTGGTAATCCTACCCTTAATTTTCGTACACCAGACCGAGCTCGGACTAGGGTTTTAGGGCACTAATTTGGGCCTTGGGTTAGCGACGGCCGATAATTTCCTTTTGCTGAGGTTTGTTTGACCGGACAGGTAGAACAGGTTTTTTTTCGGACTTACTACTTGGTGGGCTTGCACTCTATGGAAATGTCCTGAGGAGGAGAAAGATTAAATATAGAGTGAGAAAATCAACAGGTAAGTGAGCTACATTTTAGTCTTGTAGGGGTAGAATTGAGTAAAGGGACAAATC
This sequence comes from Pollenia griseotomentosa, assembly GCA_963931875.1. Taxonomy (NCBI): domain Eukaryota; kingdom Metazoa; phylum Arthropoda; class Insecta; order Diptera; family Polleniidae; genus Pollenia; species Pollenia griseotomentosa. Next base: position 20,008,358 of record OZ007562.1, read on the forward strand.
CACATATGGGCCAAGGATTTGCCAAGGTAGTGGGAGAGCAGGCCAGTCAGCTGCCAGCCGAGGAAGTGATAGGTCGAGATGGTCAGGAATAAAATTATTGCAGGGAATTGGAAACATTTTAGGTGGTTAGTTTTTTTTCTATTTTTGTTTGCAAATAGTTTTTAGTTATTTACCTTTTGCTTTTTGTTAACATTTCTTTTTGATTACACTAGTTTTTTTTTGTTTTGTTAAAAGCTTTTTATTATCAATATTTTTGTTTTAAATACATTATTTAATTTTTTTTTTTTTGGACAATGGTTTGTGGATGGTTAAGGTGGCGAATTCACGCCTCTACCGGCCTAGCCTGGCAAGATTTTAAGACCTAAGCGTTGCCATGCTAACCATCCACCGGTTCACCCAAAAGTCATTGACAATATTCGACAACTTAACAAAAAGATAGTGAATGATAAATTTCCATTAACAAGGTTAGAAGATGTTTAAGATCGCCTTAGAGAGCTAAGTATTTTTCAACTTTAGATATGACTAGCTCGTTTCATCAAAAAAATTTAGACGAAGATTCAAAGAATTTAACTGCATTTTCAACTAGTAATGGTCATTATCAATTTAAAAGACTACCATTTGGTCTCAAAATTTCATCCAATAGTTTCCAAAGAATGTTAACAATGGCACTTAGTGGACTAGATTCCAGAGCATTTTTATACGTAGACCATATTATTGTATTTGGTTGTAGTTTAAAACAATTTAAAATTAAATGCATCAAAATGTGTATTTCTAAAATCAGGGGCCTAATTCTGGCAGTCGTGATCGAGCAATTTCTCGATTCGAAAGCAATTTTTTTTCAGCAGACACTGAACGAATCAAAATTATTTTTTCACTATTTTGAAACTCAAATTAATGCTTTACAACACTGAAAAAATAATTCCAATTCGTTAAGTATTGACTGAAATAATTAGATAATAAATTGATTTCGAATCGAGAAATTACTCGATCACGACTGCAAGAATCAGGCCCCAGAAGTAATTTATTTAGGACACCAAATAACAAAAGACGGTATACGAACATATCCTTCAAAACATAAAGCTATTGCGCAATATCCAATTCCAAAAGACAAAGACGAAGTTAGAAGATTTGTAGCATTCTGTAATTATTACAGACGTTTCATAAAAAATTTCGCAGAAATAACAAAATTTCTAAATGATCAAACCAAAAAAGGAAAAGAATTTGAATGGACAGAAGAATGTCAACAAGCTTTTAACATATTAAAGACAAAATTAATTAAAGCACCAATATTAAAATATCCTGACTTTGAACAACCATTTATTTTGACTACTGATGCATTAAACTATGCGATAGGAGTTATCTTATCTCAGGCGAAAATATGAGAAGATTTACCGATCTCGTATGCAAGCAAAACATTAGGGAAACATGATTTAAATAAACCAGTAATTGAGAAAGAACTTCTTGCTATACATTGGGGTATAGAGTTCTTTAGACCTTATTTATTTGGTAAAAAATTTATTGTAGTAACAGATCATAGACCACTTGTTTCACTTTTTTCTCATAAAAATCCTTCGTCAAAATTAACTCGTATAAGAATAGATTTATCAGACTATGATTTCGAAATTATTTATAAAAAAGGAAAAATAAATACTAACGCAGACGCTTTATCTAGAATAAAATTAGATTCTGACATATTAAAATATATGATTCCTGTAGAAGATGATAGTAGTAAACCATCAAAAACTTTAGTAACAACACGTGGAATGAAAGCAAAGGAAATTTGTAACAATGAAGTAATAAATAATGATAGTAACATATCCCAAGGCCAACATAAAAATCATATGTGGGAATGTACATCTTTACAAGATATAAAGAATATTCGCGAATTAAGATTTAATATTATTGAAACCGGTACAAGAAATATAAAAGATGGACCTAAAGATGGTACCATAGAAAATAAAGATAGAAGCTTTGTAATTAATATTAATGAATAGGGATGCTAAAATCGATGTCGACTAATTATCTTTTGGCATCGATTTGTTTTTGCATATTGTTGCATATTTTGGTGAAAATGCATATTTTAGTTTTAAATGCATATTTTAAAATTTTTGAGTGATATATTTTTTTTAAATTTCCATATTTAAAAAAAAGTTTTTATAAAAATTTCCAAATTGTATACAAAAAAAATTTTTTAAATCAATTAATAATTTTTTTTGAGCTCTGCTTAAAATACAAGATTTTGATAAAAGATCCTTCAATTTGAGGCTGCCAATTTTCCTAAAACAATTTATCCAAAACTTTTACATGTTACTTCATACGGGAAAAATATTTTAAAGGCTCCTTCACGAGCTGGATAGATGCTCCAGAATTCTATTCAAAAAACTTGAGCAGTTTAAAAATGTTATTGAAGAACTTGTTGTTACCGATAAAAAAAGTAAAAGAAATATTTAAATATAATCAAAAGTCAATTAGCATTTGTATTTTCCAACTTCGGATGTATTGGTGAAGCAATAACTAAAGGAAGGATTTAGTTCACTTAATAGTCAACTCAAACTAATTGATATGGAAGAAAGTAAAATTAGCATGTGGATGGAAAAATAGCCCCACAAATTAAAAAAAAATCCAAAACGTGTTGCAAAGGATTTCAAAAAATAAAACAAATTTTAACTATTTTTGATTTGGAATCAAATGCGGGAACTGAATTAGAAAATAAATATTCTCCAAATGATTTGGCATCCTTCAAGTATGCTTCAACTTCGGTTGACGTTGAGAGATCAGACAAAGATTTGCTTTTGATGACATAAAAAAGTATTTATTTGATTATGCAAACAAAAATTTAAATAATGTAGTTATTTAAATTAAGTTTTAATAAATATTATACCTAAGTTCGGTTATAATAAACTATCAGTTATAGCTGTCAAAACATGTTGGTAACCAAAACCTTAATTAAGTTAGTTTTAACCGAACTTGATGAAATTGGCCTTGAAAAACAATAGAACAAAAACAACAACAGAATTTGTTATTTTGTTTTAAATAAAATAAAAAACAAACGCTTTTTTATTGAAAATGGTCAAGTTTTTAGTGCATATTTTTTATTTTTTTAATACATATTTTGGAGTTTTTAGTGCATATTTTCGATTTTTTAGTGCATGAAAATATCATACCTATTAATGAAGATCTAGCAAAATACGTTTTGTCTCTAGAGAAATTGATTATTTATATGCATAAGCAGAATACAAAAAAATCTTGTTTTATCATGCGAAGATAAAATTTTTGAGCTCATATCAATTGAATATTTGAATAAAACTTATAATGAGGTATACCAAAGAGTATTGAAATCAAATAAGTATAGAAATTTCGAACTAAACATTATATTATATAAACCTTTGCAATATATTACAAATAAGAAATCACAAATGAATGTCATAAAAGAATTCCACAATTCACCATTATCAGGACATTTCGGTATTAGAAAGACAGTACTGAAATTAAAACAACGTTATGTATGGAAAAACATGCGAAAGATGGTTAGAGATTACATTAACAAATGCGATAAATGCCTAAGAAATAAATAGACAAAATATATTAAAGAAAAAATGGTTATAACGGAAACACCTAACACTAGTTTGAAACAATAGAAATAGATACTGTAGGACCTTTAAGAATATCAAATGGTTACAGATATATACTTACGCTACAGTGCGAATTAACTAAACATATAATAAATAGCACACCCAATTGAAGTAAAAATCAGATTAAGAAAATCGTTAGAAAATGCTAAAAAATTAACAAAAATAGAAAAACATAAATCAAAAAAAAAAAATTTTATGTAGGAGATTTGGTATTAATAAAACTATAATCTAGAAAAAAATCAAAGCCCATACAAGGGACCACATGCCATAATAAAAAGATTAGGAGAAAATTCTTTATTAAAAGTAGATAATCTTGAAAAAATTTTCCATAATAATATACTTAAACCTAATGTAACAATTAGACAATAAGAAATATAATAGTAAAATAATAATAAGACATTTTTATATTTAACTAATTATTAATATACATATAATCCACATAAATATGTATTAAAAATATTCAAAATTATTACAAACACAAATATTTTTTTTTAAAGATTTAATTCATTTCATTTTAATCATAAATTCAATCTTAAGGGCAGAGGTGTAGTGTGTTTGTCACAACACATTACAACTACCCAAAAATTAATGACAAAATTTAACACAAATTATATTTTTGTAACATAAAACCTTGAACACAATAGTGACACAGTTTAAACATTTTTAAAATCTAAAGCAATGTATGACACATTTAAAGCGGCACTTGAAATAATATTCCATACCACACATGAACACAAACAGTATGTTTGAATACCTATGATTCGACAAAGGGCCAAAGCACTTGAAATATTACAATGCACACAATTCCACATGCAACTCAATAGCAATGCAAACAAAATATTGAGTAATATTTGGGCCATGCCATATGCAACTCAAACAAAGTATTGAGTAACATTTGAGTCAAACACTGACCAATGAAAACAAAGTCTTCTAATTTAATGGGTCAAACAATGCAATAGAAAGAGAGAAACAAAAAATAAGATTTAGAAATTGTAAATAGAAAAATTATTAAAAATAACGGATAATTATCTAATAATAATCAGAATACCTTTGCCTAACAAACAATCTTGTTCTCAATTTCTAACCGAGCACCTTAAACAGTGCTTGGAAGAAGCAAAACTTGCTGTGGCTAAGCGCAGCATTCTAAATACCTTAGAAAAACCAAACAAGATAAAACAAACTTATAATACCAATATTACTTCATTTTCAGAAAATTTTTCGAAAGTGACAGAGAGTACCAAGTTGACATTTAGTTTTCGCATCGCAATAAAGAGTAGACCTCCTGATAGTTTTGCTTCACATGAAAATTTTTAAATATTGAGTTAATACGGTATTTGTTGAACAATTGCAATATGTATGTACATAAAATTGTTTAGGCAAAATGTGCGATTTTGAAAAAAATTGGTGCTTACATTGTGAATACCTAAAAAATAATGCTTCCATAGTGGATTTATTGTTATATATATTTTATTTATGAACTTTAAGTGTACCTTTCTTATGAATTGACGTTTTCCATTATTTGAGGGATTTAATAAAATGCATACATACTTATGTATTAGAATTAAATCATAAAACTTTAATTTTATATTTTTATTGTCATACGTAATAATAAAACCTTTGGACGAATACATAATTATGAAATTAATAACTCAATGCACAATGACATCTACACGATATTTTAAGAAATGTAAAAAATTTATTATTAGTTTTATATATGTAGATCAAATTTAAAATTAAAAAGATTTTTGAACCTGTTAAAAACATGTACATTAAATTAACATTGAAATTTATCCCTTAAGTAATTAGTGTGAATCTGTACAACAATGATATAAATTGTCTTGATACACAGGCACATTCATTAGTGCACCCTGGTTGACAGTTAAAAGAAATATACATATTTAAACACCAAAAATGTTCTAATAAATTTTAAACTTACAACACCTGTTTTTTTTTAAATATTATGGGACTTCAAGATATCGCTTAAAAGTCTCGCAATCATAGTCTGGATTAACACTATGAAAGATTTCTTTCAGAAAGTCTGAGTTTATTGGTGAGAAGGGAAGATAACATCAAGGCGAATTCATAAAGGTGACCGCATCATGAGATAGAGCTTTGCTAGCTATCTCTTTTTTTTAATAATACTATTTTGTTTTTGTAAAAAGTTACGAGTGAATGTCAAAATTATTTGTTGAAAATATAAAAAAGGAATTTTTTTTGTTTATAAAATATACACAATTTATTTAGAACATAAATCTTTTTACTCTATTGAAAATTCATTGTGGCTTCACTTATTTCTTACGCATTTTTAATTCCTTGTGTTTATATTTTATGTTCACTTTTTTTGTTTTAAATTAGTTTTTATATTTTTATTGATTTTTAAATTTGAATAAATTTTTTCCCTTCTCACCAATAGACTTAAGCTACGGTCACACTTATTAAATATTTGATCAAATAAGCGTAACCCCTACTTTTGTTAATAGTTAGTGAGATTTAAAATGGTCTTAATATTACAAAATAAACTAATTATACTACTAGACATAGCAAAAAATAGTTTTTTGTAAGATGTGGTATTTTAATCAAAATAAATATTGATATTAAGCGAAATGATTTTTTAGTTTGGTTGTTGGTCCAGTTTTTTTCGTCAAATATTTGATAAGTATGACCATAGCTTTAGACTTTCTGAAAGAATACTTTCATAGTGTGAACCTAGACTTAGTAAATTTTTTATATTAAATTTTTTAAATTTGGATAAACGTAGTAGAGACGATATCCCGGAAGAAACCCGTTAGTTTCCCTGAGCAATTGATAAAAATTATTCCAAGCGACAGTCGGATAAACTTCCACATTTTTGCAGAACGAATTACAATTGTGCATCCACGAATGATAAGAAGAAGCAACCGAAATGGCCGAAGTAGTAACAACATCAATCAACCCTTCAGCCCAGGACACAGCCCCAGCTCTGAAACAGAGTATGAGTTTCATCCATCCCTTGCCGCAGCAAACGTGGCAGCTTGGTCAGCGTCGCCCCTGGCCATAGTTGGATCCTCGACCGGAGGATTAGACTGCTACCCAGTGGACTCAGACGAAGTCTCACAAAGTGGTTTGAAAACCCAACGTTTTACGTCACTGGCATCTGCCTCATCCTCTTACTTGTGCGCGTTGTCTGTACGCTTTACAAGTGGTGGGTCCCTCCCCTGCATAGAGCTCGAAGATACTCAGAACCAGGTGATAACCGTGGTGACATCGACGCGGGCCCCGCTCGACGCTCTGACAGAGAGACTTCCGCATTTTTACAGAACGAATTACAATTGTGCATCCACGAATGATAAGAAGAAGCAACCGAAATGGCCGAAGTAGTAACACCATCAATCAACCTTTCAGCCCAGGACACAGCCCCAGCTCTGAAACAGAGTATGAGCTTTATCCATCCCTTTCCGCAGCAAACGTGGCAGCTTGGTCAGCGTCGCCCCTGACCATAGTTGAATCCTCGACCGGAGGATAAGACTGCTACCCAGTGGGCTCAGACGTAAGCTCACAAAGTGGTTTGAAAACAATTGTGCATCCACGAATGATAAGAAGCAACCGAAATAGCCGAAGTAGTAACACCATCAATCAACCCTTCAGCCCAGGACACAGCCCCAGCTCTGAAACAGAGTATGAGTTTCATCCATCCCTTTCCGCAGCAAACGTGGCAGCTTGGTCAGCGTCGCCCCTGACCATAGTTGGATCCTCGACCGGAGGATTAGAATGCTACCCAGTGGCCTCAGACGAAGTCTCACAAAGTGGTTTAAAAACCCAACGTTTTACGACACTGGCATCTGCCTCATCCTCTTACTTGTGCGCGTTGTCTGTACGCTTTACAAATGGTGGGTCCCTCCCCTGCATAGAGCTCGAAGATACTCAGAACCAGGTGATAACCGTGGTGACATCGACGCGGGCCCCGCTGGACGCTGACAGAGACTTCCACATTTTTGCAGAACGAATTACAATTGTGCATCCACGAATGATAAGAAGAAGCAACCGAAATGGCCGAAGTAGTAACACCATCAGTCAACCCTTCAGCCCAGGACACAGCCCCAGCTCTGAAACAGAGTATGAGTTTCATCCATCCCTTTCCGTAGCAAACGTGGCAGCTTGGTCAGCGTCGCCCCTGACCATAGTTGGATCCTCGACCGGAGGATTAGACTGCTACCCAGTGGCCTCAGACGAAGTCTCACAAAGTGGTTTGAAAACCCAACGTTTTACGTCACTTGCATCTGCCTCATCCTCTTACTTGTGCGCGTTGTCTGTACGCTTTACAAGTGGTGGGTCCCTCCCCTGCATAGAGCTCGAAGATACTCAGAACCAGGTGATAACCGTGGTGACATCGACGCGGGCCCCGCTGGACGCTCTGACAGAGACTTCCGCATTTTTACAGAACGAATTACAATTGTGCATCCACGAATGATAAGAAGCAACCGAAATGGCCGAAGTAGTAACACCATCAATCAACAATTCAGCCCAAGAAACAGCTCGAGCTCTGAAACAGAGTATGAGTTTCATCCATCCCATATCCGCAGCAAACGTGGCAGCTTGGTCAGCGTCGCCCCTGACCATAGTTGAATCCTCGACCGGAGGATAAGACTGCTACCCAGTGGGCTCAGACGTAAGCTCACAAAGTGGTTTGAAAACAATTGTGCATCCACGAATGATAAGAAGAAGCAACCGAAATGGCCGAAGTAGTAACACCATTAATCAACCCTTCAGTCCAGGACACAGCCCCAGCTCTGAAACAGAGCATGAGTTTCATCCATCCCTTATCCGCAGCAAACGTGGCAGCTTGGTCAGCGTCGCCCCTGACCATAGTTGGATCCTCGACCGGAGGATTAGACTGCTACCCAGTGGACTCAGACGAAGTCTCACAAAGTGGTTTGAAAACCCAACGTTTTACGTCACTGGCATCTGCCTCATCCTCTTACTTGTGCGCGTTGTCTGTACGCTTTACAAGTGGTGGGTCCCTCCCCTGCATAGAGCTCGAAGATACTCAGAACCAGGTGATAACCGTGGTGACATCGACGCGGGCCCCGCTCGACGCTCTGACAGAGAGACTTCCGCATTTTTACAGAACGAATTACAATTGTGCATCCACGAATGATAAGAAGAAGCAACCGAAATGGCCGAAGTAGTAACACCATCAATCAACCTTTCAGCCCAGGACACAGCCCCAGCTCTGAAACAGAGTATGAGCTTTATCCATCCCTTTCCGCAGCAAACGTGGCAGCTTGGTCAGCGTCGCCCCTGACCATAGTTGAATCCTCGACCGGAGGATAAGACTGCTACCCAGTGGGCTCAGACGTAAGCTCACAAAGTGGTTTGAAAACAATTGTGCATCCACGAATGATAAGAAGCAACCGAAATGGCCGAAGTAGTAACACCATTAATCAACCCTTCAGTCCAGGACACAGCCCAGCTCTGAAACAGAGCATGAGTTTCATCCATCCCTTATCCGCAGCAAACGTGGCAGCTTGGTCAGCGTCGCCCCTGACCATAGTTGGATCCTCGACCGGAGGATTAGACTGCTACCCAGTGGACTCAGACGAAGTCTCACAAAGTGGTTTGAAAACCCAACGTTTTACGTCACTGGCATCTGCCTCATCCTCTTACTTGTGCGCGTTGTCTGTACGCTTTACAAGTGGTGGGTCCCTCCCCTGCATAGAGCTCGAAGATACTCAGAACCAGGTGATAACCGTGGTGACATCGACGCGGGCCCCGCTGGACGCTGACAGAGACTTCCGCATTTTTACAGAACGAATTACAATTGTGCATCCACGAATGATAAGAAGAAGCAACCGAAATGGCCGAAGTAGTAACACCATTAATCAACCCTTCAGTCCAGGACACAGCCCCAGCTCTGAAACAGAGCATGAGTTTCATCCATCCCTTATCCGCAGCAAACGTGGCAGCTTGGTCAGCGTCGCCCCTGACCATAGTTGGATCCTCGACCGGAGGATTAGACTGCTACCCAGTGGCCTCAGACGAAGTCTCACAAAGTGGTTTGAAAACCCAACGTTTTACGTCACTGGCATCTGCCTCATCCTCTTACTTGTGCGCGTTGTCTGTACGCTTTACAAGTGGTGGGTCCCTCCCCTGCATAGAGCTCGAAGATACTCAGAACCAGGTGATAACCGTGGTGACATCGACGCGGGCCCCGCTCGACGCTCTGACAGAGAGACTTCCGCATTTTTACAGAACGAATTACAATTGTGCATCCACGAATGATAAGAAGAAGCAACCGAAATGGCCGAAGTAGTAACACCATCAATCAACCTTTCAGCCCAGGACACAGCCCCAGCTCTGAAACAGAGTATGAGCTTTATCCATCCCTTTCCGCAGCAAACGTGGCAGCTTGGTCAGCGTCGCCCCTGACCATAGTTGAATCCTCGACCGGAGGATAAGACTGCTACCCAGTGGGCTCAGACGTAAGCTCACAAAGTGGTTTGAAAACAATTGTGCATCCACGAATGATAAGAAGCAACCGAAATGGCCGAAGTAGTAACACCATTAATCAACCCTTCAGTCCAGGACACAGCCCCAGCTCTGAAACAGAGCATGAGTTTCATCCATCCCTTATCCGCAGCAAACGTGGCAGCTTGGTCAGCGTCGCCCCTGACCATAGTTGGATCCTCGACCGGAGGATTAGACTGCTACCCAGTGGACTCAGACGTAGGCTCACAAAGTGGTTTGAAAACCCAACGTCATACGTCACTGGCATCTGCCTCATCCTCTTACTTGTGCGCGTTGTCTGTACGCTTTACAAGTGGTGGGTCCCTCCCCTGCATAGAGCTCGAAGATACTCAGAACCAGGTGATAACCGTGGTGACATCGACTCGGGCCCAGCTGGACGCTCTGACAGAGACTTCAGCATTTTAACAGAACGAATTACAATTGTGCATCCACGAACGATAAGAAGAAGCAACAGAAATAGCCGAAGCCCAGGACACAGCTCCAGCTCTGAAACAGAGTATGAGTTTTATCCATCCCTTATCCGCAGCAAACGTGGCAGCTTGGTCAGTGTCGCCCCTGACCATAGTTGGATCCTCGACCGGAGGATTAGACTGCTTCCCAGTGGGCTCAGACGTAGGCTCACAAAGTGGTTTGAAAACCCAACGTTTTACGTCACTGGCATCTGCCTCATCCTCTTACTTGTGCGCGTTGTCTGTACGCTTTACAAGTGGTGGGTCCCTCCCCTGCATAGAGCTCGAAGATACTCAGAACCAGGTGATAACCGTGGTGACATCGACTCGGGCCCAGCTGGACGCTCTGACAGAGAGACTTCCGAATTTTTACAGAAAGAATTACAATTGTGCATCCACGAATGATAAGAAGAAGCAACCGAAATGGCCGAAGTAGTAACACCATCAATCAACTCTTCAGCCCAAGACACAGCTTGAGCTCTGAAACAGAGTACGAGTTTCATCCATCCCTTATCCGCAGCAAACGTGGCAGCTTGGTCAGCGTCGCCCCTGACCATAGTTGAATCCTCGACCGGAGGATAAGACTGCTACCCAGTGGGCTCAGACGTAAGCTCACAAAGTGGTTTGAAAACAATTGTGCATCCACGAATGATAAGAAGCAACCGAAATGGCAGAAGTAGTAACACCATCAATCAACCCTTCAGTCCAGGAATTAAAGTGGTTAAAAAGTGCTTTAACTTATCTTGCAGACACACGCACAAAGAACGTTCTTTTAAAATGTTTACGTTTTTGCTGTACAACGCACAGCTTCTCTCGAAAGTAAATGTCAAGTGGTCAAATTTCCGCCACCGGGCTGATTCGAAAAATTAAACTATTCATTTCTTAGTTCTTTGATACGGTTTGTAACTTAAAAAAAAAAACTTAGGTTAATGTGGATATAATGCTTATAATTTGCTTTACTTTTGATTGCTCTAGTCGCTGATAGATGGAAAATATGTTAAATGTGCTTATATTGCTAAATGGACTAGAACGTAAATACTTTCTATTAAACTTCCTTATGGCGCAAATATAAAGATTAAATGGACTATATCGCTACTATGACAAAAACGGAAATGACTATAATTGAATAGTACTGTATAAAATAATAAAAAATTAAGGAAAATATAATCCATAACATAATTTTTTTTGCAGGATGCTCTATAGGTATTCATTTTATTTTTTAAATTCGTAAAATTTTTTAAGCGTTTTTATTTGACTTTTTCAATTAAAATTTTGTGTGTTGTTTTAAAAATTCCACTAGACCCCATTAAAATTTAATTTACCTCAGAAGTGTCCACATTTGACTTACAATAGTATTTTCCTATATTCCCTAAGAATAAACACTCGTTTTATACATACAATACACTTATAATAAGTACATATATAATGTAAAGTGTACACTTAATGTCACTTTTATATTTCAATTAATTTTTCACTGTGTAACACCACCACACGCCGCACACAAATACATTATGAATAATGCTTAATAAACAAATAAGGGGCAATATACTCAGCGACAAAACCTTTTTTTAATTATTATTATTCTTTTTGGGTGTCATGTGTATAATGCATGGCCTTGAAAAAAAAATGCAAGCAAAGCATAAATGGGTTTTCAAGAGTTTATTGATTTCAGAAATTGTTTTAGAATTTTTAATTTTAGTATTAGATCAAATTACAACTTTTGTAAATAAAAGAAATATATAAAAGCAGAGCATTAGCGCTGGATCAAAATCAATCAATTTGAGCAAGGTCTAGCAGCTAATTGCAGACAGCACAAATAAAAATTTATAAAAAGGGGAAAAGTCTTTATTTTTATTTTTTTTAAGAGGAAAACTCACTGTACACAAAAACCAGGAGGCAGGTATGCTCTGGGACTCTAACAGGTCTTTGTAGAGTTCGAGTAAGGCGGAATAATTTCTATCCCATTCAAACTACACATTTTCATAAACTTTATATGGCGATCCTAGGCCAGTCGAACTACAAAAATTAGATGTCCAGGAATTAACAAAAACTTATACATGGAAGAGTTTAAAGTATGCCCACAACCACTACAACGAGAGGAGCTACTAAGACAGGAAGCGAATAAGGACACTTTCCGTGTCGTCATCCCAGAACAAAAACTGTTACTGAAAACCCGATGTGGAAACAAGCGGAAGTTAAAAATCAAATTGACGTTCTTCAAAAACATCATCAAAAGACACATCAGTGAAAAGATCACCTATAACCAGTGGTATTTTGCTGAATACCTATATGTATCAGAAATAGTTGACCTTATAAAATCAGAGTTGAGCCGAGGAAATATTGGTCAAAGAATTTGGGACGCAATCAATCAGGCAGAAGAGACCATTGAAAAGAACAAAGCCTTAGTAAAAGCGGCCAAACAACAAGCTCAACTAGAAGCAGAAAAAAGAACCCAAGAAAACACTAATATTCAACAAAGTTGGGACTAAAATGGGTTGGTGGAGTTCTGAAGAAATAATCGTGAATCAAGCTGCAAATGGAGCAAAAATAGATCAGCCCAGAACAGTGACAAAAATTTCAACAGATGTAGTAATCATCGTACTCTTCATTGCGGCCATATTTTTCCTCATCCACAAGCTAGATAGACATTATAAAAATTATGTGCACAAGCCCATCAGCAGGAGTAGGGAAATAGTTTAAAAATAATTAATTGCAAAAATTTAAAATAAATATAATTTAAATTTTATTTCTCACAATTTCAAATAGTTTGAAATGATTAATTACAAAAATTCAAAATAAATTTTAAATTGTATCTCTCAAATTTCAATAAAATTAAACAATTAAAAATATATAAAAATTAAACAAAATTTAATGGAAAAATTTATAGAAATTTTAGATAGTATTTCTGTTTTATCAGAAAATTTAAAGAAACTAGGACAAAAAACATATAAATTAGAAACCATTGATAAAAAGCTCAATGAAATTAAAGAATTTAAAAATGCAAGCAAAGCATAAATGGTTTTTCAAGAGTTTATTGATTTCAGAAATTGTTTTAGAATTATTAATTTTAGTATTAGATCAAATTACAACTTTTGTAAATAAAAGAAATATATAAAAGCAGAGCATTAGCGCTGGATCAAAATCAATCAATTTGTGCAAGGTCTAGCAGCTAATTGCAGACAGCACAAATAAAAATTTATAAAAAGGGGAAAAGTCTTAATTTTTATTTTTTTTAAGAGGAAAACTCACTGTACACAAAAACCAGGAGGCAGGTATGCTCTGGGACTCTAACAGGTCTTTGTACAGTTCGAGTAAGGCGGAATAATTTCTATCCCATTCAAACTACACATTTTCATAAACTTTATATAATAAAATTGTCTAAAAAATTGAATTATAGTTCGGTGCGAACCGATATAGTTTCCGTTTTACAACAATAAAACACATATTCTTACCCTACAATTACACAATCGGTCGCATTGCCTCTTACGTAGGTTATTTGCACAATAATTGTTTGAAAACAAAACGAAATCAATTAAAAAAAACAACAAAAACCAGTTTCAACGAAAAAAAAAACACCATACACACTTTGGCTGGCAAAAACAGTAAACGTGTGTTTGTATTAATGTATGTGGTTTCTTGCTCTCTTTAGTTCTCTGAATGTGAGCACGAAGTTTTTGCTTTCTTGTTACTTCCCCCCCCCCCTCCCCCCCCCTTATCTTTAAAAAGCTCAACATTTTTGAAAATTTCAAATGTACTAAGTGCAACATCTTTATATATTTATAGTCTTTGGTTGGATCCTTGACCGTTGGATTAGACTGCTACCCAGTGGGCTCAGACGTAGTCTCACAAAGTGGTTTGAAAACCCAACGTTATACGTCACTGGCATCTGCCTCATCCTCTTACTTGTGCGCGTTGTCTGAACGCTTTACAAGTGTTCAGTGTCGCCCCTGACCATAGTTGGATCCTCGACCGGAGGATTAGACTGCTACCCAGTGGGCTCAGACGTAGGCTCACAAAGCGGTTTGAAAACCCAACGTTATACGTCACTGGCATCTGCCTCATCCTCTTACTTGTGCGCGTTGTCTGTACGCTTTACAAGTGGTGGGTCCCTCCCCTGCATAGAGCTTGAAGATACTCAGAACCAGGTGATAACCGTGGTGACATTGACTCGGGCCCAGCTGGACGCTCTTTTGAAGACGTTGGAAAGACTGATTGATCTACATCTGAGGAAGAAGATTGACGCCGGCATCGTCAGCGGCGCTCAACACGCCTATCTTAAGGGTAGATCTGTTGAGAGTGCGTTGCATGATGTGGTTGGTTATGTGGAGCGGGGTTTGTGAAACCTTTGCGGCATTCCTGGATATAGAGGGCGCCTTTAACAATTTGAGGATAAAGGCTATTAGGCAGGCACTGGTTGACCTAGGGGTTCCGTTGTTCTTGGTCGAATGGATAACTATGATGCTTTAGCAGCAGTAATTCACTCGGACTGGGGAAACGAACATTTAAGGAAATCGGTGACTAGGGGGACCCCACAGGGGGAGTTCTCTCTCCCTTATTGTTTCTCTTGGCCGTCAATGCCGTTCTGAGACGTTTTGACAGAATGGGTCAGAAGGTCGTGGCCTACGCGGATGATGCAGTGATATTGGTGTCGCGCAAGTTTCTGCCGACAATTAGTGACATCATGCAAGGGGCGCTGGGCAAACTGTCGGCATGGTCGAGTGATAAGGGCCTGGGAGTTAATCCGGAGAAGAGAGAGTTGGTTCTTTTTACTTGGAGGTACAAGGTGAACAATTTTAGGCTACCGGTACTAGGAGGAGTGGAGCTTAGACTATTTGACAGGGCCAAGTATCTGCGAGTTTTTCTGGACAGCAAGCTGTCATGGGGAAGGAATACTCAGGAGAGACTTAAGAGGGGTCTCAATGCCTACTATGCTTGCAGATCATCGATAGGTAGAAGCTAGGGACTCCGGCCGTCAGTGGTGGGATGGCTATACACTTCGGTGGTTAGACTCATTCTTACGTATGGATGCTGTGTTTGGTGGGAGTCATTGAGATTGCCTAGTCGTAGGAACCTTCTTTCTAAGGCTCAGAGGTGAGCTTCAATTGGCATGACAGGTGCCATGAGGAGTTCTCTACAAGCTGTCCTGGATGTCATTCTACATCTTCTGCCTATTGAGCAGTATGTGATGGGAATGGCGGCCAGGAGCATTCTTAGACTGAGGGAGTTAGGATTGACGAGGAATGTCACGCAGGGTCACTCACGGATCCTGAGTGAAGTTGAGGCTGTTGGCTATTATCTGGGACCACCCGGCTCAACTGATTATGTGGGCACCAGGGTGGTCAGGTAGGAGCAGATTAATTGGTGGATTTGCTATTTTTACTGATGGCTCGAGGATGAGGGGCACGGGTGCGGGGGTCTACATTGAGGATCTGAACATTAGAAGGTCATATAGGCTTCCTGACGACTGCAGTGTTTTTCAGGCGGAGGTTCTGGGGGTTTTGAGGGCCGTACAACTGATGAGGGACAACATTGATAGGGGCTCGGAGGTCACTATATATGTGGATAGCCAGGCGGCTCTTATGGCCGTAAGGGGCTGTTATGTGAACTCAAAGCTAGTTGATGATTGTAAGAAGGCCCTGGAGGGAGTCTTAGGGGAGTATTTGCTGAGGTTGTGCTGGGTGCCGGGTCACTGCGACATAAGCGGCAATTAGGTTGCTGATGAGTTGGCAAGACAGGGCTCAGAGATGGAGGATCCTAACTGTATGGAGGCGGTTAGGCCTCCAATAGGGTTATATTTTGGAAGAATCAGGGAGTGGATTCTGGGCGTGACCAATCGGGTCTGGGGGAACCGAACGGACTGCCGGGTATCGCGTACGCTGTGGCCGGTGCTTAGAAAGTCCGATTCGGGGTTGCTGCTGGGCAGGAGTAGGGTCTGCGTTAGGACCATGATAGGAATGATCACGGGCCACTGTATGATAGGCATAATGGCGGTGAGGATGGGATCTGACTTGTCGGATATGTGCAGGTTGTGTGAGGACCCTGAGGATTTGGAGACAATTGAGCACATTTTGTGCCACTGTCCCAGTCTACAGGGCAGCAGGCTGAGGTGGCAGGGCAGTAGATTTCTGGGCGAATTAGGGGATGCGGACTCGAGAATCTGATAGGATTCGTAATGGGGATGGCCTGGCTGCGCGAGAGGAGACTGGGTGCTGACTGCACGTAGGGCGAATTTGGTTGAGTAGGATTTCTCTCGGGTTTGGTACGAAATCTTCTTTTCTATCTATTTTTTAAATCTGACTTGTGCTTTCGCTATTTATTTAATCTACTTTCTATCTTTATATAGCTTTCTCTAAATAAGGCGTCACAATGGACCATACTGGTATCTGGGTGAAGGTGTGAAGGAGACTTAACACCAGCCTTTCTACCTACCTTTAAATTTTCAAAAATTTATATAAAATTATTTCTGTGGCATTTTGACAAAACATCTTAATGCCCGTAATTTCTACAAAAAGAAATCCAGCTATGTATAGAAATCTATGGCGTAAAAGCTGCCATATTTTAAAAGAAAATTGAAGGTTAAAACACGTAGGCCAAATAAACGTTTAAATAGGCAAAGATAAGTCTGAATTTACACGTTTCATCTTTTGATGATCAAATTCTTTTCAATTCCCTTTTAAAGACGCCAATATAATCACACGCAGCAACCGGTTTCAATTTTTTTCGGTTCAAAACAAAAATAATTTTAATAACAGCGAATCAAAGAGAAAAAGAAAAAAATTACATGCAGCCATCGTTGTGCATATACCAACTATTAACAACACAAAGCGTACTGACCGAGTACAGGCATCTCCGTACTAACCCCCTTTCTTTTTGCTTCCCTCACCTAAAAACATAAAAGAGTTGAGCATCAAAAGATGAAACGTGTTGAAGCAGACTAACTTTTTTTGTAGAAATTGCGTGCATAAGTCGAGATAAGATAGCAAAAAAGTTTTTAAAAAACTGAACTCGTTAATTTCTGTCAAATAATAAAATAAAAATTTCGTTTACAATACAAATTTTTAAAAACGTAAAAAAATAATATTTTAATGAAAATTCATATGATTAACAACATTTTTTCCAACTTTTAAATTTGACTTAAGATGTTTTGTCAAAATTTCTCAGATTTATCAAGTGAGATAGGATAAATGTGGTTTTCTGTATGCATTTTTCAAAACAAATTTCACTTTTCAGTCACAAATTTAAAATTTTTGTGTTTCATTATTTTTTTTTTGTTAAATTAATTTTTGTACTTACGTTTCTTATAAACTGACCTTAAGCTTCGTTGTTCACAATAGGCAGCAAAATTTTCACTGGTGTTCATAATAGAACACACACATTTTAAATAAAGAAACCTTTTGCAAATTTTGCCCAGAACAATATCACGTATGGGTTATTCCATGTCAAATCGGCCAAGAGTGGGACACGACCCCTTTCGATTTTAATGAAATTTGGTGAGAAGGTTCCTTTTATCCTATTAGGGACATATGTATACTAACAAAATAAATTTAAAATTTTTTTTTTTCAAAAGTTATGTCATATTCAAAATGTCATAATTTCGCCAAATTAGCCAAATGTGTTGAGCTTATTTCTTCAATATCTCGAAAACTACTTTACATACGAAGGATGACTTTAATGTCATTTTAAAGAGAATTGGGGCTACAAACCATATACATTAGCGGGGCCGTTAGTTGTTTGGAGATTTTTTTTTTTTATTTCTTATACTCTCACCCCCAAGTGTGCCCATTTGCACAAATGGCAATAGCGATTTCATGAAAATCCTTAAATCTGAAAAGCATTAAAAAACTTAACAGTCGAACTTCCCTATAATGAAGCTGTATGGGGCTTGCAAATCACTTCATTATATAGAAACTTATTGTATTATAGGGAAATTATATTTTTTTTTACTTTGTTTTTATAAAATCTGGTATGTTAGTTTAAATGACACTATCCCACGTGCGGCCGGCGGTAATCCATTTCAGAATTGCTAAATGAATATCCTTAACAAACAGGTTCAAAGCCTTGTCTTCGACATTTTTGGTATTACTGCCTTGGTTTTTAAAATATTTTGTAAAGTGCTGAAAAATAAATTACTTGGCTACATAAAGTTTGTTTTCTTTGGTTACTTAGGTATTTAACTTTAACAAATATGTAATATTTTTTTTTCAAAAGCAATGATACTTTTATATCTGCTTTACACTATCCCACAAGTCTTACGTATTTTGAAAAAAATACAAACCTGTCATGATCAGTTGTAATTGTTTTTTGAACATTTTCAAACAATATTTAGATCAGGGAAGCATTTTCGTAGAATACTGAAGACGTTGTGGGATAGTGTATAACGGCAATTAGACATTTTGGTTTACTGAGTGTGGACGACTGCGTCAATATTTTTAATTTGTTCATTGAAAAGGAAATACACCTTAATTGAAAGAAAAAAGCTGTGTTTTTAAATCAATTCATAATAGGAAGAGCTTAATTGTATAGAAAGAAGTTAACTAAAGAGAAGTTCGACTGTATAAATACAAAGTCTTCAATTAGTAACAGCAGAACCACTGCCCAACGATTTCATCAACTGATAACATTCTTTAAGTTTGCGTTTATCACCAACTCTTTCTAAAGTTTTAGCTGCTTCAGCCAGCATACCGGCGCGTTCACCCGGCGAACATAACAAAGCAGAGGGTAAATATTTGCAAGCTACATACATTGCAGCAGCACGTTCACGTTCACCACAATCAAAATTATGATTTTTATCTTTACTGCCACAAATTATCGATGATTTAGTATGTTTATAGTGTAGACTCCGATCCAACAACTGTTGTGTAGGACCCGGAGAGGCACCGGCCATTAAACGACACACAGCTTCATATAAATATATGCGTGACTGGCCACTCTATAATATAAATAATATAATGCAGTTATTTTTTCTACTTTAGGTTTTTATTACTTACTGGTATATCCTCTACAATACTTCTTAGGGAATTTAAATCGTTTTGGAACTTTTCTAAAACATCATCTGGTACTTGATAATAACCATCATCATCCATACACATGTATTCAGATTCCCAAATTTGAGTGCGAGTCTCTAAGATCCAATCGCATGTTAACAATTGAAAAAGCTAGATTTAAAGAAATTAATATTTTCATATAGATTTTAAATCATTTATGAGTGTTATCTTTATTGTAAAAATTCGAAATATGTTTTAAACCAAAAAAAAAAACACGAAAATCCGAAGATATATGAAGATATAGTTTATTTGAGAGGTCTTTCGTGGTGAGGGTCGCAAGGAACTGGAACTATTTGCTTCTTGTTCTCCGTACTTTTTCTCAGTTAGTCTCTACTTTCTGTTCTGTTACGAATCAGCTGATTTGTTTTTGTTATTAAAAAACCTGTGAAATTGATTAGTTTTTCTGTTCTGTTACGGTTCAGTTTGTTTAAACAAAAACTTGTAAAGTTATTGTAAGTGACAGCAAAATAAATAATAAAAAATACATATTGATATTGAAATAAACTTTTTTTTGATTTTAAGAATTCATAAAATTTAATTTCTTCAAATCCATGTGCAATAAAGTTACTGAAATAAAACAATAGACGTACAAAACTAATAAATTTGTCATAAATGGCTGATAAGTTACTACAGAAAAAGTAACTATTACGATTTCGTAACAGAACGGCACGGAACAGAACAGAAACAGAAAGTAAAGACTAATTCTGCCTTAAATCAATACCATTTATTTTTTATATACATATGTATTTTGTTTAGCGTCTTTTGTGATTGCGCTACTAATATTTATTTAAACTTTCAAATTCATAAACTAACAAATATGCTAACTTTACACTTATATATTAGGAGTGTTCCACAAGATCTCGGGCAAGTTCGGACTAATGAGAGTAAAATGAAAATTACTCTCTAAATTTGCGAAAACTACCCAAAATAGCTGGAACGCAAAAAACCATTTTTGCACTTCTTGTAATAGTTACTAATGGTGCTTACTTTTTAAATTAAAATCTATTTACGTGATTTTAGACGCTTAAAAGCAATAACATTATAAAAACAAAACATTTGCATCATTGCCAACAGATGTTAAAAATAATTTAAAAAATTCCATAAATTCTTCACTGATCTGTAAAAGCATTTTTTATTTTAAAGAACAAGGGAAATATCTATTCACTAATGTATTTACCACTTTAACTTTTTCATTAAAACCTTCCATTTTGCTTTTTAATATATTTTTTAACAAAAACTAAACTTTTTCTTTTGCTTGCAAATTTTTTGATTAATTTTCAGTTTCATATGTAAACAAAAAACAGCTGATTGTTAAATTCTTGTCCGAACTTACCCAAAGAAAAAGTTCGTGCAAATTTGTACAGGAAATGAAAAAAATTGCTCTCTCAATTACTCTCATAATTGAACAAAAATTGTTATGTGGAACGCTTTTGGGTCACTTTGGGCAAGTTCGGACTGTTTCGTTATGCATGTGGAACAGAGCTAATGAGTGGGATAACGGATGATTTTATTGCCAGTGTTGCTTTAGTTTTGCTTTGCCTACTACTTTGGGACATTTTTTATTATTATGTTGGATTTTGCGTTTACCAGCTGGGGAGCCAAAAGTGGATTATATGGTGTATGTACATATATGTATGTATTTTTTAAGAATTTAATAGAATATCTAATCAGGTGTATATATACTTTGCAATATAAAATTGTTTTTGGCCTATGAGGCTTTTGATATTACAGTGGTATCCCGGTTTAACGAATTATATATTGTCAGGCCCTTTCGTTACATCGAAAAATTCGTTAAATCCCGAAGTTTTTTTTAATACATTTTTAATAATAAAACAACAATATTTTAATTAAACAAAGTTTATTTGTTTGTTTCCATTCATAAGATAAACAAAAAATAAATACTTCATATCATTTTCAATTAAATGAGTACATAGTGGAGAACAAAACGTAAGCCTCGTACAGACGATGGTCAGATCTTACAATGTTGTTATTTTTTCATTGTCAGATGCATTAATTTAAAACATCTGCCAAATGAAAATAGCGTACAATGTTCACACAGTTGCAAGACATTTTTTAGTCAATTTTAATGACAACATTGTAAGATCTGACCACCGTCTGTACGAAGCTTTAGTCGCAGGCCTTTTTCATAGTCGTCAATAATGTTTAATTTTTCTTTAAGAATTAAACGTTTTCTTTTTATTCATTTTAATGTTGACAGTACAAAAACTTCACAAAAATGACGTTAAATTTGAATCAGAAAACAAACATTTGTTTTGTAAGCAAAAGTAAAAAATTACAATTTTTTCTTTTGGCGAGCAAGTATTTTCTTTGCTTTCTTTGTAAGAAAAGAAAATGCTTCTCTTCACTCGTTCTTTTCAGTAAAATCGCTCTTAAAATATGGTAAAAATGTTCACAAAAACAAAAGAGAATGAATGCAAATATATTTGCATTCATTCTATTGAAATTTTATACCGTACTTAACATATTTTTCTTTTACGAACTTGTTTTTAATAAGAAAGTTATCTATACCTCTCGACGTTATAACAACAAGGTCAATCTTACATATAGTTTAGGTGCCAAATAGAACCATGTTTTCCTATGGTCGCGACTAATATAATAATCTGTTTGTAAAAGGTAATCTCCGTAACCGCTGAACTGATATTTATGAAACTTTTACAGTATATTACTGATGATCTGGGAGGTGCTTAAGGTTATATATTTTATTGAAATTTAACGTGGGCGGGGCACCTCCAATACAAATCCAGTATAGATTTCTGTATATCTGGAGAACTGCAAGAGAAAAACTTTTCAAATTTAGTGCAAATATACACATTTATACTCATTCATACACAACATCCGACAAAATGGGTCCGCGGCGTTGCCTGCCTAGAATTAAATTTTGACTAACTAAATAGTGTTCCCACCAAAAAGCACGATGTAAATTGTAAATAAAAACAAGTAAGAGTGCTATATTCGGCTATGCAGAATCGTATATACCCTTTACCATGGTTGGGAAAGAACAGAAGTTTATATATACGTATATCTAAATATGTTTGTGTATTTTTATATCTCTAGTATTAATCGCTTAATGGCATTTAATTATTTGCACATGTTTGTTTGGTATTAAATATATAAAGAAACAAACTTAATTATAAAGAGTAATTTTTGGTATTTCAGTATTTTGGTTATAACTCAGAAATTTTTTACCCGATTAGACAGATTTATGTACCAACGTGTTTAGAAAGAAATTTACCATTTACCTGGGTTATAAAACTTGGACTCGGGAAGATCTATGTTTCCTGAAAACGGGTATTTTTAAAAAAAAAAAAAATTATATTTTGATCATAACTTTTTTGTATCTAAGCCGATTTTTCCGAGTTTTTCGGAAATTTTTTTCTTCTAAAGATTTCTGATCTTTTGATATTCAAGGCGTAACCATAGGTCATATGACAGTTTAAAAATTCTGGTTTTCGTACAATTTTTGTTATTTTTTGTACGGGAGGTACCACGCCCACTTATCTGATCCCGCCCACATTTTGTGGGATGCTGTGCATTGATAACCTAAATGTGTGTACCTAATTTGGAAACTTTGTCTCTTGCCGTTCGCCAGATATACAGAAAAAAGTAATAAAAATACAACAATAAGGGATTTTTGGAAAAAATTAGAGGTAGTCGTGGTTTTTTGCTCATATCTCAACCATTTTTGGACCGATCTGGCTGAATTTCAATAGCAAGAAAAAGTGGACCATATGTAACATAAATGTGAAACAACCTAGCCGCTATCATGTCTGGAGTCTCCGGAAAACACATATCAAACGTAAGGACCCAGAATATATATACTTTATAGGGTCTTAGATCAATAATGTAGAAATTACAAATGACAAACTTATATATACCCTTTTACACCTGTGGTGAAGGGTATAAAAAAGTTTCAGAGAATTACTATCTTAATATTTTTTATTATGATAGAAGGATCTATGACAATTATGTGTGAAACAAAATATCAGCCAAATGCTTGCCACGGCTTCGGTGGTATACCTCTTTCCGATCTCATTATTTAGCTCTTGAATTGTTCTTGGCTTATTGACGTACACTTTTTCTTTTTTTTCCTAAAGAAAGAAATCGAACGATGTCGAATCAAATGATCATGTCACAACAGCCATTGTTTCGTTGGCGGTGTGGCAAGTGGCACCATCCTGTTGTAACCACACACCGTCAAGGTCCATATCCTCAATTTCTGGTCACAAGAAGTTCATTATCATCTCGCGATAGCGAACACCATTCAAGGTATCTGCTTGGCCGGCCTCATTTTCGAAGAAGTACGGCTCGATGACGCCGCCAGCCCATAAACCGCACCAAACAGTCACAGTCAATTATACTGACCAAAAAAATTACGAAGTGCCCGAAAAGCGTTTTTATTTGAAGGTTTTAACTATCTTAACTCGCTGCTCAATTGTGAACCTCTCCATGGTTAAATTTGTCAAATACTGAACTAAAAAATGTCAAATTAGGTTGAATAAAAAACTTGACAATAAGGTGTGACTCAAAATTAACATCGTGCATTATGGTTGATCCAACCTTTATAAAAGTAAAGTTATTTATTTTATTTATTTATTAAATATCAATACAAGGAAAGCCTTCATTGCCAATAAATATGTATTGTACAATAAATAACTATGTTTAGGAAAAGATATAACAAAAATAATATAAAGTAAAGTAAAAAAAATAAATTAATAAATTGATTTGGAGCCTATTGGTCCAAGGTTTTAAAAAAATATAAAGCCTGTGTATTTTATTGTATGTAAATTTATCTACAAATGTTTAATTTGCTCTTTTCACAACACATGTGATTGAACTTCAACACTGAAAAAACTGAGTGCTTTTCATATAAATTTAACTACACGTTCAATAACTTGTGTTGTGAGGTAAGATAGTTTCAGATAGGCAGACATTTCCCATCTGTGCCTTCATATTCCTAGCTTTGAAAAAATATAATCGCTGAGGGTTTTATTTACGCTGGTATATCAATGATTCGAATTTCATCAAAATTTGTGTGATATTTTCGGAGAGGCAGTATTTCTCCCTGTCCCCTCTTGGTGCTAGTTAAAAAAAAAACTAAAAATCGCATATTTCCAATTTCTTCAAAATCGGTTCAGCTATTTATCCGATAAAGCGTAGCAAACCCAAAAGTCTCATTCGCATTCCGTCAGCGGACGGTCGAGTCAGATAGACTGGAGGCGGAATGGAGGGTAAACAGCGTACTCACGTTAAAATGGCTTTGTTTTTTTTTATGAGTATGAAAACTATTGCTTAAATAGATCTTTTCTAAAATGATAATTTATATTTTCTGAGTAAAGGAGGTTTTGCGCCAATGGACACTATCCTAAGTACTTTAGTGGAACATTATATAGCCTACGTTTGTTTGAAACATATTTAAAATCGGGCAGGCAGTTCCGGAAATTACCTCTTACAAACATAGAAACATACAAACTTTTCAGCTTTATATTATAGAAGTATAGATATACGGTTCTTAAGTGTTCCGTACGGTAGAAATATGTAAAACACGTACGCTTATAGTGTTTGTGTTGTAAATACCTTTAAAAAATGTTTCTCTTTTTGTTATCATCGTACACAATAAAAATACTGTACTAATCAAACTATACCTATACATAAAGATGTTCGTTTCAGCTCACTAATGTTCGTTCGTTTTAGTTGTGCTCGGCAGGGTTGTCAGATTGATTTTGATATTTTTCGCCAAATTCAATGTCAAAAATCGCCAAAATCGCCAAAGGCTTTGTTTTTTAGTTTTTGACAATAAAATACATATTTTTAGAATTATTAAAAATATTTTTTATAAATTCTAAAAAATAAATTTGTTTAGTATCGGTAAAATACGCCAAAAATTTAAAAAAAAGTCGCCATTATATATGTTTTGTTAAATATTTATTTTGAACACAGTAAAAAAAGTTAGTGAACACAGAAGAGGTACAATGTTTACTATAAAATAGTTTACTTAAAGCAACAAAAAAAGAATTTTTGCAGTAAGTATTATTATTTTTTTTTTTCTAATGTTATTTAGTTTTCCCAACTAATTCTACGTGAATCTTCATGTCTGTTCACAACATTGGGACTTTAATTATTATTGTTTTGTAGATGTTTTATTTCTTAGGCTGGGGAGCCAATTGTTGAGATGTTGTATGTATGAAGTATAAATGTAAGATAATATTTAAGATATTATTTGGTCTTTTATTCAGAATGAATGTATCTATGTAATATGAAATTTTTTGGCCTATTAGGCTTATTGTATTACAATAAAACTTTTAAATAAATAAATAAATAAACAAATATTGGATATACATTTGTATATATGTAAGTTGCAGTTATCTAAAACGCTTCACTGGCAAGACTCCCTATTTGTCTTCTTTTTTGGAATACATTGTGAGAGAATTACATTTATTCAATGAAGGTACAAAAGAAGTGCAACATGTACTATTCACATTCATATAATTTAAACCTCGTAATAACGCGTCTAGTTTTTGTGGAGTTCATAATGTCAACATAGGCAATACTTGTTGTGATTACACTCAAAAGAAAAATTAATCCATCTTCAAATCAATCCGAAGCGGTATTAAGAGTACGGTGAGTACGGATTTTCTTTAATCAAGTAAAAAGGATTGATTCAAGTACGGATTTTCAGTCGCAAAATACTTAAATTATCCATATTCAATCCCGTTTTCGTACTTGAAATAATTCGAAAATGAGATTGATTTAAAAAAACGGGACCAACAACCAAACTAAAAAATTATTTCGCTTAATATCAATATTTATTTTGATTAAAATACCACATCTTACAAAAAACTGTTTTTTTGCTATGTCTAGTAGTATAATTAGTTTATTTTGTAATATTAAGACCATTTTAAATCTCACTAATTATTAACAAAAATAGGGGTTACGCTTATTGATCAAATATTTAATAAGTGTGACCGTAGCTTAAGATTGAATCAATCTCAAAAGAAAAACTTATTATGATTGATTTACTTACTCGCATTATTATGATTAAAGTATAACAATTAGAATGTCAGGTTGTATATGGGTTACTACCAGAGAATGACAAAAGTATCATTTTAAGTACTCTTTCAATATTAGTGAAAAAACAGGTATGGACATGCATGAGTAAAGATCAAAACCATACACACACATACCAATACCTATAACAAGCTAAAGTATATGTATAGGTATACGCTGCCAATGTGTATTTGCATATTCATTCTTCTTTTTGAATGTACATCAGAGTCCGCCAAACACATACATTTGCATTTCTTGTTTCTCTTGGTGGTTTATTTTTGAGCGTAATATTTTTTGTTTGTTCAGTGTTATCTAGCAAAAATACAAATTTTTTCTCATGCTCTCTTTATTAGTGTGAGAGCATTCGCACATGTGCGGTGTTTTGCAGACCTCTGATGTACATGCAGATATAAATAAAATTTCTGTTAGCTATCTGCAATACCCATATAAGTATGTGTATTACCGTAAGTATAACATAAATATACAGAGCGCGAGAGAGAGCAGAGATGGCAAATGCAATTTTAAAAATTTATAAACTAGGCAAAAGTTTTTGTGTGTTGTTATTCAGAAAAATATCAAGATTATTTTAAAGCATTTTAAGATTTGACTAAGCTGTTTTATAACTCGAGAACTACTCAACCTATTTACAAACCAATACATGCGTCGGAAAAGGCTACTTTTACCGAGGAAACTATCTAACAGATCTTTATGAAATTGAAAACATAGATAGATCCATATTTATATAGACACATAAGCTATGTATTTTTTAAAAAATATCATCACGAGGGGAAATATGGGGCAATTTATGCTTCTCCAAAACTATCTAACAGATTTTAATGAAATTTAAAACATAGATAGATCCACCTCTATATGAACACATAAGCTATATATATTTTAAAAAATAGGATAACGAGGGGAAATAGGGGGCAATTTATGCCTCTCCAAAACTATCTAACAGATTTAAATGAAATTTAAAACATTGATAGATCCATAAAAGTCAGTTTTTTGGTGTTTGTATTATAAGTACTTAAATGAACTGAATTGCTATTTTTTGTTATATTTCGTTAAGTTTTTTTAAAGTTTTTATGTTAAATAAACTAAAATTAACAAAAAACAAAGTTTTTTATATCTTTATGGTCAAATTTACCTAAATTTTTTATAAAAATACCGTCCAGAAATTCGGAAATTCGAATCGCCCTAAAAACAAAGAGGTTCGAATTTACGAGCGTGTACTGTAATGTATATTTTATTCATTTACCTCTGGTAATTAAAAATAAAATAAAGTAATTAAATTGAGCAAACTACCAAATAGTCCCATTTCATCATAGTTTGTTAGAAAAACATGTGTAATTACGCGGTTTTGCATTAAGAAAATAAACACACTTGTAGTTACGTCCCTTTGTTTTTTGTTAATAAAAGCGTCACTTTTGATCGAAGAAGTGTCCAGACATGTATTTTAATGGCATTCATAATAATCAATCAAAAAGCTGATTTTTAATTTTTTGTTAGTTACGACTTTTTGCGTTTTAGCTAACGATATACACATGCTTGTGTAATTGTGTTTTTGCTTAATGTTTAACGGTAAAACAAACAAGTGTGAGTATAACATGGGCATGCAACAATTTCTATAGAATCTACAACATTGATGTCAAAAAAATTTTGCAACTGTACTGATCAGAGAATTTTAAAGTACAGCAAACACAAAAAACTAAGCGCAAATATTTTTATTAACATTTAATCACAATAAATGGTTTCGGCTGGAAATAAATTTAAAACATATTAAATTTTCATACTTAATTTTTTAAACTGATTTAAAACTTTGACTTTAAAAATTTTTTTAAAACAATATGTATTAAAAATTTCCTCATTTTAGGTAAATCAATTAAAAAAATAATTTAATTCAGTGTGAACTGCTATAATGTTTTGCAAATTAAAGCAAGAATTGTATCAAAGAAAACTCAAATAAAATCTTCTACATGTATGCTTTTATGACAGTTTCGTAAAGCCAATAAAATTATTTTTTTTTAAATTTTACCATAATTTATTTTACACACTGTAGTTGTTAAAATATAAACGCAGTTACCATACACATGCACTTGTCGCTGTCACACCCGCAAAGCATAGATAAGTGGCACGAGAGGGCATACATGGCTTTTTATGTATGCTTGTAAGTATGGATTTGTATGTTGTGCTAATAAGAAAGAGTGAAACAACCACTCAATACATTTATTTACATTGGTTTTATAGCGTTTGCGACATGTTTTTTACATCTGACTTGTTAACTTTTTAGGTCACATGTTATTCTGCATGTGTGCCAAAATTGCTGTTTAACAAAATTTTTTTAATATTCGATCCAAAACGTACATGTAATTTGCTCCTCGTGGTCTTATTTTGAAAAAAAAAAAAAATACATAGCTACTGTGTATCTATATTTTTAATTTCATTAAAATTTTTAAGAAAGTTTTGGGGAGGCAGAAAATACCCCATATCTCCCTCCTAGTTCTATTTTTTAAAAAACTATATAGCTTATGTGTCCATATAAGTAGGCCCCTTTCTATGTTTTAAATTTAATTAAAATCAGTTGGATGGTTTTGCAGAGGCAGAAAATACCCCCGAGCTTCGCTCCTAGTCCTATTTTCTAAAAAATACAAAGCTTATGTGTCCATATAAATATGGATCTATCAATGTTTTAAATTTCAATAAAATCTGTTAGATAGCTTCGGAGAGCAGAAATTGCCCCTTTCCACCCCTCGTGGTTCTATTTTTTATAAAAATATAGAGCTTATGTGTAGTTTTACATAGGCAATGCTGATGACAAATTTATTTTATGTATCATACAAAATATTTACATAGTCCCATACCTGCCAAGTGATCAAAGCACAATTTTGCTAAAAAAAAATTTTTTCATTTTTACACAGAAGTGCCAAAAATACTGAAGGTATTTTTTTTAACATGGATATTTTAAATGTATGGCAGATACCCAAAACACATTCATGGTTATTGAATAATATCTGCATAACATTCATGTATTTTTGTTTACTGAATATGGTTGCGTGAAGATATTGCCGTGCATAAGTATAAGTAATAACCATACTTTTTGCGTAATAAATATGTGCATACACAATAACGAAAAGCGTGGGTAAATACCTCTGTATATTATTCTTATGGGTACTTGTTGTCATTCTCTGGTTACTACATGAATATTTCAACACCCCTTCTCATTCCAAATTGTTTATAATTTTAAGTGCTGATCTCAAGTCTTTAATCTTTTGTGGCGGAAGCGGCTTCGTTAACAAGTCTGCTTGCATTTCATTTGTTGGACAGTATTGACATCTGATGACATTCTTCAAAACGTAATCCTTGACAAAATGGTACTTTATGTCGATGTGTTTTGTCCTGTTGTTAAACTTAAAACCTTCCATGATTTTTATGCAACTTTGATTGTCTTCGTTTATGGTAATGGGTTTGTTGATTTGCACCCCAAAATCTATTAATAGCTCCTTTAGCCATAGTGCCTCCTTTGATGCTTCAGCAAGCGCAACAAACTCAGTTTCAGTAGAAGAAAGCGCCACACAAGTTTGTTTACGGCAAGCCCATGAAACGACAGCCCCATAAATTTTAAATAAATAGCCGCTATTTGATTTTCTATTGTTTCTGTCTTCACCCCAATTGGCATCAGAGTAGCCAAGCAGAATTTCGTCATAGTCAGGTATGAAGTGTAACCTCAAATCAATTGTTCCTTTTAAATACCTTACAACTCTTTTAAGCTCTGTCCAGTCTTCTTCGTTAGGATTGCTGGTTTTTTGGCTTAACATGTTAACTGCAGCTGTCACATCGGGCCTTGAATTTAAAGTTATATACAATAAGCTTCCTATAAGCTTTTGATAGTTCTTGTTGTTATTTAAAGGAATTTGTTCTTTACCAGATTTTCCATAAGAAACTATAATAGGAACTGAAGATGATTTTGAGTCTTGAAGACCATTTTCCTTTAATATTTTTTCAATATATTCCGATTGACAAATTGAATAAAACCCATCTTTAGATCTGTATACTTGCAGGCCAAGGTAATTTTTAACTAGTCCAAGATCAGAAATTTCAAAAACACTTTTAAAAATACCTTTTACTTTACAAATTGTTGATTCATGCTTTGAGCAAATCAGTATGTCGTCGACGTAGATCAACACGAATGTCAATTCAACCACTTCTAAACGTGTATACAAGCATGGATCCATTTTAATTTGGTTGAAAACTAGATTTTTCCAAAACATTATGAATTGTCTGATTCCACGATCTGGCGGATTGTTTTAGTCCATATACAGATTTTTTTAAGAGACATACCTTATCTTTACAATATTTGGAGATAAATCCCTTTGGCTGCTCCATAAAAATCTCTTCATCTAGATTACTGTTAAGGAAAGCCGTTTTGCAATCGATATGATGCATTAGTAGATTTTGCTTACCACTTATTGCAAATAATGTCCTTAATGTTGTGTGTGAAACGACTGGTGCAAAAACTTCTTCATAATCGACGCCATATTGTTGTAAAAATCCTCGCGCAACTAGCCGTGCTTTGTATTTTGTTTCCTTGTCACATTGTTTTTTCTTAAATATCCATTTGCAGTCGATTACGTTACAATTCGTTGGTCTATTTACTAATACCCAAGTATTATTGGCCTTCATGGAATCAATTTCGTTCTTCATGGCTTCAATCCAATTTTTACGTTCCTCACATGTAACTGCTTCTTCATAAGTTATAGGTGCATCACCTTTTATCAAATTTAAATATCTTTCTGGCACCTTACCTTTTGTTGTACGTTGCGACTTTCTTAAAACTGGATCATCATCTACATGTTCTGCATCAATTTCGAAACCTTTAAAACCTGATTCCTCATTCTCGTCAAGATCTGTGGTGTCATGAAATTCATCATCCGTGTCATTTAATTCTTGTTCATTTAACTCTTGTTTTTTCAACGTTACTTCAACTTCGTTATTCGAGTCTGAAGAATTTTCGTTTTCCATATAAGAATCAACTTTTCCGGTAAATTTAACATCTCTCGATATGTAGATTTTATAGTCCTTGTCTAGCATACGATAGGCCTTGGAATTTTGATCATAACCAACAAACAACATTTTAACAGACTTTCTACACAATTTTTGTCTTTTTATTTTAGGAATGTGAACAAAACCTGATTCACCAAATATTCGCAAGTGTTTTAAATTCGGAATCTTGCCAAAAATTCTTTCGTATGGTGTGACACCTGTAGTACGAGTCACAATTCTGTTCTGAAGGTAGTTTGCGGTAGATACAGCTTCACCCCAAAGTTCGTTTGGTAATTTAGATTCAGCGAGCATACACCTAACCATTTCAATTAGTGACCGATTTTTTCGTTCGGCAACGCCATTCTGTTCCGGACTGTAGCCAGCTGTGTACTGCGCTTGAATACCCTCATACTCTAAAAAGTTTGCTATTTCTCTATTTACGTACTCTTTGCCACGATCTGATCTGATTGTTTTAGGCTTTTTACCAAAATTGTTGGCTATTAACGAAACGTAATTTTTTAATTTATTGGCCACTTCAGATTTATTTTTAACTAGATAAATATTGCAATATCGGCTGTAGTCGTCAATAAAGGTAAGTATATATCGATTGCCACTAGGTGTAGACGTTTCCATTGGTCCACATAAATCTGTGTGAATCAGTTCAAATGTTTCCTTTGTACTTATACCAGTTTTGTTAGGGAATGGTACTCGAGATGATTTTCCGAATGGACAAATTTCACAATGATCGTTATTACCACATGATTTTATACTTAGACCTGTAGCTCGTTTCTGTATTTCTCGCATCGTAAAATTTCTTACATGAAGTGTGAAACAAAAAATTCCATCGTTTCTCGATTTATGAGATAAAAGTGTTTCTGTATTTGAATGCGAAAACAGACACAACCAATTCTGTTTATACTGGAATATTTCCAGTAATTAAGTGTCAAATAAAAGCGAAACGTCAACAAAAGAAATAAATATAATAAAAACAGGGCTGCCAGATTTGACGAGCTATCGTCATCTTGACGATTTTTTGTTCCGATATTAACAAAGTGATGTTTTGATGATTTTTTCTAAAAAAGTGACGAAAGCAAAAACAAAATCAAAAATATTTTATAATTTTGTTGTTACTTTCTATAGAAATTCATCTTGAATTTTTAAATTTCAAACACTTCTATTTTGTGGAGTTGAAAATTGAAAAGAAAAATAATATGAATGTCTGTAGAAAGCAACAACAAATTTATAAAATATTTTTGATTTTATTTTTGCTTTTAATGAAATTGTTGGCGTTGCGTTTTACACTATAAGCCCCTTAGTCTTCGAAATAAGATAATTGTAAATATTTGTATATGTTTGTTTATTAGAAAAAAAGATATCTTTAGAAACAAGGCTGCAAAGGCTGAAGGCTGAAAGTAATGGAACGACTTGGCTTATTTTAAACATTTAATACTTCTTATATACATATACAAAATATGATTGATATTTGATATTCTAATCTTATATGTACACTTTTGTGCCAAAACCATTATTCCGGCAACAAAGAAAATTGTTTGTCTCCCAGTAAAAACTTTTTGAAAATGGATAGCTTCTTTCACTCGTTATTAAGTAGCTTTCTTCCATAAGAACTTCGATAACTACTTTTTTCTGGATGTATTAAGATAAAAAAATGACTTACTTTTGAATTTGTTCTTTTTGGCACAACCCTTGTAAAATTCATTAGTTTTTCAGTAGAATTGTATGTAGTGCTTTTATGTGTTTCTGATTACTTAACATATTATTTTGTAGGCGAAGATTTTACTGGGTCTTTAACCCGTTTATTTATGAACCGAATTTTTTTAATTTCAACTACAAGGTATTCTACTAAGTCTATTTCAGGTAAAAAAAGAAAAAGATTATAGGAATAGGTAAATTAAAGATTTATATCTCAATTATTAAATAATAATTATTAAATACCCATGAACTTTAACTATGTTTTTGTTTGATTATTTTTTAATAAAAGTCGAAACAAATTTGTTTAAAATTGATTTTAATTTATTTTTTTCTCAGGAAATTGACGATTTTGACACAAATTTATCTGGCAGCACTGATTAAAACCAAAACAAGAAAAGGCTAACAAAAATTTAAACTAACAAAATATAACAATTGTTTTTTGTTTATTTTCATCATATTAATTATGCATTTAAAATTTATATTTATATTATTTAAATAAATAATTATTTATTTAAAAAAAATAGTATATAAACATATTTTAAATTCAAAATATCTACATTTTGTTTTTCTCGCCACCAATTTCAAATGTGACTTATTTTGACAGTTCTTGAAAGAAACTTTTCGCAAAATATTGTTATAGAAACACTTTTTCTCGCATCCTTCCAATAATTGCTGGAAAATTATTTAAATGACAGATAATTCTCGCAAAACAAAGATACAGAAACACTTGTGTGAGAAAAACCATTTTTTGTTTCATTTCACACTATTTTTGTTGCAATTCACACGTTTCATGCGAAGAGTTTTACGATGTGAGATATACAGAAACGGGCTACTGATGTCAGTTGCTTTGTGTCCATAACTTTTATAGCGTCATTATTGCGATGACCCAACACTCTATGCCAATAATGTATACATTTGTTTCCACATACATTTGAAATATTTAAACGATCACTGATTTTGCATATATATAAGCCTGACTCACTTTAAGCAAGAAAAACCGTATTGCCATTTTTATACACCAGACACTTGTCCTTATGGAAATCAACTCGGCAGCCCTTTTCAGTTAGTTGTTTTACAGAAATTATATTTGTGTTTACACTTGGGGCAAATAAAACGTTTTTAAGTATTATGTTGTTATATTCATTATCATTTTTCTTTAGTTGAATTTGTATTGTACCTTCTCCACTTGATACCACCATTTCGTTATTTGCAAGAATTATTGGCTTTTTTATTGTTGTATCCAAATTTACAAATACGTTTTTATCATTACAAATGTGGCAAGACGCGCCAGAATCGACAATCCACCTTTCGATACCATCTGTTGTTACGAAACACGAATCATTGTTTGTTGTAATGAAGCAAAAATTACCATTTGAGGCTGTGTTGATATTTTGTTGTGGTTGTTTCTTTTTCCAATCAATATAACGTGTGCAATTTTTCTTGAGATGTCCCTTTTTGTGACAGAAATAACATTCAACGTTTGACTTATGTCTTTTATTTGTGACCATCATCGCTTTTTGCGTATCACCTTTTTCACCTTTACGTCTAGTGTACTCTTCAATTAGTTTTGACTCTACATATGCAATAGTTAGTTCTTCCGCTGTACGGGACTCAAACGCTGTAATCAAACTATTATAACTTGTTGGTAGACTGCTCAGGAGCATAGCTATGTTCCATTTTTCATCAAAAGCATTTTCGCCTAAATTCTGTAATTTTAAAAATAAATCTCGCATTAAACCAACGTGAGCCTTAATATCTTCACTTTCATCTAACTTCATGTTGCAGATCTGCCTCATCACGCTTACTTTGTTACTTAATGTCTTTCTTTCATGGTAGTTTTGTAAACTCTGCCACATTTTTGCCGCCGTATTGCATTGCTTTATCAGATGTAACTGGTCATCCTCGACCGATAATGATATTGTTGCCCTTGCTATACTATCATTCCTTATCCAAATACCTGCATCTTTCTCCGGCTTTTCGCTACTTAAAACATCCCATACGCCCTCTTTAATTAGCAGCATCTCTACCTTAAATTTCCATGTGAAATAATTTTCGCCGTTTAACTTGGCAATTGATGCTTTGATTTCTGCTGACATTTTCTTTATATTTTGTTTGATGACGACTTTAATACACTTCAACTGTGGTACCTGGGCCCATAACCTATAGAAAAACACTGGGATGTTTTGTTTAATTTAAGAATAAATTCAATTACTTTATTTTGTAATTCAGGTTATTAAAAAAGTGTGTGTTTGTAAAAGAAAATAAACCGGAAGAAGAAGTAATAAAAAGTAATGTCAAATTACATTGTAAGATGAGATCAAAACAATAAACATCTGATTAAAGTATAACAATTAGAATGTCAGGTTGTATATGGGTTACTACATGAATATTTCAACAAAACTAAATGAGAAGCAAGAGTTCAAATTTACGTTTTAACCCTTCGTAGTACACATGAGTCTGGCCAGACCTTTTTTCAATGTGTATAGAAAATCAAAACATGCGACAACGAAAAGTTAAATCTTTTTTAACTTGATTTAAGAATTTTATACTTATTTCAAGAAATTCCCGGATTTATTTTCGAAAGTTATCTCATTTAGGGTTGTTTTCAGTACGTTTTAGTATTATTCGTACTTGAATTTTTGAGAACGACTCGTACTTCAATTAATCATAAAAAACTTTATTTATCCCCGAGTGTTTTTCTTTGTGTGTATCAGCATATAAAGTACAGCCAAAGCAAGTTCCTTTAAATGGTGCGTACCTGCCACTTTTTTGGGCTAAACCTATAAAATTAGATGAAATATCATCATTAAAACCCTCTTTACAATTAACAAACGCTAATTTTTTCGAGTGTGTTTCGTAAACATCAAAAGGTACGTTAGGATTCATAAAAATCTTTAACAGCACCTTTTTTTATCTATGATAATAAATTGCCACATAAATGTAATGGAAAAATAGCCAACTTAAGCACATTATAGTTGGGCCATTAGATTTATTCAATATTATATGCAGTGTTTGTATTGTGTGTCCAGAGCTGCCGTGTTTGGTTATTTCTAACCAAAATGGTTATATTTTTTTTTCAATGTGGAGATGTGAATATTTTTTTCATTTTGGTTACTTTTTTCTAAAACAATAATTACGTACGAATATGTTTTTCTTTGTACAATTAGCGAATAATTTGTACTGTGTACTAAGATTTTTTCATTATTTGTTACCAATGAACGGAAGTTTTTTATAATCCTTTCAAAACAGCAACCAAATAATTTTTTTAAGATTTTTGCTAAGAAAATATGGCCATTTTTGATTTTTATATAAAAAACGCCATGATCTGAAATCGTAAACAAATGAAGTTTTAATCAATGGAGATTTTCAATTATTTTTTTTTAAATGAGCGTAGTTTTTCTTGATTTTAAGAAAAGTAAAGATAATTAGTACTTAAAGTAGGAAGTGCATAAAATCATCCGGAATCGATTTTAGAAAATTACTGAAAAATTACACAAAAGTCGTTTCAGTGTTTTTATAAACTTGAAAATAAGTTTAAGGTTCTGAATTTGGGGTTTTCCAGAAGTATATTTATATACATATTTGAAAATACACGTAGGAATTTTAAAGATTTTTTAAGATTACATTGATTTATCAATATAATTTTTAAATTTATGGAATTTTCTTTTAAAAATGGCTGTAAGTTTAAAGGAATTTGGAAATTTTACTGTTTATAACTCGTCGGTATGTATATTTATTTAATGTTTTTTAAGATAATTATTTGGTAAAAAAACTTTTGACTGTCAGTCATATACTTTTTCCCCATTGAATGTACGTTACGAAAGGCGAAAGACAGCAATATTTTACAATGATTTACAAAATATTTGATATATTAGAACATTTTTAAACATTTTTTTATAATAAGAATTATAAATTTGAAATAATATTTACACAAAAGAGAAAAAGTTTTTATAATATTTTAGATATACATATGTAAATTAGAAAATATTTACATAAAATGCATTTCGTATATCGCTAATCGTTTTAAATTTCGCCAAAATAATCGCCATATCGCCAAACGTAAATTTCCATCGACAAAAAGATTAAGATATCTCCACATTTGACAGTCCTGCCAATAACAGCTAAAAAGCGGAAAACTATTATCCATTTTTGTTATTTATAACTGGCATATTAAAAAATATTAAATTTTTTTTTATATATTCCTCTAACTCCCATTGGAGCATAGGGCGCCAAAAAATAAATAAATTTTTTTTACGAAAAAAGTCTCAAATAAATAAAAACTTTTAATTAAGTTTCACGTTATTTTTTTAATATGTAAAAGAATTACATTTCTTGTTTTGTTTTCTTAATTTATAATTATTGTTTAACTATAAAGTGCAAATAACCTTTGTGTTACAATGTATTACAATGATTTTAATGATTTTTCTCAATTAATAAAAAGCATTTTAAATTTGGTTATAATTTTTTACATTTGGTAACTTTTTCAAAAATTTTGGTTGTAAAAATTGTCAATGTTTTTTTTTTTTGGCCAAAGCCAAAAGAACCTAAAAATTCTTTTTTAAAATGATTTATTTCAGTAAAAATTTGCAAGGTCTTAGGCCACTTTTCACAACTTGCCGATAGCTTAAAATAGACTTTCAGTGTCCCTTTATTAAAACTTTACTTTAACCTAAAGTGAGCGATAAAGTAAATTAAGGTTGGGTGCGTTCGTAAATGCATCACTGCGCTGCATCAGAAAAGCAAACTTTTTTTAAAGCCGATATAAAAATAAGTATAATTTTTTTTATTGTGTGACTATTATTTTTGTGGAGTTTTTCACAATTTTTTGGTACACATTAACTTCACTGATAAATATATAAGCATTTGAAATCACTGATGCAGCTCAGTGATACATTTACGAACGCGCCCGTTTATCTTGCATAGCAGGTTAAAGTAAAGTTGTAATAATGGAATACTTTTTATACGGCCGATAAAATCCTACCTTAAGCTATTGGTAAATTGTGAAAACGGGCCTAAGTGAATTTTATATTCAGTCACCATTTAATTCTAATAGTATGTATGCAGGTCAAAACACCAGTAATGAAATCGATGAGGCTGAAGTGTACGGTGTACGATCTTATAGACTTGTGTCCTAAATTTTAGTTTTTTAACTGAATATTTTTGACTGAAATATTAAACTAGTTTTTTTTGTATGTAAAATTCAATAATAAAAAAAAAATGTTACGAAAACTGAACAAAATTTACGTTTGGCGATGGAGCTCAAAAAAATCTGACAACCCTGGTATACAGACCTCTTACACAGTGTTTACATTTGACCGTACTGGCAAGACAGTAATAAAATACATATTAGTTGCCAAAAACACTACTAACTGTCTTTGTGACGTAAGCGTCCAGAGAGTAGTTAAGACAGTTCACTTTTAAAAATATGCCAAACGTAAATGATGCAGTGCAAGTCCAGCTAAACGTGTTTAATATGAAATAAACAAATTTAAAAATAGCTTAAAATAACATTATTGTGTGAACAAATATAACACTTAACTAAAACATTTCTTGATTTTTTTTTTTATTTCGAACAAAACTTCAAATTACTGTTAGCAAATGTCAAATCACTATCCAATTTTACCCTACGTTTCCACATGCAAGTAATTACTTGCAAGTAGTGTATACGTATTATCAACGAAAAACCGACAAAACAGCCGATTGGATGAAAGTACAAAAATTGTGTGAGTGTTAGTGAAAAAGTGTGAGTGGATTGAGTTTTTCGAACTTGTACTTGCATGTGGAAACGGGGGGTTACTGTCTGCAAAATTTTCTAGACAGTAGACAACCCTGCAAATAAAAGGACTAGTCCAAACACGCGTGTAGCCCACAAGGGACTAGGACTAGTCCAAAAATAATCCAAACGTATGGAAAAAACGTGGTCTATTTAACATTACGATGTCCTAGGGCAGGACCATATAACCCAGCTTTGGATTACATAGGAGTAATCTTAAAACTACTCCATGGTATACTCAAGAGGATAAGTTTTGAAGTCGTTTAAAAACGAAAACATGTCGTTACAAAACGAAGACATGTCGTCTCACTACAAACAATGAAATGGTCCATGCTTGCATTACATTGGACCAGTCCATGGAGTAGTCCATTTTATAAAAATGGAACAGGTAGTCCAATATTATTTGCAGGGAAGACAGTTGGAAAAGTGTGCATGTATTAGTAAAAAGTTTGCATGTATTGCTACTGTCTTGCCAGTTCTGGCAAATGTAAACGCCATGTTAAATAAATAAACATCATTGACAGAAACAAATGGTAAACTTCATAAAAAAAAATGTTAGAAAAAATTTTCAGTTGGGCTTTTACGGTCACTTAATAAGAATGTTACAATTATTACACATCTAATTACACAGATGATTTGAATACTGACAAAGTTTGCACTGCAGAAGTATTGTCAGAATTTTTTTTAACACACAGACAATGCGACTACAATGCACCTTTGTCTAATATCACAATAAATAAATTAAATTTTATGTACCACATATAAAAAAATTACGTTGAACTTACCAATTTGATACCCTTGGTATTGATTATTTTGTTAACAGTTAGACATTCTTGTAAATAAGCACTTGATTCATTACATATCTTCATTAAAGTTTTTTTTTCACGACATTTTAAAACGCTGCCATTAAGACTATAAAGAAACATGTTGCCTTTGTTAAAATATTGTTCACATTTTTTATTTTCTTAACTCACCTGATTAGTATAGTCTTGGCTTTTAGTATTGATTGCAATGCCTTCGGAAAATTATCGGCACTTTCACTCAATTGTTTTGGTAATGTTCTTACTGTTTCTAAGAGATTTTCTGCCAACGTATCTTCTCCCAAAAGCCAGTGTACTGCAATTTCCAAAACACTTGTCCACCATTCTGTATTGATGTCGTTATTATCTTCTGACAATGTATCCCTCAACAGCGAAGTATATTTTAAAACATTACTGACCATGGTAATTGGTGGAGCAACTGCTGCATTAGAATCTTGAGCTTTATTTTTTCCACTTTGAGATTTATGACTGCCTGAACCTAACAGACATTGTATGGCTTTTGTTAGCAAATGTTCACGATAATATTTGACCACATAAGACATAGGATCAGCCGGATTACTTAGAGTGGCAAACAGTGTGTTACTATCAGGATTTTCATTTTCTACAAAATCAAAGTTATGCGTAATGAAATAGCGATACCCATAAGAGGTAAAGAGCCAGTGAGTATCTTTGGTTTGTTCGTGAATTTTAGAATTTTCATTCTTCGCCCGGCTTATAAAATAACGACCAAAGAACTTAAGATAACGGGGATAGCTGCGTTTTACTCTTAGCGCTGAAGTGATAAATATGCTGGCCAATTCATGGGGAGTTAATAGGGAGGCAGCCACCTCTGTCATATTAATGGCGAAAAGCGACATAACCAAACCATGGGAATCATTTATTTTCGACGTCAAGTGTAATTGATTTAATCGATTAAATATTAAAGCCAATTCTCTAGCTGAGGCTAAAGCTTCTTTGCGTTGTCCTTCACTACAGAATAGACCACCGGCTTTGCGTGATAACATACGACCGAGCCAAATACGATGGAAAAATAGGCGTATAAATTGCCAGGTGGTTATCGAAAAGGATTCCAGACGTGTAGCAGGCAGCGAAATGCCGAAGATTTGTAAACAACGTAGATATTCGTTGTAGGCATTTCTGGTATTTCCCTAGAAAATCGAAATAAAAATAATTTGAAAAAATTTAACAGGGGTGTGCTGGAAATCGTAAGCGTAAAACGCCAGCATTTGGAAGTTGTTTTTAATACACTTTTAATCAAATTTTTATAATTTTTGTTTTAAAATTCTGTTTAACAGAGAAATATTTGTATAATATTTGTCATAAAAATCTTTTATTACAATAATCTTATTATAAAACGACTTCTAAAATTCTTGCGTTTTACGTTTCCGATTTCCAGCACACCCCTGTATTATATGTATGAAAAGACCTAGTATAGGTTGTGGGTATACTTAAGTAGATAATTTTGCCATTTTTAGAAACTCTATTACACCCCCAAAATCGAAAGTTACCGATTTGGAAGATTAAAACGTTGTTTAATATAAAAGCAGTGAGGCTTTTTAAGTACATTTAAACAACTTAGATTGAGCAACATTTCAAAGATAAATTAAAATAAAAAAAGTTTTGCTTTTATTTCTACTTTGTTAGCTTTTTCTGGCAACACGCTGTTCGAAACTTCACTATTTTTTTTATTTTTTAAAAAGTGTAATATGTGTGAAATAAAATAAGACCGAAAATATTTAAATGGTTCGAAATTGGCAAAGTAACAATTTTTTATGCAAAGTGTATTGGTCTATTTTGTCAGGGAAAAATCTTAATGAGCGTGCAGATAATGAATTTAATAGATATTCTGCAGCCAATATCCACACATGCCTCCAAGAGTTCATGAACTACTTTAACGTATACTAAATTATTTTTATTGAAATGTTTAAAACATATTAGGATTAATGGTTAAATATTATTATTGTCAACGGCAACCATATTATGGTTAAACTAGCTTAACTTGGTGCGCTTCGCATACTCTCGTTAAAAAATAAATTAGTACATTTTTTCAAAACAGATCTCGTGTATTGATAACTATGCAATTTGTACTTAAGAGACTTTTACTGTTACCGTTCTTCAGATATATATACAGAAATCTATGTTGTACTTCTCCAATACAACACACTTTTAGATTTTTTACATAGAAATTTAAACTTTTTATTCCAAAGTTAAAAACTTTTACTGTAACCGTTCACTTACCCAAACCAGGCAACTTTTGCTTGATTTCGTGTAATGACAACCAAGCTTTTTGTACACTTACTGTTTTCCAGATATACAAAATTCTATTTTGTGTCACGCTCTTGTCGTCAACTGTGTAGATATTAATTGAAAAAATTCAGGGAGACTGGATCCGTTGGAGACGTTTGAAATCACAGGTCTATGTCAACA
Source organism: Pollenia griseotomentosa (assembly GCA_963931875.1). NCBI lineage: Eukaryota > Metazoa > Arthropoda > Insecta > Diptera > Polleniidae > Pollenia > Pollenia griseotomentosa. Next base: position 20,050,823 of record OZ007562.1, read on the forward strand.
AACCCACAACGACCCGTGCATTTAAGTTGGAAGTTCAACGCTGGTCATGGAGGCCATTTTCCCGATGTGTTATTCCAAAAATAACCCTTTCCTATACACTTTATGATTCAATAAAAAAATAACAATCAAAAGACTAAAAACTGTGTTTTTCTAATTAATTCATATGTTGCGTTAATTTTGAAACACCCTTTACATATAAAGCCTTACTGCTTCTCTATTGAACAATGTTTTTATCTTCCAATCAGTGCAAAAATAACTAAGTTAAAAATTGTTTAGTTCGCAATATCTCAAAAAACTTTTTTTATCGATAACTTTCGATTTTGGGGGTGTAATCGAATCTAGAAATGGCAAAAGGATCTACTCAAGTCGGCCTATAATCTACACTAGGGCATTTTAGAAGTGTATTTTCATTGTCACATAGTGTAATTAATTTAAAAAGAATGGTTTCTATATTTAAAAAACCTTTTTAATGAAATACTTTCACGCCAAAAAAGTCGCTTGTCTAACATTTTTCGACAAAGATTTCTTAACAAGCCAACACTTAAAAATATTACCGTTGCAAAATATTGTTCCGCAATTTTTTTATGTTTCCAATATGTGTCCGAAGCTTGTGTTTCCGAACCTAACAAAGGATCGCCGTAAACCAATACTTTAACCAAACACATCAACATAACTAAAATGTTAATGGTCCAGATAATAAGAGCGGATGAAGAAGATTCCCAAGAATATCCACTAGAAGCTAACATAAATATTAATAACGTTTAAGGCAGACTTCAAAATGTCCAATTTAATATACTACTCACAATTTTCGTCAATTGACAATATTCTACGTTGACCCACTAAATCATCGTCGTCGTAAAGATAATTGCTGCCAGCATCATAGCCGCCAAGAATGTTTTTGAATGGATTTATGGCAATTATAGCAAACATAAACATACACAAGGCTAAACGCGAGTGGGCAGCCATTCCTTGCATGGACTTAGGCAAAATATCCAAATCACCATCTTTAATGCTTGACGATGAACTAGAGCCGTCGTAAGGGGAAGGTGGTAGGGAAATATCTGAATGTGGTGGCGATAAGGATGGATCTGAAACATCACTTCTTGGTGGTGTCATTAGAGATTGTTCTTTGCCATAAATAATTATATCCTCATTAGAGGACGGTTTACGTTTCTTACCACGTCTTTCAGATGGATGTAATAGGTCTTGTACTTTAGAACCATCTCGAGACATTAACTCACTTTGCAAACGTTGTACTTCCATTTTTAATTCATAGTTTTGTCTTTGCAAATCTCTTATTTTATCCACAGATTTACGTAGCACAGCTGATTTATTCAATTTGGCCGATTCTCCTACCACTAGGTTTTTTAATTCAGTTATCTTGTCATTAATGGAGGTACGATAACGCCTTTCAATGGCGTTGTGGGCAGACCGTTTTACTTCCTTTACTTTAGGCTGTCCACGTGTTATACACATTTTACTATTATCAAGGCTGCTATGACCAGGTGATGACATAGGAGAAATAGTGCTAATGGAGGACGAGGAAGTTGCCGGCTGTTGGGTACCTGTGACCGCACTGGCTTCAATAGCAGCTGTTGCGTTTGTGGTTGCTACTGGCTCTAAGACAACGGGTATGTGGGAAGCCAATATTGCCGTACCATTGGCCGTAGTATACATGACAGCGGGATTAGCTTGTATGATGACTTGGGGTTGCTGCTGTGGGTTTTGGTTTGAGGTTTGTGATTGCTGGTGATGAGGTGAAGTCGTTTGGGTCGTATACTAAATTGTTTAATTAAAATTTTTTCAACTTAAGCTAAAAATCTTTAACTTTTCATACAAACCTTAATAGCAGTTTGTGTAGGCAAAATTTGTTGTTGCTGTGTGTCCATTACGTTCAACGTTGGATTAGTGTTAGTGCTTGCCCCTTGTCCTATATTTTGCACAGTTAAAACTTGTGGCATAGATTGTATTTTCTTGTATTGTGTTGTTGAGACTGCAACTGCTGCTGCTGAAACATTTGTGAGATTTGTTGGAATTTGTATTTTTTTCTCTGGAGTTGAACCGTTACTTAATAAATTGCTAGCATTTTGTGTAGCAGATGCAGCTTGTAGTATATAAGCATTGTTGTTACCACTATTACCAGCCGTACTAGCTGTAGAGGCATACAAAGTTGATGGAGTTGTGGGCATAGCTGCGCTGGTGACTTGTGTCAATGCTACTATGGTTTGATTATTTATCTCCATATGGCCTAACTGTAGGGGAGATGCTGTTGTATTATTGGTTTGTAAAATTATATTTCCACTGGCTTGTATAGCATTTGCAGAATGTTGCTGCTGTTGTGGTTGTTGCGCTATATGTTGTCGGTTTAATAGCATTGTATTGATTAAAGGCTTTTGCAAAGGTGCTGCTGTTGGAATCATGGTAGCCAACGAAGACGGGCTTGACATGGGCGGAATAGGACTAAAATTTGAACCCATTAAAGGATCCGAAGCTATTAAAGGTTTATAAGATGGTGACTGAATATCGGAAAGTTCGGCTGACAAATTAATTTGTGTAAGCGACTCTTGTTTTATGTGCATTTCAGGATTCATATGTTCGGATTTTACGGGCCCCTGGCTACCATCCATAGGACAATCAAGACTATTAAGAAGATCGTCGGGGATATCATCTAAAAAGTTTTTTAACATGTCTGAAAGTAAAATTACATTAATATTTAGTCTATGATCAAAAATGAATACTTAATATAAGTTTTGGCTTAAATATACATTATATGTAACTCATCAATTTTTACCATTTTCATACCTTTAACAAAGCTTTGATAATAAAACTACAATCGAGTATGTTCTGTAAATCGAAATGAAGTGGATTTAAAACCAAACAAATGTTGAAAACGAGCGTGTAAAGAAAGTTTATAAAAATATTCCTTATTATATATTTACTTCATACTTTGAGTACCAATTATATTTACAAGAAAAACTCTTAAAAACAGGAAAAACTACAGTAATTTTATAAATTCACTCAGGTCTCGTTTTATGCGGATTAAAATTTATGCGATTTTTAAGTTAACGATTTTTTTTAAATTTTTACGGTTTTTGAAATTTAAGATGTTTTTTAAGCTTTTTTACCGTTTCTAAATTAAACCAAGTTTGCATCACTGATATAATTCTTATAGTTTGTTTTATTTTGTGTTTTTTATATGCATAGCCGATACGTTAGAAAGAGTTTTTTAAACTAACGAAGAACACATATTAGTTTTACAACGAAGGCTAATTTCGGTAAAAATAGTATCAAAAATTAGGTGGAAGTTATAAAAATTTCAATTTAAACTCGTTCTTTCCTGTCTTTTACGGTACAACGTTGTAATAACCACATGTACGAGTGTAAAGAAATTTGCATAACTTTTAAACTAATAGAGGTCCCATAATAAACCTTTAGCAATATGATACGGACACTAAAGGCCAATTTAGATTAAAAAATAAAAAAAAAATTAGAACTAAGTTAGAAAAATTTTAATTTAAATTGAATTTTTTTTTTACAAATATTTTTTTTATTTAAAGATCAATCGATATTCTATAAGAATCACCTAAATTTTTTTCGTTTGATTAGTTTTTATTTTAAATAATATAAAAAAATTTTTAAAAACGGCAACACTTTACCAACCCGTAACTCGACAAATAAACATCATAGAAAAAAATATTTCGCACACTAAATAATATCTTGAACTAGATGCCAAAGTTATGCCAAATATAAAATAATTATAACAAAATATTTTATTGGGTTCACAAATAATGCCCCAAATATATACATATTTGTTGATTTTTTTTATGCGATTTTTTAATTAAAATTTGAATTTATAAATTAAAATTTGAATTTATACTGTTTTTCAGAATTTTGGAACGAATCATTAGTTTTTATATTAAACTAGAGTATAGTTTTATGCGAATTCAATTTATGCGATTTTTTTGGAACGCATCTATCGCATAAAACGAGACTTGAGTGTAATTAAAACTAAAATCTCGTTCGATTTCAGTTTCACTTCATTTCGATTTGTAGAACATGCCCGAATATCTCTGTAATTTCAATTGAGAAAAGGTACATTTCAATTAATTTATACAAAAATTAAATTATCAAAAGTAATTTTTGGGAATACAAAATTTGAATTTAAATGATTTTGTTATTCGTGCTTAATTCCCAATTTTTATTCTTGATAAAAACACTGAAATTTATTATTGATGGGATAAGCTATTCCTTTGCGCATTTCACTGGTTGGTTAGGCCAGATCGTCAGGAAACTTCATCCATAAAGATTTTAGAAAAACAAAAACATCAACAATAAACAATAAACAGTGAGTTTATCTCTTTGTTTAAACTTTGATATTGTTACAAGTAGAACTTATACGCTTAACAGTTTTATTTGGTTTAATATCTTTAGTTTTTCTAAAATCTTTATGGATGAAGTTTCCTGACTTCAGTGTTTTTATCAAGAATAAAAATTGGGAATTAAGCACGAATAACAAAATCATTTGAATTCAAATTTTGTATTCCCAAAAATTACTTTTGATAATTTAATTTTTGTATAAATTAATTGAAATGTACCTTTTCTCAATTGAAATTACAGAGATATTCGGGCATGTTCTACAAATCGAAATGAAGTGAAACTGAAATCGAACGAGATTTTAGTTTTAATTACACTACATTACACTGTTTGAACTACAACAATCCAAAAACAACATAGGATTTTTTGCATTCCAGTGTTTACGCTCAAAATATCAACCATTCTTAGCAAAGCACTAACAAATCAAAACAATTAGGTTCGAACTGTCAACCTGTAGTTGAAGTAGCCTTGGATGTAGTCAAAGAAGCATTTTAACAACTCATTCGACGCAAGTTTTTAGCAGTGCCAAAACTTTTTTAATTCTGTGACAAAAAGAAAAAAGTACTTAAGTTGATTAACCTAAATTTGAAATAATGGGATCTTTGAAATCTTCATATTCAAAAGTACAACAATGGTACCTTAGATATCATCACGTTCAAAAGTACACACGGGTAAAGTTTCAATTATTTTGTACGACTTTTCAGGATGTTATAGCAAAATGACTCTGTGCTTATCTTTTTTCTATGTGAAAAATTATTTGGAATAAAAACTTACGTTAACTTCAGATCTGTGACTTTAGCAATGTTTAGGAACAAAAACTTTTAAAAATATAACCGCAGATAAGTGATGATTATATTAGAATAGGAATAAATGAAGCACTTTTGTACTAATAAACGGTGTTTAAAAAACTGCAGTTGAAATAGTAAAAGTCATAAGATTGTGCAGTAACTTCGACTTTTTCATGTTTCATGGGACAAAAATAAACTGTTGCTTTTACTTCTGATTTATTCAAAGTAAACATTTTTTTTTTGATTTTGACTGCAGTTATTTAAACACTGCTAATAAACATGTTAAACAAATTTTATATGAAATACATTTCAACGCAAGAGCTACAAAATAATCTTTTAAATTTCTAGATTTAAGGTAAATATTTTGACGTCGAAGGTAAAAAAGTGACGTACATATTTTTAATGAAAACATAGTGCATTTTAAAAAAATGTATGGATGAGCACTCACTTTCTGAGTCAACTGTATTTTAATACTGGCACATAATAACTTTTCGATATTAGGTGCGTTTGTTTACTTTTTCAGTAAAATCCTGTAGGTGAGCAGGGCTGCCAGATTTGACGATTTATCGTCATTTTGACGATTTTTTGCTCCGAGATTAGCTAAGTGTCGATTTGCTGATTTTTTTCTATAAAGTCACGTTTTTTCAGTCTCCAAAGTCTGAATAAAACATTACATTTAATGACACGTTCGGTTTTTAATCTTGGAATGTTTAACAGCCCCGTATCTTAACAAGAGCGGAAGGCAGAACGTTTTCTTTCGCTTAAGCTGGCCACTCACTAGGGATTTGTGCTTGACGAACACATCACAATTACCATAAACTTCAAAAAGACAACATGAATTGTGAAGCGGACGATGCAATTACATTTTTGATAATTTATTTGTTTACACAACAAAAAAAGAAAAAAATCGAAGAAGAATAAAAAATTTTTTGGATGCTTAACAACTTCGCAATTGATATAATTCGATGTTTTGTTGTATACTAAAATTAAAAAATTTTTAAAATCCCACTAATACATCGAACAAATCACAAGAAATTGAAAAATTTTCAATTACTTGTACAATTTTGAACTTGGACAAACCACAAGAAATTGAAAATTTTCAATTACTTGTTATTTGTGCGCACACAGGCCACATTAACAAGTAACAAGATGTCGAGCTCGCACAAATCACTAGTGTGTGGCCAGCTTTAGCTTTTACGCTGATATATCATACCTAAGCAAGAGCGTCAACGTTATGTCACAAACAGTAGTGAAAGCTTTCTTGTTTAATAAAACCAACTTCAATATTAAAAGAGCTGTCAAAATCGGTTTTTCCAATTGCAAAGCGTTCAGGCCGCTCTATTAAAAAACTAGAAAACGCGTGGCACTGTCAGAGTACAAAAACAACAATGTTGTACTTTGCTTATCTTTCGTCAAACCATCATCGAATGAACCTTTTACGACTCTTTGTATTAATCATATTTTCAACAAGTATACGGCGGGCATTTCATGAGTTGTAAGATAATATCTCATGTATATATTATCTTACAACTCGTGAAAAGATTTTTGACATGAAAGATTCCTTAAAAAATCTTTACCCACGTCTTAAACGATTCCCACAACGATTGAATAAGTTTCTTTCGCTGTTCTATGGAAGAATCTCACTCGTCTTACAGTTTTTCCCGTGTGAGGAATCTTCTACGATTAAAAAATGCGGTCATCGACGACCAAAAAAGCTCTTCATGAGACTCCCAGTATTTCTTACACGACTGAAAATTCTAGCTGGGTATGAAGTAATTATGTTTTTGTTTGAATGTTTTTTTTATAAAAATCGAACAAAAATGGTTAAAAAAAAAACTAAATTTTATATTGTCCGATTTTTCGAAACGTGAAAGACGATTTTTTTATTTTTCTCAGGATATTGACGATATCCTCACAAATTTGTCTGGCAGCCCTGTAGGTGAGTAAATTTTGGGCAATATGAAAATTTTACTCTCAAAACAGGCTCTTGCACAAAAAAGTAAACGAACGGAAAAATTGCAAAAACTTGCAGGTTAATTGAAACATATGACCGCTAAAAAGCTTATGTCCTTTTTCAAAACTTACCGATAGCTAATTCGTAGCAAATTAATTTATTAAATGAGCTTCTGTGGAAGCTTTTAGACTTGATTAGTTTGTACATTTTTTTTGTTTCTAATTAAATAACATACATATACATATTTATTAGGTTTACATCTCTAAAATATGTATTAATGCAATGTTATTTATATTAAATTTAATTTACTTTTCAAAAATACCTATTAGACTAATAGTTTTTAGTTTATGTTTCTTTTTTACAAATTGTATGCTTTTTGCTTGTTTACTATATTGAATCATATGTTTTTGTTTTCTACTAGATTTTACAGGCAAAAATTTGTTCAGTACAGTCATTTTACTCTCTCAGTAGATGCTCTCTTTTGCAAATTTATGTATGTGTAAGCGAACGCATTTCAGTAAAATCCAGTACAAATTTGTACAAATTTTTGCAAATTTTGGAGTAAACGAACGCAGCTACTATCGTGTTTTTGTGTATTTGCACCAGTGTTTGAAAATAAACACTAAATATCGCTCCTAAATGTTCGATTCGGTAAATTTGTGGAAAACACAAGAGCTAATAGTGTTTGTGTAGAAAATCATTAAATGATAATTTTAATTTAATTCAGTTACATAAGCAACAGGTTATTTTATTAATAATATATGGGTATTTCCACAGAAAAGTCTACTTTCTGTCACGTTTCGACACCAAGCAAAAAGCTTTACACCAAAATAAAAAAGAGTAAAAAATATTTTCATTATTCTTTGAAAAACAATTTAAAATGGTTGGTGTCGCAACGTGAAAAAAGTAGACTTTTCTGTGGAAATACCCATATGTATTTTTTTGAACTGAATTTTCTCAAGTGACCATTAGTGCATTCAAAATTAATGCAGCCTCTTTCATCGTTTTGCGGAAATTATTTTTTTAGTACCATTTAAACTTAGAGTTCTGTGGCTCAATTTGTTTCGCTTTTTGGTGGTCTCTCTTCATCGGAATTTGTATTGCGTAAAGCAAAAAAAAAATCCGTACACGTTTCGAAAAATTTGGAAATACAACCACAACTTTATAAGTTTTAATTTTTGCTATTTTTATCCATAACTGTTTCAAAACATATTAATTTCACAATTTTAGAAAAATTAATTTTATGCGATTATTCTTCACTCATACATAAGATCATTGAGGCTTAAGTTAAATTGACAATAGTTAAGACAATAGTTAAAATTTGTACTCATCTTTTTTTTGTTCAAAGACATGTTCTAGACTTAAGAATTCCACTTATATTTACTCCGAGAAGTTAAACTGAAGCATTTCTCTTAGGCTGCCGGATCACTGCAGTGTCCTTCAGGCCGAGATAATAGCCATCTCCACAGCCGCGGGGCACATTCGGTATGGTGAGATATCTGGCAAAGATATTCACATTATTACCGATAGTAAAGCGGCCATAAGATCCCTGGAGAGTGTATTCATTATATAGAAAATTGTCCGAGAATGCCGGATGTCTTTGGAGAAGATAGCGAGACATTCAGGGGTTCCCTGGACACAGGGGCATACATCGAAACTGTATGGCTGATTCGCTGGCACATGCGGGAACCACCTTGAGTCTTAGCGGCTCGACAAATGAGATAGGTGTTTCGCTCTCAAGGAGTAAGCAACTTATTGCAAACAAATTTCATCCAAATGGTAATCAGAGGTGGTTTGATGAAACTACATGTGGGGAAACCAGAAAAATCTGGCCCATCATAGATGAAAATGAGACACGGCGTGCATTAAGGCTGTCCAGACATTACCTAAGAAACCTAATTGCGGTTATAACTGGCCACTGGCCCATTGGGAAACACGCCCAACGGTTGGGGCTCCCTTACAATGACCTATGTAGGACTCCTACAGTAGGAGTTGCGGCAACGGGAAGGAGGAGAAGTCAACAAAATGTCTTCTCTGTCACTGCCAAGCATTCGGAGACCTTAGACTCAAACGGTTTGGTCAAAGAATCATCGTGGACCAAATCTGTTTCTCTGACACTAATTTGAAAAAGGATCCACTCCTTCATTCCACATGAAATTGAGAAAATTCCAAATGAACATGAATATAATAAAAATTATATAATTCAATTTAATATTAAAATTTCTCAATTTTATTTGGAATTTTCGCAATTTCAAATTAAAACTTCTCAATCTTACTTGGAATTTTCTCAATTTCAAATGAAAATTCTCAATTTTAACTAGAATTTTTTCAAATTCATTTGGAATTTTCTCAATTTCAAGTTGATATTCTCAATTTTATTTGGAATTTTCTCAATTTCGTTCGTAAAACTCAATACACTCACACATTTTTACTAACACCATCACATTTTTCTTACTTGCAAGAGAATTTGCCTGCAAGTAAATTTTTGACACTTGTAAACTGAAAAACAAAGCTTTTTTCATAAGATGTTTTCGCTTCGAGAACATTTGAAAAATGAACTTACAACTGACTGTGTAAACACTCAAGCTACTTGCAAGACTTTCGGCTTTTTCTTCGACATTTTCGCTGATAATACGTATACACTACTTGCAAGTAATTACATGCATGTGTAAAGGCAGGGTTATGTTAAGTTTTTTCATTTTTTCTCAAAACCCTTAACTTTAAAAGACTGTTTTATTGTTAAATGTATTTTCAATACAAAAATTATACTTTTTATGCTAAATAGCCTCAATAAACATTTAAAAAAAAAAAAAAAAATGGTGCGGTTTTCTTGAAATGGCGCGTTTTTTTTCTCCGTTTGGTGCGTTTTGAAATATCAATGCTGACTATATATTCTGAAAGAGCATTTCAATACGAATCTATTGGTAAATATATATATCAAAATTCAGCTCGATGGAAATCCACTTTAGCTGGGTAATGATAAAAATGTTTCTGGAATATAAGTATAAATCAAGTGGAATTTAATAGCTGGAGTATGCAAAATGGATACTGGAAATCCAGTCGGACATAACAATGTAAATACAGAGAAATTCTAGTTTCAAAGTTCTGAAGGCAAGTATAAATCAAGTCTATAATACCAATACAAATCCAGTCTACAACTCCAATAGAAATAAAATTAATAAAAAAAAAAATTTATTATTGTATAAAAAAAATGGTATATGAATTTATTTATCATATTACGTAGTTTAGTGGTTTATTATTTACTATAAAGCATCTATATAAAATATGATGTTGGAAAAGAATTAAAAAGGACTTTCAGTAGTACTATTTTTTGGTGCTAGTGTAATAGGCGACATTTATACGATGATTTTAAAGACATGTCTTTAAGACATGTTTTTTATTTGTAGATGAAAAATCGGTGGTTTCTGTTCTTAGTATTTTTTTAAATTTTTTATTACTGCCATTTCAAATTATTCTATACCATTAGATTTACTTTATATACATTTTTAAGACATGTCTTTAAGACATGCTTTTTTTTATTTGTAGATGAAATAGGTGGAGAAGAAAGAGGGGTAGTAAGATAGACATGATTTCTGTTCATAGTATTTTTTTACATTTTATTTTAATGCCATTTCAAATTTTGCTATACCATTAGATTTACCTTTATATACATAACGTCATATAAAAGACAAAGAGTTTGATTATCATCGTTTTAAAAAATTTTCAGAGAGATAAAAATCTTAAATCAATAATTTTTTTGATTCTATTCTATTCTAAAAAAAAAAAAATATTTTTGTAATCACAGAAGTTTGCTTTTGATTAAGTTTCTTATCGCTCCTAAAACATTTTTAAAAATGATAATAGGCCCTTTTGCATTTTATATGACGATATGTATCTATGTATGTATATACTAGCATTTGATTTTGGACTTAGGAAATCAGTGATTTCTTTTTCAAATAATAAGCTTTTTAAAATCCATTTTCTCCCTTTTAGCATACAGAAATATTCAAAAATATTTTTTTTGATAGCTTAAGCAATAGTCATAGATTACAAAAAAGTTTCAAACATTTTTGTTTGAACTAGAATTTTACTTAAAAATAGGGAATAAATTAAAGCATCCAGTAATATTTAAAACACTTGAATTTTTTTAAAATTCGAATGATTATTCGGATGTATGCAAGTGTATTTAATTTTCAAATTTTAATGATCTGTAGCTAAGCAACTAAAAGAAGTAGTGTCCAACAAAAATGTTTATATATTCGCAAATTCAAAAGTTAATTTTTAAAAAATAAAAATAATTGCGAGTTACACATATTTTAAACGAGTTCTCGTTTTTTCAACATTTAAGCAAAATTCAATTTAAGATTTTTACCTACCTGGTGGTATCATTTCCTTAATAATTGTTAATGCATCTTCATCTTTAAATAGATCTAATGAATCAACCATGCCACTGGACATAAGATCCATATCTAATGATGAATCCATATCCATTGTTTATTAATAGTATTGTATTGTTTATTGCGTTGTTGACAAATAAGTGATGATAGTAAAATTCTTATCAATTTCCTATATAGAGATACAAACAAACGTATGTACATTAGAGCCTACCATCTTACAAACAAACAAAAGTGCACCGTACACCCCTAATATAAAGTAGTTTTACAAGGCTGTTTCGAAATTTTTAATTTTTCCTTTATATTTTTGGCATTTACCGTCGGATCTTGAAGTATGTTATATACAGTTTTATAAGACTATAAATTACACTGTCAAATTTCGTGACCATATGCCCCATATAACACTCTCGGAAAACACATAAAGGGTATTCATTTCAGTTTTTTTATTGGTTGGAAAAATGGAAAAGTGGAAAAATGTAATTTTTGTTACAACAAACACAAAGAAAAATTTTCCCACCGAAAGTTGCAATTTAAACAAGCTTTAACGAAGTGTAAAAAAATCAGATTGGAAAGTTACAACTTTCCAATTTTTAAAGAGTTGGCAATTCATAAACGTCAAATTGAGTGTGGTTGGCACTTTATTAAAAATGTTGTTATTTTTCACAAAAAGTACTAAAATTTAAATCTCTTTTTAAGATAATCAACTATGATTCTTAAAAACTCCTTTTTAATAAAATCAAATTTTAATTTTTTTAAAACGTCATTTTTCAAAACAAAATTAAAAATGAATTCTACTGATGTGACAATTAAATAATCAATTAATTCACTTTTAACAGCGTTTATTTGGCATCTTGAAAAATATCAATTATTTCCAAGAATTATATTACAGATTTTTTTTTTTTTTTTGACAGTTAAAACTTTTGTACTTTTAACTAAAAAAAATACCGTTCACCTCAACATGAGTGTAATTTTCCTTTTTTCCATTTTTCCAACCAAAAAAATTTGAAATTAATACCCTTATTATTGCGCTTAAAACCATAACGAATAGTGCTGCAATACTTTTATCTTAATTAAATAAGACTTTTAATATAACACTGAATAACGAAACTATGTATTTAAATACGATTTAAGTTTATATCAAAATTAATGAAAATTGGACATTAAATTCTATCTTTAAAATACGACATTAGTTTGCGATATGTATTTATCTAGTTTACTTCCATAACATTTTGATGTAAAATTTTGTAAAAACTATATTGGGAGCTAAAGAGGTAAACAATTTTTAAATTCCTTTTGCATATCCAGAAAGATCTATTAAAAAGCTTTTAAATCATAGCTATTATGGCCATATACCTTCAGAATTTAGTGTTAAATCGGATATCGTTGCCTAAAACGCAAAAGGCTCTAATTAACAAAAAATTTAAAATCGCCCTTTTCGTTGATTCTGATGTATGGCATCAACACAAATATCTACAAAAAATTTTGGAATCTTTAAACCAAAATTTGCGATTTTATTTACAAAAAACAAACGGCCCTACTACAAAAGATGATAGGAGTAAACTCTAAAGACCTTACTAACAGTTTGTATAATATGCAACATTGTCGATTATCAAAACAACTGGTAGGTTAAACAATAAAAATCTATATATATACAAATGGTGTAAAAAATGTATAGTAATTCATAAAATGAGAACGGCTGGGCCGATTTCTGTAAGATTTTTTGTCAGTTGTTCGAATTTTCGAGGAGAGGGTTTTTACGGAAGAACATTTTGGAAAATCTCTCCGGAAAAGTCTGAAAATTGGAAAAATCGAAAATCGAGTTTTTGTATGAAATTTTGTGTGAAATTATTCCTTAATGGCTTTCCAAATCAAACAATAGTGTAAATCATGGAAAATTGCAGAAAATGTGAAATGCGGAAAATTGGAAAATCTCTCCGCAAAAGTCGGAAAATTGGAAAAATCGAAAATTGATTTTTTTTACGAAATTTTGTGTAAAATTATTCCACACGGTGTCTTTTCAGACATGTCTAACAAACACGTCTATTTTGTTTGTAGGCGATCGGGGTAGAGAAGAAAAAGGTGTTGCCAAACAGACACGAAATGAGTTTTCATGTTTGTTTATATGAATTTTCATGTTTTCAATTTGTATGTATGTATATGTAAATTAGACTATTAAATATGAAAACAGACATGTTTGGAAAGACACCGTGAAAAGACAAAAGGTTTTTGGTAGCATGTTCAAAAGAGAATGTCAAAAACAGACATGTCTGGAAAGACACCGTGTGAACTACCTCTTAGACTTTGCGCAATCTGACAGGTGTCATTTTGGCATTGTAATTTTCTACAGTAAATGTGCTAATTTGCTTGCTGCAATTTATACGAGTTTTGTGTATTGTTAAACTCATTCCGGATTGTCGTAACTCACGTATTATACCCATATACGGTTAAAGCATTACAATCAATTGAAATTTAGTGCAATATTTATCAAAAAAAAATCGAAAAATGAAAAAATTAAAGGTTCTTAGCATAAAGCACGACACATTGCGGAAAAATGTGAAAAAACTTAATTTTTAATTTCCCTAATTTTTTTATTTATCGGGCCTCTTTTTTAGAAGTTGCAATTGACCATAAACATCGCGTTGAAGAACGACCCATCGGCTGCTGAATTCTCGAGACAACTGCTGGAACTTGGCAACGACCAAATTCCTGTTGATGTTTCGATTGGATTGATATCGTTCCCTGAAAAATTTTGTTTCACATCGTCCAAGGAGGACGAAGTGTTCCCCGGCCTTGCACAAAATTACAAAAATCTCGATTGGATTGGTGAACGGGCAATACTAGCAGCGAAGAATGAGGACGTCGATAGCTTAAACTTAATTATTCAAAGTCAAATCGCAGGACAACTGCATACGTACAAATCTGTTGACTGCGTGACCGACGAAAATGAAGCCACCAACTGCCCTACGGAATTTTTAAACTCGCTCGATTTACCAGGAACTCCGCCGCATAATTTACAGCTGAAGGTGGGAGCGATCATAATCATGTTGCGGAATCTCAATCCTCCAAAATTGTGCAACGGTACGCGGTTGTCCGTCAAAAAGCTAATGAACAATGTGATTCAGTCGACAATCAACAAGGGCACCGGAAAACAAATCGAAAAACATTGTTCATCAAATTGCGCTCAACTGATTCATTCAAATAAATCACATTGAAAATTTAAATATTTGTGTAGTATTATTACTCTAAAGTTTGTCTGAAGGCTTCCAATAAACAGTTTAAGGCATTTTTTCAATTAACTATTTTAAATAGTTTTTTGCTTCTCCTGTAAAATTTTGAAATGGTTAGATAGGGCCTTTTATATTTAAGGTGACAATATACATACATATATATATATGAAAACTTCAGAGGTAAACAACTCAAATACATACATATGCGTTTACAAGTCTTACCATTTTATATTTTCTTCTTTTTTTTTAATTTTGTATCACCCCTATGTAGGTCCTTTTTTTATTTGGAACTAGATTAATTCCAAACTTTCTAAACGCAAGGTGAAGGGATTTACAAAATAACCCCCCCATTGGTTCTAGACCCACATAATCACTTTCTAGTTCGATCTAACGATGTCCTTCCAACTGACCGATTGTCTGACCTTGTAAGCTTTGTATGTATTAAGTTTTCATATACATATGTACCTACATATATTTTGCACTAAATTTCTTAACGTAAGTATATGGCCAATACTGGTATCATTTTAAAGCTTTTTTATATACAAAATGTATTTCATGCGATTTTCCATTACATTTCCCGAAATATCTATTTAAAAGTTTTCAAATGATACACATACCTTTACATTTCCCGAAATATACATTCAAAAGCTTTTAAATGATACCAAATTGGGTCAAAATAGTATGTATGTAGTAGAAAATCGCATATACATATCAGAGAACGGCTTTGTGCGATTGCAAAAAAAATCGCATTCATTTAACAACATCAAATACACTAATTTGTGTACATGCAATCAAACTTGCTCAGCCACACACATTGGTGTTGTTTTAAAATTCATTCAAGTCATGCACAGCGTGTTGGATTTGCCATTCATACCATGTTTAGCTTCGTTCGTCAATTATTGCTTTGGTAAAAAAGACATACAAAGATAAATACACAAAAATCATTGCTCTGATGCCTATTCAGCAGTTGCTCTGTATGTAGTACGTATTAAAGTTTTTTCATATGCTGGATTCGAAAGAAAAAAAATTTAAATGAAACTAAACGCACATAGGAACGAACAAACAATTTCCATAGAAACAAGAAGACTGTTTTTGTTTTTTATCATTTCTTAAAAAGTATTGTTGCTTGTTTCGCTTTTAAAAAATACCCTGCAAATAATAGGACTAGTCCAAACACGCATGTAAAATTTAGCCCACAAGGGACTAGGACTAGTCCAAAAGTAACCCAAACGTATGGAAAACCATGGTTTATTTAACATTACGATGTCCTAGAGCAGGACCATATAACCCAGCTTTGGATTATAAAGGAGTAGTATTTAAATGAACTTTGTTTTGCAGGCATAGAGTTAATGTAAATTATAGCGTATGAATAAATCAAGAAAAATAGTGATTTTTACAGTTCTCTGATACATATGAATACATTATGACGTTTTCTATAAAGTGATATCTTCTTATTATTCAATATTCTATCACCCTGTGTACATTTTTTTGTTCGAAGCTGCGTTGGTAAGCTAGATTTGAGCCACGAGTTTTTAGTTATTTATACTATAGAAAAGAAAATCCTTACGCCGGCTATTCAGAAATGCTTTAGTTAGAGAAGCCAGTGTTTGTTATACCAAAGAGGAGAAATACTTTGCTCCCGGCCGAAGGCCAGTATTTGTTATAGCATAGAGGAGAACATCTTTCCGTCCGGCCGAAGGCCGGCTATCCTGAGAAGCTAAAGTTAGCGAAGCCGGTGTTTTTGTTTAATACATTTTTATTTTTTACACTTTTAATCGAATAAACTTCACAAGTATTTACTTAGTGCACTTCCGTAACATTTTGATGTAAATATTCAGAAAGACCTATTCAAAAGTTTTAAAACGATACATACTAATACTAGCACTACATAGGTATATGTTCACAAATGAAGTAAAAAAATCGCATATTTTTATGAAAACTTAGGAGGTCCATAACCCGAAAACTTTGCGTCTGTGCAACTTTATTCACTTTATTATATTTTTTTTTTTCTATTTTTAATTTTTTATCACCCTAGGAATTTATTTTTTTATTTGCAGCTGCGTCGGTAAATAAGATTTGTTCCTTTTGCCAATGTATTCCAAATAGCATACTCCTTTGAATATTTGTCGGTATACACTGTGGTTTACGGCATCAAATGGTTGGACTTGACGCCTAAACTTTCCTACTAGTATTTTATTAAACTTGGCTGCTGTTTGACAGATCTTATCACATAACAACAATAAAAAGTCCTGTAGTTTTTTATTCTATATTTATTATAGTTGTTGTGTTGGTTGTAATTAATAAATATTTTACACGGAGGGAAAGCGGTAATTTAGCAAACAACCAATCACAGCACGTTATTTGAATCATACGATGTGACGTCACAACTATTCGATATTAGGCCGTATTTTAAACAAATTAAATCTTATAAGAATTTTCATTTCGTTTGTAAATACAATTCTGAATTATTTAATACCACACCTTCGAAAAATCGTTTTATTAAACACTTTTTATATTAAATTATTTCCATTTCAAAATATTTTTTATTACGCTTGTATATTTTTAATTTTTTTAACGCAAAAAATAAAGACTTATCAAAGCTTTGCAATAACCAATATTATTATTGACTGTTTTATATGTTTATTTTAGACACGTAAATTAATTTTTAATTGCATCAGTTCTGTTTTCTTTTTATTATTTCTTTTTAACTTGTGTTTTTAACTGTCGTGTTATTCAATTGCGACAATTTTATTTTTGACTTTATCATAGAGCTGCAAAACTATCGATAGTTTTATTTTTGGCAGACTATCGATAGCTTTTATCACTATCGATACTATCGGAAATATTAAAAGTAACTACAAAGTTGATTAGAAGTAGTATATGGAACACCTTTGAAACTTTAATAAATAGACTTTCGCATAGAATTTTATATGGAAAATATTTTTTAAAATGATTGTTTATGCGAACGATAACGTTCAAATTCGTTGAACCGGCAGTAAATTATTTCAAAAATGTAAAAAACACATGCACTAAATGTGTAAAAAGCTAACGGAATTTTTTAATTTTAAGTTTTTGTAAACATTTTACGTTACTCAAGGGATACAAAATAACCTCTTAAATCTCTAGACTAAAGGTGAATATTTTGACCTCGAAGGTAAAAACTGCTGCCAATTAACCGTCTCTTTATTTATATATATAAAGTTTATATTTATTATAAACTATAGATAACACTGAAGTTTAAATTTAATATGTTGATCTTTTATACCTAAAAAACGTTTTCTGTAAGTCTGGGATCACACTATGAAATTTTTCTTTCAGAATGTCTGAGTTAATTGGTGAGAGAACATGCTTTTCTTCTCTCCTCTCTCACCCATAAACTCAGACTAAATGAAGTGTTAAAAGTTTTTCATTGTTTACCATCTTCATTGCCTACCGTATCTACAGAAGTGGCACATAAAAACTTTTCGATAGTATCGATAGTTTTTGAGCTAACTATCGAAACTATCGATTGAGCCGAATATCGATAGTTTTGCAGCTCTACCTTATCAAGGCGAATACAACTACAGGTAGTGGCAATAATTAATTAAAGGTGGTGTCGAAACGGCATCTGATTTTGACATTTCGAGCTCATTGTTTTGGTTTGTTAGTGTTTTGCTAGGAATGGCTGACATTTCAAGCTATAAGCAATAACAATGCAATGCAAAAAACCCTATGTTGTTTCTGTTGTTTTTGGATTGTTGTATTTCCGACACCACCTGTAGTTGAATTGGCCTTGATTACAATCCAAAAAAACATATTTTTCTTGCATTGCATTGTTAGTGTTTACGGTGTGCTCTGTGGTTAACATAGCGTCTTCACCTGACAATTTTTTGTCATACCAAACGTCAAACTTCATATTAAAAAAACGCTGACAAAAATTTTCGAGTTTTTTTTATATAGACTTTGACGTTTGGTATGACAAAAAATTGTCAGGTGAAGACGCACACTAACGGTTCGAAATGTCAACCGTTTCTAGCAAAACCAAAACTAATTAGTTCGCACTGACAAAGACAGATGACCTTTCGCCACCACCTTTTTCAGCGTATTTTATTGTGTTTACCAAAAAAACAAGTCGATCGGCGGAAAGTCGGATTACAGCCGCCGCCGAAAATGTTTAGGCATTCAAGCCGCCGCCGAGTTTTGTGGCTTTTTTGGGATCATATATCGTTGGATGGTTACTGGTTGCCGCACTGGAAAAAATGTTTTTTCTAGAAAAAACGATAAATAATATTTGGATTAATTTTAAATATAAATGGCACGATAGATTTTTTTTTGTAAAAAATAACGTTGGTCGCGAGATATGTTTTCTTTTGAAACTTAAAGTCGTTATAACTTTTTGCACAAAACAAGTATTCTCCGTACAAGCATTAAATTTTCATTTTTGTTTTGTTTTCAATGAATGCAGACGCAGATGGTGCTGCGGCAATTTTGTTGGTTTTTGCTTAAAACGGAGATAAAATATAAAATAAAGGCAAATAATTAAAAGTACAAAGGGATTAAAACAACAAGCTGTTTTATGGAAAGCAATACTGCCTAAAAAAACTTTAATTTAAAACTATTTTAATGCTTCTTTTCCGACGTCTTCACTCTGTAAAGTTTTCGCTGAAATGAATACATTTAGCATTAGACGCCACAAAAAGTTTGACAAATATCCAACATATCTGCCAAATATTAAAAATTTTTAATATTTCTACAAACATTGCTTTAAATGTTTGTCCAAACAGCAACAACCCCAATTAACAACACTAAATATTTGTACAAACGTAAAATTTTGACATGTATGCAAAGCCAAAACTATATTTTACAGCTTGTTTTTGGTTGATCAAAAATCATTAGATTAAAAAGTATCATAATTTTTGGAACTGCTCAAGATTGTCCTCGAGGTAGATAGTTTCGTATCAACATTTTAACATTTTTTTCTGCTAATTCAAGTGCCAGCTTTTCTTAGTTTTGTGGATTTTTAAAAGTAAAATTTACAGAGTAAAGCTTTTTGAAAATACATTAAAGCAAAGCATTTTAAGGGCGAAGTATTCATTAAATAATACGTCTCACAACTTTAATTCAACACCTGACATGCTCAAACTTTGTAATTCTGATAAAATTTATATACAAAGTTAGCGATAATTTATAATTGTACTAAAATGGATGTGTCAGAAGCTAAAAGGTCTAACTCCACTTTTCGAAAAATTTTCCGTTTTGTTATATTACTATCTAATTAGTTGTGAACTCTTTGAAAATTATTTTTTTTCTGTTTTTTTATTGTCCATTAAGAAAAGATATACATATATATATACATATACATAGTCTTTTTTTTAACTGTTAATAAATTGGGTTTTTAGATACATACATATATTATTAAAAAATGTTCAAGAAAAAAATTTGGGGACTTTTGCTTTATTTAGGTAAGGATATTAGACTTAAATTAAAATTGAGTCAAGTTAAGTTAATTGAAATTAATTATTTATTTTCTAAACTTTTACATTTAATTTAGCCATTTATTGGCTAGATTAAGTCTGGGTTTTTGAGATCTCAGTTAAATTAGGTTTAGTTAATCTGAAAACAGATTTGTGCCCCCATTTGCAAAAAATTACATTTCGCCGGAAAATTCCCATTTTCCGACTACGTTAAACTAAGTTTAAACTTAATCCACAACTCAAAAACCCGATCTAAGCCATTTCCATCTCGTTAAGCCATTTAAGACAAAAAAAGGTTATAAATGCAGCATTAGTTGTGTTGTAACGTTGAATTAAGTCATTTAACGCAAATGACTTTTACAAAAAAATCTATTTTATTGATAACACTGTGTCACAAAGTCGTCACCAAATTAATCTGACACCTAATCTTTATGTAAAATTGTGCGAATATGAAGTCAGAATTGTCAAAAGTTGAACAGTTATTTCTGTTTTTAACACAGATTATTTGACCTAAATGCAAATATGTATCTTAAAAAATATTAAGCGGATTATGTATTTCTTTTTTTTACTAAAATATAATAAAATTAAGTAATAATAACCATGGGTCGTTTGTGAAGATTAGTTTAGAAATGACAAAGTAACAGCGGACATGAAAAATTTGATGATTTTTTTTGCAATTTTGCTCTTTTAAAGTTATTTTTTAAACCTGTTCTACTTTTGACAATTCTGACTTCATATTCGGATTCAGCGGACAATTTTACATAAACAAAAGGTGTCAAATACATTTGGTCAAAAAACTATCACGTAGTGTAATTTAAGCTTTTTATTTTTCAAAGCTTTTTCTTACAGTGCAGCCACACGATCAAGATTTTCTTGATAGTCGTTTACATATACTATTTGACAAAATTAACAAAAATTAAAAGTTGTGACGTAGGCTGCATTCAATTTTTGAGCAATTTACATTGAAGATGTCATCAAGAAAACAATTTATAAAGGCAAACGAAAAATTTGGTCACTAACCTTGAAATCAGCTGTTTTCTTGAACGTAAATTGAAGCACTCTCTGGAAAGAGAATTTTTTATTATTTTTGATTTTACTTATACCATCCAAAGCGAATTTACACAAGGTAAACTCATCTCGTCAGCCGTTCATCAGCTGTATCCACGGCGAATTAAAAAAACGCTGAAACGTCAAAATATTGTTTTGTATCTATACTGAAATTTGACAACAAGAGGGAAAATTTCATAAACAAAATACATTGGGCTTTTTGTAGTTGTAGAGTTGCACTTACCTTGTGTAAATTCGCCTTGATACCATCCGTGTAAACATGAATTATACCAAGGCGAATTAACTACAGGTGGTGTAGAAACGGCATCTGATTTTGACAGTTCGGGCTTATTTGTTTTGATTTGTTAGTGTTTTGCTAATAATGGTTGACATTTCGAGCTAATGGCACCAACAATGCAATGCAAAAAACCCTATGTTGTTTTAGTTGTTTTTGGATTGTTGTAGTTCCGACACCACCTGTAGTTGAATTCGCCTTGAATTATACTTACAAAAGGTTTTTATTTTTTTCTTTTAAACACGGAGAGAATTTCATAATATTTTGATTCTACAAAGTCGTAATACATTGTATTACCGTGTAAACTGGCCTTAAACGTGATGAAATAAAAAAGTTTTAGCCAATTTTTATTCAATTATGGTCAATATCTTATTTATTTTAATTTAACATTATCAAAAACTTTAGTAATATACAATAATCACAGCACAAAACGTGGACTTTTTGTAAACATAAACAAAACTTTGACATACACCTAGACAAACAATGCAAGAGCAAAAAATCGTCATATGGCGTAGTGCTGCCACCTGTTTATTTCACCATGGTACAGATAGTCAAGGTATATTTACACAAGGTAAACTCGTTGGCCCATATGTTTGTCAGCTGTTTACCCTTAGTTGGAACCCAAACGTCAAATTTCGTGTATATGAGCCAAAATTTGTACATGTGTGCGTTAAATTGTTTTTGTTTTATATGAAGACAATTTTGACAACTCGGTTCCTTTTATAGAGCAGCATGTCTACACTCCCAAATGAGTCTACCTTGTGTAAATATACCTTGCAGATAGTCGTGTACTACACACTCTACCTCTACAACCCTTCACCCACCAACTTCGTCTGTCTGCTTTACCTTTCCACATTGTTAACATAGCGTCTTTACCTGACAATTTTTTGTCATACCAAACGTCAAACTTCATATTAAAAAAACGCTGACAAAAATTTTCGAGTTTTTTTTATATAGACTTTGACGTTTGGTATGACAAAAAATTGTCAGTTGAAGACGCTATGTAATGGTGACAAACAGGAAAAATGTACTATCATCTCCAATTTTGATAACAATTATCGTAAGTTTATCTGAACTAGCTCTCAAAAAAGAAATAGACAAAGAAAAAAACAAAATCAAGGTATATTTGAAACAAAATTATGCTATATTCATACGACGATATAAACCACTCGTTTCTAGGGATGGGCAAATTGAAAAATTATATCGATATATATCGAATCGATATTTTTTAAGAGATATTTATTATTTAAAAAATATCGATATATCGAACGTTTTTTGCTGAAACTATTAAGCGGCCTATAAACTTGCAATATTATTATATGATATTCGCCCAGAGACCTGCGCCGTCAAATTTTGTCGGCGGCGGCGGCTTGTAAAAATATTGCCGGCGGCGGCTCAAAGCCGGCTCAAGCCGACTTAGGTCAATTTAAAAATTATTTTTTTACCAACTTTTCATATTTTAGTTTGAATAATAAAATTAATTTGCATAAATGTATACTTATTTTAATTCTTGCGACTAAAATCTATTCCTAAATGAGATTTTAAATTTTTACCGCAAAACCTTTAAAAATATACAAGGACTATCTATGGGGGGTGTGCTGGAAATCGCAAACGCAAAACGCAAGAATTTGGAGGCTGTTTTTAATACACTTTTAATCTAATTTTTATAACTTTTGTTATAAAATTCTGTTTAATAGAGAAATGTTTGTATAATATTTGTCATAAAATTCTTTTATTACAAAAATCTTACTAAAAAACGACTTTTAAAATTCTTGCGTTTTGCGTTTGCGATTTCCAGCACACCCCTGTATATCTTACTCATGAACATTTTTATTTATAAAAAAAAAAACTGTTTTTATAAAAAATAAAAAGAATGGAAAAAATTTTTTTCTAGTTTTGGATATGCATTTCTTGTAGGGAATATTCGATTAAATGACTGTGACCGGCGGCTGATTTTAAGCCGACTTTAGTCGATAAATTTTCGGCGGCGGCGGCTGTTAAAAATAATCGGCGGCGCGGCTCAGCCGGCTTCAGCCGTCAAGGCGCAGGTCTCTGTATTCGCCACATTATTTCATTTTGTCCTATATTATGCAATAAGACGAACAATGGTTTTATTCATTCAATAAAAAGGTAAGCATAACCTATAGGACTAACATAAACAGCATTGTACAATGTTGCCAACACATTTCACTTTCTTTTAGTTGTGCAATAAAAATCAAAAGTCTTTTGATTGTTGCCAATATATTGTGCCACATTCGAATATCACATACACATTGGCGATATAATTGTGCAACACGTAAAATTTAACAATTTTATTGCAAGTGTATGAGCCGCTTTACCAAATTAAAAAATTTAGTATACCTTTGTACATACTACGATTGTCAATTATTCGCCTTTCAGCTTTGTTCGAATAATTCAAATAATTGTTTTGGTTCGTTCGATAAAACGATTAAATCTGAAAAATTATTCGATTAATCGATGAGAATAACGAATAAAAAATTATTTAAAAAAAAATTACATATTATAAATAAAATATATCCATCCATTTATTTACAACTTTGGAAAATCTTCCATTTTCTTCTTAATTTTTCTCAAATCCACTATGACTTCTTCTTCTTTTTATATGCTTACAACTTTTTATCCTAACTCCATATCGTTGTATTACTTAAAGGAATCGTAAAATCCTTAATTATTAAATAATCCGATACAACTTTGGATTTTCGACAGGCGTTTGCAGACCTTCCATCTTCAGCCAAACTTCTGCGTACAACTCTTTCTATAGAACAACCGCTGTCTCTCTTTATTTATTTTTCCATTGGAACAAGTTCAGCACTTTGTGATGACACTTATACTATGTTCACACTTGACTTAGCTCTAATCACATCAAAATCGAGATGATTAACCATATATTGAAGTGATTTGTTAATCACTTTAAATTGACATAATTACAAATAAATCACTTCATTAATCAGATCCAATCCTCTGAACATACCTTAAACTGAGTATAATATAGAATTGGTCACAATGAACGTACCCATCACGTGTACAACCGACCACGATTTCTTCTTAATATTTTTATTTTTCCATATACATATGTTTGCAATAATTCTATTTTGTTTTTTTCAAATTTTTTTGTAAAAATTCGTTATATAGAGTACAAAAATTTCCTGTTTGTTCGTAATATAAGGTACTCAATGGAAAAATATGACCGTACGTTAAATCGCGAATTCGTTAAACTGAGTATACGTTAAACCGGGATACCACTGTGTATTGATTTAAAATGTTAAATAACAACATCAACAATTATTGGGTTTTTTTAAGGTCGGGCCACATTGAATATTTTGTACTTTATCCGTCGCTTTTTTAAACTTAAAACTTACGGCCTTATTCATAAAAAATAAAACATGTTTGAATAGGATTTTCTTTGAAAATATGTTTAATAAACCCTTTATAAGCGTGATTTATTTTTTATAAATAAGGCGGTAAGTTGATAAAATGGTTTCCTTTACAACTTTGACCCATATCGTACGTTGATTTATTGAAACCTATCAGTCAGTTTTTTTGATTGTTGTTTTAATTGCAATACATTGGCAACTTTGCCAAAATTGCAAAGCGGAAGAAGACATTTTATTGCTAAAAAGCAATAGCTATAAAAAACATATAGCCTAACTGCTCTAACCCATAAAAACTGCAAGAAATATGGTTGAGCAATTTTACCATCTCTAGGCAACCATAATTTTTTATGTCATTCGAGTTAGATCTGGAAAAGAAACATCATTGCACAGCGGACAAAAAGGATTTGGGAGTGATTTTTTTACCATCCATCACTCGAACTTTAAGAACGGAGTAGTTGAAAGAGTCCCCAAATAAAAATTACCTTCTAAAAACACCAAGAATAACAGAAAAAAAGCTATTAAAGAAGCTAACAAAAAATCGGTGTAGAACTTGTTTGAAAGAAAAAAAATTTTAAGTGTAGAGGAAAAAAGTTTGCAAGACCATTTTTGTCAGCTTTTTTTAACAAAGTAAATTAACAACCAGAAAGAAAAAATGGAAGACTCCAAGCTCCAAGAGCAGCAAGAACAACCCCAAGACTCCCCACAAAGAGGTGATACTGCTCTACAAAAGCAGCCACCGCCAGCTAAAGAAGTTATTGGTATGTTAAAAAAAAGTAAATGAAAATTATACGCAACTAATTTAATTAACGTGTTTGAAGAAACACCACATGGAATATATTGTGTGCGTCAAAAAAGTGTGCCTAAAATATTTTTATTGGCCGCCATTTTGAAAAAGTATGGCTATCACCGGCTCTACATACAATTTTTTGTGCATGATTTAACACGGCAAAAATGCTGGCAAGGCTACGAAACAAAAATAATTAAATAACTTGCCGGTCTCTACCTCAAAAGTTCCAACAATACTTTCAAATGCAAGAGTTTTTCCCTCGCATAAGTTTATTTTTATAAAAAGTAGCCCCCCATTGCCGTTTTGTCAACCATTTGCCTTCCTAATTGTTGGTTGTGTGTACGCGAGTTGTGTGATTCATAAAAATTAAATCAACCCACTTTTTACGTTCACATTTTAGTTTTTCTATTGCATTTGTATTTTTCTTTCAGATTTTCTGTTCACTTTTTCATACATATGTATGTATTTAGCTTGAGCAGTATTTGTTTTTTTTTTTTTTTTTTTTTTTTTTTTTTGGTTTAGAGATGGCTAAATTGAAAAATTTATCGTATCAATTAGGGTTGCCATTCGAAATTTTAAAAAATCGCACTAAAGGTCGTTTTATAAAAATAAAGTCGCAGAAAAAAGTCGCAAGATAAGCAAAAAATATGTCTCATTTCTAAGATATTAGATATAAATCTATGAAATGTAGAAGAACTTACCATATATCACCACGTAAATTCAAAGATATATGTATACCGATTTCGCTCGCAGTTGCAAAAACACCTGTTTGCAATGTACACAAAAAACGTTTCGAAAAAATCATTTCTAATCTGTCATTGCCAATGTTATAAAAATACTTTATTCCTGCCAAATCGAAAACACTGCTATTGTTTAGTTACCTTTACAATGAAGAAAAAGTTGGTGGAAAAATTATTCCCTTTATATGTATGTAAAAGGGTTAGTTCACTAAAAGCTGTTTACAAACACTGCAAAAGACCGCTTTGACTCCATGTCTTGTATAAGCCATTTATATGTACATACTTCAACTCCCAGTCTTTCGGATGGTATCACCTAATATTACGTTTCTTGGAAGGACCTGCATTCATTGACACGGCGGCCAAAACTAATTTTGTAAAATGAGCACTGCTTTGGTAAAACAATTTTTTGAAACTGAGAAAAATTTCTTAAATACATTGTAATACATTGATCTTCAGCCCTGACCAGAACTACCAAAAACTGCGTTATTGTTAATTTATTTGTTATACCAAATTAATAACAGCCAGGCCCATAGAAAATTACATTTAAAACAAAAACAATTTCTAAAATTTAAATGTTAGATCCCAACAGTGCTGTATACATAAAAAGTAATAAAATTGTGCCAAAGGAACAATAATCTGTGAATTGTTTTTAAATTTTGACGACGTTGTTTTTACGATTTTTTTTTTTAAGTAAGAAAATTAATAATTAACTGCAAAAATAAAAAAACCGCAAAAGTCGCTGATAAAAAAAATCACAAAAAGTTGCAGGCCGCTAAAAAAGGGCCAAATTGAGACTTAAGTCGGGTGAACGGTTTTTTAAAGAATATTATCAGTTTCATTTTTATTTAATATAATATTAATATTATTTACATTTGACTTAAAGTAGTAAAGAGTTTAATGGTGTTTTCTTTTCTACAAAAAATGTGACATTTTATTTTAAAAAAATGCAATTTGGTGTCTGTTTCCTAAAAATTTTGCTCCCGAAAAGGATGAGTTTTTTAGAATAAAACAAGCCACCCTTTCATATACGAGCTCGAAATTTGCTAGTGCATGAAAACGTTGGGTGGAGTAGTGCCAGGGTAGTTTGAATATAATTTTTAGTAGCTTATTTTGTGCTACCTGTAGTTTGCTTAAGTGGCATTTTGAGGACTTGGACCATACTGCACAACCGTAAAACATTGTGGGATGAAATATTCACCCTTATTCCATTAAGCGTCATCAATACGAAACGATAACGTTTTGTGTCAATTCTTGCAAATCGGTATGCCCATTGTCAATATCAAGTTTTATCGATAAGCGTCGATGTATTTTTGGTATGAAACGTTAACGGCGGCATCGATTTAAATTGACTCTGATTTTGTCGTCAGTCTTATTAGTGTCGAAACAGTTTTATTCCTTTTTAATTTTGTTTTTAACAATAATCTTGATTAAAAAAAAAATGGAAAAAGAAAAAAAAATTACAAATATGTACTGGCCAATTCGAAATGTTAGTCCAGGAGATGGAAAAAAATGAAGCACTTGCCAAGGGTTTTCAAAAAGGCAGTGTTCCATTTGATTTTAAAGAGCAGTGGGAAAGAATTGCAATAACACTAAATGCCCTTGGTCCACCGAAAAGAGCAGGTGACGGTTGGCAAAAGGTAAGATGAATAGTGCTCAAAGGATTGTTGAATGACAAAATTTTTCTTAAAGGTTTGGCGGGATTTAAAATTTAAGTTTAAAAAAAATTAGTGACAAACAAGGCAGAGTGCACGTTTACTGGAGGCGGAATTTATAAACAACAAGTACTTAGCCCCCTGGAAGAATCTGTGGCAAATCTGCTTCAATTTCAGAAGCAACTAAACCCTGAAGGAACTATTCAGGGAGTGCAACTTATTGAGTGTGTAAATTTAGATATAGAAGCTCTTGAAAGTACTGATTTGGTTCATGGAAATGAAAATGAAATTGAAATATTAGAACCTTCAACCTCTTCTCAGAGTGTCAAAAAACAAACCCCTTTAAAAGGAAACGAAAAATCTATGTTGAAGAAACCCGGCCCATGTAATGACCATTACGAATTGCTCCAAAAGCACAGTGATGAACAGGCGCAGATATTAAAAGAAATTAATAATTCAATATCGTCAATGAAACGAAGCTTGAAAGACTTAAGTAGCCACCAAAAAGATTTATTAAATATAGAAAAGAAAAAACATCAATTAATGTCGGAAGAAAATGAAAGACAAAAAGAGCAGCATGATGCTGAGATGAAAATTAAAGGAATTAAATTATTAATTAAGGAAATAGAGTTGCATGTGTTGGACATAGGCTAGAAAATTTCCATGTTGCTCCTTAAACCATTATAATATATACAATAATCTACGCAATGTGCCTTTATATCAAAAGCTTTAATGAATTTTTTCTGTTTTGTTGTTTATGTTTTTTAGTATATATGTAATTTAACTTTTTATGTTTGAATGAAAATTAATTAAAAGACGGAATTGAAATTAAAGAAAGCTTCGTTTTATTTCATCTCTAATATGAGCTGCTTTAGGACCTTGTATAATTTCGGCCTCGTCATACACTTCGGTATAATTTTGTATACTATGTACTACTTCATCTGGATTATCTAAACCATACTGAATACATATATTGTTAAGTGCAGCGCAAACATTAACAAGTTTTATTGCTTTTGCCGGGGTATAGTGCAACTGACGAGCGCCAAGAAGGCATCGAAAACGGTTTTTAAGGACTCCAATAGTTCTTTCCACTATATTTCGTGCTTTCGCATGCTTCATGTTATAAATTGCTTCCGCACTACCTGTAGCTGTGGACCGATATGGAGTCATTAAAAAGGGCTCAAGTGGATAGCCTGCATCACCTAAATAGTGAATTTCAATAATTGATTGTTATTTTATATAGAAGTTGAACTCTTACCTAATAACCACGAATTACGATCACCAGCATTGTATTGTTCTTTTAAAATACGTTTGGCATGACTGACATTCCATATTAGAGAGTCATGAGAAGAACCTGCATATCGGGCATCCAAAAACCGTATTTGCATTTTGTGGTCACAAATCTAAGTTTATAAAATATGTATATAATATAAATATAAAGAAGCAAAATATTTTTAAAAACTTACAATCATTGCATTTAAGCTGAAATACCCCTTACGATTTAAGTAGAAATGCTGGTTTTCTCTATTTGGAGTCAATATTTTTATGTGGGTGCCATCCACACACCCAACGACACCATGAAAATCAGGTTTTTGAAAAAAATGCAGTTTTGATTCAGTTTTTTCTTCGTCTGTCATAACAAATTTTATCCATTGTGGACAAATTTTCCTTTCCAAAACATTCAGAATCTCCGAAATTATCTTAGACACTACTGGCTGCGATAATCCTAAGTTAAAATCATTAGCGACACTAAGCTGGTAGGATCCTTGCGCTAAAAACCTTAACGTTGCCGCCAATTTTATGGTATTTGAAATGTGTGTCGACCCGACTCCCACTTTTAAATGTGGTGTAATAGACTCCATCCAGCACATACTTAAATGCATCTTTATTTAAGCGAAAACAACTTTCGAACCTTTCAAACAAATAAGAATTACCTTCTGGCAAATAGAAAGAACACTTAATTTATTACTTACTTATCGTCAGGTAATTGAAATATGTTTGATTTCTGCCTTATAAATCTTCTTTGTAACACCAAGTTTTTCTTATTTTCCTCATCATTTGGATCGGAATTACAAACAGGAACAAAAAACATTTTATTTGTTTAAAAATATCAAGAAAAATGTTTAATAAAAACTGTAAACAAAACAAACCAACTGTCTAAATTATTAGAGATGTGGTTTAAAAAGCGATAAACAATCGACATCGTTACATTGCTGTTATGGCATACAAGTTTTGT
The DNA here is from genome assembly GCA_963931875.1 of Pollenia griseotomentosa. Taxonomy (NCBI): domain Eukaryota; kingdom Metazoa; phylum Arthropoda; class Insecta; order Diptera; family Polleniidae; genus Pollenia; species Pollenia griseotomentosa. The sequence continues at coordinate 20,081,165 of OZ007562.1, forward strand.
ATCGAATTGATGGCGATGTCGATAAAAATTGATTTTGATATTCTGCTTATAAGCGGATACAATATTCTCGTAAATTTGTTGATTTTGTTTACCATATAGGGAATGTGATGGTTAAAGTTCAGTTTGGTATCGAGTACAACTCCTAGGTACTTAACGTTGTCTTCCCATTGAATGTCGTGGCTTAAGAATTGAAGAGGGCTTTGAGTAATGAAGCACTCTACGTTTTCTCGTAAAATAAATGGCATGGGTTTTCTCAGGATTAACTTAAATATTCCATTTATTGAAATACTTCTGTAATTCAGATAGAGCTGATTGTAGGCTAGATACATTTGTTGCAAAGGCATCTGAACAGAGTATTAAGGTGTCATCTGCAAATATTGATGCAACACAGTCTGGAAACGTTGGGATGTCAGCAGTAAAGATGTTGTATAAGATGGTCAAGAGACAAGACCCTTGGGGGCACCCCGCAGTTATATTTATTTCTTGTGAATAAGTATTACCTAGGTAAACATTGAACGAACTGTTAGAAAGGAAGCTTTGGATGATTTTTATAACCTCTATGGGGAAGTTGAAACTGTTCATTTTAAAAATAAGCCCGTTATGCCAAACCGAGTCAAATGCTGATTTTATATCTTAGAGGACCATTCCCGTAGATAAGCCATTCTGTACCCATGTTCTGTAACTTTAGTGAGAACTTCTTGCATCGAAAAGATGTGAAACAAAATATTCCATCGCTTCTCGAAAAGTGAGAAAAAAGTGTGTCTGTAACTTATGTCGAAAACTATCAAAAGAGATTACTTCGTTACGTTATAAAAGTCATAACATTGCACTCGAAGCCAATGTGACATTGCAGACGTTGAGGACGCCAGTCACACATATAGTTAACGGCGACCAAAATTTACTAAAATTGAAAAATTTTCAACGACGGCGGCGAAAATACAACCGTCGGCCATGCCAAATAATGTAAAGTGCGACTTTAATGTTTGTTGTTTGTAAACGAGCTTTGAAAAAATTCGTATATTTTATAAAAATGGTAAAAGAAAATAATTAAACAATAAAAAAAGGGCCAAGAACATAATTTTATTATTATTATTCTTTGCAATTTGCATTTTTAGTTGTTTTTTAGTGTTAAAATTTTTTTCTCGCCCCATTTTTATTCGTGAGTATTTTTGACAGTCCAAAGCGGGAACTTTTCTCACCAAAATGTTACAGACACACTTTTTCTGTAAATTGGCGAGTAATTTCCTTGCGTGACAGCTTGTACTCGCCAAAAAAAGTTACAGACACAGTTTAGTGAGAAAAACAGCTGTTTGTTTCAATATACGGCATTTTTGTTCTATTTCACTCATTTCAATTGAAAAGTTTCTCGACACGAGAGTTACAGAACATGGGCACTGGAAATTATTTACTAGTTTTCTGATTTTTAACAACGGTTGAGAGGTGTTGTGTTCCTTTCTAAACCCATATTGTTGGGATGGAAGAATTATGTAATTATCAATAAATTCAATTAATTGTTTTAAATTATTTTTTCTAGCACTTTGCTTATAGAAGACAGCAAGCTAATTGGTCTATACGAATTTAGCAAATTTGGCGGTTTGTTTGGCTTAAGAATAGGAATTGTTTTAGACATTTTCCATGATTGGGGAAAATAGCACAACTTAAGGCATGCATTTAACATTGTTGTAAGGTAATTGATACCTTTACTTGGTAGATTTTTCAGGCACTTATTGTTGATACTATCTAACCCGGATGATTTTTTATTTTTAAGACTTTTTAATAAATCAATAGTTTTTCCCCGTGTTAACAGGTATCTACTTTGTGAGCTTGGATTAATGGATCGAATTTGGTTTGCGACGTCGTCCACCTCAGTAATCGTTGAGTCATCACTAAGATCTGTTGAAACAGTATGATTTAATTTGAAAGTTTGAGCCAACATTTCACTTTTCTCCTGTTGTGTGAAGCAAACAACGTTTTTGTGTTTTAGGATTGGAATGCATTTGGATTTTCTTTTGAGTATCTTTGACGTTTTCCAAAAAGCAGAGGAAGATTTATCTAAAGTAGACAGCATGTTGTTCCATGAAATATTTCTGAATTGGTTAATTTCAGCTGCAATGTTTTTGTTTAAACGTTACATTTGTTGGTGGTCATGTTAGTATCGATATTTCGATATAGTGAACGTATTTAGCAAGGCAAATTTATTGAATTTGGTATTTATCTGAAATTATTGTTACCATGGTCTAATTTTTTTGTTACATTGGGCCATGATTGTTACCATATTCAAGAACTTATAACTTCCTGTTATTCCCTCTTCAATCTATATCATAAAAAACATTTATTTATCCATAAAAAATAGTTTTAAGTAGTTTTTTCGGTTAAAAAATACTGAAACAATCAATTCCACTTAGAAAACCAAAAGTGGTTTCATTCCGAAAAAATTTTTCGTTTTTCGTTTTCTGGAGAAGCAAAATACGGAATTAAAACCACTTTCGATCGGAATGGAATTCTATGACAGGCCTGATAGACATGTTTTTGTCATCTGACATGTCAAATTTTCAAGTCACATGTAATTGTGCATGTCTGTCAAAATCGCTGTTTTACATAAGTTTTACATAATATTCGGTTACAAACGTACATGTAATTTGCTTCTGACATTGTCTCTGTTTTTTTCGCATTGTTATTGCAGAAACCAAAGTAGTGCTCGGTTTCAAAATAGCTTGCTGCCGCCATGAAAAGTTTTATTTGCGCCGTAAAATAGTTCAGCCATCTTAACATTTTTTTCTTTTAATTCAAAGATACCAATTTAGGATTTTATATTCAGGGTTGTCATAGAAACCAATATTGGTTTTGCTAATTGTCGGTTTTGAAAACCAATATTGGTTTCATTTGGTGTCACGAAACCAAGTGGGTTTTGTTTATTTCGAATGTAAATAAAACCAATATCGAAACAGCTGTTGTTTACATTTTTCTTATTTTTTCTTTTACTTTTTTTTGCAGAAAATTAACAAAATATTATCGGCCATGTTCTAACAATCGCCCGATTTGAAATCGCAAAACGCAAGATTTATTTTATGGCGTTCTAAAACTCGTGGGTTTTGCTGACGAACTGCCATAGTTGCTTAAAAATATTCGAGTTTCCTAAAGCTAACTTTTGCGATTTTAAGTCGCCAATCTTCTTGCGGTTACGATTTACAGAACACCTATTATGCGATTTCAAGTCAGAATCATAAATGCTAAGCGTTTTGCGATTGCCAGAACATACCCGTATATTTTTTTCATTAAAATATCAGTAAGTGTTTTTGTGAAAATAATTGATATCAAATAATTAAAAGGTGATAAGTGCTTATAAAGAAAATAAAATGACATCAGCAGTTGTAGCATTTTTGTTATTGGAAGATGATCTTGCATTGCATTTGCTGTTTTAATTTGTGTAATTTTATTGTTTTGGAAAAATATGTAATTATAAAGCGAATTTATTAAAAATATAAACAAATTTGTTGTTTAACGTTATAAATAAGTAAAGTGACCACTGCTGTTGTTGCATATTTGTTGTTAGCAGAAAAAGTGAGAAGAAGACTTTTGCAAATTTGCAGCAGCCCGCTGCCGGAGACTACCGGAAACATGTAAAAAATACTATTTTACCAATTTATCAATTTTATTTACTTCTATCTGTGGCAAAAATCTAACTGTTAAATAAAAATTAAGTTTTTAGCAACTATATTTATTTCCAATAAAAAAAAAACAAGAGCTGTAAGCGGCTTGGTTTATTTCCAATAAAAAAACCGATAACATTGGTTTCTGTGACACCTAAAACCGACACTAGTTTTAGTTCGAACATAAAACCAATAACATTTGTTTCTATGACACCAACGCATTTTAATAAAACGGTTTATATATATATATATATATTCACATAAATTCTATTCAATGGTAAGATGATCAAACATATCTCGGTATTGTAAAAAATTAACTTCAGCCGGCTAATGATTCCGTCAATAGTGGACGCCGCTGCCGGTTTCTTCCCGGCATAGCTTTCTGATGTCAGATGGTTTGTCAGAAGAAAATAGAGCACGCTCTAATTGAAATTTTGTCAGATGACTTTGCGTCTGACTTTTACAGAAGCAAAGTTAAAAAGGTAACACACGACATGTATGTACATATTTTGCAGTGGGAAATTTGACATGTCAGATGACAAAAACATGTCGTGCATGGGCGCCTTAAGGGACTAGGACTAGTCCAAAAGTAACCCAAACGTATGGAAAAAACATGGTCTATTTAACATTACGATGTCCTAGGGCACCTTATAACCCAGTTTTGGATTACAAAGGAGTAGTCTTAAAACTACTCCAATGTATACACAAGAGAATTAGTTTTAACTTCGTTTAAAAACGAAAACATGTTAAAAAACGAAGACGTCGTCTCACTACAAACACTTTTTAACAATGACATGGTCCATGCTTGCATTACATCGGACCAGTCCATGGATTAGTCCATTTAATCAAAATGGATCAGGTTTTCCAACATTATTTGCAGTGATAATAGTGTAAGTTAGCCTTAAAATGCAACTAAAGTTATCATCTCATTAGCCCAATTCATGCAAAATGGTATAGTATTTACTATAATGCCAAAAGTATACTATAGTATTTACTATACTATTTTGCAAATGCTACGATGCAAGGACCTTTGCACAAGATTGTGAATTGGTCTATTATGTTGGTATTTAGTTAAAATTTGGTCCAAACTTATTTGATTGCAACCTAAATCATCTAACCAAATATTATTGGAATCGGTCCATATTTGACCATAGCACCCATACAAATACTACTCCCGAAAATAACTTTTATTGCCATAACTTCCTAATAAATGTTGGTATTAAAAATTGGCAATAATGACTTACGATAGGAACTTTGCTATGACAAAATGTTGTCTTACTTGTTATTTTTAAGTTTTTAAACGGAACACATGTGTGGTGTGAATCGAGCTTAACTCGAAACAAAAACAAATATCTACTAAAACTATTATTGCTATGTCAAATATGATGATATTTGGGAAAAATTTTTTTGTATATGGACATTTCCTCCAAAAGGTCCACCGTGACCAAAAATTTAAAAGTTATTAAAAGATGATTATTTTACGATATTGTTATAGAGAAATATTTAGATTTTACTAATTTTATAAATTTACCCATACATTTGTTCACTTAGATAAACAATTAGACTGCAAAGTTGTGCAAACGAGTTAACATCACTGCTTAGCAACGTGATTCTATTAAAATGAAAGAGATTTTGTGTAGATTAATAATACAGAAAATGTTTTTAATATTTTAAAGCTTGTAGCAGGGCTGCCAGAAATTTTCAGCAAAAAATCTTAATTTCACCAAAAAAAAATCTTATTTTTGGAAAAAAGAAGTTTTTTTTATTAAAATTATCTTTAAAACATATCAATATGTATTTCCACTTTTGACAACTTCTTTTGAAGATTTCCCGCCAAATCGGGAAACCGAATAATATTCAATTTAGAGGGATTTTTCTTAAAACTGCCTCTAAAATCTAAACATTTTTAAAAGTTAATTTATATTAATCTAGATATAAGCTGCCTTTTTAAAGGTATTTCGATGCACTTAAAATTACCTTTTCGGATTAAACATGTTTCCATTAAATCACCCCTATCGTGAATAATTTTTCCCTCGTAATTTTTCCCCTTTTCACATATTTGCGATCATGAACAGCTCCCATGAAAAAAATGTAATTCAAAGGAGAATAATAACGTGAAAAAATGTTCACGGGAATAAATTCCCCTTATCGTGAAAAATTTTTTCCCTCTTAATTTGTTCACATTTCCCTTAGATTTTCTCACTTTATTTTTGCTAGGGAATATAACGTGTATGTTAGTAGTTCCTCCTTTAAATCGAATATTAAGGGCTAGATCCGTTAATAAGGCACAAACCGATATATTTGTCAACAAAATGCAAAACAACAGGTTGATTGCCGCCGGATTTGTGAAAGACGTTGTGGCAGAATTTTGGAAAATATTTTACTACATAAAATTTAAAAAGTGCAAAAAACTAACGTTGTTATCAACCTATCCCTCCAATACTAATTGTTTAGATTTATTATTTTAACTTTCCTTTAAAATATATACGTGTATATTTTTAAACAAAAATTTCAATGATTTTTAATTTTTTCTAATTTTCTTCCTTTTTACATTCACTGGAAACTGATAGCATGAAAAATGTTTCACATGAAATTCACGATTGCTTTTTTCCCTTCGAGGGGAATGAAAATTTCATGGGAACAAAAATTCCACTTGTTATTCACGATAGGGGTGAATGTCTTTGCTATTATTTAATTTTTGCGAACCTTAGTCTGACTTGCAATATTTTCCCTTGAACGCCTAACAGAGGTTGCTTTTTAAAGGCCCTACCATAATATGCATAGCGTTGCCTAACCTACCGTCAACAATTCTCTCAAATGTATTAAAAAACAAAAATAAAACCAACAAACATTTGATTCCGTACGGAACGTGCGAACAGTTTCGCACCTTGTTTAAGCAAATAACAGTTTCATAAAATTTAACAAAAAGTTTCCTTAAGTTCAATATGGCTAGTGTCATACGATTAACATGTATTCGCATATTTGCTTAAGCCAACTTAAGCACATTATGGTTGGGCCTTAAGCTCAAATTAGACGTGACATAACAATAATGCCACAGCCGTAACGGCGAATTCAGAAAACAAAATTGAATTGGTTTGTATGGTGTGTTGTATGTCATTTTGGTAATACATTGGTTATGGTAATACAGTTTTTGTATGGTTATGTCACGTCTAACTGGACCTTTAAGTATTTTTTTTTTGTCCAGTAAACTGCAAGGTTGCGTTATTAATGGCGTTTTCTTTTCTGAAAAAAAGTGTTGCATAAGTGTTACATGTGACTTGGCAACATTTTTAAATGCTCCCCTAATTTTCACGAAGTGTTTCATATTTTACGTTTACAAAAGAACACAAATTTCGGCATTAAACAATAAAGTACAATTAGCGCAAGGTAAATTCAATTACAGGTGGTGACAAGACTAAAACAATCCAAAGCCAACAGAAACAACAGATGTTTTTTGTATTGCATTGTTAGTGTTTACGGCTCGAAACTTGTCACCACCTTGTACTGAATTCGCCTTGATCTAGTGCTGCACTCATGACCCTTTAATTAAAATGAGTGTTGAACATGTAGCATTTATTTTAATTTTAAAGGGAACATCATCAGAAAAGAACGCTTTACACTTTTAAAATAACACATGTTTTTCAGAAAAGAACATAAAAAAAATGTCAAAGGCAGAATAAATGCAGAATTTTACTCAGAAAAGAAAACACCATAAGTTTAAAAATTTTCAAATGGGAACAAAGAAGGTTTTTTTTTAATTGAACCTAACCTTCGTCTAGACAAAACTAAAAATCTGGTTTTTTGCGGAAAAAATCTTAAAATCTTTTTTCGGTTAAAAAATCTTAAAAAATAAGGTAAACTCTTACTTCTGGCAGCGCTGGCTTGTAGAGTCATTCGTGAAATATTAAGCGAGTAATAAAAAAAAGATGTTAATTATGCAAATGATTAATGTCACTTTTTGTTTAAAACTAAAGCTGTTAGAAAAAAACTAATGATGCCATCGTAATCAGCACTCTCGATTTAACTAAAAGCAATGGATAGAAGTCAGGAAATATTGTGTGTTGACCAGTGGATAATTTATTTTATGTTGTAAAATTTCTTCTTTTATTAAAATAATTAAATGAAAATTCAATTTGACGAACTTAAAGCCTGATTTAAAATAAAATCAAATTTAATTTAAAAATCCATAAACAGTTCGTTCGATTAACCACACAGAAGAAACTAATAAAAAACAATATTAAATTTTTTTAAAATGTGCAACAATATTTATACATACCATTAAAATTAATATTTTTATATTCTTTTTAACAGCTACTAAAGTAACCGGTACCGTTAAATGGTTTAATGTCAAGAGCGGTTATGGTTTTATTAACCGCGACGACACTAAAGAAGATGTTTTCGTCCATCAGAGTGCTATTGTCAAAAATAATCCCAAAAAGGCAGTACGATCTGTTGGTGACGGTGAAGTGGTAGAATTCGATGTTGTCATTGGCGAAAAAGGTAATGAGGCTGCTAATGTTACTGGTCCTTCAGGAGAGCCAGTGCGTGGTAGTCAATTTGCTGCCGACAGGCGTCGGAATCTTCCATGGATGAGAAGAAATCGCCGCAAGCAAGGTGGTGGCGGTAATCAACAACAACAGCTTCATGAGGGTCAGGGACAAGCTCAGCAAGGTGATGACCAAGGTCACGATGGTGATCAACAAAATCAACCGCAAAGACAACAACGCAATTTTAGGCGTGGTGGTGGCGGTGGTGGCCGAGGTGGTCGCGGCCGACGCTTTAGAAACTACTTCCCCCGCAACCAGGGCAGACGTCCAGTCGGCGGTGTTGATGGAGGTATGGGCGGCGATGGGGGCCACGATCAGAACGCTGACTCTAATCAAAGGGGCGGCGATGGTCAAGGTGGTCAACCAATGCGCCGCGGTGGTCCACCAAGACGTTTCTTCCGTCGCAATTACAATAATCGCGGTGGTGGCGTTCCACGTGGACCACGTAATGACGGTAAGTTTTGTTTTTAGTTTTTTATATATTTTCTGATTTCAAATAAGCATTAATAAATGCCGGAAAAGCCAAGGAAATTCTTTCGTTTTTATATAAAATTTACTTGCGCTTATTAAATTAGATAACTCTGAAATTCTGAAACAGCATTTATTTTAGTTAAAATTTTTATTTCTTTAGTCTGCTTTCACACGTTTCATCTTTTGATGCTCAACTCTTATGTTTTTAGGTGAGGGAAGAAAGAAGAAAGGGGGTTGGTACGGAGATGCCTGTACTCGGTCAGTACGCTTTGTGTTTTTATTCGTTGGCATATGCACAAGGATGGCTGCATGTAATTTTTTTTCTTTTCTTTTTCTCTTTGATTCGCTGTTAATAAAATTGTTGTTGTTTTGAACCGAAAAAAGTTGAAACCGATTGCTACGTGTGAATATATTGGCATCTTCAAAAGGGAATTGAAAAGAAGTTGAGCATCAAAAGATGAAACGTGTAAATTTAGACTTTTTAAAATATAACACAAGTACATATACGAATTCAAGCTCATAATTGTGCTTTGTGGTTCGTTTCTAAGAAAGTTATTTTTTTTTTTTAAGAAAAGAAATAAATAGGCAATTATTTTAGTTTCAAATATCAAGTTTTAAATACATGCATTATTTTAATACTATAAAGGTGTAGGCACTATAAAGGTATTCACATCAAAAGTTGCACTTTTTCGCTGCTTACCGAAAAATATTGCAGTACATAGTAAAATTTTACGGGTTACGGAAAAAATTGCAGTTAACAATAAAATTTTACATGTTGCGGAAAAAAATTACAGCAACCAGTAAAATTTGACTGCTTACTGAAAAAATTGCGGATTTATTCAGTAAATTTTTCCTGATTAATAAAACAAATGCAAAAAAAAAAATATCTGTGGCATTTTGACAAAACATCTCAAGTCAAATTTAAAAACTTGAAAAAATGTTGTTAATCATACGAATTTTCATTCGAAAAGCATTTTTCTACGTTTTCAAAATTTTGTGTTATAGACGAAATTTTTCTCTAATTTGGGTTTATTTATTTAATAAAGTATTCTACAAAATCAATTTATAAAATACAAAAGTGTAAAAGTGTGGGCTACAAGGCCATGACACTACTTATAGGTTTATTTTATTATAGAAACTGGGAATTATCTCCTTTTGTAGGTTACTTTATATTATATTCAACATTTTTTATTTGTTTTCGAATTTATTCTATGAGTTACATTTCAGTTATGTATTTTTATAAAGCTTTTTTGTAATAGTTCTATTCCTTAAATTTTTAGGAATGACTTTTATACACTACCAGACTATTATATTGTATTTGCTTGTTACATTTTACCTTAGCTATCCATTGGATAGCAATGAAGTATATTGTATGTACAGAAAAATTTCCAAATATTAGACACCAGCAGAATGTAATGCATTTTCTGGCCCGCTACGGCCTTCGTCAGCATTCTTTGTGTCACTCTGGATAGTGATACTTTATAAATTGAATGTATTTAACTCAACTATTTTTAACAAATAGAAACTGAGAATTATCTTCTTTTGTAGGTTACTTTATATTATATTCAACATTTTTTATTTTTTTCGAATTTATTCTATGAGTTACATTTCAGTTTTTTTTTATAAAGCTTTTTTGTAATAGTTCTATTCCTTAAATTTTTAGGAATGACTTTTATACACTACCATCGATTTACTCTAGGCCCCACATAAACCCTACTTCCGCAAAACTGTTTAGTACGCCTAAAACCGTAATAAATAACGCTATCATAATAGAAAATGGTACGTCACAATTTTATCGGACTAGAAATGACACTGTGAAATTTCGTGAAGATCGGTCCATAATTTATCCTAGGCCCCATATAAACCCTACTCCCGGAAAACAGTTTAGTACGCTTAAAACCGTAATAAATAACGCTATCATAACAAATTTTGACACGTCACAGCTTAATAGGACTAGAAATGACGCTATAAAATTGAATGAAGATCGGTCCATAATTTATCCTAGGCCCTATATAAACCCTGCTACCGGAAAACAGTTTATTACGCCTTAAACCATAATAAATAATGTTATCAGAATAATATTTAATACTTCACAGTTTTATATGACCAGACTAATAAATTTCGTGATAATCGGTCAATAATTTACTATAGGCCCCATATAAAGCCCACTCTGGTAATTAAATACGCCTAAAACCGTAGCAGATATAGATATTGCGGTAAAAGTTCTTCCAACTTAGCTTCATATGGCTGTAAAACATGTCATGCAATTTTGTGATATACGGTTCATAATTTATCTTAGATCCCATATTTAGCAGCCTTCTGAAATTCAACTTAAATGCTTAAACTAATTTCACCGCTGTATTGAAATTTATGTTTTTTAATAAAAAAAAAAAATTACCGCAGAATTTTGGGATGATTGGTTCATAACTTACCATGGCTCCAATATTATTTATTACCTCTCCTGAAAATGATTTAAGTTCGGCTTAAACTGTTACGATACCTGTCGGTGGTGGGTATCAAAGATTCGGCACAGCCGAATATAGCACTCTAACTTGTTTTTTATTTATTTATTTATTTATTTATTTATTAATCCATATTGTAATACAAAGCCATTTGGGCCAAAAAACGTATTACACAGCAATATAATCCCGAGTATAGTACTTAACCTAATCTATAAAAATAACTTACATTTACTAATGTAACTACACCCATTAATACAACTTATTGGCTCCCCAGCCGTAACAAATTATAAAAGTACTATAAAAAAGATTCAGTTCAGCAATTTTTATCCGGTACTTGTCACAACTCATACCAAACATATGAATCAAAAAAAAGTGAAAAAACAATTTGAAAGCTACCTGCAGAACATAAAAACTATCGAAAGAAACTTGAAAAATGCTTCAAAAGCTTAAGGCGAAACACATTCACCCTTATCACGGTTGTCGTAGTCGTCTCGAAAATAAGGCGTTTTTAAGACGTTTTTAAAAATGGAATTGTGGTTGTCGAAAACGACAAATATACAACTCTGTATGCAAATCTACTACAATTTTCGTACCATGTATGTCGTATTCGTCTGTCATTTTGTTGCAAATTTGTCGTTTGAATTTTTGGTCACGACAGCATTAAAAATAAATGTAAAAAATCAAATAAAATGGATAATATAAGAAAGTAAGTATTCAAATTAATTTATTTATAACAAATTTTTGCTTAAATTTGTTTTTTTTTATTATTTTAGAATACAAATCACTAACCCAAAACAATTTGAGAAGTTAGTAGATTTGATGGAAAAAAAACCACATTTGGCCAAAGGATTCAACAAGGGTTTGCACAAATTCGATTTAAAAGATGAGTGGAACAAAGTTGCGGATCACTTAAATAAATATGGACCTCCAATGCGCAAAGGTGAAGGCTGGTTGAAGGTGTGGGCTGACTACAAATTTAAATTGAAAAAAAAACTCGTACACAACAAAGCAGAATGCCAAGCAACCGGAGGAGGCCCATTTAAGCAGTATATTTTAACACCAACTGAGGATGCAGCTTCTAAATTATTGCAATTAGACTCAATAATAAATCCTGGGCAAACATTTGGAACCCAACGTAGATTAAGTGCTTCAAAAGAACCTGAAAATAGTGTTGATTTAAATTGTTCAAATGAAGAAAGTTGTGGTGAAAACGAAGAAGAACCATTAAAAACACAACCAGCAACAAAACAAAAGTCATCTTTAAAACGCACCTTTAATAAAAATAATAAGACTGAAAAAAACGAGCTGCTTTCTGAGCAATTAAAAGTACAAACGCAGTTATATTCCAACGTGAAGCGATCATTATCTGAAATTGAAAGATATAGCCGGAAGACATACAAACTTAAGGAAGAAAAGCTTAAACTTTATAAGGAAGAATTAAAGAGAAAGGAAGACAATAGAAAATTCTTAATGAAAATAAGATTAGATGAAATAGATATTAAAAGACGAAAAATTGAATTGGAAGAATGTAAAAGTGGTTACCAAACATGAAACATGTACCTATAAGAAGTGGTTGTAGAATTTTATTTAGTTTTTGTTATTTTTTTTATTAATGAATTTTATTATTTTATTTTAATTACTTTTTTATATTAAACGTGATAATAAAAATGAATTTCCTAATTAAGTAGTGCTTCCATTATTTTAATTCTTACATTTGAAGCCGACAAATTATCATTTGCTTCATCAACAGGTATTTCCGGTATTTCATTTTCCAAATGAATTTCGTGCCATTGAAGTTTGTAATGTATACATACATTATGCAAAGCAGCACAAACCGCAGTAATTTTTCCTGCAAATTGTGGAGAGTAATGCAATTGTCTTGCACCTAATATGCACCGAAATCTGTTTTTTAGAACTCCTATGGTCCTTTCAACTACATTTCTAGTTTTTGAGTGTATATGGTTAAAATGACTCTCTGGACTTCCTTCCTGAGTGGATCTAAAAGGTGTTATTAAATATGGTTCTAGTGGGTAACCAGCATCTCCTAAGGAATTAATTATATCAAATCTGTAACTCTAAATCAAACAAAATTTTTTATTTACCTAATAACCATGTATTTTTTTCGCCGTTTTCGTACTTATCTCTTAATAATGGTTTCAAATCACTAGCATTCCATATTAACGAATCGTGAGATGACCCTGGATTATGGGTTGAAATATATCTTATTCTTTGTTTATGATCACACACCTGCAATAAGATATTTTAAGAAAAGATTTAATTATAGAACATTGTTATACTGACCACTGTTACATTCAGACTACAGAAGCCTTTCCTGTTGTAATATTTGAAACGTTCTTCTTCTCTAGGTGGTAAAATTTTTACATGTGTGCCATCTATACACCCTATAACTCCAGGAAAACCGGTTTTTCTGTAGAAATATTCTTTTATTTCATCCCTTTCATATTCATCCATGTGAAAATAAATCCATCTTGGGCAAAGCTCATCGTACATCACATCAACACATTCTTTTAAAACTTTACTAATGGATGATTGAGAGAGACCAATATTGAAATCATTGCCAGCCGACTTTTGGTAACTACCTTCGGCAAGTATTCGCATAGTTGCGGCCAGCTTTAATATATTTGGAACACTTGTTCTTCTCTTTGGCTCCTGCAAATGTGACCCGATTTTTTCCAAGACATACTTAAATGCATCTTTATTTAATCTAAAATAGCTAATAAATCTATAAACGAAATTAATTTCTAACAAAATAAAACTAATTTCAACAAACGTAATTTTCCAACTTACATGCGATTTGGTAGGGAAAATATGTTGGATTGTTCCCTTAATTGCCGTCGGAAAGCAATCAACTCCCTCACGTTAGATTCTTCATCTTCGTCAGATGATGAAAACAAAGCCACACTTAACATTTTTTATGCAATATATGTATAAAAACTTTAAAAAAAAAAATTTGTTATTTAAATTTATTTTCTAATTACCGCTGAACAGCTGTTTTTATTTTGACAGTTTTAAAAAACTTTTAAAAATTTGGAAACAGTCTGTAATATTTATTCTATTACAAAACCTTAACAGTCGTTTTTTTTACATGGTACCAAAAAATATTAAAAACGCCCACGACTACGACTACAGTCGAATTACGCCTACGACAACCGTGATAAGGGTGATTATTAGATTGCGAAAAAATACGCAATTCATGGGGTAAACTATTCCAGCAGCGAGCCACCCTTACAATAAAAGACCTCTCAAACAAAGAACACCTGATTCTAGGTATTAGAATTTGCTTGTTCCTATTCGACCGCGAAAAAGTAAATTCGTTACATAACTGGACAGGTATGCCACTTTTAATAATGCGATGAAATAAAAGAATATTACGGTACTTTACGAATTTATCAAAGTAACACCCTAAAAATTTCTTAACAAATTCAGATATATGCTCACGTCTACGGATATTAAAAACATAACGAGTCACAGTATTAACAACCCGCTCCAATATCTTTAAGTTCATGGCAATGGTCCCTGACACCAACTCAAGTCCATATAAGATCTGCGGCATAAGAAGAGCATGAGCTAGTCTACATTTAACCCGAAAAGGCAGGAATATATTTGTGGAATATATTCTACGTAAAGTACAAGAAATCTTGCGATGCACATATACGAAATGAGACTCATAACTAAGCCTATTATCAATGATGATACCCAAACATCTATGTTGACTTACAAAATCGATTTTAGAATCCCGAATAAAAATCTCAAAAGCTGTCACAAAGTTCACAGACGATCCAAACAAAATCGCCTTAGATTTAGACGGGTTTACAACCAGTGAATTTCTGGAAGACCACAGGTCGATTTTATTAAGGCAGTAGTTTATATTAGACTCCAACACATCAGCAAAATCTCGACCAGTACTAAATAAAAGCAAAATATCATCTGCAAATAAAAACGGCTTACACATACTAGAACTTAGAACTTCAGGCAAATCATTAATATAAAGTATAAATAAGAGGGGGCCCAAAACCGACCCCTGGGGAACACCAGATTTAGTTGAAAGAATACTAGAAAGCCTACCATCTAAATCCACAAACTGTGACCTATCACATAAATAAGACAAGATAAGCTTACAAGCCGATTTTGAAAAGTTAAAGAAACTCCTAAGTTTCATAATCATAGTAGAGTAACATATAGAATTAAAAGCTTTAGTTAAGTCCAGGGAAACTAGCACACTTAATTTTCCGTCATTCTCACAACTTCTAACAGCATCAGTTAAATTAAGCAAAAGCGATGTAGTGTTAAATCCTCGGCGAAAGGCATACTGAGAATCAAAAATTTTATTCCTAGTAGAGACAAGCATTTGATCCTTAATTATATGCTCCACGACCTTAGACAGTGCAGGAAGAATAGAGATTGGTCTCAAATCATCAGGACCCCGAACAGTACCAGATTTCGGAATAGGCACAACTCGTGCAATCTTCCAAGCCTCAGGAAACACGGACATGGTCAAAATAGCATTTACCAAATGCAAAATAAGAATAGAAATATGAGGAAAAATAAGTTTCAAGAACTGAATAGAAACATTATCAACACCAATGGACTTAGATTTTACCTTATTTAAGGCTACAAAAACTTCATATTCAGTAACACAATGAAATGAAAATGCCCCATCCAAATCGTTAAAATTGTTAAAATCAACTTCAAAGTCCCGAACAGGTCCTTCACCACGAACAAAGTACTCATTTAATACATTCACATTACCATTACAAACAATATCATTAGAATTTACGCATCCAGCCCTCTTTAATACCTTCCACATACCAGACGTATCCAATCCCCCAAATAGTTCAGCATAATGCCTCCTCTTTTCCCTTCTAATAGTAGATTTCACTCTGTTTCGTAATTTACAAAATACACTCCATTTATGACTTGTAGGATCATTTTGATACGCAGAAAAAGCTAGATCTCGAAGAGATCTTGCCAAAACAATAGTTCTAGCCTTCATCCAAACATCATCACCAGCTGAACGAATAATTCGCCTTACAGGCACAAAAGAAAAAAGTTTCTCAATAAGAGAACTAAATAAAAAGCATTTATTATTAACATCAACCGCTTCAAAAATTTGCGAAAAATCAAAATTCAACAAAAATGTTAATAAGCCATTCCAATCAATGTTGTTAAAGTCACGGTACTCAACAGATGAATCCACATTTTCTAAATTCATTTTGAAAGATGAAAAAATAAGAGCATGATGGGAAATAGAGGGACACTGCACTTGCCCAGAAATATTAACTAAAGATCGATCACTCACCAACATAAAATCAATTAATGAGGTAGATTGATAATGCACATCAAAGTGAGAAGGCCTAGAATTATGGCAAATGGACAGGTTAGCCCTAGTACAAAAGGAATGTACTAAATTAGACTTCGCTACATCAAAAAGGTTGCAATTAAAATCACCAACCACAATCACATTCGTATAATTTAAAAAAAGTTCATAATAAAGGTCCTCAAACTTACCAAAATCAGCAGGCGGTGGCAAGTACACCACACCAAATAAAACTTTGCAACTCCCAAAATACAGCTCCAAAAAGAGTGACTCACATTTATTAATAATCGAAACATTAGACACAATCCTAAACTTAAGTTTGCTAGAAATATAAATCCCGACACCACCAGCCCTTGCACCCACACGATCATTACGGCAGAACTTGTACCCGGGTACCTCAACCGAACGACTCGAAACATCCTTAGTTAACCAAGTCTCAGAAATACCAATCATATCAAAAACCGAACCACCAATTACACTTTTAATTTCATCAAATTTAGAAGTTCTAAATGCAGGTTTCAAACTGTTACAGTTAATATGAGCAACACTAAACTGTCCCATATATGGTCGCAATACTTCTTTAAAATATGAGTTGTCACTAACTACCGGACCAAGATTTCCATTAAAAGACATCAAAGTTAAAAATTAAAAATACAGCGGGGAACCAAAAGAGATAAAAAGAGTGAGCAAAAATATCAGTCCATTTATACATACTAATACTATTCCTGATAAATATTCGACAGCCGATAAAAGCAGCATAAAAGTTACAAAATCGAAAAAAAATCAATTATATTATTTTACAAAGACTCAATATGAGCAAAAATATATAAGAACCTAGATATAACGCCAAACTCAAGTCAAACCTTTAAAATAAGGGAATATAAAATTTCACAATAACGTTATATCCAGCTTCAAAAATACATACAAAAAATAAATTCAATCCAACACAGCACCACCACCAACTCGAAGGGCTACACACCCAGCCGCATCACGAACTTCCAACTCCTTCCCATTAGTCAAAGTAAGCTTAGCTTTAAGTTTATCAGCATTAAAAATCTTGTACTTTGTAATTATCTTATCAACAAGCAGGTCTCTACAAGCAGCATTCAGCTTCGCAGCTAACGGAGAAAAATGATCATTTAGAAAAACTCTACTTTCAATCCGTTTCCCTACAGCATCACCCACAGCAGTTTCAACTTGTTCACCAACAGCACCGTCATTATCATTTTCATCATTACCAATAACATCACACGTTCTTAAAGTTCGGGTTTTAAAGTATTCGTACATAATTTTATCCCGAAGGAAAACATTATTAAATTTCACCAATATAAGTCTTTTCCCATTAATATAGCACACATGATTTATCTCATAACCAGAAATAGGTACGCTATAAAAAGCGCCCAAGGCCACAACAACTGCAACTAAATCCTTCAACCCTTTTGGCAAACCTCGTATAATTGTCTTAAAAATGAATACTGACTTTATTCAGTAATCAGTAAAAAATTCAGCTTTAAGATTTTATACTAAAAATAGTTATTTTTGTTATTACTACATACAACTAACTATTCCCACTACTCACTCCTATCGTGAATAAAAATAACTGTTTTTGCCTCGAAATTTTGCGTCTTCCCATACATTGTTTAGTAAAATTGTATTCACGATGGGGTGACTATTTTGCTTTTAAAAAACTTTTAACTTTTAAAGAAAAAAATTTAATTCATAAATAATTAAATTTAAATATTATTTTTTAGATAATGGACAACAAGGTGGTGGTCCTCCACGCAACAATCGTCCGAGGCGTAATACCAACAATAGAAAACCCAACAATGCTGGAGGACAAAATAATCAACAGCAACAGGTAAACTAAAACAGCAAAAAAAAACAGAAAATCTAAAAGTATTTAATGTACTAAAACAAAATAACCAACAAACAACCATTACATACATTTGTAAAACAGAGCAGTCAGTTTCATTAACTTTTTCGTTTGACATTTATTTCTAACATACATTTAAAAGAAGATCGCATTATCTAATTGTTTTCGAAACGACGAGACTCGTGCTGTTTTTACAACAATATAATTATTAAATATAACATTTATCAAGCAACACTTTTAATATTTATTAACAACAAGAAAATAATCATCAAGTAAAACAAAATTTAAATTAAATAAAAAAAAAAACATTAATTGTAAATGACTGCAAAAAAAAACATAATTAAAGAATAAAATTCATTTTGAAAACAAAAAAAAAAAAGTTTTTAATAATTACTAATATATTTATGAGTACTTTTTAGTTTTTGGCTTTTTATTTAAAATTTATCAATTAGTTTAATTTAAAATTTAAACTGATTTCGTAGCAAAAATAAGCTGTGTTGACGAAGAAATATATAGCGGCGAAACAGATGAAAAAAAATTGAAATTTTTAAACGTTAATTTTTATATTGAATAAAAGATGCGATTTATTTTTAAGTTTCTTTTAAAAATATGTTTTATTTAAAAAAATACGCATTATGAGTTGTTCAATGGCTTATTTTATAATTTTTGTTTTCTGTTTTTATTAACCGCACGTTTCTGCCAAAGATATATATTTTGCGATATATTTTTCAGTAAATGTAAAAATTATGTTATCTTTAATGTAGACAGCGATTTTTTATACAATACATATTTATTGCCGGCAAAAACACTGTGCTAGTTGAAAAAACATACAAGCCGGGCAATGCATTTACGCAATCTAGCAAATTAAATTCATTTTCATTCATTCGAGATTTCATCAATATCAAAACGTTTTGATATTTTGAGATTGCATTGATGTAGGTAGATTGCACTGTTTATTGAACAAACTAAAAATAAAATTTGGCGCCTGCTACGTTCATCTTGAAGGTCTTGTAAATCTTGATTTAAAACACGACCAACAAAATGCATAAATTTTAAATTAAAGTAGTGTAAATGGCGTTAACATAGTACATGTAAAAAGTACTTATTTTGTTGTTGTTTGTTTTAAATCAAGATTTACAAGATCTACAAGGTCTACAATATTATGCCCTCAAGATGACTTCACTTTTTACACTGAACCTTCGTCCTTGATTTTATTCAAATTCTGATTTAATATAAATACGTTTTTCTATGCCCTTAGCATTATCTGAACAATAAGAAATATTGCTCTGTTATTCCGCTAACGTTATTGCCAAATTGCTGAGATATTTAAGTTTGGCCTAGACCGAGCGTAAGAAGTTTTTTTAACCTTTCATCATCGGTTTGTCATGGTACACAAGCTTCCTATTTTACTCGTCAATTTCTTACTAATTTTAATTTAATTTATTTTTTAAATATCAATACAAAGAGCGCCTTCATGGCCAATAAAACTGCCGAAATTATCACACGCAGCGTAGCAATATGCTCCAACATTTTTTTTATTTACATATCGCCCCCTTTAATGCAAACGGACGTAACTACCCTTTTATTTTTTTCCATCAGAAGCAAAATCCTTACAAAGTCTATATATAATAACAAAGAATTTTTTGCAATTTTTTCAAAATTTACTTATAGTATCTTTTTCTATAGTATACATAAATAACATATTATGTATGTTTGTATTTAAGTTTTTATGTTATGTTTAAGGAGACGAACCATACGCTAAAGTAAATGTTACGTTAGTAAACTTTTGGAAATTTTTTTAATAAAAATACTTATTTACAGCCGTACCTAAACAAGAGCGGAAAGCGTTTTTTAGATGTCAAAAATTCTCATGCCCATACAATTTGTATGAAGAATCCATAAATAGCACGGCGTCAGCGCTTTGCAATTGGAAAATCCGATTTTGACAGCGCGTTTAATAGTGAAGTTGGCCGCTATTTTTAATAAATAATGGCAATTTAGCTATTTTTTTGTCAATCTAGCGTTTTTTTCTTCTTTTTTTTTATAATGTTGGTTCTATTAAACAAGAAAGTTAACACTACTGTTTGTGACACAACGTTGACGCTTTTGTTTAGGAATGGCATATCAGCTTAAAAGCTAAGCGGAATTAAACGTTCCGCCTTTCGCTCTTATTTAGGTACGGCTGTTAAGCTGAGATCACACGATTGCCGCAATGCACCAATTTTCATACTTTTTAATAACCCAATCGTGTGACTGCACAATGAAATGGCTCATGTACCAATCGAGGACAATATTGTGCTTACTTTTACCAATAAACTGCAACCCTGGTGCGCAGTGTTGCCAATTTAGCCATTTAGTGGCTAGATTTAGCCATTTTTCACCCTGTTTAGCCATTAAAAAATGAGTTTAGCCATTAGCCATTTTTTTAGCCATTTTTCAACTTGTTTAGCCATAAAATTATTTTTTGCCGTTTTTCTTTTAAAAGAATAATTTTTATTTTATTATAAAAATTTATAAAAGTAAAATAAACATTTTTTACAATTAAAACGCCTTTAAATAAAATCACAACTTTTACAATGTTGAAAATCGCTATAAACTATGATCATGAAAAATCTTTCAAAAAAAAAGAAAACAATTCCAATATTAAAATTATAAAATGGATCAACACAAACGTCGGTGTTTCTTTCTGGTTGCAAGGGTTTCAATAAAGAGATGCAGGCGGCAACAAAAATTTTTTAGAAATTTCAGAATTGACTATAAAGTTGCTCTCATTTCCATGGTCTAATGCTTAAGTAGAGAGGGTATTTAGCCAAGTAAATATTGTTAAAAGTAATTTGAGAAATAGGTTACATTTAGGAACCGTTAATTTAATTTTATCAATTAGGTAAATATTTTTACCATAGCGATAAAATATTTATAGCAACACCACAATAGTAGAGATGGTACTATGCGCTTGTGTTGATGTTTGCAACACCTTAAAATATTGGTCCTAAGCCCACCTTTTCGTATACCTATTGAGTCAGAATCACTTTCTGAGTCGAATTAACGATGTTTGTCCGGCTGGCTGGCTGGCTGGCCATGTAAACCTTGTGCAAAAAGTACAGGACGCAATTTTGGAGATTATTTGATAAAATTTGGTACAAAGGTTCTAATTTGAATATGATACCCTACTTATAGTTGGGGTTGACCGTCTATACTTTCTTACTTGTATTTTATTGTAGATCTGGACTCAAAAGGTAGGGTAAATATTGTCGTGATTATGATTTACGTTTAAATTATTTAATTCCTATGAGATGAACAATAACGAATTTATCGATGATTTAATTTTTAAAATATCTATCAAAATATTAATTTACGTTTATTCTTATTTATCAAGTTGATCTTAACTTACAATTTCATCGTAAACAACTTTAAATGAATTATTTCTGTTTTATTATTGAATTTTAATGTGTTTTATTTAAAAAAGCTTTTAGCCATTCTTTAGCCCATTTTTAGCCATTTTTTAGCCATTTTTTTCCGTAAATTTAGCCATTTTTGGTCACCAAGTTTTGGCAACACTGCTGGTGCGGCAATCGTGTGACCACTTGATATGCAACCGCGCGTCAATAAAATTAACAACAATGTACCAATATTTATTGTGTTCTTGTGCGGCAATCAAACAACACAATACGCGCCAATATTTTTTATTTTTTAATAAATTTATTTAAAACGAATACATTTCATGGCAAATAAAAATTAAATTATATGAAAAACTATATGTACATATGTATGTATGTATTTAATATGAATTGATATTTAAATATAATTGTTGAAATTGGCCACACAAATTTGAATAGAAATATCTTCTATTTCTTGATATATTTCAAAATAGAATTTTGCTTTGTTTAGTTATTAGAATTTCAACAAAAATTTGTTTAAATATGTATATGATACAATTTTCTTTTAATGAACAAACCAACTATAAATTCCAAACAAATAAAAAATCTACCACAACAGCTGTTTTCGCAGTTGGCACAATTACGAACAATCGTGTGACTGTTCTGCGGCAATTATTGTACCCATTTCGCTTTGCACCAACTAGCGGCAATTACATTTGTAAAAAACAGGGCAATTGTGTGATTTCAGAATATTTGATTGGTTTTAAAATTTAACTTATTTTTTATTTATATTTTATTAAAAAAAAGGACTTAGTCCATTTAAAAGGATTAAAAAGCAATTTTCAAAAGAAATGCGGTTATAAAAATTATGCCAATCTGTCAGGTAGCAATGGTTTTAAGTCTTGGAGATATTGCCACTTCTTCGATTTTATAATTCTCCAAGTATGTAAATGGGTAGATTCACTATTGTGATTGCAAAAAAATAAGTTGGGACCAAATTTTATCTAAATGCCGACATATAAAGATGGTTTATGGGAACAACGACTCGTTTTTTTCCGGAAAGAAGTTAGCTTGTATTGGGACTATGTGAAATCTGCGGCAATAAAAAAAATGCTGAAGTTAAATTTTTTAGTTTTGTAGGAGTGCAAAATGGATTAATACGAACATTTGAAAAAAAAATTAGTCAAATCGATGGAGCCGTTTTCTGATTTTAGGTAAATCAAAAATAGTGGGCGGGGCAAAATTTTCTTTCCGTAAAAACCTAAGTTGGACCATGGCGATTATTTTAAATAATCGTCCAAATCGGTCAAGCCGTTCTCAAGTTATGCGATCAGCAACTAGGGTTTTTTCCCGGGCTTTCCCGTCCCGGGAATTTCCGGGAATTTCAATTATTATATTTCCTGCTTTCCCGGGATTTTTGTTGCGGGATCCCGGGGAAAAAAAAAGTTCCTCATAGTTTCAAAAAACAGCTATTTATACTTTGAAATTTAGTTTTCTATTCTTTAAAACTTGGCATCTGTTGATGGGTTTTCGATTAGATCAATTACAAGAAGTGAGTACATTCGTAAATCAATGTCCCCTGATGCAATAAATCTACTAAAAGCAGAATGGGCAGTGCAAAAGTTGATAATTAATAAATTTAGTGAAGTGAAGAGTTAATAAAGAACATAAATTTAAAATAAGATGCTAGCAGTAAATTTTTATTGCCCATGGACAAGTTTAAAAATAGGAGATACATAAGCATATCGCTCCTTTATTGCAACAATGTCATATCTACAAAAAAATCGAGCTTGGCAAAATGCGATTAAAGTTTTCAAAATGAGAAGGTATGAAGGAACACTTTGCTTAATTAACTTAAAATTTTTAATTTTTTGAGATATGATTATGGATCTTGTAAGAAGAAGTCCGCTTGATGCTATTTTTTGCATTAACCTTGACCTTCATTTGACTGATATAGACGTAGTTTATAAAAAAGAAAAAATTGCTTCTGATTGTGAATTAGAAGCATGCAACAACTTTAAACTTTTGCACTTAAAACTAATTGTCCAATATCGGTAAAAAAGTGAACGAAATTTTTCGTAAACATGGTAATTAGTTAATAAAATCTGAAATATACTCTTTGTCGACTTCCTAAACGCATTGAGTGTGTCTGAATGTTATTTCCTTAGCTGTTAAAAAATGTTTATATATTTATTTAAAATATTTTATCTGCTTTATGAATTAACTTTTTGATCTCATAACTTGAGTACCACAATTTTTGTTTGTTTTTATTATTGTTTTATGAACTAAATTGTTATGTTTGTTATCTTTTTATCTTGTATCCAAAGCGTAAGGTAATAATAATTCAAGTTCATCTTTCAATCTTCAATTAATTTTTGTAGTATTTAAGCATTTCTTTTACTTACTTTGTAAACAAGTTCCCTTACACTTTTTTAAAAAAGACTTTTCATTAAATAAAATCAAATCAAAAAAATTTCCCGCTTTCCCGGGAATCGAAAAATTCCGGGAAAAAAAAACTCTTTCAGCAACACACAACATTTTATTTTTATTATATAGATAAAAAAAAAACGCCAAAAATGAAAGTCGGATTTCCCTAACAAATGTTAAAATTAGTACTTGATAAACAGTAGAGGTCTGCAACGAATAACTTTTTGACTACACATTCGACTGAAATTCGACTTAGAACAATATATTCAGCCCAGTTATGAATAAAAATTCCCTGGGAGTTTTTGCCTTCTCACATTTTTCTTATTTAAATTCAATTCTAAAATTGGAGAAAGTGAAAAACTCCCGGGGAACTTCTATTCATAATTGGGCTGATTGTATATATTTTAAATTATTTAAAATATTTTTTATAAATCCTAAAAAATAAATTTTTTTTCAAATCGCTCAAACTCACCAAAAATGGAAAAAAGTCGTTATGATATCCGTAAATACATATATAAATATGGCCCCTATTATGGTTTACAACTCAACTCAGTTGAGTTGTTATTAAGACAACTGGTTGTGATCAGTTGTAATTTTTGTTATGTTTTTGTTCACCGCAAAATAGCAAAGTTGTAAACCATAATACAAAAAATAAGAAATTACAACTCAACTGAGTTGAGTTGTAAACCGTAATAGGGGCCTATATTTTTAATTTTTATTTGAAACAAACTAAAAATGATAAGTAAACACAAAAAGGTACAATGTTTATTACAAAATAGTAGTCTACTTAACTCATTAGTGCGCAAAGTCCTTTATAAGGGACACTCAAATTTTCTACTGTAGCACTTTCAAAAATTTTAATTTTTAAATATCAAGAAAGCAATACCATTACTAACATTCCAACAAAGCACGTTTTATTTTATTTGTTTCAAATATTCTGATTTGTGTGTTGTATTTTATGCAAAATATGGAAAAGCCATTTATGAAAAAACAAATATCTCGAGCCGGGTAAGAAAAATTGGAATATATTTATTATTATGTGAATATTTCTTATTTTCTGTATGTTGTTATTTGTAAATAAGTGTAATGATTAAATTGATATAAAAAAATTATAACAAAATGTTATGCCCTGCACATATAGTGACTTTGAGTGAAAAGTCCCCTTAAAGGGACACTGCGTCCGTAGTACAATTGTGTTACGATGATCGAGCAAATATTTTTTCATATATTGCCTTTCAGTTTTTGATATATTGGATGGACTGGCTGCCCTTGACGATTATATTTTTAATTACTTTGACATTGCCGCAATTCCACCATTATATGTAGCCGATACTAAGCAAGATACCGATGAAAGCGATGATGGCATAAGGCAAGTCTTAATCATCTCGGTCCAACATTATTATTTGCAGAATATGAAGAAATTACTGCGACACTTCTCATCTATTATAACGTGTACTTTAGGCACGATACGAGAAGGGCGAAGAGAAAAATGTCATCTTCGCTCAATACTAGTATTGAAAAAAAAGAAGAAATTGGATCTGTAGATCTCAGATTTACAAAAAATGGAAGCATATTACTCACACGATGGAATGTTGTACAATTGCAACACATTTTGATGTCAATGAAATAGTATCATGCCAACGATTCGTTAAAGGAAGGGATGCTGTAAGTGTTTTCAAACCAAATGTGTTTCATCGATATAATATGGACATGGAGGTGTTGATAGGACGGAAGAATTAGTTGTAGTCTACCGCTCGCGAATTAGACAAAATAAATGGTGGTGGCAAATCTTTGCATATCTCCTTGATGCCTCATTCGTTAATGAATGACGAATGAAGAAGTTACATCCCAATGATTCGACAAGTGCGTCTCTTCTTATTTTTCGCCGAAATATTGCTACATCCTACCTTGAAACGTATGGTACATCATCCATATGATGTTCGAGCACTAACAAAGTGACGGCAGAAACATGATATAATGGCAAAAACCACCTTATTGAATATTCTTAACTGATAAACGATGTCGAACAATCAAACTTCATTTTCAATAAATCTGAAAACGGGCTTCAGAATGATTTAAAATTTATCATACGCCAAGTGTACCTACTGCGCAGTGTCCCTTATAAGGGACGGTCCATAACTCCAAAACTATAAGTTTTTTTTAATAAAATGTTTTTAACCGAATTAATCAGATCATTTTTATTAATTATTGGTGAAAATAATTGGGGGAAAGTGGCCAGGGAACTTCGTCCGCTAATGGGTTAAAGCAAAAAAAAAAAAAAAAAAAGAATTTTCGTGCATATATCGCTCATTTACTTTATTAGTGAAATATGTCAAAAAAATCCATTTCGAGATAAACGCGTTTAAATAATTTGATTTGATCTAACCACTAAGAAAAAATAACGACACATTCTCTTCAAACGGCGAAATTAAAAACGATTGGCGATATACGAAATGCATTTTATGTAAATATTTTCTAATTTACATATGTGTATCTAAAATATTGTGTAAATATTATTTCAAATTTATAATTCTTATTATAAAAAAATGTTTAAAATTGTTCTAATATATCAAATATTTTGTAAATCATTGTAAAATATTGCTGCCTTTCGTAACGTACATTCAATGGGGAAAAAGTATATGACTGACAGTCAAAAGTTTTTTTTACCAAATAATTATCTTAAAAAACATTAAATAAATATACATACCGACGAGTTATAAACAGTAAAATTTCAAAATTCCTTTAAGCTTACAGCCATTTTTAAAAGAAGATTCCATAAATTTTAAAAATATATATATATATAAATCAATGTAATCTTAAAAAATCTTTAAAATTCCTACGTGTATTTTCAAATATGTATATAAATATACTTCTGGAAAACCCCAAATTCAGAACCTTAAACTTATTTTCAAGTTTTTAAAAACACTGAAACGACTTTTGTGTAATTTTTCAGTAATTTTCTAAAATCGATTCCGGATGATTTTATGCACTTCCTACTTTAAGTACTAATTATCTTTACTTCTCTTAAAATCAAGAAAAACTACGCTCATTTAAAAAAAAATAATTGAAAATCTCCATTGATTAAAACTTCATTTGTTTACGATTTCAGATCATGGCGTTTTTTATATAAAAATCAAAAATGGCCATATTTTCTTAGCAAAAATCTTAAAAAAAATTATTTGGTTGCTGTTTTGAAAGGATTATAAAAAACTTCCGTTCATTGGTAACAAATAATGAAAAAATCGTAGTACACAGTACAAATTATTCGAGCTCGTTAATAATTGTACCAAGAAAAACATATTCGTACGTAATTATTGTTTTAGAAAAAAGTAACCAAAATGAAAAAAATATTCACATCTCCACATTGAAAAAAAAATATAACCAATTTTGGTTAGAAATAACCAAAGGCCCCTATTACGGTTTACAACTCAACTCAGTTGAGTTGTAATTTCTTAATTTTTGTATTATGGTTTACAACTTTGCTATTTTGCGGTGAACAAAAACATAACAAAAATTACAACTGATCACAACCAGTTGTCTTAATAACAACTCAACTGAGTTGAGTTGTAAACCATAATAGGGGCCAAAAACGGCAGCTCTGATCATTACTCATGTAGGCATTCAGCAGTTGCTATGTAGTACAAGAAAAAAAATTGAAATGAAACGCAAACGCACTAGGTACAAACAATTTCCATTGAAATATAAGGCTGTTTTTATTTTTTATAATTTCTTAAAAAGTACAGTAGTTTGAATATACAACATTGGTGTCCAGCCCATACCACAATTGTGGAAATTAATTGACACACATTCATTTTACCCGTTTACTCCCTAATAGGGCCGAATTTCAAAAAAGTACCAGACACCTGTCCGCTTATTTTTCTAAAGAACAACGATAAGTATTACATTTATTTTGCATCTCTTTTAGTTTTGGAGATATAATCACCCTTATTGTGTTTGGTGTAGTCGAAAAACGACAGCTGTCGTAGTTGCAGTCGTATTTATAATTTTATGTTACCGTCTTAAATTTTCGACTATTAAAATTTTGAAAAAGATTCACAAAGTAAAAGAATACACTTAATTAAATTATTTTGAAAAACCCTGTCAAACAAGTTTTTAAATTAAAAATAATTAGTATAGTAAATCTTTTAAATTTTTGTATTATTTTACTTGTGAAAATGTTAAGTTTAGGTTTTTATTCATCTCTATTCACTATGAGCTGAAACTATAATTTTAAAACGATATTTTTACGTTTTTATTTATTTCAAGATTAACATTTAAGTAGTTCTAAAATTAGTATTTACATGTACATAATTAGATTAATTAAAACAAAAAAAAAAAAAAAAAATAAATAATTTTACTTTTTATTAACTCTTCAAGTTAAAGTGGAGGTGTCGAAGGTGAAGTACATGGGTTTTCAATTTCGGTAATATAAGTTATTGTGTCTAAATTTGGCTCGGGATCTGGTGAAATCCTTTGCGTTCTCTTAATTCCAAATGGATCTTTATGTTCGGCAGCAGCACGCATGTCTAATAGATCAATTGCTGCTTCTTCGACAGCTGAAAAAGTATTTTTTTTTAAACGGCCCACCACCTGTTGCATAGCTTTCAGTTATGAGCGCATTTTTTCTTCAATTTAAATTTAAAATCGGCCCACACCTTCATCTAACCCTCTCCAGAACGGGATGGGGGGCCAATGCAATTTTAATCTTCGGAAACGGTGTTCCACTCCTCTTTAATATTTATTTTGCTTAAACTTTTTTGGAAGGCCTTTGCCAAATAAGGTTTTTGCTCCATTATTGCTTTATACTAAAATATACGCCGGAGTAAGATACAAAAGCACATAAAAACAAAATTATATTTCAATGATATTAGCTTTTTGCAAGTTTACATTTTATTTCCTTTCATTGAAATTATTTCTCAAATAATTTTAAAACCGTCGTGATCAAAATGTTTAACGACAATTTTTTACACTTTTGACAGACAAATACGCCAAACACGGTACTGTTTTAACGTCGTTTTTGTAATAGATTTGAAAAGTGTCGTATTCATTGTCGGTTTTCGCCAATCACGGCACCATTTCAAAAAAAAAACGACTAGTTTACGCCGCAAAAACGCCAAAGACAATAAGGGTGAATGTTACCGAATTTTTACGTTTTTACCTACTTTTTACTCACTAAACATTCGAATTTGGGGAGTGACCAATCGCTAGTCCAAAGTTCAAGTTTCTAGGGTCAGCGGTTTGGGCTGGGCGATGATGAATGGAGTCAGTCACTCACGCAACTCTTTTATATTATAAAATATTTTTGAATTTGTTTTTGCTTTTGCTTTCAATGAAATTTTAGGCGTTTCTTTATGTTTTACGGACTAAGGCCCTAAATTAGATGGAATACCATCAATAAAATAAACCTTCCAATAAACGAACGGTAAATTTTACCACGATTCGCAAAACAAATTGATGGCTCATCAAAAATAGCTAATAGCTAAATCGCCAAAAAAAAAAAATGTCCATGTCGCCAAATTTGAAATTAGGAACTTTATTTGGCCAGAAATAACACCATGCAATTTTTTATATTTTATAAAGAAAAATAAATAACTTGTATAACTCATCTACTAGAGCCTACTCCTGAAATATATAATAACTGTCGGTGAAGGTTATCAAAGATTCGGCACAGTCGAATAAAAAAGCACTCTAGCTTGTTTTTAATTAATGCTTTTTATTTTTTTAATCCCGACTTAATTTTCACAATATCATGATTTTTTCATTCGATTTCTTAAAATTTTATATTTTTTTTTTTTATTTCATTTAAACTAATTTGTTTTCTTTTTTATTTTCTTTTTTAAATTTGCTTCAAAATTGTTACATCTTTACATCTCTCAAACCAAACCCTAAAAACAAAAACCATTCCAAAACATTCGACTTTTCATATACATATGTCCATGAAACAAACAACTAAAATAAAAACCCAACAAACTTGTAAAAATAAAACAACAACCAATCCCCTGTGTTAATTAGAATGTTGGCCAGGAAGTAAAAAATACCATTACTGAGAGCAGCGCTTAAATACATCAATATTGGCGTGATTAAAGGTAAATATTTAGGGTGTGGCACAGACAAAGGCAACAACAACATATTACATATAAATAAAAGAACAAGCCAACAAATATTTTAATTATTATTTTAATATATACATTTTCAAGATTTTTTTTAAATTAATATTTTTGTCTAAACCCAAAACATCTAATACGATACCTTAAATTTTATTTTTTTTAATGTTATCAGTAGCCTAGACAACAACAAACACAAAACTCCTTTTTTTGTATTTGTGCTTAAAATTATATTTAAGTGTTTTTATATTTAAACAAAATACATTAAGCTTTTCTTTCTCGAATCACTTATGTTTTTATTTAACATATAAAAGTATTATTAATGCTTATATATTAAAAAAATATATATATAACATTTATTTTAATCTTTTGTATTGTTTAAAAAAATATGTTTAATACATATATAATTTTTGATTTTAATTTATATACTTATTTCACAAAGTTTTGTTTAATGATATTTGAAAAGAGACACTTTTTATAAAAATACAGCATAATAACATCAAACTTTATTTCAACCTTTAATACTAAAAATCAACATTTTTTTTCCATTAACAAAAATTTTTTTTTTTAGTTAGGAAAATTATTGAAAACCTTACTTTGAATTATGTACATTTTTTAATTCATAAAGGCTAAAAATCGTTCATTAGTTTTATAAATTTTCCTTTAATCTTTTCTTTTTTTTTTAAAGAAATATTTTGTAAAAATTTGTATGTTTAACATCTTAACATCTTTAAATATTACATATTTTTTATTACATATTTTGCTTGTTAAATATAAACATTTAGATTTATTTTTTCATTAACTTTTCTCTTTTTATACCAAAAAAAATTTAAATTTTTTAAACAAAAAAATTAATTACAAACCCCTACAAAAATGATGTCTGTACACAACTCTAGAAGAAGAAAAGAAATATTTAATAAATTTTTGAAAAAACGGAATAAGTGTTTTATTAAAAAACTTTATAGTATATAACAATTTTAAAATTGTTGTTTTTCGCAATAATTTGTGTACATACCCAGGCAGAAAAAGACAATCAGCACAGCACGGCGCTGCACACTGTCACGAGCTTGGCAAAAAATGCTTGAACTCGATGTAGAAAATTTTCGACAATTTGTTTTTGTTTTAAATGTAATTTTCTATGCGAACGTTAACGTTCGAAATCGTTGAACAGGCTGTTAATTTATTTTTTAACTTTAAAAAAAAAAAAAAAAACACTTCTATTAGTTATTATCAAAAGTATTGCATATTTTTTGAGTTGTTGAATTAGTGAAGCTTAAAGTTAAGGTTTGCCATGGTAGATTTGGGAAAAAAACTTAAATTTCACATTTTTTTTGTTATAGTTGAAATTCAAATCTGTTTTTGTAATAAAATTTAACATGGGTATGTATTTGTAATTGCAAACAGTTATTGTACACGTGATTTCAAATCACATGCTTTTAAAATCACACGTGATTTTGTGGGGTTCTAAAAATCAGGCCTTTTTTGTGTTTCTCGGTGTGCTTTTGGCAATTGAAAATCACTCGGAAACACACAAAAACGGAACACCACAATTAAAAGGCACGTGTGATTTCAGTTAATAAAGTAAGTCCCCATTTACATTATACGATTTTTGTCGTTGCGGTTATTGTCGTTTCCTCATTGAAGTCGGCCTGATATTTACATTGTTCTATTTTTGTCGTTCCAACTTTTTCTGTGCCACCAAATTTAAATACATTTTTCGTCAGATGAGAGAACAAATGAGCGAACAAAACGAATCGAAGAGTACACTCGCTTGTGTAGCCCTTTTAATTCCCCTCTCGCCTATGAAGTAAGAATCGCAACGACAAAAATCGTATAATGTAAATGGGGACTAATACAAAGCCTTCCAGGCCAAAATATATGACAGTGCATTCGCGATAATATGAACTCCCTAATATATGAAGGCCCCAAAATATGAACATTTATTTTCTTCCATTGACTACTCTAAAATATGAACTTGTGTAAAAGCTTTAAAATATGAACAAATTAAAATTGTATTTTTAACGGTTTTTATCTACCTAATAACTTTGGGATTTCCCTAGCTATCTGCTTTAAAATTGTCTTAAGTTGTTAATCAAAACGTTTTACATACACGTTCTAGTAAGTGCTCACATTAACATGGAATCCTATATATGTACATCTTTAAATATAATTTTAACGTGAAAAGTTCTTAAATATGAATCAAAAAAAGCATAAGTTTTGAACTTTAAAAATAAAAATCAAAAAAGTTAGAAAATTTAAAACATTTAGGAAGAGGTGCAACCAATACGTTTATTTGACCGAATACCTAAAAAAATAGAAATGCATGCACCGATGGTTTTTGAAAATAAGATCACTGTTAGCGGACACGGAAAATATCAGGAGATTGTAAAGAGAGCGGAGCGTTTTTAAGGTGATTGAACGCAAGAAAATCACAGACGTTTTTGCACAATAACTTTGTTTGTTTTTCTTTTTAAAAATCAATCAGGAATGTTTTGGAAATCGAAACGCAAAACGCAAGAATTTTAAACGTCGTTTTTTAATAAGATTTCTGTAATAAAAGAATTTTATGGCAAATATTATACAAATATTTCTCCATTAAACAGAATTTTATAGCAAAAATTATAAAAATTACATAAAAGTGTATTAAAAACAACTTCTAAATTCTTGCGTTTTCGATTTCCAGAACGCGCTTGAATAGTTTTTTAAATCCAATGAACAATAAATAAAAAAATTTTAACATAATAAACTTTTATTTTTGTGGGAAAAACGTTTATGAAGGAAAATAGGATGCTATTCGCAAATATGAACAATCTTGCAAATTGAACTGGCTTTGTTTTAATTAAATCATATTATCGCGAGTGCACTGAATATGGGCATTTCCGTCAAAAGGTCCACCGTGACCGAAAATTTAAAAGTTATTAAAAGCTTATTATTTTACGATATTGTTATAGAGAAATATTCAGATTTTACTAATTTTATAAATTTACCCATAAATTTGTTCACTTAGATAAACAATCAGACTGCAAAGTTGTGCAAACGTAATTTCTTATTTGTGAGAATGTTTTATTGCATGTTTTCTTTAATATTATCTTTCTTAAAAGAGGTGATATTTGATGAAAATTATTCCAAAAAAAATTTCTTACATGGTCTGTAATCTAAGGAAGTGTTCGAAGAGAAATATGTTATTCGGATTAACGGTAAATTTTTATTTTTTTTAATCATTATTCAGTTAAATTATTATGGAAATAATGTCACGTTCGAAATGTCACGTATCGAACCAGATTATGGCTTAAACAAAAAAAAAAAATACGAAAAATTTTATGAATCAAACCAAAGACATTTAACTGTTACATTGCTACGTAAAATTCTGAACGTAGTTTGACTAGAAATTGTGCCAGGTTTCGCTGAATTACGCCTTTTTATACACGGCCACAAAAACTACTTCTATTTTTTTCACGTTCGAACCGCTACTTCTTTGGCTATTATCTTTGATCTAGAATCGCGCCCCCCATAAGCTTTTGCATAGATAATAGTGCTTTCTTAGTGCTATAATTTAAGGGTTAAAAGAACGTAAAAATATTTGTTGTTTAAAATGCTATTGCATTTTTGATGCGTACGACAGTCACGTTCAACACTTTGGATTTACCCATATGTATTATATGGTAATACCTAAGGATGAGATTTTCATGCACTAAAAAATCGAAAATATGCACTAAAAACTCCAAAATATGCTTTAAAAAAATGAAAAATATGCACTAAAAACTGGAACATTTTCAATAAAAAAGGGTTTGTTTTTTTAATTTTATTTAAAACAATAAAATAAAAAATTCTATTGATGTTTTAATTCTATTGTTATTCAAAGGTATATTTTTTAAAACTTATAACTACATAATATAAATTTTGTATCCGAAATTTGAAAATACAAAAGCTAATTGACTTTTGTTATTTAAATTTAATATTTCTTTAAGTTGTTTAATCGCATAAGCATCGGTAGCAACAAGTTTTTTAAAAACATTCTTATATTGCTCAAAGTTTTTTGAATAGTATTCTAAAGCATCTAGCCAGGTTCCCCTTCTTGTTAATACTGACTGCGGTGGTAAGGGATACATTTCATTAAAAATTGATACTCGTGAAGGAGTCTTTATTTATTTTTTTATTTATGACAACATGTTTAAAAATATGTTTTCCCGTATGAAACCAATAAATCAATATTGGCCCCTATTACGGTTTACAACTCAACTCAGTTGAGTTGTAATTTCTTAATTTTTGTATTATGGTTTACAACTTTGCTATTTTGCGGTGAACAAGAACATAACAAAAATTACAACTGATCACAACCAGTTGTCTTAATTACAACTCAACTGAGTTGAGTTGTAAACCATAATAGGGGCCATTATCTAATCGGCTTCTAATTTCCTTTACAACTCGGTGTAACCCATGTGCCAAGCAAGTAACATGTAACAGTTTTGGATTAATTGCTTTAGGCCAATTGACAGCCATAACCATGTAAGATGCTGCATCGGTTAAAAAATAAAAGAACTTTTTTTATAATTTGCAAATTAAAAAAAACATCACTCAAAAATGTTAAAATATGCATTTAAAGCCAAAATAAGCAAAAATATGCATTTTCACCAAAATATGCAACAATTATGCAAAAACAAATCGATGCCATTTTAACGCACATTTAATGATTCGGAAAGATAATTGGTCGAAATCGATCTTGGACTATCGATAAAAAACATGCATTTGCATGGAAATCGCATCCCTAGTAATAACGGACACCTAAGATACAGACCTTAGTTCAAAACTTAAACCTTAATAAAAAAAAAAACATTTTGGCTCCCCAGCCACTAAGACGTTCTAAAGTTAAATTTGAATGTAAAAAAAAAAACTTCCATATACATACTTAACTTTTTTTTTGTAAATTGTGTTAGCAATATTACCAGATTTCTGTGCTTTGTTATCCCAGTTTCTTAAAAATGTGGCCCTATGTGCCGGTTTATTGTTATTCGGGAACAAATTTTGACAACCCTGTGTTATATTTGTACAGAAATTGGATGATAGAATAGGTTAAAAGAAAACAAACAAAATTAGTTCAGTGCTTTATAACAGTGCGAGAGCTCTACCAAGTTCGCAAACAATAATAAAACGTAGTAATAAAAAGGTGTTTTTAGAAAAGTAACAGAGAAAATAATGAGCATAGAAGAAAAAGAGTTCGATTTTGAAAAATTTATATTATACGACGAAGAAACAAATATTAGCCAGTGTGTGGTTCCTGAGTGCCACACAGTCTTCATTGGAAAACAAAAACTCGCAATTAAACGCCATTACAGCATTGTTCATGATGTTAGTATAGATGGTGATGATAATAATGTGCAAGAAAATGATAACAGTGTGGAAATGTTAAATATTCACAATAGCTATAATAACGAAGGAGAATGTAACCCCCATTACTATAGTATTAAATATATAAACGATAATGCTAAAGAAGAAAATAAGTCTAACAATGGTCCCCCCCATAGTTCGGGGGACAAAGGATATAGGACATTTCTTGTGGCCGATTATGTGAATTATTGTAAACAAACAAATACTTCAAAATGTTTAATACGGAGTTGTGAAAGACCTATGAGCGGCCGCCGTACTGGTAATATTAAAAGGCATTATCACAAAGTCCATAATTTTGTTATTGTACATGACAACCAGGAAACAATTAGTGCAATGAATAGAGAGTTAAAGGAATATTATAATAATGATTCATTTGGAGATAACAGATTTGAAGAAGAAATGGAGGATGAAGCGTCTGATGTATCTGAAAATTATTCTAAAGCAAACATAAACTTTGAACAATTTATAGATTATGATCCCTTAATTAATAAATCTTTATGTAAAGTTCCTGGCTGTAAGACAAATTTGGTGGGTAAAAAACCCTTTAGTATCAAACGACATTATGGTCTGGTTCATAATTTTGATATAGAATCAAATGGTTTGAAAGTTTTTAATAAAACAAAATATTCAAAATTTTCGAGTGGTCAACTACAAAATTCATCTCTTATACCAGTAGATGATTTTGTGGTTTTTGATACAAAATCTAAACATTTTCTGTGTTTATTTATTAATTGCAAACAAATTTTGGAAAAACATTTGCCTACTCTCAAAAGACATTATCATGAAATACATAAAATTATCATAGCCAGAGATTCGGATAATATACCACAGCGTTTTTACAGAAAGCGTAAAAGTCATGATATGCAACTTCCTTATGAAAGTGATTTTTCTAGAGAAGAAGAGAATTATATAGATGTACCAGTGGAGACTTGTTTTATTAAAAATGAATTAATAAGTGATGACGAAAAGCCACATTGTTCTAAAAGACCAAAAAATAATTTAACAGAACTTAAGAAAGAAATTGAGTCACGTGAAATTAAAACCGAAAAGTTAAAAAGAGATGATGATCTATGTAAGTCACAAGACTTTGACCTAGCAATGACAAAACAAGCTTTTTTAAAATTATGTTTGGATTTAGTAACGGAACGTGATTTACCTATGGAACTATTTGATGATTGTAAATATTTCAAAAAACTGTTGACTCCATTTGAACAGGAATTTGATTGTCAAGTAAACTCTTCTGCAATAGAAAGGCGAGTTTTAAAAGCAAATGATGTTATTATACGAAGTTTAAAGGACAAGTTTTCAAATAAGATAATGTGTTTGGAATTGTTTGTTCTAAATCAAGATAAAAATTATTTAATTGTTAATGTACGTTTTCTAGATGAACATACTATATGTAATAAGGTTATAGGTAAGTTTACCAAATTTATTAAAATTTTCCAAATATTTTAAATCACAAGCAATTTGTTTTTGTAAAATCATTGTACAAAGATGTGAAACGGTAGCAAAGTTCTATGGTGAAATGAAATTTGTTTGTGGTAGAAAATTTTCATATTTGTGCTGTGTGAAATTGTAACATTTTTGACAACTTAAAATTTTGACATAAAGAAAAAAACAATTACTAGCAGTTCTAGCAGTTTTGTGAAAATGAATAAATTAATCAAGGTTTTACCAATAATCATTTCAGTTCTGTTGGAAATGAGATCGTCCCAACTATTTGATGAATTCGTTCTGATATATTAACAATTTTTACAAAAAGTGTGGGCAAAAATGCTTATACATATGTAAATACTTACATGTTGTATAATTCTTTTTAATTTTTTTTACCGCTGG
Organism: Pollenia griseotomentosa; assembly: GCA_963931875.1. NCBI lineage: Eukaryota > Metazoa > Arthropoda > Insecta > Diptera > Polleniidae > Pollenia > Pollenia griseotomentosa. The sequence continues at coordinate 20,118,635 of OZ007562.1, forward strand.
TCCTGCTTCCATATTATTTTTTATTTTGTTTAAACAAATTTGATGAAAAAAAATGATTTTGTGGTTGTCAAAAATTTCTACACTAATGTCAAAATTTATACTACACCTCAGGGCTAGTGAAATTTTATTCATCTCAATAGTGTCAAAATTTTACTTCCATGAGTACTTTGCTACCGTTTCACACACACACAAAGGCACATTCATAAGGTTTGACGTTTAGAGTAACTAAGTAAAAGCAATCAGTTTGGCCGATGTATATACTTGTTAAGATTAATAAATTACAATCATTCTACTTAACTTAGTTTAACATTAAAAATTAAAACAAAATTAATATATACATACATACATACCTATATAAATAACTATTAGATCACAAATAAAATAAATGTTTGACTAAAAAATCTATATAAAAATAACCAATTATAAAAAAAACTATTTTCCTCCTTGCTATCCCAACTTATGTATTTTCATAAAAAAGGTTTAAAACGACTATGTTTCATGAGTTTATCACGATGAACTTGATAATTTTCAGTGAAGTATCGTACAAGTTTCGGGCAAAGAATTAAAAGAGCGTATAACTCGTAGCTGATATGAACGTTCCAGCCAGGATGAATTACAAGGTCCAACTAATTGGTTAGATCTAGTAAATGTAAAAAAGTTTAATTAAAACGTAGGACACCCATTTTTAAAAACTTTGTAAAAATGCAATAGCAGACGAATTTTTACAAAGTTAAGAAAAGACTTTTTAAATTAGAAAGTCAGTTATTTGTTTTCCCCCTCCATTTTGTGTTATAAAAAAATCGGAATATTCGGCAGCCCTGATCATATGTTATTGATTGATATTGCCACATTTTAATTTTCTTCACTCGAAAGAATTAGTTTTTTGTGTTCCGAGAACAAAAAATGACAACTCTGTTCAAAGAAACTATAAGTACATACGAGAACAGAAGATAAAAGAAAACAAAAATTTAGTTCACTGCTCATTAGCATTTTTTGGGACGCGAATATTTTATTTCTTCTTTTTCTTTTTACAATACTGGTGTATTTTTGTAAAATTGAAAAACATACCTACATATGTAGTTAAAAAATGGCAACTATTAAAGAAAGTAATGAAATTGAATTGGATAAATACATAAAATATGATGAAACAAATATAGCTAAATGTTTGGTTCCCGAGTGTAAACAATTGTGTGAAAAAAATGAATTTGCTGTTAAACTGCATTATCAAAAAGTTCATGCAATTAATATAGAAGATGGAGGAGGGTGTAATGAGGAACTAACTGAAATTCACAATATGAACGCTCAAAATAGCGATAGTGAATGGGATGGTGAGCCAACCAAAACTCTTGCTGATAATGTTAACGGAAAAAATCATTTAAACATTATTTTAAATAAGAATAAACCAGATAAAGGCTACAGAAATTTTCTGGTTGCGGATTACGTTGAATATTGCAAGAAAACGAATATTTCAAAATGTTTAATAAGAAATTGTGAAAGGCTTATGAGTGGCCATAGAACTGGTAATATTAAGAGACATTATCAGAAAGTACATAATTTTGTCATAGTACACGATAATTGCAAATCCAACGAAGGCGATGAAGGTGTTTCCGATGTTTTAAAACACCAGTCACCAATAATTGTTAATATGGATAAATATTGTAATTATGACCCGATTTTAGATAAGTCTGTGTGTAAAATGCCAGGCTGTTACACAGCTTTAAGCGGTAAAATACCTAGAAATATTTTGCGTCATTATAATTGGGTACATAATTATAAAATTAAAACAAACGCAGCAACTGATGAAAATAATGTAAAGCAGGAGCAGAGAGATAATATGGAACCAGTAACAAATACTTTCATTGTTCCTGTGGAGGATTTAGTGTTCCCAGATATAAAAACTTCTACTGACAGATGTTTATTTATAAATTGTAATCATACGCTGGAAAAAGATTTCAAAAAAGTTAATAAACACTATTATGATACACATAAAATAATTATAGCGAAGGAGTCAGATAATATACCTAATCGATTTTATAGAAAACGTCAATATCGCTATGTATATGAAAATAACTCGCAAGACGAAGAAAATCTAACTAATGATCAAGAGATTTTATCTAAAACGGAGCCGATTTATATTAAAAATGAACTTCTAAATGAAAATGCGGATCCACATTTCTCTTATAACATATACGAAACTGATGATAATGTTTCCAAAACTTTGAAAAGAAAAATAGGAAGAAAATTTCCTGCTAAAAATTATGTACAATATTGTAAAAATACAAATGTATCAAAATGTTTGATAAGAAATTGTAAACGTCTATTATGTGGCCAAATGTGTAACAATATCAAAAGGCATTACCATAAAGTCCATAATTTGGTAATTATGCATGGCATAAGTGGTAAAGAATTAACAAAAAATAAAATAGAACAGATGAGCATAAAATTAAGTAATTTTGCATTATATGACATAGAAACATCCTCCTATAAATGCTTGTTCATTAATTGTTATTATAATTTGGTAAATGATGTCAATTCTATTAAAAAACATTACCAAGTAATGCATAATATTATAGTTGTAAAAAATTGTTATGAAAATAAATGGGGAGGAAGACGAATAAGACATAATAAACGGCTTAAAGAAGTTCAGGACTTCAAAAAAGATACCAATGTTAATGACAAGCCTTCATCATCTAAATCATTTACTAAACCACGAAAAGATAACAAAAAAATTTTGGGAAAAAGACGTTATAAAACGTTTATTATTGGCAACTATGTGGACTACTGTAAAGAGACAAATATTTCAAAATGTCTCATAAAATATTGCCAAAGATGCATGAGTGGTCGTGTAGTGGGAAATATAAAAAGGCATTATGATAAAGTACATAATTTCAATATTGGCGGCAATATTACTCGGGATGATAATGAAAATGAGGAAACATCTGAAATGTTGCTACAGCATTTGAATATAAATTTAGACGACTTAGTGGTACATGATGTTCTATCAGACTCTTTCCAGTGTTTATTTATCAATTGCAATCAAATTTTAGAAAAGGACATGATCACCATTCAAAGCCATTATAAAAAAGTCCATAAAGCGATATTAATAACAGATGCTAATTATTTTGTGCATAGAAAACGTAGATTTAATGAATTACATCAATTAAATGATTGGAAATTTCCTGTTGATAATGAACATGATGAAGTTGATGAAGTCTGCTCTATTAGAAATGAAGTCTTAAGTGATGAAGAACTTCTCACAAAAAGGGCTAAAAGTGCAAATAATAATTTAATCGAGTCCTACTTCATTAAAAAGGAATATATAGACTATGATGAAACGCTAAATTGGGAAAACTCAGCCATTTCCATGGACGACACAAGGACTATAACTAGTAACAAACAAAATTTATTTAAAGTTGAAATAAATTTTAACAAAAACACATTTCTTAAATTATGTTTGGGACTTATAATACAACGCGATTTGTGTTTGAGTCTCTTTGATGATGAGGAATATTTTAAAGCTTTATTAGCGCCCTATGAACATGTATTTGATTGTCATCTTGATGGTAGATATATGATAGATTTAATTTTTAAAGCCAGTAATATCATTATAAGCGATTTAAAGGATACTTTTTCTAATAAGATAGTGTGTTTGGAATTACATGTTATGAGTCGAGAGCAGAAATATTATTTGATTATAAATGTACGATTTGTGGAAGAACAAATTTTATGTAACAAATTAATTGGTGAGTTTAATATGATCATTTTATAGCTCTGTTTCTTTACTTTTTGGGTAAAGTTCGTGAAAATGAGCGCAAGCATAAATTTCTCTCATAAAGAGACAAAATTACACAAAAGTACGGGAACAGAAAAAGCCAAATTTTAAGCACGAAATAAAAAGTCATTGTTTTGATAGTTTTTACAAAACAATAAAAGTTTATGCCACTTTTGAAAAATTGTATATTGTCTGCAGAAATAAACTAATTTTACCAAAAATTAAACCAAACAAACACTTTTACAATTACTAACATTATGTTTTTCTAATATTTCAACATAAAACTTTATATTTAAGTAGATTATTTGACTCTAGAACACTTTTTCCAAAATTGTGTTCAAAATTTTTTTGCTTTGCATTTCATTGTTTTGTTTATGTTTTACAGCTGTTTGACAATTTACACAATTTGCACGAAGAAAAATTCTGGGCTGTTTTGTGCGAGAAGAAGAAGAATTTTATTCTCTCAAATCCGCTCTCATTTACACAAATTAAAAGTACGGGAACGCTTTTCGTGCAAATTGGGATCCCGAGGGATCCCAAAGTAGAGTAAAGAAACAGAGCTTATATTTCCTAAGCCATTAAAAACTATTTGATTTATATTTTACTAGTTGTTTGGTCCCGGCGTTGCTCGGGATTTTCCAAATTATAATAAAAAATTCAATACTGGTGAAATCCTGTCTGAAATTGGTCATATCAACTTATAAACCTTCGCCGGCTCATGCTCAACAACTTTGCTAAAGATCATAGCATCGTCAAATGCAGAGTTTACGATTTAATTCATACTGAGTAATTTTCAATGGCGCCACCTATTTTAGATTTTTATGCTATTCTTATTACTTGGTCAGAGACCATTCCGAATTGGTACGAATCATCGAAATCGGTCCAGCCGTTCTTTAGTTATAAACGTAGTAACTAACGCCACTTTCTGTTATATATAAAAAATTATATATAAGAAGATTATTTTACTTAATTTAAAAGGCTCATAGAATATTATTTTCAAAAAAAAAGTTTCAAAACAAATAAAAGAAATGGTTAAACAGTGCTATAATTTGTTACGAACCTTTTGGCTCATGGTGTAATTATTATTACAGTCGAACTTCAATATAGTGAATCTGCATGGGACCAGAAAATAATTTCATCTATACTAATATTTACCATTTTCCTGGTTGGCGAATTTAAAATACGCCTGCGACTATTTGGTAATGATTAAAGAGAACGTGAACTTATTTCCTTTAATCTATTACCAAACAGTCGCAGTCGTATTTTAAATTCGCCAACCACGATAAGAGTGATTATAAAGCTGAAAAGTTTGTATGTTTCTATGTTTGTAAGAGGTAATCTCCGGATCTGCCGGTCCGATTAAAAAAACTTCAGCAAAACGAAGAATGTATCCTCCTTCTGCGCTTCATTGACTAAATAGCTGAACCGATTTTGATTAAATTTGAAATATAGGATTTAAATTTTTTTTAACTAGGAACAACAAAATATTTAACAATTTTGATGAAATTTGAATCAAAGATAGATCAGCGTAAATAAAACACAGTTCAACTAGGTATAATGAGCATGATAAGGGCATTTTTAAGATTTCCTAAATATTATTTTTTTTTACAATAAAGGTAAGACGTTTCTTTAGAAAAGAATTAACCATTTACATACATTATTTCTATTTACACAAAATTTATAATACGTAATTGATAAAAAACAAAGTTTAAACCATAAAACTTTGCCCCTAAATATTTAACATAAAGCTAAAAAAGCTTAAAACATGTCGGAAAAATTACCACCGTGGCACAGTGGCTGAAAATTTTATTTCATTGGCCAAAAATCTAATTTTTGTTTCTCACCGATTTCAAAAATTTTAATTTTATTTAATAGTAAACATATTAAAACTAAGGTAGCCAAAAAATTAGGTCAAAATATTGGTAATTGTGGTTGTGCCATGTTGTTAAACACAACTTTTTTTTTAATTCAGAAAAAAGTGTTTTTGTTTTAATATTTAATCCGAAAGAAATTATCATTGCACAAAAACTATCTGCGATAATGACCTGCTTACTTTTTTGCTAGGTTGGTAGTCTTGTTATCTTTAAAAAGGTAATACTTGCGACTATTGTGTTATTAATATTTGAGATGTTAAGACATATTTTCTAAACTACTATATTTTTGTCAAATTTCAAATTTAGTAGAATAGAACTTTTGCGGACCAAAAGGGACCAAGAAGGTAAAACCACTGATGGAAAGGTGAAAGTGTTTTCTTTAACCCTGTATATACTCTTGTACCCGTTTGGACCCGTCTGTTTAACACTTTTTTAATTTTCAATTCAATTCAATTCAATTTATTGCAGGTAATATAAAAGCCTCATTAGGCCAATAAACTATATTACAAAGAAATATACCTGAATTAATACTAAAATATTTAAATTAGAATATAACTAAAATCCCTAGGTCCCAAACCAAAATAAAAATCTATGTACATATATATGTACAGTGTACATTGTACACATATACATATATATATATACAAAGGTAGAATTCAATAAAAAAAAAAAATAAAAAAAGACAATATAAAAAGACAATTGATCCCAAAATATATGTAAGCAACCTCACGTTTTAAGTGAAATACAATGAATTGTTCACTATAAGTTCGGAAGAACAGCCAACATTTTCACACGAAAGGCGTTATTTGAATGTGAAAACACACGTAGCTCAATGGGTAATGTGTTCCAACAACGTGCAATTCTTACAATAAAAGACCTTTCAAATAAAGCATTGTTAATTCTAGGCAATATAATTTGAGGGTTTCTTGTTGAATGGGAAAAAAGAAATTTGGAATAAAGTTGCGTGGGAAACCCGCTTTTTATAATTTTATAGAAAAACACCAAGTTACGTAAAGTTATTACATTACCGAAAGAACAGCCCATAAAGCGTTTAACATATTCAGATATGTGATCATTTCTACGAACACCATAAACGTACCGTACAATCGTGTTAGCGATGCGACCTAACTTAGAGGTTACATAATTCATTGAACCAGAAAAAACTTCAAGACCATATAAGATCTGTGGCATTAAAACTGCATGGGCCAAACGCAATTTAATACGTTGTGGCAAATAAATATTTGTAGAGTAAAGTTGACGCAATAAACTTGAAACCTTCCAGCTAATGTTATCAATATGAGCCTCAAAATTTAGACATTTATCTAAATATATGCCTAGACATTTCAACCGATCCACGAAGTTCACGCGTGTTCCACCAACATATATATTTAAATCAAGTAACTGCTGTTCATTTATACCAAAAGCAAGAGCTTTAGTCTTTGACGAATTTATGGATAGGCAATTTTCATTAGACCAATATAGAAAACGTTGAAGAATATCATTGATGTTTAAACATAAATTATTAATTTCCGCTCTTCTGCCATTAAACAAAAGTAATACGTCATCAGCGAACAAAAATGACTTACATATATGGTTATCAATATAACCGGATAAGTCATTAAAGCTGAAGGTCCACACCATGCGTTCATGCGTAGATGCGTATGATACTTTTTGTGCATTTTATGCGTTTCTAAATTCAAGTTACATGCCATGCGTTTAATGCGCCATATTATTTTTTGGATCAGCTGTTGTGTTAAAATTGTTATCAAATAAAAACAATTTTGGCAAAATGGGAAGTAAAATTTAGATTTAAAAAGAATTTATGAAATTCATACATATGTACATATGTAAGGAGTAAGCTTTTATTGTTATAAATAAATTATTATAAAATTATTTATAATAAATATTCGTGATTTTTCACGGCATTAATAAGCTTCTCCTCCATAGCACTTGTTTTTTAAAATAATAATAAACACTACAGTGATGGTACTCAGTACTAAAAAGTAATCGATAAATATAATACAAATCGATAAAGAGAATACAAAATATAAAAATTGTATTTAAAATGAATTTTTATGTATTTTTTTCTTTAAAGTTTATACAATCTTTATTACAAAAGCTTTTTCTTTTATTAAAAACCTTTTTTAATGCAAAAAAATAGTAAAAAGTAATCCACCACACAAACATATTTATCGATAACATTGAAAATAAAATATGATTTGTCATCCATGGCCATCAATAACAGCTGACTTTTATTCACCACACATGCGACGGATACAAAAGTAGAAAGTAAACCTACTTTGATGCGTTCATACGTCTATGCATTCTATGCATTTTGGTGTGTAACTTGTCATATGCAATTACACTGATTCAACTTTTTTGTCAAATGCATAAAAAGGACAGACGCATAAACGCATGGTGTGGACCTTCAGCTTAACGTATAACGTGAAGAGAATGGGTCCCAAAACTGAGCCTTGGGGAACACCAGATGTCAGATGAAGTAGATTAGAATATATATTGTTAACATCAACGAACTGAACACGATCTGTCAAGTACGAATAAATCAACTTACAAGCCGTTGCGGAAAAATTAAATATTTCTCTTAATTTTCTTATCAAAATTCGGAACTAAATGCTTTAGTCAAGTCAAGCGATACTAAGGTCGCTACCTTATTATCATTCAAATGACATCTGATATCATCAGTTAGGTTAAGTAAAAGAGATGTAGTATTATGACCACGACGAAAAGCATATTGCGAAGAAACAATGCTATTGCGAACAAATGACAATATCTGATCCTTCATAATATGTTCAACCGCTTTTGACAGAGCAGGAAGAATTGAAATTGGCCTCAAGTCCTCAAAATCACGAATATTTTTTGACTTAGGGATAGGTACCACACGAGCCGTCTTCCACGAAGACGGAAACGCTGACGATAGGAAAATGGTGTTAACATGATGAGTTAAAATAAGTGAAATATAAGGATAAATAGTTTTGAAAAAACGAATAGGAATCTTATCGACACCTATAGACTTTGATTTAACTTTACATATGGCTTCATATACATCATTCTCACTTATGCGATTGAAAGAAAACGATCCATCCACAGCATCAAAGGAACCAAAATCAATTAAATTATTATCAACTATATACGAGTTATTAACAAAAGACTGGTTAATATCATTAACATTAAAATTACATGACCATTCACTAGTCCCAATACAACCCGACCCTTTCAACACCTTCCACACTCCAGATCCATCTAGATCAGAGAACAAACTAGCGTAAAATTTTCTTTTTTCCTTACGAATGATATTTTTGGCCCTGTTTCGGTACTTACAAAAAATAGCCCAGTTCTCGGTAGACCTGTTCGATAAAAAAGCTGAAAACGCCAAGTCTCTAAGGGATGTAGCCAATAAAATAACCCTAGACTTCATCCAAGTATTATTGTCACGTCTTACTTTTCTTCTCACAATTGGAACAAAACAGTAAAGTGAGGCAATCAATGAATCTATAACTAGATTTTGAAAATTTACATCGGCGGAATTAAAGAAACAGTACGAGTCAAATCCCAATAGAAACCCTAGGAGACCATCCCAGTCAATACCATTAAAATTTCGATATTCAATAACTTCACAGGACCGTACAACTTTAAATCGAAAAGCAGCATAAATTAATGAGTGGTGAGAAATAGCAGGACACTGCACCTGGTTGGAATATGAAATCATGGATTGATCACTAACTAACCAATAATCCAATAAGGAAGTAGAACCATGTGCTATGTCAAAGTGAGTTGGGCGAGAATTATGATGAACTGAGATACCAAAACGGACACACATAGACCGCATTTGACTAGATTTGACCGCGTTAAACATATTACAATTAAAATCACCAACGATTATTATGTTACTATATTTTAAAAGCAGATCGTAATGTAAATTTTCAAACGCACCAATGTTCCCATGCGGCAAATACACGACTCCAAAAAGAGTATTACCATTATTAAAATTGACCTCAATAAAGATCGATTCACAATCATCGGTAGAAATTTGAAAAGCAATTTTATGTTGCAGGTTCGTTTTTAAATATATGCAAACCCCACCACCTCGACGATGCAAACGGTCATTCCTTATTAATTTGCAGTTTTCCAAACGTATTGATAAGTTAGACACATATGGTTTTAGCCACGTCTCTGAAATTGCAATTAGCTCAAAGCTATCTCCAACAATATTTTTAAACTCATCAAATTTAACAGCATTCTGAAACGGTTTAATACTCTGACAATTTATATGCGCTATTTTGAATTGCTGAGAAAACGAATTCAAAGACGATTTAATCAACGATCCGTTGCTTACAGTGGGACCAATATTTTCATTGTTAACTGACATTAAATATAAAAATGCAAATGTTGGCAGGGGACCACGAGTAACAAAGTCTGTAGGTAAATAGCATTCTAAAAATTAAAAATAAATATTGTTTACTAATATATACAAAAACAATTCAATTTACACTCGCTATCATAAACAAAAGAGATCAAAAAAAGATAAAAAAATTAAAATAAAAGTGGGAACAAATATATAATATTCTGCAATAACGAAACTTAACCAAACGTATTTAATATGTCTTAAGCGTAGATGATGAAGTCATACACAACAGAAATACATCTTTGTTAAATTTGGTTAAAGCAAAAATTTAGTAGAAATAATACATTTTCATAGAATAGATCTATCATTATTGGTTAAAAGGTCAGCACATTCAGCTAAATCGTATACTACTTCCTTTCCATTACACAAAGTCAACACCGCCTTCGGCTTGTCTTTATTCAAAACTTTAAATTTAGTGATGACTTTCAGACGTAGCATTTTCCGGCAAATAGAATTAAGATTTGATGCCGCAGGAGAATAATTTTTATGAAATTACTCCAAAAAAATATTCCGCAAAAATGTTTGCAGAAGTAACACAATCAGAAAAACGTATAGCTGCCCTGACATTAGCGTATTTTATAGTAGAATAAAGAGCTTAAACACGCGTTTACGCTAAACAGGTATATTGTGAATCCCACCTTAGAAGGGATTTAAATTTTTTTTTTGTCTTTTTATTTTATCTGTATTTATGACTCTAATAATATTCTATGACCCTATAACTAACTATGCAATGCGTTGTTAAATTTGTTTCAGGTATTTTATAGCATATAAATAAAAGGATTTTAAGTTTTGTAGTCCTTTTTATTCTACCTGTATTTGGTATGAAAAAAGTATGAAAAGGTTTAAAAGCAAGTGACATTCGGATGCAAACTCAGTGGATATAATATATCTGAGCAATAACAACGTTTTTCATAAAAACATGGAGAGCTTCTGGTATAAAGAATTGGCCGGAGAGTATTTTAGAAACAAAAACGAGGAAGATATTAAAAATTACATTCGAAAAAAGGGAAACTTAAATTCCTATAACACTGAAATACAATTGGACTTAGAAAATAAATTATCTGTTTTCATCAAACATTTAAAACAGCGATACAGGAAATTTAGATTACATCAAAAATAGATTTTATAAGAGCTTTGCAAACTGGTTACAGAACGAACTTTCTGTCCAGATAGTTTCAGAAACTACAAATCAAAACACTCGTGGAAGGCCACATAATCGCTGGACAACTGTAGCGACAGATCTAAGAGGCGGATCTACCTATATTTTCGTATCAAAATTTAAAAAAAAAATCAGAATACAGCGGATTTATTTTGCTAATATTAACAAATTTTACAGCAAAAAAATAATAGATTCTTCTGTAGTAATATGTAGCAAGATTTTAGATAATATTTCTATAGTTTTCTAAGTGTAAACAAATTTTACAGCAAAAATTGTTAATTTTTCAGTATAATAGCAAAATTTCCAGTTGATTTTACTATTTTTTTTTTAATGTTAATTTTTTTTTTTAGTGTAAACATTAATTTTTTTTGAGTGTCACATTATTACATAAAATGTTAATGATTATTATTTAAATCCAAATATGATATTTTTAAATAATTAAAAAAAAAAATTTAAAAAAAAAACATATTTCACGCTTAAGTTAAAAAAATCTAAAGTTCCACTTTACCCTAAAATTCCCCAATAACTACGCACTTAATGAAATTTAAAGTGGAGAAAAGTTTAAGAATCTATCTGTCGATTAAAAAAAATTTCACAAAAATATCTCCTTCGGTTCAAAAGTTACAGAATTTTGGCTAATGAAAAACGATTTTCAGCCACTGTGAGTTTTTTTATGTAGAAACAATCTATATATAAATCGGCTAAGGCAAAACAGTTAAGAACGCTTTCCTCCTCTGTATGTCAACCGATTTGAAAAAAACACACACCATTTGAAAGATATTTACTTACAGCAGTGCACAATATATATTTTATTAAAATCTGTTCAATATTTTCGGAGTAATAAGTAAATAATTAAATTTCTTTATTTTGCTTTTCCGTGCTGCATTTAGTGATTTATTTAACTTAGAAACATAATATTTTAGGTGCAGGGTCCTGGGTGAACTAAAACCTTTAAGATGATAAATGAATAAGAACATGTATGGGGAGCTTCTTGGTACTTTTTCGTTCAACATCTGGTTTTTTGATTAATTTTCATTAATATTAGACATAGAAAAAAAAAAAAAAAATAAAATGCAATGTCCTGAGGGGAATACAATTTACAAAGGAGATTTTATGATACTTTTTTGTTTTTCAATTGATATTTTCTGATATTTTTTATAGTAGAAGATAGAATATGAACCAGAGGTTGGCCCCTTGCCAAATCGATCCACTAAGATGGAAAAAATGAATGCTCAAAACATGTAAATTCATATTTACTTAGATGTAGTGTCTTGATATGAACCTAAAAATGTATGGTCGAATTTTGACCATTAGGCGAACACTCGTTTAATTAATTGTAATAAAAATTGTATTATTAATATATAATAAATATCTATTCCAGGATTTTTATCTATAACCGAAGATACCGATATCCTTTCGCTTTCTGAGTTTTTAAGCAAATTCAATATTGATAAACAACAAGTTTATATGACAACTCTACTAGCGGGTGAACAAGATGATGAGGAAGTTTATAAAATTTGCGATAATATATATAAACATAATCCTGATGTAAAACATCATCCTATATACGACATTTATACAAAATTACGATCATTTTTAGAAAAATATTCCGAAGATATTAAATGCTGGTATGTTGTGTCCAATTTCAAAAAAAAATCTGCAGATGTGTTAAACACTTTAAAAGAGTTTGCTAGTTATATGGAAAATTTAACGGAAACTGATATTGACTTAAAACCACAACTAAAGGAAGCCAAATATTTTTTGAAATCTTTGCAAATATTTAGAAATTGTATAGAAAAATTGAGTGGGGAACATTATGTTGCCGGAGATTTTTACCGTGATTTGTTATGCTGTGAATTGGAAATGAAAAGTGAATCGACGAAAAATAATAATTCACATGCTGGAAAATTATACGAGGAATTGGCGAACTACAAAAATTCTCTATTAGAAAATAGTGAATTTTTGGCGGCCTTGTATTTAGATGCAAGGTTTAATTTTTTGGGTTCACGTTTACTAAGTGATGCACAGAAAATGAAGGGCAAAGTAATTTTTAATATTAAAAACGTTTTTTTTTTTTTAAATAAATATTTAATTACATACATATATTTACAGTTATACCTATGCTCCATATGGGAAAAGTTTAACAAGTATTTGCAGTCGGGCGATAACAACACCGATCCCTTGCTTTTGAGCTCTGATCTTAACAATGATGATCCCAATGATGATGAATACGCTTTGCTTAATGAACATATTAATGAAACTATGCCTCTGAAATCTAGTGTTTGCATAGAGGATAAACTTTCGAATTGTGTACCAGCAAAGAGGGAACCCTTTAGTTTAGATATTTTAAGGTATTGGCATTGTAATCGCCAGAATATAAAAGATATTAATGAATTAACTAAAATAGCATTTACATTTTCCTCTTCAAAATATATGCTTACCTACTTGCAAAAGAATTTTACTGCTCCTAATAAAGATGCAAAAAAATTTGATAAGTTTTTAATTAAAAACAATCAAAATATTTTGGAGAAAAATATAGATTTGATATTTGAAGATTTGAAATAAATTAAATATACTACGTTAAGTTGTTTCTTAAAATAATACGTTAGATGTTAAATTAATACATATCTAAGTTTGAATTTTAAAAATAATTTATTAACAAGTTTATGAAACTTTTTTTAAATAAAAAAATTTTGTTATTTTTCAAATGCTTTTAGAAAGTTAAATTTTTTTCAGTTTCTTCAGAGAATATATACAGCTGCGGTCAAAAAAATAGCACCAGGATATATTAAAATGTTTTTCGTTAGATATTTGTAAGTACGTCAAACTGATTTCATTGAATACTTGTCACAAGATAAACAATATTTAATCAAAAGCAATTGATTTGGTTTTTTATTTGATATAAAATTTTTAACTTTTTTAAAACAACTCAAAAAACACTCAATCAAAAAAATTGCACTACAGCTCTTCTGCCTGTTTTTAGAAAACGTAAACAAGTGAGTGAGCAAGAAATTATATTGAAAACAACAATTAAAAACGAAAATTTGTTTTTGTTTTCAATAAAATTTCTCACTCACTCACTTGTTTACATTTTCTAAAAACAGGCCGTTATTCTATTAAAAATAAATACTTAAACTAAAAATAAATTAAAGATTTTGAATTCTGTTTTTTATGATTATTGCCCATTATTGGCAATAACCTCTGCACAAAGTTTTTGCATCGATTTCACCAGATTTTGGCACCTTCGAAATTCTATTCCAAATTTGCTGAACTGCCACCCAAAGGGCTTCGTTACTTGTTGGTTGTATTTGGGATACTCCCTTCTTTATATCTGTCCATTAGTTCTGGATTGTATTAGATCTGGGGACTGAGCTGGCCATTCCATAACGTTTATTTAATTGTCCTGAAACCACTTTTTGGCAAGTTTGCTGGTCATTGTCTTGCTGAAACGCACAACCAAGCGGCATTTTCTTAGAAACATATGGTAGCTTTACTTCCTGGAGGATAATAACGTATAGTGTCTTATCCATGATTGTTCTGATCCAATATATGGGTCCTACTCCATAGTAGAAAAAGCAACCCCATACCATAATGCTTGAACCACTATGTTTAACGGTTTTCGTTGTGAAATTTGGATTGAATTCTGCGTTAGGGGGTCTTCTGACGTAAGAACGCGATCCTTTGCCTCCAAATAAAACAACCTTGGATTCATCTGTCCAAAGAACATTGCTCCACTTTTCAGTTGGCCATTCCAAATGAGTTCTAGCAAATTCCAAAAGCTTTGCAACATGCTTACGTGAGAGCATGGGCACTTTTCGGGGACTACATGCATTCAAGTTGCTGTCTCGCAATCTCCGACGAATAGTTTCAACACTTAGCTTCTTTTTTAGCTCTGTAGCTGGCATAAACGAGGTCTTCTTGCATTGTCTGACCAAACACAACCATTAATGGTGACAACATTTTCTTGCGACCATATGTTTCCGACTTTTGAATAAATTTTATTGCATTTACAATCATTTTATTGGAGCACCCAATCAAGTTTCTTTTTTAAGAATATGATTTATGCTCAGAACACTTTTTTTTATAATAGTACGTTTTTCAGGTGTACAATGCTTTCAACGTCCCATTTCTATGAAAATCAATAATGTTATATGCGATGAATTATTTTATTAAAAAAAATATCTTACCTTTAGTATTTGATCCTTTTATTTCAACAATTAAATCACTATGAATACTTTTTAAAGAATTTTTGTTATTCGGTGCTATTTTAATGACTGCGCTGAAGCAGAGTTTTTTTATAATTTCGACCACTGGAAAAGAATATTATTCTTGTTTTTAATAAAAACAATCTTCGTTTGCATGTCATGTCTTAAGAAATCTTTGATCATATACTACATACCAAAAACGTGAATTTTTTGATTATGAGAAAATGTTTTTCTATTTAAGAAAATTTTACTAAATAGGAACAAAATAAGTTAAAATTATAAAACTATTATTGGATTTTCTGTTTTAAGAATCGAAATTGCTTACTTTAGAAAATAAACTAATTTCCATGTAAAGAATATGAGTTTAATTTTTCTATAGGAGACAACTAAGTTTCATGCACACATATACATTAGGAAGCCCATTTTTGCAATATCACTTAATATCAATGAGCATCGGGTAAAAAAAGTTTTTTTTATCTAAAAAAAATATCTGAAAAGCTTGAAGCTAATTTGTCAATAATATGATTATGTATAATAAGTCCAAAATTGGTATTTTTCTAGAGAAGTTCATGTTTGTACATATACTTATTAGAGGTGTTCAAAAAAAAATAAAAGTGAACTCTCAAGTCAATAGTGAATACAAGGCAAAAAAATCACTTATTTTAGTTTTTGTCAATTTTTTAAAAGTCGTTAAAGTTTTTATTCTTGATGATAAATTAATCAAAATGTAGATACAACTATGTTTTCACAAAGGGTATAAAAACCCAAAATCGGTTTAAAACTAGCCGAGTAAAAAATAATGCCCAGACCACTAATGTGCCAATAATTACTTGACCGAGAAATGGAATTTTCAAATTGATTTGAGCAATATAATTTTTTAAATTAAGACAATTTCAAAAAATACAATACGTTACATTATTCTGAATTCTTAAAATGTTGAACGTAAGCAATTTAGCACTAAACGCAAAAGGCTTCAAACTCATATTCTTAGGGAAATTAATAAGGCAATGTTCAAATGGATAACAGCTGCACGTGTAAGTGTAATCCAAACAAGAACTGCCTGATTTTTTGTAACAAAAGTGGAAATAAAATTAATTCTGTATAATGAAGTTTTTTCAAAATAAAGTGATTTTATGGTCCCATGTAGATTCATTATAGGGAAGTTTGACTGTATATATATATAAAATATATGTTTTTATTACAACTAAGTATTTCCTTACAATAAAAATTATCTCTTGTAGAACTTAGTACAAGTAAAATTCAAATAAATATTTTAAATTATCCGTTAAAAATTGTGTATTTTTTTACAGGGGCTTATTTTTGAGGATTTTTTGTTTTATCGGCGGATTTTTGGGGAAAAACTTTTTTAAGTTTGGGGAGGACGAAAGAACAGACCTGATAAAATCGAAAGAAAAAAATTTTAACGGAACGCTGAAATGCCAAACGGAGAAAATTTAGATCTGAAACGAAACGCACAGTAAAGGCTCAGCTAGTCTTTCCTTTCTGTTCTGTCACGAATCAGCTGATTTGTTTTTGTTATTAAAAAACCTGTGAAATTAATTAGTTTTTCTGTTCTGTTGCGGTTCAGTTTGTTAAAATCAAAAACTTGTTAAGTAATTGTAAGTGACAGCAAAATAAATAATAAAAAATACATATTTATATTAAAATAAACTATTTTTTGATTTTAAGAATTCATAAAATTTAATTTTTTCAAATTTAAGTGCATTAAAGTTATTGAAATAAAACAATGGACGGTGCAAAACTAATAAATTTGTCATAAATGGCTGATAAGTTGCTACAGAAAAAGTAACTATTACAATTTCATAACAGAACGGCACGGAACAGAAACAGAAAGTAAAGACTAACTGAGCCTTAAAGGTGAATATTTATTTCTATACAGAACAAATTCTATTAAATTTTTTCTTGACGAGACTAATAAAATTCATTATTGTTGTATAGCCTAATTAAAATATCAAAATTTGGATTAAAACCCATAAACAGTTCAACAAAATAACCACAATACTTATTATTGTTGTACAAAATCACAATAACATGCCCTTAAAATAACCTGTAACTTATTAACAGCTTTACTCATAACAATTATGTACATATTTTAATAGGTTTATTAATCAAATTTTCTATGAATAATTGTTAAATAAACCTTTAAAAACCCATATTTTTTTTATAAATAAGGAGGTAATATATGTTTGGAAATTGTCAATTATTTAGAATTACGGACTAATTTTATACAATTACCTCTTTCAATTGTAACTTTAATATAAAAATGAGAAATTAATGATTATATGTATATCCTGTTTTGGATGCCATTTGTTTGTATGCTAAATAAACTTTAGCTAAATTAAAGGAATTCATTTACAAATTAAATATGTAATTTAAATTTTAAATTTGAAACTCTTAAAACTATTTATATAATCGTATACAAAAATATAAATAAGCCTTTATTAGCATTTTTTTTATAATATAAGTATAAACTAGGCTTTCAAAATCTTAAAATTAAATGATATTAATCTCTAAAGGGTTTTGTTTTATATAATTAAAAAAATTATAGTATAAAATTTTGAAAATTTTATTTATTTTTTAATGCACAAAACTATTTTATATTGTATTAAGTTTCAATTATGTATCTGGTAATTGCAAATATTTATGTACACGACTTTAAAATGTTAAAATGAATGTATAATTCTTGTTTTATAAGAAAACTCAGAATTTGAATTTCATATATTTTTCAAAGTTTCTCTTATGAATAAAATGTTCCCATTAAAGGTTCTAAACCTAAATATTTTTGCAAAAATAATTCGGTTATGCTATCAAATTCTTGAGCATTTTCTGGGCAAATTAAAGGTTATTTAGTGGAACCTTTATGTCCACCACTACCATAATTAAGATGATTATTATTATACAGATATGGTATTATATGAGGTTCTATTTCTAGTGTTTGTTTTAATATAGAACTCATAACGAATTCAGTTGAAACAATGGGACATTTGGGATTGCCAAAACGTGTTAGATCTACGCACAAATGCATGTCAGTGGGACAGGTGACAATTATATAGGATTCAGGAGATTGATTGTGTATTTCAGTTATTGCCTGTGAAGAACGTCTCTTTTCTTCTACCTTTCCGCCCGAAGATTCAATCATACGTACAACTTCCGTTCGTGCTGGAAAAACATCTGGGGTAACATAGAAATAACGTCCAGCAAATAATGTACAACGTGTCATGGATTGTAGCACAGTGTCCAAATGAAATTTAAGATTTTCATCTACGGGTATATATTGTATTTTATAGTTTTCGGGAGGTAAAAATTTACCAGCTTTAGCACTTTCTACAACCCATTGAGATTTTAGCACATAGTCAACATGACATACAGCTTGAATTAGTTTACAAGTACGACTTTCACAAGTCATGACCAAGTAAGTAGCATCTGCTGGATTGTCAACAACAATGCCACCAAGAGATCTACAATAAAATGAGACTTTAATATGTATTTCTTATGAAATTCTTACATTTACTTACACTACAGCCTTTTTAAGTGATTCTGGATCAGCCACTTGGGAGAATAATACTTTGGGCGGTTTGGCAGTTTGTGGATATTCAACGCACACTATTGTTTCGGGTAATTCTTCTTGATAGGGTGAAATTTTGTGTCGTTTAGCCTTTTCATAGTAAGGATCAGCCAAATACCGTTTAACACGTTCATGGGCGTCTTGTGTAAGATTAATGGGCGCTTTCCAAGCAGCTAAGGAATAATAAGTAAGAATAAATTAAATAATTTATAGAATTAAAACAAATTATAAATAAGAATTACGTCGAATTAATCCATAAAAAGGTAAATTGCTATAGTCGACAACATTTCACCATGATTAACAAATCTGTGGCCGTAAGTAAAAACTAGTAAACTCCACTTTTTGAGAAAAAAAAAAAAACTAGCTACCTCCATGCATTTTTTGAAAAAACAAGGTAACTTCATGGTGTCTTAAAAAACAGAAAAATTAGAAGTTTAAGACGACATTGTTGCGATAACTAAGAGAAAGAGCGAAATAGAACAAATTCGGGTCAAAATTTGGAACCAAAAATCCCCGATAATTCAAAGAATATTATAGAATAGGCATAATATAATAATATAATTTCTGAAGCTCTTGATATAAAGAACACGACTACCAAACACCCGAAATCTGTCCGAGTAATACTTTTTAGCCCACAAAGAACCACCGTACTCTATGTGGTACAGTAACTTTAAAAAATTTTTCGACTTACCAATTAATATTTTTTACTGTTGCAATGCTAAGACAGTGTTTTTGTTCAGGTAAACTAATAAACTAAAAAACAATTTTATAACCCATAAACTGGCCTATGAATTTCATAAAATCAAGAGGGGTCGGCCATAAAGGGTAAACCTTTTAATTCAGTTGATGCATAAAAACAGACAAAAACTCGGCTTATCAATAAATATAAAATTGTAACGTTACTGACTAATTCTACACCACACAGCCTAAACGCCTGAAGCTAAAAACTTGAAATTTGGACAGGAGGTTGGTCTCTCCCCAACTAAGACGGAATTTTTTTAAAATTCGAAAAAAATCTACGGAACTAAAAGAGATACAAAAAATGTAGTAGTTATCGTTATTCTTTAAAAAAATAAGCGGACAGGTGTCTGGTACTTTTTTGAAATTCGCCCCTTTTAAGGAGTAAGCGGGTCAAACATGTATTTTGGAACTTCTATCTATCTATATCTATCTATCTATTTTTTAATGAAAATTAAATTTAATGAACTTAAGCCTAATTAAAAATATTAAAAATTTGGATTAAAAACCATAAATAGTACAACAAAATAACCACAATACTAATTATTGTTAAAGCTAAGGCACGAGCTCTATGTGTTCATTTTGTCCTTCAAGTTGTGCTGAAAAAGGTCAACAAGAAAAAGAAAGACAAAAATGAAAAAACAAAAAATGTACTTTGGACTTCAAGAAAAGTTCTTGACAAAAGTACGAAAAAACAGAAAGTAAGGAAAAACATGTAAAATCAATTTAAATAGATAATCATTCAAAAAAGCAAACTTCGATCTACCAAAGGTTAAAATACAATTTGGTTTAAGGATTGATTGTAAAACGGCAAATCCATCTGAGGAGATCGATTGGTTGCGATCGAAACATGTCATGGTAACCTGCCGGGCGCGGTTCGAGCCCCGGCCACGGTCAAGAATGAAAGATTATCAATAACAATTTTAATTAATTTTCATGTTGTAAAATTCCTTTCTTCATAAGAATAATTTAATGAAAATTAAATTTAATGAACTTAAGCCTAATTAAAAATATTAAAAATTTGAATATTTTAAACCAATAAACATAGAAATAAAGTTTATATCACATTTGAATCTTATCAGAAAAGTCCACATACGAATTCGGTACTTTTTAAAAATTCGAACGTTAGTTTTTGTGCTCCCACTACAATATTGTAATTCCTGATAATTTAATGGGGAGAAAAAAAAAGTACCAAAAAGGGGGAAACACGGGAAACTAAATTCCTTTCTTTAGCTTTTTTTTACAACTGGAACTTTCTTTAATTATATGTAGTTAATATTTTACATATAAAGATAAAATTCAACATGCAACGTCCTGAGTGGATAAGAACCTGTGAGTGAATTTTTTCGTACTTTTTGTTTTTTAACTGGTATTTTTTGAATTTCCGTTAGTATTGTACCTAAAAATATAAAATTAAACATGCAAGGTCCTCATTGATTGAGGATATGTAGGAGGTATCTTTTTGGTACTTTTTATACCCTTCACCACAGGTGGAAAAGGGTATATATAAGTTTGTCATTCCGTTTGTAATTTCTACAATATTGATCTTAGGCCCTGTAAAGTATATATATTTTGGATCCTTATGAGGAGAGAAGTTGATTTAACGATATCCGTCCGTCCGTCCGTCTTACGTTTGATATGTGTTTTCCGGAGACTCCAGACATGATAGCGGCTAGGTTGTTTTACATTTATGTCACATATATTCCACCATTTCTTGCTATTGAAATTCAGCCAGATTGGTCCAACAATGGCTGAGATATGACCAAAAAACCACGACTGCCTCTAATTTTTCCAAAAAATCCCTTGTGTTTGTTGTATTTTTATTACTTTTTTCTGTATATCTGGAGAACGGCAAGAGCCAAAGTTTTCAAATTTGGTACAAACATTAAGGTTATAAATACACACCATTCCACAAAATGTGGGCGGGATTGGATAAGTGGGCGTGGTACCTTCCATACAAAAAGTATTAAAAATTGTATAAAAACCTGAATTTTTGGACTGTTATATGACCTATGGTTACGCCTTATATATCAAAAGATCGGAAATTTAATTAATAAAAAATATTTTCTGAAAAACTCGGGAAAATCGGTTCAGATACGAAAAAGTTATGACCAAAATATTAATTTTTTTTTGGAAAATACCCATTTTCGGGAACTATAGATCTTCCCGAGTCCAAGTCTTACAACCAAAATAAATAGCAAATTTCTTCTTTAACACGTCGGTATATAAATCTTTCAAATCGGTTCAGAAATAGCAGAGTTATGACCAATATACTGAAATCCCAAAAATTACTCTATTTTGTAATTAAGTTTGTTTTTTATACCCTTCACCGAAGGTCCTGCACCCTATAAAGTATATATATTCTGGGTCCTTATGAAAAGCGAAGTTCAAATCCGGTTGTCGTCTCATCTCTCCCCCCCCCCTTCGCATTTGTTTACATATACTAGCATAATGCCCAATATGATTTTCGTTTATTATTTCATCTATTTAACGAAATAATTTTAACAAATAGAAACTAGGAATTTTTGTGTTTTTTTGCTACTTAAAAACTCGCCAAAAGAGATAAAAAATGACAACAGTGCCTTTACAAAAAGAAAACAAACAAAAAACTGTGTTAAGTTGTAAACAGTAAACGGTCTATATTTCATTTTAATGATATTTAAACAGCGTTCCTTCATGGTAGGGGGTGTGTTAAGTTAGAAACTGTGAGTTCCCTGGTTCGAATCTTGGTTTTTTAAAAAGAATATTTTTTTAATATTGTTATGTTCCAAAACAATTTTAAAAAAATATTTACCAGTTTTCGCTTTTTAAATTTCATTTTTTTAAGTATTGTAAATATGTATGTATATGTAAAAATTATTTAGTTGCTCTGTATTCTGCTCGCACAATGGTGAAGGGTATATAAGATTCGGCACAGCCGAATATAGCACTCTTACTTGTTTGTTCTTTATTTGGTACTTTTTTAAATTTTCGTTAATATTGCACCTATAAACATAAAATTAAACATGCAATGTCATGAGCGAAAGAGAATAACTGTTTGTTACTTTTTTGTTTTACAAATGGTCGTTTTTTAATCTAGAAACATAAACTTTGGCATATACATACATACATATGTCCACGAAAAAGGGAGAAGCTCACGAAGTAGCGGAATTAATGGTAGTTTTTGATATACATACATAAATAGAAAAAAATATTTTTTGTTTTTCCACAAATCATTTCATAAGTTGTCTTAATTCCGTCAAGTTTAAAATAATTTGAAAAAAAGTTTTTTCGGAAAAACTAGATAACTCCATTTTTCGAAAAAACAAGTTGAGTTGTAAACCGTAATAGGGGCCTAATAAATAAGACAGTTTGATTTCTGGTGTTATACAACTATGACAGACCAAATTTAATCACAATAGCATCATTTTTTACGTTTTTATGCGTACTAAACTGTTTTACAAGATGGGACTTGTGAAGAGCGTACTCATGTTAAAACAGCTTTCTTTTTCTTTTGAGTACGAAAACTATTGCTTTAATAGATCTCTTCTAAAACGATGATTAATATTTTCTGAATATAGAGGCTAAGCGTTAGAGAAACGCAATGTACAAAAAAAATCTCACTTACAGATTCGTATTCACTCAGGACATTGAATGTTTAATTTAATGCTTCTAAGTCCAATATTAACGGAATTGCAATAAGTAATAATTAAAGAACCAAAAGTACCATATATTGCATACCAAAAGGCCCTGTTACAGATTATCATCCAATCAGGACCTTGCATGTTTAATTTTATGTTCAGAGGTCGAATATTAACGAAAAAAATACCAGTCAAAGAACAAAAAAATACCCAATATATCTCTTTAAAGATTCTCATTCACTCAGGACTTTGCATGATTAATTTTATGTTTTAAGTCCAATACTCACGGATATTCAATAAGTACCAGTCAGAGATCAAAAACCAAAAAGTTCCCCTATAGAGTCTTATCACTCAGGATATTGCATGTTGAATTTTATGTATATAGGTCCAATATTAACGGTAATAAAAAAATATAAGTTGTAGAACTAAAAGCTAAAGAAAGAAATTTGATTTTCCGTATTTCCCCTTTTTGGTACTTTTTTTTTATCCCAATTTCAATATTGTTGTGGGAGCCAATTTAATACGTAAAAGCCAAAGAATGGAGAAAAATACTTTTTAAAAAAAGTACCAACAATAGTTACGAATTTCAACCTTTAAACGTTCAAGCTTCTAAAAAGTACCGAATTTGCATTTGAATTTTTTAGATAAGTTTCGAACGTGATAAAATGTTTATTTTTACGTTTTTTTACGTTTATTGGTTAAAAAGATAGACGCGGTGACAAAAAAAGTACCAAAATTCAGGTTTTACCCGTTTATTCTATAAAAGGGCTGACTTACAAAAAAGTTCCAGACACCTGTCCGCTTTTTTTCTCTAAAGAACAACGATAAGTATTACATTTCCTTTGTATCTCTTCTAGTTTTGGAGATATGAGTGAGGCCTCTGGACCCTATCCTAAACACTTTAGTGGAACCCTATACATCATTCTTCATTTTGTTGAAGAAATTTTTAAAATCGGACCGGCACACAGTACTTTGTTCCATATACAAAAATAAGGTAAAACAATGTTGTTCCAATGTTTAAAAAAATTACTGTACTGTATTCGTATCTTAATACATATATTACATATATCGACCCCTTTGCGCAAAATTATCGTATGTTACAAAAACCAAATTTTACAGGACAGCCATTTTTCTACTTTAGTCTGCTATGGCTTGCAATATAAAAATGAAAATATACATTAAATTTTTGGAGCAACGAAGTGGAATTCGCCTACAATATTTTGTCAGGTGACGTCTCCTTGAATGTAGAACAAGATTGCATCAAAAACTCAATTTCAAAAAAATTGGCATATACGATAATTTCGCGCAAAGGGGTCGATATATATTTATATATTACTTATTTATTACTTTTTTATGTAAAATGCGTTTCGCCGCTGCTAGAGGTCACTAAAGTTGACCTAATTTTAAATAAAATTTTACAAGCAAAATTAAACTTAATTCATCTACTAGGAAAAAATTATTAAAAATTTATTTTAAAGGAGAACCACAATTTTAAAGTTAGTATTTGGTATAAAAGACATTCTTCTTTAATATGAGCACATACTAACATACATAATTTAAAGTATGTATTAGTAATGCTCTGGATTAGGGATGCCAATCCCGAAATCCCGATCCCGAAAATAACGGAATTTAGCGAATCCCGAATCCCGGGATTTAAATTTTTTAATCCCGGGATTTTCGGGATTTTGTCAATCCCGAAATTGTTAACTTAATTTTTTTGTTTTACCTTTTTTATAAAAAGAAATTCATTATGACATTCTCCATGAGAGGATAGGGAACACAATATTGATCTTTAATATTTATTTGATTAATTCTGTAAAACTGTCATTGAAAACGTAAGAAAATAGTTAAACTTTGTCTTTTCAAGCGTGTCCAATAATTATAAAGAAATTTTAACGTGAGAAGTGCTGAAAATAATTAAACAA